>CM057338.1:388040812-389349629 GCA_030015575.1 Agapanthus africanus | reverse complement strand
TTTGAGAATTTAATTCTCACAAAGTTATAGGAATTTAATTCCTTTGAGATAAAATTAGGGTTTAACCCTATATGAGAATTCAATTCTCCAAAATTATAGGAATTTAATTCCTTCAAAATGGACAGAACTAGGGTTTAACCCTATATGAGAATTCAATTCTCCAAAATTATAGGAATTTAATTCCTTCAAAATGGACAGAACTAGAGTTTAACCCTAATTGAGAACTTAATTCTCTCAAACTCACAGGAATTTAATTCCCTTAAAAAGGAAATTAGGGTTTCACCCTATGCCAGAACTTAATTCTTCACATATATGGGAATTTAATTCCTACATAATGTAAATTAGGGTTTAACCCTATCTGAGAATATAATTCTTCAAAAAGAAAGTGGGAATTTAATTCCTCTAAAGTTATTGCTAGGGTTTAACCCTATGAAAAATTTAATTCTTAAAAGATGAACAGATCTTTAAACATGCAAAGAACCAGGGTCATGTGCTACTACGTGACCCCTGTAAAGATCCACGGAAAAAGAATTTTGAGGCAACGCCTCACGTGCTCTACGTGACCCCTGAAGCACACAAAGAAAAAGCAAAAGAAACAGAAGCTATGGACGCTCTCACGTGCTACCACGTGACCCCTTGGCAAAAGCTTTAACAGTCAAATACCCAAATCCCCATCACGTGACAGCACGTGACGCTCCAAAATCAAGTATAGAAAGTATTCAGTACTTTTGGCAGAACAAAATAAGGGGAATCAGGGCGCTCTCACATGTCTACACGTGACCCCTCTTTCCTTAGTGTTTAACACTAATTTGAGATCTTTGTTCCCAGTGTTTAACACTGATTCTCTTAGTGTTTAACACTAATTTGAAAACCCTATTTGCAGTGTTTAACACTGATTTTCTTAGTGTATAACACTAATTTGAAAACCCTATTTGCAGTGTTTAACACTAATTTTCTTAGTGTTTAATACTAATTTGAAAACGCTATTCGCAGTGTTTAACACTGTTACTTTCTGATGTTTGATACTACATCAAGAACTATATTTTCAGTGTTTAACACTGATTGTACTCTTAGTGTTTAACACTAGTTTAAGAATGCTATCTTTAGTGTTTAACACTTTTGATCTTTAGTTTTTAACACTACTCTTAGCCAAGTTGGCTGATTTTTCAGAGGCAAAGCCTCTCCTTCAATAGACCAACAGAGGGCCAATATTCCAAACATGATTGGACTTAGCCCAAGATGGCCATAAGTCCTTAATCCAGACTCAACTGAGCCAATGTGCTCATAACCTAATGAATTGGTCTTGGTTCCAAATTGGTCTACAGATCACTTAATCTACTTTGGTTCAAGGGTACATCTCTTCACTCCTTTGATACTTGTCGTTGTAATTCCTCAACGTCTTCAAAGAGGTGACGGGTTCCGATAACCACACATTGATACGGACTGTGGGGTCCTTAAACTCATGGAGGACCTTGACCGGGATGTCTTAAAACTAACAACGGACTATGACGTCCTTAACCTTGACCGGGATGTCTTAAAACTAACAACGGACTATGACGTCCTTAACCTTGACCGGGATGTCTTAAAACTAACAACGGACTATGATGTCCTTAACCTTGACCGGGATGTCTTAAAACTAACGCCGGACTGTGGAGTCCTTAAACCCATGGACTATGATGTCCTTAACCTTAACCGCAACGTCTTAAAACTAATATTGGACTGCAATGTCCTTAAACTACCTATCGACCGCAATGGCACTAAACTAAACAACAGGGCCCACCAATTGCTCTCTTGTTGGATCTAAACGATCCCGTTAGGTCGATCTTAGTCTAAAACTAGACGAACGTATCCTTAACAAACGTTTAAGTTGATCTTAGTCTCAAATGAGGCTAACGTATCCTTAAACCCAAACCCCCAAACCCAAATCTAAGATAATACGGATTTGGACTAGTCCACGCCCTACGGGCGACAACATAACTTAGTCTCCGTATACAATCCACGGGCAACGAAACACAAAACAAACACCTACGACATGAAGTGATCATCTGGAGAAGGAGAAAGTTGTTACCGCGATGCGGTAGCTTAATTAACTCCAGGGGCTTGCGCCTGCAGGGAAGAGCGTCCCTACAACCAAAAACCCCTCAAACGAGGGGGGATCTGACGAAGTCTGCTACATCGGCCGCATCCGTCTAAACCTCCGATACACGGTGCCATAAATCAACTTAGTATCTTCGGAGAGGTGGATGGATAGCACCAATTAGCATCTGCCCCGAATTTCAGGTAAGACGTCCCTGTCTTGTGCCGTCTTTTGGAGGGGAACATTAGGGTTTCATTCTTCTAGAGGGTCCATAGCATTACTTACATTGTCTTTCGAACACCTTAAACTTAGAAATGGGTTCCTGACATTTGATCGTCTCTATCGACTACCAACGAATCTGCGTGAAGTCGTCTCTAGCTGGAACGATCAATCTGATGACCTTGCATCGGGGTAAGCGAACGAACCATATGTCATAGTCATTCATCCTCGGGTGACTAGCGACCTTCCATCATATTTCTAAGTATATACTCTTGCTGTAGTAGCTTCAACATCTGGGCAATATCTCGTCATTTGCAGCAACAACTGCCTCATTCGTCTGTATGCTGAACAACGCCTCATTCGTCTGTACCGTGAACAACGCCTCAATCATCATGAATAAGCGATATATCAACGGTCATCACATTCTGGCTGGCCTCTAGCAGTAGCCTGATCCTCTGGTACTGATCTGCACGTCCGAGAAATCTCGTAAAAGGGATCTGTTAAACGCTCATGGCGCGAAAACACAAAAAAATGAAGCCTCTATGCAATCGTACATCTCTGGAATCACGCCCTAGTCAGTCCTCGTCCGTGACGAGCTCATGCTGACCGTAACTCTAGCCGTAGCTCTCTCCGCCCGTATAATCGTGGAGGCAAAATCATAACCAATATCGATGATGATAGATCATAGGAATGAATATAATACTGTGCAAGGAAATGTACATCCTAAGGTTTCTTAAGCGGAGTAGCATATCGTAAGTATGCCATGGAACATATGTACGGTACGTCACTCTACTCAAGCTACCTACTCCATCAACCAAGGGTCTTCCTACGCGACGAAAGTTCGGGTATAATACCCCCTCGACTAAGTCTAAGTTCCATAAGGTCAAGCCTAAGTTCCGTATATATATAAACGCTCTAGGCTCCGCATAGTCAAATTTAACTTGAACCAAGGTTAACCTAGCGCTCTGATACCAACTTTGTCACGACCCGAAATAGCACATGACTGGCCATTGAAATCATATGAAGTCTATAGGACCTCATCTAATTCAAGTAAGCCAAAAGCCCAGAAATCTAAAACCATTTTAAGGAGTAAATAAAGAAAACTAGTTTTTAAGAAGTAAAGAAAACAGGTTTTAAAAGCAAGGTTTTTAAATAATTAAGCCGAATATGCATTTTTAAAATCTCTAGTCTTTTCTGAAAATTTCGGCAGAGTTTCCTTTGTAAATACTGGTCCCGTACGGGGTACAACAAGAATAATATATGCACAATGATAAAAAGCATCCCCAAGCGGGAGCTAGCTCTTTGTCAATCGACGGTCACAACCATGCAAGCAATATAATATACAACGCCGAAGAGCGAGGATCAAAACTCAAAAGGAAACTCAAAAATATCATGAAAACCATAATACTACAACGCGCGACTCTAAGGTCAAAATAATACACAACTGGTTTTCTAAGTCTGAAACAATATACAAGTTTGGTTGATGGAATTGCTAGATAGAACTGATTAAAATAAACACAAGGGTAGTCACGATGCGAGTGAACCCACCTACCAGAGCAATCACCCAAAAAGGAAGCAGTGTGCCAGAAAAGCCGCAATGAAACCTGTACGGCAAAACCTGCAAGAACTGTGGCACAACGGGGGTGAGTTGCCAACTCGTGAATAGAAAATATCACAGAGCAGAAATCGTATGTATGACACAATCCTAAGTCAATACGATCAGTAATAATATATTCTCAATATGAATAAGTCTGAAGCATGATAAGGTGGCAGGGGTAAACATCTATACATAAGTGTAGTACCAAGTGCTCGTGCCAGTGCCTCAGGTAGCAATATATAATAAATCTAAAAGTATGTGGATATCATCCAACTATGTAATCAAAGTCTGTATGTATGTGGATCTCGTCCACGTGCCACCCAATGACATAAAACATCATGCATGTAAATATCATAAAGCATATGCATGGAAGTATGAGGATATAAATCAACATGTGGTCCCTCGCGACACACCAAAATCATAGAACCTGAGTGTCTAGCATCGACACTCGAAAATATCACGAAACATGTGCCCAGCATCGGCACGTAAATCCTCATAAATCGGGCTCCGTCAGTCCGGATCGGCCCACGGGCTCCGTTAGTCCGGATCGGCCCATATCATCTCTCGACTCTGGTGGGTATCCTCCGGATATCCGCCGAGCCCCAATACCATCACCGGTAGGTAGTAGTCCCTCTGCCAGGCTCACCGTCTGTATACACAACATCTCTTTCTTGCCCCGGGGTACCATACCGGGCCCCACCATGTACCCGCAAACGGCTTACGACTCCTCCTCGCATGGGGTATATATACATCAGAACTGATAAAACTCATGGTGGGCACACCGAAATATCATATCAAGGGTAACCGGGTTTTAAAACATTACATTCTATCTTTTGAAATAACCACGGTTCCCAAATCCAGAAATATCATGGAAACAACATATCTCAATACGTATAATCATAAAGCATGATGTATGCGACATATAAAAGGAATGTAAGCATACCAGTGTATCATGCAACATAAAACAGTAATATGCACATATGGAGGGAAGACCGCTCCTTTAAAACGAATCCGTTTTAAAAAGTATCTTGCGGTTCCCAAATCTCCAATCAAGCCAGAATCATTTATGTATGTGCAAATACGTAGGTATGCAAGTATGGGTGTACAATATGTGTGTACGCAAGTATGAGTGTACAATATGTCATATCCTGATGCAACAGTCCGACTATATAGTGACATGGCAATTATCGATGATGAAGTGTGTGAGCCGGCAAGCAGGTGTACGTGGAACATACGCATCATCGATAATGGTGCCGGTGTCCTGACAGCATGGTTTTAGCATAACAATAAACACATTTACACATGCAATGCGATGCGCATAGCAAGAATATGCAGAAATCGACTAATAAACACAACAGTGAATAATCTACATCAATATAAAAATGTCAAACAGTTTTGCTATTTGAAATAAGACGAATCGGGATTTTTAGTAAAATAGGGGTTATGGTGTTTTTAAGAAAAAGTGCGTCTTTTGAAAATATCCGTAGAATTCTTTTGTCTGTCTTTAAAATACTCACGATTCGTCAGTTTTGAAATAGGTATGATTCGGATCTAGTCTAACATCTACTAAGCAAACTACAGATCTAACTAACAAGCTAATCGAAAGGGGCATGGAAACACCTAAATCTGAGTCGATATATATATATATATATATATATATATATATATATATATATATATATATATATAAGTATAATAGTCGGTGATCCCGCCTCAATAGTATCATATACGATACAATACACAATATGACATTCTCGAGTTAAGAGTGCGGATCTATCATCAATATAAAGCTCGTACGGTAAATCCATCGTACGACATTCCAAATCTGGGTACGGGTCGAATCTCACATTTATCTCATCAATTATCTTGTATCCTTATTATCATATCTCATGAACTGGGGTACTGATCTAAGTCTAGTACAACCTGATACCATCGATATATATATATATATAAGTGTGTGTATGAAATCACACGCCTAAAGGCCCGCTAAAATCTCATGTCGTATCCCAAATACGAACCATATCATATCACCGATCTCATGGCACTATGCCAATCTCATCGACTCATCTCCAAATATCATCCACCATCCTCATCATTCAGGTATAAGTATAACAAGTAAGCATGTGTATGCGTGTGGGTGTAAACCTATGCTAGGGCTTGTAACTAGGAAACTATACAAGTTTACTTCTAAACCCTAATCTAACCATAGTACACCTAATCACATCTTGAAAATCCATGTCACACATAGCGCTATCATATATATATATATATATATATATATATATATATATATAGTATACATATATATGTAGTATACATATAGCATACTAACATCGAACTGCGGGGGTGCTATACGCCATCCATCCGACTTCCCCCGTAGATATAATCTACCCACCTTGCATCTTGTGTGTCGGTATCGATATCGCCTTCATCTCCTTCATCGTATGAAACCCAAGTGAAGGTACCTACATAAATAACACAATCGCGAATGCGTATTAAAATCACATCGGAAAACCAAAACAACACGCTAAGGCCTATAGGTTAGAACCTATGGACCACGCCTTCAAAACCACCAATAACACTCGACTCCGACGTACAAACGTCAAGTGATCGAATACGTCACAAATCACAAAAATCCAGAATATAAAATACGCAAAACAAAACCCCGAATCAAAACGGCAACTCTTGAAAATGGTCCCAGATTTCACCGTAGGTCAAATTGGTCAATTTTGCATATGCCAAGGGTCTAGTTTACTGATGAGGGGACCAAAGAACAAACACGAGACACATTAGCCCAGGTCTGGCCGCAATTTGCGGCCAGAAGGATTAAATTTGTGGCCTGAATTGGGAGATAGGGGATAGGGTTTCAGTGGGGGGTCCTAGGTTGCCTGCTGATCTCTCAGTGTTTGCAAAATAATTTTCAGAGTCTCCGGGTGATAGCAGATTTCATTTTACACTTACAGAATCCACAATTTTTCGATATCGGCTTTTTTAAATCTGTATTCCGGGGTTCTAGTCTCTGGGTTAGGTCTGAATTCTAGCACTAGGGGGTTTGTGTGGCCTCTACTGAGCTCCATTTCACATCACAACTCTCAATTTCCATTAACCCTAACTAGAATTTTCAAAGTTCACCCAAACCACACAATATCGGTTCTAATCTAACATGAGGGTAAAAGCAATGGAAATACTAAGCTAAAGGTTCAGAAAATACCTCATTTGGCAACTCAAGAATTTTCTTGAGTTGCCCCAAGTGTCCAAAATCCTTGCTTTCTTGGTCCGTGGGGTAGCTAGTGAGCTCATGCATCTTTTTAATGAAATGGGTGATGGGTTTTGAGGTGTTTTTCATGGAGTTTTGAGAGGATGAAGATGGAGGAGGAGGAGGGAAGAAGCAGCAGCAATGATGAGGGAGGGGAAAGGAAATGGGTGAAGAATGAAAAGGGAATGGCCAAGTCAATGTAACCCTCACCTTTCTCTCTCTCACCCATACCTAATATTCTATTCTTTTCTTTTCTATTTTCCTTCCCTCCTCAATAGTGAACCCAAAGTAAAGAATGAAAAAAATGATGATAAAGCCATGTAGGAAAATGTAACACAAGTGTGAAAAGATATGGTGTGTGTTTTGCACAAAATACGCTTAAAACCTGATTAGCGATTTTTAATCGCGATTAGCACTAAATTAGCATATAATTAATCATAAAAACTTAAAATTGCATAATTCACATAAAACACCCTCTTTTTAGTAATTTCCATAATTTTCAAAATTTTTCCCAATTTATCTGTATTTAATTATACCGCTTTATTAAAATATTCAATATTTTATTATTTAATTATAAAAATTCCAAAAAATAATATTTTATTTTTTTGAAATGTTACAGAAGGAGTAGGGGCCCTGGAACGGGCCCCACCCCTATTTATCACCGCGGGAGGCCTCATCCAACGGCACCCTTCATCTCCCGCCAAAACGCCTTCTCGCGTCCAACGACTCCAATCGCTCCACATGTCATGCCCACACTGAGTTTCACCCCGTCAGTCGCCACAGGTCTGCACACGTCGCATCGGCCAACCGGCGCTTGACACGTGGACCATCGCTTCAGTGGCAGGAGGCACGAACCGGCACATCTTCCTTAAATGCAGAGATCTCGCCCTGATTCGCTGGCAGAAAAGACAGTTGACAGTCCGGGGACGCGTCCCGACGAAAACTTAGAAGGAAGCTCGACCCGAACGACCCGGCAGTCCACTCCTGGCCCGACCCGCTAGCTGGTCGGGACAAGCGTGGGGGGCTAGTGATGATACTCAATATTGGTGATCTTCAAGATCGGGACACGTGGCAGATGACGTGTCCCAGGACCCAAAAGAAAGGGCCCACAGGGGCCGATCAGGCCACCCCTGTACCTGACCTGCAAGCACAAGCTGGCCCTCCTCAGGGCCCCCTGCAAATTGTCCTTCTCGGCCCTTCAGCTCGCCCCGAGCTGCCACAAGACTAAGAATCCTCGGCCTTCTTGCTCGCCTCCGAGCTCCCCAGCCGAAGCCGTATTCCTCGATCCCTCCGACCAACCAACTTCGCCATTTAAAGGCGTAACCGCCGCACTACAAATCTCGCCACGCGCAGATTCTCTGCCAGCAACGCCCCACATTCCACGCCATCACGATCCCCATTAATGGGCGATCCGCTCTTTACGCAGGCGTGACGTCGGGAGTGTAACTGCCGGCGAGATTCTCGCGCCTGCTGCTGCGTGCTGCCGCCGCTATATAAATCCCCATCACAGAGGGGTCAAGTAGGCCATTTTTTACTCCACTTAGCCGTTACGCTGCTCGGATCTAGTACTAACTTGATTGTCGGAGGGTTCTTGGTGGTACCAAACCACCCCGGGACTTTTTTGCAGGTACCTGGCGCTAAATTCCTCAAATCACCAATCTCCTCAAAACCCATTGAGACCCACACGCAACAGGAGATCAGTTCCAAAATCCACCAGGAGATCGACGGAAGACAACATCTGACGGAGACCCGAAAAGGACCTCCATCACTTCTAATCTGCACGAAGCCGCTGCGGCCATTTGACATCAGAAAAGTTGTATTACCGCCCATTCATATGAAGACCATACAGACCCGAGCCTCTATTTTTTATTTTTCTGGAACTAATTAATTTTTATTTTCATGCCGGCAAGTCTGAAGGAAAATGCCGGCATTTTCCTTGGGTTGAAAACACTATTGGCAATAGCGTTTTCCTCAAAGCGAAAACGCTATTGCCGATAGCGTTTTCATTTTGGCACATTTGGGGAAATATGGTAAAGTGATAACGCTATTGGTAATAGCGTTTTCATTTCGAGGAAAACTTACCCTCAATAACTTAACGCTTTCCTTTTCCATGTAACTGTCACCACGAGGATAAATCCTACGTTATTCTCGGAAATGGTTTGGCCCGGGGTTATTTTGGGATTTATTTATTAAATTAGGTGTAGTTTGGGAAAAAATTCTGCACTTTTAATACTTATACGTACATTTACTAATATCGACAATGATAAGATTAAAATGAAAACCTTATTTTCATAAAATCATATATTTTTGAAAATTCAATTTTTTCTTAACAGGGCAAATGCAAAATAGAAGACTCTAAATTGTATGAAACTGATGGAGTACTGTATGATGGAGTTTTTGCCTTAAATTACCCTATTAAATTATATCGCAGAATAATCCCAATTCCAAATTATTTCCCAAAATGACTCTGGGATTGACGATGTGGAGTGGACAAGGCTATGTCATATAAAAACGCTATTTGGGATGGCCTTTTCTTCTTTTGGAAAGCGCTATCTTAAATAGCGTGTTTGTTTGGGATGCCAGATAGATTTTTTGCTGAAGTAAAAACTCTAAACTCTATTTCATATAGAGTTTTTTTCCAGAGAGAAAGCCCTATTTCAAGTAGCGTTTTATCTCGAGCCTACCTTGCCCGCTACTTAAACGCTCAGGGATAGTCTCTCTTCACTCGATCCAATCTCTCTCTTCACTCGTTTTATCTCGAGCCCATCTTGCCCACTACTTGAAGTAGCATCTTATCTCTGGAAAAACTCTATTTCAGATAGAGTTTTTGTCAGAGAGCTTCCCTAAGACATCCCAAACAAAAACGATATTTCAAATAGCGTTTTTCAGAAGGAGAAAACGCTATCTCAGAGAGCGCTTATGTATAACGTAGCCAATCCCACTCCACGCAATCAATCCCAGAGTCATTCTCGGAAATATTTGGAATTGGGGTTATTTGGGATTTAATTAAACATGCAGGGGTTATTTAAGGAAAAAAATCGTTCTATATAAGGAGCATAGTACACACTGAGCAGGCATTATAAGGAAGAATAGTGGCAGTCCACGCGCCAATTGCAGACCCCCATACCCATCCATCGTCCACATGTTCCATATCTAATTTTTCCCTAAATGAACCCAATTTTAAAAAATAATTCCCAAAATAATACTGGCCAAAAAATATTTTCAAGAACAGACCTCCGTACGTCACGTAGGACTTGAACGCACGGGCGTCGTTACATGGAAAAGGAAAACTCTATTATCAATAGCGTTTTCCTTGTGACGAAAATATTGTTGGCAGTAGCGTTTTCTTCAAAGTGAAAACGTTATTGCTAGTAGTCTTTTCACTTTACCATATTCCATCCCAGCCAAAGTCTCGGTTGGAACATGAGAAATGTGCCAAAGTGTTGCATTAGCGTTTTCCCTTGGGCCCACCAACCTTCGCTATAAAAGCTATCGAGCACCCCCCTCTTATTCACTCGATGCCCCTTTCTTTTCTCTCTAACCCTCGCAGTCCCCATCCTTCTCTCTCAAAGCCTCGCAAACCCCCTCCTCTCCCAAACCCTCGCAACCCCCCTCCTTCTCTCAAGCCGTCGATTCAGCCGTCTCCATCACCGTCGCCCTACCAATCGATCCAACCTTTCTCCTCCTTCGATCCAGCCCTCTTGCTCGCTCTCGCACTCGATCCATCCATCGATCTTTCCTTCAAGGTATGCTCATGTAAAAATTTTTGGGTAATATTTTAAAAAAATTACAGTAAAGTAAATTATATGAAAATCAGGATTTTGGGTAGTGGGTTGATAGATTTTGGATAGCGGGATTTTGGCTAGTAGTCGGGTTCAAATAATTTTGTCTAAAATAGCTATTTTGTGGATACCTAAATTTAGGGTCCGATGTGTGGATTTGAGAGGGGGTTTTGTGCAATTAGAGGAGGCTTTTATGTAATTATCACTTAGAAATATATTCATTTGCATTCAATATGTGCATTGATGAAAATGTTTTAATACTGAAAGGTGTTGATATCGTGATTATGGATTGTTATCTTTCGGCTTGGTTGTATTTCAGTGGACGGGTTGTGAACAGTAGAACTTATAGTGTTGAATATGAGGACTATACTACACAAAAATCAATTTGGCTTCATCAGCATGCAATGATAGAATAACTGCCAAGGTTGATTTATGAATAAATAGTATTCGATCCTAAAACATGCCGTTTGACAATTCAGGCATGATATGATGTTGGAAGGGGAAGAAGATCGCACTTCAAGCCTGTGAATACCGTAGACGATAACTCACTACAATCTATGATCGAGTATTTATCAGCTCCAAATTCGCCATGGGGTGCGTTGGAGTTGTATATCGAAAAACACTAGCTCGCTGAAGTGTTGTTTACGTCACAGCATGAATTTCTGTCACAGAATGAAATTTCACTTCCAGGGGGAATCCGCTAAGTGAGAATGTTGCAGATGAAGTCCCAGCAAGTGAGCATGAAGTATCACCACAGCATGATGGCGGTAAAGGTGGTGACATGGTTGCATATATGAGTATGTTGAATGAGAATCCTTCTCAGTAATTTGCAGGTGCCTATATCAATAATGAATTGGTATACAATGATGATGATGAGAACATTCGTGACATAGGTGAGAATGATAATGAGGATGATCCAGCTGCACAGAATACGGTGAATATGGCTTATCAAAATACACCAGCAGCCGTGTTTTCTTTCAAAGATTGGATTGAAAATGCGGTAGTGAACAATTGCGAAGCACTAAATGTTACCAGAGCCAGCGGTCTGGAGCTGTACAAAGGTCAACAGTTTCAATGTAAGCAGAATTTGAAACATGCAGTGGCGATGTATTCAGTTAAAAAATATCGGCAGTATACAGTTGTAAAGTCAAACTTATTGACTTGGAGGGTTGTGTGCAAGATCGGTGGTGTAACACTCTAGCACTGTTATACCATAATTATTTGGGGTATTTCAAATTTTGCGGCAAAATTCTTGATTATTGCTGTTTTGGGTTCAGAATGGTGCTGTTAGCAGTTGCGGTTATTATCCGACCCGACTCGCATGGTTGAAACCCATCATGGTTTAAGATTAAATCAAATATTTGCTAGTACAGACGATCCATGCAAATTTAGATTTTATAAACATATATAATATATTTTAGTATCCGCATATCTTTTACAATACAAAATAAAATCAAAGAACATATTTTCTTATCTAGCCATGCATGTCATAGTACCTCATATCATGTAGTTGCACCTATATATCATGTTCATATCCTAATTGTTAAACAAGCTCGTAATTGATCGCTACGTATATTTACGCAGATCCGTACTTGGGGGTATACATTTTTATTTACTGGATATCGCATTATAATTTAAACTTTTACGTATATTTTCCATATTGAAAAACTAGATTTTTAGAAGGGACACGGGTAATATTCAGAGTAATCTGATATTAGCCGTAAAATCCCAATATATATATATATATATATATATATATAATATTCTATATAACTAATAAATATATAAAATTATATATATATATATATATATATATATAATATTAATAAATCTCTCGTTTCTTCGTTTCTCTCTCTCTTTCTCCCGCCTCTCTGTGTGTGTTTCTCTCTCTCTGATATATATATATATATATATATATATTATAATATAATTATTATAAAACCTATTATAAAACTAAACCTCACCTTCTCTATCTCCCTCGTTCTTCTTTACGTTCTCACCCACGAACGCAAACCCTAACCCACACCACGACGACCTCGCCGCCGCTGACGACTTCGCCTCGTCGCCACCATCTCTCATCTGTCTTTGCCAACCCAGTAACCCCAATAGCTAGTCTTCTTCTTCTTTCTTTTCCTTTTCTTTCTTTCTTGTCTTTTTTCTTTTTCCGGCCGTCTCGCCGGAGTTACGCATGTCACCGACGATCTAGATGACCTAGCCACCGTCGTCATCTAACCCTGTCACCACGCAGCTGCTCAGCTAAGTAAAGTCCTGTGCACGTAAGTTTTGCGTCATGACTTTATTGCGACGTCGGAACGTGGCATCCGTATCTCGATGTGAGATCCAATTAGGCAAGTTTTAAACTTGCAATATGCTATGTTATTATATCGATAATTATATGAATAAGAATAGTGCATGTTTTTTATTATTCAGCGGAAATTACCGATTTACAGTTTTATAGTATCCTTCTGTATCCGTACAGATAATAGCTTATCCAGTTATATGCCGGAACATCATACTATTATCATACCACTATATCAGTTCAATATGTTATCTAGATTGCACCATATATGGTAATGGACGTATAACTGTTATTACAGATAGATACATATGCATCTTAGCATTAGTTGTGATTCTATATTAATTACAGTTTTATATTGGTATCTATTTTGGTTAATATACAGTACATGGCATGTTCATGACACATTACCAGACTTGTTACTTGGATCTTATTGCTAATACCAACAATCCTGATTGTTGTCCTGATGGACATGACTTGTTGTCTGTATAGACAAGACCCGTACCTGCTTGATCTTGTATTGGCATTAAATTTATATCAGCAATACCTGACTTGAAAACAAAACCTTGGGGATAAGGGGAAATCAATAATGAAACCTGACTTGTAACTCAACAGTTCGATTTTTATACTGATCAGTCTTTACGGGCTCGGCCAGCCCCGGAATGATGCTGCTGACATCATTCGTTTGTACATATTACCTGTTTACTGCTTAGCGGCATGTCTCGGATTTAGCCCGAGAGTCTTGACCGTGGTCCCGGGCACGCACAGGATACTATTGAGTTACATGGACGATTCTATTAAATTGATTTCAAAGACGTGTAGAATAGATAAGCTAGAAGTACAGACTTTAGGATACACATCACATACATGCAGCTCAATGTTTTATACATGTGTTTATTATTTCTATTCATGTTTAATTATAGCATCATATCCTGGTTATCGTTATTCTTTTGATATTATGACACACTGACGTCTTGGTTTTGCATGGCCCAGTTTCTCTACCTTTATCGTAGGCAGATCAAGAGTACTTCAGCAATCAAGCCGAGCAATGAGAAGCTAGCTATTTAGTTTAGAGACTCTTAGTTTATTTATTTCACCAGTTTTATTTCTATTAATGTGAGCCCATATTGGGACGTGATTCAGATGCTATTGTTATTGGATCTTGATTCGTTTCCGCTACATTTATTTCTTAATTCTATTTACTGTGGCAGATGGACATGTGATAGATAGATTTAGTAGTTTTACTGTTCTTGATATCCGCTTGACAGCCGTAATGTGACTGTGGAGAGATGATTCCTAGCCACAGGTAGTATGGTTGGCTCTGTTGCGTGCCGTGTTTACGTATTTTGGGAAGCGGGGCGTGACAGACTTTGTTTGGTATCAGAGCCATAGGATTTAGGGCTAGTCGGATTTGGTTCTTTTGTAGTTGGGTATTAAACCCAATACACTAACCAGGAAACCTAGAATTAGGAACATATCCTTCCACATTACTATCTTGCCAGTCTTGAATGTATAGCTATCTTGTTTATTGAATCGTGTTTACCGTTGCTAATCCTCTTCAGTATCTTGACTTCAGAATCATGGCGGATAGAGATTTGCGGTCATACCAGAGGCGTGTTGATGACGCTGCATTGCTTGGAGTTATACGTGGTATGCTGGAAAACCAGAAGCGGCAAACTGAGCTAAATCAGCAGCGGGCCGAGGCTTTCCAGGAGGGTCTGTGGACAGTCCAGCAGTCCGTAGTTGCAACAGCACTCAGGACAGCACAACGTGAAGGCACCGTGGCGGACTTTAGAAAGCTCGGTCCGTCCATATTTACTGGTTTGGAGGAGCCATTGCCAATGGAGCAGTGGCTAGTTGATACAGAGAACCTGCTCGTAGCCGCGCAGATTCCAGATGAGAAAAGGGTGGATGTAGTACGCATCCAATTGGTAGATTACGCTCGTGAGTAGTTGCTCGTAGAGGAGGCTCGTCTGCTTAAGCCGATTAGTAGGGCAACGTTTTCACGGAGTTTCTTGGAGAAGTTCTTTCCGCAGTCTGCTCGGGAGGAAATGGAAGAGGATTTTATTAGCCTGAAGCAGAATGACGGATCTGTTGATACACATGCGGCTAAGTGGGCTCGACTCAGTCGATTTGCGGGGCCCTAAGTTGCCAATTAGGCAGATAGGGCAAGGCGGTTTATGCATAGCTTGGATGTGGAGATTCAGAGACATATCATATCTTTGGGATTGACCACTTTCTCCCAAGTTCTTAAGGCAGCCAGGGAGCGGTAGAGTTTATCGGTGAAAGTAAAAGGTATTCAACAGCAAGCCGTTGTAGTGCGAAAGCCGGCGTTTACGCCAATCCAAGCTCCTATACGCAGAAGCATTCCGGTAAACAAGCGAGGCATTGTACCTATGAAGAAGCCCGTTGTATCCGATCAGAAAAGAAGTGTAATCTGTGACTTTTTCCATCTACCCGGACACCAACAGAAGGAATGTCGAAAGAGACTTGGACTCTGTCTAGTTTGCGGATCAGCTGACCATACCATCAGCGCTTGCCCGTTAAAGCTACTATTGAGAGACGATATTTAGAAGCCACTGCAGAAGCTGATTCATGGGCAGAAACTGATCACTCAGAAGCCTAATCAAGCACGGGCCTTCACTTTGACGGCCGAGGAGGCCAAGGCATCATACGAAGATGTTTCAGGTATCCTACTCGTGTATAATTTTCCCGCATTGGCATTATTCGATTCAGGTGCATCCCATTGTTTCATGTCATCTGTTCACCACCGAAAGACAGGGACCGAGACGTAGGGACGTCTGGCCTGAATTTGGAGGTAGATGCTATTTAGATTTATCCATCCATCTCTCTGAAGATACCAAGTTGATTTATGACACCATATATCGGAGGTTTGGATAGATGCGGCCGTTGTAGCAGACTTCATCAGATTCCCCCTCATTTTATGAGGGGTTTTTGATTGTGGGGACGCTCTTCCTTGCAGGCGCAAGCCCCTACAATTAATTAGATTACCGCATTGCGATAACCACTTTCTCCTGCTCTGGCAGTTCACTTTGTGTCGTTGTATGTTCTGTTTGTTTTGGTTGCCCGTGGATTGTATACGGAGACTAGTTTATGTCGTCGCTCGTAAGGCGCGGATTAGTCCAAATCTTTATATTTTAGATTTGGGTTTGGGTCAAGGATTTACTTGACGGGGTTTTGAACTTAGGTTGTATATTCCTACAGTTCAAAAATATTTTGTTTGATTTAAGGACCGTTAATCCATCTTGAGATTAAGATCAACTTAAATCTATAAGTGAGCATTTGTGCTCAGTTTATTTTCGTTAAGGATACGTTAGTCTTGTTTGAGACTAAGATCAACTTAACAACATTTTAGGATCATTTTTATTTAAGATCCAGCAAAAGAGCATTTGGACTCAGCTGCAAGAAAACCTCAGAGACTTAACTAATTTGGGTTTAGTCTACTTAGTCTTTTTTTTTATTCAAAAGTGCTAAACACTTATTTGGACTCTATTTGTTCAGCCCTTTCTTTTTATATAAAAGTGCTAAGCACTTATTTGAGCTATGATGCTCACATATATATCATGTGAAGTATTCAGTTATGGGTGCTGCCCAACAAATGTTGAACACTTTAGTCATTTTGACTAAATGTGAAGTGCCAAGCACTTCTTATGGTGCCTACGGGAGGTGCACGTGTGGCACTGCCCTATCAATACTAAGCATTCAGCCGTTTTCGCTACATATGAAGTGTTAAGCACTTTTTATGTGGCACCCACGTGGGGAGCACGTAAGGCGCTGGGCGCTACCCAATTAGTGCTAAGCACTCAGCCTTTTTGTAACGACTCTGTTTTTGTTGTACAAAAAAAATTTCAAGTTAATGTACAGAATGGAGTTTGCAAGCCTGAGTATATTTTAAATGTTGTTTTTATTTAAGAACAACAAGAAAGCACTTGTAGCTCATTGGTAAAACCTTGCACTGCTGTGAAGTAGCTCATGTATTCGAATCCCCACATATTATTTTTATTGATTTTTTAAAAACATTTGGGAAGCCCAAAAGTTTACACGTGTAATACACGTAAAAATGAAAAGTCAGATAAAATAAACATGTGTAAAATATTGTGTACACCGAGTAGGACATGTGGCATCAATCCGACAGCCCAAGGCAATAAACCGACCGGCGAGATCGGTCATTTTCTCGGCGCCGACGGTCTCCTGGCGGGTAAAAGCCTCCGTGCTTTGCCCACATGACTCTTGGCCTACCCCCACTACCCCAGTACTATTTGTTTTTCCTGCATTTATCCAGAGAGTTTAAATTCACCCTTTAATCCTATTTTTAATTCTCTCTTCAATTCTAAAACCCTAATTTTACCCTATAAATACAACCCCATACCCTAACTCTCTTCATTCTGAAATCTCTTGTCAAAAATTCTCAAAATTTTCTAAGTCAAAGAAGAGTACTAGTGGAGTTAGCCTTAGTTCCATTTCCGGTAAGGATTCGAGGCACTTCCGGCGATCCCGCGACTCCATGAAACTACTAATTCTTCCTATACCCCTCCTCTAATTTTCTAGCAAGTAAGTCCCATCTCTCTTCTCCTCTTCCTACATTAAAATGATCTCTTTTCAAAACATGTCGGTAAATGGAGTTATACCGGCTTTTGTTTCTAAAACTTTGAAAACTATAATTGTTTCTTAAGAATCACTCATCAATATCATCATACCTTGCTTGTTAATCATTAGCTTATATTTTGAAACAAGTTTCACCTTAAAACTCCATCTAAAACAACTTTATTTAAGCTTTTACAGTTAAATACCATGAAGTTTACATATGACATCATTAGTTGTTTTGATAACTATTATCTATAGAAATCCTCACGAGGTAATGACCTACGTCTCACATACACACATCTTGATATATCACGATTCTCTTGAACAATATTTTTGTGGCAAAATACGACTTTTCATCAAAATACGTTCAACTATTAAAAACCCTTATTTCTTTAAATTGTGTTACTTAATTCCTTGCGATTATACCTCTACAACTCATTTTTGGTATCCAGTTTGGATGGTGCGGATTATCGCACATCCTCAGGACTAATAGGGCAAGATGCAGACCTCCTCACAGAGCATACGATCTCGATGGAATTTTAATACAATTTTTAAGAAAAACGAGAATTTCTATTTAATAATAAAAATTAATTTTTAATAATTATATAAATATTATCAAACCATCTATTTTTAATATATAATAAAATCCCATATTTTCTAGAATATAAAAGAATTACAAGTTTCATGACAATACTATCAAGAATCAATACAAGTCAAACTTTACATTAAAATACCTTGAACTATTCAAGTTATATATATATATATATTTACTAACATACTTCATTCTGTAAAATTTACATCCATGAAAACCCTTATATAACATAAATAAATACTTGAGGTTTATTTTGAAAGTATAAAAAAATATTTTTTCATAAAAACCCCTCAAGTTATATTAATTACATTAAAGACCTTAGTAAATATAGGTTTAAGCAGGACCAATTCTCTTGAGCCTCAGAGAGCCGGAGAAAGTGGGTGCTTGCCTATTTAAGGTAGAAAACTAAAACAGGGTTATCAATGGTAATTGTCTTGGAAAAAAACACAAATCCTGCCGTCCATGTACAGTAGTTACCGATAACACTAAAATCTAATTCAGGATCCAAATCTATTTAAGTGTCTGATTCAATCTGAGTCTCAATCTAATCTGAATACAATCCAAACATGAATCCATTCATAACTTCAATTCAACATGAATCCAATATACAAAACATGAACATGAATATCAGAACAATATCAACGTGACTTGACTTGACCGAACAATGGCTATATCTTGACTTGCTTACATAACTACCGTTTACCTCCTGAATCTGTTTACATGAACAACTTATACCATGGTCTCGACAAGTCTGATAACTACAAATCAATACAATCAATACAATATACATTACGGGGTTTTAACGGGGTAGACTGGTACGGAATGTGTTTAAAGCGGCACGATGATGGACACTAAAAGACACCTACATGAACATCCGTGTGGTTGTCCCGTGGGTTTTGATGGGGCCTTATACTTTCTGTTTCCCATAGTCCACGGGATAATTGGACTCCTCTCGTATACACTTATACATTCTGTACCAAACTACAAACAACCATGTTAGCATAACAAACATATAATTTACTTGTTTGATTCTCTGTCTATTCCATTCTATTTTTTGAGACTTACCGAGCGCTAGTTCGCTGACGACATTCCTTTCTCTTCTATCTTTGGAATGTTGTAAGGAGGATCCGTCTCTCAGGAGATCGAGCCCAGGTAGGACGATTTAGAGCAGTTTACAGAGGAGTCAGAGTTCTAGTTCCTACTTGTACTTACTTTTCTTTCAGTTCATATGCCATTGTTTAAGCATCGCTTTCTTTCATTGTACTTTACTTTTTAGTTGTATGTAAAGAATGGTTATCGATAAAAAGCATGCATGTCAGTTCTGCATGGAAACCTGAGAAATATATTACAAGAATTATAAGAATCGGCAACTAAACATTCTTTACATTTCAAATGCCTTGAATGTATCCTAACCCTATTTTTCTTTCAAGGTTATGGATTTTCCTAACAATACGAGCACGGATGTCAATGGCAACACCCCATCACCTCTTCCACTTACACCTACCGTAATAGCTCTTATCAACGAGCAGACGGTATTGCTTGAGGCAATTAAAAGCCTTTTAGAGGGACAACAGCAGCGGACTACTATCCTATTAGACCGCCCAGAAGCCGAGGCACCCGGTGTGAAACAATTCCGGGCACTACACCCTAAACAATTCTCTGGGAAAGAGAGCCCCTAGAGGCAGAGGAATGGGCTCAATCTATTGAAGACGATCTAGCAACAACACAAGTGCCAGATATTGCTTGGATAAGAGTTGCGAAGCTGCAACTCACTGACAACGTCAGAGTATGGCAGAAGGCTGAAGAAAGCCGACTTGCTTAGCCGATTGAATTGAAAACGTTTCGCGATATGTTTGACACGAAATATTTTTCCGAGACTGCCCATTTTGACATGGAGCAGCAATTCATCCACCTACAACAAAGCTCAATGTGGAGCAAATCAGTGGATGAATATGATGCTGAATTCACCATACTCAGCAGGTAAGATATGTCTCAATATTCAATTTTCTAATATCACATACTATACTGCTAACACAAGACCATAATAGGTTCGCGGCACATCTCATACCGACTGCTGAGATCAGAGCACGATGATTTCAACATGGGTTGGACCCGGAGATCCAAGCTGCATTAGCTATAGGGGATTTCCCAACCCACGATCTAGCTCTGAAGGCTGCCTGACGCTATGAGGCAATAGTGAAGAAGAAGGGCAGAGCTCAAACTGCCGGTGTGAAGTGCCCTGCTACCCAGATAGCAGGAGGAGCCTTTTCGAGGCCACAGTTTGTACCCAGGAGACCGGGAGTAACTTTTAACCGGCCCAGTCCAGACTTTTGCTTCTACTGCAAAAGGAATGGACACTTGGCGAAGAACTGCAGGCGTGTAAACGGCTTGTGCTTAGTCTGTGACTCATCCACACATGATATTGTAGCTTGTCCTCGCAGACTCAACCTAAATCTAGCTCCTTAACCAGCACTCACTTTTCCACAGCGGTCAGCTATCCAAGCACCTACACCTCGTCTTGCTCTCCCAGCTCCACCTCCTCGTGGACCTCCTGCACAGCCTCCTCGTCAGTTTCATTAGGCATAGAGAAATATGCCGCAAGGACACAGGAATGGACAAAGGAATATGCCTCCAGTAAGGAGGAATGTACCTAGGTGTCAGGGTTTCACAATGACTGTGGAAGAAGCTGAAGCCGCTGGCCAAGTCATCACTGGTAACTCCCACTTTTTCAAAATCTTTTCAATCTTTATATACATCAATATATATCTTTTCTTATACTTAAACATATTCCACACAACTTAGGTACAATCTTAATAGCCTTCCTACCTGCCTTAGCACTATTCGACACTGGAGCATCACAATGCTTTATGTCACAACGGTTCGTCCGAACTTATACGATTCCAGTTAAACTGCTCATATCTAGCTGGAATGTCAGTTCAGGGAACGAAGTTCTAAAGGAAACTCTGGGATACGATCTGTGTCCAGTGGTCGTCTGCAGCAAAGAATTTTATGCGGACTCAAGGTGCTGGACATACCGAACTTTGACGTAGTCTTTGGAATGGACTGGCTATGAACTTTCTTCGCTACCATCGACTGTCGTCAAAGGAGGGTAGTGTTCGAGATGCCAGATTATCCGGTCTTTTATTTCAAGAGCGAAGACCGTACCCTGGAACCTAGCACCTACAAGGCTAAACCAAGGAATGCAGTAATGGCAACAATATAACCGGAAGAAGACAAGCCAGAGGTAGTTCGAGAGTTTGAGGATGTATTCCTTGAAGACATCTCAGGTTTGCCTCCCGATTGAGCTCTTGAATTCAGTATTGACTTAGTACCTGCTGCACAACCGGTGATCAAAGCACCATATCTGTTAAGTCCAGAAGAATTGAAAGAGATCCGTACTCAGTTGGACGAACTTCTGCAGAAAGGTTGGATTCGTCCCAGTACCTCAAGTCGGGGATCTCCAGTTTTGCTTGTAAAGAAGAAGAAAGGTTCATACAGAATGTGTATAGACTATTGAGCTCTGAACGAAGTAACGATAAAGAACAAGTATCCACTATCGCGCATCGACAATCTGTTCGATCAGCTAAGTGGGTCTTGTGTTTTCTCAAAACTAGATTTTTATTAAGGTTATCATCAGGTGAAGGTCAAAGAGTCTGATATTCCGAAGAAGGCATTCAGAACTTGCTATGGTCATTATGAGTTTTTCATGATGCCATTTGAAGTGATCAATGCACCTACTATTTTCATGAATCTGATGAACCAAGTTTTCCGAGAGTACCTAGACAGGTTCGTTGTCATTTTCATCGACGACATCCTGGTGTATTCAAGGAACAGGAAAGAACATGCCGAGCATTTATAGATTGTCCTGGAGATTTTGCGACGGCATCAACTCTATGCCAAGTACAGCAAGTGCAAATTTTTGCCGGATCAAGTTGGATTTCTCGGACACATTGTTTCGGGCGAAGGAATTTCAATAGATCCAGCTAAAGTATCGGTAGTAAGCGAATGGCCGACAACAAAGACAGTGAAGGACATTCGAATTTTCTTGGGATTAGCAGGATACTGCCGAAGATTCATAGAAGGTTTTTCGAAGATTGCAACACCTCTGACCAAGCTCACACATAAAGATGAAGATGAAGCATTTCGTGTGGTTAGAAGCATGTGAACAAGCTTTTGTAGAACTCAAGTCAAGATTGACATCAGCACCTATTCTTGTAATACCAGATCAATCTGGAGGTTTCGTTGTGCATTGCGATGCATTTGGTAAGGGATTAGGATGTGTTCTACACCAGCATGGAAAGGTTGTAGCTTTTGCATCAAGACAACTGAAGATTCATGAGCACAACTATCCAACACATGACTTGGAGTTGGCAGCCGTTATCTTTGCACTTAAGATTTGGCGCCATTATCTGCTTGGAGAGCGAGTGGACATATACACTGACTATAAGAGTCTGAAGTATGTGTTTACTCAGAAAGAGTTGAATATGCGGCAGAGAAGATGGCTAGAACTCATGGCGGACTTCGACATCAACTTACAATATCATCCAGGGAAGGTGAATGTAGTTCCTGATGCACTTAATCGCCATCCTCTATCAATGAATCTCACCGCACAATGGAAGCTTCAACAAGAATTGCACGGGATGGATATAGAAGTGGTTATGCCAGGTAACGCTTCATATTTGATGAACTTACAAGTTCAGTCTACTATTGTCAATTGGATCAAGGCAGCTCAAGCAAGTGATGCCAAGTTGCAAAAGATCTGAGAACAAGTAGAAAATGGACTGTGAACGGACTTCATCATCTATGAAGACAGATCTTTGAGATATGGAAGTAGGTTGTATGTACCACAAGGTTCTGTTCGGGAAGAGTTGATGAAAGAATCTCACAACTCTCCGTACTCAATACATCCTGGTGGTACAAAAATGTACAAAGATCTACGTCAAAATTACTGGTGGCATGGAATGAAGTGTGAAGTAGCTAGAAGCGTAGCCAAATGTTTGGTGTGTTAGCAAGTAAAGGCTGAACATCACAGAACTACTGATTGACTTCAACCGTTACTTAACCCAGAATGGAAATGGCAACACATCACCATGGACTTCGTTACTGCACTTCCTCGCAGCACGAAAGGTAACGATGCGGTATGGGTTATTGTGGATCGACTCACCAAGTCGGCTCACTTCATCCCATTTCGAGTTGGCCAATCTACCGAGACACTAGCAAAGAAGTACATGGAGGTAAGTCTGAACCTAAGTAAGATTTAGCTCTTCGTAGTGTTCTATTTCTGATACCCATGAACTCATGCAGGAGATCGTGAGATTATATGGAGTACCGGTTTGCATTGTCTCCGATCGTGACACCAGATTCCGATCACAGTTTTGGCAGAGTCTGCAATCTAGCTTGGGAACAATTCAGAACTTCAGCATAGCTTATCATCCACAAACAGATGGACAGTCTGAGCGAACAATTCAGATTCTAGAAGACATGCTAAGAGCTTGTAGACTTCGGAGGATCTTGGGAAGATCACCTACATCTTATGGAGTTTTCATACAACAACTGCTACCAAGCAAGTATTGGAATGACATCCTTTGCAGCACTCTATGGAAGGAAGTGTTGTTCACCATTAAGTTAGGACGGCATCGGAGATAGGGAATTCCTTGGACCAGAGATGATCATGGTAACTGTGGACGTAGTTCGCACGATCAGGGAAAGAATGCGCATGGCCTAAGATAGACAGAAGCACTGGGCTGAAGCACTGGGCTGATGGAAAGAAGCACTGGGCTGATGCAAAAGGCCGTTACCTGGAGTTCCAACCGGGAGATCATGCCTTCTTAAAGATATCTCCAAACCGTGGAGTAATCCGCTTTGGCAAGTGGGGTAAGCTCAGTCCGAGATATATTGGACCGTTCGACATTCTCGAACGAGTCAGAGAAGTGGCATACCGTTTGGCACTACCATCCTCATTAGAAGGAGTGCACAACGCGTTCCACATATCCCAGCTTTGAAGATATGTGAGCGACCCTAGCCACATCCTTGATCACTCCGAGCTCACTGTACAGACATACCTATCTTGTGAGCAACAACCCGTTGAGATTCTGGATAGAAAAGTAAAGACACTACGGAACAAGAAAGTAAACTTGGTCTGAGTGATGTGGAGAAAATATTCACCAGGAAAATCAACACGGGAAAGATAAGATGATATTCGTGCAAGATACCCTTTCTTATTTGTAAACTAGTCCTTAGGTTATTGTAAATTTCGAGGAAGAAATTTTTATGAGGAGGGTAGAATGTAACGACTATGTTTTTATTATACAAATTTTTTTTCAAGTTAATGTACAGAATGGAGTTTGCAAGCCGGAGTATACTTTAAATGTTGTTTTTATTTAAGAACAGCAAGAAAGCACTTGTAGCTCATTGGTAAAACCTTGCACTGCTGTGATGTAGCCCATGTGTTCGAATCCCATTAGCCACATATTATTTTTACTGATTTTTCTTTTAAACTTTTTGAAAGACCAAAAGTTTACACGTGCAATTCATGTAAAAATGAAAATTCAGATAAAATAAACATGTGTAAAATATTGTGGCATCAATCCGACGGCCCAAGCCAACAAATTGACCGACGAGATCGGCCATTTTCCCTATGCCGACGGTCCCCCCATGGGTAAAAGCCCCCGTGCTTTTCCCACATGACTCTTGGCCTACCCCACTACCCCAGTACTATTTGTTTTTCCTGCATTTATCCAGAGAGTTTAAATTCACCCTTTAATCCTATTTTTAATGCATTTTTAATTGTTTCTTCAATTCCAAAACCATAATTTTATCTTATAAATACAACTCCATACCCTAGCCCTCTTCATTCTGAAATCTCTTATAAAAGATTCTCCAAATTTTTTAAGTCAAAGAAGAGTAAAAGTGGAGTTAGCCCTAGTTCCATTTCCGGCGAGGATTCGAGGCACTTCCGGCGACCCCGCGACTCCACGAAACCACCAATTTCTTTCTATAGCTCTCCTCTAATTTTCAAGCAAGGAAGTCCCATCTCTTTTATTCTCTTCCTACATTAAAATGGTCTCTTTTCAAAATATATCGGTAAATGGAGTTATGCCGGCTTTTATTTCTAAAACTTTGAAAACTATAATTTTTCTTAAGAATCACTCATCAATATCATTATACCTTGCTTGTTAATCATTAACTTATATTTTGAAACAAGTTTCACCATAAAATTCCATGTAAAACAACTTTATTTAAGCTTTTACAGTTAAATACCATGAAATTTACATACGACATCTTTAGTTACTTTGATAACTATTACCTTAAAAAATCTCACGAGATAATAACATACCTCTCACATACACACATCTTGACATAGCATGATTCCTTGAATAATAATTTTGTAGTAAAATACGACTTTTCATCAAAATACCTTCAACTATTAAAAATCCGAATTTCTTTAAATTGTGTTACTTAATTCCTTAAGATTATGCCTCTACAACCCATTTTGGGGAACCCGATTTAGATGGTGCGGATTATCGCACATCCTTGGGACTAGTATGGCGAGATGCAGACCTCCTCATGGAGCATACAATCTCGATGGAATTTTAATACAATTTTTAAGAAAAACGAGAATTTCTATTTAATATTAAAAATTAATTTGTAATAATTATATAAATATTATCAAACCATCTATTTTTAATATATAATAAAATTCCATGTTTTTTAGAATATAAAAGAATTACAAGTTTTATGAAAATACCTTTAAGAATCAATACAAGTCAAACTTTATATTAAAATACCTTGAACTATTCAAGTTATATATATATATATATATTCACTAACATATCTCATTCTATAAAATTTACATCCATGAAAATCCTATATAACATAAATAAATACTTGAGGTTTATTTGGAAAGTATAAAAAATACTTTTTCATAAAAACCCCTCAAGTTATATTAAGTTACTTAAGGACTCTAGTAAATATAGGTTTAAGCGGGACCAATTCTCTTGAGTTTCAGGGAGCTGGAGAAAGTGGGTGCTTGTATATTTAAGATAAGAAAACTAAAACGGGATTATCAGTGGTAATTGTCTTGGAAAAAGACACAAATCCTGCCGTCCATGTACAACAGTTACCAATAACACCAAAATCTAATTCAGGATCCAAATCTATTTAAGTGTCTGACTCAATCTCAATCTAATCTGAACACAATCCAAACATGAATCCAATCATAACTCCAATTCAACATGAATCTAATATACCAAACATGAATACTTGAACCTGAACATGAATACCAGAACAATATCAACATGACTTGACTTGACCGAACCAAGGCTATATCTTGACTTGTTTACATGACTACTATTTACCTCCTGAATACGTTTAAATGAACAATTTATATCATGGTCTCGGCAAGTCTGATAACTACAAATCAATACAATCAATACAATATACATTACGGGATAGACTGGTACGGAATGTGTTTAAAGTGGCACGATGATGGACACTAAAAGACACCTATATGAACATCCGTGCTGTTGTCCCGTAGGTTTTGACGGGGCCTTGTACTTTCCGTTTCCCATAGTCCACGAGATAGTTGGACTCCTCTCGTATACACTGATACATTCTATACCAAGTTACAAATAACTACGTTAATATAACAAACATATAATTTACTTGTTTGATTCTCTGTCTATTCCATTCTATCTTTTGGGACTTACCGAGCGCTAATTCGTTGACGACGTTCCTTTCTCTCATATCTTTGAAATGTTGATAGAAGGACCCAACTCTCAAGAGATCGAGTCCAGCCAGGCCGATTTAGAGCAGTTTACCGAGGAGTCAGAGTTCGAGTTCCTACTTGTACTTACTTTTCTTTCAGTTCATATGCCATTGTTTAGGTATCGTTTTCTTTCGTTGTACTTTATTTTTCAGTTGTATGTAAAGAATGGTTATCAATAAAAAGTTGTTGTTTTATTACATCTCTTGTCATTCTTGTGTTATTTATTTATATTACTTATTTACGCTTAGCATGTTTACTTCTGAGTAAATACGCCGCGGCCCGCCACGTCTCCTTCCCCGTATACTAGAAAGCGGGGCGTGACAGTTTTAGCTCGAGTGCTAAGCACTTTATTCAGCACCCACGTGTGTTCCACGTGAGGCGCTGACCTTCTGTTTTAAGAGCCCGCGTGTCTTTCACGTGTGGCACTAGGCACTGTTAAAAGTGTAGGGTTTCCTAGCACGACAGCAAGGTTTCGGGAGGTATCGTCTATGCCATTTTCAAAAAATTGTCATGCTAAGCAACTCTAAACTAAGAATTTTTAACTAAAGATTTAGACAAAAGATAATGTAAACTACTTTACATCAAGAGAACAAGAATACAACCTTTGTAGACGGCCATTCTCTTCACTTGCTCCGTGTAGTAGTCCAGCGACTCCACTAGACTTCTCTTGAGACTATGAACGGGCTTCCTCCGATGACCTTCGTACCGAAGATGATCCACGCGAAGTCCCTCCAATTCAAGCTAGATTTTCCACTAAACACTTTAGCATAGAAAACACGCTACACTTGATCGCTAGTCAAGTGTAGGATGGTGAAGTAGGGGATGTAAAGAGCTCACAAGTTTGTGTTCAAGCTTCATGATTCACATCACATGTGAGGGTTGAAGCTTGAAACATGACAAGAGGAGAAAGAAGAAGCTAGAGAGCAACAATGGGAGAAACTCAACATAAATTGGCTAAGTGTTGAGAATGAGCAAGAATGAATGCCAAGTCTTGACCCCTCACTCATTCAAGCATGGAATTATACAATATAAAATTGCAACCATACTTGAATAGTGGGTCAAGATGAATAAACAAGAGTAAATCCCATGCTTGCAACCATGCTTCCACTTTACACCTCATTTCTATTTTCACAAAATAGAAATATAAATGACATGCTTTATTGTTATTATATATATATATATCACATATATTAATATATATAATGAAGAATAATTAGTGAGCTAATGATATTAGTTAAGATATAATTATATCACATATAATATATATCACATTATCAAATCAACACTTGATTTAATAATCCGGTTATATTACATATGACCGACTAATATCTATCACATTATCAAATCAACACTTGATTCGACAATCTGGTTATATCACATATAATCGAACCGATAACAGATGACTGCCAGATTACAATACAGTATCACATACATGTATTTAATCAGGCCCACACACATATCATATATGTGTCCTACTTCGTTTCGCTTGAACCAGGGAACTTCTGTGTGAGACTCTAAAGACTCCTCAATACGCCAGCAGTAGGTGATGATCACATCAGTCACCTACAAGTCGTCAGCGGTACTAGCTGAACGTAACGACTACCTGGGTATTGAGCGATATGAAGATCAACAAGCAAGCCTGTCCACAGTCTCCATGAAACCTATCAGTAACACTATCGTACAGTCCGGTCTCTTCGTCTGATATGTCGCATAGCATGTTTACGGGTGGAAATCGTCGACCCCAGTAACGTGATAAGTTATGCCGATGTCTGGCCTATAACTCAAGAAACTACTGATAACACTTATCAGTAAATCTCGACAGCAGCCCTGGCCAGGGACTTCCAGTTATAGCTAATCGAGCATAGCGCAACATCAACCCCCAATACCGGGAGAGATGAAACCCCTTCTATCGCTCATTGCCTCCATGTGACTTGGGACTGTACCCAAAATCCACCTGTTTGCACAACTACTCTTGAGCGTGGTAGGGAGGAAATCAAAGCACAGTAGGAGCCACACAAGACTCTATGACGATCTCGGGTCTACAGACTAATCTATACCAGTATCACCAGAGAACTGCTATCTGACGATAGGTATACTACCACATAGGAGTCCTCGGCGAGTCCTGTTCAGTGTACCCAGTCTCCACTGAGCACCCATATACCATCTCTGATGTAAAACACCAATGGATGTGGGATCATTTATTGCCCATCATATGGGTCAAGAAGCGTATACGCTAGTCTACTCTGGAATATCGATGCCCTGTCTCGATATTCCCTCGACTAGGAACAATTAAAGGATGTACTTGTGAACTACCCTGGCCCCACTAGTATGATTTCCATCATTGTCCTGATAGTCAAGTACATATCCTAAGGGCTTTATCAACATGTGAGAGCAAGACAGTATAAATACCAGTTTACATGTTAAGATAAAGGTAACAAGATAGCATACTATCATCTCGAGCAAGAAATTCCTCTCTATATATGTCCAAGCATCCACTATAATATATATCATATGTACAATAATAGCCTTTAGGGCATACATATAACTAATAATCTCCCACTTGCACTGAGACCAGTTGTTGTAGTATATCATACTCAACGTCCCAAAAGTCTCTCGAATAGCATCTAGGGAATTGCCTTGGTGAGTGGATCCGCTGTGTTATCCTCTGTGTCAACTCTCCTGACCTCGATCTCCCGGAGATCAACTATCTCCCTGATCAGGTGATACTGTCTAAGAATGTGTCTGGATCACTGACGGGACCAGGGTTCCTAGGCCAAAACCACAGCTCCATTGTCATCCCAATACATAGGTATTGGACGCCCAATGGTAGGAACCAAGTTCATCATATTAACCTTATTCATCCAGACAAATTCTTTGGTAGCGTCGTTGGTAGTGATATAATTAGCCTTTATCGTCTAGTATGTCACGGTATCTAGCTTGGAACACTTCCAACATACCGTCCCTCCACTGAGGGTAAAGACAATTCCTGTGACTGACTTTCAGTCGACCTTATCACTCTGGAAGATCGAACCAAGAACATTCTTTTAGTGCTTCTCAAGTACTTAAGAACGTCCTCTACAACTGTCCAGTGATTCTGCCGTGATCTGATTGATTCCTGATCACTACTCCTAGTGAGTCAGCTACATCTAGTCTTGTACATAACATCGCATACATGATAGAGCCTACCGCCGAAGTGTAGGGTATTCCTTGCACGCGAGCTCTCTTCAAATCAGTCTTGGGAGACTTCTTTTTGGAGAGAGTGATTCCTGAGTAAGTGGGCGAACCACTACGCTTAGAATCCTCCATACTAAACCCCTTTAGTATGGTGTTAATGTACCTGGATTTTGGGACACTCCAAACATCCACTTAGATCTATCACCATAGATCATAATCCATAAGATGTAATAGGTATCATCCAGATCTTCTATGGAGAATCATCGTGATGAGAGGAGCTTGACCGAGTGTAGCATAGGAAACCATTCCCTATCAAGAGTATGTCATCTACGTACAATACGTAGAAGACCGCCTTACTCTCTACAACCTTCTTGTGTATACAAGGTTCATCTACCATTTTGATGAAGTCAAACTCTTTGACTGCCACATCAAAACAGATGTTCCAACTCCGCGATACCAGCTTCAACCTGTAGATTGATTTAAGCAGCTTGCACACCTTTCTGCTGCTCCCACTGTCTACGAAACCCTCCGGCCGAGTCATGTATACGCTCTCTTCTAAATCACCATTTAGAAATGCGGTCTTAACATCCATTTGCCATATTTCGTAGTCATGGTATGCAGCAATGGCAAGTAGGATCCGGATGGACTTAAGCATAGCCACCGGAGATAAGGTTTCATCATAATCCACACCTAGTTGTTCGACGAAAACCTTTTGCAACAAGTATAACTTTGAAAGTCTCAACTTTTCCATCTACACAAAGTTTTTTCTTAAAGATCCATTTGCTCCCAATGGGTTTTACCCCTTCGGGAGCAACTTCCAAAGTCTATACTTTATTGGTGTACATGGATTCCATCTCAGATCGTATAGCATCCAGCCTTTTCACAGAGTCCCCACTTGTGATGCCTGCCTGAACCTAGTTGGGCCATCATCTACCATGATGTAATCCTTTCTCCTACTATCACCGAGAAGACCGTAGCATCTCTGAAGTGGATAAGGAACCCTACCAGATTCGCGGAGAGGCTGAGATTTGTTAGAGACTATTGAATCCTTTGGTTTCACCAAATCACCAGCTGTTAGTTTGTCAAGATGGAATAACTTCCAGTTCTACCTCATGTACACAAATTTCTTCACAAGTAATTCCTTTTCTAAAAAGGTGGTATGCTGAGAAATAAAACACCTTTTGCTTTTCAGTTAGGTAGAAGATATACCCTCACAAATGTTTGGGATATCCTAACAAACTTACAGAACCGACCTTGCCTCGAACTTGTCCGGATTCTTCTTTTCAACATAGGCCGGACAACCCCATATTTTAACTCGTTTAAGACATGGTCTCTTTCCATTCCATATCTCATATGTAGTGGTAGGCACTGATTTGGTTGGAACCCCATTCAATAGGTATGCAGCTTCTCAAGTGCATAACACCAAAGGAAAATAGGTAACTCAGCAATACTCATCATAGAACGCACCATATCTCATAGGGTGCGATACCTCCGCCCTGATACACCGTTGTGGTGTGGTGTATTCGAAGGAGTAAGCTCTGAGAGAATCCCATTCTCCTTTTAGAAATTTTAGGAACTCCATGCGCAAGTATTCTCCTCCTTGATCACATCAAAGGACTTAATACTTCTACCCGTCTGGTTCTTAATCTTCAAGCTTATCTTCCTTGAATTTCTCAAAAGTTTCAGACTTGTGTTTCATCAGGAACATATGTCCAAATCCTGAGAGAAGATCAGTGAATATAACAAAGTGTGAAGAACCAACCTTGGTATTTGTAGACATAGGACCGTATACATCATCATGTATCCGTCCCAAGAGTTCAATAACTCTTTCTCTATTTCCAGTAAACGGAGTATTGGTCATTTTACCTTTGAGACAAGACTGGAAAGTATCATAAGATGAAAATTTGAATAGATTCTCATATTCATTCTTATGTAACTTAGCTAGTCGTGTCACATTGATGACCTAGTCTACAATACCACAAGAAGGATTCGTTCATTTCTGAATTACTCCTCTTGTGTGTGTTCTATATACTTTGAACTGTGGTTTGATTTAGAACTTATATGCTATTACATAACGTGCCTGATCCAATCAACTCTTGATTAAGGAAAAATGTTCACAACATTATCCGCCAATACAGAATTATATCCTTCTTTAACTTAATAAAGAAACTGATGTAATGTTGTATATCAGGTTCGGTATAATAACATTAGTTCAGAATCAATGTATTTGGTAATATAATGTGATATCTGTCAATTAATTTGGTTGCAACACTTGCACCATTCTCTAACACTTAAAGATATATCACCTTTTCCCAGTTTTCTACCTTTATGTAGCCCATGTAACATATTACATATGTGGGATCCTGATCCGGTATCACATACCCAGGACGCAGAGTGTACTGAGAAATAGTTCTTTGTAACTAACACACCCGAAGAAGATGCATCAACATGCTTATTCTTCATCTGGGTGGCGTGGTAATCCGGATATTCCCCTATTTCCTGCTCGGACTTATAACACTTATAAGTTGGAGCGGAACCAACGTTCCCCTGCTCAGTATAACAAGCGGGTTTGGTCAATACATCCATATTATTATCTTGATTAAGGCATGACATTGGTCGCTACTAGAAGAGAGAGAAGGATAATCACTTTGCATGCACTCTTTGCAAGATTAGATTGGTTATTATCTTATCTAATCAGGATGTCTTCCACTGATTTTATCAAATCTTCCTTCAAACCCTAAAAGGTAAGACTAGCCGGGATTAATTATACCTTACAAGTTCGCCAATCTTTCAGCCAGGCCAGTGCCGGTATTTTGAGGGAGGTTCCCCGTGCTTTCGCACGGACCTAATTAAAATAAATCTCGTTTTCCCAGGGGCGTGACCCCGTTAACACCTTTCTAGACACCTACTTGATTGGCTAATTGTGAAGTGTAAAACTCTCCCAGGAGTAACTCTTACTCGCAGTGGGTATCGGGATCCAACTATTTCATAGGAGGTATGCAATCTCATTGCAAATTTCAACACTTGAAATTCCCTATAATACTTTTACCCCTAGTTTCCTATAACCTTGACGGAGGTCAACAAACCATAGGCCACTAGTCAAGTTCAACCCGTTCATTTCTTGATTGAATTAAACCCACTCGTACGACCCTTAACATAGTCAAAAAATTCGCACGACTACCCTAATCCAATCTCATCACATGCTTTAGCAGATAAGCACTAATTAGCTACCACACACTACACCTTAACATAGTCAACAAACGTAGCACGAATACTAAGTAGTACTTATCTGAAATGACGGAGGGCTACGACAAGTTTTTAAGAAAACCATTTGCGTAATGAACTTGATATCATTGCAGAATCGAGTGATTTTGAAAAGAAGTGTTTTTGAGGCTTTTACTAGTTCCTCTAAAGAGGCCACTCCCGGTGAAGGGATCTCGGCTCTTTCCTTATCGAATAAGGTGCTGGATATTCTACAAGGAATACCGCTATGCAAAGCAAGAACTAAAAAAGGAAATCGAAAACAAAACCGAATAGGTTGTAGTATCTGCTAGTTTCACTAAAGAGGTCACTCCTGGTGAAGGGATCTCGTCTCTTTCCTTATCGAATAAGGTGCTGGATATTCTATAAGGAATACCACTATGCAAAGCAAAAACTAGAGCTACCCTTTTTGAAAATTTGATTCTACAACATCTTTATGTTTCTTTTCTTTCATTAATCTCATTAATGAAGTCCCATCAATTAAGCTTCCTAAGCATCACAGAAGAAACGAAAATACAATGTACGCTTATGCCATCCGCATTCGCCACAGTGTCCCGTTACACACCGTTAGGTTACTTAACTAATGGCATAGCGGGGCGGAACTAGCGCTGGTACAAAACATAAGCAACGTTTATCATATATCATATATACAATAATAAAGTATTCTTCTCACGCATATAAAGTGATCACATCACAGAATATCAGCAGCAGAAGATAACATATGAAATATTGGATATACTAGGAATTCAGTGTTTTAAGTTAAGCCAGTAAAAAACATGAATTCCACGGTCGCAATGAATAACCAAACCCACATCCCTAGACCCCTACGAGAGCGGCAAGCAACCCTTCCAATTCTAAAGTTAGGAGAACCGGACTCGACTCCTCGAGATGGTCTCCCACTGGACTCTAGAACCCGGTTACTTATGCTCCCCGCCTTGGGTCTATCCAAATACAGAAAAGTAAATAATATACAACAATAGTGACATCATTCTCAACCCGGAAGTTCCCCAATAAAAGAATATTATATACAATGAATTTTACATGAATGAAAATAAAAACTCTTGGAAAAGCTAGACGATATTAAACACGACAATCCAATATAACATATCCAAGCAATACATAGCATCACATGTCATCAAAAAGCTAGACGATATTAAACATTCCGATTGAATCAACAAACATCCAAAATTTCCCAAAAAGCTCAACACTTGAGCGTAGTTTAAAAATACTCAGTACATGCCACAGCTCTTATGAACCAGCCGTAGAAGGGTCAACCAATACCTCACATGTGACACCGCTGAACTACCGCAAACCTTAGGGTTTAGTGGCGGTTCTGACGGTCACATAATCGAGTTAAGATTTCGTTCTTCTAGAGGGTCCACAGTATCGCTTGCATGATTTTCCGAAAGTTTTAAACTAAGGAAAAATCCAACACTTGGAAAATTTTCCGGCAAGGGTTAAAGTGGGTATTTGATATTCGATCGAACTTTTTAACACCGTCTAAAATAACCTGAAAAACTGTTAGACTTACGACTACGAAACACTCCGAGTTGCCTTTGTGGAAAATTAACATCTCATGAAATTTTAGCAAAAACAAACAACACCTGAAACACCAAAACCCAGAGACCAGAACACTGAAAAAATATGAAGCCCAGAAAACACTATTGGGCCAGCCAGCTCGGTTTTAAGGGTTGTGTGCTCGGCCAAAAACCGGCCAAATGAGTTCGTATTTCTTCAGTGTTCATGTTACATCTCATATAACATTCTGCAGTTGTTTAAAAAAATTTTCGACGACTTTAAAACTTGACAGAAACTGGGTTGTTAGGGTTTCAAGTTTCGGAGTAGTTTCGGTTTCGTAATCTAAAAAATATTGTCTAAATCTTTAGCTTGGCTCTGATACCACTGTAGCGTTTCCTACCACGACAACAAGGTTTCGGGAGGTATCGTCCATGCCATTTTCAAAAAATTTTCATGCTAAGAAACTCTAAACTAAGAATCTTTAACTAGAGATTTAGACAAAAGCTAATGTAAACTACTTTTACATCAAGAGATCAAGAATATAACCTTTGTATACAGCCGGCGTCGGTTGAAGACAGTATTTGGGGACCAAACTTGGAGTTCCCAAACCGGTCTTAGCATGCCGGAGTTGCCATCCATCTCTTCACTTGCTCTGTGTAGTAGTCCCGCGACTCCACTAGGCTTCTTTTGAGACTATGAACGGGCTTCCTCCGATGACCTTCGTGCCGAAGATGATCCACGCGAAGTCTCTCCAATTCAAGCTAGCTTTTATACTAAACACTTTAGCGTAGGAAACACGCTACACCTGATCGCTAGTCAAGTGTAGGATGGTGATGTAGGGGATGTAAAGAGCTCACAAGTTTGTGTTCAAGCTTCATAATTCACATCACATGTGAGGGTTGAAGCTTGAACCATGACAAGAGGAGAAAGAAGAAGCTAGAGAGCAACCATGGGAGAAACTCAACATAAATTGGCTAAGTGTTGAGAATGAGCAAGAATGAATGCCAAGTCTTGGCCCCTCATTCATTCAAGCATGAAATTATGCAATATAAAATTGCAACCATGCTTGAATAGTGAGTCAAGATAAATAAACAAGAGTAAATCCCATGCTTGCAACCATGCTTCCACTTTACACCTCATTTCTATTTTCACAAAATAGAAATATAAATGACATGCTTCATTATATATATATATATATATATATATATATATATATAATGAAGAATAATTAGTGAGCTAATGATATTAGTTAAGATATAATTATATCACATATAATATATATCACATTATTAAATCAACACTTGATTTAATAATCCGGTTATATTACATATGACCGACTAATATCATTTATCTATATATCACATTATCAAATCAACACTTGATTCGACAATCTGGTTATATCACATATAACTAAACCGACACCAGATGACTGCAGATTACAATACGGTATCACATACACGTATTTAATCAGGCCCACACACATATCACATATGTGTCCTACTTCGTTTCGCTTGAACCATGGAATTTCTGTGTGGGATTCTAAAGACTTGTCAATACGCCAGCAGTAGGTGATGATCACATCAGTCACCTACAAGCTGTCAACGGTACTGGCTGGACGTAACGGCTATCCGGGTATTGAGCGATATGAAGACCAACAAGCAAGCCTGTCCACAGTCTCCATGAAGCCTATCAGTAACACTACCGTACAGTCCGGTCTCTTCGTCTGATATGTCGCATATCACGTCTAGGGGTGGAAATCGTCAGACCCCAGTAACGTGATAAATTATGCCGATGTCTGGCCTATAACGGTTCGAGAAACTACTGATAAAACTTATCAGTAAATCTCGGCAGCAACCCTGGCTAGGGACTTCCAGTTATAGCCAATCGAGTATAGCGCAACATCAACCCCCAATACCGGGAGAGACGAAACCCCTTCTATCGCTCATTGCCTCCATGTGACTTGGGACTGTACCCAAAATCCACCTATTTGCACAACTTCTCTTGAGCGTGGTAGGGAGGAAATCAAAGCACAGTGGGAGCCACAAAGGACTCTATGACGATCCCGGATCTACAGACTAACCTGTACCAGTGTCACTAGAGACCTGCTATCTAACGATATGTATACTACCACATAGGAGTCCTCGGCGAGTCCTGTTCAGTGTACCCAGTCTCCACTGAGCACCCGTATACCATCTCTGATGTCAAACACCAATGGATGTGAAATCATCCATCGACCATCATATAGGTCAAGAAGCGTATACGCTAGTCTACTCTGGAATATCGATACCCTGTTTCGATATTTCCTCGACTAGGAACAATTAAAGGATGTACTTGTGAACTACCCTGGCCCCACTAGTATGATCTCCATCATAGTCCTAGTAGTCAAGTACTTATCCTAAGGGCTTTATCAACATGTGAGAGCAAGACAATATAAATACCAGTCTACATGTTAAGTTATAGGTAACAAGATAGCATACTATCATATCGAGCAAGAAAATCCTCTCTATATATGTCCAAGCATCCACTATAATATACATCATATGTACAATAATGGTTTTTAGGGCATACATATAACTAACAAAAAGGGCGCCTACGTGGGAAGCACGTGAGGCGCTAGTCTCTTTTTTATATGGAGATTTGATCCCTGCTGATATTTTTAGAGAACTTAAATCACTGTCAATGGTATTTTGACCATTAACGCTCGCCAAAATCATTATTTTTTTAATGAGTTTTGGGTTAAGTTTTTAAAGAACTAAGTTCTTGATGGACTATATCTTCTTTCTCTTTAAATTTGTTCTTACCTGAATATTTGATTCTCAGAAATAAGATCTTCCCGATGAGAATTAAATTCTCAACTTGTGGGAGACTTGTCTTATGAATCTCAGATCCAGAGAAAGAACTAAGTTCTTTTTAAAAGGGTTAAACCCTTAGATATGATATTATAGGTAACAGAGATATTTTGATCTCTTTTCTTTACCTAGGGTTTTGAGAAGGAAGCTCTTCTTCTTTGAGAATTGAATTATCTGTTCTTTCTATCTGGGGTCTTTTCATCTCTCTGTGTGCCTCTGTCTGTGTGTGAGACTTGAAGTCTTGGGTCCTTTATATATTGAAGGAAGATTGTTAATTAGTTTTGAGAAAATCTCTTATTGAGAGATTTCAATTGATTTAATTGGTCTCAAAATTGATTTGGAGAATTTTACCTACCGTTGGATTTTTGATCCAAGGTCTTCTGTGTTTACAGAATATGTTATTCTTGTTCTTAACAAGATTGGGAAAATATTTTCCCATATACAGAATTCATTCTGTCAAGTGGTGATTTTAATCACCATTGGATTTTTAATCCAAGGGTTCTCTGTTTTACAGAGAGCGATCTTTTTGTTTGGAAAGATTGAGAGAATATATTCCTAAAATAGAAATTTATTTTATCATTGGATTATTGATCCAACCGAGAGTTTTTTTCTTATTTAGAAAGATTTGGGAGATATTTTCTCCTAATATAATTTGATTTTATATTTTGATGATTTATCATCTCCGTTGGATTTTTGATCCAACGACTCTGTTTAACAAAGAGTATCATAGAATTTAATTCTACTTGGACGCCGGCGCTCACGTGTTGTGCACGTGGGCGCCACTTCAGAATTTAATTCTTAAAGTAGGTATTCCCGTGCTTTGCACATTGGCGTCCGTGTGATGAGCACGTGCGACGCCATATAAGAGTCTAACTCTTATGTAATAAATTCTTCTGTGCTTTGCACATTGGCACCCACGAGAGGAGCGCGTGAGGCACTACCATAAGATTTAATCCTATAAGAGTGGCTCTGGCGCTGGCGCCCTCGTGGAGAGCACGTGAGGCGCCGCCTCGTTAAATTCAACAGAGCTTTGCTTTTTAATTAGGTTAAATATTAGGGGAACAAATGCCCTCTACCGTTGTGCTCACGTGGCTTACATGTGGGTCCAACGGTGTCACCTTTTCCACCGTTTGATCTTCTAGGGAGTTGAACCGTCTCTTCACAGCTTATAAATAGGGCCTTTGGCCCTTGAGATGACTTCCATTCCATCATCTTCTTTCTTTTTCCTTGAGAATTTAATTCCCTTTTCAGAGCTTAGATCTCTGCCCCAAAGAAACTCTTAGAGTTGAACTCTGTTAAAAAACTTGGTAAAAGTCATGACCAAATTTCAACCCGTAAAAAAACTTCCTCTTTGTTTTGGATTTTTACCCATTAACAGAGCTTTGCTCTTTTCTTGGAATGATCTCTTAGAGATCTTGAAAAAAAACTTTATTTGGATAGAACATGGGTCTCAGAGATTTTAGAGTTTTACTCTGTTAGTGATTTTGATCTCTGAAGGTTTCTCTGGAATTTAATTCCAATATATTTTCCATGGGGATTTCTGGGATTTAATCCCACTATCAGAGGAATTCAATTCCGGTTTGTTCTGCAGAGTTTAGCCCTAAGAATTTTTTTTTTGAAAATTCTTTTAGAAATTTTATTCCCTTTTCTTATTTTCTTTTTAGGGTTCTTCTTGCATATTTGAATCTGTTGTAGAACACGTTCTTCGAGGCCATTGGAAGTCTTGAACTCTACTGTTCAATGAAATTTTTCATTAAATGAGAATCTTTTTGGATTCTTACAATGAGTGCCTGCCTCATCATTGATGGGGCATTACTTTGATTTTATGGGGGCCACTGTTTTTTCTTCTTCTAGATTGTAATGATTTTGGTATTTTGATTGCTAACCCTTTACTGGTTTTTCTTTTCAGATACCATGGCTTCTCATCTGTATGATCTTGAAGAGATTATCTCTTATGAGAAAATTCACATCCAAGGCCGCTGCCAGGGCCAAGAGTTTACTAACGCCCGGTGAGCGGAGGTGATGCGTCGCTTCGACGATTACAACGGTCGATTGCTCCTTTCTGCTCTTTTGAAGATTGTCGCTGGGTCGATTTGGGAAGCACTTCCTGAGCTTGATGAGGCTATGCCGCTTGAGGCACTTGATAATGCTGAAGACAAGGTGCATTCAGTATATCTAATGGGCCTGATCTCAAAGATGCGGAGAGATGATCTTGTCGCTGTTCCCCTCCGAAAGACGGCGCACAAGACCGGGGCATCTTGGCACTGAGATTCGGGGCAGATTCTATTTGGTGCAATCCGTCCACCTCTCCGAAGATGCCAAGTTGATTTATGGCACCATGTATCGAAGGTTTAAACGGATGCGTCCGATGTAGCAGACTTCGTCAGATTCCCCCTCGCTTGAGGGGTTTTTGATTGTGGGGACGCTCTTCCCTGCAAGCGCAAGCCCCTGTAGTTAATTACGCTACCGCACCGCGGTAACAACTTTCTCCTGCTCAAGAGTTTCACTTCGTGTCGTAGGTGTTTGTTTTGTGTTTGGTTGCCCGTGGATTGTATACGGAGACTAAGTTATGCCGTCGCCCGTAGGACGTGGATTAGTCCAAATCCGTATTTTCTTAGATTTGGGTTTGGGGTTTTGGTTTAAGAATACGTTAGCCATATTTGAGGCTAAGATCAACTTAAACGTTCGTTAAGGATACATTAGTTTAATGTGAGACTACGATCGACCTAACGGGATCGTTTAGATCTGACAAAGGAGCATTTGGGGGCTCTATTGTCTAGTTTAGTGACATTGCGGTCGATTTCCAGTTTAGGGACATAGTGGTCTAACATTCCTATTTTGGGGACGAATATTAGTTTAATGACATTTCGATCTAACATTCCCATTTTGGGGACGAATATTAGTTTAGTGATATTTCGGTCCATTTGCAGTTTAGGGACATGGTGGTCCAACATTCCCATTTTAGGGATGAATATTGGTTTAAGGACGAATTAGTCCATGAGTTTAAGGACCCCACAGTCCGTATCAATGTATGTTTGTCGGGACCCGTCACCTCTCTGACGACGTTGAGGGATTACAACGACAAATATCAGAGGAGTTTGGAGATGTACCCTTGAACCGGATGTAAATTGATTTGAAAGAGCAGTTGTGCTCAGTTCAATTTAGTTTGAGGACTTACGACCAGAATTGGGGTTAAGTCCAGTTGAAAAATGTATAACATTTTTTATTCAGGCTCTGCCTATTAGGCTTTCCTAGGACTCTGCCCTTTTTTTTAAAATAATGCATGGCATTTTGTTTGGTCTGTTAAACCTTTATTTGGGCTCTGCCCCTTTTTTAATTGATGCACAACATCTGTTTTGGTCTGACAGACCTTTGTTTGGGCTCTGCCCCTTTTTTAATAAAGCATTGCATTTTTATTAGGCCTGTTAGGCCTTTTAATTGGGCTCTATCCCTTTTTTTAATAATGTACCGCATTAATTAGTCTGACAGCGCGCCATGTGGCTTGTCAGGCGCTTTGCGCCAATTAAAGAGCGCAAAGTAAAAGCGCATGTGGAGGTGACACGTGTCACGCTCTGGTGAGCGCAAGTCTGTTAGCGCAGTGCGCTGCGCTAGTGCGCTGCACTAGTGCGCTGCTGACACGTGGCGTGCTCTGGTGACTTGCGCCAATCCAAGAGCGCAGTGCTCAAATTAAGAGTGCATGGCACTGTTCACTAGCGCAGAGCACATTTGATCCAATTTTGGATCAAAGAAAAGAATCTAAAGAGGTTTTTCCTCAAGATTCAAGAACCGAGGGTTCAACAAAAGGCAATGCCTTTATACAGATAAAAAAGATCTAATAAAGAAGTAAATTACTTCTTCTTCTTCTTCTTATTTTTTTTATTCAAGATCTTGATCTTGTTCTTAGATCTTTGATCTTTTTAGAAAAACTTCTTCTTTTTCCAAAGGTTTACCTTTTTTTTTCCTCTTCGAGCTCTTCAAAAATTTTAGAGGAGTTCTGTATATTTCTCTGTGTGTTTTAGACTTGGAGTCTAGGGGCCTTTATATAGGGCCAATTGATTTGTTAAGTTTGTTACAGAGATCTTTCTCTGATTGGTCTGGGGATATTTCCCCACAGTCGGATCTTTGATCCAAGGGCTCTGTTTTACAGAGAAGAATCTTCTTGCTTTTAACAAGATTGGAAATTTTTTTCCAGAATTTTATTGTTTTAAATGCTGGCATAGTTGGCGCAAGCGCACCTGCGCTTGACACGTGTCGCGCAGCGCACCTGCGCTGACACGTGTCTCGCAGCGCAGAGCGCAGCGCAACTGCGCTGACACGTGTCGCGCAGCGCAGAGCGCAAGTCATCTGAAGCGTTGCTTTCTTTATTTTTATTTTAAAATAGAGCCTTGCTCTGATTGGGTGCGTCGTCTTGGGCGTAGCGCTGGCGTGTCTATTTTTGACACGTGGCGCGTTGCGCGCAGCGCAAGTAATCTGAAACGTTACTTCAATTTTTGAATTTTTGAAATTCAAACAGAGTTTTGCTCTGATTGGGGGAAACAGTCGCTATTTTGCATCGCGTCTTCAAACAGATGGCGATAATATCTGTGTACCATAGAATGGACGATATCAGCGGGGATCCCGACGCTTGCATTCGTGAGAAAATGCATAAGAAGATGGTCAACGAAACTAGAAGCACTTTACTCAAAAACTCTAAGTTCATTAATCCGTGTCAGGAATTCAGCGTCTTGCCATTATAAATATTTTGATGATATTTGTTCTCTTTTTTTATCATCATCATCATCAATGTATAAATTTCTTCGAAGTATGAATGACACAACTCCCCCTTTTCTTTATGCCAATGTTCATATATGCCTCCGTGAGGTGTTGTTATATATATATATATATATATATATAGCGCCGGTGCTCATGATATATATATATATATATATATATATATATATATATATATAGCGTCGGTGCTCATGTGTCATGCACGTGGGGCGCTGCTGAGGGATTTAATCCTAAAATGAATCGGCGTCGGCTGTCACGACCCAAAATTTGGCCCGTAACCGGCACTTAAACTACGTAACGTCTACAAGCGTACGCAACTTAAGTAAGCCGAAACCCAGAAATCTAAACCACCCAAAACTGGATCAACGGAGAAAACATAGTTTAAAACATTTAGAAATTCACAAGTAAAATCTCTAACTCTAATTTTCTTTCTTAAAAATTTTGGCAGCACCTCCTTCGTAAAAACTAGCCCCGAAAACGGGTATAACAAAGATAATAATAAAAGAATCCCAAACAGGAGCAAATCACGCCCAACGGCGGAGACAATCACCATAAGATATAAAATACGACGCCGAAGCGAAGAATATAAAGAAACTGCATAAAGAAGTAAACTTTCCACAAAACCGGCTCCCACGAGCACGGATCCAAAGTCACCAAAATAATACAACACTGAATCCTCACAACTCGTCTCTAAGTCATATACAGAAAGTGGTAGATAGAGAATATTAGATCCAACAAAAAGGATATACAATGTACAAACAGATAACCGCAAACCCACGTAAAGCACAGGCCTCACAGCTAAACGTAGCGGTATCCGCAAAAGTAGTGATGATAAGACGCCCTGCCGCGACTACTCTGAGGGTAAGTCCTGCAAAATACTGTGGCACAACGAGGGTGAGTTTCCAACTCATGAATAGTAAATAACATCATACTGTAATCGCAGGTATGCACGAATAGCGATTTATCTATCACATGTAATCTGATAGTATAAGTATGATAAGTGAATATGCAACAATCATGTAAAGGTACATCATCAGGGTACTACAACTACATGAATCAATGCATAACAACATAATCCTGAGTGTGGGATAATATAACATAAAATCTCATGCAAAATCATCAGTATGGAAAAACACCAGTGTCCCTCGCTGACACATCAAATCCCAAATCCTCAGGCACCGCATCTTCAGATCGGCCCTCACATCCTGTAAGTCTCATAGAATCTGAGTGTCTATCATCGACACCCGAAACATCATGAAAACATATCCCTGTATGTGTATGTATATAAATATAAGTATGAGGATATCAACCCCATATGTCCACCGACTATACGAAAAAATCATGGAAACCTGAGTGTCTAACACCGACACTCGAAACATTATGAAACCCGTGTCTAGCATCGACACGTAAATCCTCATAACTCAGGCGCTGTCACCATGACTGGCCCTGACGATATGTCGTACATCACTCCGGTCGGTATCCCTACGATAACCGCCGAATCTAAATACAATCACCGGTAGGTACTTGCCCACCTTCCAGGCTCATCGTCTGTACCACGAACATCTTACCGAGGGGAACCGTACCGGGCCCTACCATGTATCCGCACACGGCCCACTCACTCCTCGCATCGGGTATATATCACAAATCTCAGAACCGAGAAATCTCATGGTGGACGCATCAAATATCATATCAAGAGAAACCGGGTTTTCAAACAATACATAGTTTCTTGAAAATACCCTCCACGGTTCTCAAATCCATAAATCATATGAAATCCATATCTCAATGCGTAAAATCCATATAAAACTGATATATGCAACATAAAACATCAATATGAGCATATAAAGGGAAAACCGCTCTTTAAATTGAATCTAGCTTTAAAACATATCATGCGGTTCCCAAATCCTTCGAAAACAAATGCAACATCATATGAGGTGTACATGTAAGTGTAGCAAAATAAGTATCTATATGTAATCAAGTAGGCATGAGGCATTTCATAAGCGCAATGATCAACAACTCAATATCACATATAAAAACAATACCTCTTAGGGTATATACAACTATAGCAAACATATGGGGTATACATGTTAGTATATGTGCATGGTGTACATGTAACTGTAATCGAGTATGTGGGTGTACATGTCAATATATATGCATGATGTACAAGTAGCTATATCAAGATGTACGTGAAGTGGAATAAGGGTCACTACCTCAACTATTCCTGCCCAATGCGATATCACGTATATGTATCCACAGTATTTCATATGCACAATAGAATAAGAGTTACTACTCCAGCCATTCCTATCCACTACTGTAGGTGTTTTGTGTGTGTCATGGCAATTACAGACGGTGTGGGTGTAGCATACAATTAAGTGCTCGTGCAACATGAACCGTCAGTAATGTGTTATATCTAAAGGTACGAGTCAAGTACAACAAATAAAGCTATGCAATGACATTCATATGAAATTAACTAATATGCAAAGAAATGTCGCTATCATATCATATTCCCCCCGACGCATAACGCCATACGGGAGATTTCCCCGTAGATGTTAAATTTACTCACCAATGGTCTCCACTATGAAAATCCGACCATCTGCTTCCCCTTGTTCGCAGCGTCCGAAGTCCCCGCTTGTGACGCTACATTTCCACAAACACAAGAAATAATGCAAACATCTCAGAAATCGACCAATATAACGTAAAATTACGCATTAAGTAACGCACCAACACTAAACTAACTCGCGAGTCAACGTCTAGTGGCTAACGTGCGTTGCGATACCATAAACCAAACTGAGTAAAGCAGCTGCATCAGATCACGATTCGTGTCGGATTACGTAACACGCGGATTCGAAACACTAGATTATAGGTAATCGATTCCAGATTTTCATACTGCAATTACTAAAAATTTAACAGTATCAAACACCCCTAACCAACAGCAGACAACTACCCACAAAACCCAAACCCTAACTCCTTCCTACCAAACCGGCGTCGCCGGAATTCTCCATAGGGGTCGCCGGCCCCGACCGGTGGGGTGGTCCTCATGTCTCAGATGGTGCTCCAGGGTCATTAGTACATCACTAAAATTTTGTTTGGTCACTCACTAAATTTTCCAGGTCACAGTAGATACAGAGGCTCTAAAACGACACTAAAAACACGATATTTCACAAATCGATATAAAAAGTGTTCTACGCTACAACCTACGAGCTAAATAACATAAAAACTTCTAATTATCAGTGTAGGGATTATACCTAACAATCTTGCTCACAAGATCCAAGCTTTCCCTAGCTCCAAGTGATCCAAGAAGGCAAAAACAAGACTTGGTGTGTATTTTGTGATATATTTTGGAATTTTGGAGAATTTTGAGTTTGGATTAATGCAAATTGAAAAGTAAATGATCAAGGGCAGTAGGAAAGGGAAGGATCTTCGCCAAGAGAGGTGGTGGGGGGTTTTGTGAGGAATTTCCTAGCAATTTTAAGCATTAAATGCAATAATTGCAATAAATGCATTCACATGCACACATACACATGCATGCACCTCTTTGATTCTTTTCCTTTCCTTTTCTTTTCTTTAAACCTTAAACCCAAGTCAACATAAGGAATCTTGATACTATGTGGGGTTTTGGGTTTACTCAAACCTAATTGAAGAAAAGTTCACTTAGAGAAAATTTCCCAAAATGTGAATACCTTATTAAAATAATATTAAAATTGGGAAAAATTCTAATTGAACCAAAACGTCCCATATACCCCCAAAGCTTACGCACTAGCTTTATTTTAGCTTAACTATGTGCTGGCAAGTCTATATGGTCGTTTGATCACGGTCGGGTTAAAACGGAAAATACCGACAAAATTACCCTAAAACGGACAAATTCGCATAACGATTTCTAAAACGTTACAATCTCCCCCCTTATAGAAATTCGGTCCCCGAATTAAAATTAACTACTAAGCATACCTTCAAAGAGATGAGGGAATTTCTTCCGCATCTCACTCTCGGCCTCCCAAGTGATCTCCTCACTAGTAGGGCTACGCCATAGAACCTTCACAGACGGTAAGACCTTTGACCGAAGTTTCTTCACCTGCCGATCCAAAATAACTAACGGCTGCTCGGTGAACGAAAGATCGCGCTCAAGTTGAACGGTCTCGTGCTGAATCACGTGAGAAGGATCATGAAGGTATCTACGAAGTATCGACACATGGAAAACGGGGTGAACATCCGGAAACCTAGGCGGGGGCGCCAAACGATAAGCAACAGAAGCCACTCGTTCAAGGATCTCGAAAGGACCTACAAATCTGGGACTGAGCTTCCCCCTCCTCCCAAACCGTATAACGCCCTTCATCGGAGAAATCTTCAGGAATACATGATCCCCTACTGCGAACTCAAGTCTGCGACGACGACGGTCGATATAAGATTTCTGCCTGCACTGGGCTGCTCTCATCCTGTCCTGAATCAGCTGGATCTTCTCCGTAGTCTCCTGAACTAGCTGGGGTCCCAAAACCAGACTCTCACTAAGCTCGGTCCAACAGACTGGCGATCGACACTTCCTACCATATAAAGCCTCAAAAGGTGCCATCTGAATAGTCTCCTGAAAGCTGTTGTTATAGGAGAACTCAATCAACAGCAAGTGACGATCCCAACTGCCACCAAAATCAAGCACACATGCACGGAGCATATCCTCCAGAGTCTGAATAGTTCGCTCCGACTGACCATCGGTCTGTGGATGAAAAGAGGTGCTAATACTCAACCGGGTACCCAAAGCTTCCTGAAGCTTCTGCCAAAGACGACTAGTAAACTGGGTGCCTCTTTCGGATACTATGCATGCGGGAACACCGTGCAAACGCACAATCTCATCTATGTACAACTAAAAGTACTGAGCATAATTGAAAGTGGTCTTCACTGGAAAGAAGTGAGCCGCTTTCATCAACCGGTCAACAATTACCCAAATGGAGTCATACCCTCTACTGGTCCTGGGTAGACCCACAATGAAGTCCATGGAAATCTGCTTCCATTTCCACTCCGGAACGGGTAAAGGTTGCAACTCTCCAGCCGGTCTCTGATGCTCAGCCTTGACTTGCTGACAAGTCAGGCACCTCGAAACGAAGTCCGAAATATCGTATTTCATCCCTTCCCATCAGTAAAAGTCTCTCAAGTCACGGTACATCTTGGTGGAACCTGGATGAATGCTAAAGGCTGACTGATGTGCCTGCTCTAGGATCTCGCATCTCAACCCATCAGCATCTGGTACACACAAGCGAGTCCCGCATCGTAGCACCCCTGGTCGTCAATCATGAACTCCGAAACTGTACCCTATCGAACAAGCTCAAGAATCTCGGACAAACGGGCATCACTGGGTTGCGCCTCACGGATACGATCAAATAGTAGTGGCGGGCGAGGACATGAGCAAGTTGTCCCCCAGCGGAAGAAAACTCGAACTGCACTCTACTATCACACAAGAGCTGCCAATCTGTAGAAGGCTGATTCTGAACTGCGCTCAACTGGGACAAGCTATCCCCGGGCCTACGACTCAAGTCATCAGCCACCACATTCGCCTTGCCCGGGTGATAAAGGATCTCACAATCGTAATCCTTCACTAGCTCCATCCACCGGCGCTGTCTTAGATTCATATCCCGCTGCTGGAAGATAACTTCAAGCTCTTGTGATCCGTGAAGATCTGACACGACTCTCCGTACAAGTAGTGTCTCCAAATCTTCAACGCAAAGACCACCGCGGCCATCTCAAGATCGTGAGTGGGGTAATTCTGCTCGTGCTTCTTCAGCTGCCTAGAAGCATACGCAATCACCCTATCATGCTGCATCAAAACACAGCCGAGCCCCACTCGAGAAGCATCACAGTAAATAACATAGCCGCCCGATCCAGAAGGTAAAGAAAGAACCGGTGCTGTCGTCAACCGAGTCTTCAACTGCTGAAAACTCTGCTCGCACGCATCAGTCCAAAGAAAAGGAACTCCCTTCCGGGTCAGTCCAGTCAGCGGTGCAGCGATACTCGAGAAATCTTGCACAAAACGGCGATAATAACCAGCTAAGCCCAAAAAGCTGCGGACCTCAATCACCGATACAGGTCTGGGCCAAAGCTGTACAACCTTGATCTTCTTCGGGTCTACAAGAATACCATCACCAGTCACTACATGACCCAGGAAGTCAACTCTATCAAGCCAAAACGCGCACTTTGAGAATTTAGCATACAACCGGTGCTCTCTCAATATCTGCAAAGCAATCCTCAAGTGCTGCTCATGCTCCTCACGACTCCTAGAGTACACCAGTATGTCATCAATAAACACAATAATAAACTGGTCGAGGAATGGCCTGAATATCCAGTTCACCAGATCCATGAGTCCGAACGACATTACCAAAAACTCATAGTGCCCATAGTGCGTATGAAAAGCAGTCTTCGGAATGTCATCATTCCGAACCCGCAACTGATGATAACCCGAACGCAAATCAACCTTAGAAAAATGTTTCGCACCCTGAAGCTGATCAAATAAATCGTCAATGCGAGGTAAAGGAGACCTGTTCCGCACCGTAACTCGGTTCAATTGACGATAATCTACACATAGCCTCAAACTGCCGTCCTTCTTCTTGACGAACAGAACAGGAGCTCCCCACGGCGAAACACTCGGACGCACAAGTCCCATATCAAGCAACTCTTGCAATTGATCTTTAAGCTCTCTAAGCTCTGCCGGAGCCATCCGATAAGGCGGTATAGAAATAGGCTCCGTGCCAGGAATCAGATCAATGTAAAACTCAATATCGCGCTCTGGCGGCATCCCAAGTAACTTATCGGGAAAGACGTCGGGAAACTCTCGCATGGTAGGAACCCGGTCCAACGACTCCACTGTGGCTCCAGTATCATGAATGAAAGCCAAGAATCCTCGACATCCTCTCCTCAAAAGCCGAATAGCGCACAGGACAGAAATCAAACTGTGAGGGGCGGCACCACGGTCCCCCTGCACAATAAACACTGACTCGCCGGGAAAACAAAATCTAACTGTCTTCTCACCGCAGTCCACGGACGCATAGCAAGTAGCTAGCCAGTCCATGCCCAACAGAATGTCGAAGTCCAACATCTCAAGAAGGATCAAGTCGACGGACAGATCTCTGTCTCCTAAACGGACAGCACACGACCGGAACACGTGTCGTGCAACAAACGACTCTCCCACAGGAGTAGTCACGACAAGCGGCTGATCTAGCAAACACGACTCTCGGCCTAAACTCTGCACAAAGTGCGTAGAAACATACGAATGCGTAGATCCCGGATCGAAAAAAACATGTGCATCATAAGAACATACAGAAAGGGTACCTGAAACCACAGTATTGGATGCCTGAGTGTCCTGGTGAGTCAAGGCGAAAACCCGTGCCTGCCCTTTACCGGCTACTGGCTGTCCTTTGCCTTTGCCACCTTGTCCTCTCGGCACAAAACTACCGCGACCACGACCTCTCTGAGCAGGAGTCTGACGCGGTGCAACAACAGGAATAAGAGGCAACGCTCTCTGAGGCGGAGAAGGTGGTAAGGTAACCTGGGGTATTGCTGGCCCTCTCTGATGCACTACGGTACAATCCCTCACTAGGTGCTGTAAACTGCCACATCTAAAACACCCACGTGTCGACGGCTGACCCTCCTGGGAAAAGTACTGAACAACTGGCCATGTCCCACGTCTCTGCTACTCCCAGTGTCTGATCGAGCTCTATCTCAGAATCTAAACCTCTGCCTCCTGGCTGCTATACCAGTACGAGCCCTCTTCGGTTCCGGAATAACCGATGACTCAGCTAGACGCTCCTCCACCAAAAGGGCTGCATCCACAGCTGCCGCATATGTGACGCAATGCTGAATGCTGATGGTTATGAACAACTGGGTAAGAAGGCTTCGAACAAACCTCTTCACCCTCATCTCCTCAGTCACCACCAAGTACGGAGTATACACAGACAGCTCGGTAAACAGTACATCATACTCAGACACCGTCATCCCCGGAGTCTAACGTAACGACTTAAATTTGCGCGCTCGTGCATCCCTGACGCTCGGTGGAAGAAAACGGGCGAGAAATACTGTCACAAACTCAGCCCAGGTCATAGGAGCAAGACCAGCGGCTCTGCCCCTCTCCAAGGACTCATACCACTTCTGGGCCAGACCCTCCAGCCAGAAACTCGCAAACTCTACCCATCTCTCGTCGGAGCATCGGAGTGAGTGACAAATCCTGGCCATCCAGTCGATGAACGACTGTGGATCCTCAGTAACATCTGTGCCAGTAAACACCGGAGGCCTCAGCCTCATAAACTCTGTCAGTGACACGGTAATAACCTCCGGAGCTGCAACTGCGACTGTCGGAATAGTAGGTACCATCGTGGTCCCTGCAACGGGTGGAACAACTGCCCGCCCCTGCGCTCGAATGGTCTCTACTAAAGTCCCCATCATCTGGCGCAGGTCCTGCATACCAGCCCCAATCATAGCAATGTACTCTGGTACGACAGGCGTACCTCCCTGGTCAATCCTCATCTCAGACGAGTCAACTCTGACCTCGGCCCTCGCGGCCGCTCTCTGTGCCCTCGTAGTCTTCGGCGGCATATAGGCTGGAAATTGAAATAAGATTCGATAAGGAAACAGGAATCGAATCACAAGGATGTATATCATCACGGAAGAATATCAATCAATAAGTCCTAAGGTCACTTAGGCGGAGTACCGTATCGTAAGTATGCCGCGGAACATACACACGCTACGTCACTCTGCTTAACCTACCTACTCCATCATACCAAGGTCATCCTACACCCCGAAAGGTAAAACCTAACGCTCTGATACCAACTTTGTCACGACCCAAAATTTGGCCCGTAACCGGCACTTAAACTACGTAACGTCTACAGGCGTATGCAACTTAAGTAAGCCGAAACCCAGAAATCTAAACCACCCAAAACTGGATCAACGGAGAAAACATAGTTTAAAACATTTAGAAAATCACAAGTAAAATCTCTAACTCTAATTTTCTTTCTTAAAAATTTTGGCAGCACCTCCTTTGTAAAAATTAGCCCCGAAAAAGGGTACAACAAAGATAATAATAAAAGCATCCCAAACGGGAGCAAATCACGTCCAACGGCGGAGACAATCACCACAAGATATAAAATATGACGCCGAAGCGAAGAATATAAAGAAACTGCATAAAGAAGTAAACTTTCCACAAAACCGGCTCCCACGAGCACGACACCCAAAGTCACCAAAATAATACAATACTGAATCCTCACAACTCGTCTCTAAGTCATATACAAGAAGTAGTAGATGGAGAATACTAGATCCAACAAAAAGGATATACAATGTACAAACAGATAACCACAAACCCACCTAAAGCACAGGCCACACAGCCAAACTTAGCGGTATCCGCAAAAGTAGTGATGATAAGACGCCCTGCCGCGATTACTCTGAGGGTAAGTCCTGCAAAACACTGTGGCACAATGGGGGTGAGTTGCTAACTCGTGAATAGTAAATAACATCATACTGTAATCGCAGGTATGCACGAACAGCGATTTATCTATCACATGTAATCTGATAGCATAAGTATGATAAGTGAATATGCAACAATCATGTAAAGGTACATCATCAGGGTACTACAACTACATGAATCAATGCATAACAACATAATCCTGAGTGTGGGATAATATAACATAAAATCTCATGCAAAATCATCAGCATGGAAAAACACCAGTGTCCCTCACTGACACATTAAATCCCAAATCCTCAGGCACCGCATCCTCAGATCGGCCCTCACATCCTGTAAGTCTCATAGAATCTGAGTGTCTATCATCGACACCCGAAACATCATGAAAATATATCCCTGTATGTGTATGTATATAAATATAAGTATGAGGATATCAACTCAGTATGTCCACCGACTATACATAAAAATCATGGAAACCTGAGTGTCTAACACCGACACTTGAAATATCATGAAACCCGTGTCTAGCATCGACACGTAAATCCTCATAACTCAGGCTCTGTCACCATGACTGGCCCTGACGATATGTCGTACATCACTCCGGTCGGTATCCCCACGATAACCGCCGAGTCTAAATACAATCACCGGTAGGTACTTGCCCACCTTCCAGGCTCATCGTCTGTACCACGAACACCTTACCGAGGGGAACCGTACCGGGCCCCACCATGTACCCGCACACGGCCCACTCACTCCTCGCATCGGGTATATATCACAAATCTCAGAACCGAGAAATCTCATGGTGGACGCATCAAATATCATATCAAGAGAAACCGGGTTTTCAAACAATACATAGTTTCTTGAAAATACCCTCCACGGTTCTCAAATCCATAAATCATATGAAATCCATATCTCAATGCGTAAAATCCATATAAAACTGATATATGCAACATAAAACATCAATATGAGCATATAAAGGGAAAACCGCTCTTTAAATTGAATCTAGCTTTAAAACATATCATGCGGTTCCCAAATCCTTCGAAAACAAATGCAGCATCATATGAGGTGTACATGTAAGTGTAGCAAGGTTTAAGTATCTACATGTAATCAAGTAGGTATGAGGCATTTCATAAGCGCAATGATCAACAACTCAATATCACATATAAAAACAATATCTCTTAGGGTATATACAACTATAGCAAACATATGCGGTATACATGTCAGTATGTGTGCATGGTGTACATGTAACTGTAATCGAGTATGTGGGTGTATATGTCAATATGTATACATGATGTACAAGTAGCTATAGCAAGATGTACGTGAAGTGGAATAAGGGTCACTACCTTAACTATTCCTGCCCAATGCGATATCACGTATATGTATCCACAGTATTTCATATGCATAATAGAATAAGAGTTACTACTCCAACCATTCCTATCCACTACCATATCACGTATGTAGGTGTTTTGTGCGTGTCATGGCAATTACAGACGGTGTGGGTGTAGTATACAATTTAGTGCTCGTGCAACATGAATCGTCAGTAATGTGTTATATCTATAGGTACGAGTCAAGTACAACAGATAACGCTATGCAATGACATTCATATGAAATTAACTAATATGCAAATACATGCCACTATCATATCATATTAGCCCCAACGCATAACGCCATACGGGCGATTTCCCCGTAGATTTTAAATCTACTCACGAATGGTCTCCAGCTATGAAAATCCGACCACCTGCTTCCCCTTGTTCGCAGCGTCCGAAGTCCCCTCTTGCGACGCTATATTTCCACAAACTTAAGAAATAATGCAAACATCTCAGAAATCGACCAATATAACGTAAAACTACACATTAAGTAACGCACCAACACTAAACTAACCGCGAGTCAACGTCTAGTGGCTAATGTGCGTTGCGATACCATAAAACCAAACTGAGTACAACAGCTGCATCAGATCACGATTCGTGTCGGATTACGTAACACGCGGATTCGAAACACTAGATTATAGGTAACCGATTCCAAATTTTTCATACTGCAATTACTAAAAAAGTAAACAGTAACAAACACCGTTAACCAACAGCAGACAACTACCCACAAAACCCAAACCCCAACATCTTCCTACCAAACCGGCGTCGCCGGAATTCTCTATAGGGGTCGCCGGCCCTGACCGGTGGGGTGGTCCTCGTGTCTCAGGTGGTGCTCCAGGGTCACTATCACTAAAATTTTGTTTGGTCACTCACTAAATTTTCCAGGTCACAGCAGATACAGAGGCTCTAAAACGACACTAAAAACACGATATTTCACAAATCGATATAAAAAGTGTTCTACTCTACAACCAACAAGCTAAATAACATAAAAACTCCTAATTATCAGTGTAGAGATTATACCTAACAATCTTGCTCACAAGATCCAAGCTTTCCCTAGCTCCAAGTGATCGAAGAAGGCAAAAACAAGACTTGGTGTGTATTTTGTGATATATTTTGGAATTTTGGAGAATTTTGAGTTTGGATTGATGCAAATTGAAAAGTAAATGATCAAGGGCAGTAAGAAAGGGAAGGATCTCGGCCAAGAGAGGAGGTGTGGGTTTTGTGAGGAATTTCCTAGCAATTTCAAGCATTAAATGCAATAAATGCATTCACATGCACGCACACACATGCATGCACCTCTTTGATTCTTTTCTTTCCTTTTTCTTTTCTTTAAACCTTAAACCCAAGTCAACACAAAGAATCTTGATACTATGTGGGGTTTTGGGTTTACTCAAACTTAATTGAAGAAAAGTTCACTTAGAAGAAATTTCCCAAAATGTGAATACCGCATTAAAATAATATTAAAATTGAGAAAAATTCTAATTGAACCAAAACGTCCCATATACCCCCAAAGCTTGCGCACTAGCTTTATTTTTGCTTAACTATGTGCTGTCAAGTCTATATGGTCGTTTGATCACAGTCGGGTTAAAACGGAAAATACTGACAAAATTACCCTAAAACGGATAAATTCGCATAACGATTTCTAAAACGTTACATCGGCGCATCGTGCGTCATTCACGTGGGCGCTGTTGATGGATTTAATCCTAAAGGAATCAACGCCGGAGCTCACGTGTCATGCACGTGGGGCGCTGCTGATGGATATAATCCTAAAAGGAATCAGCGCCGACGCTCATGTGTCATGCACGTAAGGCGCTGCTGAAGGAGTCACTTCACATTTTGGCTCTGATTTTCGTGAGTCAACTCTTTCTTTTCCCATGCCCTTTTTGTCAGGCCTTGGAAATAGTTTCACCATGCACAACATTTTCTGTGCCAAAATTTAAATGCTTCACTTTATATTCTGATGCAATGATCTTCTTTTTCTTCACAAGGAGAGAACTATTTTTAATAGACCAAGAGTCATGGCTAGCAATCGTCCTCACGCTATTCAGCAACCATGGGAGGTACTTATCGAGGGAACTGTTCCTCGTTTTGCTGCGCGATTAGTGGATCCCGTTCTCACAGATGACCAATATGACACGGTGATGTTTGAGCTCCTGACTCGTAGGGGTTCTCCTCTTCCTATCGGCTCCATTTGGCTCCGGATGATCTTCTCGTCTATGCTTGCTGACATCCCCCCATCCAGCGGAGATGATTCTGGCGATACTCGATGCGGCGGAGGACAAGATCGAGCGCTTTCATGAGGCACATTTGATTACCCAGCCTCTGAGGGATCATTATGTTCAGTTGCTAAGCTAGATACGGGCTCAGCGGGCCATCATGTCTGCTTTCGCTGATGAGCATGGCGCTGACTGATAGGGAGCAACTTCTCATGAAGATCGCCGCTTCGACATGGCGGAGAAGGCAGAGAGGGCTTTAGACAATTTTATTCTTAGTTTTGTAAACCCTTGTACTTTTGATCCCGTGTTCGATGATTTGTTTCCCGCATAATAAAGTACTTATTTAAATGTGCTTCTTTATTGTTGACTGTTGAATGTTCTATCCCCAGCACATATCCATATGGGCATCTTGCCTCTGCACATATACTTTGCACTTTAATCTTAGAAGTTTCTGATGAATGCATCTAGCTATAGGTGAACACTGGACTTATATGAACAAATGCTTCCCCTTACCACGTTGCTCACGGTCATGAGTGAAGTAATGCATATCATATGGCCGGTTTCGAGCTGGCATACACAATTTTTATTAGAATTTTGATCTTAGAAGATAGCGAGTGGATACAAGCGATAATCTATCGTTAACTCACATTTCGATCCTTAAGAAATGTAGTTCTAAACCCCGAGGCATATGAGTTGCGCCTTTCTGTTTCTTGATGTCTTGATCTGGCATGAAGTAGTTTATGTACTAATTTCGGAGTTTGTAGTTTATTCACTCATTTCAGAGTTTCTAGTTTATGTACTCATTTCGTAGTTTGTAGTTTATTCACTCGTTTCGGAGTTTCTAGTTTATGTACTCATTTCGGAGTGTTTTTAGTTTACCTCCCTTGGGTTTACAGGCAAACTTGTCCTAACGTTGTATGTAGATAACCCCTATTCTTTACGACAGAGGTGTCACGACCCGAAGGTACGGAACGTGACCGGCACTTAAATTACAAAACGCCTAAAGGCGTAACGTAATCTAAGTAAGCCGAAGCCCAGAAATGTAAACCATTTAAAAGAAGAAGTGTAGGAAAACAAATTTAAAAGCAACATCAAATTTTCTCAAAAATTTCGGCAGAGTCTCCTTTGTAAAAACTGGCCCCAAACGGGTACAAATAAGAATATATACATAAGCAATAAAAAAGGCATCCCCAAACGGGAGCTAGCTCTACGCCAAAAGGCGGAAACAACCACACAATGCACTAAAATATATAACGCCGAAGGGTGAGGCTCAAAACTCAAAGAAAACCAAATCCACCAAAAACCATAATAATACAAGCTCGACTCTAAGGTCGAAATAAAAACAACTGGTCTTCTAAATCAATTAAGTAATACAAGTCTGGTTGATGGAGCTTACTAGATACAAATGAAATAATAAAAGTACAACGGCGGTCCTGATACAAGTGAACCAACCTACTAAGCAAATCACCCTGAATGAAATGATGTGCCAGAAATGTGCCAAGGAAACCTGTACATCGAAACCTGTAAGAAAATTTGGCACAACGGGGGTAAGTTGCCAACTCGTGAGTAGAAGACATCTGCGAGTAGAAATCGCATGCACGACGCTCTCCTAGGTCATAATAATATACTTAATATAATCCTAGTCATCTAGTAGTGGAAGGGTAATAATCTATGCATAAGTGAAAAGCTCAGTGCTCGTGTCAGTGCCTCAAGTAGTAACATATCATGTGTATGAGTATGCATGCACCATGAATGTAAAACAATCAACCATGAAATTTGGATATATCTGTGTGAGAAATCTTTAACTTTTATCATAGTAAAATTTGTATGGTAATCTGAAACATCTTCAATGAAATCCATGAAAATCCGTGTCAAGCATCGACACAAAACATGCAAATCTCATAGTGTCAATATCTCATAGTCTCAATATCTCGGGCTTCGTCAGTCCGGATCGGCCTATATCATCAAATCACACGACAACGGTCGGTATCCTCTGGATATCCGCCGTGCCAGACATCACCGGTAGGTATTCTTCCCCAGCCAGGCTCATCGTCATCCCCACAAAAACACTCTCGCCCCGGGGTACTGTACCGGGCCCACCATGTACCTGAGACGGTTCCTCCACTCCTCGAACCGGGTCTCGAAATCCAACAGAAAATATGAAAACTCATGGTGGACGACCCATACATTACGAGAAAACCGCAACTTATATTTTAAAATGATAGGGAGAGAGAGAGAAGTTTTTATATACATTCTTGCGGTTTTTCCCAAAATCCAGAAATCTCATAGAAATCCAAAATCCCAAAATCATGAGTAAGTAAATAATGAGTGTCGGCATAAGCCCCACAATACTGCATGATAATATGAATATGTGAATGCATGAAGTGTTTAAGTAATAGATGCAATGTCTAAACTAGCACATGGGAGTAATCACACAATATTATATTAGACTAGCATTTAGCTGATTATATCAATAAAGATAATATGTTCTAAAGTGTACGTGACATAGCAATTACCGATGATGTGTGTGAGCCGGCAAATAAGTGTACGTGGAACATGCACATCATCGGTAATGGTGCTGGTGTCATAATATACAGAGTTTCATATTAGCTAAAAAAACATATGCATGAACATGCAATGCGATGAATACAACATAAATATAACGGTGAATTTATAGTAAACGCACAACTAGAGAATACATACTAATTACGAGTCATACAGTTTGTTGTTTGAAAAATCACGAATCGTGGTTTTAGTAAATTAGGGCTACGGGGTTTTTATGAAAAGATCTGTCCTTTGAAAAAAAAATCGTAGTATCCCTCAGGCTGTCTTTAAAAATGCGCACGATTCGTTAGTTTTGAAAATAAGTATGACTCGAGCCTAAACTAAGATCTACCTAACCAACTAAGGAACTAACTAAAGACACTAGTCGAAAGATAAGAAGAATCCTCCTAAAATCTGAGTCGATATCTCTAGTGGTCGGCGATCCAGCCTTAATAGCGTCACGTACGTAGTAAGACTTTCTCGAGTCAAGAGTGCGGATCAATCATAAAATCTATGCCTCATACGGTAAAATCCATCGTACGGCATCCCAAATTCGGGGTATGGGTCAACTATTACATATATACATCAGCGTTCGTATAGTATCATCATCAAACAATATCATGATCAATGGTACTGTACTATAATCGAATACATCCCAATATCATCAAACATATATCATCGTCTGTGTAAATATCCATCGTCAAATGATCCACTAAAATATCATGTTATATATCATATCGTGATGAAGTCACATATTACAATCCGGGTTCTATTCTAGAGTCTCGTACATTTCAATGTCATCATCACCTATTATCGTTTATGTATAAATATACATTTTCTCATTTCCAAACGATCCGCTAATATCATAATACCTCTCATATCATAACTCGATCGTATATTCAATATCTCACAGCATCATGCCCAGTCATACCGACTCATCCCCAGATATCATATAACATCCTCATATCACGTGTATATGTTACACATACACATACACATATAGAAACCTACACACATTCATATATATATATATATATATATATATATATATATATATATATATATATATATATATAGAGAGAGAGAGAGAGAGAGAGAGAGACATACACCAAGTCAAGTGTATGTGTGCGTGCGTGCGTGCGTCTACATGAAACCTATGAATTCCCTGTAGGGCAATCATCCTCTGCTTAAGTCTTTCTAGATTAGTCTAATCCAACCTAAAGTCTTCAATGGTACCCTACTCGCCAAGAATCTAGGATTACGTCCGACTTCCTAATAATAATATGTAATATCTTTATTCTACGTTTGCAGGGGTGCTATACACCATCCACCCGACTTCCCCCGTAGATATACATCTACTCATCTGGTCCTTGTCTGCCGAAGTCGATGCCGTCTTCCTCTTCTTCATCGTCCGAAGTCCACGTGAGGGGTAACTATACACAAACATATATAATATCGTAAACCGAAATCGCGGACAAAACCAAAACGGCGCACGAAACGCGCATAGGTTAAAACCTGTGACCCGATCATGCAAAATAACCAAATAACCCTCGATATCGGCGTACAAACGACGATTGATCGAGCAAAACCCAAAACACACCAATCGTGGTTTCACAAATCACTAATTATAATATGAAATATATTGCAACTCATCAAAAACCCAAAATAAATCAAATCGATTTATTTCTGAAAACCTAGAAAGCCTCAAATAACCGTTTTAATTCGAAACATGATGTTTTAACGAAACTAGTGGCCATAATATTCACTAAATATCATAACTAAGTTATACAAATCATTACCACAATTTAATCTCATCAATTTGTATTAAATCTAAAATTCAAGTTTGCAAAAATATCCAATTTAAACACTTTTTAAAGCAAAATTCACAATTCAACAACTAAGCTTGGTTTTGCATATTTTAACATGTTAAACCATCATGGAAACCTTAATACTGTGCTAGAAACCCTAACTAGATTTTAATCCCACATTTTAAATTAATTTCTAAAACCTAGTTAGCAAAATTAGCATATTTATCACAATTTTAAAGTAAAAAATAGTAAACTAGTAACTAAATTAGGTTTTGCATTCAATTAACATGTTAATCTACTCATTAAAACCATGAATAATTGATAAAAATTCTCACTAGAATTTTATCTCACCTATATACATATTCTACAAAAACCTAGTTTGCAAAATTTTTTGCAATTCGGACAATTTAATTGTAACAATTTACAATTTAGCTTCTAGATTAGGTTTAACATTACCTAACATGTTAAACTACACATTAAGATCAATATCCAATGATGAAAACCCTAATTTGATTTAATAACCCATTCTTGAATTTTGAATCACAAAAATTAAAACCATAATTATACTTCTAATTAGCTTAATTTGAAGTATAATAGCAACAATTAAACACTTGGGTTAAGATTATACCTCCACAACAAGAAACCCAACATGCAACCTAGTCTCTAAAGTGCCAACTTTGCTCCAAGATCCAAGCTTGATAGATCAATGGAAAATGGGTAGAGATTGGATCAGAAATTTGTGAGGTTTTTGTTTTGATTTTTGATGAATTTTTGAAGAATTTTGGAGAGGAAATGAAGTGGGGAAAATGAAGAATGGCACCCCCTAGGTTCGGCTAGAACTTGGTTAGAGGGGATAGAGAAAAAGAAATGTGTGGGGGTGTGTAGAAACTCCATAAATTAATGTCTCTTTTTAGTCTTTTCTTTAATTATTTTATTTTATTTCATTTTCCAACCTAGAAAACTCTAGAATTTTAAAGACAATTCAAGAAGAGAATAGCATGCTACAAACCTAATTCTAATATTTCATGGTTCACTTTTGAAAAATAAACCCATTGCAATTTATAATTTGCACCCATTTAGTGTATAATTAAAAGCTTATGTTAATATTAAAAATAATTACTTAAGGAAAAATATTTAGGTAAACTAATAATTTATAAGTGACTAAATAAATACCAAATACTAGAAATTACATAGTTAAAATAGGCGTATTTAAATTAATATTGAAAAATAATTGTAGTTGAGTTTTACGGAAAATACGGTTTATTTTACCGATCATCAGAAAATTCACCTAAAGGGTTTTATTTATTTAATTATTTATTTAATTATTTTTAAAACGTTACAAGAGGTCCGTTAGGTTTGTGGTACTAGGGTTTTAGTCCGTGGTATCGTTGCATTGGCTGATGTATTCCTCGATATACAGTCTTTAAGCCGCTGTTCGAGTAGCCCCGCGCATGTCGTGTCTCTGATCCCTTCGAGGGCTGGACAAGACGTCAAGTAATCTCCTTAAGTCATATTATCGTCTGAAGAGCAAACATTAGGAATTTTCCATGACGCTTTTTACTTGAGGTTAGGCTCAATTTGGAGCCCCAATGAGTCATAACCACTCCGCTCTGGTGTGGGATGATCTCCGATAGTCTTTTAGGTTTTATATAAGTTGCCGTCGAGTCCCGAAGCTGGGAATATGTCATCACTTCATTTTTGTTTTAACGATGTCGTGCCATTTCTTTGCTGAAGTAGGGTAGACATCTGTAGGACCTCTATGCTATATGTATTGTAATCGAAGCCCGGAGCTAGGAATATACATTGCTCCAATTTTATTTGATAGTCATGTCCGCATCATGCTGGAATGAGGGGGAAACGCCGGGATAGTCTCTAGGTTTTATATGTACCATCAACACTTGGAGCTAGGATTTTGCCATGACTCCATTTCTATTTGACCCTTGGTGTCTTTGTTGGCGTCGTGTCTGCACCCTGCTGGCATGAGAAGGAACGTTGGGATAGTCTCTAGGTTTTATATGTACAGTCAAGACTTGGAGCTAGGATTTTGCCGTGACTCTATTTCTATTTGACCCTTGGGTCTTTGTTGACGTCATTTCTGCACCCTACTAGCATGAGAAGGAACGTCGGGATAGTCTTTAGGTTTTATGTGTTCCGTCAAGACTTGGAGTTAGGATTTTGCCATTACTCCGTTTTGATTTGGCTCCTTGGAGCTTTGTTGACGTCACGTATGCACCCTGTTGGAATAAGAAGAATGTCGAGCTGATTTCTAGGATGTAGATGTTGCCGTCAAGATCTGGCTCTCCCTTTGACGGAGACTAGTGGAAAAATATGGTTCCCTTTTCATTTGTGCCCATAAATTGTATACAGGGGTCAGTGTAAACTCACCCGCAGGACAGAAAAGTTTCATTCATCATCATTTTTTTATTATTACTTCTTTCTGCGATGCTCTATCTTTTCAGCTTTTCATATCACGAAAGTTGCAATTGTCCAATCATTTCGGCTATTTATCGCGGTGCCCAATCATTTCGGCTGTTTTTGTTTTTACTCGCTGCTTTTTATTGCGAGTTGCCCTATCATTTCAGCTATTTTTGTTTTTACTTGCTGCTTTTTTTTCATGATTTGAGGACTTGGTCCTAATACCCATTGTGGCATCAGTATCGCTGCAATTGGAATATTGCCGGGAGCGAATCATCAGCCATAAGGGGACTTGAAGTTTGACACCTGTTTAGGCATCAACATCGCTTTAATTGGGGTATTGCCAGGAGCGAATCGTCATTTGCCTTTGTTGATTTGAACAAAGGTAGCTTAGCGAACAGGGTTAGGATCCCGTTGACTAAGGCTTTTGACTTTATAAGCTGTAAGGATCTCATAAAGGTGTTTCTCCCTACGAGTCATGAGGATCCTGTAGGTGTATTTTCTCCTTAGGAATCATGGGGATTCCTAAATGATGTTTTCTCTTGTAAGTCGTAAGGATCTTCCAAGAGTGTTTTCTCCTCATAAGTCGAGAGGACTTATAAGTGTCGTCCACCATATGGGGACATTTCTCGCCATTGGTAGAACTTGGTAAGGGAATATTTATTTGTGCCCATGGATTGTATACAAGGGTCAATATGGACTGCCTGTAGGGCAACTTGGGGGATACAACGGCTTAAGAACAGGTTCAGATCTCTGTAGCTTAAAGCTTCTAGATCCTATAGGCCATGTGGGTCTTATAGGGGGAATTCTTCTTACGAGTCATGAGATTCTCGTAAGTGCTTTTTTACGAGATTGCGCCCTTCCGGGTTTTCACAAGCTCGCCGGTAGCCCTGCTGTTTTTACTCACGGCGCCTTTTCGGGTTTTCATCCATGCCCCTTTCGCTTATGGACATACCTTTTTTAACGATGGAATACCCAAGAGTAGTTTCACCGTAGGTGCCTATTAATTTGTCGGTGGGACTTGGGGTGGCTTCATCGCTGGAGTAGCTGTGTAGCCAATGGGACTTGAGTTGCAACCTTTGCCATTAGGATTTAGGTTGCAATATAGATATCAAGGGAGCATATCGCCGTATTTGGGGCGATACACTAGTTTAGGTATGTTTCGGTCCATTATCGCCATGTTTGATGCGAATTTCTAGTTTAAGGACTTTTCAGTCCATTATCGCCATATTTGAGGAGGATTGTTGGTTTAAGGACTTTTCGGTCCATTATCGCCATATTTGAGGCAGATAATTAGTTTAAGTACTTCTCGGTCCGTTATCGCCATAGTTGAGGCAGATATTTAGTTTAAGGACTTCTTGGTCTGTTATCGCCGTTTTTGGGGCGACGGAGCTTTTTTGCATACTACTCTCAGAGTTCTGACTCAGGAAGATAGCGAGCGGACACGAGCGTCGTCATCTATCATTGACCTAAGTCATGACTCATCAAGCGTAGTACTTTTTGATGAATCAGCCATTTATTGGCCGAAAGGGTCTTTTGCTATGCATATCCATGAGCAGGTAGGCTCCACCTTGATAGACTTTGTCTATGATATATGGGACTTTATAGTTTGGCTCGAATTTCCCCTGTTTTACACGATTGGGGATCATGGGTCTTTTGACGATTAGCACGAGTTCGCCTTGGTGGAATGTTCTCGGCGTGGTCAGTTTTTGGTATGACCTCGTCAGCCTTGCCTTATAAGCCTCCAGATTTTGTTGTGCTATAAGGCGAGTTTCATCGAGGGCATCGAGCTCCTCAAGCCAAAGATGAGCATTTTCTTCATCTGTCATCTCGTATCGAAAGAGAAGGGAGTTCTATTTCCAGGGGAAACACTGCTTCCGGGCCAAATACCAACGCATATAGTGTCGTATTTGTGGCTGTTTTGAACATTATTCTGTACGCCCAGAGAGCTTCATGCAACCTTTCTTGCCGGTCTCTTTTGTTTCTGGACACTGTTTTGTTTATAATCTTTGTCAAGATCTTGTTGAAGGTTTTAGCTAGACCGTTGGCACGAGAATTATAGATTGAAGAGTATCTCCAATCTATCTTATGCTGTTGTGCAAAACGGCTGATTTTATGGCTTCTATAAGCTGGTTCATTATCCGAGATAATTCGTCGCGGAGTGTTGAACCGATAAATGACATGTGTTATGAAGAAATGGAGGATATTCTCCATCTTCACCTCCCTTAGTGGTACTGCTTCTGCCTACTTAGAAATGTAGTCAGTCGCTGCTAGTATGAACCGATGTCCTTTGGACGATACCGGTTCAATGGGGCTAATTATATCGGTTTCCCACATTTCGAATGGCCAGCTAGCTACTGTTGGGTATAGCGGATTTGGATGCTGGTGGATGAAGTCCCCATGAATTTGGCATGAGTGACACTTCTTCGCATATTCGAGGCAGTCCTGAATCATTGTGGGCCAGTAGTAAGCCATTCTTTTTATCTTCAGCTTCATCTTTGACCCAGCTTGATGAGAGCCGCAGAGTCCGTCGTGAGTTTATTGAACGACTCTCTTCGCTTCTTCTGGTCCCATGCATCTTATCCATAGATAGTCGAACGATCTCTTATATAGAGTATCATTGACGAAGGTAAAGGACAAAGCTCGTTTCATTAGCTAATGTCTAGACGACGTAATTTTAGGCATTCGTTGGGATTTGAAGTAGTCTATGAAGACTTCCTTCTAATCCTTGACCTTTTCTTCGTCCTCTATTTGAAGGGCTACTTGTTCGGTCATTTCTTTTCTTTCAGATGGCTCTATCAGGTTTTCCAAAGATATATTTGTCGGCGAGAGAATCCTGCGGCTTTGCATGATGATCCTTACGTCATCAAGGTCTTCATCGGCCAGTTCTTTGGCCAATTTGGCCAATGCAGTCGCCTTGCTGTTTTCTGCATGCGGTATACTCTCCAGGATCTCGGAAGGGATTTATGTCAGCAGTTGCTGCACTCTTTTGCCATACTTTATCAGCTCTGGCTTGCACATCTGATAGTCGCCATTTACTTGGCTAACGATCAGCTGGGAGTCTCCATATATGAGGAGGTCCTTGATTCCCATGTCGACTGCGATCTCGAGACCTGCTATCAAAACTTTATATTCAGCTTTGTTATTAGTCTTTGGCTCCGTTAAGGAAAGGGCGTAACGCAATATCCTTCCTTACAGGGTCACGAAGATAAGGCCCACGCCGGCTTTGATTATGGGGGTGTTTTGCTTTCGCTTCTTCATAGAAAATGCTCCATCGAAGTAGAGTTCCCATTGGGAATCATTTTATTCCTTCTCTCCTTCGATTATGTCGAACGCATGTTCATCCGGCAACTCGCAATTTAAAGGGGAGTTGGCTGATATCATATGCTCCGCGAGAAAGTCGGTAATGGCTTGGCCTTTCACTGCTTTAAGGGGTCGATATGTTATCGAGAACTCCATCAAGAGGAAGGCCTATTTAGAAAGCCTTCCTATTAGTATGGCCTTTGAAATTAGATATTTGAGAGGATCCACCTTTGATATAAGATGGACCTCATGTGCCAAGGCGTAATATCCGAGCTTCGTTATCGTGAAGATCAGTGCCAGGCAATGCTTTTCGATGGGGGAGTAGTTGTTTTCTACCCCCAGGAGAACTTGACTCAAAGAGTACAGAGCTCTCTCCTTTCCTTAATCATTCTCTTGTGCCCATAGCACACCTAGAGAACCCTCAAGGGCTGTTGTATATAGGATAAGGGGTTTTCCCTTAATCGGAGCAGTCAATACCGACGGATTTTGCAGGTATTGCTTGATTTTGTCTAGTGCATTTTGGAAATTTTGATCCCAGACGAACGGGATCCCCTTCTTCATCAAATGACTGTAGGGACGACATTTTCTGGAGAGGTTGGCTATGAACCACCGGATATACGTGAGCTTTCCTTGAAGAGACCGCAGTTGTTTGAGGGTTTTCGGTGTGGGCATTTCCATAATCGCCTTGATTTTTGAAGGGTCGATTTCGATACCTCGGTGCTGTATGATGAATCCTAGGAATTTTCTTGAGGAGACTCCAAACGCGTATTTTAGAGAATTCATCTTTAGATTATACTTCCAAAGATGTCGGAATACTATTTTTAGATGTTCCCAATGTTCCTCGTGAGATCTGTTTTTAACCACAAGGTCGTCGATATAGCATTCGACAATCTTATGGATGAGGTCATCAAAGATCTTTGTCACAGCCCTCTGGTAAGTAGTGCCAGCATTCTTCAAGCCGAAGGGTATCATCTTATAATAGAATATGCCCAGTGGGGTCCGCAAGGTGGTATGCTTTTGGTCTTCCGGATGCATTTTTATTTGGTTATATCTGGAAGATCCATCCATGAAGGAAAAGACCTCATGGGTAGACGTGATATTGATCATAAGTTCGGTAATGGGAACTGGGAAGTCATCCTTCGGGCAAGCTTTGTTGAGGTCCTGAAAGTCCACGCAAATACACACCGTCCCATTTTTCTTCATCACTGGAATGATGTTAGCGATCCAGTCAGGATATTGAACTTCTTGGATGAAGCCAGAGTCGATTAGTTTCTTGACCTCGGCGTTGATACTCATCTCAAGTTCGAGCCGCATCCTTCTCGGCGCCTGTTTGACTGGTTTTATGTCCGGCGATATGGCCAATTTATGTACTGCCACCTTTGGATCTAGATATGGCATCTTGGGATAGTTCCTTGCGAAGCAGTCTTTATATTGCATAACAACGTCTTTTAACACGGCTACCTGTTTTTCAGATAGTAGCTCACCGATGAATGTTGGCCTCAGATCATTTTCTATCCCTAAGTCAATTTTTCTTTGGTTGTTCGCTATGGTGTGTATCCTATCTTCCGGCTCCTTTGGTGTTGGTGGAAACTCGGAGATCACCTCGTCCTTGTCTTCATTTGTGAAGCACATGCGGAGGTCATCCATAGTCTCATGCCTCCCTCTTTTGAAAGCGTTATTATATGGCAGGTACGAGTTCGCTTCCATTTTTGATGTTGAGTTGGTCCTATCCTCTCAGTATAGGTCCTCTTTGGCTTATGCTTTTGCGGCGGGTTTACTCTCCAGCTGTCGGACAAAGTGAACCCGTCTTGTTGATACTGGTTTTCTACCCAGTCTTTGAAGGTGAAGCAGTCTTCGAGGGGATGACCTATTGCTCGGTGGTAGGAGCAATAAACCGGATGATGGACCTCGTTTATTTGTTTGGGGTACTGAGACTCCAAAAGTGTCACCATTTGATGCTTCATGACAAGGTTGAATATTTTCCTTGTCTTGTCTTGGGGGAAAGAGTATTCTCGACCCATCTTCTTTATAAACGACGGGTTCCAATCGACCTTTTCTCTATCGCATGGCTTCTTGGATCCACATTGTTGTTTTCGAACGTTGTTTGTGTCCTTTGCCCTGTTTTTGCCTTTATTTCGGGCTCTTCCTCTGTCGTGAGAACGTACAGCGGGCTGGGGATGAAGGGAATTGTATTTTTCTTTCTCCACAGATTGCTGATTGAGACGCTGCGTCCTGGTCTTTTCATAAATAGCCATTTCGCGGCTGTGATTGTCTCATCTCTTTTGACAAGCTTCTTTTATTATCTTGTCTATTTATTCTTCGAGCGACGGACTTAACGTTCTTAGAGCAGGATTTTGCTCTGGTTCAACGTCACGGCCATTTAGAAAAGCGTTTTCCCTTTTGCTGGAGTTGTTTATGACGCGACAATTATGGAATCGCTCCTGTTTCTTGGACCGGTTGTCTCCGAGCTCGGTTGTCTCCATCTTCCCGTTGGGCATCTTTCGCTGAGTCTTGGGAATATTCCAAATATTTTTGTAGAATTGGGCTTGTCGAACAGTTTATTCGAGGGGTACGCCTTGGCATCTCAACAACCTTTTCAATCTCTCCACGTAGTATCTTGGCAGACGGATTGGTTGAAGCCTGTCGAGTGTAAAATCAGCACCATACCAGACTTCTTTTTCTACTCCGGTCTCCGTGGATCGGTAGAAGAGGATGCCTTTTCACCTCTTCGTCTGGGCGGGACATAGAAAATCTGTAGTTCTTATACACTGTATGTATCGAGTGCATCAAGTTCCTTGTAATGCCGAGGCGGAGCCATTGTGATTTGCAGACTCTAATCTGCTCCGGCGAGAGTTTGCATTGACGGGCGGATGGAGAACACTGCGTTGGCCTCGTCCTCATAGTCGCTGCTATAGAACAGAATAAGAGTAAACGGTCCAGACCTGCTGTTTTCTTTCTGGAGTTGCCCTGAGTATACTATTTCATCATCTTCCTCGAAATCGCTCCCAAAAATCGGGATAGTGGCGATGGACTTCTGTTTATCCTCCAGCTTATGACACCTCTCCGTATCTTCGAAATTTAGTATGAAGTACTTTGCGTCTTCATATTTTCGGACCTCATTTACGGAGAACATATTTAGCTCCCCTGTGACGGTGTACTCCAGGCCGTCTTTGAAATACTTCATATATTGATATTATGTAGAAGGGTTGACGTTGTACTCACGTAACCAATGCCTGCCGAGCAATGCATTATAGCAATTCTTGGCGTCAATGACATGAAATTTGATGTCAGTGATGAGCAGCCCAAAGCGTAGCATCAATATTATGGACCCAAGCGTTCATGATGACTGTGAGTCGAATTCGGAGATGCTAATTTTATTTCGGGCCAAGTGCTGAACGTTCATGCAAATTTCCTTCAGCATCCTCACGTTGAGAAGGTTGGCAGAGAATCTGTTGTCGACAAGGATTTTCCCTATCTTGATGTCATGGCAGTACCCAGTGACGTATAACGGGCGATTATATTCGCACGTACCGAGGAGGAGATCTTCATCGCTGAATGTAATGTCAGCCGTATGGACATCTGGCAGCTCATCCTTTATCTTCTCTTCTGCGAGGAAAACTTGGAACTGATCAGTCTCTTGTAATACCTTGATCAGAGAATCTCGTGCTTCTTTGGACATGAGGAGAGTATCTAATATGCTCAGTTGTGAGGGTATTTTTCTCAGATGTGCTAGGACATTGTAATCCATCTTGTTTTTCCTAGGTGGGTCACTTGCTGCGAGCTCTTTAACAACTCTATCGTCGAGGGCAATTTCCTCAGGGATTTTTTCTTTTCCGTTTGTCTCTTTTGCTCGAACCTTTATTTGTAGGTCCGAGGTTCTTCTTAGACAGCATGCGGTTACGCAGCTGAATGTTCTCATAGTTCTTCTCCCCCTCTTCTTTTTTAGAGGTAAAGTCTTTGAAGAGAGGGCTGAGAGGTGTTTCATCCTCAGAATCGCTCCCGAAAGTAAGAACTTGGGGGTTTCCCCCTTCCGGACTGGTATCAACCATATGATAATTGCCAGTCATTTTTTCACACGCATCTATCGTACTATTTTACCGTCGACGAGCTTCGCGCTTCATCCTCTTGAAGTATTTTTGATGGGCAACGTATCCTTGCCACCACTTCTTGAAGGCCCTGCATTCCTCGGTAGGGTGGGTAACCCTCCGATGATATAGACAGTAGTTTGGATGTGAATCCTATCCGTCGAGGCATATGACCCCGGGAGTGTTCCTTATGAGAGGTGGCAGCTTCATCCCTATTGATAGGGTTTTGGCAAACCGCTTCTCTGTCTTGATCCTGCCCTTATTTGTGGTAGGTGTGCTTTGGTTTGATTGGAGTATTTAACGACTCATCCTTGACGCAGCTTCTTCATCCTAACGTTGACGTGTAGCCTTTTCGTATATGGTTGTTTTGCGATTTTGGTCAGCTTTGCTTTTTCGAAAGGCTTCGTTTAACAGCCTATCAATCGGGTCTTCTGGCAGTTCCTGAGATTTTAGCGCCGATCCTGCCTCCAGTTCCTCTGCGTTGTTTTCTGACACCGAGGGAGTTTCTACGTCGTTTAACGACAAATAGGAGACCATGTGGCAACTTGCTACATAGTCTTTGGTTTCTTCTGATGAGTCATTTTCCTCATCGTTGTCACTATTTTCGTCCTCAAGAATATGCTTGAGAAACTCTTCAAGCATCACCTGTGTCTGGCTGTCTGCGCCTTCTGGTTGTACTCCTCCAGCACGTCAATATCTTTTGTAGGTCTGTGCGCTTGTCATCATACTCAGCAGGCTACACAGGCTTCTTGGTCTTCTTCTTTTTCTTCGAAGACTTTGAAGGCTTGACTTGGGGGTTTTGCCCTTTGTCAACAACTTTCGGTACGGGACGCGGTTTCAGCATCCCTTCGATGATTTCGAGTTCAAGTAGGTTTTTTCACTTGACTGCCGGACATCCTTGTAGATCCTTCAGCATTCTTTTGGTTTTAGCTGAAAGAACGACTTCCCATGGAGTTTCTTCCACGCGCGAGCATGATACCCCCAGCGCATCCACCTTTTTAGGAGTGTGCTTCTAAGGAGGGTTTACCTTCTAGTTTTTAGACAGCGCGAACTTCCTTTGTTGATACTGTTCCCCGGCCCAGTTCTTGAAGACGTAGAAATCATCAATTGGGTGGTTCACCATTCTGTGATAGGAGCAGTAATTAGGGTTGTTGACGTTGCCGGGTTGTGGTAGACGCCGTGGGTCTGGAAATGTGATGAGTTTGTTGCGCATTGACAGTCTCCTCGTCTTGTCGTGGGGAAACGAGTAAGTGCGTCCTAGCCTTTCTTCTAGGCGTGGACCCATGTTGTTTTGGCGAGCAGCCGGTTTTGGACCACTCGGTTGTTGTAGAGTGTTGGCAACGAAGGCCACTTTCTCTTTACCCTTGGCATTTCGAGGGTCTTTATTTAAGGAGGAAGGCCCGTGGCCCATCTGCTTTATTTTGGCCAGTTTATCTATCAAAGCCTGAAAGGTCGTTGGTTTGAAGAACGTCATTAACTGGGACACAGTCGTTTGAGGATTAAGGGGCCCGATGAACATGCCCACGGCGGGGGATTATTAGATGCGCTGTTCGCACTTTGACCATAGGTTCCGCCACCGGATCGCATATTGGACTCGGGTCTCTCTTGTCCTTACCTTAGCATTGATTAATGTTGTGATCGGGGTGCGCTCGCTTGCGCTGGCGAACCGCTGTGTGAACAGCAATTCCATTTCTGTGAATGTTCTCACAGAGTCATTTGGGAGTTCCGAGTACCATTCAAAGGTCGTCTCTGACAGACTGCCAACGAACTGGAAAAGCAACAGTTTGTCATCACCTCCAGTGTTGTCGAACAGAGCTCCGAACTACGCAACGTGCTGGTGTGGGTTACCTATCCCCTTGTACACATGGAACTTGGGGATCGTATATCCCGGCGGGTATTTAATTTGGTCATACCATCCTGGATACGGTCGCCCAGTTCTAATGATTTGGCCTGCGGCTTCATTAGCTTGATGAACTCGTATTTGTTGAGCGATGTAATCATCATGAGCAGCCTTGAAGATTGTTTCCTCCTTACCTGCCGATAAGGCCGGAAGAGGATTTGATGTTTCCCCTCTGTCATCATCGATAATTATCGGTGGATTCTCGGCTGGGGGTTTTTGCTGGATCATCATTCCAACCATATCCTGAAACAAGAGAGCCATCTGCTTTATGTTAGTAGCCTGCTCAGCAGCTTCCTTATCCTTTCTTTCTAGCATCCTTCTCAGGAACTCTGTATCGGTCTCTTGCTCCTGGCACTGTTCGGCTATTGTTTTCGGGCTTTCTTTCTACCCAGTAAGTGCTGCCATTTTTGTCAGCATCTCTTGCAACTTTTGTTGTTGCTCCTGAGCTTTTTTCAGCGACCGAGTTTGCGGTCGATGTCCTACGGAAGCACGGCTTTCTTCTTTCTCGAAAGCCATGTAGACCGTATGTACGATCATGCCTCCAGACTTAGGGCATTTGGGTCTATCGCCTTTGGAATTTTCCACAGGCGGTGGGATTTTCTCCGGCCTCTTCTTTTTCTGGGAGGTCGAAGTTGAAGGAGCCGATATGATGCACCTATGTAGAGGAAGTCCTTCACTGTATGACGGATGGATGGTCCTTTTCTTGCCGAGTCTACATTTTCTTCGGCCGATGAGAGTAATCTTTGTTGATCACAGAGTCCTAGAATTTCCACCAGACCCTATGAATTTGCGAGGAGAGCCGTTGATGGGGCTGTTCCGTCTTTGCCTGCACTGTGGCTTCTGCAGGCGGGGGCGATTTCTTTAGCACCGTTGTTGGAGAGTTCTTGCGTACCCTTCTGAGCAGATCAAAACTGTTCCCGGTTAGAACAGAAGCGTCAATTTCCACCATTGGAGTTGGTGGGATAAGTCTAGAGGGGGAGTTGCCCTAGGTTTTCATCACTCGGCGCCAGTGACGACGTCAAGCGTGTCTTAGAGACGGGACCGCCTCAGATTCAGAAGCGGCTTCTTCATGCCCCCTGCTTTGCTGAGGGGCTGCTGTTGGCGTCAATCTATTAAAGACTGACGTCCTTGGCAGGGTTTGAAAAGGAATGACCAATTTTTCAAAGATCGATCTTTTGATAGGGGAAGCTCTATTGACGGCTTTGCTCGTAGGAGGAGTTAGGAGGGCTATCCATTTTGGGGCAGTCCCTTCAGGTATTACGAGCCTCTTTGCGGGCCCAGTCGAGCTTTTGCTTAGCCTGTTGAAGACTAAGACACCAGATTTGGACGGCCCGTTGAGAAGGGCCATTGTGGTTACAAGTCGATCGAAGACCGACCTCTTGGGAGCTTCCTCTTGCGGCACTGAGGCACCAAAACTCACTTGTGGGAACATGGTCCCGAAGAATAGTCCAGTAATGCCTTGTGTTACTTGTCCCACTGGCATTGAAAAGATAGAGGCCACGTTGGGCCCGTAAGTCACTCCTCTAGTTGGGGTGGAGCGAGAGTTGATGTTGCATGTTGTGCAGTTGGAAGCCATCGATTTTTTTTGCACAGGAGCAAGATACCAAATTTTAGTACCTCAAATCCAAGGTCAATCATAGCGAACCGTGATTTTGTTCCCGAAACACGACACATGGAGTGTTGAGTGGAAAGAGGAAAATGTTCCATCGCGCGTGCCAGAATCTGTTCACTGCCGAATGACAAGGACCGAGACGTTGGGACGTCTGGTCTGAATTTGGGGGCAGATACTATTTGGATTTATCCATCCACCTCTCCAAAGATACCAAGTTGATTTACGACACCATATATCGGAGTTTTGGATATATGCGGCCGTTGTAGCAGATTTCATCAGATTCCCCTTATTTTATGAGAGATTTTTGATTGTAGGGACACTCTTTCCTACAGGCGCAAGCCCCTGCAGTTAATTACGTTACCACATTGCGATAACCACTTTCTCCTGCTCTGGCAGTTCATTTCATGTCGTGGATGTTTTGTTTGTTTTGGTTGCCCGTGGATTGTATACGGAGACTAGTTTATGTCGTCGCCTGTAGGGTGCGGATTACTCCAAATCCGTATATTTTAGATTTGGGTTTTGGTCAAGGATTTGCTTGATGGGGTTTTGAACTTAGGTTGTATATTCCTACAGTTCAGAATTATTTTGTTTGATTTAAGGACCGTTAATCCAGTTTGAGATTAAGATCCACTTAAATCTATAAGTGAGCATTTGGGCTCAGATTGTTTTCGTTAAGGATTCATTAGTCTTGTTTGAGACGAAGATCAACTTAACAACATTTTAGGATCATTTTTATTTGAGATCCAGCAAAAGAGCATTTGGATTCAGCTGCAAGAAATCTTCAGAGACTCAGCCAATTTGGGGTTAGTCTATTTAGTCTTTTTTTTATTCAAAAGTGCTAAGCACTTATTTGGGCTTTGTTTGTTCAGCCATTTCTTTTTATGTAAAAATGCTAAGCACTCATTTGAGCTCTGATGCTCACATATATGTCATGTGAAGCATTCAGTCATGGGCCCTGCCCAATAAATGTTGAACGCTTTTGTCATTTTGACTAAATGTGAAGTGCCAAGCACTTCTTATAGTGCCCACGTGAGGTGCATGTGCGGCGCTGGGCGCTACCCAATCAGTGCTAAGCATTCAGCCGTTTTGGCTGCATATGGAGTGCCAAGCACTTTTTATGTGGCGCTCACGTGAGGTGCACGTGAGACGCTGGGCGTTGCCCAATCAGTGCTAAGCACTCAGCCGTTTTAGCTGTATGTTGAGTGCTAAACACTTTATTCAGCGCCCATGTGTGTTCCACATAAGGCGCCGACTTTCTGTTTTGTGCGCCCGCGTGTCTTTCACGTGAGGTGCTAGGCGCTGTTAAACGGGCGCCCACGTTGGAAGCATGTGAGGCACTAGTCTCTATTTTTTATATGGAGATTTGATCTCTGTTGATATTTTTAGAGAACTTAAATCTCTGTCAATGTTATTTTGACCATTAACGCTTGCTAAAATCACTATTTCTTTTAAAGGATTTTGGGTTAAGTTTTTAAAGAACTAAGTTCTTGATGGACTATATCTTCTTTCTCTTTAAATTTGTTCTTCCCTGAATCTTTGATTCTCAAAAACAAGATCTTCCCGATGAGAATTAAATCTCAACTTGTGGGAGACTTGTCTTGTGGATCTCAGATCCAGAGAAAGAACTAAGTTCTTTTTAAAAGGGTTAAACCCTTAGATGTGATATTGTAGGTAATAGAGATATTTTGATCTCTTTTCTTTACCTAGGGTTTTGAGAAGGAAGCTCTTCTTCTTTGATAATTGAATTCTCTGTTCTTTCTATCTGTGGTCTCTTCATCTCTCTGTGTTCCTGTGTGCGCGCGCGCGTGTGAGACTTGAAGTCTCGGGTCCTTTATATAGTGAAGGCAGATTATTAATTAGTTTTGAGAAAATCTCTCATTGAGAGATTTCAATTGATTTAATTGGTCTCAAAATTGATTTGGAGAATTTTACCCACCGTTGGATCTTTGATCTAAGAACTTCTGTTTTTACAGAATATGTTGTTCTTGTTCTTCAACAAGACTGGAGAAATATTTTCCCATATACATAATTCATTCTGTTAAGTGGTGATTTTTAATCACCATTGGATTTTTAATCCAAGGGTTCTCTGTTTTACAGAGAGCACTCTTTTTGTTTGGAAAGATTGAAGGAATATATTCCCAAAATAGAAGTTTTTTCTATCATTGGATCATTGATCCAACCGAGAGTATATTTCTTATTTAGAAAGATTTGGGAGATATTTTCTTCTAATAGAATTTGATTCTATATTTTGATGATTTATCATCTCCATTGAATCTTTGATCCAACGAATCTGTTTAACAGAGAGTATCGTAGAATTTATTTCTACTTGGACGCCGACGCTCACGTGTTGTGCACATAGACACCACTTAAGAATTTAATTCTTAAGATAAGTATTCCTGTGCTTTGCATATTGGCACCCGCATGATGAGCACGTACGACGCCATATAAGAGTTTAACTCTTATGTAATAAATTTTTCTGTGCTTTGCACATTGACATCCGCGTGAGGAGCGCATGAGGCGCCACCATAGGATTTAATCCTAGAAGAGTGGCTCTGGCGCTGGCGCCTTCATGGAGAGCACGTAAGGCGCTGCCTCGTTAAACTCAACATAGCTTTGCTATTTTATTAGGTTAAGTATTGGGGGAACATCATCTAAGTTTATTAGTGCATACTCTATTCTACACACGACCCTGTCTAGTTGTTGGGATATATACACTGGGAATGTGAAAATTATATCTAGTAGTGAGTGCAAGGGTTACTCGATTGTTATTTGCGGATGAGAGTTATTCACGGATTTCTTAGTGAGCTATGATGTTGTCTTAGGAATGGACTTTCTTGGCATTTTCCACGCTCACATTGATTATAGGGCAAAGAAAGTGATTTTCCAGATTTCCGGACATCCGGAGTTCATATTTTTGGGAGGTAGCAGATCTGTCGGGCCAGTCGAATTTAGGGCTATGCCAGCTAATGCCGTTCTTGTGTCGATAGAAGTAAACAAGGAAGAAGCGCCAGCAGTAGTTCGGGAGTTTATGGATGTGTTCGACGACATCTCAGGTTTATCGACAAAACGAGATGTGGAGTTCACGATTGATCTTGTCCCTGGAGCAGCGCCGATTTCAAAGTCTGATTATCCAATGGCGCCGGTGGAACTAGAAGAGGTAAATAAACAAGTTGCTGAATTACTAGAGAAAGGTTGGATTCGAAGCAACAATTCACCCTGGGGAGCTCTAGTTCTTCTAATCAAGAAGAATGATGGCACGCGGAGGATGTGCATCGATTATCGAGAATTAAATCGGGTGACTATTAAGAATAAGTACCCAATCCCTCGCATCAGCGAATTACTCAATCAACTCAGTGGCACGCAGGTATTCTCGAAGTTGGATTTGCGATCTGGATAACATCAAGTTCGGGTGAAATCAGAAGACATTAACAAGACAACGTTCCGAACTCGATATGGGCATTACGAGTACTTAGTGATGCCATTTGGAGTTACTAACGCACTGAAAATATTTATGGACTTGATGAACCGAATCTTGTCACCGTACCTGGACCAGTTCGTAGTGGTGTTTATTGATGATATTCTGGTCTATTCAAGGAGTAAAGAAGAGCATGCAGAATACTTAAGGATCACACTGCAAACGTTGAGGCAAGAAAGGTTATATGCTAAGATGAGCAAGTGCGAGTTTTGGCTCGAAGAAGTGAAGTTCTTAGGTCATGTTGTATCCGGAGATAGAGTTGCCGTTGACCCTGAAAAGATTGCAGCTATTCATGATTGGCCAATTCCAAATAATGTTGGTGAGATCAGAAGTTTTCTTGGGCTTGCCGAATATTATAGAAGGTTTGTGGAGAGCTTCGCTCGAATAGCAGAACCATTGACCAAGCTAACATGAAAGGAGATACCGTTCGTATGGATCGAGAAATGTGCGTCATCTTTTGAAGCGTTGAAGCAAAGATTAACCACCGCTCCTATTCTGACAGTGCCAAACGGTTCCGGAGGGCTGGTTATTCACATCGACGCATCTGGGAAAGGCTTGGGATGTGTTCTAATGCAGCATGGAAAGGTCATAGCTTATGCATCGAGATAATTGAAGACTCATGAGAAGAACTACCCAACTCATGATTTGGAGCTAGCTGCAGTGATTTTTTCTCTGAAGATTTGGAGACACTACTTATTGGGCGAAAGGGTAGAAGTATTTACCGATCACAAAAGCCTAAAGTCTGTGTTCATAAGAAAGAGCTCAACATGAGGCAGTGTAGATGGTTAGAGCTGATGGCTGACTATGATCTTGATCTAAAATACCATCCAGGAAAAGTTAATGTAGTGCCGGATGCTCTAAGTAGGTTGCCAGCAATACAGATGTTGACTGCACAAAAGGAGATTATAGATGATTTTTAGAAATTCAATTTTGAGATTGTACTAACAAGTTCTTCAGGACAATTGATGCAGTTGCAAGTACAGCCATCTTTGATCGATAACATTAAAGCAGCACAGTCGCACGATCTAAGATTGCAAAAGTTTCGAGAACAAATAGAAGCGGGACTCCGAACAGACTTGCTAATTCATGAAGATGGTTCGTTACGATATAGGAGTCGTTTATGTGTGCCTAAGGGAGATGTTCGTGAAGAAGTCATGAAGGAGGCTCATTCTTCAGTGTATTCAGTGCATCCGGGAGGCACGAAGATGTACAGAGATTTACGACAACATTTTTGGTGGGAAGGCATGAAAAGGGAGATTACTCGCTATGTATCGAAGTGCTTGGTGTGTCAGCAAGTCAAGCCTGAACATTAAAGGATAGCTGGTTTGTTGCAACCACTTCCGATTCCTCAATGGAAGTGGGAACATATAACTATGGATTTCTTGACAGCTTTACTACGGAGTCCAAAGGGCAATAATGCAATTTGGGTCATGGTCGATCGATTGACCAAGGCAGCTCATTTTATACCGTTTCGAGTTGGTCAGTCGACAAAAGCTTTAGTAGAGTGGTACATGCAGGAGATTGTGAGATTGTATGGAGTACTCGTGAGTATCGTTTCAGATCGTGATACTCATTTTCTATCACACCTTTGGAGGAGTCTACAGGAAAGTTCGCTTGAACTTTAGCACCACCTATCATCCTCTAACAGATGGCCAGTCTGAAAGAACGATCCAAACTCTTGAAGATATGTTGAGGGAATGCATGTTAGACTTCAAGGGTTTATGGGAGGACCATTTATACTTGGTGGAGTTCTTATACAATAACAGTTTTTAAGCGACTATATAGATGGCTCCATTTGAAGCATTATATGGTCGTAAGTGTCGCTTACCCGTCTTTTGGGACGATGTCGGAGAAAGAAGATTATTTGGACCAGATCTTATTGTGCAAATGGTGGAGAAAGTTAAGGTGATCCGTAATCATATAAAGATGACACAAGATCGACAGAAAAGTTGAGCTGACATTGGATGAAGACCTCTTGAGTTCACAGTTGGTAATCTTGTATTCTTGAAGATATCACCAACCAGAGGAGTATTCCGATTCGGTAGTCGAGGCAAGCTTAGTCCTCGATTCGTGAGGCCTTTCGATATTATCGAGCGTGTTGGAGAGGTAGCTTATCGCTTGGCTTTACCACCATCCTTGGCGGGTGTTCATAACGTGTTTCATGTATCTCAACTCCGCAACTATGTTTGAGATGAGATGCACGTTCTAGATCACTCGGAACTGACGGTAAGGGAAGATTTAACATATGAAAAGCGACCAATGGCGATTATGGATCGACGAGAAAAGGTCCTCAAGAATAAAGTTATTTCACTAGTACTTGTTTCATGGGGGAATCGTTTGCACGGAGAATCTACTTGGGAACGTGAAAACGAGATCCGACAGAAGTTTCCACACCTTTTTTCTTAGATCTATGCTTTCTTGTCTTTTCTCGTTCTGTGAATTTCGAGGACGAAATTCTTTTGTAGTTGGGTATAATGTAACACCCTAGCACTGTTATACCATAATTATTTGGGGCATTTCAAATTTTGTGGCAAAATTCTTGATTATTGTTGTTTTGGGTTCCGAATGGTGCTATTAGCAGTTGCGGTTATTATCTGACCCGACCCGCATGATTGAAACCCATCATGGTTCAAGGTTACATCAAATATTTGCTATTACAGAGAATCCATGCAAATCTAGATTTTATAAACATATATAATATATTTTAGTATCCGCATATCTTTTACAATACAAAATAAAATCAAATAACATATTCTCTTATCTAGCCTCGCATATCATGGTACCCCAAGAGTGCTGAGCATTTTTATTCAGCGCCCACGTGTGTTTCACATGAGGCGCTGGCCTTCTGTTTTGGGCGCCCGCGTATTTTTCACGTGAGGCGCTAGGCACTGTTAAAAGGGAGCACCCACATGAGGAGTATGCGAGGCGCTAGTTTTTTTTTCCTTTTATAGAAATTAAATCTCTGTTGGTAGTATTTTAACCATTAATGATCACCAAAATCTTCGTTTTTTGAAGATCTAGGATCAGGTTTTTCTTTAAAAACTAAGTTCTTTTATAGGTTTTTTTTCCTTTTGTTTTTTCTTTTGGACCTAATTATTTTCTGAATCTTTAATTCTCAAGAACAAGATCCACCCGATGAGAATTAAATTCTCAACTTGTGGGAGACTTGTCTTGTGGATCTCTGATCTAGAGAAAGAACTAAGTTCTTGAGAAGGGTTAAACCATTATATAGGTAAAAAGAGATAATTTGATCTCCGTGTTTTCTTTACCTAGGGTTTTTGAGGAGGGGAGTCTTCTTCTTTGAGAATTAAATTCTATGTTCTTTCAAGAGCTCCCGGTACTTTTGCAGATGTTTATCGGGGTTTTTTTCTTCTTCCTCCTTTTTTTCCTTTTCTCTTCTTCTTTTTTTTCCGTCCCTCTTTTTTCTGTCTCTGTGAGACTTGAAGTCTCGAGTCCTTTATATAGTGAAGGCATATTATTAATTAGTTTTGAGAAAATCTCTCATTGAGAGTTTCCAATTGATTTAATTGGTCTAAAAATTGATTTGGGGAATTTTACCCACCGTTGGATCTTTGATCTAAGGACTTCTGTTTTTACATAATATGATTTTTATTTTTAACGAGATTGGGGAAATATTTTCCCTATACAGAATTTATTCTGTAAAAACGGTGATTTTAATCACCATTGGATTTTTTAATCCAATGGCTCTCTATTTTACAGAGAGCAATCTTTCTTATTTAGAAAGATTGAAGGAATATATTCTAAAATAGAATTTTATTCTATAATTGGATCTTTGATTCAATCGAAGGTATCTTTCTTATTTTATAAAGATTTGGGAAATGTTTTCTCCTAACAGAATTTAATTCTGTATTCTGATGATTTATCATCTCCGTTGGATTTTTGATCCAACGGCTCTGTTTAACAGAGAGTATTGTAGAATTTAATTCTACCTGGGTGCTTGGCACTCACGTTTCATGCACGTGGGCACCACTTAAGAATTTAATTCCTAAGATGGGTACTTATGTGCTTTGCACATTGGCGCCCGCGTGAGGAGTGCATGAGGCGCCACCATAGGATTTAATCCTATAAGATGGGCTCTGGCGCTGGCGCCCTCATGGAGAGCACGTGAAGCGCTGCCTCATTAAATTCAACAGAGATTTGCTCTTTTATTAAGTTAATATATTGGGGAAACAAATGCCCCCCACCGTTGCTCTCACGTGGCTTACACGTGGGTGCAACGGTGTCACCTTTTCCACTGTTCGATCTCATGGGGAGTTGAACCGTCCCTTCATGTCTTATAAATAAGTCCTTTGGCCTTTGAGCTGACTGCCGTTCCATCATCTTCTTAAGACTTCTTTGAGAATTTAATTCTCTTCTTAGAGCTTAGATCTCAGCCCAAAGAAACTCTTAGAGTTTAACTCTGTTTAAGAAATTGGTAAGGGTTATGACCATTTTTCTCTTAAAAGAGACTCTTTTTTGCCTCGGATTTTCAACCCATTAACAGAGCTTGGCTTTTTTTCTTTAAATGATCTCTTAGAGATCTTTAAAAACTTTATTTAGGTAGACCGTTGGTCTCAGAGATCTTAGGGTTTTACCCTGTTAGTGACTTTGATCTTCGAGGGTTGTTTGGAATTTAATTCCATTTCCCGTACGGATTTCTGGGATAATTTCTTTTGAAAATTCTTTTGGGAATTTTATTCCCTTTTCTTACTCTCTTTTTTAGGGTTCTTCTTGCAGATTTGAATCTGCTGTAGAACTCGTTTTTCGAGAATATTGGGAGTCTAACTCCATAGTTCAATGAGATTTTCCATTAAATAAGATTCTTTTGGATTCTTAGAATGAATGCCTGCCTCATCAGTGATGGGGTGCATTACCTTGATTTTGTGAAGGCCACTTTTTTTCCTTCTAGATTGCAATGATTTTGGTATTTTGATTGCTAACTCTTTACTGGTTTTTCTTTTCAGATACTATGGCTTCTTATTTGTACGATCTTGAATAGATTATCTCTTATGAGAAGATTCACATCCAAGGCTGCTGCCAGGGTCAAGAGTTTATTGACGCCCAGTGTGCAGAGGTGATATTTCGCTTCGACGATTACAACGGTCGATTGCTCTCTCGTCGTTCTGCTCTTTTGAAGATTGTCGTTGGGTCAATTTAGGAAGCACTTCCTGAGCTTGATGAGGCTATGCCGCTCGAGGCACTTGATGATTCTGAAGATAAAGTGCATTCAGTATATCTGATTGGCCTGATTTCAATGAAGCGGAGAGATGATCTTGTCGCTGTTTTGCATCGCGTCTTCCAACAGAAGGCGATAATATCCGCGTACCAGAGGATGGATGACATCAGCGGGGATCCCGATGCTTGCATTCGTGAGAAAATGCATAAGAAAATGGTCAACGAAGCCAGAAGCACTTTACTCAAACTTGCCTCTAAGTTCATGAATCCGTGTCCAGAATTCAGCGTCTTGCCATTGTAAACATTTTGATGATGTCTCTTTTTTTATCACCCTTATCACCAATGTATAAATTTCTATGAAGTATGAATGACAAAGCTCTCCTTTTCTTTATGCCAATGCTCGTATGAGGTATTATTACATACATAAAGAACGGCAGCGCCCACGCGTCATACACGTGAGGCGCTATTGCAGGACTTAATCCCGAAAAGAACTAGCGCCAGCGCTCACATGTCATGCATGTGAGGCGCCGCTCTAATCACAGAAAGAATTTATGCCGATGCTCATGTGTCAGGCACGTGGGGCGCCGCCGAGAGAATCGTTTCACCTTCTTGCTTTGATTCCCATAAGTCAACTCTTTCTTTTCCCATGCCCTTTTTGCCAGGCCTTGGAAAGAGTTCCACCATGCATAATGTTTTCTGTGTCTAAATTTAAATGCTTCTCTTTATATTCTGGAGTGATGATCTCCTTCTTCTTCTTCACAAGAAGAAAGCCATTTTTTTACAGATCAAGAGTTATGGCTTGCAATCGTCCTCATGCTCGTCGGCAACCATAGGAAGTACCTATCGAGGGAATCTTTCCCCGTTTCACCGCGCGATTAGTGGATCCCGTTCTCACTGATGACCAGTGTGACACGGTGATGTACGAGCTTTTGGAACGTAGGGGCTCTCCTCTTCCTTTTGGCTCCGGGTGATCTTCATGTCCGTGCTTCCTGACATCCACCCTCATTTAGCGGAGATGACTCCAGCGATGCTCGACGCAGCGGAGGACAAGATCGAGTGCTTTTTATTGGATATAGTGCCCTCAGAGTCAATTATTGGATCATAGGCACGTGATTGCAATGATTGAGGGAGGGCCTATATCGGTAGGACAGTCTTACTCGAGAGGTTTGTATGCTATTTGGTTTGTCTTTATCATCGTGTACATGTTTTAGGTGACATTGTAGTTCACTATTACACGTTGATAGAGAATAGTATGCTACCATGGTTTATCTTTATCATCGTGTACTGCTTTAGGTGACTTTACATGTCGCTATTACACGTTGATAGAACTCTTAGGATTCTTGCTTGACTGCCAGCAGTATGATGGCGATCATATACGTGGGAGCTGGGGTCTATAAGCACATCCTTAAAAGGTCCCTATTCGTGGGAGTTTTCGAGACAGGGCATCGATACTCCGGAGTAGACTAGTGTATACAGTCGAGACCCCGACGAAGGGCGGTGGCCGGTCTCACAAGCCATTGGTGTCAGTTGGTTCACCTAAGATGTATACAGGTGCTCATTGGGTTATGAGTACATCGGACAAGACTCACTGGGAACATGCTAGTTGGTATTGTACCTGACGTCAGATAGCAGTTCCTTGGTGACATGTATACAGGTTAGTTCATCGACCTGAGATCGTCATTTGTCTCGTGTGAGTTCCCACTGTGCTTTGATTACTACCCTACCACGGCTCAAAGGAGTCGTGCAAACAGGTTTTAGTTGGGTACAGTCCTGAGCCACATGGAGGCAATGAGTGGATCGGCAGGGGTTTCGTCTCTCCCGGTATTGAGGGTGAGATCGCGCTGTGTCTAGGAGAGCCATTACACGAAGTCCTTGGCCAAGGAAGGAGATTTACTGGTAGGTATTCCATTAATATCTCAGGGTGTTTTGGGCTACACTCCGACACGACTTGTACCACTTTTAGGGGTCTGACTTTTACCAATCCCCTAGGCCCGCCATGCGATACTCATAGACGAACGGACCGGACTGTACGGATATTGTCACTGACAGGCTCAGTAGGGTGTCAGGATGAGTTCGCTCATCGACCTCCCTTTTGGTCAATACCTGGTAACCCGTTACGTACGGCTAGTACCTCTGACGTGCTAGTGGTTAAATCCACAACCAAAGTATTGACAAGTCTTTAGAGTCCCCTACAGACAGTTTGTCAAGTTTCGGGCGAAACGTTGTAGAGGCCGTATGACATATGGCAGGGTCCGATCATATACGTGCAGTAGTGCACGGATCATGATCGGGCGGATCATACTAGTGGGCTTTGGTTTAAGCCAGATCCTAGTATTAGATTTGTTGGATTACTTTAGTCTCATCGCATTCGCATTCGGTCGGAATGCGGATGCAGGTATGTATATACAGGTGAGGGGTATCCTTGTGATCCGTCACGAGTTTACTTTAGATGTTGCCATATCTTTTTGTTGTAAACATTTGGGTTAATATTTGCAAGTGGAAAATGTGAGTGGAAGTCATCATGAAGAGGCACAATCAATTAGGTGACTCATGGTCTCTTTTTTAGCACTAATGTCACTTAATTGATTGATTTGTATGTTGAATTGATGAATGGAGAGAGAAAGGGCAGCCATATCCTTTTGGGTTAGCTCTTGTATTTTCTCATTCTTGCTCTCATTATCAATTGAACACAAGACAAGAAAAGAAAAGAAAAGAGAGCCTCTTCTTGTTCTTCTTCCTCTAGCTTACATCATCCACCAATGGCATCATCTCTAACCTCCATCCATACAATGGATGCAAGAGACAAAGTAATCACAAACATTCTCTACAACACCTTGGACACGTCGGCTAGCACAATTCGTGCCCGAGTTGCTTCGGATGAAGCGGGAGCCCGTAAAAAGACTCGATGATGTGGTGCCCTTTCCGACGAGGAGATCAAGACCGGAGATGCCGCGAGGAGCTTGGGATAGTGGCCAAAGACCGAAGGACACAGATCGATCGGTATAGCTTTCCAACCCTTTCTCTAGTTGCTAGTTGTAGGTTAATGGTTCGATCCGGGTTTTAAGCATACGATAGTGCCGGTTTCTAGTTTAGAAAAATTTTCGTTTCCGCATTTTGGCCTCGGAAAGACGGCCGGGGCGCTACCGTAGTCTTACACTTTTATATGGCGTATTTTATTTCCCGGCCTCTGAAAGACCGTTATGTTCAGTTGCTAAGTCAGATGCCGGCTCGGCGGGCCGTCATGTCCGCCTTCGCTGATGGGCATGGCGCTGACCAATGGGGAGAGACCCCTCGTAAAGATCGCCGCTTCGATATGGTAGAGAAGGCGGAGAGGGAATTGGAGAATTTTGTTTATTGTTTTACTAATCTCCGTATTTCTGATCCTATATTTGGTGATCATTTTTCAATGGAATAAATAAATAAAAAATTTGTTGACCACCGAACGTTTTATCCCCAGCACATATTTATGTGAGCGTCTTGCCTCTGCACGTATACTTTGTATTTTAACCTTAAAAGTTTCTGATGCATGCATTTAGACATAGGTGAGTACTGGACTGATATGAACGAATTCTTCGCCCCGCCATCTCGCTCACGGTGGTATACCCATGAGTGAAGTGTAATATATGGCCGATTTTGGGTTGGCATGTCATTTAGAATTTTGAAAGCGGATGGACACAAGCGTCGTCATCCATGATTAACTCAGGTCTTGATCTTTAAGAGACGTAATTCCGAGCCCCGAGGTCTATGAGTTGCTCCTTTCTGTTTCTTGATGTCTTAATTTAGCGCAAATTAGTTTATTTACTCGTTTCGGAGTTTCTAATTTATTCACTCGTTTCAGAGTTTCTAGTTTATGTACTCATTTCGAAGTCCGTAGTTTATTCACTCATTTCGGAGTCTCTAGTTTATGTACTCATTTCGGAGTTTATAGTTTATTCACTCGTTTCGGAGTTTCTAGTTTATGTACTCAATTCGGAGTTTGTAGTTTACCTCCCTTGGGTTTACAGGTAAACTTGTCCTAACGTTATATGCAGATAACCCCCATTCTTTACGACAGAGGTCCGTCAGGCTTGTGGTACTAGGGTTTTAGTTCATTGTACCATCGCGTTGGCTGATGTATTCCTCGATATGCGGTCTTTAAGCCGTTGTTCAAGTAGCCCCACGACTGTCGTGTCTCTAACCCCTTCGGGGGCTGGACAAGACGTTTTCAAGTAATCTCCTTAGGTCATATTACCGTCGGAAGAGCAAACGTTAGGTTTTTGCCATGACGCTTTTTACTTGAGGTTAGGCTCAGTTTGGAGCCCCGATGAGTCATACCACTCCGCTCTGGTATGGGTTGATCTCCGATAGTCTTTTAGGCTTTATATGAGTTGCCTTCAAGACCCGAAGCTGGGAATATGCCGTTGCTTCATTTTTTGTTTTGACGATGTCGCGCCGATTCTTTGCTGAAGTAGGGTAGACAACTGTAAGACTTCTATGCTGTATGTACTGCAATTGAAGTTCGGAGCTAGGAATATGCCATTGCTCCATTTTCATTTGATTGCCGCATTCGCATCCTACTGAAACGAGGAGGAACGTCGGGACGGTTTCTAAGTTGTATATTTGCCGTCGAGGCTTAGAGTTTAGGATTTTTCCGTTACACCATTTTTGGTTTCGACCCTTGGGTCTTTTATTGACGTTGCGTCTGCATCCTGCTGGAATGAGAAGGAATGTCGAGTTGGAGCTAGGATTTTGCCATTACTTCATTTTGATTTGGCTCGTTGGAGCTTTGTTGACGTCACATCTGCACCCTGTTGGAATGAGAAGAACGTCGAGCTGATCTCTATACTGTAGATATTGTCGTCAAGATCTGGCTCTCCCTTTGACGGAGCCTAGTGGGAAAGTATGGTTCCCTTTTCATTTGTTTGTGCCCCTGGATCGTATACAAGAGTCAATATAGACATACTTATTCAGAGGAATTTTTTAAATATTTTTTTATTGTCGCGATGCTCTATTTTTTCAACTTTTCATATCACGAAAGTCACGATTGCCCAATCATTTCGGCTATATTTCTTTAATATTTTTACTCGCTGCTTTTTATTACGAGTTGCCTAAACATTTCGGCTGTTTTTATATGCATATTTTTTTGCTCGCTGATTTTTTATTGCGAGTTGCCTAAACATTTCGGCTGTTTTTATATGCATTTTTTTGCTACTCACTACTGTTTTTTATTGCGAGTTTGGAATCTGATACCGATCTTGGTATCAGCATCGCTATGACTGGAGTATTTCCAGGAGAGAATTATCATTTGCCGTGAAAAGACTTGAACAAAGGTGACTTAGCAAGCAGGGTTAGGATCATGTCGACTAAGGCTTTTTGACTTTATGATCCGTAAGGGTCTCATAAAGGTATTTCTCCCTACAAATCATGAGGACCTCGCAGGTGTACTTTCTCCTTAGGAATCGTGGGGATTCCCAAGTGTATTTTCTATTATAAGTCGTAAGGTTCTTGCAAGAGTGGTTTTCTTCTTATAAGTCTAGAGGACTTACAAGTGCCGTTCACCATACGGTGACATTTCTCATCATTGGTGAAACTTAGTGGGGGAATATTTATTCATGCCCGTGGATTGTATACAAGGGTCAATATGGACAGCCTGTAGGGCAATTTGGGGGATGTGGCGGCTTAAGAACAGGTTCAGATCCCTATAACTTAAGGCTTTTGAATCTTATGAGCCGTGAGGGTCTGATAAGAGGAAATTCTCCTTACGAGTCGTGAGGATCTCGCAAGTGTAATTTCTCCATAGGAATCGTGGGGATTCCTAAGTGCGTTGCTCCTTTGTGAGTCGTAAGGATTTAACGCAGGTATTTTCTCCTCACAAGGTCGAGAGGACTTTGCAAGTGTATATGAGTTTTTTTATTTTACGAGTTTACGCCATTTTCGGGCTTTCACAAACTCGCCGGCAGTCCTGCTATTTTTACTCATGGCGCCCTTTCGGTTTTTCATCCATGCCTATTTTGCTTGTGGACATACCGTTTTTTTCTTCTTTTTAAACGAGATTTCGCCTTTTCGGGTTTTCACAAACTCACCGGCAATTCTGCTGTTTTTACTCATGGCGCCCTTTCGAGTTTTCATCCGTGCCCATTTTGCTTGTGGACATACCTTTTTTTAATGGCGAAACTCTCGAAAGTAGCTTTGTCGCGGGTGACCTACCTGTTTGCCGGTGGGTTTTTAGGGTGGTTTCATCGCTGGATTAGCTATGTAGCCAGTGAGACTCGAGTTGCAATCTTTCCTGCTAAGAATTCGATTGCAATATAGATCCCAAGGGAATGTATCGCCGTATTTAGGGCGATGCACTAGTTTAGAAACGTTCCAGTCCATTATCGCCATGTTTGAGGCAAAATTTTAGTTTAGGGACTTTTCGGTCTAATGCCGCCATATTTGAGGCGAAGTTTTAGTTTAGGGACATCTCGGTCCGTTATCGCCATGTTTGAGGTGAATTTCTAGTTTAAGGACATCTCGGTCCGTTGTCGCTATATTTGAGGCGAATTTCTAGTTTAAAGACATCTTGGTCCTGAATTGCCATATTTGAGGTGACGGAGCTTCTTTGCATACTATTCTCAGAGTTCTGACTCAGGAAGATAGCGAGCGGACACGAGCGTCGTCATTTATCGCAGACCTAAGTCGTGACTCGTCAAGCTTAGTATTTTTTGAGGAATCGGTTGTTTATCGGCCGGATGGGTATTTCTCCATGCATATCCATGAGCAGGTAGGCTCCACCTTGGTAAACTTTGTCTATGATGTATGGGCCTTCATAGTTCGGCTCGAATTTCCCCCATTTTGCACGATTGGGGATCATTGGTCTTTTGACGACTAGTACGAGTTCGCCTTGGCGGAATGTTCTCGGCCTGGTCAGTCTTTCGTATGACCTGTCATTCTTGCTTTATAAGCCTCTAGATTTTGCTGTGCTATAAGGCGAGTTTCATTGAGGGCATCGAGCTCCTCAAGCCAAAGATGAGCATTATTTTCATCTGTCAGCTCGTATCGAACTGCTACTCGCAGAGAAGAGAATTCTATTTCCAGGAGAAGCACTGCTTCCGTGCCGAATACCAATATGTATGGTGTTGTATTTGTAGCTATTTTGAACGTTGTTCGGTACGCCTAGAGAGCTTCATGCAGCCTTTCATGCCAGTCTCTTTTGTTTTTGGACACCGTTTTCTTTATAATCTTCATCAAGGTCTTGTTGAAAGCTTCAGCTAGATCGTTGGCCCGAGGATTATAGATTGAAGAGTATCTCCAATCTATTTTATGCTGTTGTGTGAAGCGGCTGATTTTATGGATTCTATAAGCTGGCCCATTATCCGAGATAATTCATCGCGGAGTGCCGAATTGATAGATGACATGTGTCCTGAAGAAATGGAGGATTTTCTCCGTCTTCACCTCTCTTAGTGGTATGCTTCCGCCCACTTAGAGAAGTAGTCGGTCGTTTCCAATATAAACCGATGTCCTTTGGACGACGCCGGTTCAATGGGGATAATTATATCGGTTCCCCACATTTCGAACGGCCAGCTAGCTACTGTTGGGTATAGCGGATTTGGATGTTGGTGGATGAAGTACCTGTGGATTTGGTATGAGTGCCAATGCTTCGCATATTCGTGGCATCCTGAATCATTGTGGGCTAATAGTAACATATTCTTTTGATCTTCAGCTTCATTTTTGGCCCAGCTTGGTGAGAACTGCAGAGTACGTCGTGAATTTCTTGAACGACACTCTTCGCTTCTTCTGGTCCCAGGCATCTTACCTACAGACAGTCGAAAGATCTCTTATATAGAGTACCATTAACGAAGGCGAAGGATAGAGCTCGTTTCATGAGCTAATGTCTCAACGACGCATTTTTGGGCGCTCGTTGGGATTTGAAGTAGTCTATGAAGACATCCCTCCAAACCTTGACCTTTTCTTCGTCCTCTATTTGAAGGGCTACTTGTTCGGTCATTTCTTTTCTTTCGGATGACTCTATCAGATCTTCCGAAGATATATCCGTTGGCGTGAGAACCCTACGGCTTTGCACAATGATCTTTACGTTATCGAGATCGTCATCAGCCAGTTCCTTAGCCAATTTAGCCAATGCATCCGCCTTGCTGTTTTCTGCGCGCGGCATACTCTCCAGAATGTAAGAGATGATTTGTGTCAGTAGTTGCTGCACCCTTTCGCCATAATTTATCTGCTCTAGCTTGCACGTCTGATAGTCGCCATTTACTTGGCTAACGATCAGCTGGGAGTCTCCATATATGAGGAGGTCTTTGATTCCCATGTTGACAGCGATCTCGAGACCTGCTATCAAACCTTCATATTCAGCTTCGTTATTAGTCCTTGGCTTCGTTAAGGAAAGGGCGTAAGGCAATATTCCTCCTTGTGGAGTCACGAAGATAAGGCCCACTCCAGCTTTGAATATTGGGGTGTTTTGCTTTCGCCTCTTTATGGAAGATGCTCCATCGAAGTAGAGTTCCCATTGGGAATCATTTTCTTCCTTCACTCCTTCGATTGTGTCGAACGCATGTTCATCTGGCAACTCACAATTTAAGAGGGAGTCGACTGGTATCGGATGCTCCCTGAGAAAGTCGGCAAGGGCCTGGCCTTTTACAGCTTTGAGGGGTCGATACGTTATCGAGAACTCCATCAGGAGGAGGGCCATTTGGCAAGCCTACCTATTAGTATGACCCTTGACATCAGATATTTGATAGGATCTACCTTTGATATGAGATGGACCTCATGTGCTATGGCGTAATGTCTGAGCTTCGTTATCGTGAAGATCAGTGCCAGGCAATGCTTTTCAATGGGGGAGTAGTTGTTTTCTGCCCCCAGGAGAACTTGACTCAAATAGTATAGATCTCTCTCCTTTCGTTGATCATTCTCTTGTGCCCTTAGCATGTCTAGAGAACCCTTAAGGTCCGTTGTATATAGGATAAGGGGTTTTCCCTTAACCGGAGCTGCCAATACCGGCGGATTTTGCAGGTATTGCTTGATTTCGTCTAGTGCATTTTGGCACTTTCGATCCCAGACGAACGTGGTCCCCTTCTTCATCAAATGACTGTAGGAACGACATTTTCCGGAGAAGTTATCTATGAACCGCCCGATATATGCAAGCTTTTCTTGAAGAGATCGAAATTGTTTAAGAGTTCTTGGCGCGGGCATTTCCATAATCGCTTTGATCTTTGAGGGATCGATTTTGATACCCCGGTGTCGTATGATGAATCCTAGGAATTTACCTGAAGAGACTCCAAACGCGCATTTTAGAGGATTCATCTTCAGATTATACTTCCGAAGACGTCGGAAAACTATTTCAAGGTGTTCCCAATGCTCCTCATGAGATTTGCTTTTAACCACAAGGTCGTCGATGTAGCATTCGATGATCTCGTGTATGAGGCCATCGAAGATCTTTTTCATGGCCCTCTGGTAGGTAGCTGTAGCGTTCTTCAGACCGAAGGGCATCATCTTATAGAAAAATATGCCCAGCGAAGTTTGGAAGGCAGTATGCTTTTGGTCTTCAGGATGCAATTTTATTTGCTTGTATCCTGAAGATATATCCATGAAAGGGAAGACCTCATGGGTATACGTGTTATCGATCATCAGCTCGGAAACAGGTACTAGGAAACCATCCTTCGGGCAAGCTTTGTTGAGGTCCCGAAAGTCCACGCAGATGCGCATTGTCATATTTTTCTTCATCACCGGAACGATGTTAGCGATCCAGTCGAGATATTGAATTTCTTGGATGAAGCCGGAGTCGATTAGTTTCTTGAATTCAGCATTGATATTCATCTCAAGTTCGAGTCGCATCCTACTCGGCGCCTGTTTGACGGGTTTATGTCCGGCGATATGGCCAGTTTGTTTACCGCCACTTTTCGATCTAGACCTGGCATCTCTGAATAGTTTCATGCGAAACAGTCTTTATATTGCATGAGCATGTCTTTCAACGCGACTGCCTGTTTTTCAGATAGTAGCTCACTGACGAACGTTAGCCTCGGATCTTTTTCCGACCCTAAGTCAATTTTCCTTAGGTTATCCGCCGTAGTGTGTATCCTATTTTCCAGCTCCTTTGGGGCTGGTAGAAACTCTGAGATCACCTCGTCCTCGTCTTCATTTGCGAAGCACATATGGAGGTCATCCATAATCTCGTGCCCTCCCTCTTTTAAGAGTGTTATCATATGGCAGGTATGAGTCCTCTTCCCTTTTTATGGTTGAGCTGGTCCTATCCTCACGGTATAGGTCTTCTTTGGCTCATGCTTTTGCGGCGAGTTTACCCTCCAGCTGTTGGACAAAGTGAGCCTGCCTTGCTGATACTGGTTTTCTACCTAGTCATTGAAGGTGAAGAAGTCTTTAAGGGTATGACCTATTGCTCGGTGGTAGGAGCAATAATCCGGGTAATAGACCTCGTTTATTTGTTCAGGGTACCGAGGTTCCGGAAGTATCATCATTTGGTCTTCATGACAAGGTTGAATATTTTCCATGTCTTGTCTTGGGGGAAGGAGTATTCCCGACCCATCTTCTTTATAAAGGATAGGTTCCAATCGAGTTTTTCTCGAGTGCATGGTGTTTTAGATCCGCTTCGTTGTTTTCGAACGTTGTTTGCGTTCTTTACCCTGTTTTTGCCTTTATTTCAGGATTTTTCCCCTTCGCGAGGACATACAGTAGGCCGGGGATGAAGAACATCTTCCTTCTCCACGGATTGCTGATTGAGGCGCTGCATCCTGGCCTTTTCATAGATGGCCATTTCGTGGCTGTGATTGTCTTGGCTCTTTTGACAAGCTTCTTTTATTAGCTTGTCTATTTGTTCTTCGAGCGATGGACTTAACATTCTTAGAGCGGGATTTCGCTCTGTTTCAACGTCACGGCCATTTGGAAGAGTGTTTTCCTCTTCGCTGAAGCTGTTTATGACGCGGCAGCTGTGGAACTGCTCTCGTTTCTTGGACCGAACGTATCCGAGCCCGGTTGTCTCTATCTTCCCATTGGGAATCTTTCGCTGAGTCCCGGGAATATCCCAAATCCTTTTGTAAAATTTAGCTTGCCGAACAGTTTGTTCGAGGAGTATACCTTGGCATATTAATAGCCATTTCAATCCTTCTGCGTAGTATCTTGGCAGATGGATTGCTTGAAGCCTGTCGAGCGCAAAATTGACACCATGCCAGACTTCTTTTTCTACTTTGGTCCCCATAGATTGGTAGAAGAGGATCGCCTTTTCACCTCTTCGCCTAGGAGGGATGTAGAAAGTCTGTAGCTCTTATATGCTGTAGCGCATTAAGTTTCTTATAATGCTGAGGCGGAGCCATTGGATTTACAGACTCTGATCTGCTCCGGCGAGGGTTTGCACTGTCGGGCGAATGGAGAACACTGCGTTGGCCTCATCCTCAGAATCGCTGCCAAAGACCAGAATAGGGGTAGATGGTCCGGGCCTGTCATTTTCTTTCTGGGGCTGCCCCAAGTAGACCATTTCTTCATCTTCCTCGAAATCGCTCCCAAATATCGGGAGAGTGGCGGCGGACTTTTGTTTATCCTCCGGCTTATGACACCTTTCTGTATCTTCGACGTCTGGTAGGAAGTACTTTGCGTCTTCATATTTCCGGACCTCATTTATGGAGAACGGATTTAACTCCCTTGTGATGGTGCATTCTAAGCCATCACTGAAATACTTCATATACTGATGTTGTATAGAAGGGATGGCGTTATACTGATTCAATTAGGGCCTGCAGAGCAAAGCGTTATAGCAAGTCTTGGCATCAACGGCATAAAATTTGATGTCAGTGATGAGCAACCCGAAGAGTAACGTCATTATTACGGACCTAAGCGTCTGTGACAACTGCGAGTCAAACCCGGAGATTATTATTTTGTCTCGTGCCAAGTGCTGAACGTTCATGCAAATCTCCTCCTGTACTCTCACGTTGAGAAGGTTGACGAAGGATCCGTTGTCGACAAGGATTTTCCCTATCTTGATGTCGTGGTAGTACCCGGTGACGTATAACGGGCGATTATGTTCGCACATATCGAGGAAGAGGTCTTCATCGCTGAATGTAATGTCAGCCGTGTGAACCTCTGCCAGCTTATCCTTTATCTTCTCTTCTGCGAGAAAATGTCACGCTCCGCTTCCCAGAGTACGCTAAGATGGGCACGCGACATAGCCAACCATGCTACCTGTGGATAGGAAAAATCCTTCCACAGTCACATTACGGCTGTAGAGATATCAAGAACAGGAAAAGTAAACCAACTATCTAGTACATGTCCATAATCCAGAGTAAAAGAGTCAGGAATTAACAATGTGCGGAAGCCAAAAGGTACAATACTGAAACCTGGAAAGTAAGACTATATACCGACAGGAACTTCACCGCTCGGTCTAACCGTGGCAATACTCCTGATCAGTCTGCACAAAGGTAGAAGAATCTGGGCCATGCAAAACCTAGACGTCAGCGCATCATGTGTTCACATCATAATATTGCAATTCATACGCCCCACTTTCGTGCATTTTATAAGTAAACAGATGCTTTTGACGATCGTTTGTTGCATGTTGCAGGATACAGGTTTCTGGAGCAAATACAGTGAAAAAGACACAAAACAACAGAAAAAGAGACTTTTGACCAACAATTAGACGGATCCTAGTCAAGCCTAGACGAAGAACAGTGCAAGGTCCAAAAATGTCAAGAGAACGGCCAAAAGATACGAACAAGCTTTCACTGAAGATCTGAAGAAGACCTAGAAGCCCAAAGAAGAAGATACATATGAAAATAGGAAGCCCAAGACATTACAACCCAAGTGCAGCAAATTAGTGGACCCAAGCCCACCAGAGGGCCGCGGATCCGCGGCCCAAGCCAACAATTGCCGCGGATCCGTGGCCGTTATGTGCCCGTGTCGGTGAATTTTCTCTGTGCCGGTGCGTCGTTGTGTGTGTTGAGATTTTCAGTGGGCAAATCAGTAATTGCGCATGTGCGAGACTCTGAAACCCTAACTCTTCTGTTTACTTATAAATTGTAATCTAGATCTAAAAAATTGTATGCCTCTTTATATTCAATAAAAGTGAGATTTGTTGGAGAAATCAAGAGCATCATCTTCTTCGCGTAAGTCTTTAATTTTATTTAATTCCTGCATTAGTATAATTGTTCTACTTGCCCTAGTAATCATTTAATTGCTAGTTAGCTAATTTTTAATCTGTCGTGAGGTAACTATTTAAAACATAAAACATAAAAATGATTCTTACTCATAATTCCCTAATGTGCGAGTAAAATTCTCGCTCGTTAGGGTTAGGAACAAGGGAGTGAGTGAGAGACGGATGTCTCTCACCTCCTTCAATGTCAACTTATTTTTAAACGAAACCTTCATGCACACATATACGATCCGCCCCCTACGGCACCCTACCTACAAGGTAATGGTGTTCCGTAGTATAAAAGGCCGGACTTATATGACGTCCATGAAGATCACATCAATCAATAAGAAAAGATGGACAAGGATCTAGAGGAAGAAACTTTGTTTCTTCCCGATCATCCTAATCCCTTTTCCTATTGATTGTTGTGATTTTCCTAAAAGCTTAAATCACGGCATTGAAAGAGGCGAACACATTGATCTCAACACACCTACCTTCGACCTAACCCTAATGAGTTCTTTCTCATCACATAAATTCGTCTTAAACTTAATCGATAAAAAACCAACAACGATTTTAATCAACTCGTTATAACACAAAATCAGAAACTAACACATCCCTGCGGATCGACCCGTATTCACCGGCTAGCTGCGAAGCGACGCCGTTTCTGATTACGGTAAACTACAAATTTTTGGAATAATCAAATGGCGCCGTTGCCGGGGATGGCGTAATTTTCTCTTTTTGTATGATTTCGGGTTGATATAAACTTTGAAAAAATTATAAAAATCAGAAAATACAAAATACAAAAATATTCTTTTCAGTATCTTTATCTGTATGAAGGGTTTCCCGTTTGAATCTTGCAGGAACGACAAGGAATTTTGGATCTGGAGTTTTACAGAAGGTGAAAACAGAAAAGAGAACATAAAAACAGAGAGGAGTTAATAGCCCAGAGCAGTAAAAATTTTTACAGAGCCCGATCCCTTCACCAGACCGCGGAACCGCGGCCAAGGAGCACCCCAGACCGCGGAAACGCGGCCATCTGTTGGACTCACTGTTTAAAATTTTCAGGGTTAGTTTTCTCTTTCTCCCCTCTGCAACCTCCATTTCTCCACTGTAAAAATTCTCTGCAGGTTTCTTTGCGCTAAAAAAATCTTCTCCCCCCTTCTCAATAACAGATTTGCTGCAGGTTTCTTTGCGCCGCACTAAAATTGATTGCAAGTGAATTTTTGTTTTGCATAATTTAATCGGACTTAAGGGGCTATTTGACCAAACTCAGATTGGGTGGGGATTTCATCACCCTTCCCAGGACCCCAGAAAACACCTAAGCATTTTGCATCGACCACCTTTTAATTAAAAAAGACTAGACTCAGACCTAAGGACAGCGAGCTCAATAGGAAAAGGACTAGGGTAGGCATCGGCCGTTTATCCTAACCGACATTGCGGTGTCTAGGCTAGTGGTTATTAATTAGGCCCACTGTAGTGGTGGTTCCTTCCCACTTACCTGGCCGTATTTGTCCGTGAAGAGGCGGTTTGAGGTCTATTTCTAGCCCTAGTTAGGAGCTGTCTAGTAGACCTAGGCGACCCTAGATCTAGGCCTGATTGTGCATGTATGGTTGATACAGTTGTGTTACGAGTCCGTTTTCAAAAACTTCTTTGCAAAACTCACACACAAGTAAAAAAAAATATAAAAAAAAACAAATAAAACTTTTCAAAAACTTGCAACTTGTCGCAAAAAGAAAACCTAAAAATTCACCACACCACTTTCCCTCACTGACGTTATCTTACCCCCACATTTTGTTTTTCTTTTTTCTGACTGCACTATCCCTTTTAGTGTATGTCAGTTTGGACTAGGGATACAGACGCCCGATTAGTCCGCGTTTCGTTGGTACCGACCAGCGAACCCTTCGATACCGAAGTCGAAAATCCGTCCACTTTCTTACCCTCACCTTCAACTTCTTTAACCGAAGGTATGTCGGGATCAAACCCTAATAATACCTTGCCGACGGGAATGATTCCACCTCCACCAGGTGAGAATAACCCGAACCAACCGCCTGTTGAAGCGCCCGCACGAGTTGCGCTCCAGGACCTTTTCTACCCCATCCGCACGTCTTTACCCACTTATCTTTCACCCCCACCGGCAAATGGGGACAATTTTGAGATTAAACCACATTTCATCAATATGCTGCCGAAATTTCACGGTTTGGAAACTGAAGACGCATATATCTTTATTAATAAATTCCAAAATGTGTGCGCAATGATGAAAACGACCCAATTGAGTGATGACGCTATAAGGCTAAGGGTCATTCCCTTCACCTTATGTGACCTAGCCGAGAAGTGGCTATATAGCACCGCATCACATTCTATTAGGAATTGGGATGAGTTTGTGAAAGCTTTTCTAAAAAAGTTTTATCCTCACCATAAGACTGCCAGAATCCGCAATGAAATAATTCAATTCTCACAACTTCCGTCTGAACCATTTTGGAAGTGCTTCGAGAGATTCAAGGACCTATTAGTTCAATGCCCTCATCATGGGATAGAGAGTTGGCAACTTTGCCAAACATTATACGAGGGATTGAACTCGGCAACGAAGCAGTTGCTAGAAACCATCTGTCAAGGTCATTTTCTCTCTAAGTCTAGTGATGAAGCGTGGCAGTTTCTCGAGGATCTTAGTGAGCAGACAATACAGTGGGAGAGTACCAAGACCACATCATCTTCTAGTGGTCAATCTAGGGCAGGCATACATCAAGTAGAGATGTCGATTGCCATGAAGGCCGAGATGGCCGCTCTTACGAAAAAGCTAGAAGCGATCGAGACCAAAATCTCATCGTCTTCTCCTGCCCCTGCTATGCCCCCACGTACTGTCTGTGCTTGTTATGCGGATCCATCGCACCTGACCGAAGAGTGTCCTTATAATGCATCTACACAAGGACAGGATCAAGTCAATGCTGCATTTCAGCAACGACAAAGAAACGATCCGTACTCTTCGACGTATAATCCGGGGTGGAGGAGTCACCCAAATTTCGCTTGGAACCAAAATCAACAATTCCAAGGAAATAATAATAATTTCCAAAGACCTCCTCCTCCACAACAACAACAACAAGCACCCTCGCAAACTCAATATCAACCGCAACAATTTCAACAGCAACCTTACCCTAATCAGGTGAACAATTTTGTGCCGAACAATGCTTACCAGCCAAACAATTATGTTCAACCCAATAATGATAAGGTTAGCTCGCTCGAAAGAAGTCTAGAAGCATTCCTTAAGCAATCTACACAGTCTACAGCAAGACTTGAGACTTCTATTCAATCTTTAGTGCAAAATAGTACCTCCCACGATCAGAGTATCAAATCTATTGAGGCACAAATTGCACAACTCAATGCAGCTTTGAGCGAGCGCAAAAAAGGAAAACTCCCGTCTCAACCGTTGCCCAACCCCGGTCACGCACATGCTGCACACAATTAGCAAAATCATAATGTGAATGCTGTGACCACGTTGAGATCGGGAAAAGTGTTGCGGAACAATGTGGGCATTAACACTGACACCCCTGCCGGTGGGTATTCTTCTTCTTCTTCTTCTTCACCATCTTCTTCTTCTTTAGAGCCTATTCTCCACCCTTCACATGGCTCTACCTCTTCTAGCTTGAACGGACCTAATTCTCACGACACAAACACATCTACACGAGGTACCGTTCCAACTCGACAATCTGATCCACAAAAATTGGACTCAACCACTTTTCCAAATGTTCCTTTTCCTAATCGTTTGAGATCCAATAAACCAACTCCTCAAATGGAAAAGATTGTCGAGTTGTTCAAGCAGGTTAGCATAAACATCCCTCTTTTGGATGCAATTCAGCAAGTTCCTTCATATGCCAAAATTTTAAAGGACTTGTGCACCAAAAAGAGGAAGTCGCAAGTGCCAAAGAAAGTTTTTGTGGCTAGTGCTATTAGCGATGCTCTTGTAAATTCCTTACCCCCAAAGCAAAAGGACCCCGGGTGTCCTATCATTTCGATAACAATTGGGGACAAGAACATCAATAGAGCACTATTAGATCTTGGTGCGAGCGTCAATTTGCTACCCTATTCTGTGTACGAGCAATTGGGCGTTGGAGAGCTTAAGCCCACTCACTGTACTCTCCAAATGGCTGACCGGTCAATAACCAATCCTAGGGGAGAGCTGGAGGATGTGTTAATAAGAGTAGGGGATTTCATTTTCCCCGTTGACTTTATCGTGATGGACACACAACCTGTCGCTAACCCCCGGAACCAAATTCCGGTAATACTAGGTCGACCATTTTTGGCTACTTCCAACGCAGTGATCAATTGTCGTAACGGTTCAATGAACTTATCTTTCGGTAATATGACAATTGAGCTAAATATTTTCAAGTTGGGAAGTCAGCCTGCTGAGCCCAATGCTAGCGTACTCGACGTTTGCTCGATCAATGAGATCGCGGAGGAGGACTGTGGGTTCGAGAATTTTTTATTCGACCACAGCAATGTTAACGCCACTAGTGCGTTCCTCCTAGAATCCGACTCAGTTTTCGCGGCGGATAACGATTTTGAATGTTTTACATTCGTCGACGACTTCGAAGACTCATCACCTGATTTGGAGTCTTTTGCTTTTGCGGATGAGTTAGTAGAACCATCCGACACTGTTGCGTACACTCGGTACGAACCTTTGATGGAATCATTCGAGTTTGAAACAACTACCCCTTTGCTACCATCTATTGTTTCACCTCCTAAACTCGAATTAAAGCTTTTGCCGACATACCTAAAATATGCATATCTATGTGATAATGAGACCTTACCCGTCATTATATCAGCCTCTCTAGCTCTTGAGCAAGAGACGGCTCTCTTGATGGTCTTACATAATAATCGGCAAGCTTTCGGCTGGTCTATGGCGGACATTAAGGGGATTAGTCCCCTCATAGTCGAACATCATATACACTTAATGGATGATGCCAAGCCAGCACGAGATCCACAAAGGCGCCTCAACCCCATCATGAAAGAGGCTGTTAAGAAGGAAATTGTCAAATGTCTGGATAGCGGTATCATTTACCCTATCTCGGATAGCCAATGGGTTAGCCCAATCCACGTCGTGCCCAAGAAATCGGGCATTACGGTCATTACAAACGAGGCAAATGAGTTGATTCCCACTCGCACCCAAACTGGGTGGCGAGTATGCATAGACTATAGGAAACTCAATGCCGCAACAAGGAAGGACCACTTTCCCTTACCTTTCATTGACCAAATGCTCGAGCGATTGGCAGGGCACGAATTCTATTGCTTTCTCGATGGCTATTCCGGTTACAATCAAGTCCCCATCGCCAAAGAGGACCAAGACAAGACAACATTTACTTGTCCCTTTGGCACCTTTGCTTATCGTCGCATGCCCTTCGGGTTATGCAATGCACCCGCAACATTTCAGCGGTGTATGATGGGGATCTTTTCAGACATGGTTGAAAAGTTCTTGGAGATCTTTATGGACGATTTCTCCATCTTTGGCGACTCCTTCGACGAGTGTCTACGCCATCTTGACGCTGTTCTTACTCGCTGCAGGGATAAGAACCTAACATTAAATTGGGAGAAGTGCCATTTCATGGCGCGAGAGGGCATTGTCTTAGGACATGTTATCTCGCAAAACGGCATCGAGGTAGACAGGGCTAAAATCGAAGTTATTTCTAACCTACCTCCCCCAAAGTGCGTCAAAGATATCAGAGCCTTCCTTGGCCACGCCGGTTTTTACAGACGGTTTATCAAGGACTTTAGCAAGATTGCTAGACCCTTGACCCTCTTACTGGCCAAGGACACGACCTTCGCTTTCGACTCCACATGCACTGAAGCATTCGAGTCTTTAAAACATTCACTCATCACTGCGCCCATCCTTTCATCTCCTGACTGGACGCACCCCTTTGAAATCATGTGCGACGCATCAGACTTTGCAATTGGAGCTGTTCTTGGACAGCACATTAATAAGATGCCGCACGTGATTTATTATGCTAGCCGAACACTAAATGAGGCCCAACTTAATTACACAACAACAGAGAAAGAATTTTTAGCTGTTGTGTTTGCACTCGAAAAATTTCGGCCTTATTTAATCGGCTCTCCAGTCGTTGTTTATACTGATCATTCGGCTCTTCGCCACCTCTTTGCGAAGAAGGATGCTAAGTCTAGGCTAATACGTTGGATCCTTTTATTGCAAGAATTTGACCTTGTCATTAAGGACAAAAAGGGATGTGAAAACGTAGTAGCTGATCACTTATCACGACTTCCTTCTTCGCCCTCGCTCGATCTTCCAATCTCTGACGTTTTTCCCGACGAGCAGCTCTTGACCGTTTCTTGCGAACCATGGTTCGCCGATATTGTAAATTATTTAGCCACCGGCCTGATTCCTAATGATTGGTCGAAACAGGATAAGCTTCGATTTCTGTCCCAAGTAAAGCATTTTTACTAGGATGAACCCTATCTTTTTAAATACTGTTCCGACCAAATCATCCGTCGGTGTGTGCCCGAGAGTGAGGTTAAGAGCGTGCTGTCTTTCTGCCACGATCAAGCATGTGGCGGGCACTTTGGCCCAAAGAAGACAGCCGAAAAAGTTTTGCAGTGTGGTTTCTATTGGCCACGACTCTTCAAGGATGCATTTGAATACTGCAAAACTTGCTCCCGGTGCCAACATTTGGGCCGGATTTCGCGGAGAAACGAAATGCCACTCCAACCCATTTTGGTAGTGGACATTTTTGATGTTTGGGGTATAGATTTCATGGGACCATTTCCTAACTCTTTTGGAAATGTGTATATTCTGTTGGCGGTTGACTACGTTTCTAAGTGGGTGGAGGCTGTGCCCAGCCGAACGAACGATAATAAAGTTGTCGTTCGATTCCTTAAAGAACACATATTTTCTCGATTCGGGCACCCTTGGGCGATTATAAGTGATAATGGTTCTCACTTCTGCAATAGGACTTTCGAGTCCTTAATGCGTAAATACGCTATCACCCACAAATTGTCAACGCCATATCACCCCCAAACATGTGGGCAAGCCGAGATTTCAAATCAGCAAATAAAGCAAATTTTGGAGAAAACGGTTTCTAAAAACCGTAAGGATTGGTCGCTTAAATTGATAGATGCACCATGGGCTTTCCGTACTGCATATAAGACCGACCTTGGTATGTCTCCATATCGGCTTGTGTATGGGAAGGCCTGCCACCTCCCAGTGGAGATCGAGCACAAAGCTTTCTGGGCTATCAAAGAGCTAAATTTGTCTTTAGGAGATGCGGGCAGCAACAGAAAGCTACAAATGAATGAGTTGGAGGAGCTAAGGGATGAGGCATATAGCAATGCCATAATTGCTAAAAACCGAGCCAAGGTGTTCCACGATAAACACCTTTTACGAAAAACCTTTGAACCTGGTCAACAGGTTCTACTTTATGACACTCGGTTACACTTGCATCCTGGTAAGCTCAGGTCCAGATGGAGAGGACCTTTTATGGTCCGCACCGTTTATCCGCACGGTGCGGTTGATCTTGAGAACCCTGAGGACGGTACCTTATTTAAGGTAAATGGGCATCGACTAAAACCGTTCTTCACTGCGGATCTTTCGGAGGAGCTCCTGTTCTTGCAGGAGCCGATTTACACTGATTGATCTTCCTCCGCTTTCACCCCCAAACTTTGTTTCCCAATGACACTATTTCAAATAAGTTTGGGGGTGTGTATATCATTTGTATGTATATTTCCAAAATACCACAAAAAAAAAAAAATAATAATTTTTTTTGGACCAAATTCCAAAATTGCAGATTACTAGTTGTTTTTACAAATAAAATCCTTGTCTTATAGGGTGTTTTGTGTAAATATCACTCTCAACCCCTATTTAAATGATCTAACCCCCCTCTGTTGTTCACCCCGAAACATTTTCTCCTCATAAAAACCCTAGGCGCCGCCCCTGCCCTCTGCAGAAATCTCGAGACGCGCCGCCACCAGAAGACCGCGGATCCGCCGCTCCTGACGTCTCCCGCCGCGCTTCCGCCGCCGATCTGCCTCGTCACCCCCTGAAATTTTCAGGGGAGGTAAACCTGAACCCTTACTCTCTGTTTATGCATAGACTTTTCTCTGTAAACTTGTGATGGCCCATAAAATGCAGTACGAGAGAGATTTCTCACCGGTGTTCGCACACGAGATCTATGGATCATACTTCCCACACGAAATTGCACAGAGGGGATGGAATTTCCTCCTCTATAACCATGGATCTGCATTTGCTGTACCTAGCTTAGTTACCCAATTTTATGAGTCAATGGAAGAGAATAGCCTAGACAACTTAGGTTATATTAAACTGATTTGGGGAAATAATGAAATTCGCATTGATAGGGACATGATACACGAGGTTACACTAATACCACGTGTACCGGCACACGAACAACCCCTTCGCTTTGAAGATTATATTCCTTTAATGGGTAATGACTGTGCGCGAGAACCGCGCAAGGGGATCCAAGCACGGACCCTCTTCGCAAATGTTTTAACTGTGTGCCGGTGGGCACAAAACAATATTTTTGGAAGTTCTCACAACACAACCTTTTTCACCCCTTCCTTACATGTCGTTCATACTTTAATGACGAAAAACCCTAGATTCGACATGTGCACAGTTTTGCTATACTCCATAGGTTCGGGTAAACGAGGTAGTGTATATCCATGTCCCATGCTCGTGACCCAACTCTGCCGTTATTTCCTCCCGGCCGAGGAATTTGACGCATATTTGTTAGACGATACCCTAGTTCGACCACATTTAGAGGGCGTCTCATCGTCCTACTCTAGACTAACAGATATTTGGACACGGACAGAGCCGGGAGAAAACGTACCTGCACACACCCCCAGCTCGAGCTCAACTTCGAGCGGGGAAGAGTTAACTCCCCAAGAACATGCGCGATTAATGAGAAGAACAGTGAGGAGATTAGACTCTTTGCGGGATGAGTTTCGGGCAACGGCTCGAGAGCACGACCGTCGGTTGACGGAGATTGAGAGAGGGATACAAACACTGTTGGCTAGGGGGGAGAGATCACGTTCACGCTCACGAGCGCGACGTGGGAGCGGGCAGTGAGGGCACTGCTTTGTTCAAGTTTGGGGGTGTTAGAGGGTGATGTACATAGTTATCTTCGCATTGCATATTGTATATATTTTTGTTTTCCTTTTGCATATTTAATTTCTGCATTGCATCTTTATATAAAAATCATAAAAATTTGAAAAATTTGAAAAATACAAAAAAAATTTAGAAAAAGAAAAACCCATAAAAATTGAGAAAATTTCAAAAAGTATAAAAATTTATTCAATTTTGGTTAATTGACTTGAGTTGATAAAAAGGTTAACTAGCTAGGAAAAACTAGATCTTAGACTTAGTAAATTAAAAACCCTAAAAATAGCCTTGCTTAAAGTTTAACTGTAGAAAGTGTATGTCTTTGTAGGTTATTTAGGAATAAGCAAATTTTGGGTTCACTTCGTGGGTTAAGTCGAAACGAGGGAAGAGTATTAATGCTCTTATTAAAATATAAGTTCGAAAGATAGTTCCTAGCTTGAGTTTAGATTCTGAAAACATGTACCCTACAAAATGCACAATCACGCACCTTGAAACTTGGATTAGTAGAAGAGACCTTGAATTACTCTTGTCTAAAGTCCTTAGCACAATGAAAATAAAAAAAAGGGTGAATAAAAAATGGACACTGGTTTTTGTGATTACTTAGGGCTAGAAAATTAATTAGCGAGGGTGCTTCATCACCTAGTGCCTTAGACCAACTGGTTTGGGAGTCACTGCTAATATCCTTGGGTGTTGTAAAACTAGGAAATACGCTTTAAAGGCCTAATGCATCTTGTAATCGGCTGTTGGTACCTCGAGAAGTATTAACGGTCGCATGAAGGATGTGTAAGCGAAAGTTAAGTGCTTTGGACAATGGACGAGAGTACGATTGCTTGATTTGAATTTCCAAGTGTAGGGGTGAAAATTACACACATGTGGGGATATGTGATTAGAGTTTAGATAAGAGGAAGGAATGAAAAATAAAACTTGTATCTTTAATAGAGTTGATAGAAATTCCTAAGTGGAGATGAAACTCTAGAAGAAAAACTTAAGAAATGCTGAATTCTAAGTAATTCTATAGAACATGTACAATCTTAAGTTACATAATAAGGAAGTGTGAAGAATATGGGTGGATAATTTGCAGGGCGACGATAATAGAATTCCTTGTTAGAAAACCTGATTGGAGAACCAAGTTGAAAAACCAAATTGATAGGATTTTGTGGGTGTAATCCGCTGAAAACCCTCAGGAGACAACACTCCTCCTACTAGGGACACCTAGAGGTTTAACGGCTTGTTGCACGTGCTCAGTGCAATCGCGTTTCCCTGCGAATGTGTGGCTAGGTTAGAATAAACTAATAAGTTTGCTCGAGGACGAGCAAAAGGTAAGTTTGGGGGTATTTGTTCACATCTTAATATTGCAATTCATACGCCCCACTTTCGTGCATTTTATAAGTAAACAGATGTGTTTGACGATCGTTTGTTGCATGTTGCAGGATACAGGTTTCTGGAGCAAATACAGTGAAAAAGACACAAAACAACAGAAAAAGAGACTTTTGACCAACAATTAGACGGATCCTAGTCAAGCCTAGACGAAGAACAGTGCAAGGTCCAAAAATGTCAAGAGAACGGCCAAAAGATACGAACAAGCTTTCACTGAAGATCTGAAGAAGACCTAGAAGCCCAAAGAAGAAAATACATATGAAAATAGGAAGCCCAAGACATTACAACCCAAGTGCAGCAAATTAGTGGACCCAAGCCCACCAGAGGGCCGCGGATCCGCGGCCCAAGCCAACAATTGCCGCGGATCCGCGGCCGTTATGTGCCCGTGTCGGTGAATTTTCTCTGTGCCGGTGCGTCGTTGTGTGTGTTGAGATTTTCAGTGGGCAAATCAGTAATTGCGCATGTGCGAGACTCTGAAACCCTAACTCTTCTGTTTACTTATAAATTGTAATCTAGATCTAAAAAATTGTATGCCTCTTTATATTCAATAAAAGTGAGATTTGTTGGAGAAATCAAGAGCATCATCTTCTTCGCGTAAGTCTTTAATTTTATTTAATTCCTGCATTAGTATAATTGTTCTACTTGCCCTAGTAATCATTTAATTGCTAGTTAGCTAATTTTTAATCTGTCGTGAGGTAACTATTTAAAACATAAAACATAAAAATGATTCTTACTCATAATTCCCTAATGTGCGAGTAAAATTCTCGCTCGTTAGGGTTAGGAACAAGGGAGTGAGTGAGAGACGGATGTCTCTCACCTCCTTCAATGTCAACTTATTTTTAAACGAAACCTTCATGCACACATATACGATCCGCCCCCTACGGCACCCTACCTACAAGGTAACGGTGTTCCGTAGTATAAAAGGCTGGACTTATATGACGTCCATGAAGATCACATCAATCAATAAGAAAAGACGGACAAGGATCTAGAGGAAGAAACTTTGTTTCTTCCCGATCATCCTAATCCCTTTTCCTATTGATTGTTGTGATTTTCCTAAAAGCTTAAATCACGGCATTGAAAGAGGCGAACACATTGATCTCAACACACCTACCTTCGACCTAACCCTAATGAGTTCTTTCTCATCACATAAATTCGTCTTAAACTCAATCGATAAAAAACCAACAACGATTTTAATCAACTCGTTATAACACAAAATCAGAAACTAACACATCCCTGCGGATCGACCCGTATTCACCGGCTAGCTGCGAAGCGACGCCGTTTCTGATTACGGTAAACTACAAATTTTTGATCTATCTTTTAGAAAGCGCAAGCACGCTAAATCTCTTATAATCAATGGCGCCGTTGCCGGGGATCGAACCCGGGTCACCCACGTGACAGGCGGGAATACTCACCACTATACTACAATGCAATATAATCATAAAGTAATAAATTATAAACAGGGTAACAGGCAATGCAATATAATCATGGATGAAAAGTAGATGTAATGGTAATGTAAATTAGGGCAATGAAGGGTAGTGTGCAGTGAGTAAACTAAACTGTTCTATTGGGTTGTCTATTCTAAAGTCTTTGAAATCAATTTGATGAATCATCGATGTAACTCAATAGTATCCCGTGCATACCCGGGACCAGGGTCTACAGACTCTCGGGCTGAAACCGAGACGTGCCGCTAGGCAGTAGAAGGTAGCAGGTACAGACGAGTGATGTCAGCATCATCACTCCGGGGCTGGCCTAGCCCGTAAGACTGATCAGAACAGGTATCGAACTGTTGAGTTACAAGTCAGGTTTCACCTTTGATTTCCCCATACCCCCAAGTTATAAGTGTTCAAGTCAGGTATTCAGTAATCAAGAACTAATGCCAACACAGGATCAGGTAAGAACAGGTTTGTCTAGATAGACAACAGGAACGGCCCGTGAGAACTACATGTCAGGTTTGTTGGCATTAGACACGAGATCAAGTAACGGGTCAAGCCATGGTACATCAGGTCAAGTCAAGTAGTGTACGGTACCATGTCGGGTCAAACAATATGTGTGTAGCGAGTCAGGTCAAGGTGTAAAAGATATCATGTGTGTGCTCATAAACAGCTAGCATAATCAGGGTTATAAATAATCGAGCATGGATACCATCAGAACAATAAACTGGCATAAGTAATATGACATGCAAATAGGTACAGGTTAAATTATTAGACGTACAGTTATCAGTTTGGCTTAAGGAATACTTTTAACGTTTCAGGGATGCAGTATAACACATGTGAATGATGAAATCATATTAATATGCATCAAAACAATTTATAGGTGTAACTGAATGTGAATAAGGCTAAACGTATGCAATCGGTCGTCCGATAGGGTAAAACTACAACAAGGGTAATGTGGCTATAAACAATTGTAATTATGTGATCTAAAATGTAAATGGGGTTACGTTTATAGTTCCTAAACTAAATAGGGTGCAATTTATTAAACATGGGTATCAATATTACAGTGTTATAAAATTCAAGCGATCTATGGGTACAATGATATATATATTCTAAATGAAATGGATGCAGACGGTATCCAAAGTTATAAAACTATCACATGGTGACATGGGATGTACCGCTAAGCAATACGTGATGGAAATACTGGTATGGATGAAGTATAACGAAATCTAACATGCAACAATCTATGTTTCCATGTTCTAGATATTAAAATAACACAAACAGATGCAAACGGAACACCAAAATGTTATAAAATGCTGCATGGGGTACTATATTTAAACTACAGGTATTATATATATTAGAATAGGTATAAAATGATTTAACTAGCATGTAGCAAGATTAACTTGCCTTGATCGGATCAGGAACGGGAATACGGAACGTCTCACGTCAGCGGAAAACGTCGCGATGCGCGCACGGTACACGGAACGGATCCAAATCACGCATAGTGTGATCACACGGGTCAGGTACGCTCGCTGGGTCGTCGGGATCGTCGACGGCACGCCGGTTTCCGGCGAACCAGAAACAACAGAGAACAAGATTAAGAGTTTACAAAGAGGGAAGAAAAGAAAGGAAAGAAAAGGATAAGAGATTGGGAAGAAGAAGAGAACTACCCCCCGGTGCACTGGAGTCGCCAAGGGGTCAGAAGAGTTGGCCAGGGGCGACGACGATGGGTTTTCCGGTGGTGCAAAGGTGTGCAGTGCTTGGTTTTGGTTTCAGGTGTATGGGTGTGCAGGATTTCTGGTGGCTGGGGGCCGTAGGCAGAAGAGGAGAGGGAAGGGAGAGAGTTGTGATGAAGAGGAGGCCACCGGCGACGAGCTGGCGCAGGTTAGGGCGTCGGTGTGAGGTGGATGCAGGTGAGGACGCAGGGTTCTAGGGTTCGCAACGGGGAGAGTGCTCGGTTGCAAGGAGATGGAGGAGAAGAGAGGAGAGAAAAGGTGATGGTGGCGGTGACGAGGTCGACGAAGGAGGTCGCGGCGATGCTGATGGGCTCTGGCAGTCGTGGGGGGTTCTGAGAGATGCAATCTAGGGGAAAGGAGAAAGAAGAAGAAGATGGCGACGACGACGAGGATGAGGAGATGGGATGGAGGTGGTGACGGGATCGAGGATGGAGGTGGCGACTACGACGGCTAGGGTTCTCGTGGGGTGCTCGAGTTTGAAGACGAGAAGAAGAAGAAGAAGGAGAAGAAGAAATGGAGGGAGGTGATCGTAGTAGACGAGGGAGGTGACGGGACTCTCGCGCACCGCGAGAGGAGAGAGAGGCGGGCGCGAGAGGAGAGAGAGAGAGAGGAAGAAACGAGAGGAGAGAGAGAGAGGAGGAGAGAGAAGATTGTCGATTAGCGGTGAAGGAAAGAAAGTAATAGATAGAGAGAAGGAGAGAGAGAAAAGAATAGGAGAGAGAGAAAAAGAAAAGCGAGAGAGAGAGGGATTCGTGGTGGGGCCAGCAAATGAAAGGGAGAGTTTGATTGGCTGAGGGAAAAAGAATTGTTTAGGGATAATATTTTATTTAGAAAGATTTAAAGAGATTTAATTGTTAAAAATATTTTATTTAGTTGTGAGGGCAATCTGAGTTGTTAAGAAAAAAAAATGTTTAATGAATTAAGGAATTTAAGAATTAATAGAATTTGGCGGGATACAAAATAATTCCGAAATACGCCCGGGTTGGGTCCAAAATTTTGGATTTGAGATACGAAAATTATTTGTGAGTTCCAAAACTTAAAATGAAGGATTATGTAATAAAATGCATACCCCCAAGAACGGACGCACGTACGTGCGCGTAGCCACCCAAACACGTCCGTTTTACTGAACGGGACGAGAACACGATGCAAGGACGCTACCACAGGGTTAGGGTATCAAGCAGGCTATGAAATGCAATTTTAAATTACTTTACATGATTCATAATGTTATATGCAAAAGATGCGATACAAGACAGATACCAGTATATACTAAATTATGAAATGCACTAGTCCATACAACAAGTCAAGGCAATATATAATAAGAGTCAAACAGGTTCAAGCAAGCGGTTCGGGTCGAATGCCCAGTAACATGTAAAGTACTATTCGCACCTAAACATGCTAAATTAGGAATAGACCATGGATAGTAAAATACTGAAGCTGGAATTAGTATAAATGAACTCGGGTGTTACATTATACCCAACTACAAAAGAATTTCGTCCTCAAAATTCTAAGAACAAGAAAGAATAATCAATCAAGAAACTCCAAAGATAGATGTGGAAACTTCTGCCAGATTTCATCTTCTCGTTCCCAAGTTGATTCTTCATGCAAGCGATTACTCCAAGAAACAAGCACAAGAGGAATAACTTTGTTCTTAAGAACTTTTCTCTTCGATCCATAATTCGACATCAGTCGCTCTTCAAAAGTCAAATCTTCTCGTACAGTCAGTTCCGAATGGTCCAACACATGTATTATACTTCGAGCATACTTACGGAATCGAGGTACGAGGAACACGTCATGAACATTCTCCAAAGATTGCGGTAACTCTAAACGGTACGTCACTTCTCCAATACGCTCCAAATCCTCAAAGGTCCAACGAGTCGAGGGCTAAACTTTCCTCGGCTTCTGCAACGGATCACCCCTCTAGTCGGTGACATCTCCAAGAATACTAAATCACCAACAATGAAATCTAGAGGTCTTCTCGATGTAACTGCCCAACTCTTTTGTCGGTCTTGCCGCTCTTTCATATGATTCCGGATAGTATAAACCTTCTCAACTGTCTGCACAATCAAATCTGGTCCCAACAATCTTCGTTCACCGACATCGTCCCAACAAACAGGTGAACGACACTTTCGACCACATAAAGCTTCGGATGGAGCCATCCAAAAGTCGCCTGGAAACTGTTGTTGTAAGAAAACTCTACCAAGTGTAGATAATCCTCCTATGAACCCTTGAAGTCTAACATGTAAGATCTCAACATGTCTTCGAGAATGTGGATCGCTTTCTCCGACTGGCTATCTGGTAGAGGGCGATAAGCTGTGCTAAACTTCCATCGAGTCCCTAAACTTCCCTGTAAGCTCCTCCAAAAGTGTGCTAAGAAACGAGTGTCCCGGTCGGACACGATGCTCCCCGGTACTCCGTGCAATCTTACAATCTCTTGCATTGTACCACTCTGCCAAAGCTTCTGTTGATTGACCAACCCGAGAGGGAATGAAATAAACTGCCTTGGTCAAACGATCGACAATCACCCACACTGCATTGTTGCCTTGGACTTTGCGGTAAAGCTGTCACGAAATCCATGGTTATATGTTCCCACTTCCACTGAGGAATCGGAAGTGGTTGCAATAAACCAGCAACCCTTTGATGTTCAGCCTTAACTTGCTGACACACCAAGCACTTTGCCACAAAGCGAGCAATTTCCCGCTTCATGCCTTCCCACCAGAAATGCTGTCGTATATCTCGGTACATCTTCGTGCCTCCTGGATGTACGGAATAAGCTGAACTGTGTGCCTCCTTCATAAGTTCTTCGCGAATATCACCCTTTAGCACACACAAACGGCTACCATCTCTCAACGAACCATCTTCATGGATCAGTAAATCTGTTCGTAGTCCGGCTTCAACCTGTTCTCGAACTTTCATAGTCTAGGGTCCTTCGGTTGCTCTGCTTTAATAATTCTCGACCAACAACGATTGTACCTGCAGCTGCATCAACAGTCCCGAAAAAATGCGGTAGTACAACCTCCCAACAAATCTTCGAAAGTCTTCAACGAGTTTATTCTGCGTAGTCCACATCTGAATAACCGGTAACCGACTGAGCGCATCCTATACGACATTAACTTACCCCGGATGGTACTTAAGATCAAGATCGTAGTTAGCCATCCGCTCCACCATTCTACTTTGCCTCATATTAAGCTCCTTCTGCGTGAACACATACTTCAAGCTTCTCTGATTTATGAAAACTTCGACCCCTTTCGCCCAATAAATAGTGTCTCCAACACTTCAAAGCGAAGAAAAATCTCAGATGTTAACTCCCAGTCATGAGTTGGGTAATTCTTCTCGTGAGACTACAACTGTCTCGATGCGTACGCTACAACCTTCTTATGCTGTATTAATACACATCCCAAACCTTTCCCAGATGCGTCGCTGTGAATCACCAATCCTCCGGAATTGTCTGGCACGGTTGAAACAAGAGTGGTTATCAACCTTTGCTTCAACGCCTCAAAATTGATGCACACATATTTGTCCACACCAATGGTACTTTCTTGTGCGTAAGCTTGGTCAGAGGTTCAGCCACACGAGTGAAAATTCTTCACGAACCTTCAATAGTATCTCGCAAGTCCAGGAAATTCTGATCTTTACAACGTTCTTCGGAATCGGCCAGTCTTGAACTGCTGCAATCTTCCCTGGGTAAACAGCGATTCCATCTCTAGCTACGATATGTCCAAAACTTTACTTCTTCAAGCCAAAACTTGCACTTGCTCATCTTTGCATGAAATCTTTCTCGCCTCACTTTCTGCAGTGCGAGCTTCAAGTGTTTTGCATGCTCTTCAATACTCCCCGAGTAGACCAGAATATCTTTAATGAACAACACCATAAATTGGTCCAAGGTTGGCGAAAAGATTCGGTTCATCAAGTCCATAAATATTTCCGGTGCATTCGTTACTCCGAAGGGCATCACTAATACTCGTAATGTCCATACTGAGTTTGGGACGCAGTCTTGCAGATATCTTCTGATTTAACTCGGACCTGATGATATCCGAACCGCAAATCCAGCTTCGAGAATACCCTCGCGCCACTAAACGCTTCGCCAATTCGAGGGATCGGGCACTAGTTCATAATAATCACTCGGTTTGATCCTCGATAATCAATGCACGCCTTCCCTGTGTCATCCTTCTTCTTTACTAGAAGAACTGGAGCTTCCCCAGTTAAGTTGCTGCGGCGAAACCAACCCTTCTGAACTAATTCTGTAACCTACTTCCTGACTCCTTCCAACTCCCCTGGTGCCATCAGGTAATATGCCTTTTGAGATTGGCGCTGCACCAGGAACAAGTTCAAGTGCGAACTCTATGTCTCGCCTTGGCGGTGAACCTGATATGTCTTCATGAAACTCTCAAATATAGCCGACGCTTCTTCCTTATCCCTTGCCATTGACGAAAGAACCTTGTTTTTCGGCCTAGCCCTAACTCGACTGGCCCGACAGAACTGCTTCCTCCAGCAAAACAACTTCCGAAAGTCCGGGAATCTGGAGAATCACCTTCCCTTTCTTACAATCAATATGAGTGTGAAAAGTGCCGCGAAATCCCATTCCTAAGACAACAACAAATAAGGAAATGCACCAGAATTGAATAATCCTAACGTGGGGAAAAACAAGAACGAGTAAGATACCAAGATGACTTCATCCGAAGTCAAGATACTGAAGAGGGTTAACCACAGTAAACATGATTCAAGCTGGCGATGAAACAATAACTGGTAAGCAATGAAACCGAGAGGAACAAGGTAGTACAACGATCATGGAACAAGGAAGTGAATCAAGACCAGGACTCCAAGTTACTTAGATAGAGTACCGCATTGTAGCCATACTGCAGTTCATGGGCACAATTACATAACTCTACCCAAGTCGCTCAAATCCTAGTATCAGAATCAAGAAACAGGGAGAAACAATAGAGAACCAAAAGGACTTCAGGTCGAAATGCAAGGTGGTTTGCATATTGCCCAAACAAAGGATCAAGAGAAGGATATGATTCAACAATCACGATAACAAGGTGGCAGGACATGTTCCTAATCACGAGTATTCTGATTCGTGTATTGGGTCCAATACCCAACTACAAAAGAATCAAACCCGATTAACCTATATCCTAGGCTCTGATACCAAAAGAACCATGTCACGCCCCGCTTCCCAGAGTACGCTAAGATGTGTACATGACATAGCCAACCATGCTACCTTTGGATAGGAAAAATCCTTCCACAGTCACATTACGGCTGTAGAGATATCAAGAACAGGAAAAGTAAACCAACTATCTAGTACATGTCCATAAGCCAGAGTAAAAGAGTCAGGAATTAACAATGTGCGAAAGCCAAAAGGTATAATACTGAAACCTGGAAAGTAAGACTACATACCGACATGAACTTCACCACTCGGTCTAACCGCGGCAATACTCCTGATCAGTCTGCACAAAGGTAGAAGAATTCGGGTCATGCAAAACCCAGACGTCAGCGCATCATATCATCAAGTAATAAATTATAAACAGGGTAACAGGCAATGCAATATAATCATGAATGAAAAGCATACGTAATGGTAATGTAAATCAGGGTAGTGAAGGGTAGTGTGCAGTGAGTAAACTAAGCTGTTCTATTGGGTTGTCTATTATAAAGTCTTTAAAATCAATTTGATGAATCATCGATATAGCTCAATAGTATCCCGTGCATGCCCGGGACCGCGGTCTATAGACTCTCGGGCTGAGACCAAGACGTGCCGCTAGGCAGTAGAAGGTAGCAGGTACAGACGAGTGATGTCAGCATCATCACTCTGGGGCTGGCCTAGCCCGTAAGACTGATCAGAACAGGTATCGAACTGTTGAGTTACAAGTCAGGTTTCACCTTTGATTTCCCCATACCCCCAAGTTATAAGTGTTCAAGTCAGGTATTCAGTAATCAAGAACTAATGCCAACACAGGATCAGGTAAGAGCAGGTTTGTCTGGATAGAAAACAGGAACGGTCCGTGAGAACTACATGTCAGGTTTGTTGGCATTAGATACGAGATCAAGTAACGGGTCAAGCCATGGTACATCAGGTCAAGTCAAGTAGTGTACGGTACTATGTCGGGTTAAACAATATGTGTGTAGCGAGTCAGGTCAAGGTGTAAAAGATATCATGTGTGTGCTCATAAACAGCTAGCATAATCAGGGTTATAAATAATCGAGCATGGATACCATCAGAACAATAAACTGGCATAAGTAATATGACATGCAAATAGGTACAGGTTAAATTATTAGACGTACAGTTATCAGTTTGGCTTAAGGAATACTTTTAACGTTTCAGGGATGCAGTATAACACATGTGAATGATGAAATCATATTAATATGCATCAAAACAATTTATAGGTGTAACTGAATGTGAATAAGGCTAAACGTATGCAATCGGTCGTCCGATAGGGTAAAACTACAACAAGGGTAATGTGGCTATAAACAATTGTAATTATGTGATCTAAAATGTAAATGGGGTTACGTTTATAGTTCCCAAACTAAATAGGGTGCGATATATAAAACATGGGTATCAATATGACAGTGTTACAAAATTCAAGCGATCTATGGGTACAATGATATATATATTCTAAATGAAATGGATGCAGACGGTATCCAAAGTTATAAAACTATCACATGGTGACATGGGATGTACCGCTAAGCAATATGTGATGGAAATACTGGTATGGATGCAGTATAACGGAATCTAACATGCAACAATCTATGTTTCCATGTTCTAGATATTAAAATAATACAAACAGATGCAAACGGAACACCAAAATGTTATAAAATGCTGCATGGGGTACTATATTTAAACTACAGGTATTATATATATTAGAATAGGTATAAAATGATTTAACTAGCATGTAGCAAGATTAACTTGCCTTGATCGGATCAGGAACGGGAATACGGAACGTCTCACGTCGGCGGAAAACATCGCGATGCGCGCACGGTACACGGAACGGATCCAAATCACGCACAGTGTGACCACATGGGTCTGGTACGCTCGCTGGGTCGTCGGGATCGTCGACGGCACGCCGGTTTCTGGCGAACCAGAAACAACAGAGAACAAGACTAAGAGTTTACAATGAGGGAAGAAAAGAAAGGAAAGAAAAGGATAAGAGATTGGGAAGAAGAAGAGAACTACCCCCCGGTGCACTGGAGTCGCCAAGGGGTCAGAGGAGTTGGCCAAGGGCGACGACGATGGGTTTTCCGGCGGTGCAAAGGTGTGCAGTGCTTGGTTTTGGTTTCAGGTGTATGGGTGTGCAGGATTTCTGGTGGCTGGGGGCCGTAGGCAGAAGAGGAGAGGGAAGGGAGAGAGTTATGATGAAGAGGATGCCGCCGGCGATGAGACGGCGACGAGCTGGCGCAGGTTAGGGCGTCGGTGTGAGGTGGATGCAGGTGGGGACGCAGGGTTCTAGGGTTCGCAACGGGGAGAGTGCTCGGTTGCAGGGAGATGGAGGACAAGAGAGGATAGAAAAGGTGATGGTGGCGGTGACGAGGTCGACGAAGGAGGTCGCGGCGATGGTGATGGGTTCTGGCAGTCGTGGGGGGTTCTGAGAGATGCAGGCTAGGGGAAAGGAGAAAGAAGAAGAAGAGGGCGATGACGACGAGGATGAAGAGATGGGATGGAGGTGGTGACGGGATCGAGGATGGAGGTGGTGACTACGACGGCTAGGGTTCTCGTGCGGTGCTCGAGTTTGAAAATGAGAAGAAGAAGAAGAAGGAGAAGAAGAAACGGAGGGAGGTGATCGTAGCAGACGAGGGAGGTGACGGGACTCTCGCGCACCGCGAGAGGAGAGAGAGGCGGGCGCGAGAGGAGAGAAAGAGGAAGAAACGAGTGGAGAGAGAGAGGAGGAGAGAGAAGATTGTCGATTAGCGATGAAGGAAAGAAAGTAATAGAGAGAGAGAAGGAGAGAGAGAAAAGAATAGGAGAGAGAGAAAGAGAAAAGCGAGAGAGAGAGGGATTCGTGGTGGGGCCAGAAAATGAAAGGGAGAGTTTGATTGGCTGAGGGAAAAAGAATTATTTAGGGACAAGATTTTATTTAGAAAGATTTAAAGAGATTTAATTGTTAAAAATATTTTATTTAGTTGTGAGGGCAATCTGAGTTGTTAAGGAAAAAAAAACGTTTAATGAATTAAGGAATTTAAGAATTAATAGAATTTGGCGGGATACAAAATAATTCCGAAATACGCCCGGGTCGGGTCCAAAATTTTGGATTTGAGATACGAAAATTATTTGTGAGTTCCAAAACTTAAAATGAAGGATTATGTAATAAAATGCATACCCCCAAGAACGGACGCACGTACGTGCGCGTAGCCACCCAAACACGTCCGTTTTACTGAACGGGACGAGAACACGATGCAAGGACGCTACCACAGGGTTAGGGTATCAAGCAGGCTATGAAATGCAATTTTAAATTACTTAACGTGATTCATAATGTTATATGCAAAAGATGCGATACAAGACAGATACCAGTATATACTAAATTATGAAATGCACTAGTCCATGCAACAAGTCAAGGCAATATATAATAAGAGTCAAACAGGTTCAAGGAAGCGGTTCGGGTTGAATGCCCAGTAACATGTAAAGTACTATTCGCACCCAAACACGCAAATTCAGGAATAGACCATGGATAAGTAAAATACTGACGCTGGAATTGGTATAAATGAACTCGGGTGTTACAGAAAAGCTTGGAACTAATCGGGCTCTTGTAACGCCTTGATCAGAGACTCTCGTGCCTCTTTGGACAAGAGAAGAGCACCCAATATGCTCAACTGTGAGGGTATTTTCCTCAGATGTGCTAGGACATTGTAATCCACCTTATTTTTCCTTGGCGGGTTCCTAGCTGCGAGCTCTTTGACAACTCCATCGTCGAGGGCAATTTCCTCAGAGATTTTCTCTTTCCTTTTGTCTTTTCTGCTTGAACCTTTGTTTGTAGGTCCGAGGTTCTTTTCAGGCAGCGTGCGGTTACGCAGTTGAATATTCTCGCAGTTCTTCTTCTCCTCTTCTTTTTCGGAGGTGGAGTCTTTGAAGAGAGGGCTGAGGGGTATTTCGTCTTCAGAATCACGTCCGAAAGTAAGAACTCGGGGTTTCCCCCTTCTGAACTGGTACCAACCATATGACAACTGCCAGTCGTTTTTTCATGCGTATCTGTCGCACTCTTTTGCCGTCGACGAGCTTCACGCTTCATCCTCTTGAAGTGTTTTTGATGAGCAACATATCCTTGCCACCACTTCTTGAAGGTATTGCATTCTTCGGTGGGATGGGTAACCCTTCGATGATATAGGATGTAGTTTGGATGTGAATCCTCTCTGTCGAGGCATATGACCTCGGGAGTGTTTCTTACGAGAGGTAGCAGCTTTATCTCTATTGATAGGGCTTTGGCGAACCGCTTCTCTGTCTTGATCCTGCCCTTATTTGTCGCAGGTATGCCTTAGTTTGGTTGGAGTACTTTACGACTCCACTTTGCTGCAGCTTCTTCATGCTGACGCTTAGCCTTTTCGAATATGGTTGTTTCGCATTCTTGGTCAGCTTTGCTTTTTCGAAAGGCTTCATTTAACAGCCTATCGATCGGGTCTTCTGGCAGTTCCGGGCATTTTAATGCCGATTCTGCCCCCAGTTCCTCTGTGTTGTTTTTTGACGCTGAGGGGGTTTCTTCATCACTTAACAACAAATAGGAGACCATGTGGCAACTTGCTACATGGTCTTCGGTTTCTTCTGATGAGTTATTTTCCTCATCGGTGTCACTATCTTTGTTCTCAAGAATATGCTTGAGGAACTCTTCGAGCGTGACCGGTTTCCGTGCCTTCTGGTTGTTCTCCTCCAGCGCGTCAATGTATTTTTGTACGTCTGTGTGCTTGTTGTCATACTTGGCAGGCTGCACAGGATTCTTGGCCTTCTTCTTTTTCTTCTAAAGATTTTGAAGGCCTGACTTGGGGATTTTGCCCTTTGTCAACATTCTTCGGTATGGGACGCGGTTTCAGCATCTCTTCGATAATTTCAATTTCAAGTGGGGTTTTCCTCCTTACTGCTGGACATGCCTGTAGATCCTTCAGCATTCTTTTGGTTTTAGCTGAAAGAACGATTTCTTATGGAGTTTCTTCCACGAGCGAGCATGATGCCGCCGGCGTATCCACGTTTTTGGGAGTGTGCTTCTATAGTGGGTTCACCCTCCAGTTCTCAGACAGCGCGAACTTCCCCTATTGATATCCTCGACCCAGTTTTTAAAGACATAGCAATCCTCAATTGGGTGGCTCATCATTCTGTGATAGGAGTAGTAGTTGGGGTTGACGGGTTGCGATGGACGCCGTGGGTATGAAATGGGATGGGTTTATTACGCATTGCCAACTCAAATAGTCTCCTCGTCTTATCGCGGGGAAATAAGTAAGCGCATCCTAGCCTTTCTTCCAGGGATAGGCGTGGACGTGCATTGTTTTGGTGAGCATCCGGTTTTGGGCCACTCGATTGTTGTTGAGCATTGGCGACGAAGGCCACTTTCCCTTTACCCTTGGCATTTCGAGGGTCCTAACTTGAGAAGGAAGGCCCGTGGCCCATCTGGTCCATTTGGGCCAGTTTATCGATCAGAGCCTGGAAGGTTGTTGGTTTGAAGAACGTCATGAACTGGGATACAGTCGTTTGAGGATCAAGGGTCCTGATGAACATGCCCATAGCGGGGGATTCTTCGATGCGTTGTCCGTACTTTAACCATAAGTTCCGCCACCAGATCGCATATTGGACCCAGGTTTCTCCTGGCTTTACCCTGGCATTGATTAATGCTGTGATCGGGGTGCGCTCGCTTATGCTAGCGAACCGCTGTGTGAACAGTAGTCCCATCTCTGTGAATGTTCTCATGGAGTCATTTGGGATCTCCGAATACCATTCAAATGTCGTCTCTGACAAGCTGCCAATGAACTGGTAAAGCAATAGTTTGTCGTCGCTTCCAGTGTTGCCACACAGAGCTTTGAACTGCGCGATGTGCTGATGTGGGTTGCATGTCCCTTTGTACACATGGAACTTGGGGATCGTATATCCCGACGGGTATTTAATTTGGTCATACCAGCCTGGATACGGTCGCCCAGTTCTGACGATTTGGCCTGCGGCTTCATTAGCTTGATGAGCTCGTATTTGTTGAGCGATATAATCATCTAGAGGAGCCTTAGAGATTGTTTCCTCCTTGGCTGCCGATAAGGTCGGAAGAGGATTTGATGTTTCCCCTCTGTCATCCTCGATGATTATCGGCAGATCCTCGGCTGAAGGTTCTGGCTGGATCATCATTCCAACCATATCTTGGAATAAGAGAGCCATCTGCTTTATGTCAGCAGCCTGCTCAGCAGCTTCCTTGTCCTTTCATTCAAGCACCCTTTGCAGGAAATCTGTATCGGTCTCTTGCTCCTGGCGCTGTTCGGCTGTTGTGCCCGGGCTTTCTTTCTGCCTGGTAAGTGCTGCCATTTTGGTCAGTATCTCCTGGAGGTTTTGTTATTGCTCCTGGGCTTTCGTCAGTGACTGAGTTTGCAGTCGATGACCTACGGAAGCACGGCTTTCTTCTTTCCTAGAAGCCATATAGACCGTATGCACGATCATGCCCTCAGACTTGGGGCGTTTGGGTCCATCGCCTTTGGAATTTGCTGCAGGCAATGGGATTTTCTCCGGCCTCATCCTTTTGTGGGAGGTCGAAGTTGAAGGAGCCGTTATGACAGGCACCTGTGTAGAAGAAGTCCCTCGCTGTATGACGGAGAGGCGGTCTTCCGCTTGCCGAGCCTTCGATTTCTTTTGTCGACGAGAGTAGTTTTGATCAATCACGAAGTCCTGGACTTTTCGCCAGACCCTGTGAATTTGCGAGGAGAGCCATTGATGGGGGAGCTCCGGCTTTGCCTGCACTATGGTTTCTGCAGGCAGGGGTGATTTCTTTAGTACCATCGTTGGAGAGTTTTTGCGTACCCTCCTGAGTAGATCAAAACTGTTCCCGGTTGGAACAACAGCGTCAACTTCCACCATTGGAGCTGGTAGGGTAAGTCCAGAGGGAGAATTGCCCCCAGTTTTTCTCACTCGGTGCCAGTGACGACGTCGATCATGTCTTGCAGACGGGACCACCTCAGATTTGGAAGCGGCTTCTTCATGCCCCCGGCTTTGCTGAAAGGCTGTTGTTGGTGTCAGCCTGTTGAAGACTGACGTCCTTGGCAGGGTTTGAGGATGGCCGACCAATATTTCAAAGATCGACTTTCTGGTAAGGGAAGCACCTTTCACGACTTCACCTGTAGTAGGAGTTGGGAGGGCTATCCGTTTTGGGTTAGCCCCTTCAGGTGTCACGAGCCTCTTTGCAGGCTCGTTTGGGTTCTTGCCCATCTTGTTGAAGACCGAGACATCGGCTTTGGATAGCCCGTTGAGAGGGGCGGTTGTGGTCTCTAGTTGATCGAATACCGACCTCTTCAGAGCTTCTTCCTGCTGCGCTGAGGCACCGACACCCACTGGTAGGAGCATGGTCCCGAAGAACAACCCAATAGTGGCTTGCGTTACTTGCTCAACCGGCATTGAAAAGATGGAGGCCGCGTTGGGCCCGTAGGTCACTCCTCCAGTTGGGATGGAGCGAGAGTTGCTGTTGTAAGAGGTGCAGTTGGAATCCATCGATTTTCTGCTCGGGAGCAAGACACCGAATTTTAGTATCTCGAATCCAAGGGCAACCATAGCGAACCGCAATTTTGTACGCGAATCACAACACACGAAGTGTGGAGTGGAAAGAGGAAAAGGTCCCACCAGGCGTGCCGGAATCTGTTCACCGCCCAAAACAGAGATGAACTGGGATGGATCGTCTTGCCCAAATTTGGGGGCAGCTGCTATTTGGATTTATCCTTCCATCTCTCCGAAGATACCAAGTTCATTTATGGCACCATATATCGGAGGTTTGGACAGATGCGACCGTTGTAGCAGACTTTATCAGATTCCTCCTCATTTTATGAGGGGGTTTTGATTGTGGGGACGCTCTTCCCAGCAGGTGCAAGCCCCTACAGTTAATTACGTTACCGCATTGCGATAACCACTTTCTCCTGCTCCAGAAGTTCACTTCGTGCCGTATGTATTTTTGTTTATTTCCTTAACCATGGATTGTATATGGAGACTATTTTATGTCATCGCCCGTAGGGCACGGATTAGTCTAAATCCGTATATTTTAGATTTGGGCTTAGGTTTATTTAAGGACCGTTAATCTGGTTTGAGATTAAGATCAACTTAAATGTGTGAGCATTTAGGGTTAATTTTTTCTTGCTAAGGATGCATTAGTCTAATTTTAAAATAAGATCAACTTAGCAAAATTTCAAGGATCATTTTTATTTAAGATCCAGCAAAAGAGCATCTGGGCTCAGCTACAAGAAAATATCAGAGACTTAGCTAATTTAGGCTAAGTCTACTTTTCCTTTTTCTTATTCAAAAGTGCTAAGCATTTATTTGGGCTCTGTTTGTTCAGCCATTTTCTTTTCATTTAAAAGTGCTAAGCAATTATTTGAGCTCTGACGCTCACATGTATGTCATGTGAAGCATTTAGTTATGGGCGCAGCCCAATAAATGTTGAATACTTTTAGTCATTTTAACTAAATGTAAAGTGCTAAGCACTTTTTATGGCGTCCACATGAGGTGCACGTGAGGTGCTGGGCACTGCCCAATCAATACTAAGCACTCAGTCGTTTTGGCTGCATATAAAGTGCTCGACACTTTTTGTATGGCGCCCACGTGAGGAGCATGTGCGGCGCTAGGCGCTGCCCAATCAGTGCTAAGCACTTAGCTGTCTTCGGCTGCATAGGGAGTGCTGAACATTTTTATTCAGCGCCCACGTGTGTTTCACGTATGGCGCCGGCCTTCCGTTTTGGGTGCCCGCATGTTTTTTACATGAGGCGCTAGACGCTGTTAAAAGGGGGCGCCCACGCGAGGAACACGTGAGGCGCTAGTCTTTTTTTTCTTTTTTAGAAATTAAATCTCTCTTAGTGGCATTTTGACCATTAATGATCACTAAGATCTTCGTTTTTTGAAGATCTGGGATCGAGTTTTTCTTTAAGAACTAAGTTCTTTTATAGTTTTTTTTCCTTTTGTTTTTTCTTTTGGACCTAATTATTTTCTGAATCTTTAATTCTCAAGAATAAGATTCTCCCAATGAGAATTAAATTCTCAACTTGTGGGAGACTTGTCTTGTGGTTCTCTGATCCAGATAAAGAACTAAGTTCTTGAGAAGGGTTAAACCCTTATATAGGTAAAAAGAGATATTTTGATCTTTTTGTTTTCTTTACCTATGGTTTTTGAAGAGGAAAGTCTTCTTCTTTGAGAATTAAATTCTCTATTCTTTCAAGAGCTCCCTGTATTTTTGCAGAAGCTTATCGGGTTTCTTCTTCTTCTTCCTCCTTTTTTTTTCCTTTTCTCTTCTTCTTTTTTTTTCCGTTTCTCTTTTTTTTCCGTCTCTGTAGACTTGAAGTCTCGGGTCCTTTATATAGTGAAGGCAGATTGTTAATTAGTTTTGAGGAAATCTCTCATTAAGAGATTCCAATTGATTTAATTGGTCTCAAAATTGATTCGGAGAATTTTACCCACCGTTGGATCTTTAATCCAAGGACTTCTGTTTTTACAGAATATAATTTTTGTTTTTAACGAGATTGGGAAAATATTTTCCCTGTACAGAATTTATTCCGTAAAAATGGTGATTTTTAATCACCATTGGATTTTTAATCCAGTGTTCTCTGTTTTACAGAGAGCAATCTTTCATATTTAGAATGATTGAAAGAATATACTCTAAAATAGAATTTTATTCTATAATTTGATTTTTGATCCAATCGAAAGTATCTTTCTTATTTTAGAAAGATTTGGGAAATTTTTTCTCACAACATAATTTAATTTTGTATTTTGATGATTTATTATCTCCGTTGGATCTTTGATCCAACGGTTCTGTTTAACAGAGAGTATTGTAGAATTTAATTCTACCTGGGTGCTTGGCGCTCACGTGTCATGCACATGGGCACTACTTAAGAATTTAATTCCTAAGATGGGTACTTATGTATTTTGCACATTGGCCTCCGCGTGAGGAGTGCGTGAGACGCCACCATAGGAATTAATCCTATAAGATGGGCTCTAGTGCTGGCGCCCTCATGGAGAGCACGTGAGGCACTGCCTCATTAAATTCAACAGAGTTTTGCTCTTTTATTAGGTTAAATATATTGGGGAAACAGCTGTAAAATCCCAATTATATATAAAAATATTATATATAACTAATAAATATATAAACTGTTATATATATATATATAATATTAATTAAATTTATTAATAAATCTCTCTCTTTCTCCCGCCTCTCTATCTCTCTGTTTCTCTCTCTCTAATATATATATATATAATATAATTATTATAAAAGTTATTATAAAACTAAACCCCACCCTCTCTCTTTCTCCCTTGTTCTTCTTCACGTCCTTACCCGTGAACGCAAACCCTAACCTATGCCACGATGACCTCGCCGTCGACGACTTCAGCTCGTCGCCGTCACCTCATCGCCACCATCTCTCCTCTGTCCTCGCCAACCCAGTAACCCCAACAGCTAGTCTTCTTTTTCTTCTTCTTCTTTCTTTTCCTTTTCTTTCTTTCTTGTTTTTTTGTCTTTTTCCACCTGTCTCGCCGGAGTTGCTCACGTCGCCGACGATTCAGACGACCTAGCCACCGTCGTCATCTAGCCCTGTCACCATGCAGCCGCTCAGCCAAGTAAGGTCCTGCGCACGTAAGTTTTGCGTCGTGACTTTATTTCGACGTCGGAACATGGCATCCATATCTCGACGTGAGATCCGATCAGGCAAGTTTTAAACTTGCAACATGCTATGTTATTATATCGATAATTATATAAATAAGAATAGCGCATGTGTTTTATTATTCAGCAGAAATTACCGATTTACAGTTTTATAGTATCCGTCTGTATCCGTACTGATAATAGCTTATCCAGTTGCATGCCGGAATATCACACTATTATCATACTACTATATCAAATCAATATGTTATCTAGATTGCATCATATATGGTAATGGATGTATAATGGTTATTATATATAGGTACATATGCATCCTGGCATTAGTTATGATTCGATATTCGTTACAATTTTACATTAGTATCTATTTTTGTTGATATATAGTACATGGCATGTTCACGACACATTACCAGACTTTTTACTTGGATCTTATTGCTAATGCCAACAATCCTGATTGTTGTCCTGACGGACATGACTTATTGTCTGTATAGACAAGACCTGTATCTGCTTAATCTCGTGTTGGCATTAGATTTATTTCAGCAATACCTAACTTGAATAAAAAACCTTGGGGGTAAGCGGAAATCAATAATGAAACCTGACTTGTAACTCAACAATTCGATACTTATACTGATCAGTCTTTACTGGCTCGGCCAGCCCCGGAATGATGCTGCTGACATCATTTGTATGTACATATTACCTGTTTACTGCTTAGCAGCGCGTCTTGGATTCAGCCCGAGAGTCTTGACCATGGTCCCGGGCACGCACGAGATACTATTAGTTACATCGATATTCATCTCATAAAACTGCATTTTAATACCTCTCATTCGTTATTTATTTTGCTATATATCGGTATTATTAATCAGTGTCTGCTCAGTTATTACAGTTTACAGGTATTCGTGATACAACACTGAAAGCATACTCAAAATCACGGATATGACGTTTGGGAACCGATACTGCAAGCAGACCAGAAAACCGACCGATATCCCATAAGCTCTTTTGGAAATAATACATGTGTACACATATTTTTGGTCCAACACACAAGTGTGCATATAGCTTGGACCAAGTAGGGGCAGCCATGGTATGATGATTTGAGCAAGTGAGCACAATGGGTGTGATGTTCATTTATGAGCATTTATTGCTAAAAGCTTTGATGTGAGTTAAAGCAACCAAGTTTCCTTCCAAAACTCTGAAGACAAACCAGGTTAATTCAGACCAAGAAAACAGCACCAGAGTGACATTGGGATGCACACAAGACCACACAATGGACACGAGCCCTAGAGCTCGGTTTTTGGCCAGCGAGGACCCTACCAAATCCGACGAGCTCGGCCCTCCATGCTCCAATGGGCCCCATCTTCTCTCTGACTCTCCCTTGCTGCCATATAGGTTTATTTTTATTGTTTATTTATTCATCTTTTGTGCCTATAAATAGCAGACTATCAACAAGGGGAGGCTCTCTCTCATGCCATATATTTTACCATATAGTTTTAGTTTCTTTTGTTTAGCTTGAGGGTGATTGTGCTTCATATTGGTTTCTTCTTCTTCTTCTTTTTTGAAGCTCTATTTGGAGAGCTTCATTAAGGAGGTTGAATAAGCTACTATAAACCTTGTATCTCTTCTTCAAGTGATTAATAAATTGTTGCTTTCTTTTTATACTTACTTTCTTTACTTGCTTTCTTTTTATTCATGTTTAACTGATATTTTATTTTGGTTGTGGTGTGGGTAAGGAAGTGAGATGAAAGGCTTTGCCTCCTCCACCTCTTGATTATGTTTAATATGCTAAATTTACGATTCTAACTTGAATATTGTTTATGTATTGATATGATACGGTATGTTGAACCATGGTTACTTGTAACCTCCTCATATTCCGTATTCATTCCCTTTCCCCATTTTCAATGTTTAAGTTAAAATCAAATTAGTGTTAAGTTTGCTACGCTTGGATATCGTATCTTGTGATTTAGGACTTGACAAATCTCTTAATTTCATATATGATATACCATCACAACTTCTTAGCAAACTCAACACTAATATCATTTCTCTCACTAACCACTTTGTGTTTTTGTTGTTGCGGTATGCTTGCTAACCCTTATGTTTAGTGTTGATACCCCAAGCGCGGATATACAAACGGTAAGTGATCAAAAGGACTCATTTCGTGCTTTGCGGCGAATATCGGACTTTGACGGTTTATGCTCCACAACCGCGTTGACAAGTCGTGCTTCATGCCGGGACCAAAGTAAGGCCGGACAACTCATGATCAAGGGAGGATAGAGGTAACCGTCGTGATTCAACCTTCCAAGCCAAACCACAACCATTCTTTCCTTCACTCCTTTTCTTGCTTTTTCCTTGTTTTTATTCTTTTATATATTTTTTTGTGACAAACCCCAATTCGTTAATTTGTTAACCTTAAACAATAATATTTAATACACAATTCCCTGCGGATCGACCCGTGCTTGCCGGCTCACTACAACGCGCCGTGCACTTGAGGTTATAAATATTTAAAATGAGAACGATCTCGCGTGTGCATTCCGTTTCCTTCATTTCATATCCGTTTCCATAACATACGCGTTTGTGCGCGCGGGTGGTTTCCCAATAAGTTTTTGGCACCGTTGTCGGGGAATTTGTAGTCATTAGGTATTGTTATTTTTGGTTCTACTAACAAAACTAACTTCTAATTCAAATTTTTTTTCAAAACTAACGCAAACTAACAATACGATTTTTCTGACTTTTGTTCTCTGTTCTTCTGACCTGCAATAACCCTGAATTTGAATTTAAAAATCAAGTAAGACCATTAGAATATTAATACAGCCTAGAGATCCCATTAAAAATTTTATCCCCTTTCCTCGGAGTTTGGCCGACGAAGATACCCCCAGATCCGGCGAGCTCGGCCTCTTTGTGAGGTTTTTGGTTTTTTATTTTTTAGTGATCTCCAGTGCAGTGTTGGTACTCTTTTAGTATTTTTGATTTTTATAATTCTGTTTGTGCAGGAATTGGGGCACACGTATCGCTTTTTGACACTAATATCGTATTTTCCGACATTTTAGGTTTTTCGCGGAATTACGACCAGCGATCGTGCGGAGCGAGGCTCAAATGCAATTACAAGACATTAGCGAAGTACAGTGACAAAGATCCGGGTAGTTTGACCCGCGCAAGCGAACATTCAACGACTTGGATCAATTCAAAGGGGTTTTCTTAAACCAAATTATATCGATACGTATTTTCTAACACCTTCGCTCGAATCCGACACATTTCAATAATTCTATCTTTTGCAGGATTCTTCACACAATTTTTCCGCCAATTGAACAAGAGAACTAACCGTATTTTTTGCAGCGCTTAACAAAAATTGAAAAAGAATTGATTTAATTGATTGATTTTCTTAAATTCTTTTATTGATTGTGCATTGCATCTTAATACGGAAATTAAGGGCATAAATGACCATACAAGATAGGTAAAGCATTTCATCACCTTTTCTCCGTAGCCCGCAAATCACAAAACTGCATTTTTGCATACCCCCAGTAATTTAAAATCAACTAGAACTTTGACTTTAAGGACTTCGCGCTCATTAGGAGAAGTTAACTGTGTTTAGAACTTTGCTTAACGGCATATCGTTCAGGGGGTGTCTAGGCAAGTGTTTATGGCGCAACCGCCAAAAGAGAAAGAGTTATTTAATTAAGGACCTTCGCAAAAGCGTTGGAAAACCTCCCCTTCTCTCTTGCACTTACGTGGTTTCGTGATCAGTATATCTTGAGCCTATTTCTTGATACAGTTTTACTTTGTCAATCAGGTCCTTGAGCAAGTCTAGTTGACTTAGAATAACATAAACAACTAGGGGTATGATATTCTTTATTTTATGACATTTGTGCATTTTGTTAATATGGGTGATACACGATTCAATTCTATTTTTCACGATTCTTATTTTTTTTATTTATACTCAGTCCCAATTGATTTGTACAAATTGTCAAAATTCTTCCCTCATTCATGAAAATTGTCCTTTTCTAGGGGGTGACCAATTGTCCCAAATTGTTGATAACAGTCACCCACCTAACACTCCTGAACCCGGTCCCACTTCAATCATAGACCAAATGATTGAAGATTTAGAGAAAGAGGTCGATAGAATGACTGCTCTAGCATCACCACCATCACAACCCCTCCAACCCGAAACAATTGAATCATCATTAGGGAGTGACGGTGAGATAGATGCTAGGTTGACCACTTTTGAAAAGGGTGTTGAAGTAATGATTGCGGTCGAGAACCAATCAGCTGCGACGCTAGCCCTGTTTTTACAGCAATCTGAGCAATTATTTGTTGCTCAAGCTCAATCATTGGCAAGAATCGAGGAACAAACGAAACATTTAGCCGAGAGGATTTTAGGGAGTGAACACAGTCAATCAGAACCCCATAGTGTCAACATCTGTCAGCTAGGGAGTCACCCGAGTGAAATAAGTGATCAGATCAATTTGGTTGATTTCATAGATGATGATATAACAGAATTGACTAGGTGTTCCCAGGACACACAAGCAAACCCTCTAAGTCAGTCCACCACCAGCCTTTAGGTATCCATTGAGCCTCTTGTCACTTGTGATTTAGAGATTGATTTAACTGAAATAATACTTGAAGAGGATATTCTTGAACTGACTGATTTTTGCTTTCCAACTTTAAAGAAGGAACCTTATGAATTTGACGGGTATGGTTGGGATAAATTGTTAGAAAAGATCAATGATCAGGAACCTACAATTTTTGTATCACCTTGTGATATTGTTTCGGAAGAAACATTAGGGTGGGAACCTACGTTTTTAGATGACATGAACCTACCCAATTGTGAATGGGAAGAGGGAGAAATCATTTTGGGAGAGTTTATGAATAATGAGAGTAGGATTGCGAAAAATAATAAGGAGGAAGACAGCACTGAACATTATTCTTTCTTGTCGAGTTTTGAGAAAATCTTTGTTGATGAACTTGATATTCTTGGTGAGTTTGAGTCAGGATCATTTTGGGATCATCCTTTGAACCTTTCTTTTTATGAATTTTTTGCAGATGAACTCCAGTTTTTAAATGAACCTGACTTTGAAACTCCACATATAAGTCTTGAAAATTCAATTCATTCGTGTTGGATATGTATGCCCTAGAGGCCATTATTGTATAGTACTAGTTTGTATAATACATTTTGGAAGCTTGGGATATATACACGGATTTACGACAGTCTTGCTCGATATAGTAGTATGCTACTTGGTTTGTATCTATCTTAATATGTGTATATGTTTCTTTTAACATATCGCTAATACATATTGATGGAGCCCCTAGGATCTTTGCTTGACTACCGACGTTGTGATGGCGATCACACTAGTGGGGGCTGGATAGTCTATAAGCACATCCTTATACAGGTCCCTAGTCATAGGATTATCAAGACAGGGCATCGATACTCTAGAGTAGACTGGTGCATACGCTTCTCATCCTAGTAGGGGAGATGGTCTGTCCCACAGCCATCAGTATGTCGTACTGGAGATAGTATGCAGGTGCTCGTTGGGTTATGAGTACACTGGACAGGACTCATCGGGAACTGTTGGTTGGTATTATACCTATCGTCAGGTAGCAGTTCCCAGGTGACATGAGTACAGCTTAGTCCGTTGACTTGACACTGCTACTTCGCCTCAAGTGTGTTCCCACTGTTATTTGATTTCTACCCTACCACGGCTCTATTAAGTATGCAAACAGGTAGTAGTTGGGTGCGGTCTCGAAGCACTTGGAAGCAGTGGCGTCTAGACAGGATTCGTCTCTCCCGGTATTGGGGGTTGATATCGCGCAGTGTCTAGGAGAGCCATTACACAAATTCCCTGTCCAGGGCAAGCGAGATTTACTGGTAGTGTTTCCAGTAGTTTCTCAGGGTGTTCTGTGCTACACTCCGACATGACTTGTACCGCTATTAGGAGTCTGACGTTTACCGTCCCTAGGCTCGATATGCGATACTCTTAGACGAACAGACCGGATTATACGGAGATTGTCACATTCAGGCTCAGTAGGAGTTCGGATGGGTTCACCTCATCGGTCTTATTTTCGGCATCTACCTGGGGACCCTTATCTACAGCTAGTACCGCTTGCGGCCTGTAGTTAAACCCACTGCCAGCGTAATGTCCAGTCTTTAGAGTCCCACACAGAGGGTTGTTCACCTTTGGGCGAAACGAGTAGAGGTCGTATGGTTTTACGACAGGGTTCGTTCACATATGCGTACTTGTGCGTGTTCGGTGTTCGGGCAATTGATACTAGTGGGCTTTGGTTTAAGCCAAATCCTAGTATTTGTTTTGGGATTGGTCTTGTCTCATTGTATTCGTGTTCCTCGGAACACGGATGCGGATGTGTATACACAGTTGACAGAGGCAGAGGAACCTCATTAGGGTTTTGACCATTGACTTGATTAAAACCATAATGAGATTGAGAAAATTGATTAATGAGTTTTAATTAGTGATAATTGTATCATGGTTAATTGGTTTGACCATTTGACTAAGTTGACCCATGTTGACTTGAATATTTTTGTGAGCATGCTTAGCATTAATTATGATATGATAAGGGTCAAATCAACATCAACCATGACAATTTATCCTAATTAAAATTATCATTATTCTTTTTGTTCATATGAGAGCAAGGTTCATTTCATTCTCTCATGCTCTTTCTCTTTCTTGCAAGCTCTTTCCTCTTCCTCTCTCAAAGCTCTCTTATTTCATGAGTTGAAAACCATGGGCTTTGTGAGCTCAAACCACTAAAACAACTCTCTACTCACTCTAGGGTTCTTATTCTAGCAAGCAAAGCACTCTAGTTACTTCATGGTTGAGGTAGGAGCTCAAGGTAGAGGCCTTCGGGTGGATCTTCTTCGATATAGAGAAGCCGGTGAGGAGGAGCCATCTAGATCATTCCAAGGAGCTCACAACAAGGAGAAGAAGGAGTTCAAGTTTAAGGTATAACTTTCTATCATAGTAGATAAAACTCTTCTTTTGCTAGTTAGGTTTATGGTAAAGATCCGGGTTTTAGTGTTATTCTAGCGCCAAGTTTATGATCGTCGTAAAATTTTTCTTCCGCATTTGGCCACGGAAGTTGGCCGGGGCGCTAGTGTAACCCTTCATGGTATCAGAGCCTACCCATAAACCCTACTAGCTAGTTTGCACAAGGTTAAAATCTCGATTGACAAATTTTTCCGAATCACGAATCTATGTTCATGAGCTTGCTGTCGATTTTCGAAATTGTCCTAAAATTTTTCTGAGTATCTTAGAATTACATGCAGGCGAAAATATAGCTACAGAAAAAATTTAGGGGCTAACTCCAAAATTCCGTCGTGGAAAGTGAGCAAAATGGCGCATTTGGCGGCGCTTCCGCGACGCTTTTGGGGCTACAGTACCCAATTTTTTTTCTGGGGCTCTATTTCATGAAAATATCATATTTGTGATATATAGTTTTGGCCCAGCTTTATTTGAGTGCTGGATTTGCTTTTGGGGGCCTATTTGGAAAAGTTTAGTCGATCGAAATTTTAAATGTGTATTTTACAGTACATTCACTTTTATCTGCGACCGGGAATGTCACTCGATCGGTAAAACTCGTCTGATTGCTATATGTTCTTTTAGACGGGTTTTGCGAACGTGACATTCGCGTTGATGGTGTGTGCTTGTTCTGTAATGTTGGTTGGATAGTCGTGATGGATAGCATGTGGTGCAATGTTAGTAGTACAGTTCATATTCATTTGTACAATTGTTATTGCGGGGCGAGCGTCCGACATGTGGACTGCCGTCTTTGCCGGGTTGTATATTATTTTGGGGCACGACCGGGTTGAGGTCGATGTCACTGTTTGTACATATTATTTTCTTTTTCTGTACTTGGATTACCCCGCGGTGGAGTGCACGAATAGCCGGGTTCTAGAATGCAACAAGCCCGCATCTCATGGCGTTGAGACGGAGGGGGATTCATTCTAGAATTGGCGGGCTATTCGCCACACTTGTAGGGGGTATAGGATAACCCATGGAGGGGCGCCCAAGTTACCGGATTCCGTGAAGTGCTGGGTGGCCCATTCACTTTGTTGAAGGGGGCTGCCTCGCTTCTGGGATTGACGGGTAACTTGCCGCGCTCGTAGGGGTCCAGGTTTTCATTGCACAGGCTATCCATACGACAGGGAACGTCGGGTTTTATTTGCGGCTCAAATGAAACCTGGGGCTCCAAGATTATCTACTATTCTGTATTGTTGGCTGAGATTCTGTGATGTTGATTATTATCATGCCTGGGACGAATGTTGTATATACTTACACACACACACACACACACACACACACACACTAGTAGATGTTGTATATGTTTTGCACCCGTGCTAGTCCAGCCCCCGCTCTGTCGTTAGTTAAGTAACCTAACGGGTGATGACGGGGCCCAGTGGCGAATGCGGATGGCATATACGTACATTGTATTTTTGTTCTTTTCTGGTGTGGTAGGTTACATTGATGGGACAACATTAATTTTGATTAATGCAAGTGAAACAAACCTAAAAGATGTTGTTGAATTTTTTTTCAAAAAGCTGTTATTGCAAGGACGTTCTCTTTTGTTTTGCACAGAGGTATTCGGTTATGAATACCCAGCACCTCATTCGACGAGGCAAGGGCCGAGATCCCTTCATCGGGAGTGACCCCTTAGACAGAGGTTTGCGTCAGGGTAATAACTTCACTATAAACGATTACTTTTTGCTTTGTATCGCGGTATTCAGTTGGAATATCCTGCACCTCATTCGACGATGAAAGAGCCGAGATCCCTTCACAGGGAGTGACCTCTTTAGTAAAAGTTTTCGCCACTATATATTTGTAAAACTACTCAGGTTCCTTCAACGATATCAAGTTCATTACGTTAACGGGTTTTTCGCCAAAAACCCAGCCGTAGCCCTCTGTCATTTCCTACAAGTACTACTTAGTATTCGAGCTACGTATTTTGGCATTGTCAAGGCGTAGTGATCGGTCGCTGAGTATTGCTTGTTTGCAGCTTTATTTTCAGATTATTTAGGACAGTCGCATAACTATGTTGGCATTGTCAAGGGATATGCGGGTGGGTCTAAGTAAATCAAGATAATGACGGGCCGAACTTGACTAGCGGTTTATGATATGTTGGCATTGTCATAAACCGTTAGGGGCAAAAACCACATCGGGAGTTTCAAATATACAGGAAACTTGCAGATTTAGCATACCATCTGGAGTGTGGTGACTAGAGTGGATTCCATCTAGGTCATCACATAATGATAGTTGGATCCCGATCCCACTGATGAGTTGGATTACTCTCGGGAGATTATATCACTTAACAATCAATACTATAAACCAAGTAGGTGTCTAGATCGCTGTTAGTGGGGCTACGCCTCCAGGGAAAAGAGGTTATGTAATTAAGGAACTTCGCGAAAGCGTTGGAAAACCTCCCTCGAAGTACCAACACTAATCTGGCTGAAAGGTTAAGCAAGTATTGTGACGTGCGATTAATCTTGACTAGTTCTTCTTTTAGGGTTTGAAGAAGAATTTGAGGAAACAGTGGGAGCCATCCTGGTTAGATAAATTAATAACCAATCTAATCTTGCAAGAGCGCACGCTGAGTGTTTCTTTTCTCTCTCTCCAGGTAGCAACCATTTCACGCCCTAATCAAGATAATAAAATGTATCGCTTGACCGATCCGAATTCTTATTCGGGGCTGGGGAACGTCGGTTCGGCTCTAACTTACGAAAACAGTCATAAGTATGAGCAAGGGAAAGAGGATTGTATGGATTCCAAGAAGACCCAGTTGAAGAAGAATCATAGTATTGCATCTACTTCAGGTGTTCTTGTAATTGAGAACTGCTTTTCGGTCAGCCCTACCTCCTGGGTACTTGATACCGGATCAGGATCTCATATCTGGAATTTATTGTAGGGACTGAGAAAAAGTAGGAAAGAGTAGGAAAGTTGCACCTGGTGATATGTCCCTCAGGGTACGGAACGGAGCACAAGTTAATGCTGCAGCCGTCGGTGAATATCATCTAGTGTTGCCAAATGGCAATACTATGATTTTGAACAATTGCTACTATGTACCTTCCATGGTTTGCAACATAATATCAGTGTCTTTACTTGATAAAGATGGATATAACTTTGTTCTTGATAGAAATATCATGAACATTTATCTTGATAAGGTACTGGTTGCAGAAGGTACACTGTGTAATGATATCTATGTTCTAAATCAGAATACAGTTCTCAATGTACAAAACACACGCAAGAGGAAGAGTTCAGATACGAACGAATCCTACTTGTGGCATTGTAGACTTGGTCATATCGGAGAGAAAAGACTAAGTAAGTTGTATAAAGATGGACTCTTGAATACGTTCTTATTTTCATCTTATGAAACTTGTCAGTCTTGTCTCAAAGGAAAGATGACCAAATCTCCGTTCACCGGATATGGAGAAAGGGCAGCAGAGCTCTTGGGACTCATACACAGTGATGTATGTGGTCCAATGTCTATACATGCAAGGGTAGGGTTCTTGTACTTCATCACATTCACTGACGATCTCTCTAGGTTCGGATATGTGTATCTCATGAAACACAAATCTGAAACTTTTGAGAAATTCAAAGAATTCAGAAACGAAGTAGAGAACCAGACTGGCAAAAATATCAAGATCCTCCAGTCTGATAGAGGAGGGGAGTACTTAAGCACAGAATTTCTAGATACTTAAAAGAGAATGGAATTCTCTCTCAGCTTACTCCTCCGTACACACTACAGCACAACGGCGTATTGGAGCGGAGGAACAGTACCCTATTGGACATGGTTCGCTCCATGATGAGTAATGCTGAGTTACCTCTTTCATTCTGGGGACTTACGCTAGAAACAGCAACGCACTTGCTGAATCATGTTCCGTCTAAATCTGTGCCTAAGACTCCATATGAAATATGGAGTGGTAAAAGACCATATCTTGAACGTATTAAGATATGGGGTTGTCCAGCCTATGTAAAGGTGCAAAATCCGGACAAGCTTAAGGCACGATCAGTTTTGTGCAAGTTTGTGGGATATCCCAGAAATTCTCTGGGATATCTATTCTACCACACTGAGAAACAGAAGGTGTTCGTTGCTCGCCGTGCCACCTTTTTAGAGTGGCAATTTCTTGCAAAAGAAATAAGTGGGAGCACGGTAGAACTGGATGAAATATCAGATCCACAAACTCAAACTGAGAATTTAGTAGAACCAGAAAATTCAATAGTCCCAGATAAACCTCAGCCACTCCGCAGATCAGGTAGGATTTCTCATCCGCCCGAGAGATACTATGGTTTTCTCATATACGGGGATCGAGAGGATTGCATCTTGGAAGAAGATGACCCTACCAGTTTCAGGCAGGCCATTATCAGCAGGGACTCTGATAAGTGGCTGGATGCTATACGATCCGAAATGGAGTCCATGTACACCAATAAAGTGTGGACCTTGGATATTGCTCCACCTGGGGTAAAACCCGTTGGATTCAAATGGATCTAAAAAAGGAAACTTGGTGTAGATGGGTAGGTGGAAACCTATAAGGCTAGACTCGTTGCAAAAAGGTTTTTTTCAAAGACCTGGTATGGACTATGATGAAACTTTTTCTCCAGTGGCTATGCTAAAATACATTCGGATCCTACTTGCTATTGCTGCCTTCCATGACTATGAAATTTGGCAGATGGACGTAAAAACGGCTTTTCTAAATGGCGGTTTGGAAGAGTGCGTTTACATGGATCAGCCAGAAGGTTTTGTAGACAGTGGGAGCAGCGGAAAGGTGTGCAAGTTGTTTAAATCCATTTATGGATTAAAGCAGGCATCACGGAGCTGGAACATCTGTTTTGATGATGCAATCAAGGAATTTGATTTCATCAAGAACGAAGATGAACCTTGTATCTATAAGAAGATTGTAGGACGAACTGTCGTGTTCCTAGTCTTGTACGTGGATGACATTCTTTTGATAGGAAATGATATTCCTATGCTACAATCGGTCAAACTATTCTTGTCACAAAGGTTCTCTATGAAAGACCTGGGTGATGCCTCGTACATTCTGGGGATCAAGATCTACAGAGATAGATCCAAGAGATTATTGGGACTTTCGTAGTCCAGGTACATAGAGATCATACTAAAGAGATTTAGTATGGAAGATTCCAAGCGCGGTAATATACCCGCATTGCACGGAATCACCCTCTCCAAGAAGATGTCTCCCAAGACTGATGAGGAGAGGGTTCACATGAGCACTATACCCTACGCTTCGGTGGTAGGATCTATAATGTATGCGATACTATGTACAAGACCAGATGTAGGTGACGCGCTGAGCGTGGTGAGCCGGTATCAGTCAGACCCAGGTGAGAACCACTGGACGGCAGTGAAGAACATTCTTAAGTACCTGAGAAGGACTAAGGAGATGTTCCTGGTTTACGGTAATGCAGGCCTTAGGGTCGAGTCCTTTACCGATTCAAGCTTCCAGAGTGACAAGGATGACAGCAAGTCTGTCTCGGGTTTTGTGTTTACCCTCAATGGAGGGGCGGTGTATTGGAGGAGTTCCAAACAGGATATCGTCGCAGACTCGACGATGGAGGATGAATACGTTGCTGCAAGCGATGCCGCAAAAGAGGCGATCTGGATGAAAAAGTTCATTAGTGAACTTCAGGTGGTTCCGTCCATTGTTGACCCAATACCTTTGTATTGTGATAACAATAAGGCTATAGCTTTAGCGAAGGAACCAAGGTCCTATCAGAAGTCCAGACACATCTTAAGGAGGTATCACCTCATCAGGGAGATCATTGATCGCCAGGAGATCAAGGTACGGAGAGTGGACACTATAGACAACATGGCGGATTCATTCATAAAGGCCCTCCCTCAAACACAGTTCGAGCGACTTTTTGAGCTATTGGGTATGCAGTACGCCAGCAGCTGGCCTTAGTACAGACGTTGGGTATGCAGTATACCAATTACTGGCCTTTAGTGCAAGTGGGAGATTGTTGGATATGTATGCCCTAGAGGCCATTACTATATAGTACTAGTTTGTATAATACATTTTGGAAGCTTAGGATATATACACGGATTTACGACAGTCTTTCTCGATATAGTTGTATGCTACTTGTTTTGTATCTATCTTAATATGTGTATATGTTTCTTTTAACATATCGCTAATACATATTGATGGAGTCCCTAGGATCTTTGCTTGACTACCGGCGTTGTGATGGCGATCACACTAGTGGGGGCTGGATAGTCTATAAGCACATCCTTATACAGGTCCCTAGTCGTAGGATTATCGAGACAGGGCATCGATACTCTAGAGTAGGCTGGTGCATACGCTTCTCATCCCAGCAGGGGAGATGGTCTGTCCCGCAGCCATCAGTACGTTGTACTGGAGATAGTATACAGGTGCTCATTGGGTTACGAGTACACTGGACAGGATTCGTCGGGAACTGTTGGTTGGTATTATACCTATCGTCAGGTAGCAGTTCCCAGGTGACATGAGTACAGCTTAGTCCGTTGCCTTGACACTGCTACTTCGCCTCAAGTGTGTTCCCACTGTTCTTTGATTGCTATTCTACCACGGCTCTATTGAGTCGTGCAAACAGGTAGTAGTTGGGTGCAGTCCCTAAGCACTTGGAGGCAGTGGAAGCTAGACAGGATTCGTCTCTCTCGGTATTGGGGATTAATATCGCGCTGTGTCTAGGAGAGCCATACACAAAGTCCCTGGCCAGGGCAAGCGAGATTTACTGGTAGTGTTTCCAGTAGTTTCTCAGGGTGTTCTATGCTACACTCCGACACGACTTGTACCTCTATTAGGGGTCTAACGTTTACCGCCCCTAGACCCAACATACGATACTCTTAGACGAACAGACCGAATTGTACGAAGATTGTCACATTCAGGCTCAGTAGGAGTTCGGATGGGTTCACCTCATCGGTCTTCTTTTCGGCATCTACCTGGGGACCGTTATGTACAGCTAGTACTGCTTGCGGCCTATGGTTAAACCCACTGCCAGTGTAGTGTCGAGTCTTTAGAGTCCCACACATAGGGTTGTTCACCTTTGGACGAAACGAGTAGAGGTCGTATGGTTTTACGACAGGGTTCATTCACATATGCGTACTTGTGCGTGTTCGGTGTTCGTTCACATATGCGTACTTTTGGAATTGGTCTTGGCAGTTCATATGAGAGCAAGGTTCATTTCATTCTCTCATGCTCTTTCTCTCTCTTGCAAGCTCTCTCCTCTTCCTCTTTCAAAGCTCTCTTGTTTCATGAGTTGAAAACCATGAGCTATGTGAGATCAAACCACTAAAACAACTCTCTACTCACTCTAGGGTTCTTAGTCTTGCAAGAAAAGCACTCTAGTTACTTCATGGTTGAGGTAGGAGCTCAAGGTAGAGGCCTTCGGGTGGATCTTCTTCAATATAGAGAAGCTGGTGAGGAGGATCCATCTAGATCATTCCAAGGAGCTCACAACAAGGAGAAGAAGGAGTTCAAGTTTAAGGTATAACTTTCTATCATAATAGATAGAAATCTTCTTTTGCTAGTTAGGTTTATGGTAAAGATCCGGGTTTTAGTGTTATTCTAGCGCCAAGTTTATGTTCGTCGTAAAATTTTTGTTCCGCATTTGGCCATGGAAGTTGACCGGGGTGCTAGTGTAACCTTTCAATTCAAACAATAATTCTTTTTCCTCGTCAAAACTTCTTCTTCACCTCCAGTGTCTGCTAATCCCTCCCTTTACACACCCATGCCCTTTACTAACTTCTAACCATTTTTTGTATATTCTCTTTTTCTTTTTATTATACTTATTCTTCTGCCAGCCATGGCACTATATTGACAAAATTTTCTTGTGGCTGGTATTAACTTCTGCACTAACCATGTCATTTAGATTGTGAATATTATGATATTTGTTTTTTCGTTGTTTTTAATAAGATCTCACCCATTAGGGGGGTGAGTGCTGTTTTTTTAGCGAGATAAGAATGTTTTCATTTTTTTGTTTGAGTTAGGGTTTTTTTTGTAAAGCACCATTATAATGCCACACAGCCCCAACCCAAGCCCTCACTTCTTCATTTCTTAAACAGATCTATCTCTCTTACTCTCTGTCCCCAAACCCTCCCACCAAACCCTAGCCCCCATCCTCGGATTCCGGCCGGTGAGATCACCTCCAGATCCGACGAGCTCGACTGATATTCCTCCAAGCGTCGATCTTCTTCTTCCTTGATGTAAGCAACTCTTTCCCCCCTCTCCTATACTGTTTGTTTTTCGCAAATTCCACAGACCACTGCAAAATGGCTCCCTTTGAATTGGAACGAAATTTCGTCGCCATTTTCTCCCACGATGTGATCGGGTATTATTTCTGTGATGCAATCTGACAATTAGGGTGGGAATTTCTGTTATATGGGGAAGAGGGTTTGTGCGTGTGTGAGCACCTAGTTGATGAGTTCTATGATGCACTGAGAGATGGAGAGATACTCCAAGATCGGGTTCGGTTTCATTTTCAGGGTAGACGTAGGGTATTTTCAGCATATACCATATCCCATGTCACTAATATCCCGATGCGATATGGCTCTCAAAAACCCTTAGAACTGGCATAGTATAGGACAGTTTTGGGTGATCGATGCGAGCTACGAGATGCTGGGTTGAATGCCCAGCAGATTTATAGGAACGCCTATACGGCATGCCGCTGGGCGTATCGCAATGTCAGGGGGATCACACGTGTCTCATCTTTTCCAGCGATTGTAGGGCACATGGTCCATTGCTTGATGACCAGAGATTACCAGTTTTGTATGGCGAGCATGCTATTCGCCACAATCAAGGAAAGTGTTGTCGCACGGAAATCTTTGCTTCCCATCCTTATTACCCAGATTTGCCAATCTTATAATGCGTACGATGACTTCACTGCCTGCCTCACGATGTACGACACTGTACCGGTAGAGATAGAGAGGATTTCACCAGGATACACAGATTCCAGGAGTGAGCAGCAAATTTGGAACCCCACCGATCCCAGCGAGCACCGGCCCCGCAGACTTCATCGGAGATCTACTTGGGAGATGACGTTCCGACGGATCCCTATGAGCTACACAAGATGGAAGTTCGCGGTATCTAGACTATAATCCGGCAGAACAAGGAAATCAAAGATTAGCTTAGCCAGCTCCTGGCCAGCCAGGAGGAAGTGAGCGGAAGCAACTGAGGCAAAGGCAAAGCAAAGCAACTATGAGGACATCATCTGGATTAGTTTGGGGGTGGAGCTTGGTGGTGGTATTTTGTATCTGCATATAGTTTGCATTTGCATATTTCCTGCATTTCAGCATTTACATATTGTAATTTTCTTTTCTTTTGCATGTAGCTGCATTTCATAGCTGCTTTTGTACTGCATTGGTCTTCTTTTTCTTCTTCTTCTTTCTTTTCCTTTTCTTTCTTTCTTATCTTTTCTCTTTTTTCGCTCGTCTCGCTGGAGTTGTGCGCGTCGCTGACGATTCAGACGACCCAACCACCATCGTCATCTAGCCCTATCACCATGCGGCTGCTCAGCCAAGTAAAGTCATGTGCACCTAAGTTTTGCGTCATGTGCACCTAAGTTTTGCGTCGTGACTTTATTCCGACGTCGGAACGTAGCATCCATATCTCGATGTGAGATCCGATCAGGCAAGTTTTAAACTTGCAACATGCTATGTTATTATATCGATAATTATATGAATAAGAATAGCGCATGTGTTTTATTATTCAGTAGAAATTACCGATTTACAGTTTTATAGCATCCGTCTGTATCCGCACTGATAATAGCTTATCCAGTTGCGTGACGGAACATCACACTATTATTATACTACTATATCAGTTCAATATGTTATCTAGATTGCATCATACATGGTAATGGACGTATAACGGTTATTACATATAGATACATATGCATCCTGGCATTAGTTGTGATTCAATATTCATTACAGTTTTACATTGTTATCTATTTTGGTTAATATACAGTACATGGCATGTTCATGACACATTACCAGACTTGTTACTTGGATCTTATTGCTAATGCCAACAATTCTGATTGTTTTCCTGACGGACGTAACTTGTTGTCTATATAGACAAGACCTGTACCTGCTTAACCCCGTGTTGGCATTGGGTTTATATCAACAATACCTGACTTGAAAAAAAAACCTTGGGGGTAAGCAGAAATCAATAACGAAACCTGACTTGTAACTCAACAGTTCGATACTTATACTGATTAGTCTTTACTGGCTCGGCCAGCCCCGGAATGATGCTGCTGACATCATTCGTATTTACATATTACCCGTTTTCTGCTTAGCAGCACGTCTTGGATTCAGCCCGAGAGTCTTGACCATGGTCCCGGGCACGCACGAGATACTATTGAGTTACATCGATGTTCATCTCATGAAACTGCATTTTAATACCTCTCATTCGTTATCTATTTTTCTATATATCGGTATTATTAATCAGTGTCTGCTCAGTTATTACAGTTTACAGTATTCGTGATACAACACTGAAAGCATACTTAAAATCATTGATATGACATTTGGGAGCCGACACTGCAAGCAGACCAGAAAACCGACCGATATCCAATGAGCTGTTTTGAAAATAATACATATGTACACATATTTTTGGTCCAACACACAAGTGTCCACATAGCTTGGACCAAGTGGGGGCATCCATGGTATGATGATTTGAGCAAGTGGGCATAATGGGTGTGATGTGCATTTAAGAGCATTTATTGCTAAAAGCTTTGATGTGAGTTAAAGTAACCACGTTTCCCTCCAAAACTCTGAAGACAAACCTAGTTAATTCAGACCAAGAAAACAGCACCAAAGTGACATTGGGATGCATATAAGACCACACAATGAACACGAGCTCCAGAGCTCGGTTTTTGGCCGGCGAGGACCCCACCAAATCTAGTGAGCTCGGCCCCCCATGATCTAATGGGCCCTATCTTCTCTATGTCTCTCCCTTGCTGCCATATAGATTTATTTTTATTGTTTGTTTATTCATCTTTTGTGCCTATAAATAGCAGACCAGTAGCAAGGGAGGCTCTCTCTCATGCCATATATTTTTGTAGGGTTCCTATGAACGGCAACAAGTTTTCGGGAGGCATCGTCCGTGCCATTTTCAAAAATTTGTCGTTTTAAAGAACCTTAAATTAGAATCGTTAACTAGAGAATCATAGGAAACAAAAATTAAACTACTTTACATCTAAGTGTTTGCTGAATACAGCCTTTGTAGACTGGTCCTTCGCTTCTAAAGCTCCGAGTTGAAGTCCCTTCGCTGCGATCCAAATCCCGGACTCTTGAGAGGCTCTACAAGGCGAAAAGAACGATCTTGCTTGAAGTCTTCGAGGCCGAAGATGATCTATCGAGGAGACACTAACTCAAGCTACTACTTCACTAATGAGAGATTAGTGAAATAAACACCCTATACTAAAGTGCTAATCTAGTAGAGAATGATGAAGTAGGATGTGGACTCACTTTAGTTTTATTTTTCTCACAATATTTTCTCTCTTTAGAAAAACCTAGCAAGCTTTTGCTCAAGGAAGAAGAAGATGAGCTCAAGGGATGAGAATGAACTAATGAGGTGAGAGAATCAACCATGGGTGAGTTTGTATTATATACTAACTCATGTAGAGACATAACCATAGCTAAACTATAATGGTTAGGTTGATAAATATCTTAAGTAAAACAAAACTAGTGGACTAAGTCAATGCATCCACAAGCTTCATGAAGCTTCATGTGACTAATTATGCACTAATTTGGATTTATTATAAATATTTAAAACCCAACATTATAATTAGTATGGTGTAAGTCTTATACACCCATGTAGTGTGTATCAATAACCATGATACAAAATAAAACACAATTAATATATATCACATATATATTAAGTGTGCACATGTGAGAATAATAAATGTTTAAGTGAGCTAATATTAGTTAATGTAAATTAGTATATCAAATATACAATTATACACTAAATTATCAAATCAACACTTAATTTAATAATCTGGCTATATCACATATAACCGACTAATATAAATGTACCAACTTATCGAATCAACACTTGATTCGATAACCCGGCTATATCACATATAACCGTCCGATACAAATATCGCGAGAATAGAATACGGTATCACATACTCGCATTATTCTCGGTCCCCCACATATCATATATGTGCTCCTATTTCATTTTGCCTGAGCCAGTAAAACCTCTATGTAGGACTCTAAAAACTCGTCAATACGCCGGCAGTAGGTGATAATCACATCAAGCACCCACAAGCCGTCAGCGGTACTAGCTGGATGTAACGGCTACTCGGGTATTGAGCGATCAGAAGATCAACAAGCAAGCCCGCTCCAGCTCTTGTAAAGCCTGTCAGTAACACTACCGTACAGTCCGGTCTCCTTGTCTGATATGTCGTATATCCAGTCTATGGGTGGTAAACATCAGACCCTAATAACCGATAAGTCATGCCGATATGAGGCTCATAACGGGTCGAGAAACTACTGGTAACACTTACCAGTAAATCTCTAAAATATCCCTGGCCAGGACTTCTCTGTTATGGCCAATCGAGCACAGCGCAACATCAACCCCCAATACCGGGACAGACGAAACTCCTCCTATCGCTCATTGCCTCCATGTGACTCGGGACTGTACCCAAAAACCACCTTTTTGCACGTCCTCTTGAACGTGGTAAGGTAGAAATCAAAGCACAGTGGGAATCACACAAGACTCTATGACGATCTCGGGTCTACAGACTAACCTGTACCAGTGTCACCAGAGAACTGCTATCTGACATCAGGTATAATACCATCTACGAGTTCTCGGCGAGTCCGTCCAGTGTACCCGGTCTCCATTGAGCACCCGTATACCATCTCTGATGTCAAACACCAATGGATATGGGATCATCTATCGCCCATCACATGGGTCGAGAAGCGTATACACTAGTCTACTCTGGTATATCGAAGCTCTGTCTCGATACACCCACGACTAGGAACATTAAAGGATGAACTTATGGATTACTATGGCCCCACTAGTATGATCTGCATCATAATCCTGGTAGTCAAGTACACATCCTAAGGGCTTTACCAACATGTAACCTTAAGACAGTATCAAGAAACAAGTATATATGTTAAGATAAAGAGCAACCAGATAGCATACTATCATATCGAGCAAGAAAGTCCTCTCTATATATGTCTAAGCATCCAATATAATAAACATCATATGTACAATAATGGCATCTAGGGCATACATACAACTAACAATCTCCCACTTGCACTAGGGCCAGCTGCTGTAGTATCTCATACCCAACATCCCGAAGAGTCTCTCGAGCTGTATCTGAGGAATAGCCTTCGTGAGTGGATCCGCTGTGTTGTTCTTCGTGTTAACTCTCCTAACCTCGATCTCCCGGTGATCAACTATCTCCCGGATCAGGTGATACCGCCTCAGAATATGCCTGGATCACTGATGGGACCTGGGTTCCTTGGCTAAGGCCACCGCTCCATTGTTATCATAATACAAAGGTATTGGATAAACAATGGATGGAACCACTCCAAGTTCAGTTATGAACTTCTTCATCCAGACAGCCTCTTTGGCAGCATCGTTGGCAGCGATGTATTCAGCCACCATCGTCGAGTCTGCCACGGTTTTCTGCTTGGAACTCTTCCAATATACCGCCCCTCCATTAAGGGTAAAGACAAATCCTGAGTGCGACTTAGAGTCGTCCTTATCACTCTGGAAGCTCGAATCGATAAAAGACTCCACTTGGAGATCTCTGTTACCATACACCAAGAGCATCTCTTTAGTCCTTCTCAAGTACTTGAGAATGCTCTTCACAGCTGTCCAGCGACTCTCTCCAGGATTTGCTTGATACCTGCTCACTATACTTAGTGAGTATGCTACATCGAGTCCAGTACATAGCATCGCGTACATGATAGAGCCTACTGCCGAAGCATAGGGTATCCCTTGCATGCGAGCTCTCTCCAAATCAGACTTAGGAGACATCTTTTTGGAGAGAGTGAGTCCTGAGATCGTGGGTAAAAACCCACGCTTGGATTCTTCCATACTAAACCGTTTTAGTATGGTGTCAATGTACCTAGATTGGGACAATCCCAGTATCTGTTTAGATCTATCTATATAGATCTTAATCCCCAAAATGTAGGAGGCATCCCCTAGATCTTTCATTGAGAATCTTTATGATAAGAAGAGCTTGACCGATTGCAGCATAGGAATATCATTTCCTATCAAGAGTATGTCATCCACGTACAATACGAGGAAGACAACCTTACTCTCTGCCACCTTTTTGTATATACAAGGTTCATCTGTGTTTGTGACGAAATCAAACTCTTTGATAACGACATCAAAATAGATGTTCCAACTCTGCGATGCTTGCTTTAACCCGTAGATGGATTTAACCAGCTTGCACACCTTTCCGCTGCTCCCCCTGACTACGAAGCCCTCTGGCTGAGTCATGTACACGCACTCTTCCAAATCACCATTCAAAAAGGCGGTCTTAACATCCATTTGCCAGATTTCGTAGTCATGGTATGCAGTAATGGCAAGCATGATTCGGATGGATTTAAGCATAGCCACTGGAGAAAAGGTTTCGTCATAATCCATATCTGGTCGTTGACGAAAACCCTTTGCAACAAGTCTAGCTTTGAAAGTTTCCACTTTCCCATCTACACCAAGTTTTTTCTTGAAGATCTACTTGCTCCCGATGGGTTTTACCCCTTTAGGAGCATCTTGCAAAGTCCATACTTTGTTGGTGTACATGGATTCCATCTCGGACCGCATTGCATCCAGCCACCTTTTTGAGTCCCCACTCGTGATGGCCTGCTCGAAACTAGTTAGGTCATCATCCTCCATGATACAATTCTCGCTTCCACCATCAATGAGAAAATCGTAGTATCTCTCAGGTGGATGAGGAACCCTATTAGATCGGCGGAGAGGCTGGGGTTCGTTGGGCACTACCGAATCCTTTGGTTCCAACGAATCTTCTGTCGTAGTTTGTATAGCTGGAACTTCTTCCAGTTCTACCTCCTTGCCATTAATTTCTTTCATAAGAAAACCCTTTTCTAAAAAGGTGGCATGTCAAGAAACAAACACCTTTTGTTCCTTGGAATGGTAGAAGATATACCCTTGTGAATGTTTGGGATATCCTACAAACTTACACAGAACTGATCTTGCCTCGAGCTTGTCCGGATTTTGTGTTTTCACATATGCTGGACAACCCCATATCTTAATAAAATTAAGATTTGGCCTCTTCCCATTCCATATCTCATATGGAGTGGTAGGCATTGATTTGGTGGGAACTCGATTCAATAGATATGCTGCTGTCTCAAGCACATACCCCCAAAAGGAAATAGGTAATTCAGCAGTGCTCATTATAGAGCGCACCATATCTAATAGGGTGCGATTCCTCCGTTCCGATACACCGTTGTGCTGTGGTGTATACGGAGGAGTAAGCTGAGAGAGAATCCCATTCTCTTTTAGAAAATCCAGGAACTCCATGCTCAAGTATTCACCTCCTCGATCAGATCGCAGGATTTTAATAGTTTTACCCGTTTGGTTCTCGACTTCAGATTTATATTCCTTGAATTTCTTAAAAGTTTCAGACTTGTGTTTCATCAGGAACACATGTCCGAATTATGAGAGATCGTCAGTGAATATAATGAAGTACGAGGAACCATTCCTGGCGTGTGTAGACATAGGACCACATACATCACTATATATCAGTCCCAAGAGCTCACTAGCTCTTTCTCTGTGTCCTGTAAATGGAGTTTTGGTCATCTTGCCTTTGAGACATGACTGACAAGTGTTATAAGATGATAATTCGAACGAATTCAAATAACCATCTTTATGTTACTTAGCGAGTCGTGTCCCATTGATATGACCTAGACTACAACGCCACAAGAAGGATTCGTTCATTTCTGAACTCTTTCTCTTGTGTGTGTTTTGTACATTAAGAACTGTGGTTTGATCTAGAACGTATATGCCATTATTTAATGAGCCTAATCCAATCAACTTTTGATTCAGGAAGATGTTCATAACATTATCCTGTACTATAAAATTATATCCCTCTTTACTTAATAAAGAAACTGATATAAGGTTGCATGTCAGGGTCGGAATGTAATAGCATTTGTTCAGAATCAATGTATTACCATTTGGTAATACAAGGTGATATTCGCCAACTGCTTTGGCTGCAACATTTGCACCATTCCTTACTCTTACGGAATGATCACCCATTCCCAGTTCTCTACCTTTCCTTAGCCCATGTAACATATTACATATGTGGGATCCTGATCCGGTATCTAATACCCAGGACGTAGAGTGAACTGAGAAACAGTTCTCAATAACTAACACAGCCGAAGAAGATGCATCATCATGCTTATTCTTCATTTTGGCGGCGCGGGAATCCGGATATGTCCCTATTCACTGTTCAGTCTTATTACAATTATAAGAAAGAACGGAACCAACGCTCTCCAGCACAGTATAATATGCGGGTTCGGTCAATACATCCATATTATTATCTTGATTAAGACGTGACATGGTTGCTACCTGGAGAGAGAGAGAGAGAAGAAAACACTTTAGCGTATGCTCTTGCAAGATCAGATTAATTATTATTTAATTTATCTAATCAGGATGGCTCCCACTGTTTTTATAAATCTTCCTTTAAACCCTAAAAGGAAAGACTAGCCGGGATTAATTACACCTTACAATTTCCCTAATCTTTCAGCCAAGCCAGTGCCGGTACTTTGAGGGAGATTCCCCGTGCTTTCGCACAGATCTAATTAAAATAAACCTCGTTTTCCCAGAGGCATAACCCCGTTGGCACCTTTCTAGACACCTACTTGATCGGCTAATTGTCTTGTGTAAAACTCTCCCAAGAGTAACTCTTACTCGCAGTAGGTATCGGGATCCAACTATCTCATAGAAGGTATGCAATCTCATTGCAGATTTTAACACTTGAAATTCCCGATAATATTTTACCCCTAGCGTCCTATGACCTTGACGGAGGCCAAACTACCCATAGTCCGCTAGTCAAGATCAACCCGTCATTTTCTGATTGAATTAGACTCACCCGCACGAATTTTGATGGAGGCCAAACTACGCCGTACGAATACCCTAATCCAATCGCATCGTAAGCTACAGATAACCACTAATTTAGCTACCGTACACTACGCCTTGACGGAGGCTAAACTACAGTAGCACGAATACTAAAATAACACTTATTTGAAATGACGGAGGGCTACGACAGGTTTTTGCGAAAGCCTTTTGCGTAATGAGCTTGATATCATTGTAGAATCAATTGATTTTGGAAAAAGGAGTGTTTTTGAGGCTTTTACTAGTTTTGCTAAAGAGGTTATTCCCGGTAAAGGGATCTCGGCTCTTTCCTCATCGAATAAGGTGCGGGATATATCACATATATCACTATGCAAAGCAAGAAACTCTAAAAGCAATTAAAATACAAACCAAGTGTTGTAGCATCTGCCAGTTATTGCTAAAGAGGTCACTCCTGGTGAAGGGATCTCGGCTCTTTCCTTATCGAATAAGGTGCGGGATATATCACATATATCACTATGCAAAGCAATAACTCTACCTACCCTTTTTGAAAATTTGATTCTACAACATCTTTTAGGTTTCTTTTTCTTTCATTAATCAAATTAATGAAGTCCCATCATTTAAGCTTCCTAAGCATCACAGAAGAAATGAAAATACAATGTACGCTTATGCCATCCGCATTCGCCACAATGTTCCGTTATGCACCGTTAGGTTACTTAACTAACGATATACCAGGACGGGACTAGCGCGGGTGCAAAACATAAGCAACATCTACTATATATCTCATATATAATGTATATCCATTCGTCTCAGAATCCACAGTGATCATATCACAGAGCAGTAGAAGAAACATATAAAATATTGGATATACTAGGAGGTCCGTGTTTTATTTTGAGCCTATATAAAACACGGATTCTACGGTCGCGATGAATAGCCAAACCCATATCCCCAGACCCCTACGAGAGCGGCAAGCAACCCTACTAATTCTAGAGTTAGGAGACCCGGAATCGACTCCTCGAGTTGGTCTCCCACTGGAATCTAGAACCCGGTTACTTGTGCTCCCCTCCTTGGGTCTATCCTAATGTGGAAAAGTAAATAATATACAATAATGGTGACATCATCCTCAACTCGGAAGTGCCCCAATAAAAGAATATTACATACATTGAATTTTACATGAATGAAAATAAAAACTCTCATCTCACATAAAACCCTCGTCTATTCAAAACACGACGATCTAATACAACATATACATCAACACATAATATCGCATGTCATCAACGTAAGTAAATATGCGTATCCCAATTGTCGTTGGCATATAGCAACGAAACCGGCGATACACCACATATTACACTTACGGTCGCAGAAAAAACTAGACGATGTTAAACATTCCGATCAAATCAACAAACACCCATAATTACCCAAAAATCTCAACACTTGAGCGTAGTTTAAATTATTCAGCACATGCCACAGTACCAATGGACCAGCCGTAGAAGGGTCGACCAACGCCTCACATGTGTCACCGCTGAACCACCACAAACTCGAGGGTTTGGTGGCGGTTCTGACGGTCACATAATCGAGTTAAGGTTTTGTTCTTCTAGAGGGTCCATCGCATAACTTGCATGATGTTTGAATGCTTTTTAACTACGGAAAAAATCCAACTCTTGGAAAATTTTCCGGCGAGGGTTAAAATGGGTATTTGATATCCGATCGAATTTTTTAACACAGTCTAAAGAAATCCTAAAAACTGTTAGAATTACGACTACGAAACACTCCAAGTTGCCTTTGCAGTAAGTTAACATTACATGAAAAATTAGCAAAAACAAACAATACCTGAAACACCAAAACCCGGAGCACAGAACATGAAAAAAATTTGAGACCAAAATCCCACACTGGGGTCGGCCACCTCGGCCAAAACACCAATGTGCTTGGTCAAAATCTAAGCACAGCGTCCCAATTTTCTTCCATGTTCCTATAATCACTCAAATATAATTCTGTACTTGTTTGAAAAATTTTTAGAGCTCATATAAAAATCTACAGAAACATGGCTTTGATGTGTCAAGTTTCGGAGTTGTTTTGGTTTCGTAATCCTACACAATCCGTTTAATTCTCTAGCTAGTCTCTGATACCACTGTAGGGTTCCTATGAACAACAACAAGGTTTTGGGAGGTATCGTCCATGCCATTTTCAAAAATTTATCGTTTTAAAGTTTAAGTCCACGTTGCCCACCCCGGTACTTGCGGGGAGGCGGAACACGGAATAAAAAATCGAATTTTTATGAGCTTAGGCAACATGGACTAGACTATGAAGGATCTTTGCTAAACAAAAACAAGCTAAAGCTAACTAGAAACTAGCTAAGTGCTAGAAAGGTTATACCTTGGGCTTTATGTCCTTCTCTCCTTGCTCCTTGGAGTGGTGGAAGGAGGTCACCTTAGTCGTCTTCTCATGTCGAAGAAAGATCCACCCGAAAGCCTCGACCTTTGGCTTCAACTCCAAGCTAGAAGTAACTAGGGTGCAAGAAGTGCTAATCCTTGAACCCTAGATGAGAGTAGAGATTATCAAGAGAGAGTTTTTCTCAAGCTCAAGTGTTTCTCAACACATGAGAGGGGAGAGCTTGAGGGGGAGGAAGAACAAGAGAGAGAATGTGAATAATAGAATGAGAGAATAATATGAAGCATTCTCTCATATATGTGAATTATTGTAATTAGATAATTAGTGAGATAATTGTCATGGCTAAATCAAGACATGACCATTATCATTTCATTTTTAATGCAAATTGCAAGGATCAAAGAGCATCTTCCAAATGAAATGATGATGGTCAAAGTGTCAACCAAGGTCAACAAGTTAAGAAGGTCAAATGGTCAACAACCATAACCATGCACAATTATTAAACTAATATCAATTAACAATAATACACACATAAGCATTAGGGTTAATAAAATGACAATAGTCATTAACCCTAATCAAAGTCCTCTCCCTCTGTCTCAAGCAACTGTGCATACGCACCCGTATTCGTGATCCGAGGAACACGAATACAATGAGAAAAACCAATCCCAAATCATATACTAGGATCCGGCTTAAACCAAAGCCCGCTAGTATAAGCTGTCCGGACAGCAAACGTGCACAAGTGCGCGGATATGAACGAACCCTGTCGCAAAACCATGCGACCTCTACTCATTTTGCCTAAAGGCGAATAGCTCTCTGTGTGGGACTCTAAAGACTCGACACTACGCTGGCAGTGGGTTTAACCACAGACCGCAAGCGGCACTAGCTGTACGTAACGGTCCCCAGGTAGATGTCGACAAGAAGACTGACGAGGTGAACCCCATCTGAACTCCTACTGAGCCTGTATGTGACAATCTCCGTACAGTCCGGTCTGTTCGTCTGATACATCACATGGCGGGCCTAGGGGGGCGGTGAACGTCAGTCCCCTAATAGCGGTACAAGTCGTGTCGGAGTGTAGCCCAGAACACCCTGAGATAACACTGGAAACCTACCAGTATGTCTCGCTTGGCCCTGGCCAGGGACTACTCGTGTAATAGCTCTCCTGGACACAGCGCGATGTCAACCCCCAATACCGGGAGAGACGAATCCTGTCTAACCATCACTGCCTCCAAGTGCTTCGGGACTGCACCCAAAAACTACCTGTTTGCACGACTCCTTTGAGCCGTGGTAGGGTAGTAATCAAAGTGCAGTGGGAACACACTTGAGGCGAAGTGACAGTGTCAAGTCAGCGGACTAAGCTGTACTCATGTCACCTGGGAACTGATAACTGACGATAGGTATAATACCAACCAACAGTTCCCGACGAGTCCTGTCCAGTGTACTCGTAACCTAACGAGCACCCGCATACTATCTCAAGTACGACGTACTGACGGCTGTGGGACAGACCGTCTCCCATGCTGGGATGAGAAGCGCATACGCTAGTCTACTCCGGAGTATCGATGCCCTGTCTCGATAGTCCAACGACTAGGGACCTGTATAAGGATGTGCTTATAGATCACCCAGCTCCCACGAGTGTGAGCGCCATCACAACGCTGGTAATCAAGCAAAGATCCTAAGGGCTCTACTAATATGTATATCAGCAATATGCTAAAAGAAACACATGCACATATTAAAGCAGAGACAAACCAAGTAGCATACTACCATTTCGAGCAAGATTGTATATACAACTGTGAATATCCCAAGCTTCTATTAAGTAATATACAAACTAGTATGATACAGTAATGGCCTCTAGAGCATATATACTAACAATCTCCCACTTGCACAAAGGCCATGTACTGGCGTATCGAAGACCTATCATCTCGATCAGCCGCTCGAACTGAGTCTGGGGCAAGGCCTTGGTGAATGGATCTGCTGTGTTATCTTCTGAAGCAACCCTCCGAACCTCGATCTCCTGGCGATCCACGATCTCCCTGATCAGGTGATACCGTCTCAAGATGTGTCTGGATTTCTGATGGGACCTTGGTTCCTTCGCTAAAGCTATAGCCCCGTTGTTGTCGCAATACAGAGGTATTAGGTCAACAATGGACGGAACCACCTGAAGTTCTTTCAAGAACTTCCTCATCCAGACAGCTTCTTTTGTGGCATCAGATGCAGCGATGTATTCCGCTTCCATAGTCGAGTCAGCAATGGTTTCCTGTTTGGAGCTCTTCCAACACACCGCCCCTCCATTAAGGGTAAAGACAAAACCCGACATGGACTTGGAATCATCCTTGTCACTCTGGAAGCTGGAGTCAGCAAAGGCCTCAATCTGCAGGTCTTTTCCGCCATACACTAAGAACATCTCCTTAGTCCTTCTCAGGTACTTGAGAATGTTCTTTACTGCTATCCAATGTTTTTCCCCAGGGTTTGACTGATACCTGCTTACCACACTCAGTGCATAAGCTACATCCGGTCTGGTACACAACATCGCATACATTATAGAGCCTACCGCAGAAGCGTAGGGTATAATAGACATGCGATCCCTCTCCAAATCAGTCTTGGGAGACATCTCTTTGGAGAGGGTGATTCTGTGACAAGCCGGTAAATTACCGCGCTTGGAATCTTCCATACTGAATCTCTTCAGTATGGTGTCGATGTACCTGGACTGTGAAAGTCCTAATATCCTCTTGGATCTGTCACGGTAGATCCGGATACCCAGAATGTATGAGGCATCACCCAGGTCTTTCATGGAGAACCTGTGTGACAAGAACCCCTTGACAGATTGTAGCATAGGAATGTCATTTCCAGTTAAGAGAATGTCATCCACGTATAAAACGAGGAATACTACAGTTCTCGCTACAAATCTACAATAGATGCATGGTTCATCTGGATTTTTGATAAAGCCAAATTCCTTGACCGTCTCATCAAAACAGATGTTCCAACTCCGCGATGCCTGCTTTAGTCCATAAATGGACTTAAGCAACTTGCACACCTTTCCGCTGCTCCCACTTTGAATGAAACCCTCTGGCTGATCCATATAGACACACTCCTCTAAATGTCCATTTAGAAAAGCTGTCTTTACGTCCATCTGCCAAATCTCATAATCGTGGAAGGCAGCAATGGCAAGAAGGATCCAAATGGATTTCAGCATAGCTACTGGAGAAAAGGTTTCGTCATAGTCCAAACTAGGTCGCTGACGAAAACCCTTTGCAACCAGTCTAGCTTTATAGGTCTCAACCTGTCCATCTACACCAATCTTCCTTTTGAAGATCCACTTGCATCCTACGGGTTTTACCCCATCTGGAGCAATGTCCAACGTCCATACTTTGTTGGTGTACATGGACTCCATTTCGGTCCGCATTGCATCCAGCCATTTTACCGAGTCGACGCTCTGAATGGCTTGCTGGAAGCTAGTAGGCTCATCAAAGTCTATGATGCAATCCTCTCTATCCCCGTCAATGAGAAAACCGTAGTATCTCTCGGGCGGATGAGACTGCCTACTACTCCTGCGGAGTGGCGTGGGAATGTCCTGATCTTTCGAACCCTCTGGTTCTACTAAGCTTTCAGTAATAGCTTGTGGTTCTGGAATTTCTTCCAGTTCTATTGCGCTCCCACTTATTTCTTTTTCTAAGAACTGATGTTTCAGAAAATGGGCATTACGAGAAACAAGGACTTTTTGTTCCTCTGCGTAATAGAAAAGATACCCCCTGGAGTTCTTTGGGTATCCTACAAACTTGCACAGTACTGAGCGTGCCTCGAGCTTGTCCGTATGTTGCTTTTTGACATAAGCTGGACATCCCCAAATCTTCAGGTATTGAAGATAGGATTTCTTCCCACTCCATAACTCATATGGTGTGGTAGGCACAGTCTTAGTGGGAACTCGGTTCAAAAGGTATGCAGCTGATTCTAGCGCATAGCCCCAGAACGATCGCGGCAACTCAGCGTTACTCATCATGGACCGTACCATATCCAATAGGGTTCGGTTCCGTCTCTCCGATACACCGTTATGTTGCGGAGTGTATGGAGGAGTAAGCTGAGAGAGAATTCCATTCTCTTTTAAGTAACCCAGGAACTCGGCACTCAAGTATTCACCACCCCGATCAGATCTCAGTGCCTTGATACTTTTACCTGTTTTTTTTTCTACTTCATTCTTATATTCCTAGAACTTATCAAAAGCTTCGGATTTATGTTTCATTAAGAAGACATAACCGTACCTTGAAAAGTCATCCGTAAAAGTAATGAAGTAAGAATAACCGCTTCGTGCATGTGTAGACATTGGACCGCACACGTCACTGTGTACGAGTCCCAAGAGCTCGCTCGCTCTTACTCCGTGTCCAGTGAACGGAGTCTTTGTCATCTTTCCCTTGAGACATGATTGACAAGTTGCATACGATTGATATTCGAACGGATCCAAATATCCTTCTGTATGTAACTTAGTCAACCTTCTCTCATTGATGTGACCCAGTCTACAATGCCATAAGAAAGTTTTATTGATTTCTGGAGACTTTCTTTTGTGTGTATTCTGGACATTGAAAATCTGTGGCTGGTTTAATACGTATATACCATTGTTCAATGTACCTGACCCAATCAAAACTTGATTAAGGTGAATGTTCACTACATTACTTACAAATGCAAATTCATAACCTTCTTTAGATAATAAAGATACAGAAATGATATTACAGGTTGCATTTGGTACATAATAACAACTACGTAAAACCAAAAAGTGTCCATCCGACAATCCCAGGTGATAGTCCCCCACGGCCTCAGCATCCATGCTAGCACCGTTTGCAACTCTTAGGGTCATGTCACCTGCCTTCAAAACTCTTCGCTTTCTCAACGCCTGCAAAGAATTACAGATATGAGATCCTGATCCGGTATCCAATACCCAGGATGTAGAGTTTATTGATAGACGGTTTTCAATAACATACACACCTGAAGCTGAAGCCGCAACTCGCTTCAAATCCTGTGTTCTGGCCTTCCAAGCCTTGCAATCCTGTTTCCAGTGACCACTTTTGTGACAATAGAAGTATTCTTCCTTCCCCACCAGCTTTCCCGCTACCTTTGTTGCTTTTCCTTTTCCCTTCGTATCCACTTTACCGACACCGCCTCTTGGTTTGGCGGGGGCTTTCTTCTTCTTGCCTTTGGCTTTCTCCCTGGACCTAGAAGAGGAAGATCCTCCTACAAACAAAGTGGATGTCTCCCTACCCTTCTGTAGGGTGCCCTCAGCACTCCTCAACATGTTCAAAAGCTCGGAAAGTTCAACCTCCTTTCCTTGCATGTTGAAGTTAAGAATAAACTGGGCGTAAGTGGAAGGAAGGGACTGGAGAATCAAATCAGTATAGAGTTCATTCTCCAACGTGGTCCCAAGGTCCGCGAGATCCTCTATGTAGCCAATCATCTTAAGCACGTGTTCCGCTACCGATGATCCGACGGCCAACCTTGCCGAAAACAACTTCTTCGACACTTCGTATCTTGCGATACGAAACTGCTCTCCATACAGTTCTTTTGTATGAAGAAATATGGACTCTAGGTCCATATTCTCGTGCCTCCTCTGATGTTCGTTGTCCATCGAGGCTAGTACGAGGCATCTGGCCTTCGCGCAATCTATTTCCCAGGTCTTGTAGATTTTCCTATCTACGACACTGGTTTTGGGACCTGGGACAGGGGGAGCTTTGGTGGTAAGGACATACCCCAACTTGTCGTAAGTGATTGCCATCTTGACATTCTTGAGCCAATCTTTGTAGTTTGGCCCTGTCAATATGTTTTTATCTAGTAATAACTTAAGTCCGGTCATGTTGAATGGTCGCTGCAATTAGGAGAGAGAAAAGAAACACTTTAGCATGATGCTCTTGCAAGTTTAGAGTGGTTTTTAATTTGTCTAAACTGGATGGCTCCCATTGTCTCTCGAATCCCTTCTCAAACCGTAAAGAAAGGATTAGTCAGGATCAATCTCACCGTACAATACTTGCTTAACCGTTCAGCCAGGCCAGTGTCGGTACTTCGAGGGAGGTTTTCCAACACTTTCGCGAAGTTCCTTAATTAAGTAACCTCTTTTCCCTGTGGGCGTAGCCCCGCTAACATCTTTCTAGACACTTACTAAGTTTATAGCATTGATCGTTAAGTGAGAGTTTTCCCGAGGAGTAGCATATACTCACAGTAGGATCGGGATCCAAATATCATCGCGTGATAAAACCGAAGGAATCCTACCAGAATTATCACACTCCAAATGGTATGCAGCGCTAGCAAGTTTCAGTACTTATGAAACTCCCGATGTGGATTTTTGCCCCATGCTCTTATGACCTTGGCGTGAGGTCAAAATGTCATAAGTCACATGTCAAGTTCTTCCCATCATTATCCTGGTTAATTTGAACCCACCCGTACCTACCCTTGACGTAGGCCAAAATGGCAGTACGACTGTCTCAAACCAACGCATTCTATCTATGCAACAGATAAATATCCGGCAGCTACCAATCACTATGCCTTGGCGTGAGGTCAAAATACATAGCTTGAATACTACCGAATATTTAACTGAAATGATGGAGGGATACGGATGGTTTTGGCGAAACCGTGAACGTAGTGAACTTGATATAATCGATGGAACGAGATAGCTTTTAAAAGGAGTGGTTCAAGCTCCGCGTTTAAAAGTTTAGTTTTGAAAAGAACCGAGTGGTTTTCAAAGTGTTCCAATCGACTTTTACTTGGTTTATTTTCTTGCATTAGTTCTTTTAATGCGTCCCATCATTTAATCCTACCATTGCAGAAAACAACCAAAATATGACGTACGCTTATGCCATTCGCATTCGCCACGGGGCCCCGTCATCACCCGTTAGGTTACTTAACTAACGACAGAGCGGGGGCTGGGCTAGCGCGGCTGTAAAACATAAGCAACGCCTAAATAGTTATCATATATAAATATATAGCAATGATAGACATTACAGATCACAGATGAATACATTGGATATACTAGGAATCCGCAATCCGTTCGAGCCTGCAACGAAAAGCGGATTACACGGCCGCGGTGAATAGCCAATACCCCACCCAAGACCCCTACGGGTGCGGCAAACTACCCGCCAAGTACCCGAAGCGAAGCAACCTCCCTCACCACCGTGAGTAGGCCACTCGGCACTTCGAGATACCCGGTAGTTTGTGCACCCCCTCCATGGGTCTATCCTAGGAGCAAAAACAGTAAAAAGAATTATACAATGACGGCTACAACCCCGACCCGGTTGTGCGGCCAAACAAATAATAATATTACATCAATTTACATATTACAATAAATGAAAGAAAAAGCAACACTCATCTCACATCCACCCCGGCTATTCATCCGCGACAATCCAACCCATTCATATACACATACCATCATCAATCACAGATCACAGATATGTATAACCCCGACTAATCGACATATAGCGATTAGCCGACGTTCAATACATATAAACATCACAGATATAACCTTTTAGTCAAAGTGTATTGAAGTTCGGAAAAAAATACGGATTTATAGGCCCCCAAAAACAAATTTCTATTCTGGAAAATCTGGGCACATATAAACCATCTTAAAAATCCTAAAACCAAGCCAGAAATACACTGCACCAAACTCGACCCAGTGACGAGCCAACTCGGCCGCGGTTGCGCGGCAATAGCTTGCTATTGCCGCGGAACCGCGGCGCCTTGGTCGAGTCACTGGACCGGGTTTGGTGACTTTCTTCACAAAACCCTGAGACGATTTTAGGAGTATGACAAATTTTATTTTGAGCAGGAAAAATTTTAACAGAAAGTTAGGGTTTTGAAAACTCAGTTTTGCGATTTTTCCGATTCGAACTTCGATACACTCTACTACCTAGCTAGTTTATGTTTAGTTAGGCTCTGATACCACTGTAAGTCCACGTTGCCCACCCCGGTACTTGCGGGGAGGCGGAAAACGGAATAAAAAATCGAATTTTTATGAGCTTAGGCAACATGGACTAGACTATGAAGGATCTTTGCTAAACAAAAACAAGCTAAAGCTAACTAGAAACTAGCTAAGTGCTAGAAAGGTTATACCTTGGGCTTTATGTCCTTCTCTCCTTGCTCCTTGGAGTGGTGGAAGGAGGTCACCTTAGTCGTCTTCTCACGTCGAAGAAAGATCCACCCGAAAGCCTCGACCTTTGGCTTCAACTCCAAGCTAGAAGTAACTAGGGTGCAAGAAGTGCTAATCCTTGAACCCTAGATGAGAGTAGAGATTATCAAGAGAGAGTTTTTCTCTAGCTCAAGTGTTTCTCAACACATGAGAGGGGAGAGCTTGAGGGAGAGGAAGAACAAGAGAGAGAATGTGAATAATAGAATGAGAGAATAATATGAAGCATTCTCTCATATATGTGAATTATTGTAATTAGATAATTAGTGAGATAATTGTCATGGCTAAATCAAGACATGACCATTATCATTTCATTTTTAATGCAAATTGCAAGGATCAAAAAGTATCTTCCAAATGAAATGATGATGGTCAAAGTGTCAACCAAGGTCAACAAGTCAAGAAGGTCAAATGGTCAACAACCATAACCATGCACAATTATTAAACTAATATCAATTAACAATAATACACACATAAGCATTAGGGTTAATAAAATGACAATAGTCATTAACCCTAATCAAAGTCCTCTCCCTCTGTCTCAAGCAACTGTGCATACGCACCCGTATTCGTGATCCGAAAACACGAATACAATGAGAAAAACCAATCCCAAATCATATACTAGGATCCGGCTTAAACCAAAGCCCGCTAGTATAAGCTGTCCGGACAGCAAACGTGCACAAGTGCGCGGATGTGAACGAACCCTGTCGCAAAACCATGCGACCTCTACTCATTTTGCCTAAAGGCGAATAGCTCTCTCTGTGGGACTCTAAAGACTCGACACTACGCTCGCAGTGGGTTTAACCATAGACCGCAAGCGGCACTAGCTGTACGTAACGGTCCCTAGGTAGATGTCGACAAGAAGACTGACGAGGTGAACCCCATCTGAACTCCTACTGAGCCTGTATGTGACAATCTCTGTACAGTCCGGTCTGTTCGTCTGATACATCGCATGGCGGGCTGAGAGGGGCGGTGTGTTAGTTGTATGTATGCCCTAGAGGCCAGTATTGTACAGATGATGTATATTATATTGGATGCTTGGACATATATAGAGATGACTTTCTTGCTCGATATGATAGTATGCTATCTGGTTACTCTTTATCTTAACATGTACACTAGTCTCTTTAAACTGTCTTATAGTTACATGTTGGTAAAGCCCTTAGGATGTGTACTTGACTACCTGGACTATGATGCAGATCATGTTGGAGATAGTGCCCTCAGAGTCAATTATTGGATCACAGGCACGTGATTGCAATGATTGAGGGAGGACCTATCCCGGTACGACAGTCTTACTCGAGATGATAGTTTGCTATCTGGTTTACCTTTATCACCGTGTACTGCTTTAGGTGACCTGACAGGTCGCTATTGCACGTTGATAGAGCCCCTAGGATTCTTGCTTGACTGCCGGCAGTATGAGGGCGATCATATACGTGAGAGCTGGGGTCTACAAGCATATCCTTATAAGGTCCCTAGTCGTGGGAGTTTCGAGACAGGGCATCGATTCTCCAGAGTAGACTAGTGTATACAGTCGAGACCCCGACGAGGGGCGGTGGCCGGTCTCACAAGCCACTGGTGTGAGTTGGTTCACCTAAGATGTATACAGGTGCTCATTGGGTTATGAGTACACCGGACAGGACTCGCCGGGAACATGCTAGTTGGTCTTATACCTGACGTCAGATAGCAGTTCCCAGGTGACATGTGTACAGGTTAGTTCATCGACCTGGGGATCGTCATTTGTCTCGTGTGAGTTCCCACTGTGCTTTGATTACTACCCTACCACGGCTCAAAGGAGTCGTGCAAACAGGTTTTAGTTGGGTACAGTCCCGAGCCACATGGAGGCAGTGAGCGGATCTTCGGGGGTTTCGTCTCTCCCGGTATTGGGGGTGAGGTCGTGCTGTGTCTAGGAGAGCCATTACACGAAGTCCTTGGCCAAGGCAGGAGATTTACTGGTAGGTATTCCAGTAGTATCTCAGGGTGTTCTGGGCTACACTCCGACACGACTTGTACCGCTTTTGGGGGTCTGACTTTTACCCACCCCCTAGGCCCGACATGCGATGCTCATAGACGAACGGACCGGACTGTACGGATATTGTCACTGACAGGCTCAGTAGGGTGTCAGGATGAGTTCGCTCATCGACGTCCCTTTTGGTCAATAGCTGGTGGCCCGTTACGTATTGGCTTATACCTCTGACGTGCTAGTGGTTAAATCCACAGCCATAGTATTGACGAGTCTTTAGAGTCCACCACACTTTCAGTTACTCAGCTTTCGGGCGAAACGCTGTAGAGGCCGTATGGAGATATGGCAGGGTCCAATCAGATACGTACGGTATTGCACGGATCAGGATCGGACGGTTTGTACTAGTGGCCGTATGGATATATGGCATGGTTCGATCAGATACGTGCGGTATTGCACGGATCAGGATCGGACGAACATTACTAACCGGCTTTGGTTTAAGCCGGATCCTAGTTTAGTACAGTGTAGATTTTGTCTCTTTGCATTTGTATCCGGACGGAATACAGATGCGGGTGTGTATGCACAGTATCGGGTTTTTCCTGTAATTTATTACGGGACCAGTTTTCTGGAGTTGCCAGTTTGCATTCCGTTCCGGCCGGTTTTCCTTTGTTCTTTCCCGGCCGGACTTTTCCGATGGAGGGGGTTATTTGCAATTGTGCAAATAACATTTGTGGAGGGGGTTTCTTGCACTTGTATTCATTATGATAAGCTTTTTTGTTTTTCATCCATAATGGTGCTTTAATGAGATTTGAGTGGGTATGGGTTTTAAGTATGGTTGATGTTTCTTTGCTTTATGGATGTGGTCACCTCTTTCTTCTCCTACACTCACCTCCCTTCATGATATGTATTTGTTCCCTCCACCATTCTCACTTGAAAATGGCCGGCCACAATTTCTTGAGAGGAGATGAGAAAAATGAGAGAGATTCATTTTTGTATATAGCATTCTTCATCTCATTCCATTTGCTAGAAAATTGAAAGCACCAATTTTCTTTAGACCATTCCTCCGTCTATGGCAACCAACCCCAAAGAGACATACTCTACACTACATTCTACAGCACTTCTTGGGCATGTCGACTTGCCGGCTTCATGCCCGAGTTGCCTCGGTATAGAGGCGGGAGCCCGTAAAAGAAACAGGCAATGTGGTGCCCTTCCGGCGAGGAGGCGACGACCGGACTTTCCGCGAGAGATCGGGACGACGACGAGAAGACCGGAGGACTCGGATCACTCAGTATATCTCTTCCCATCTTGTTTTTAGCTAGAACTAGTTTAATGGTCCGATCCGGGGTTTAGTGCGCGGTGGTGCCGGTTTGCTAAGTTCGCAAAATTAAAGTTTATCACCGTTTCCGCATTTGGCCGTCGGATTGACGACCGGGGCGCCGCCGTGCACTTACAGTGGTATCAGAGCCTCGCCATTAACTTCGTCTAGCTTCGTTTGATGTGTTTTGCATTTCCGATCGACCAAAATTCCAAAATCTATAATTTAGTTCACATCAGTTTTCTGTTGAAATTTTTTGGTCTCTAAAAATTTTTCAGGTTGTAAAATATTGATGTACTGGATACTATAAGACTACTGGAAAAATTCGATACATTCAGTCGACGATTGGAGCGCGGAACCGCGGCCAAACCCCCCCTGGGGCCGCGGTTCCGCCACACATTGGAGTCGTCAATGCATCATTTTTTTTCCAGTGGGCTTCTGGGCTATTTTTAGGGGTTTTGGAATATTAAAATTGGGCCCAGGTTTTCTGTGAGTGCTACAGTTTTGATTGGGGGCCCACTTGTTAATTTTTGATCGATCGGATATTTTAAACACATCTTTCACAGTATTTACATTATATCTGCGACCGTGAATGTCACTCGATCGGTAAATCCAGTCTAACTGCTATAGCCCGGTTAGACGGATTTGCGAACGTGACTTTCACGTTGATGTTCTATGTATTTGCTGTGATGTTGCGGATCGGTCGTGGGGATAGCCTGGATGCAATGCTAGTACAGTGTTGTTGTATTGTGTACATTTGATTTTGCGGGGCGAGCGTCCGACGTGTGGACTGCCGTCACTGCCTGTTTGTATTATTCTTTTGGGGCACGACCAGGTTGCGGTCGATGTACCCATTGTATGTATATTTTACTTTCTGTACTAGGGTTACCCCGCGGAGGGGTGCACGGATAGCCGGGTTCTAGAGGGCAACGGGCCCGCATCTCAGGGCATTGAGACGGAGGGGGCTTCAGTCTGGAATTGGCAGGCTATTCGCCGCACTCGTAGGGGGTACAGGTTGACCCAGGGGGGTGCCCAAGTTACCGGATTCCGTGAAGTGCTGGGTGGTCCATTCACGGCGCTGAAGGGGGCTGCCTCGCTTCAGGTTTTGGCGGGTGACTTGCTGCGCCCGTAGGGGTCTAGGATTTCATTGCACAGGCTATCCACACGACCAGGGGAACGTCGGGTTTCAGTAGTGGCTCTGTGAAACCCGGGGATCCCAGATATCTGTATTGTTCTGTGATACTGTACATTTCTGTGATGTTGCATTTTATTCATGCCTTGAGCGAAATACTATATATTGGTATATATATTAGTAGATGTTGTATATGTTTTTCATCCGCGCTAGTCCAGTCCCCGCTCTGCCGTTAGTTAGCTAACCTAACGGGTGATGACGGGACCCAGTGGCGAATGTGGATGGCATATACGTACGTCAGTATATTTTCGTTCTTTGTGGTGTGATCAATTGATGGGACTGCATTGATTCGGATCAATGCAAGTTAAACAAACCTATTCTGATGTTGTTGGAACACTTTTTCAAAAGCTGTTATTGCAAGGACGTTCACTTTTGTTTTGCATCGTGGTATTCATTTGGAATATCCTGCTCCTCAGTCGACGAGGCAAGGGCCGAGATCCCTTCACCGGGAGTGACCCCTTGGACAGTAGTTTGCGTCAGGGCATTAACTTCACTATAGCCGATTACTTTTGCTTTGCATCGTGGTATTCAGTTGGAATATCCTGCACCTCATTCTACGGGGAAAGAGCCGAGATCCCTTCACCGGGAGTGACCTCTTTAGTAAAGGTTTTCGTCACTATATTTTCTAAAAAGCTATCCGTTCCTTCAACGATATCAAGTTCATTACGTTAAAGGTTTTCGCCAGAAACCATTCGTAGCCCTCCGTCGTTTCATATGGGTAGTCAATAGTATTCAAGCTGTGTATGTTGGCCAAAGTCAAGGCACAGTGATTGGTAGCTATTGGGTATTCATATGCAGCATAGATAGATGTGTTGGTTTGGGGCAGTCGTACTACCATTTTGGCCCAAGTCAAGGGTATGTACGGGTGGGCTCAAATTAACCTGGAGAATGACGGGTTGAACTTGACATGTGACTTATGATATGTTGGCCAAAGTCAAAGTCATAAGAGCATGGGGTAAAAATCACATCGGGAGTTTCAAAAGAACTGAAACTTGCCAGATATGCGTATACCTTCTGGAGTGTGATAGCGTGAGCGGATTCCGTCACGTTATCATGCAATGATAGTTGGATCCCGATTCCCACTGATGAGTTGGTTTACTCCTCGGGTGACCCCGACTAATTCTTCTTTCAGGTTTGGAGGAGAATTTGAGGTACAGTGGGAGGTTTCCAGATTAGATAAATTGGTAACCATTCTGATCTTGGTTTGAGTGCACGCTGAGTGTTTCTTTTCTCTCTCTCTTGGCAGCGACCATTGACCCGACCCTAAGACTATGACTCAGTGACCAAGTTGACCGAACCTTCTTAACACTGGCTTTTGGATTGTCAGAGTTGCAGACCTCATTGCCACTCCTACCTTTACCCTTTTCTCCAGGACACCCCGTATTACTACGAACGTCCACTTCCATTGGACAAAACCATCGTATGGTTAAATACGAACTCGAAGGAATTTATTCGAGGATGGTTTCTGGTTCTGGAGAAAAAGAATAGGACTATTCAGTTGTCTTTTCCTTTTTTCCTTCTCTCAGGTTGCGAGTACTCCTTGGTTTAGGAGATAGTACACCTATTACGCAAATTGGATAGTCTTCTTCCAAACCTTAGGCTGGTGCCGACCGGTAGGGAATGAAGAAAACCAATTAGCCTAAACGGTGTGCAGAAGGTATTAAGATTAAGACAAAGCAAGGGATTAGTAAGAGGGCAAAAGTAAATTGCGACTGATATTCACGACCAAACCAAGTATTTCATTACCACTCCCACATCACCTTTGTATTTCTCCAGGACACTCCGTATCACTACGAAGATCCACAGTTATTTGGATATTCCATCGTACGGTTATATACGAACTCGAAAGGAACTTGTTCCAGTTCGGGGATGGATTCTGGTTCAGGAGAAATAGGAATAAGATTTATTCAGTTGTCTTTTATCTTCACCTTCTCTCGCATTGCGAGTGCTCCTAGGACTAGGACAGTACACCCATTATGCTTATTGGATAGTCTTCTTCCAAACCATAGGCTGGTGCCGAACGGTAGGGAAGGAAGAAAACCAATTGGCCTAAAGGGGTGTGCAGAAGGTAATGACTAAAGACATAATAAAGGGATTTGGAGAGGTGGCAAAGAACTATACGGTTACAGTCGTGAATCTGGAAGAGGCATTACTAGGAATACCGGGATACCCCAACGAAACATTTCAATGTTTCAGTTTCACTGTGTACTGTTAAAAGAAAACTGATTTCCCGATTAGACACTTGCTCCAGGGTATGTATTTACCAGGTTTGATTCTCACATCTGTATGGTTTTTCAGATGATGAGTGGGAGTAAGTTATTGGGAATTGGGTGATCATCCTCATTATATCGGGATTCGTTGTAATCGGTGATATTTGAGGAGATCACCTGGGCTGTTTGCCTGTCGGCAAATATTTGGTTTTGAATATCCGCTGTTGTGCACCAATTTCAAATTGATATATCTGTACGTCTATTTTCATAGAGTGAGATATACCTTTTGATATTATGTCGATGACATTTACCTATATCAGCGGATGGTTAGGTAAGGAGCATTAAACAGCGGTGTAATTCTTCTTAACCATAAGTACAGTTTTCAACCTACGACACACAGTGAAAGAGTTGTTAGACTCGGCGGACTTATACAGAATATTGTATGTTGTCCAGTATCCATTAGGACAAAGGGGTTGGTCCTCTTACTATATTCTGTTTACTTTTAACTTCTCTAGTTCTTAGACGTGTGTTTCGTAGAAACACAGGGTCTAAGTTTTGAGGAGTTATAGGTATTTGAGTAGAGTAGAGAACCAGGTGTAGCAAGTATCGGGATTCTTCAAGGTGATCGAAGATGTAGATACTTGTGTATGGTATTCAGTTGATAGTAATGATAAAGAGAAATAGCTTCTCTTTCAGGTTACTCATAATTGGAAACATTCCTAAGTTGAGTAACGCTGATCGGCCTTTTTCCATTTAGTTGACATGCACTGGAGATAGCTGCATGATTTGAATCTGGTTCAATTAAATCAGTGCCTCTGGTTCTATATTAGATATAGTACAGTTCATATCTTAACATTGTTAAGGTACGGGGAGTTGTCCGGCTTATGATTAAAACCAGACTCTGGATAACTCAAGGCACGTTTCTGTAATGGCTGTTTGTGGGTTGACCCAGGCTATGACGAGGGTTGACTTTCTACCATAAGAAAGATCAATAGTGATATTGTTCTTAACTCGCCACATTTTAAAAGAAATGGATTTTTCCAAAAACAGTAGTGGGAGTATGGTAGAACTGGAAGTGATTCCAGAACCGCAAACGATTACTGAAGATTTGATAAAGAACCTAAAGATTCAATCTGTTTTGACATTCCATTGGCCACTCCGCAGATATGGTGGGTAACTTCAGGCACCCGAGAGGTACTTCGATAGCCTCAAGGACGGTGACAGGGAAGTTCTTGTTTACCCACACTTGCCATTGTTGTTGTTCCAGGCTGCGAGACCTGGCAGGAGGATGAGTATAGCGTCGTTCTAAACTAGATTTAGAAGTGCACGTCTATATGACTCTGCCAGAGGGTTGTCGTAGTCAGTGGGAGCAGCGGAAGCATTGGTGGACATCTGGCTTATGTCTATTAATAGACTAAAGCAGATATAGCGGAGATAGATCATCTATTTCTGATGTGACAGTCATGGGTTTGACGTCATCAGAATAGGGGATGGATCTGTTGAGAAGGTAGTAGGGTGTGATATCCGGGTTTTGGATGACATACACAAAGTAGGAAAAGAAACTCCTATACTACGATCGGTTATACTTTGGTCGTCACACAGTGGTTTCTCCACATGGGACTTGGACATTATATCAGACATAATGGTTATTAGATCTAGATTTGGGTGGTTTCCCAATCATGGTACTTTGACAGCATTCTAAGAGTATTTAGAATGGACGACTCCTGACATGGTAGTGTACCTGCAGGTAATGGAGTCACCCTCTCTAAAGGTGTCTTATAGACTAAAGTAGAGAGGGATGTGCATGATTGGCAGATCACTTGCTTAGGCAATTGAGTCAATCATGAGATGTCAAGTACCACACCAGATGTTGTTCTTGCACTAGATGCAATAAGTTGATATTGTTCCAATCCTGGAGAAACAGTCGGAAGCAGTTTTAGAACATAAGAGGATGTTCTAGGGATATGATAACGACAGCCTCATTTGGGAGACAGTTATCATTCCAGGCTTCCAAGGTGACATGGACGACAAGGAGGTTGTCAGAGTTATAGTTTTCCCTCTGACGAGGGGCAGTATTTTGGACAGGTGATCCAAGGCAATACTGAGGGAGGCATGGCGCAGGATACTGATTAAGTTCAGTTGACGATACAGTCTGAGAAGTTTGGATTTGGAGTTCATTTATGAGCTAGGTCCCATCAGGCATCCAGACATTCTAAGACAGGTATTGCTCATTTCGGGAGATGGTTTTCTCCGCGAACTTGAGATATAGAGAGACATAGAAAGAAACATCAGAGCGGATCCACTCGCTGAGGCTATTCCTCGAACGCAACAGTCTCGCAAACGAGCTTTGTGAGACTGACTAGTAGAGGAGTTGGGTGTTCGGTATCACACGGGCTGTGAGTATGCGACATCGCAATAATTAGCCTTGAGTGCAAGTGGGAGATTGTTGGAGATAGTGCCCTCAGAGTCAATTATTGGATCACAGGCACGTGATTGCAATGATTGAGGGAGGACCTATCCCGGTACGACAGTCTTACTCGAGATGATAGTTTGCTATCTGGTTTACCTTTATCATCGTGTACTGCTTTAGGTGACCTGACAGGTCGCTATTGCACGTTGATAGAGCCCCTAGGATTCTTGCTTGACTGCCGGCAGTATGAGGGCGATCATATACGTGAGAGCTGGGGTCTACAAGCATATCCTTATAAGGTCCCTAGTCGTGGGAGTTTCGAGACAGGGCATCGATTCTCCAGAGTAGACTAGTGTATACAGTCGAGACCCCGACGAGGGGCGGTGGCCGGTCTCACAAGCCACTGGTGTGAGTTGGTTCACCTAAGATGTATACAGGTGCTCATTGGGTTATGAGTACACCGGACAGGACTCGCCGGGAACATGCTAGTTGGTCTTATACCTGACGTCAGATAGCAGTTCCCAGGTGACATGTGTACAGGTTAGTTCATCGACCTGGGGATCGTCATTTGTCTCGTGTGAGTTCCCACTGTGCTTTGATTACTACCCTACCACGGCTCAAAGGAGTCGTGCAAACAGGTTTTAGTTGGGTACAGTCCCGAGCCACATGGAGGCAGTGAGCGGATCTTCGGGGGTTTCGTCTCTCCCGGTATTGGGGGTGAGGTCGCGCTGTGTCTAGGAGAGCCATTACACGAAGTCCTTGGCCAAGGCAGGAGATTTACTGGTAGGTATTCAGGTAGTATCTCAGGGTGTTCTGGGCTACACTCCGACACGACTTGTACCGCTTTTGGGGGTCTGACTTTTACCCACCCCCTAGGCCCGACATGCGATGCTCATAGACGAACGGACCGGACTGTACGGATATTGTCACTGACAGGCTCAGTAAGGTGTCAGGATGAGTTCGCTCATCGACGTCTCTTTTGGTCAATAGCTGGTGGCCCGTTACGTATTGGCTTATACCTCTGACGTGCTAATGGTTAAATCCACAGCCATAGTATTGACGAGTCTTTAGAGTCCACCACACTTTCAGTTACTCAGCTTTCGGGCGAAACACTGTAGAGGCCGTATGGAGATATGGCAGGGTCCAATCAGATACGTGCGGTATTGCACGGATCAGGATCGGACGGTTTGTACTAGTGGCTGTATAGATATATGGCAGGGTTCGATCAGATACGTGCGGTATTGCACGGATCAGGATCGGACGAACATTACTAACCGGCTTTGGTTTAAGCCGGATCCTAGTTTAGTACAGTGTAGATTTTGTCTCTTTGCATTTGTATCCGGACGGAATACAGATGCGGGTGTGTATGCACAGTATCGGGGTTTTCCTGTAATTTATTACGGGACCAGTTTTCTGGAGTTGCCAGTTTGCATTCCGTTCCGGCCGGTTTTCCTTTGTTCTTTCCCGGCCGGACTTTTCCGATGGAGGGGGTTATTTGCAATTGTGCAAATAACATTTGTGGAGGGGGTTTCTTGCACTTGTATTCATTATGATAATCTTTTTTGTTTTTCATCCATAATGGTGCTTTAATGAGATTTGAGTGGGTATGGGTTTTAAGTATGGTTGATGTTTCTTTGCTTTATGGATGTGGTCACCTCTTTCTTCTCCTACACTCACCTCCCTTCATGATATGTATTTGTTCCCTCCACCATTCTCACTTGAAAATGGCCGGCCACAATTTCTTGAGAGGAGATGAGAAAAATGAGAGAGATTCATTTTTGTATATAGCATTCTTCATCTCATTCCATTTGCTAGAAAATTGAAAGCACCAATTTTCTTTAGACCATTCCTCCGTCTATGGCAACCAACCCCAAAGAGACATACTCTACACTACATTCTACAGCACTTCTTGGGCATGTCGACTTGCCGGCTTCATGCCCGAGTTGCCTCGGTATAGAGGCGGGAGCCCGTAAAAGAAACAGGCGATGTGGTGCCCTTCCGGCGAGGAGGCGACGACCGGACTTTCCGCGAGAGATCGGGACGACGACGAGAAGATCGGAGGACTCGGATCACTCGGTATATCTCTTCCCATCTTGTTTTTAGCTAGAACTAGTTTAATGGTCCGATCCGGGGTTTAGTGCGCGGTGGTGCCGGTTTGCTAAGTTCGCAAAATTAAAGTTTATCACCGTTTCCGCATTTGGCCGTCGGATTGACGACCGGGGCGCCGCCGTGCACTTACAGATCATACTAGTGGGGACAAGGTAGTCCATAAGTACATCCTTCAAGGTCCCTAGTCGTGGGTGTATCGAGACGGGGCATCGATATACCAGTGTAGACTAGCGTATACGCTTCTCGACCCATGAGATGGGCGATGGATGATCCCATATCCATTGGTGTTTGACATCAGAGATGGTATACGGGTGCTCAGTGGAGACTGGGTACACTGGACGGACTCGCCGAGAACTCCCAGATGGTATTATACCTCACGTCAGATGGCAGTTCTCAGGTGACACTTGTGCAGGTTAGTCTGTAGACCCGAGATCGTCATAGAATCTTGTGTGATTCCCACTGTGCTTTGATATCCACCTTACCACGTCCATGAGGGCATGCAAAACGGTGGTCTTTGGGTACATTCCCGAGTCACATCGAGGCAATGAGCGATAGGAGGGGTTTCGTCTCTCCCGGTATTGGGGGTTGATGTTGCGCTGTGCTCGATTGGCCGTAACAGGGAAGTCCCTGGCCAGGGCTGATCAGAGATTTGCTGGTAAGTGTTACCAGTAGTTTCTCGACCCGTTATGAGCCTCACATCGGCACGACTTATCGGTTATTGGGGTCTGACATTTACCACCCCTAGACTTGATATGCGACATATCAGACCAACAGACCGGACTGTACGGTAAGTGTTACTGGTTGGATTCACAGGAGTGTGAGCGGGCTAGCTCATCGATCTTCTGATCGCTCAATACCCAGATGGCCGTTACGTTTAGCAGACCGCTTGTGGCTTGTAGGTGCTTGATATGATCATCATCTGCTACCGGCGTATTGACGAGTCTTTAGAGTCCTACACAGAGGTTTCCTGGCTCAAGCGAAATGAAATAGGAGCGCATATGAGATATGTGCAGGACCGAGAATAATGCGTGTATGTGATACCGTATTTCATTCTCGCGATGGATGTATCGATTGGTTATATTCGATATAACTTAGATATCGAATCAAGGATTGATTCGATAATCCGATACATAGGATACTAGTCGGTTATATGCGATATAACCGGATCGTTAAATCAAGTGTTGATTTAATGACTTAATGTATAATTATATATTTGATATATTATTTTGCATTAGCTAGTATTGGTTCACTTTATATGGATTTTCTCACTTGATGTGCAAGAAGTATATGTGATATACTTTTGTGCACATATTTGTATCATGTTTGATGATACTTGATCATTTAGTTAAGTGTATAGAATTAAACCATGGTTAATTTGATGATTAGGGTTTTGCATATTCATTTATTTATTTATTTGTTCATTTATTTATTTGGAAATGATTTAGATAAGAATGGTGGCTTTATTTGTTTCTAGTTGAAGCTTCATGAAGCTTTGACTTCTTAACCATTCTTGTCTTCATGCTTAACCCTAACCCATCCAAGTAACCATGGTCTATTCTCTACACTCTACCCTAGTTAGTATATGATAAGTATTCATTTACTTTTCAATTTGAAAAAAGACTTATCATATTCTTTCTTCTTCTTCATCATCTTCTTCTTCAAGAAAAGCTTAAGTCCATCAATGGCAACTTGAGCAAAAGTGAGAGAAATCCAATTCTAAAGTGAAACCACCTCCTATTTCTTCACCCTCTACCTCTTGCTAAGTAGTATAGGGTGTTTTCTTCACAAGTTTCACAACTTGGTGAAGTTGGAGCTTGAACTTGTGATGCCTCGACGTAGATCATCTTCGGCACGAAGCCGACGACCTAGTCCGCCCATTTCTCCGATGAAGCCGACGATTGAGTTCGGAATTCGAGATGGACAGCGAGAGGACGCCTACGTGGAGCTAAGGAAGTGGAGAACCGGATCTACAAAGGTTGTAGCCTCTCTCCTTTAGTTAAGATGTTAACTAGTTTACTGTTTCGCTTAATTTTCTAGTCGACGATCCGTATTAGGGTTTCTCGGCACCCATAAAATTTGAAATTGGCATGGTTGATGCCTTGTGAGACTTCATTAGTGTGCTTAGGAACCCTACAGTGGTATCAGAGCCTAGCTAGAGCCTTAGGTGAAGTCCAGACGGAGTTTGAAATCCGATCGAACCGAAACCCTAATATCAAAGTAGCTCTCTGTACATTTTTTAAAAACTGGGTTTTTTCCAAATTAAAAATATGCAGAAAATTCAGCAGGACTTTCTAAGAATTACTGTGAAACACGATCGCCCAATTCCTCCATAGTGCGGCGGAACCACGGCAGAAGCCTGGCTTCTGCGGCGGTTCCGCGGCCTGATGATGACGTCAGCCCTCCTACTTTGCACAGTAATTCCTATTTCACAGTGCTGAGTTTTCTGGGAATTTTTAAATTTACTCAAGAGTTGAGTGTTCTGGGGTTGCATCATAAATCGGTGTTTCGATCGGATTATCAAGCTTTGTCTAAGTGTTTTCCGGATAATTTTTTGAATATGTTAAAAAGTTCGACCGGATATAAATACCCAACTTTTCCCCTGCCGGAAAATTTCCAAGTGTTGGATCTTTCTGTGGTTTAAGGACGTTCTGAGTAGTGCAAGTAACATGATGGTCCCTCTCGAAGACAACAAACCTTAACTCGATTATGTGACCGTCTTGAACTGCCCTTTGAACCTTCGGGTTTGGGGCAGTACGGCGTGCCACATGTGAGGCGTTGGCTTGACCCTTCTACGGCTGGACCGTTGGTACTGAGGCATGAAGTGAATGTCTTTGATCCTATTTCATGTGTTGAACGGTTTCGGGAAAACTTGGTTGTTCGAATGTTCGATCGGAAAGTTTAATATTTTCTATTTATCCGGAATGGGATACAATAATTGGAATTCACAAACAGTTATGAGATAACTGAATGAATGATATAAATCTAGCGGTTTAGTTTCATTTGATATTGAAAAGAGTTTTCGATAATGAGACTAAAATGCGGGGTTTATAACTGTTAGGCATGTGATGTCTAAGTATTTCATTTTGATTAGGCAAGCGATGTCTAAAGAGGTTGCGGATTCCAATTGTTGTAGTTTTACACTTTCTTTTCTGTGACCGTAAGTGTAATATGTGATATCGCCGGTTTCGTTGCTATATGTCAACGACAATTGGGATGCGCATATTTACTTACGTTGATGACATGTGTTGTTATGTATTGCTGGATATGTTATATTGGATCGTCGTGTTTGAATAGCCGGGGGTTTTTATGTGAGATGAGTGTTTTTCATTTTCTTTCATGTAAAAACTTGTATGTAATATTCTTTTATTTTGGGGCACTTCCAGGTTGTGGAAGATATCACCTTTTGTATATTATTTACTTTTCCGCATTAGGATAGACCCAAGGAGGGGAGCACAAGTAACCGGGTTCTGGGGCCCAGTGGGAGACCAACTCGAGCAGTCGAGTCCGGGTCTCCTAACCCTAGAATTGGCAGGGTTGCTTGCCGCTCTCGTAGGGGTCTAAGGGTGTGGGATTGGCTATTCATCACGACCGTGGAATCCGTGTTTTATACTGGCTCGTATTGAAAACACGGACGTCCTAGTATATCCAATGTTTCATATGTTTCTTCTGCTGCGATATCTGTGATGTGATCATGTGATGTTCTGTGATAGATACAGTATATAGTATATATGATATATTATATAGGCGTTACTTATGTTTTACACCCACGCTAGCCCTGCCCCGCTCTGCCGTTAGTTACCTAACCTAACGGTGCACGAGGGGACATCGAGGCGAATGCGGATGGCATAAGTGTACGTCGTATTTATCTGTGATGTTTAGGTATTTAAATGATGGGACTTCATTAATGTGATTAATGAAATAAAAGAAACCAAAAGATGTTGTAGAATCAAATTTTAAATAAAACAGGTAGCTACAGTTCTTGCTTTTCATAGCGGTATATATGATATACCCTGCACCTTATTCGATGAGGAAAGGACCGAGATCCCTTCACCGGGAGTGACTCCTTTAGCAATAACTGGCAGATGCTACACACTCGGTTTATTTTTGGTTGCTTCTATAGTTTCTGCTTTGCACAGTGATATATATGATATATCCCGCACCTCATTCGACGAGGAAAGGGCCGACGATCCCTTCACCGGGAGTGACCCCTTTAGCAAAACTAGAAAAGCCTCAAAATCATTCCATTTCAAAACTTCATTTGATTCTACAACGATATCAAGTTCATTACGCAATAGGTTTTCAGAAAAACCTGTCGTAGCCCTCCGTCATTTCAGATAAGTCCTGTTTAGTATTCGTGCTGCGTTTGTTGACCTTGTCAAGGCGCAGTGTGTGGTAGCTAACCAGTATTTATCTGTTTATGCATATGATGCAGATTGAGTTAGGGTAGTCGTACGGCCTTATTGACCTTGTCAAGGGTCGTGCGGGTGGGTTTAATTCAATCAAGAAATGACGGGTTGAACTTGACTTACGGTCTATGGTTTGTTGACCTTGTCAAGGTCATAGATCGTTTGGGGCAAAACATTATCGGGAATTTCAAGTGTTGAAATTTGCAATGAGATTGCATACCTGCTATAAGATAGTTGGATCCCGATACCCACTGCGAGTAAGAGTTACTCCTGGGAGAGTTTTACACATTACAATTAACCGATCAAGTAGGTGTCTAGAAAGGTGTCAACGGGGTTACGCCTCTGGAAAAACGAGGTTTACATTAATTAGGTTCGTGCGAAAGCACGGGGGACCTCCCTCAAAGTACCGACACTGGCCTGGCTGAAAGATTGGCGAACTTGTAGTGTGTAATTAATCCCGGCTAGTCTTTCCTTTTAGGGTTTGAAGGAAGATTTGATAAAAACCAGTGGGAGCCATCCTGATTAGATAAGATAAAAACCAATCTGATCTTGCAAGAGCATACGCTAAAGTGTTTTCTTCTCTCTCTCTCCAGGTAGCGACCATTTCATGCCCTAATAAAGATAATAATATGGATGTATTGACTGAACCCGCATGTTATACTGTGCTGGGGAACGTTGGTTCCGTTCTTTCTTATAAGAGTTATAGGAATGAACAGGATATAGGGGAATACCAGGATTCCCATGCCACCCGATTGAAGAAAGTACATGATGATGCATTTTCTTCGGGTGTGTTCGTTACTGAGAACTGTTTCTCCATTTCCTCTACGTCCTGGGTATTAGATACCGGGTCAGGATCCCATATATGTAATCAGTTACATGAGCTAAGGAAAGGTAGAGAACTTGGAGAAGGTGATAAAGATATTAGAGTTGGAAATGGTGCAATTGTTGCAGCTAAGACTGTCGGGGAATATCACCTTGAATTACCTACTGGTAATACATTGGTTCTGAACGAATGCTATTACATGCCGAACCTGATATGCAACATTATATCGGTTTCTTTATTAAGTAAAGAGGGATATAATTTTGTATTACAGGATAATGTTATGAACATTTTCCGTAACCAAAAGTTGGTTGGATCAGGCACGTTGTGCAATGGCATTTATGTTCTAAATCAATCAACAGTTCTGAGCATAACAAACACACACAAGAGTAAGAGTTCTGAACTGAACGAATCCTTCTTGTGGCATTGTAGACTGGGTCACATCAATGTGACACGACTGGCTAAGTTGCATAAGGATGGATATTTGAAACCATTCGAATTTTCATCTTATGACACTTGCCAGTCATGTCTCAAAGGCAAGATGACCAAAACTCCGTTTACGGGACACGGAGAAAGAGTTACAGAACTCTTAGGACTGATACATAGTGATGTATGCGGTCCTATGTCTACACATGCCAGGGATGGTTCTTCGTACTTCATTACATTCACTGACGATCTCTCTAGATTCGGATATGTGTTCCTGATGAAACACAAATCAGAAGCTTTTGAGAAATTTAGAGAATATAAACAAGAAGTCGAGAACCAAACCGGAAAAAGTATTAAAATCCTTCGATCTGATCGAGGAGGTGAATACTTAAGCAATGAATTCCTGGACTTCCTAAAAGAGAATGGGATTCTCTCTCAGCTGACTCCTCCATATACACCACAGCACAACGGTGTATCAGAACAGAGGAACCGCACCCTATTAGATATGGTGCGCTCTATGATGAGCACAGCTGAGTTACCTATTTCCTTTTGGGGATATGCGCTGGAAACAGCAGCATACCTATTGAATCAAGTTCCATCTAAATCTGTACCTACCACACCATATGAGATATGGAGTGGGAAGAGGCCATATCTTAAACGAGTTAAGATATGGGGTTGTCCAGCCTATGTCAAAAGACAAAATCCGGATAAGCTCGAGGCACGGTCAGTTCTTTGCAAGTTTGTGGGATATCCAAAGAACTCATATGGGTGTTTTTTCTACCACAGTGAGGAACAAAAAGTGTTTGTTGCTCAACATGCCACCTTTTTAGAAAAGGAATTCCTTGAAAAAGAAATTAGTGGCAAAGTGGTAGAGCTGGAAGAAGTTCCAGATACACAAACCGTAACTGAAGATTTAGTGGAACCAGAAGATTCAGAAGCTCCCAATGAACCTCAGCCTCTCCGCCGATCTAGTAGGGTTCCTCGCCAACCTGAGAGATACTACGGTTTTCTCATGGATGGTGGGAGCGAGGATTGCATCATGGAGGATGATGACCCAACTAGCTTCGAGCAGGCCATCACGAGTAGGGACTCAGTGAAATGGATGGATGCAATGCGGTCCGAGATGGAATCCATGTACACCAACAAAGTATGGACTTTGGATGTTGCTCCTGAAGGGGTAAAACCCATCGGGAGCAAGTGGATCTTCAAGAAAAACTTGGTGTAGATGGGAAAGTGGAGACTTTCAAAGCTAGACTTGTAGCAAAGGGTTTTCATCAAAGACCAGGTATGGACTATGACGAAACCTTTTCTCCAGTGGCTATGCTTAAACCATCCGGATCATGCTTGCCATCGCTGCATATCATGATTACGAAGTCTGGCAAATGGATGTTAAGACCGTCTTTCTAAATGGTGATTTAGAAGAGTGCGTGTACATGACTCAGCCAGAGGGCTTCGTAGACAGTGGGAGCAGCGGGAAGGTGTGCAAGCTGCTTAAATCCATTTATGGATTAAAGCAAGCATCGCGGAGTTGGAACATCTGCTTTGACGTCATTATCAAAGAGTTTGATTTCGTCAAAAACCCAGATGAACCTTGTATCTACAAGAAGGTAGCAGAGAGTAAGGTTGTATTCCTTGTATTGTACGTGGACGACATACTCTTGATAGGAAATGATATTCCTATGCTGCAATCGGTCAAGCTCTTCTTATCACAAAGATTCTCAATGAAAGATCTTGGTGATACCTCCTGCATATTGGGAATTACGATCTATAGAGATAGATCCAAACGGATATTGGGATTGTCCCAATCCAGGTACATTGACACCGTACTAAAGAGGTTTAGTATGGAAGAATCCAAGCGTGGAAACTTACCCACGATCTCTGGAGTCACTCTCTCCAAAGAGATGTCTCCCAAGACAGATTTGGAGAGAGCTCGCATGCAAGGGATACCCTATGCTTCGGCTGTAAGCTCTATCATGTATGCGATGCTATGTACCAGACCCGATGTAGCATACTCACTAAGTGTAGTGAGCAGGTATCAAGCTGATCCTGGAGAGAGTCACTGGACAGCTGTGAAGAGCATTCTCAAGTACTTGCGAAGGACTAAAGAGATGCTCTTGGTGTATGGTAACGGAGAACTCCAAGTGGAGTCCTTTACCGATTCGAGCTTCCAGAGTGATAAGGACGACTCTAAGTCACAGTCGGGATTTATCTTTACCCTTTACGGAGGGGCGGTTAGCTGGAAGAGTTCCAAGCAAGAAACCGTGGCAGACTCGACGATGGAGGCTGAATACATCGCTGCCAACGATGCTGCCAAAGAGGCTGTCTGGATCAAGAAGTTCATTACTGAACTTGGAGTGGTTCCATCCATTGAGCATCCAATACCTTTGTATTGCGATAACAATGGAGCAGTGGCTTTGGCCAGGGAACCCAGGTCCCATCAGCGATCCAGGCATATTCTGAGGCGGTATCACCTGATCCGGGAGATAGTTGATCGCCGGAAGATCGAGGTCAGGAGGGTTGACACGAAGAACAACACGGCGGATCCACTCACGAAGGCCATTCCCCAGATACAGTTTGAGAGACTCTTCGGGATGCTCGGTATGCGATACTACAGCAGCTGGCCCTAGTGCAAGTGGGAGATTGTTAGTTGTATGTATGCCCTAGAGGCCAGTATTGTACAGATGATGTATATTATATTGGATGCTTGGACATATATAGAGATGACTTTCTTGCTCGATATGATAGTATGCTATCTGGTTACTCTTTATCTTAACATGTACACTAGTCTCTTTAAACTGTCTTATAGTTACATGTTGGTAAAGCCCTTAGGATGTGTACTTGACTACCTGGACTATGATGCAGATCATACTAGTGGGGACAAGGTAGTCCATAAGTACATCCTTCAAGGTCCCTAGTCGTGGGTGTATCGAGACGGGGCATCGATATACCAGTGTAGACTAGCGTATACGCTTCTCGACCCATGAGATGGGCAATGGATCATCCCATATCCATTGGTGTTTGACATCAGAGATGGTATACGGGTGCTCAGTAGAGACTGGGTACACTGGACGGACTCGCCGAGAACTCCCAGATGGTATTATACCTCACGTCATATGGCAGTTCTCAGATGACACTTGTGCAGGTTAGTCTGTAGACCCGAGATCGTCATAGAGTCTTGTGTGATTCCCACTGTGCTTTGATCTCCACCTTACCACATCCATGAGGGCATGCAAAACGGTGGTCTTTGGGTATAGTCCCGAGTCACATGGAGGCAATGAGCGATAGGAGGGGTTTCGTCTCTCCCGGTATTGGGGGTTGATGTTGCGCTGTGCTCGATTGGCCGTAACAGGGAAGTCCCTGGCCAGGGCTGATCAGAGATTTGCTGGTAAGTGTTACCAGTAGTTTCTCGACCCGTTATGAGTCTCACATCGGCACGACTTATCGGTTATTGGGGTCTGACGTTTACCACCCCTAGACTTGATATGCGACATATCAGACGAACAGACCGGACTGTACGGTAAGTGTTACTGGTTGGATTCACAGGAGTGTGAGCGGGCTAGCTCGTCGATCTTCTGATTGCTCAATACCCGGATGGCCGTTACGTTTAGCAAACCGCTTGCGGCTTGTAGGTGCTTGATATGATCATCATCTGCTACCGGCGTATTGACGAGTCTTTAGAGTCCTACACAGAGGTTTCCTGGCTCAAGCGAAACGAAATAGGAGCGCATTTGAGATATGTGCAGGACCAAGAATAATGCATGTATGTGATACCGTATTTCATTCTCGTGATGGATGTATCGATTGGTTATATTCGATATAACTTAGATATCGATTCAAGGATTGATTCGATAATCCGATACATAGGATACTAGTCGGTTATATGCGATATAACCGGATCGTTAAATCAAGTGTTGATTTAATGACTTAATGTATAATTATATATTTGATATATTATTTTGCATTAGCTAGTATTGGTTCACTTTATATGGATTTTCTCACTTGATGTGCAAGAAGTATATGTGATATACTTTTGTGCACATATTTGTATCATGTTTGATGATACTTGATCATTTAGATAAGTGTATAGAATTAAACCATGGTTAATTTGATGATTAGGGTTTTGCATATTCATTTATTTATTTGGAAATGATTTAGATAAGAATGGTGGCTTTATTTGTTTCTAGTTGAAGCTTCATGAAGCTTTAACTTCTTAACCATTCTTGTCTTCATGCTTAACCCTAACCCATCCAAGTAACCATGGTCTATTCTCTACACTCTACCCTAGTTAGTATATGATAAGTATTCATTTACTTTTCAATTTGAAAAAAGACTTATCATATTCTTTCTTCTTCATCATCATCTTCTTCTTCAAGAAAAGCTTAAGTCCATCAATGGCAACTTGAGCAAAAGTGAGAGAAATCTAATTCTAAAGTGAACCCACCTCCTATTTCTTCACCCTCTACCTCTTGATAAGTAGTATAGGGTGTTTTCTTCACAAGTTTCACAACTTGGTGAAGTTGGAGCTTGAACTTGTGATGCCTCGACGTAGATCATCTTCGGCACGAAGCCGACGACCTAGTCCGCCCATTTCTCCGATGAAGCCGACGATTGAGTTCGGGATTCGAGATGGACAGCGAGAGGACGCCTACGTGGAGCTAAGGAAGTGGAGAACCGGATCTACAAAGGTTGTAGCCTCTCTCCTTTAGTTAAGATGTTAACTAGTTTACTGTTTCGCTTAATTTTCTAGTCGACGATCCGTATTAGGGTTACTCGGCACCCATAAAATTTGAAATTGGCATGGTTGATGCCTTGTGAGACTTCATTAGCGTGCCTAGGAACCCTACACGGTGAACGTCAGTCCCCTAATAGCACTACAAGTCGTGTTGGAGTGTAGCCCAGAACACCCTGAGATAACACTGGAAACCTACCAGTATGTCTCGCTTGCCCTGGCCAGGGACTACTCGTGTAATGGCTCTCCTGGACACAGCGCGATGTCAACCCCCAATACCGGGAGAGAAGAATCCTGTCTAACCGTCACTGCCTCCAAGTGCTTCGGGACTGCACCCAAAAACTACCTGTTTGCACGACTCCTTTAAGCCGTGGTAGGGTAGTAATCAAAGTGCAGTGGGAACACACTTGAGGCGAAGTGACAGTGTCAAGTCAACGGACTAAGCTGTACTCATGTCACCTGGGAACTGATAACTGACGATAGGTATAATACCAACCAACAGTTCCTGACGAGTCCTGTCCAGTGTATTCGTAACCTAACGAGCACCCGCATACTATCTCAAGTACGACGTACTGACCGCTGTGGGACAGACCGTCTCCCACGCTGGGATGAGAAGCGCATACGCTAGTCTACTCTGGAGTATCGATGCCCTGTCTCGATAGTCCAACGACTAGGGACCTGTATAAGGATGTGCTTATAGACCACCCAGCTCCCACGAGTGTGAGCGCCATCACAACGCTGGTAATCAAGCAAAGATCCTAAGGGCTCTACTAATATGTATATCAGCAACATGCTAAAAAAACACATGCACATATTAAAGCAGAGACAAACCAAGTAGCATACTACCATTTCGAGCAAGATTGTATATACAACTGTGAATATCCCAAGCTTCCATTAAGTAATATACAAACTAGTATGATACAGTAATGGCCTCTAGGGCATATATACTAACATAAAGAACCCTAAACTAGAATCGTTAACTAGAGAATCATACGAAACAAAAAGTAAACTACTTTACATCTAAGTGTTTGCGGAATACAACCTTTGTAGATCAGTCCTTCGCTTCTAAAGCTCCGATTTGAAGTCCCTTCGCTGCGATCCAAACCCCGGACTCTTGAGAGGCTCCACAAGACGAAAGGAACGATCTTGCTAGAAGTCTTCGAGGTCGAAGATGATCTATGTCGAGGAGACACTAACTCAAGCTATTACTTCAGTAATGAGATATTAATGAAGTAAACACCCTATAATAAAATGCTAATCTTGTAGAGGATGATGAAGTAGGAAGTAGGCTCACTTTAGTTTTATTTTTCTCACAATATTTTCTCTCTTTAGAAAAACCTAGCAAGCTTTTGCTCAAGGAAGAAGAAGATGAGCTCAAGAGATGAGAATGAAATAATAAGGTGAGAGAATCAACCATGGGTGAGTTTGTATCATATACTAACTCATGTAGAGACATAACCATGGGTAAATTATAATGGTTAGGTTAATAAATATCTTAAGTAAAACAAAACTAGCGGACTAAGTCAATCCATCCACAAGCTTCATGAAGCTTCATGCATGTGACTAATTATGCACTAATTTGGATTTACTATAAATATTTAAAACCCAACATTATAATTAGTATGGTGTAAGTCTCATACACCCATATAGTGTGTATCAACAACCATGATACAAAATAAAACACAATTAATATATATCACATATATATTAAGTATGCACATGTGAGAATAATAAATGCTTAAGTGAGCTACTATTAGTTAATGTAAATTAGTATATCAAATATACAATTATACACTAAATTATCAAATCAACACTTGATTTAATAATCCGGCTATATCACATATAACCAACTAATATAAATGAACCAACTTATCGAATCAACACTTGATTCGATAACTCGGTTATATCACATATAACCGTCCGATACAAATATAGCGAGAATAGAATACGGTATCACATACTCGTATTATTCTCGGTCCCACACATATCACGTATGTGCTCCTACTTTGTTTTGCCTGAGCTGTTAGTGTATATGCCCAAGAGGCCATTACTGTATCATACTAGTTTGTATATTACTTAATGGAAGCTTGGGATATTCACAGTTGTATAGACAATCTTACTCAAAATGGTAGTATGCTACCTGGTTTGTTTCTACTTCAATGTGTGTACATGTGTTTCTTTTAACATATCTCCTATACACATTAGTGGAGCCCTTAGGATCTTTGCTTGATTACCAGCGTTGTGATGGCAGTCACACTCGTGGGGGCTGGGTAATCCACAGGCACATCCTTATACAGGTCCCTAGTCGTAGGACCATCGAGACAGGGCATCGATACTCCGGAGTAGACTAGTGTATGCGCTTCTCATCCCAGTAAGGGAGACGGTCTGTCCCACAGCCGTCAGTATATCGTACTTGAGATAGTATGCGGGTGCTCGTTAGGTTACGAGTACACTGGACAGGACTCGTCGGGAACTGATTGGTTGGTACTATACCTATCGTCAGTTATCAATTCCCAGGTGACATGAGTACAGCTTAGTCCACTGACTTGACACTGTCACTTCGCCTCGAGTGTGTTCCCACTGTACTTTGATTACTACCCTACCACGGCTCAAAAGAGTCGTGCAAACATGTAGTAGTTGGGTGCAGTCCCGAAGCGCTTGGAGGTAGTGACGGTTAGACATGATTCGTCTCTCCCGGTATTGGGAGTTGATATCGCGCTGTGTCAAGGAGAGCCATTACACACAGTCGTCCCTGACCAGGGCAAGCGAGATACACTAGTAGGTTTCCAGTGTTATCTCAGGGTGTTTTGGGCTACACTCCGACACAACTTGTACCGCTATTAGGGGACTGACATTTACCGCCCCTAGGCCCGCCATGCGATATTATCAGACGAACAGACCGGACTGTACGGAGACTGTCGCATTCAGGCTCAGTAGGAGTTCCGATGGGTTCACCTCATCAGTCTTCTTATCGGCATCTACCAAGGGGCCGTTAGGCACAGCTAGTGCCGCTTGCGGTCAGTGGTTAAACCCACTGCCAGCGTAGTGTTGAGTCTTTAGAGTCCCACACAGAGAGCTATTCGCCTTTGGGCAAAAAGGGTAGAGGTCGCATGGTTTTGCGACAGGGTTCGGTCACATCCGCGCACTTGTGCACGTTTGGTGTCCAGGCAGTTATTACTAGCGGGCTTTGGTTTAAGCCAGATCCTAGTATACATTTTGGGATTGGTTTTATCTCATTTGTATTCGTGTTCCCCGAAACGCGGATGCAGGTGTGTATGCACAGTTGACCGAGACAGAGGCAGAGGATTCTCATTAGGGTTGTTGACTGTTGACCTTTTCTAAACCCTAATGAGAATAAGAAATATGATTAATAATAATATTAATTAAGTATTAGTGTGCCATGGTTGGGTTGAAAGTTTGACTTTGTTGACTTGTTGACTTTGTTGACCGGTTGACTAGCTTGGACTTGTTGACCGTCATCATTATAATGGCTATCATTTCATGGCTAAGACTTTTGCTTGCTTGTTATTCTTTACAAAATGAGTGCATGAAATGATAATGCCATTGACATGTACCATCACATAATACTCAATTACTATTATTATCATGATTATTTTGTATCATGAGAGAATGGTTGCAAAAGTCTTCACTCATTCCATCATTTGCTCTCTCTCTCATCAAAGCTCTCCTCTTCCTCTTGCTCTTCCTCTAGCTCAAGGCAAAATCTCTCATGAGTTGAGAACCATTTGCCTTGGAGATAAAATTATAAAACACTTCTCTACTCATTCTAGAGTACAAGGTCCAGCAAGCCAAGTATTCCAGTTTCCTCTAGATTGATGTTGGAGCCAAAGGTAGAAGCTTTCGGATGGATCCATCTTCGGCACAAGGAGACGAAGAGGTGAGGCCGATCTGACCACTACAACGAGTCGAAGAGAAGGAGTTCAAGTTAAGGTATAACCCCTAACATAGTAGTTAAACTCTTAGTTAGGTTGTTAGATAGTTTGTTTAGTAAAGTTCCGTTTTTTGAGTCCATGTTACCTTCACCGAAAAAAATCGTTTTTCATCATTTCCGCAACCCCAAAGAACCGGGGACGGGTAACGTGGACTTACAGTGGTATCAGAGCTTAGCTAAACACTATCTAACATGTTAGCAAAGTAACTAGAAGTTCGATCAGAGAAAACGAATCACAAAACATGCCTGAAACTTAAACTTTCTGTCGATTTTTATTCTGCTCTAAAAATTATTGGACATACACCTAAAATCGGCTCAGGGTTTTTAGTAAACACCCAAGAAAAACGATCCAGCGAGTCGACCAACTCACCGCGGAACCGCGGCAAGAACAACTTCTTGCCGCAGACCGCGGCCGAGTTGACTCGGCCGTTGATCTGTTTTCCTGCAGAGTGTTTAGAAGGGTGTTTTGGGATTTTTGCAATATGTTTTTTCTGCCCAGATTTTCCAGAAAACATAATGTGTATTTGGGGTGGTTACAAATCCGTATTTTGATCGAACTTCTATAGACTTTAGCTAACGGGTTATATCTGTGATGTGATATATGTATCGAACGTTTGCTAATCGCTATACGTCGATTAGTGGGGTAATACATATCTGTGATCTGTAATGTTGATGGTTTGTGTATATGAATTCATTGGATTGTCGTGGATGAATAGCCGGGGGGTTGTGAGATGAGAGTTTTATTTATCTTTCAATTCATGTAAATATGTAAATTAATGTAATATTATTTGTATGGCCGCACATCAGAGATGAGGTTGTAGCCGCCATTGTATAATTTCTTTTTACTGTTTTTGCTCCTAGGATAGACCCAAAGAGGGGTGCACAAACTACCGGGTACTTCGAAGTGCCGAGTGGCCTACTCACGTTGTTGAGGGAGGTTGCTTAACTTCGGGTATTTGGCGGGTAGTTTGCCGCACCCGTAGGGGTCTAGGGTGGGGTATTGGCTATTCATCGCAACCGTGTAATCCGCTTTTCGTTACAGGCTCGTACGAAATGCAGATTCCTAGTATATCCAATGTGTTCATCTGTGATCTGGAATGGCTATCATTGCATCTGACGAATGTATATATCTATATATGATATCTATTTAGGCGTTGCTTATGTTTTGCATCCGCGTTAGTCCAGCCCCCGCTCTGTCGTTAGTTAAGTAACCAAACGGGTAATGACGGGGCCCCGTGGCGAATGCGGATGGCATAAGCATACGTCATATTTTCATTGTTTTCTGCAATGGTAGGATTAAATGATGGGACGCATTAAAATTAATGCAAGAAAATAAACCAAAGTAAAGTCGTTGGAACACTTTCAAAACCACTCGGTTTCTTTTCAAAAACAACTTTTAAAAGCGGAGCTTAAGCCGTACCTTTTAAAAGCTATCTCGTTCCATCGATTATATCAAGTTCACTACGTTCACGGTTTCACCAAAACCATTCGTAGCCCTCCGTCGTTTCATATGAATATTCAACAGTATTCAAGCTGTGTTTGTTCGCCTTAGTCAAGGTACAGTGTTTGGTAGCTGGTGGGTATTCATATGTTGCATAGATAGATGTGTTGGTTTAGGAAAGCCGTATTACTTTGTTGGCCATAGTCAAGGGTATATACGGGTAGGTTCAAATCAACCTGGACAACGACGGGTAGAACTTGACATGTGACTTATGATTTGTTGGCCTTAGTCAAGGTCATAAGAGCATGGGGCAAAAATCCATATCGGGAGTTTCTAAAGAACCTGAAACTTGCTAGCACTGCATACCATTTGGAGTGTGATGATTCTGGTAGGATTCCTTCAGTTTTGTCACGCGATGATATTTGGATCCCGATCCTACTGTGAGTATATGCTACTCCTCGGGAAATTTCTCACTTAACGATCAATGCTATAAACCAAGTAGGTGTCTAGAAAGGTGTTAGCGGGGCTACGCCCCCAGGGAAAAGAGGTTCTTAAATTAAGGAACTTCGCGAAAGCGTTGGAAAACCTCCCTCGAAGTACCGACACTAGCCAGGCTGAACGATTAAGCAAGTATTGTACGGTGAGATTGATCCCGACTAATTCTTCCTTTTTGGTTTGAGGAGGGATTCGAGAAATAGTGGGAGCCATCATGTTTAGATAAATTAAAAACCAATCTAAACTTGCAAGAGCATCATGCTGAGTGTTTTCTTCTCTCTCTCTCTTAATTGCAGCGACCCAGTGACCAACATAGGTTACATCTAGATAATAAAATGACTGAACCTGACTGTTATGATTGGCAAAGGTCTGTCCAGATGTCCATTGCCCATGACAAGCTGGGACACCTCTTAACTAATCAAACCCCTGCCGTCTCAGGACCAGTTTTCCCTGTCACGGATATTGACATCCGTAAGACATCGGAAAAAGACTGTGCAAAAGCCAAGTGCCTCGTGTCAGCCTCAGTTGATGGTGCAAACCAGAGGCAGCACGAGAAGATGGACTTAGTTTCTATCTTCCTCCATAACAAAGATTTATATGGAGAGCAATCTCGTATCGCAAGATATGAGACCTCGAACGAATTGCTTCAAGAGAGGTTGGCTGTCGGGTCATCTGTAGGGGGCAACGTCCTTACAGAGACCAGCTATTTTGAGTTCACGGACCTGAAGACCATGTTGGAAAACGGGTCAAAAACTGACTTGATTCTACAGTCTCTGCCCTCTGCTTATACCCTGAAGGAAACCAGGGAAGTAGAAGGAAAGGGAAGGGCAAAAGTTTCGGGACTGGATGTAGTAAAGGAGGGACGTTCCTATTGTTACGGGAATGAACATTGGCAGAAGGATTGCAGGGCTAGCAAAGCCAGTAGCCAGGATTCGAAGCATGTTGTGGCTTCGGCTTCGGGTGTGTTTGTAGTAGAGAACTGTATGTCAGTTAACCCTACTTCCTGGGTATTGGATACCGGATCAGAATCTCACATCTGTAATTCGTTACGGGCTCTGAGAAACCGTAGGGTTATCAGGAAAGGTGATATGACTCTCAGGGTTGCTAACGGAATGAGCATGGACGTTGAATCCGTAGGGGAATATCATCTTGGACTGACAACTGGGCAGATATTGATTCTGCGTAACTGTTTGTATATACCAGGTGTGTCTTGTAATATCATATCTGTATCCTTACTTTCTAAGGAAGTATATGATTTTACTTTTGTAAGCGATGTGGTCCACATCCACCTAAATCAAGTTCTGATTGGGTCAGGTACATTAGAAAACGGGATATACGTATTAAATTAAGCTCAAATTTTCACTGTCCAGAACACACTAAAAAGAAAGTCTCCGGAAACAAATCAGGCTTTCTTATGGCATTGTAGACTGGGTCACATCAATGAGAGAAGGTTGACGAAGTTACATACAGAAGGATATTTAGATCCGTTCGAATATCGATCATATGCAACTTGTCAATCCTGTCTCATGGGAAAGATGACAAAGACTCCGTTCACTGGACACGGAGAAAGAGCAAGCGAGCTCTTGGGACTCATACACAGTGACGTGTGTGGTCCAATGTCTATACATGCGCGAAGTGGTTATTCATACTTCATTATTTTCACAGACGATTTCTCTAGGTTTGGACATGTCTTCCTGATGAAGTATAAATCCGAAGCCTTTGAGAAATTTCGGGAATACAAGAATGAAGTTGAAAAACAAACAGGTAAAAGTATCAAGAAACTGAGATCCGATTGAGGTGGTGAATACTTGAGTGCCGAGTTTCTGGGTTACTTAAAAGAGAATGGAATTCTCTCGCAGCTTACTCCTCCATACACACCACAACACAACGGTGTATCGGAAAGACGGAATCGAACTCTATTGGATATGGTTCATTCCATGATGAGTAAGGCTGAGTTACCGTGATCTTTCTAGGGTTATGCACTAGAAACAGCTGCATATCTTTTGAACCAAGTTCCTACTAAGTCAGTGCCTACCACACCATATCAGATGTGGAGTGGGTGTTGGGGATAGTGCCCTCAGAGTCAATTATTGGATCACACGCCCGTGATTGCAATGATTGAGGGAGGACCTATACCGTTAGAAAAGTCTTACTCAAGGTGATAGTATGCTATCTGGTTTATCTTTATCATCGTGTACTGCTTTAGATGACCTTACAAGTCACTATTGTGCGTTGATAGAGCCCTTAGGATTCTTGCTTGACGGTCAGCAGTATGATGGCGATCATATACGTGGGAGCTGGGGTCTATAAGCACATCCTTAAAAGGTCCCTAGTCGTGGGAGTTTTCGAGACAGGGCATCGATACTCCAGAGTAGACTAGTGTATACAGTCGAGACCCCGACGAGGGGCGGTAGCCGGTCTCACAAGCCACTGGTGTCAGTTGGTTCACCTAAGATGTATACAGGCGCTTATTGGGTTATGAGTACACCAGACAGGACTCGCCGGAAACATGCTAGTTGGTCTTATACCTGACGTCAGATAGCAGTTCCCTGGTGACATGTGTACAGGTTAGTTCATCGACCTGAGATCATTTGTCTCGTGTGAGTTCCCACTGTACTTTGATTACTACCCTACCACGGCTCAAAGGAGTCGTGCAAACAGGTTTTAGTTTGGTACAGTCCCGAGCCATATGGAGGCAGTGAGCGGATCTGCAGGGATTCGTCTCTCCCGGTATTGGGGGTGAGGTCGCGCTGTGTCTAGGAAAGCCATTACACGAAGTCCTTGGCCAAGGCAAGAGATTTACTGGTAGGTATTCCGGTAATATCTCAGGGTGTTCTGGGCTACACTCCGACATGACTTGTACCGCTTTTGGGGGTCTGACTTTTACCAACCCCTAGGCCCGCCATGCGATGTTCATAGATGAACGGACCGGACTGTACGGATATTGTCACTGACAGCTCAGTAGGGTGTCAGGATGAGTTCGCTCATCGACGTCCCTTTTTGTCAATACCTAGTGGCCCGTTACGTATGGGTAATACCTCTGACGTGCTAATGCTTAAATCCACAGCCAAAGTGTTGATGAGTCTTTAGAGTCCCCCACAGACAGTTGTGATTGAAACGATTTCCGATTGTGTAAGTAAATCAAATGATCCCCGGCAACGGCGCCATTTGATTGAATGATTTTCTTGGATGTGTTTATCAAATGATCCCCGGCAACGATACCATTTGGTTGATCTATATCTTTGTGTCGGTTTAGAAAATGAATAGAATTCACAATCAAAGAATTATTTGACCGCAATCAATAACGGTGTCGTGTATAGATTTCGTTAGCAAGTGCGGATCGTCCACAGGGATTGTGCGATTCGTTCTAATTTGTTTTGTTTTGAATTGAAAAGTTAATAGAAAAGAAAAGAAAACATGATTCAAGATTTTATCAAATGTTTCAAGTGTCACTATTCTAATCAAGAATCAAGAAAATGATAAATATCGAGAATCGAGTTTCAATATAATTCCAATCAATTTGGGTTTCAAGATTTGATGTAAAACTCGTAGGAATCGATTAGATTGTAGATGTGATGAAGATTAGAAATCAACGTTTCTTATCCATTAACAAATTGATGCTAACACGATGTCGATTGATCGAGGTTTAAGGATCTTGCGAAGAATTAGGGTTCTTCGTCCTATCCTTTATCTTTTCGATGAATCACATTCACTAGATAGCTTCTTGAAAATACAATGATCGATCGTTGATTCTCTAGATCGTGTGAAAAGAATCAAGAACCCATTTCACATCGATCTAGATCATCGATCATTCTATTTTCAAGAATTTACAATCGCTATAGGACTTAAGAAAACGTTTAAAGATTTATCAACATCATCATTCTATGATCATCTCGACTCCTCCACAAGCGGAGTTTATTCACACATCATCACAAAGAATGCATTCAAGAATTGAAATGAAATCATGATGCTAGAATTAAAATGTAAACAAGTTTAAAGAATCTTCACCTTTATTACATCAACAAGAAGTTACAACTCTCAAGAATTACAAGAGGAAGGAACTTTGCTCATCGAATCTTGCATCGCTCTGCTTCTTGAGTCTTGGATCGCATCGACCTCGTGCTCCGATGAAGTCCGGCTTTGCTTCTAAAGGGTTGTAGAAGACTTGCTTGGCTTGAACTCCATGAATCTTGAATTGGGTATTTGTAGATTGGATTAGGGTTAGGGTTTTGACACAAGCCTTGTCACTAGACTTGTGGGTGGAATTTGGGAAAGATGAAGAATGGGAGAGATTGAGATCTAGCTCTCTAAAATTCTAAAAAAAAATGGGATCCTTTTACAAGTGAGCCTAGGGGTCTATTTATAGGTTTCCCAAACCCTAGGTTTTGGATTTGAAATGGACCTTCCCTCCAAAAGTTTGTTGAAAGGCTTCTAGAAGTAGGTAGTTAGGAGCTTAGCTTAGGGTTTAAGTTAGGGTTTAAGGAGAAGTTTCTAGAATGAGAGGCTAGTTTAGTGTAGATTCAAGGGTTTGCTGATCTGGCAGAAGCTTCTGGTGCTTTCTGGAAAATGTTGTGTCATTCTGAGGTGTAGGCATTGATATAGGAGTTGTGGTGCAAAGCTGAGGTTGTGAAGTCGACAAGCCGCCGCGGTTCCGCCGCATTAGCTGGCTTAAGCCGCGGAACCGCGGCCACTTTGGCTCCTTGGGGCTTCAAACTTCCAGTGTTTTCTTCTGCTCTATTTTTATGTATTTTCTGATATGTTAAATCTCTGAATACTTCTTAGAACAATACCAGATTCCAAATCCATGAGTTGTCGCATCTTTTAGCAGTGTAAAATTGAGCAATCTTCTGATTTTCCTGCATGGACTTCGAAACACAAGTTGCGATATATAGGAATCATGCCATGCTATGAAATGCAGTCAATTTCCCTAGAAATGCCGGTTTTAAGGTCTAACACATGTAATCTGATATTTTACGACTGTTTTGCTAATATGTGTTATATGAATGCCGAACACTTCTATATGAATGCAAATGATAGGGAAATTGCTGGTTAAAAGATGCAATATTTTCGACTAATCAAATTCCCCCAAACTTAATTTCGATCGTCTCGAGCGAACTTTTTATTAAAAAGAGAAGGAGAAAATAAAGAAAGAAAAAAACTAACTAGCACACTTTCGTAGGCAACACGATTGCACTGAGCACGTGCAACAAGCCTTTAAACCTCTAGGTGTCCCTAGTAGGAGGAGTGTTGTCTCCTGAGGGTTTTCAGCGGATTGCACCCATAAAATCCAATAATAAAAGGAAGATCATGAATATTACATTTAAAGAAAAGAATTGTAAAAGAAAAGCTTTGAAAATTAGGGTTTCCAACTAAGCTAGCTTTTCGGTTGTCATGAGCCCTATCTTAATGGTCATGAAAAGATGTTAGAAATCACGTCCTCCCTCAATAAAACATCGTCTTATTCTTCATTCCTATCTTTCTTCCAAACATCGATCATATAACCCTGCGTGTGTGTAAAGACATCCCTACACCCGGAGAATTCAATTCCAGCTATCATACTCTTGCCCATCAGTCTCAGTACTTTTTAATTAATGAATATTTAGATGAGATTGCTCACACATTTTCATGCGACCGTTAATACTTCTTGAGGTACTAACCGACCGATTACTCATGTGCTTGCTTATTTGGTGTTTTTCCCCGTCTTGCACCACCTCAGGCATAGCAGTGACTCCCAGATCAGTTGGCCTTAGGGCATTAGGTGAAGAGGCACCCTCGCTATATATTTTTTTATTGCCCTCGGTGATAACAAAACCAGTGTCCATTTTTCTCTCCACTTTATATATTTTTTATTCACTTTTTTTTTATTTCCTTCATACATCGGCTTTAAGACAAGAGCATTTCAAGGTATCCTCTACTATCCCAGGCTTCAAGACGTGTATAAGTGCGAATAGCAGGGTATCAACGTTCAAAATGTTTTGCTTCCAGAATAGAAACTATTTTTCAGACTTATTTTTATCCTCAGATTAGTGACTTCCTTCATCTTACTAACCCTTGGGACAACGGCTCATAACTACTTATTACTAGTTCGTATAAGAAAACTTCTAATTTTCTTAGTTTTCTTAAATATTTCCAATCTCATGGATGTAATTTTTTACTATCTAAACTTTTATTATCTTATTTATATACAAAAAAGTGTAAATATTAAAATATTTTTATATTTGAAAATTTTAAATTTTTATAGATTTTGAATTTTTTTTTTAAATTTTTATAAGTTTTTAAAGAAATGTTTTGTGCTTATGCAAATGATATGCAAATGATGCAAAAATAAGCACAAACCTCCCCCAAACTTGTTTTCAACAGTGTCCTCACTGTTGCCAACCGTTATACCTACAAAAACTGTAAGCCTGGGGGGAATTATTAGTGGGGGCAAAATATATAAGTGAAGAACTTCCCCCAAACTTATTCTTTTCACTCACCTTCATTCAAGAAAATAATGCAGTGATATACAGGATATGAAGGTGAGACGGAGGAATTTTAATCCAAATAAACTGGCTCCTGTAAGAACAGGAGCTCCTCCGTGTGGTCAGTGGAAAAATACGGCTTTAGTCTATGTCCATTTACTTTAAAAAATGTGCCGTTTTTAACATTTTCTACTTCTACTGCCCCGTGCGGATATACAGACCGCACAACAAAAGGTCCCTTCCACCGAGATCGAAGTTTACCCGCGTGAAGGTGTAATCGTGAATCATAAAGAAGGACTTGTTGACCAGGTGAAAATGTTTTCCTCAAAATGTTTTTATCATGAAAAACCTTAGTCCTATTCTTTATGATCACAGCGTTATCATAAGCTTCATCGCGGAGTTCGCTTAGCTCATTTAGTTGCAGCTTCCGAAAGTTGCAGGCTTGGTTTAGATCAAAATTTATTTCCTTAATAGCCCACAATTCTTTATGCTCAATCTCGACGGGTAAGTGACATGCCTTCCCAAACACTATCCTATATGGAGACATCCTTAGGTCGGTTTTATATGCAGTTCGGAATGCCCAAAGAGCATCCGTCAATTTGGTCGACCAGTCTTTTCTATTCTTAGCAACAGTCTTCTCCAGAATAAGTTTGATCTGTCTATTTGAAATTTCAGCCTGCCCGCTCGTTTGGGGATGATAGGGTGTAGAAAGTCGGTGGTTGATTCCGTATTTCCGCATCAGAGTCTCGAAAGATCTGTTGCAGAAATGTGTCCCATTATCGCTAATGATAGCGCGTGGGTGTCCAAATCGTGAAAAGATATTCTCTTTTAAGAACCTAATGACAACTTTCTTGTCATTAGTGCGACATGGAATGGCTTCAACCCACTTTGAGACATAATCAACCGCCAGCAGTATGTACAAATTCCCAAAGGAGTTGGGAAAGGGACCCATAAAGTCAATGCCCCAAATATCGAAAATTTCAACAACCAAGATGGGTTGCTGAGGCATTTCATTTCTCCGGGATATTCTACCCGTGTACTGACATTGTGTACAGGTTTTGCAATACTCAAATGCGTCCTTGAATAAGGTCGGCCAATAAAATCCACATTGCAAAACCTTTTCCGCCGTCTTTTTAGGACCGAAGTGACCCCCACAGGCCTGATCATGACAAAAAGAAAGAACACTTTTGAACTCTTCTTTCGGGACACACCGGCGAATGATCTGATCAGGACAATATTTAAACAGATAGGGATCATCCCAGTAAAAGTGTTTTACTTGGGATAGAAAACGGTATTTGTCCTGTTTTGACCAATCGCTGGGTATAAGTCCCGTGACAAGATAGTTCACAATATCCTTGAACCAAGGTTCATTGGATACGCTCAAGAGTTGTTCGTCAGGAAACGAATCATTGATCGGCAGGGTTACAGGGGAAGAAGAGATGCGTGAAAGATGGTCGGCTACTACGTTTTCACATCCTTTCTTATCTTTGATAACAAGATCAAATTCTTGTAACAGTAGGATCCGACGTATTAGTCGACCTTTTGCATCTTTCTTCGCCAGAAGATGTTTTAAGGCGGAATGGTCAGTGTACACAACTATAGGAGAGCCAATTAAGTAAGGCCTGAATTTTTCTAATGCAAATACAACCGCTAAAAGTTCTTTCTCGGTGGTTGTATAGTTGATTTGTGCATCATTCAGGGTCTTACTTGCATAGTATATCACGTGTGGCATCTTTTCACTGTGCTGTCCTAAGACTGCACCTACTGCAAAATCGGATGCGTCACACATCAGCTCAAATGGGTAGTCCCAATTTGGAGACGATAGAACGGGGGCTGAAGTGAGTGAGTGTTTAAGTGAGTCAAAAGCTGTTTCACAGTCCGAGTCAAAGTGGAAGGTCGTATCCTTGGCCAGGAGAAGAGTTAAAGGTCTAGCAATTTTGCTAAAATCCTTTATGAATCTCCTATAAAAGCCCGCATGGCCAAGGAAAGATCGAATATCTTTGACGCTTTTGGGATGAGGGAGGTTTTGAATGACATCTATCTTAGCTCTGTCAACCTCAATGCCTTTCTGTGAAATAACATGTCCAAGTACAATTCCTTCTTGGACCATGAAATGGCATTTTTCCCAGTTCAAAATTAAATTCTTCTCTTTGCAACGAGTAAGAACTGCGTCAAGATTCAATAGGCAATCAGAACAAGAGTCTCCAAAAATCGAGAAATCGTCCATAAAGATCTCCAGAAAATTCTCTACCATATCAGAGAATATCCCCATCATACACCGCTGAAAGGTAGCGGGAGCATTGCATAACCCAAAGGGCATGCGTCTATAAGCAAATGTGCCAAAAGGACAAGTAAAAGTGGTTTTATCTTGATCCTTTTTGGCTATGGGGACCTGATTATAACCTGAGTATCCGTCCATAAAACAATAATACTCTCGTCCTGCTAAGCGTTCCAGCATTTGATCAATGAATGGTAGAGGAAAGTGGTCTTTCCTCGTGGCAGCATTGAGTTTTCTATAATCAATACATACACGCCACCCAGTTTGGGCGCGTGTCTGAATCAACTCATTTGCCTCATTGGTTATAACAGTGATGCCGGATTTCTTAGGAACGACATGTATATGACTCACCCATTGGCTATCGGAGATGGGGTATATAATACCATTATCTAGGCATTTGACGATCCCTTTCATCACCGCTTCCTTCATGACGGGATTTAACCGTCTCTGTGGTTCTCGGGTTGGTCTGGCATCATCCATCATATGTATATGATGTTCAACTATCAAGGGACTAATCCCTTTGATGTCCGCCATAGTCCAACCAAACGCCTCTTTATTAGATCTCAATACCGATAAAAGTGCATTCTCTTGCTCTGATGCTAGAGAAGCGGATATGATAACCGGTAAAGACTCATTCTCACCTAAATAAGCATATTTAAGATGAGAAGGTAAAATTTTGAGATCTAATTCAGGCGGAGAAATGATAGAAGGTGGGATCATCGAGTGATTTTTGGAATTACAAAGAAGCTCAGAGCCTGTGAAAGATACAGACTCGGGTGGAGATAGGTCAGGAGTGTCGGACTCAAGTGTAGGAAAAGTGTCCTCACTAAGATCATGTGTGAGATCAAACAGAGATGTGGTAATGTCGTCGAGATCAGTAAAGCATAGTTCCTCAGCTCCGCAACTATTGGGAGCGATCTCGTGGACAGAGCACACATCTAGAATATGAGCAGAGGGTTCTGATGGCTGACTTCCAACTTTGTAGATGTTTAGTTCAATGGTCATATTTCCAACGATAAGTTCATTGAACCAATTCTACAGTTTATAACAGCATTGGAAGTGGCAAGGAAAAGACGACCCAGAATCACCGGAATTTGGCCCCGGGGGTTTGCTACAGGCTGTGTATCGAGTACAATGAAGTCTACAGGGAAAAAAAATTCCCCGACCTTTATCAACACATCCTCTAGATCACCCCTTGGTTTGGTGATTGAACGGTCTGCCATTTGGAGAGTGCAGTAAGCAGGTTTCAACTCTCCAATCCCTAGTTGCTCATATACAGAATATGGAAGTAGGTTAACACTTGCGCCAAGGTCTAAAAGAGCACGATTTATGTTTTTACCCCCAATAGAAATCGATATTGTAGGACATCCTGGGTCCTTTCGTTTCTTTGGTAGCTGGGGGATAAAAGCAGTGCTAATATTATTAGACATGAAGACCTTCTTCGGCACTTGAGTCTTCTTCTTCCTAGTGCACAAGTCTTTAAGAATTTTCGCATAAGCGGGGACTTGTTGAATCGCATCTAGGAGAGGGATATTGATGTTAACCTGTTTAAACATTTCCATAATTTTCTCCATATGAGGACACGTTTTGTTACCCCTTAACCGATTCGGGTAAGGAGCTTTCGCAATAAGCGTCGGGTCCATCATAGGAGAAGGAAGAGGGGGTAGACGAGATCCCAAAAAAGGAGTGGGGACCGTCTGTGGAGAACTAGAAGAGCTATACTGAGGTGTCGAGCCTAGTGGGAAATGGAGAATAGGCTCACGAGAAGGTGGTGGGGTAGAAGAACAAGGATCAGAAGGAAAAGTGTGTGTGTGAGGAAAGGTCTCAGCCGGGGTGTTGATATGATTTCCAATATCATCAACTTCTTCCCCAACATGGTTGTTCAGCACTCCTCCTGATCTCAACGTTGTGATGGCATTTACATTGTAATGCCCAAGATTTGGTAGGGGTTGAGACGGAAGTTTCCCTTTTTCTCTCGCACTCATCTCGGCTTTAAGTCGTGCGATTTCAGCTTCTATCGATCTGATACTCTCAGCTTGGGACGCTGAGTTTTTCTTTATCTCACCGACGGAAGTTCTAACCTCAGCCGAAACCTCTAAGAAATTTGACAAGAGTGATTTCATGGTTTGAGTGAATTGAGAGAATTCGTCAGAACCGGTCAACTGCATAGGATTTGACTGTGCAGGAGTGTTGACCTGGTTGTGGAAATTTTATGACTGGTAGGGGTGCTGAGTGAGTTGAAGGGGTTGCTGTTGTGGTGGAAGAGCCCTTTGAAAATTATTTTGGCTTGAAACCGTGTTTTGAGATTGTTGTTGGTTCCAAGCAAAATTCGGGTGATTCTTCCAACCCTGATTGTACGTGGAAGAATATGGATCGTTTCGAGGTCTTTGAAATGCGGCATTTGTATGCTCGTGACCTTGAAACGCAGAGTTTAATGGACATTCTTCCGTTAAATGAGACGGATCAGAACAACACCCACAAACAGTTTTGGGGAGTGATACTGGGTTTAGGGAGGCTGCTGCAAATTTGTGTTCCATAGACTCGAGCTTCTTTTGCATTGCTGCCATCTCAGCTCGAACACCTATGGACACATCTATTTGGTGTACGCCACCCATATTCAATGGTTGGATACCACTCTCCCACTGTAGTGATTTTTCAGCGAACTCTTCTAAAAATTTCCACGCTTCCCCATCATCCTTAGTCATAAAAGTGCCTTGACACATGTTTTCAAGGTTCTGTTTAGTGTTTGGGTTAATGCCCTCATAAATGATTCGCCATCTCGAGATGCCGTGATGAGGACATTGAACCAAAAGATCCTTGAAGCGTTCAAAGCATTTAGAGAATGGTTCAGTAGGGAGCTGGGCAAATTGATTCAGTTCGCTACGGATTCGAGCTGTCTTTTGCATAGGGTAAAATTTCTTAAGGAATGCCGCGACAAATTCTTCCCAATTCATAATAGAGTGTGTGGTAGTGTTATATAGCCACTTCTCGGCTATATCGCACAAAGTAAATGGAAGAAGTCATAGACGCATAGCATCCACTGAAAGTTGTGACGTACCCATCATTGCGCATACGTTTTCAAATTTGGTGATGAAAACGTATGCGTCCTCAGACTCGAGACCATGGAATTTGGGTAAAAGGTTGATATACTGGGGCTTAATCTCAAAGTTATCCCCGTTGGCTGGTGGTGTGGATAAGCAGGTCGAAAGGGGACCTCGAATAGGGTAGCACCTCTCTTGTAGAGAGATGCGGGGTGGATTCTACGCACCAAAGGACGGCAGCAGATTAGTGGAAAAGAAATTTGATGGAGTCGGATCCATCGGTGTGGGTGTGGTAGTGGGTAAAGAAAAGGTAAATGTAGAAATATCGACTTCGGAGTCGATAGGAGGTACGCGGACTAAACGAACACTAGAATCCCGTGTCCAGCCTATCTTGCACTAAAAAGGGTTAGTACAAGTGGCAGCGTGGCTTATAATTAGGGGTATGAATGAATGCGGTGTTTGCTTTGAAAAAGGGACGGATTTTTGAAAAAATGATGCAACACAACAAATGCAGCAACAAAAACCCTAGAATCTAGTGGTCACCTAGGTCCGGCTCTAGACCGCTCCTAACTGCCAAAAGACAAGTCGCAGGATAGAATCCTCCACTGCCTCTTTGTCCCCCTGTGGCCAGGTAAGTAGGAAGGTACTCCACTACGTAAGTAGTGGGCCTAATTAATAACCACTAGCCTTCGACACACTTGCCTTAGACACCACAAGAAAACGCGGATAAGCAATGAATTACCCACGACCTTCTTCTATCCTAAGTGAGCGCGACGGTTCTTAGAGTCATCTCTAGATATTTTTTAGTTAATGTGGGTCAATGCGGATGCAAGTTTTGCGATTTTTGGGGCCTAGGAAGGGTAATGAACTCCCCACCTAATTTGGATTTGGCCGTGCCCCTTAATATCCGTATTAGTTATGCAAACAACCAAGAAACAAAAACACGCACAAATTTAATTTTTGCTTTTTTGCGGCGCTGCGATTTTTGCAAAGAAGCCTGCAGAAATTTGTTAGTTGGGGCTAAAAAGAGGAGAGAGAAGAAGGTAAGAAAGTACCTGAGGAAGTTTGGCATAGAGATCCCTTTACAATGCCATGGAACCGCCGCTATTGATGGCTACCACCGCGGAATCGCGGTCGTTTGTGCTGATCACTGCACCAAAATTCAGCAGCAAGCTACTGTATACTTCCTCAGCTCTCTGGAATTTTCCAAAAATTATTTTAATTTCACAGCAAGCTCCAGATCTCCTTGCAACAAACCACAACAAATTGTTTAGATTTTGCGCGAATTTTGATCTCAAAAATTACAATGGAATAAATCTTTCAATTCAAACTTCAATATAAAACGAATTAGCGCACGATCCCCGGAAACGGCGCCATTTGATTGAAACGATTTCCGATTGTGTAAGTAAATCAGATGATCCCCGGCAACGACGCCATTTGATTGAATGATTTTCTTGGATGTGTTTATCAAATGATCCCCGGCAACAGTACCATTTGGTTGATCTATATCTTTGTGTCGGTTTAGAAAATGAATAGAATTCACAATCAAAGAATTATTGGACCGCAATCAATAACGGTGTCGTGTATAGATTTCGTTAGCAAGTGCGGATCGTCCACAGGGATTGTGCGATTCGTTCTAATTTGTTTTGTTTTGAATTGAAAAGTTAATAGAAAAGAAAAGGAAACATGATTCAAGATTTTATCAAATGTTTCAAGTGTCACTATTCTAATCAAGATCAAGAAAATGATAAACATCGAGAATCGAGTTTCAATATAATTCCAATCAATTTGGGTTTCAAGATTTGATGTAAAACTCGTAGGAATCGATTAGATTGTAGATGTGATGAAGATTAGAAATCAACGTTTCTTATCCATTAACAAATTGATGCTAACACGATGTCGATTGATCGAGATTTAAGGATCTTGCGAAGAATTAGGGTTCTTCGTCCTATCCTTTGTCCTTTCGATGAATCACATTCACTAGATAGCTTCTTGAAAATACAATGATCGATCGTTGATTCTCTAGATCGTGCGAAAAGAATCAAGAACCCATTTCACATCGATCTAGATCATCGATCATTCTATTTTCAAGAATTTACAATCGCTATAGGACTTAAGAAAACGTTTAAAGATTTATCAACATCATCATTCTACGATCATCTCGACTCCTCCACAAGCGGAGTTTATTCACACATCATCACAAAGAATGCATTCAAGAATTGAAATGAAATCATGATGCTAGAATTAAAATGTAAACAAGTTTAAAGAATCTTCACCTTTATTACATCAACAAGAAGTTACAACTCTCAAGAATTACAAGAGGAAGGAACTTTGCTCATCGAATCTTGCATCGCTTGGCTTCTTGAGTCTTGGATCGCATCGACCTCGTGCTCCGATGAAGTCCGGCTTTGCTTCTAAAGGGTTGTAGAAGACTTGCTTGGCTTGAACTCCATGAATCTTGAATTGGGTATTTGTAGATTGGATTAGGGTTAGGGTTTTGACACAAGCCTTGTCACTAGACTTGTGGGTGGAATTTGGGAAAGATGAAGAATGGGAGAGATTGAGATCTAGCTCTCTAAAATTCTAAAAAAAAATGGGATCCTTTTACAAGTGAGCCTAGGGGTCTATTTATAGGTTTCCCAAACCCTAGGTTTTGGATATGAAATGGAACTTCCCTCCAAAAGTTTGTTGAAAGGCTTCTAGAAGTAGGTAGTTAGGAGCTTAGCTTAGGGTTTAAGCTAGGGTTTAAGGAGAAGTTTCTAGAATGAGAGGCTAGTTTAGTGTAGATTCAAGGGTTTGCTGATCTGGCAGAAGCTTCTGGGGCTTTCTGGAAAATGTTGTGTCATTCTGAGCTGTAAGCATTGAGATAGGAGTTGTGGTGCAAAGCTGAGGTTGTGAAGTCGACAAGCCGCCGCGGTTCCGCCGCATTAGCTGGCTTAGGCCGCGGAACCGCGGCCACTTTGGCTCCTTGGGGCTTTAAACTTCCAGTGTTGTCTTCTGCTCTATTTTTATGTATTTTCTGATATGTTAAATCTCTGAATGCTTCTTAGAACAATACCAGATTCTAAATCCATGAGTTGGCGCATCTTTTAGCAGTGTAAAATTGAGCAATCTTCTAATTTTCTTGCACGGACTTCGAAACACAAGTTGCAATATATAGGAATGATGCCATGCTATGAAATGCAGTCAATTTCCCTAGAAATGCCGGTTTTAAGGTCTAACACATGTAATCTGATATTTTACGACTGTTTTGCTAATATGTGTTATACGAATGCCGAACACTTCTATATGAATGCAAATGATAAAGAAATTGCCGGTTAAAAGATGCAATATTTTCGACTAATCAAGTTGCTCAAGTTTTGGGCGAAACGCTGTAGAGGCCGTATGGATATATGGCAGGGTTCGATCATATACGTGCGGTATTGCACGGATCATGATCGGACGGATAATACTAGCGGGCTTTGGTTTAAGCCGGATCCTAGTATTGTACAGTGTAGATTTTGTCTCATTGTATTTGTATTCAGTGGGAATACAAATGCGGGTATGTATATACAGTCGCGGGGTTTTCCTGTAATTTATTACAGGATCAGTTTTTTGAAGTTGCTAGTTTGCATTCCGTTTCGGCCAGTTTTCCTTTGTTCCTTCACGGCCGGATTTTTGTGATAGGAGGGGCTAATTTGCATATTTGCAAATTAGCATTGTGGAGGGGGTTTCTTGTACATGGATGATTATGATGGTTCAAGCATCTTTTCTGTTTCCCTCATCTTATCCTTTGCATTTATGGTGATTAGTTTTGAAAGGATGGGATTAGAAATAGAAGTGACATTATTATCATCACATTTGTTATGATCACCTCTTGCTTTTACTACACTCACCACCCTTCATTACTTTTGCTCTCCTCTTCATTCTTATGATGAGGCCGGCCACATTCTTAGGGGGATGGGAGAGATTCATTTTTGGTGTGAGAAATATTTTGGCATCTCATTTTCATTCATGCTAAAAAGAGAGTCCCACTTCAAAGTTCATTTCCACCTTCACTTCCTCATGGAAACTTCATACCCCTTTGAGATATAGCCTACTACACTTAACCTACAGTATTCTTGGACACGTCGACTCGCCAACTTCGTGCCCGAGTTGCCTCGGTCCAGAGGTGGGAGCCCGTAAAAGAACCCGGCGATGTGGTGCCCTTTCCGACGAGGAGATGAAGACCGGAGATTCCGCGAGGAGATCGGGATGGAGGCCGAAGACCGAATGACACGGATCGCTCGGTACAGCATTCTACCCTTTCTCTTGTTTGCTAACATTAGGTTAATGGTTACGATCCGGGTTTTTAGTACGCGGTAACGCCGGTATAAATGTTTAAAGAAAAGTTTTCGTTTCCGCATTTTGGCCTTGGACAGACGGCCGGGGCGCTGCCGTGCACTAACATGGTATCAGAGCCACGCCACTAACCTAGTCTAGCTTGCTCTAACATGTTTACAAGTTCGATCGAACGGATTTTCCAAAAACCCCATTTTCAAGTCCAGGTTTCTGTCGAATTTTTGCCGTGCTCAAAAAATTATTTGGTACATTGCAAAAATACGTGCAGGGTTTTTTAAGAATTTTGTGAAAATTTGGTCGGCTGAAGTTACTGTAACGCGGCGGATCAGCGGCCAAAACCACGTTTTGGCCGCGGATCCGCCGCCGAATTGTGGCCAAACTGCACCAAATTTCTACAGTGGGTTTGTGACATGGAAATAGGGTTTCTGGTATATTCTTTTTGGGCCCAGATTTATTTTGAGTGCTACAGTAGTGCTTGCGGCCCACTTCGGGAAATTTAGTCTATCGAAAATTTTAAACATGTTAGTTCACAGTATTTACATTATATCTGCGACCTTGAATGTCATTTGATCGGTAAATCCTGTCTAACTGCTATAGCCCTTTTAGACGGATTTGCGAACGTGACATTCACGTTGATGTTCTGTGTTGTGCTGTGATGTTGCGGATTTGTCGTGGGGATAGCCTGGATGCAATGTTAGTTCTGTTTAGTTGTTTATGTACATTTGATATTGCGGGGCGAGCGTCCGACATGTGGACTGCCGTTACTGCCTGTTTGTATATTATTCTTTTGGGGCACGACCGGGCTGAGGTCGATGTACCCGTTGTATATTTTACTTTTTGTACTAGGATTACCCCGCGGAGGGGTGCACGGATAGCCGGGTTCTAGAGGGCAACGGGCCCGCATCTCATGGCGTTGAGACGGAGGAGGCTTCACTCTAGAATTGGAGGGCTATTCGCCGCACTCGTAGGGGGTACAGGTTGACCCAAGGAGGGGTGCCCAAGTTACCGGATTCCGTGAAGTGCTGGATGGTCCATTCACGCTGCTGAAGGAGGCTGCCTCGCTTCAGGTTTTGGCGGGTAACTTGCCGCGCCCGTAGGGGTCTAGGATTTCATTGCACAGGCTATCCACGCGGCCAGAGGAATGTCGGGTTTCAGTAGCGGCTCTATGAAACCCGGGGATCCCAGATATCTGTATTGTTCTGTGATGCTTATTACATTTCTGTGATGTTGCATTTTATCACGCCTTGAGCTATTGTTATATATTGATATATATACTAGTAGATGTTGTATATGTTTTGCATCTGCGCTAGTGCAGTCCCCGCTCTGTCCTTAGTTAAGTAACCTAACGGGTGATGACGGGACCCAGTGGCGAATGCGGATGGCATATACGTACATCATTATTTTCGTTCTTTATTGGTGTGATCAATTGATGGGACTGCATTGATTCGGATCAATGCAAGCTAAACAAACCTATTCTGATGTTGTTGGAACAATTTTTCAAAAAGCTGTTATTGCAAGGATGTTCTCTTTTGTTTTGCACAGTGGTATTCGGTTATGAATATCCAGCACCTCAGTCGACGAGGCAAGGGCCGAGATCCCTTCACCAGGAGTGACCCCTTGGACAGAAGTTTGCGTCAGGGCAATAACTTCACTATAGTTGATTACTTTTTCTTTGCATCGTGGTATTCAGTTGGAATATCCTGCACCTCATTCTACGGGAAAAGAGCCTGTAAGTCGATGTTCAACACCCCAGTACTTGTGGGGAGGCGGAATTTTCGAAAACGAACTTGTTTAGTGAACAAACATCGACTAACCGCTTAAATCGAAGCTAAACGATAACTAACCAAACACATAGTTGTTCTAAACTACTATGCTTAGGGATTATACCTATCGAACCAAGTCCTTCGGCTTTACGATCTCCCCGTCCTCCTCGGCCTTCTCGATGTAGTAGATGATCCACCCGAGAGCAAAACTCCAAGCTTAGCCTCTAAACTTGAGGCAACTAACCTTCTTAGATTGCTAATCAAAGAAGATAGATGAGATAGAGTGAGGGTTATGGATTGTTTAGTCTAACTAATCCTTGTTCTCAACACATGAGAGGTGAGGATTAGGGTTTGAAGAGAGTGAGCTTGAGGAGAGAGAATGTGAATGATATTATGAGTGAGAATAGTAAGTTATCATAATATATATGAAGCATTATCTTTTAAAAGAGAAAAGAAAATAAGTGATGAATAATCATGCTTCATAAATATCAAGTGGTAATTCATTATCATGAGTCATTAAGCATTTATGATGCATTAATGACTATGATGAATCACTCTCATGACTCACTAATCTCATTCAATGCATATGACACCTAAACCTCCTTAGTCACCATCTTCTAGAAGCTTCTCGAGTAATTACGAGAACGCCCCTCCGATCCGTAAAAATATGGAAAAACTTTAGACTGTATAAATCCAATAACCGGATACCAGTAACTGGCTTAAACCAAAGCCGACTGGTAAAAACTGTCCAAACGACGTAAGTGTGTAAACACACATATGCGTCCGAACCCTTTGTCGTAAAACCATACGACCTCTATATCGTTTCGCCTGGAGTAGGAAACTCTTTGTGTGGGACTCTAGAGACTCGACTACTACGCTGGCAGTGGGTTTAACCACAGACCGCAAGCGGCACTAGCTGTACGTAACGGTCCCCAGGTAGTTGTCGATAAGAAGGTCGATGAGGAAACCCATCCGAACTCCTACTGAGCCTACTGTGACAATCTCCATACAGTCCGGTCCGTTCGTCCAAGACTATCGCATATCGGGCCTAGGGGGGCGGCAAGCGTCAGTCCCCTAATAGCGGTATAAGTCGTGTCGGAGCGAAGCCCATTACACCCTGAGAAACTACTGGAACCTACCAGCAAATCTCGCTTGCCCTGGCCAGGGACTTTGCGTAATGGCTCTCTGACACAGCACGATATCTACTCCCAATACCGGGAGGGACGAATCCTGTCTAACCGCCACTGCCTCCAAGTGCTCGGGACTGGACCCAACTGCTACCTGTTTGCACGACTCTTTTGAGCCATGGTAGGGTAGCAATCTAAGAACAGTGGGACACACTCGAGGCGAAGTAGCAGTGTCAAGTCTGCGGACTAAGCTGTACTCATGTCACCTGGGAACTGTTTACTGACGACTGGTATAAAACCAACCAACAGTTCCCTGTGAGTCCTGTCTGGTGTACCCGTAACCTAACGAGCACCTGCATACTATCTCCAGTACGACGTACTGACGGCTGTGGGACAGACCATCTCCCCAACTGGGATGAGAAGCGTACACACTAGTCTACTCCGGAGTATCGATGCTCTGTCTCGATAATCCAACGACCAGGGACCTGAATAAGGATGTGCTTGTAGACTACCCAGCCCCCACTAGTGTGACTGCCATCACAACGCTGGTAGACAAGCAAGATCCTAAGAGCTCTATCAATACGTACACTCACATATTAAGATAGAAAAACCAAGTAGCATACTACCTTGTTTAGCAAGACTGTTATATACATGTGAATATCCCAAGCTTCCATTAAGTAATATACAAACTAGTATGATACAGTAATGGCCTTCTAGGGCATAAACACTAACAATCTCCCACTTGCACTAGGGCCATGTACTGGCATATCGTAGACCGATGATCTCGAGTAGCCTCTCGAATTGAATCTGAGGTAGGGCCTTCGTGAATGGATCAGCAATGTTCTCTTCAGAAGCAACTCTCCGAACCTCGATCTCCTGACGATCAATGATCTTCCTGATCAGGTGATACCGCCTCAAGATGTGTCTGGACTTCTGATGGGACCTTGGTTCCTTCGCTAAAGCTATAGCTCCGTTATTGTCGCAATACAGAGGTATTGGATCAACTATGGTAGGAACCACCTGAAGTTCTGTTAGGAACTTCTTCATCCAGACTGTTTCTTTTGCGGCATCGCAAGCAGCTATATACTCCGCTTCCATCGTCGAGTCAGCAACGGTGTCCTGCTTGGAGCTCTTCCAGCACACCGCCCCTCCATTGAGGGTAAAGACATAACCCGACATGGACTTGGAATCGTCCTTATCACTCTGGAAGCCGGAATCAGCAAAGGCCTCCAACCTGAGGTCTTTTCCGCCGTAAACCAAAAACATCTCCTTAGTCCTCCTCAGGTACTTGAGAATGTTCTTTACTGCTATCCAGTGCTTCTCCCCTGGGTCTGACTGATACCGGCTTACCACGCTCAGTGCGTAAGCTACATCTGGTCTGGTACACAACATCGCATACATTATAGAGCCTACCGCAGAAGCGTAGGGTATAATAGACATGCGTTCCCTTTCCAAATCAGGCTTGGGAGACATCTCTTTGGAGAGGGTGATTCCGTGACAAGCCGGTAGATTACCGCGCTTAGAATCTTCCATACTGAATCTTTTCAGTACAGTGTCGATATACCTGGACTGCGAAAGTCCCAACATCCTCTTGGATCTATCACGATAGATCCGGATCCCCAGAATGTACGAGGCATCACCCAGGTCTTTCATGGAGAACCTGTGTGACAAGAATCCTTTGACAGATTGTAGCATAGGAATGTCATTTCCTATCAATAGAATGTCATCCACGTACAAGACGAGGAATACGACACTTCTGGCTACAACTTTACTATATATACACGGTTCATCTGGATTTTTGATAAAGTCATATTCTTTGACTGTCTCATCAAAACAGATGTTCCAACTCCGCGATGCCTGCTTTAGTCCATAAATGGACTTAAGCAGCTTGCATACTTTCCCGCTGCTCCCACTCTGATTGAAACCCTCTGGCTGATCCATATAGACGCTCTCTTCTAAATTTCCATTCAGAAAAGCCGTCTTTACGTCCATCTGCCAGATTTCATAATCATGGAAGGCAGCAATAGCAAGAAGGACCCGAATGGATTTGAGCATAGCCACTGGAGAAAAAGTTTCGTCATAGTCCAAACCAGGTCTTTGACGAAAACCCTTTGCAACAAGTCTAGCCTTATAGGTTTCCACCTGTCCATCTACACCAATCTTTTTCTTGAAGATCCATTTGCATCCTATGGGTTTTACCCCATCTGGAGCAAAGTCCAAAGTCCATACTTTGTTGGTGTACATGGACTCCATTTCGGTCCGCATTGCATCTAGCCATCGTACCGAGTCGCCGCTCTGGATAGCCTGCTGGAAGTCAGTAGGTTCATCATCATCTATGATGCAATCCTCTCTATCCCCATCTATGAGAAAACCGTAGTATCTCTCAGGCGGATGAGACGGCCTACTACTCCTGCGGAGGGGTGCGGGAATGTCCTGTTCTTCTTGAACTACTGGTTCTACCAAACTTTCAGTAGCAGTTTGTGGTTCTGGAATTTCTTCCAGTTCTACTACGCTCCCACTCTTCTGATTTTCCAAAAATTCAGTTTCTAAGAAGCGGGCATGACGAGAAACAAAAACCTTTTGTTCCTCTGCGTAATAGAAACAATACCCTGTAGAGTTCTTTGGATATCCCACAAACTTACACTCTACTGAGCGTGCCTCGAGCTTGTCCGGATGCTGCTTTTTTACAAAAGCTGGACATCCCCATGTCTTCAGGTACTGAAGATAGGGTTTCTTCCCACTCCACATCTGATATGGTGTGGTAGGCACAGTTTTGGTTGGAACTCTGTTCAAAAGATGTGTCGCTGATTCTAGCGCATAACCCCAGAAAGATAGCGGTAACTCAGCATTACTCATCATGGATCGTACCATATCTAATAGGGTTCGATTCCGTCTCTCCGATACACCGTTGTGCTGTGGAGTGTATGGAGGAGTAAGCTGAGAGAGAATTCCTTTCTCTTTTAGGTAACCTAGGAACTCGGCACTTAAGTATTCTCCACCTCGATCAGATCTCAGTGTCTTAATACTTTTGCCTGTTTGGTTTTCCGCTTCACTCTTGTATTCCTTGAATTTCTCAAAGGCCTCGGATTTATGCTTCATTAAGAAGACATGTCCAAACCTAGAGAAATCATCTGTAAAAGTAATGAAGTAGGAATAACCACCTCTCGCATGTGTAGACATTGGACCACATACATCGCTGTGTATGAGTCCTAAGAGCTCGCTCGCTCTTACTCCTTGTCCAGTAAATGGAGTCTTTGTCATCTTTCCTTTGAGACAGGATTGACAAGTGTCATAAGTTTGATATTCGAACGAGTCCAAATATCCTTCTCTATGCAACTTAGTCAACCTTCTCTCATTGATGTGACCCAGTCTACAATGCCATAAGAAAGCTTTATTTAAATCTGGAGACTTTCTTTTTAGTGTGTTCTGGACATTGAAAATTTGGAGTTGGTTTAAAACATATATACCGTTATTTAGAGTACCGGACCCAATCAAACCATGATTAAGGTGGATGTTAACAACATCTCTTACAAACGTGAAATCATAACCTTTATTTGATAACAAAGAAACTGATATGATATTACACGTTAAGCTTGGTACAAAATAACAGTTATGTAAAACCAAAATGTGTCCACTCGTCAATCCTAGGTGATAATCCCCGACGGACGCAGCTCCCACGCTAGCTCCGTTAGCAACCTTTAGGGTCATATCACCTTCCTTCAGCACTCTACGGTTTCTCAGTGCCTGCAATGAATTGCAAATATGAGATCCTGATCCGGTATCCAATACCCAGGAAGTAGAGTTGATCGACAGACAATTCTCAATTACAAACACACCTGAAGTCGAAGCCACAGCTTGCTTCGGTTCCTGGTTCTTGGCGTTCCACGCCTTGCAATCCTTCTTCCGGTGCCCTTTCCTGTGACAATGGAAGCACTCATCCTGGCCCACTACCGGTACCGCAAACTTTTTCTTTCCCTTCCCTCCCACCTTACTAACACCTCCTCTAGGTTTGGGTGCGGCCTTCTTCTTCCTTCCTTTGGCTCTAGCCTTGGACCCGGAAGAAGATGCACCGCCAACAAACATAGCGGGTGTTTCCCTTGCCTTCTGCTAGGTGCCCTCTGCACTCCTTAACATGTTCAGGAGTTCCGCAAGTTCAACTTCTTTTCCTTGAAGGTTGAAGTTGAGGATAAACTGGGCGTAGGTGGGAGGAAGGGACTGGAGAATAAGGTCTGTATAGAGCTCATTATCCAAAGTCGTCCCAAGGTCTGCGAGCTCTTCAATATAGCCGATCATCTTTAGGACATGTTCACCTACCGATGACCCGACAGCCAACCTCGCTCGAAACAAGTTCTTAGAGGTCTCGTATCTTGCTATACGAGATTGCTCTCCATAAAGTTCCTTTGTATGGAGAAATATGTCATCTAGGGACATATCCTCGTGCCTCCTCTGATGTTCATTGTTCATTGAGGCAAGCACGATGCACTTGGCTTTCGCGCAATCTAAATCCCAGGTTTTGCGGATTTCCTTATCCGCATTGCTGGATTTGGGACCAGGGACAGCAGGTGCCGTAGCGGTGAGGATGTACCCCAATCTGTCATAGGTCAAAGCCATTTTGACATTCCGCAGCCAATCTTTATAGTTTGGCCCTGTCAGTATATTTTTCTCTAAAAGTAACTTAAGTCCAGTCATTTTCAGGGTCGCTGCAATTAGGAGAGAGAGAAGAAAACTCTTTAGCATGATGCTCTTGCAAGTTTAGAGTGGTTTTTAGTTTATCTAAACTGGATGGCTCCCACTGTTTCTCGAATCCTTCCTCAAACCATAAAAGAAGAATTAGCCAGGACTATTCTCACCGTACAATACTTGCTTAACCGTTCAGCCAGGCCAGTGTCGATACTTCGAGGGAGGTTTTCCAACGCTTTCGCGAAGTTCCTTAATTAAATAACCTCTTTTCTCTGGGGGCGTAACCCCGCTGACACCTTTCTGGACACCTACTAGGTTTATAGCATTGATCGTTAAGTGACGAATCTCCTGATAAGTAGCATATACTCACAGTAGGATCGGGATCCAAATATCATCGTATGATAATGTTGAAGGAATCCTACCAACATTCATCAAACTCCAAATGGTATGCATCTCTTTGCAAATTTCAGTTTCTTTAGAAATTCCCGATATAAGTTTTTGCCCCATGCTCTTATGACCTTGACGTATGCCAACAAATCATAAGTCACATGTCAAGTTCTGCCCATCATTATCTTGTTAATTTGAACCCACCCGTATATACCCTTGACGTATGCCAACAAGGTAATGCGACTGTCCCAAACCAACACATCTATCTATGCAACAAATGAATACCCCAGCAGCTACCAAACACTATGCCTTGACGTATGCCAACAAGCATAGCTTGAATACTACTGACCATCCATAAGAAATGACGGAGGGCTACGACTGGTTTTGGCGAAACCGTGAACGTAGTGAACTTGATATAACCGAAGGAACCTGATAGCTTTTAAAAGGAGTGGTTAAAGCTCCGCATTTAAAAATATCTGTTTTTAAAATTAACCGAGTGGTTTCTTTTAAATTGTTCCAACGATTTAAGCTTTGGTTTGTTTTTCTTTGCATTATAGATAATGCGTCCCATCATTAACCTATCATTGCAGAAAACAACGAAAATACAACGTCCTCTTATGCCATCCGCATTCGCCACGGGGTCCCGTCATCACCCGTTAGGTTACTTAACTAACGACAGAGCGGGGGCTGGGCTAGCACGGGTGTAAAACATAAGTGACGTCTAAATAGCTATCATATATATAGATATTTTACATTCGTCTGACGCAATGATATACATTCCAGAACACAGATGAACTTAATTGGATTTGCAAGCAATCCGTATTTCTTTTGAGCCTGCAAGAAAAGACGGATAACACAGTTGTGATGAATAGCCATTACCCCACCCTCGACCCCTATGGGTACGGCAAACTACCCGCCCGGCAGTTTGTGTACCCCACCTTGGGTCAGTCCTAGGAGCAAAAACAGTAAAATGAAATAATACAACGGTGGCTACAACCGCAACCTGGATGTGCCCCGCAAAAATAATATTACAACAAATTACATTTACAACAAATGAATTAAATAATAACCCATTGCATAAACCCCGGCTATACACCACAACAGTCCAATACAGTTCATATGCACAAACAGATAAAACCATTACAGAAATGTGCAACCCCCTGCCAACCGACATACTAGCAGTTAGGGGAGGTTTACGAACACATTAAACAATCACAGATATAATCCAATATGCAAATACTGTACAATTTCGATCGATTAAACGGATTTAACATTGCTCCAATACTGCTCTGTAAACTTGAAACCTGAGCAAATATAAAATATTCCAGAAAACACCAAATATCACAGGGGACCCACACAAGAAATTTGGGTTCATGACTCAGCAACTCGGCGGCGGAACCGCGGCGGATCGCTTGGGATCCGCCGCGCTTCCGCGGCTCTTTAGCCGAGTCATGGGCCCAATTTTCTTGGGTGTTCTCCTGGATGCTTTTCAAGGTTTCTGAACAACCCTGAAAAATTTTAGGACATCATTTTAAAATCGACAGAAAACTGATATTTTTAGGGTTTTCCGGCTTCGTTTTTCCGTTCGAAATTCGTACAAATTTGCAATAAAGTTATTTATTGTTTAGCGAGGCTCTGATACCACTGTAAGTCGATGTACAACACCCCAGTACTTGTGGGGAGGCGGAATTTTCAAAAACGAACTTGTTTAGTGAACAAACATCGACTAACCGCTTAAATCGAAGCTAAACGATAACTAACCAAACACATAGTTGTTCTAAACTACTATGCTTAGGGATTATACCTATCGAACCAAGTCCTTCGGCTTTACGATCTCCTCGTCCTCCTTGGCCTTCTCGATGTAGTAGATGATCCAGTCGAGAGCAAAACTCCAAGCTTAGCCTCTAAACTTGAGGCAACTAACCTTCTTGGATTGCTAATCAAAGAAGATAGATGAGATAGAGTGAGGGTTATGGATTGTTTAGTCTAACTAATCCTTATTCTCAACACATGAGAGGTGAGGATTAGGGTTTGAAGAGAGTGAGCTTGAGGAGAGAGAATGTGAATGATATTATGAGTGAGAATAGTAAGTTATCATAATATATATGAAGCATTATCTTTTAAAAGAGAAAAGAAAATAAGTGATGAATAATCATGCTTCATAAATATCAAGTGGTGATTCATTATCATGAGTCATTAAGCATTTATGATGCATTAATGACTATGATGAATCACTCTCATGACTCACTAATCTCATTCAATGCATATGACACCTAAACCTCCTTAGTCACCATCTTCTAGAAGCTTCTTGAGTAATTACGAGAACGCCCCTCCGATCCGTAAAAATACGGAAAAACTTTAGACTGTATAAATCTAATAACCGGATACCAGTAACTGGCTTAAACCAAAGCCGACTGGTAAAAACTGTCCAAACGACGTAAGTGTGTAAACACACATATGCGTCCGAGCCCTTTGTCGTAAAACCATACGACCTCTATATCGTTTCGCCTGGAGTAGGAAACTCTCTGTGTGGGACTCTAGAGACTCGACTACTACGCTGGCAGTAGGTTTAACCACAGACCGCAAGCGGCACTAGCTGTACGTAACGGTCCCCAGGTAGTTGTCGATAAGAAGGCCGATGAGGAAACCCATCCGAACTCCTACTGAGCCTGCTGTGACAATCTCCATACAGTCCGGTCCGTTCGTCCAAGACTATCGCATATCGGGCCTAGGGGGGCGGCAAGCGTCAGTCCCCTAATAGCGGTATAAGTTGTGTCGGAGCGAAGCCCATTACACCCTGAGAAACTACTGGAACCTACCAGCAAATCTCGCTTGCCCTGGCCAGGGACTTTGCGTAATGGCTCTCTGACACAGCACGATATCTACTCCCAATACCGGGAGGGACGAATCCTGTCTAACCGCCACTGCCTCCAAGTGCTCGGGACTGCACCCAACTGCTACCTGTTTGCACGACTCCTTTGAGCCGTGGTAGGGTAGCAATCTAAGAACAGTGGGACACACTCGAGGCGAAGTAGCAGTGTCAAGTCTGCGGACTAAGATGTACTCATGTCACCTGGGAACTGTTTACTGACGACTGGTATAAAACCAACCAACAGTTCCCTGTGAGTCCTGTCCGGTGTACCCGTAACCTAACGAGCACCTGCATACTATCTCCAGTACAACGTACTGACGGCTGTGGGACAGACCATCTCCCCAACTGGGATGAGAAGCGTACACACTAGTCTACTCCGGAGTATCGATGCTCTGTCTAGATAATCCAACGACCAGGGACCTGAATAAGGATGTGCTTGTAGACTACCCAGCCCCCACTAGTGTGACTGCCATCACAACGCTGGTAGACAAGCAAAATCCTAAGAGCTCTATCAATACGTACACTCACATATTAAGATAGAAAAACCAAGTAGCATACTACCATGTTTAGCAAGACTGTTATATACATGTGAATATCCCAAGCTTCCATTAAGTAATATACAAACTAGTATGATACAGTAATGGCCTTCTAGGGCATAAACACTAACAGAGCCGAGATCCCTTCACCGGGAGTGACCTCTTTAGCAAAGGTTTTTGTCACTATATTTTTATAAAAAGCTATGCAGTTCCTTCAACGATATCAAGTTCATTACGCTAAAGGTTTATCGCCAAAAACCAGCTGTAGCCCTCCGTTATTTCCTACAGGTATTATTTAGTATTCGTGCTGCGTTTGTTGACCTAGTCAAGACGTAGTGTTCGGTAGCTAAGTGGTACTTGTTTGTTGCATAAGTGGGATTGGTTAGGACATTCGTGCGGTCTTGTTGACCTAGTCAAGGGCACGTACGGTTGGGTTTAATGCAATCCAGAATAATGACGGGTTGAACTTAACTGACGGTTTATAGTTTGTTGACCCAGTCAAGGTCATAAGCCGCTTGGGGTAAAAATCACATCGGGAGTTTCTAAAGAAACTGAAACTTGCCAGGCATGCGCATACCTTCTAGAGTGTGGTAACGTGAGTGGATTCCGTCACGTTATCATGCGATGATAGTTGGATCCCGATTCCCACTGAGGAGTTGGTTTACTCCTCGGGTGATCCCGACTAATTCTTCTTTCATGTTTGGAGGAGAATTTGATGTTACAGAGGGAGGCTTCCTGATTAGATAAAGTGACAACCATTCTGATCTAGGTTAGAGTGCATGCTGAGTGTTTCTTTTCTCTCTCTCTCTTTGGCAGGGACCATGGCCCGACCCTGGATATGACTCAGTGACCAAGATTAACCGAACCTTCTTAAACACTGGCTTTTGGATTGTCAGAGTTGCATACCTCATTGCCACTCCTGCTTTTACCCTTTTCTCCAGGACACCCCGTATTACTACGAACGTCCACTTCCATTGGATAAAACCATCGTATGGTTATATACGAACTCGAAGGAACTTGTTCTAGATTTGAGGATGGTTTCCGGTTCTGGAGAAAATGAATAGGACTATTCAGTTGTCTTTTCCTTTTACCTTCTCTCAGGTTGCGAGTGCTCCTTGGATTAGGACAGTACACCTATTACGCAAATTGGATAGTCTTATTCCAAACCATAGGCAGGTGTCGACCGGAAGGGAATGAAGAAAACCAATTAGCCTAACGATGGTGTACAGAAGGTATTATGTAAAGACAAATAAAGGGATTAGTAAGAGGGCAAAGTAAACTGCGACTGCTATTCACGACCAAACCAAATATTTCATTACCACTCCCACTTCACCTTTGTATTTCTCCAGGACACTCCATATCACTACGAAGATCCACAGTTATTTGGATACTCTATCGTATGGTTATATACGAACTCGAAAGGAACTTGTTCCAGTTCGGGGATGGATTCTAGTTCGGGAGAAATAGGAATAAGGTTTATTCGGTTGTCTTTAATCTTCACCTTCTCTCGCATTGCGAGTGCTCCTAGGATTAGGACAGTACACCCATTATGCTTAATGGATAGTCTTCTTCCAAATCATAGGCTGGTGCCAAGCGGTAGGGAAGGAAGAAAACCATTTGGCCTAAAGGGGTGTACAGAAAGTAATGACTAAAGACATATGAAGGGATTTGGAGAGATGGCAAAGAAATATACGGTTACAGTTGTAAATCTGATAATGGAAGAGGCATTACTATGAATACCTGGATACCCCTATGAAACATTTCAATGTTTCAGTTTCACTGTGTACTGTTAAAAGAAAACTGATTTCTTAATTAGCCCTTGCTCCAGGGTATGTATTTACCAGGTATGATTCTCACATCTGTATGGTTTTATAGATGATGAGTGGGAGTAAGTTATTGGGAGTTAGGTGATCATCCTCGTTATATCAGAATTCGTTGTAATTGGTGATATTTGAGGAAATCACTTGGGTTGTTTGCCGGACAGCAAATATTTGGTTTTGAATATCCGCTGTTATGCACCAATTTCAAATTGATATATCTATACGTCTATTTTTATAGATTGAGATATACCTTTTTGAAATTATGTCCATGACATTTACCTATATCAGTGGATGGTTAGGTAAGGAGCATTAAACAGCGGTGTAATTCTTCTTAACCATAATACAGTTTTCAACCTACGACACACAGGGATTGAGTTATTAGACCCAGGGGACTTATACAGAGTGTTGTATGTTGTCCAGTGTCCATTAGGACAGAGGGGTTGGTCCTCGTACTATATTCGGTTTACTTATGCTTCTCTAGTTCTTAGACAAGTGTTTCGTAGAAACACAAGGTCTGAGTTTTGAGAAGTTATAGGTATAAGAATAAAGTCGAGAACCAGGTATTGCAAGTATCGGGATTCTTCAAGGTGATCGAAGATATAGATACTTGTGTATGGTATTCAGTTGATAGTAATGATTAAGAGAACTTGCTTCTTTTTCAGGTTACTCATAATTGGAAGCACTCCTAAGTTGAGTAATGCTGATTGGCCTTATTCCATTTAGTTGACATGCACTGGAGACAGCTGCATGATTTGAATCTGGTTCAATTAAATCAGTGCCTCTATTTCTGTATTGGATATAGAACAGTTCATATCTTAACAATGTTAAGGTACGGGGAGTTGTCTGGCTTATGTTTAAAACCAGACTCTGGATAACTCAAGGCATGTTTCTGTAATGGCTGTTTGTGGGTTGACCCGGGCTATGACGAGGGTTGACTTTCTACCATCCGGAAGATCAATAGTGATATTGTTCTTGACTCGCCACAGTTTTAATAAAAATGGATTTTTTCAGAAAACAGTAGTGGGAGTATGGTAGAACTGGAAGTGATTCCAGAACCGCAAACGATTACTGAAAATTTGATAGGAACCTAAAGATTCAATCTGTATTGGCATTCCATTGGCCACTCCGCAGATATGATGGGTAACCTCAGGCACCCGAGAGGTACTCCGGTAGCCTCAAGGACGGTGACAAGGAGGTTCTTGTTTACCCAGACTTGCCATTGCTGTTGTTCCAGACTGTGAGACCCGGCAGGAGGATGACTATAGCGTCGTTCTAAACTAGCTTTAGAAGTGTACGTCTATATGACTCTGCCAGAGGGTTGTCGTAGTCAGTGGGAGCAGCGGAAGCAGAGTGGACAAGTGGCTTATGTCTATTCATAAGACTAAAGCAGATATAGCGGAGATAGATCATTTATTTCTGATGTGATAGTCATAGATTTGACTTCATCAAAATAGGGGATGGATCTGTTAATAAGGTAGTAGGGTGTGATGTCCTGGTATTTGGATGACATACACAGAGTAGGAAGTGAAATTCCTATACTACGATCGGTTATACTTTGGTTGTCACACAGTGGTTTCTCCACATGGGACTTGGATATAATATCAAGACATTCTGGTTACTGGATCTATAGTTTTGGATCTAGATTTTGGTAGTTTTCCAATCTGGGTATTTAGACTGCATTCTAAAGGTGTTTTAGAATGGATGACTCCTGGCACGGTAGTATACCTGCAGGTGATGGAGTCACCCTCTCTAAAGGAGTCTTACAGACTAAAGGGGAGAGGGATGTGCATGATTGGCAGATCACTTGCTTAGGCAATTGAGTCAATCATGAGATGTCAAGTACCACACCAGATGTTGGTTTTGCAGTAGATGCAATAAGTTGATATTGATCCAATCCTGGAGAAACATTCGGAAGCATTTTTAGAACATAAATGGATGTTCTAGGGGATATGATAACGACAGCTTCATTCGGGAGACAGTTATCATTCCAGGCTTCCAAGGTGACCTGGATGACAGAGTGGCTGTCAGAGTTATAGTTTTCCCTCTGACGAGGGGCGGTATTTTGGACAGGTGATCCAAGCGGACACTGAGGAAGGCATGGCGCAGGATACTGATTAAGTTCAGTTGACGATACAATCGGAGAAGTTTGGATTTGGAGTTCATTTATGAACTAGGTCCCATCAGATATCCAGACATACTCTAAGACAGGTATTGCTCATTTCGGGAGATGGCTTTCTCCGCGAACTTGAGATAAAGAGAGACATAGAAAGAAACATTAGGGCGGATCCACTCACTAAGGCTATTCCTCGAACGCGTTAGTTTCGCAAACAGGTTTTGTGAGACTGATTAGTAGAGGAGTTAGATGTTCGGTATCATACGGGCTGTGAGTATGCGACATCGCAATAATTAGCCTTGAGTGCAAATGGGAGATTGTTGGGGATAGTGCCCTCAGAGTCAATTATTGGATCACACGCCCGTGATTGCAATGATTGAGGGAGGACCTATACCGTTAGAACAGTCTTACTCAAGATGATAGTATGCTATCTGGTTTATCTTTATCATCGTGTACTGCTTTAGGTGACCTTACAAGTCACTATTGTGCAATGATAGAGCCCTTAGGATTCTTGCTTGACGGCCAGTAGTATGATGGCGATCATATACGTGGGAGCTGGGGTGTATAAGCACATCCTTAAAAGGTCCCTACTCGTAGGAGTTTTCGAGACAGGGCATCGATACTCCAGAGTAGACTAGTGTATACAGTCGAGACCCCAACGAGGGGCGGTGGCCGGTCTCACAAGCCACTGGTGTCAGTTGGTTCACCTAAGATGTATACAGGTGCTCATTGGGTTATGAGTACACCGGACAGGACTCGCCGGGAACATGCTAGTTGGTCTTATACCTGACGTCAGATAGCAGTTCCCTGGTGACATGTATACAGGTTAGTTCATCGACCTGAGATCGTCATTTGTCTTGTGTGAGTTCCCACTGTACTTTGATTACTACCCTACCACGGCTCAAAGGAGTCATGCAAACAGGTTTTAGTTGGGTACAGTCCCGAGCCACATGGAGGCAGTGAGCGGATCTGCAGGGGTTCGTCTCTCCCGGTATTGGGGGCGAGGTCGCGCTGTGTCTAGGAGAGCCATTACACGAAGTCCTTGGCCAAGGCAGGGGATTTACTAGTAGGTATTCCAGTAATATCTCAGGTTGTTCTAGGATACACTCCGACACGACTTGTACCGCTTTTGGGGGTCTGACTTTTACCAACCCCTTAGGCCCGCCATGCGATGCTCATAGACAAACGGACCGGACTGTACGGATATTGTCACTGACAGGCTCAGTAGGGTGTCAGGATGAGTTCACTCATCGACGTCCCTTTTTGTCAATACCTGGTGGCCCGTTACGTATGGGTAATACCTCTGACGTGCTAGTGGTTAAATCCACAGCCAAAGTGTTGACAAGTCTTTAGAGTCCCCCACAGACAGTTGCTCAAGTTTCGGGCGAAACGCTGTAGAGGCCGTATGGATATATGGCAGGGTTCGATCATATACGTGCGGTATTGCACGGATCATGATCGGACGGATAATACTAGCGGGCTTTGGTTTAAGCCGGATCCTAGTATTGTACAGTGTAGATTTTGTCTCATTGCATTTGTATTCAGTGGAAATACAAATGCGGGTATGTATATACAATCGCGGGGTTTTCCTGTAATTTATTACAGGATCAGTTTTTTGAAGTTGCCAGTTTGCATTCCGTTTCGGCCAGTTTTCCTTTGTTCCTTCACGGCCGGATTTTTGTGATGGGAGGGGCTAATTTGCATATTTGCAAATTAGCATTGTGGAGGGGGTTTCTTGTACATGGATGATTATGATGGTTCAAGCATCTTTTCTGTTTCCCTCATCTTATCCTTTGCATTTATGGTGATTAGTTTTGAAAGGATGGGATTAGAAATAGAAGTGACATTATTATCATCACATTTGTTATGATCACCTCTTGCTTTTACTACACTCACCACCCTTCATTGCTTTTGCTTTTTCCTCTTCATTCTTATGATGAGGCCGGCCACATTCTTGGGGGGATGGGAGAGATTCATTTTTGGTGTGAGAAATATTTTGGCATCTCATTTTCATTCATGCTAAAAAGAGAGTCCCACTTCAAAGTTCATTTCCACCTTCACTTCCTCATGGCAACTTCATACCCCTTTGAGACATAGCCTACTACACTTAACCTACAGTATTCTTAGACACGTCGACTCGCCAACTTCGTGTGCAAGTTGCCTCGGTCCAGAGGTGGGAGCCCGTAAAAGAACCCGGCGATGTGGTGCCCTTTCCGACGAGGAGATGAAGACCGGAGATTCCGCGAGGAGATCGGGATGGAGGCCGAAGACCAAATGACACGGATCGCTCGGTATAGCATTCTACCCTTTCTCTTGTTTGCTAGCATTAGGTCAATGGTTACGATCCAGGTTTTTAGTACGCGGTAGCGCCGGTATAAAAGTTTAAAGAAAAGTTTTCCTTTCCGCATTTTGGCCTCGGACAGACGGCCGGGGCGCTGCCGTGCACTAACAGTGGGAAGAAACCCTGTCTTAAACACTTTAAGACATGGGGATGTCCAGCTTTTGTCAAAAAGCAGCATGCGAACAAGCTCGAGGCACGCTCAGTACAGTGTAAGTTTGTGGGATACCCAAAGAACTCCAAGGGGTATCTTTTCTATTACGCAGAGGAGCAAAAAGTCTTTATTTCTCGTCATGCCCGCTTCTTGGAAACTGAGTTTTTAGAAAATCAGATAAGTGGGAGCGCAATAGAACTGGAAGAAATTCCAGAACCACAAGCTATTACTGAAACCTTAGTAGAACCATAAGGTTCAGGAAAACCGGACATCCCAACGCCGCTCCGCAGGAGTAGTAGGCAGTCTCATCCGCCCGAGAGATACTACGGTTTTCTCATAGACGGGGATAGAGAGGATTGTACAGTTGATTATGATGAGCCTACTAGCTTCCAGCAAGCCATTCAGAGCGGTGACTCAGTAAAATGGCTGGATGCAATGCGGACCGAGATGGAGTCCAGGTACACCAATAAAGTTTGGACTTTGGACTTTGCTCCAGAAGGGGTAAAACCCGTAGGCTGCAAATGGATCTTCAGAAAGAAGATTGGTATAGATGGGCAGGTCGAAACCTATAAAGCTAGGCTTGTTGCAAAGGGTTTTCGTCAAGGACCTGGTTTGGACTATGAAGAGACCTTTTCTCCAGTAGCTATGCTCAAATCCATTCGGATCCTTCTTGCCATTGCTGCCTTCCACGATTATGAGTTCTGGCAGATGGACATAAAGACGGCTTTCCTAAATGGAAATTTGGAAGAGTGTGTCTATATGGATCAGCTAGAGGGATTCATTCAGAGTGGGAGCAGCGGTAAAGTGTGCATGTTGCTCAAGTCCATCTATGGACTGAAGCAGGCATCGCGGAGTTGGAACATCTGCTTTGATGATATTGTCAAAGAATTCGACTTTGTCAAAAACCCAGATGAACCATGCATTTACAGTAAGATTGTAGGGAGAAATGTGCTATTCCTCATCTTGTACGTTGATGACATTCTTCTAATAGGAAATGATATTCCTATGCTACAGTCAGTCAAAGGATTCTTGTCACAGAGGTTCTCCATGAAGGACCTGGGCGATGCCAACTACATTCTGGGGATCCAGATCTATCGTGATAGATCTAAAAGTATGTTGGGACTTTCACAGTCCAGGTACATCGACACCATACTGAAACGATTCAGAATGGAAGATTCCAAGCGCGGTAATCTACCGGCTTGTCATAGAATCACCCTCTCCAAAGAGATGTCTCCCAAGACTGATTTGGAAAGGGCTCGCATGTCATCGATATCCTACGCATCTGCGGTAGGCTCTATTATGTATGCGATGTTGTGTACCAGACCAGATGTAGCATACGCATTGAGCGTTGTAAGCCGGTATCAGTCGGACCCAGAGGAGAAGCACTGGATAGCGGTAAAGAACATTCTCAACTACCTGAGAAAGACTAAGGAGATGTTCTTGGTGTATGGCGGAAAAGACCTCCAGATCGAGGCCTTTGCTGACTCCAGCTTCCAGAGTGAGAAGGATGACTCCAAGTCCATGTCGGGTTATGTATTTACCCTCAATGGAGGGGCGGTTTGCTGGAAGAGCTCCAAGCAGGAAACCGTTGCTGACTCAACTATGGAAGCGGAGTACATAGCTGCTTGCGATGCCGCAAAGGAAGCTGTCTGGATGAAGAAGTTCCTCACGGAGCGTCAGGTGGTTCCTACCAGTGTTGATCCAATACCGCTATATTGTGACAACAACGACGCTATAGCTTTAGCGAAGGAACCCAGGTCCCATCAGAAGTTCAGGCACATTTTGAGGCGGTACCACCTAATCAGGGAGATTGTAGATCGCCAGGAGATTGAGGTGAAGAGAGTAAATTCAGAAGATAACACTGCAGATCCACTCACGAAGGCCTTACCCCAGACACAGTTTGAGCGGCTGATCGAGGTGATAGGTCTTCGATACGCCAGTACATGGCCTTAGTGCAAGTGGGAGATTGTTAGTGTATATGCCCTAGAGGCCATTACTGTATCATACTAGTTTGTATATTACTTAATGGAAGCTTGGGATATTCACAGTTGTATAGACAATCTTACTCAAAATGGTAGTATGCTACCTGGTTTGTTTCTACTTCAATGTGTGTACATGTGTTTCTTTTAACATATCTCCTATACACATTAGTGGAGCCCTTAGGATCTTTGCTTGATTACCAGCGTTGTGATGGCAGTCACACTCGTGGGGGCTGGGTAATCCACAGGCACATCCTTATACAGGTCCCTAGTCGTAGGACCATCGATACAGGGCATCGATACTCCGGACTAGACTAGTGTATGCGCTTCTCATCCCAGTAAGGGAGACGGTCTGTCCCACAGCCGTCAGTATATCGTACTTGAGATAGTATGCGGGTGCTCGTTAGGTTACGAGTACACTGGACAAGACTCGTCGGGAACTGATTGGTTGGTACTATACCTATCGTCAGTTATCAATTCCCAGGTGACATGAGTACAGCTTAGTCCGCTGACTTGACACTGCCACTTTTCCTCGAGTGTGTTCCCACTGTACTTTGATTACTACCCTACCACGGCTCAAAGGAGTCGTGCAAACAGGTAGTAGTTGGGTGCAGTCCCGAAGCGCTTTGAGGCAGTGACGGTTAGACAGGATCCGTCTCTCCCGATATTGGGAGTTGATATCGCGCTGTGTCAAGGAGAGCCATTACACACAGTCGTCCCTGGCCAGGGCAAGCGAGATACACTGGTAGGTTTCCAGTGTTATCTCAGGGTGTTCTGGGCTACACTCCGACACGACTTGTACCGCTATTAGGGGACTGACGTTTACCGCCCCTCTAGGCCCGCCATGCGATATTCTCAGACGAACAGACCGGACTGTACGGAGACTGTCACATTCAGGCTCAGTAGGAGTTCCGATGGGTTCACCTCATCAGTCTTCTTATCGGCATCTACCTGGGGGCCGTTACGCACAGCTAGTGCCGCTTGCGGTCTGTGGTTAAACCCACTGCCAGCGTAGTGTCGAGTCTTTAGAGTCCCACACAGAGAGCTATTCGCCTTTGGGCAAAAAGGGTAGAGGTCGCATGGTTTTGCGACAGTGTTCGGTCACATCAGCGCACTTGTGCATGTTTGGTGTCCGGGCAGTTATTACTAGCGGGCTTTGGTTTAAACCAGGTCCTAGTATACGTTTTGGGATTGGTTTTATCTCATTTGTATTCATATTCCCCGGAACGCGGATGCAGGTGAGTATGCACGGTTGACCGAGACAGAGGCAGAGAATTCTCATTAAGGTTGTTGACTGTTGACCTTTTCTAAACCCTAATGAGAATAAGAAATATGATTAATAATAATATTAATTAAGTATTAGTGTGCCATGGTTGGCTTGAAAGTTTGACTTTGTTGACTTTGTTGACTTGTTGACTTTGTTGACCGGTTGACTAGCTTGGACTTGTTGACCATCATCATTACAATGGCTATCATTTCATGGCTAAGATTTTTGCTTGCTTGTTATTCTTTACAAAATGAGTGCATGAAATGATAATGCCATTGATATGAACCATCACATAATACTCAATTACTATTATTATCATGATTATTTTGTATCATGAGAGAATGGTTGCAAAAGTCTTCACTCATTCCATCATTTGCTCTCTCTCTCTCTTCCTCTTGATCTTCCTCTAGCTCTTCCTCTAGCTCAAGGCAAAATCTCTCATGAGTTGAGAACCATTTGCCTTGGAGATAAAACCCTAAAACACTTCTCTACTCATTCTAGAGTACAAGGTCTAGCAAGCCAAGTATTCTAGTTTCCTCTAGATTGAGGTTGGAGCCAAAGGTAGAAGCTTTCGGGTGGATCCATCTTCGGCACAAGGAGACGACGAGGTGAGGCCGATCCGACCACCACAAGGAGTCGAAGAGAAGGAGTTCAAGTTAAGGTATAACCCCTAACATAGTAGTTAAACTCTTAGTTAGGTTGTTAGATAGTTTGTTTAGCAAAGATCCGTTTTTTGAGTCCATGTTATCTCCACCGAAAAAATCGTTTTTCATCATTTCCTCTACCCCAAAGAACTGAGGACGGGTAACGTGGACTTATATGAGCCAGTAAAACCTCCATGTAGGACTGTAAAGACTCGTCAATAGGCTGGCAGTAGGTGATGATCACATCAAGCACCCACAAGCCGTCAGCGGTACTAGATGGACGTAACGGCTACCCGGGTATTGAGCAATCAGAAGATCAACAAGCAAGCCCACTCTAGCTCCTGTAAAGCCTGTCAGTAACACTACCGTACAATCCGGTCTCCTTGTCTAATATGTCACATATCCAGTCTAGGGGTGATAAACGTTAGACCCCAATACCGGGAGAGACGCAACCCCTCCTATCGCTTATTGCCTTCATGTGACTCGGGACTGTACCCAAAAATCACCGTTTTGCACATCCTCTTGAACGTGGTAAGGTGAAAATCAAAGCATAGTGGTAATCACACAAGACTCTATGACGATCTCGGGTCTACAGACTAACCTGTACCAGTGTCACCAGAGAACTGCTATCTGACGTCATCTATAATACCATCCAGGAGTTCTCGGCGTGTTCGTCCAGTGTACCCAGTCTCCACTGAGCACCTGTTCAGTTGATAAAACTGCACATTTGTATTACATTTTTCCTACCATTTTCATATTAAAAAAGGACTTTATTATAATATATTATACATATGAGGGTTTATGTGTAAAAACATTATTTTCCATGTATTAATATATTTTAATGATCATTTGGTAGGAAAATGTATGCAAATAAATCTATTGACCAAATCCTAGTAGAACTAAGTCTACTAAATATTATTTGAGATTATGGTGCAGAATTTTCCAAGTTGTTATGCAGGATTTAACAAACAAATCAATTTGTTGAAGAAAACTTGCCAAATTAAGAAGCAAAACTTGGAGACCAAGTCTGGAAGCAACCGAAAGAAGATTTCTGAATTCTAAAGATGCCTAGGATTGCCAAATGTCAAAATCAGAGAGCCAAAGAAAATTGATCAAAAGATCCCAACCCTTGAGCGCGGATCCGCGGCCAAACCCACCCTGGGGCCGCGGATCCGCCGCAATAATGATGAGTTGGAAGGCAATATTTTGGGAGATTGACAACTGCTGAATTTTACCAACTTCTCAACAATAAGATTCTGGGTTTGCACTATAAAAAGGCACCGAGAGCCTCTTGGAAAAGGCATCAAGCCGAAGAGATCACGAAGCTCCCGACGCTCACGCATCCAGGCTGATCATCGACTGTTCGACTACCTCCTTAGGAAAGATCGAGAAGCAAATCAAGTTTTGTAATCATTTTCTATGGATTAAAAGTGTAGTTTGAAGGAGTTGATTAATAAAGGTAGTTTTTTTTATTTAATTGTTTGTTTTTTTTACATTATGTTCTCCCTCTCTTTCTTTTCATCTTCTTCTCCCAACATGCGCGAGTAATTCTCCGCTTGTTAGGGTTCGTAGGATTAGGGTAGGCTAATGGACGATGAAAATAATTAAACCCTTTTTAAGTCCTATAAAGTTTAGGAACTTTATCAAAAGAATCATTAACATCCTAATCGGGCGCGCTAGCATTTCTTTGCTAGTTCCGACCGCGATTAGAGATTAGATTAATGATTGTTTTGGTAAAGGCTAGATATGAACGGAGTTCCGTGTCGAGATAAGGGTTAAGAGTGGGATTCCTTTTCCCTCCGGAAACCCTAATCTACACGCATCACCGTCGTTCTAGTTCTAAATCTATTAATGGATAAAAAGGGTAACTTTAATTAATCGTCCATAACTACTAAATCCTAACGAACCCTACAAGCCCTATTATTATATTATTTAAATCTCTAAAATAATCTAGATCTATATTTTACATTCTTGTTTAAAGTAGATCTAGAATCTTTTCACAAAATTCTTTATTCCTTCTCTCTTTCTCAACACATCTAAAGTAAAAATAAAAGGTTCCACGTTTCCCAGAGGACGACCCGTACTCACCTCGGTCTAGCTACGCGCGACACCGTTCTGATTGCGGTTAACTACAAAACAAACACTCTTTTTCGTGTCAATCAAATGGCGCTGTTGCCGGGGATACGTGCGTAATTTTTTATTTTTACTATTTGTGTTGAATTTTTAGACGAGTCATATCATTATTAACACAAAACTGTAAATTGCATATTTAACGATTTGTGCGTGAATTTTTGCAAGGAGATCTGGAGTCACAGAATTAAGGGAAACAGGAAACAGAGACATTTTTAGAGATCCAGAGGAGCACAGAGGTCCACAGAAAAATTTTCAGCAACTGAACCATCACCCTTGCGGCGGAACCGCGGCACAAAGGAACATCTGCGGCGGAAACGCGGCCTGACAAGGGGATCAAGGTCTCAAACTCCTCTGGTAAGATTCTCAACTCTTCCTCTCTCCCTTCAAATCCAATAAAATCTATTTTCTGCAGGATTCTTTGCAAAATTGCGCCGCTCAAAAAAATCTTTTTGCAAAAGTTTTGTGATTGGTTTTGTTTTGCATATTTAATACGGACTTTAAGGGGCAAAGACCAAATCAAGATTAGGTGGGGATTTCATCACCCTTCCTAAGCCCCACAAATCACAAACTGAGCATATAGATCAACCCTTTATTAATTTAAAAAATATCTAGACCAGACTCTAAGGACTGTCGCGCTCAATAAGGACAGAGGAAGGTCGTGGGTAATCTATCGTTTATCCGCATTACTTTTGTAGTGCCTAGGCAAGTCTGACAAAGGCTAGTGGTTTTTAATTAGGCCCACTGTTGTGGTGGTTCCTTCCCACTTACCTGGCACTTACCTCGCTACAAGGGTAGTACGGAGGCGGTAGAGGATTTATCCTGCGGCTTGTCCTTTGGAAGTCTAGGAGCGGTCTAGAGACTGGACCTAGGTGACCTTAATTCTAGGATTGCTTGTGCATCTTAGGGAGATTTGTCTTGAGTCCCATATTTTTCAAAACAAGCCAATTTTAAATCACACACATGCTGCCACTTGCACTAAACCCGCTTAGTGCATGCTCGGCTGGACACGGGATCCTAGTGCCCGTCTTGTCCGCGTTCCTTCTATCGACACCGAAGTCGGTACTTCTTCATCTTCTTTTCCCCCACCACACACCACATCGATCGTGATGGACGACACTCCATCTAATTATAACACCATGCTGCCACCGCCCGCAGGTGCGCAGAATCCACCGCGCATCTCTCTCCAAGAGAGATGCTATCCTATTCGTGGTCCCCTTCCTACTTGTTTATCTCTTCCACCACCTAACGGGGATAATTTCGAAATTAAACCCCACTACATCAATCTGCTGCCCAAATTTCACGGGGTTGAGTCGGAAGACGCGTACGTTTTCATCACCAAATTCGAAAACGTATGCGCAATGATGGGTACTTCACAATTGACTTTAGATGCTATGCGCTTACGTCTTCTCCCATTCACATTGTGCGACTTGGCAGAAAAATGGCTTTATAATACTGCCGCACACTCTATCACTAATTGGGACGAATTCGTCGTAGCATTTCTTAAGAAGTTTTACCCAAATCATAAGACTGCACATGTTAGGAGCGAGATTAACCAGTTCACCCAGCTTCCTAATGAACCATTTTGGAAGTGCTTTGAACGTTTCAAAGATCTGCTTGTCCAATGCCCCCATCACAGAATACAAAGATGGGATTTATGTCGGATTATATATGAGGGCATTAATCCAGCGACAAAGCAGATGCTTGAAACAATGTGTCAATGCAATTTCATATCTAAAGATGATGGTGAAGCTTGGAAATATCTAGAAGATCTCGCAGAAAGCACTTTGCAGTGGGAAAGCGTAAGACCACTTTCAACTAAGGAAGGTATTCACCAGCTCGACGTTTCCATCGCAGTGAAAGCCGAAATGGCAGCGATACAAAAGAAACTCGACGCTATTGAAAACAAGTTCTCATCTTTCTCCCTAAATCAGGTCACGCTTCCTAAGACCGTCTGTGGTTGCTGTTCGGATCCTTCACACTTAACGGAAGAATGTCCTATGAATGCATCGTTTCAAGCAAATGCTGCTTTTCAGCAGCGACCTAGAAACGACCCTTATTCTTCCACGTACAATCAAGGATGGAGGAATCATCCTAACTTTGCTTGGAATCAAAACCAACAAAGTAATTATCAAAGACCTCCTCCGCAGCAACCACAACCACAGAATCAGCCCCCCTTTCAGTCACAGAATTTCCAAAATCCGGCCAACATTTCTACACCACAAGTGGCCGGTATTGACAACTCACTTGCACAAACTTTGGATATGTTCATGAAACAATCCATGCAAAATTCGTCTGAGATGAGGTCTTCTATTGATGCCCTAACGAAAAACTCCTCCTCCCATGGTGAGAGTATTAAATCAATAGAAAACCAAATCGCACAGTTAAACGCCGCAATGAGTGCAAGAGAGAAAGGGAAACTCTCATCTCAACCCCTACCGAATCCTGGCCATTCACAAAGTCATAATATGAATGCCGTCACTACGTTGAGATCGGGGAGAGTGCTGAACAACCAAGTGGGTGAGCAAGTTGATGATAGTGACACATTTGATACCCCTTCTTCTTCTTCTTCCCCTAACTCGTCTAGTCTTCCACCTTCGTCCGAGCCTATTCTCCGTTTTCCCCAAGGCTCAAACATTTCGCCAAATCTATCTAAGTCGATGCCCACTCCAATTTTGGGATCGAATCCATCGCCACAGTCTTCTCCACAAACGTTGGACCCAAAACTTATTGATCGAGCTCCATTTCCAAACCGATTAAGGGCCAACCGACCTAACCCGCAAATGGAGAAAATTGTGGAAATGTTTAAGCAAGTTAGCGTGAATATTCCTCTTCTAGATGCTATTCAACAAGTCCCATCTTATGCAAGAATCCTTAAAGACTTGTGCACTAGGAAGAGAAAAACTCAAGTGCCTAAAAAGGTTTTCATGACGAGTAATGTTAGCACAGCTTTTACCCAACAAATACCAAAGAAACGTAAGGACCCTGGCTGTCCTACAATCTCTATTTCTATTGGGGGTAAAAATATAAATCGTGCTTTACTCGATCTAGGCGCTAGCGTCAACTTGCTTCCTTATTCAGTATACGAGCAGTTAGGAATTGGAGAGTTAAAACCCGCCCATTGTACTCTCCAAATGGCAGACCGATCTATCACCAAACCTCGGGGCGAACTAGAGGATGCGTTAATTAAAGTCGGGGAATTCATATTTCCCGTGGACTTTATTGTTTTAGACACACAACCTGTGGCAAACCTACGCAATCAAATCCCGGTGATACTTGGTCGACCCTTCCTAGCAACTTCTAACGCTGTAATTAATTGTCGTAACGGTTCTATGAACTTATCCTTCGGGAAAATGACAATTGAGCTTAATATTTACAAGCTGGGAAGTCAGCCATCAAAACCTTCTGCTCAATTGCTGGATGTTTGTTCCATCCACGAGATAGCTTCCGAAAGCTGCATGGATGAGGAGCTTTGCTTTGATGTTCTCGACAACATTAATGAGACATCGTTTGATCTTGCACCACTTCACAGTGAGGATATGTTCAATGAGTCCGACCTTGAGACTGAACCCGTTGACTCGTTGCAAAAGTCAGCAGCACTTTCCGAGTCAATATCTTATGCAAGTTTTGAACCTCTTAGGGAGTCCGAATATCATTCGCTTACCCCACCTTCTATTATCTCTCCGCCAATTCTTGATCTCAAACCGCTACCTTCTCATCTTAAATATGCATATTTAGGAGATAATGAGACTTTGCCAGTGATTATTTCCGCTTCTCTAGCCTTAGAGCAAGAGAATGCACTTTTGGCAGTATTGAGATCGAATCTGGAAGCATTTGGTTGGACTATGGCTGACATCAAAGGGATTAGTCCCTTAATTGTTGAACATTACATACATCTGATGGATGAAGCCAAACCAACCCGAGACCCACAAAGACGGTTAAATCCCGTTATGAAGGAGGCGGTAAAGAAAGAAATCGTCAAGTGCCTTGATAGTGGAATAATTCACCCCATATCTGATAGCCAGTGGGTAAGTCCAATTCATGTGGTCCCTAAAAAGTCTGGCATCACGGTCATCACTAATGAGGCTAATGAGTTAATCCAAACACGCACCAAAACTGGGTGGCGCGTATGTATCGATTACAGGAAACTCAATGCCGCGACGAGGAAAGATCACTTCCCTCTACCTTTCATTGACCAGATGTTAGAACGATTAGCGAGACACGAATACTACTGTTTCTTGGACGGATACTCTGGTTATAACCAGTTCTCCATCGCCGAAAAGGATCAAAATAAAACCACTTTTACTTGTCCTTTCGGAACTTTTGCTTATAGACGCATGCCCTTTGGGTTATGCAACGCTCCCGCTACATTTCAGCGGTGCATGATGGGGATATTTTCAGATATGGTGGAAGATTTTCTGGAAATTTTTATGGACGATTTCTCCATTTTTTGGGACTCCTTTGAGGACTGCCTTCGTAATCTTGACGCTGTTCTTACCCGCTGTAAGGATAAGAATTTGACTTTGAATTGGGAAAAATGCCATTTTATGGTCCAAGAAGGTATTGTACTTGGACATATAATTTCACATAAAGGCATTGAGGTTGACAGAGCTAAAATAGATGTCATTCAAAACCTCCCTCGTCCCAATTGCGTCAAAGATATACGATCCTTCCTTGGTCATGCAGGATTTTATAGGAGATTTATTAAGGACTTTAGCAAAATTGCTAGACCCTTAACCCTTCTATTGGCCAAGGACACTACTTTTCACTTCGATTCGGACTGTGAGGCTGCTTTTGAATCGCTTAAAGAATCACTCACTACAGCCCCCGTTTTATCATCTCCGGATTGGAACCACCCGTTCGAGCTTATGTGTGATGCATCAGATTTTGCTATTGGTGCGGTCTTAGGACAGCACATTGATAAGATGCCACATGTAATTTACTATGCAAGTAGGACCTTGAATGATGCACAAATAAATTACACAACTACCGAGAAAGTACTCTTGGCAGTTGTATTTGCATTAGAGAAATTCAGGCCCTACTTGATTGGCTCGCCTATTGTGGTTTACACAGATCACTCCGCCCTACGACATCTTTTATCGAAGAAGGATGCGAAGGCCAGGCTAATACGTTGGATCCTATTGTTACAAGAATTTGATCTTGTCATTAAAGACAAGAGTGGATGTGAAAACGTTGTAGCCGACCATCTTTCACGCATCACTTCTTCGCCAACTGTGACTGTGCCGATAAATGACTCATTTCCCGACGAACAGCTCTTGAATGTATCCTACGAACCTTGGTTTGTGGATATCGTGAACTATCTTGTGACGGGACTTATACCTAGCGATTGGTCGAAACAAGACAAACTTCGATTTTTATCCCAAGTAAAATATTTTTACTGGGATGAACCATATCTATTCAAGTATTGTTCCGATCAAATCATTTGCAGGTGTATCCCTAACGATGAATTCAAGAGCGTGTTATCATTTTGTCATGATCAGGCATGCGGCGGTCACTTTGGACCTCGAAAAACGGCGGAGAAAGTTTTGCAATATGGCTTTTATTGGCCAACATTATTTAAAGATGCATTTGAACATTGCAAAACTTGTCCGCGATATCAGCATTTGGGTCGGATTTCACGAAGGAACGAGATGCCGCTCCAACCTATATTGGTTGTGGAAATATTTGATGTTTGGGGTATTGATTTTATGGGCCCTTTTCCCAACTCCTTTGGGAATCTATATATCTTGTTAGCTGTTGATTATGTCTCGAAGTGGGTGGAAGCTATACCGTGTCGCACTAATGACAAAAAAGTTGTCATTAAGTTCCTTAAAGAAAACATCTTCTCACGATTCGGACACCCTCGCGCTATCATTAGCGATAACGGGACACATTTCTGCAATAGGTCTTTTGAGGCCTTGATGCGGAAATATTCAATCACTCACAAGCTTTCTACGCCCTATCACCCCCAAACAAGCGGGCAGGCTGAGATCTCAAATAGGCAGATCAAACAGATATTGGAGAAGACGGTTTCCAAAAACCGTAAGGATTGGTCAACCAAATTGACGGATGCTCTTTGGGCATTCCGCACCGCTTATAAGACCGATCTTGGTATGTCTCCATACCGTCTTGTGTTTGGGAAGGCATGCCACCTCCCTGTCGAGATTGAACATAAGGCAATGTGGGCTATTAAAGAGCTTAATTTTGATCTTGAGCATGCAGGCAGCTATCGGAAGCTGCAATTGAATGAGCTAAGCGAACTCCGCGATGAAGCTTACGATAATGCGGTGATAGTAAAGAACAGGACTAAAGTGTTCCACGATAAAAATCTTTCTAGAAAAACCTTCACATCGGGGCAACAAGTCCTTCTTTACGATCCCCGTCTCCATCTTCATCCGGGTAAGCTTAAATCTCGTTGGAAAGGACCTTTTGTGGTGCGGTATGTACACCCGCACGGAGCAGTTGAAGTCGAAAATTTGAAAAACGGTTCGATTTTTAAAGTGAATGGGCATAGATTAAAACCGTATTTTTCTGCTGACCCCGCGGAGGAGCTCCTGTTTTTACAGGAGCCGCTTTATCAAAACTAAAATTCCTCCGCCTCACCTCCATGTTTTGATAACTTTTTCACATTTTAAGAATGGAGGTGAGTAAAAAAATGATTTGATTGAATATCTGTGCGTGTCAAAGAATAAGTTTGGGGGAATTTTTCATTTCACTATTATTTTACCCCTTGTATCTCTCCCTTAGTATACAGGTCCATGTTCTCAAAAGGCTACATCAGTGAGGACACTGCTGAAAACAGGTTTGGGGGAGAGGTTTGTATTCACTGAATTATCTTTGACACCGGGCATTAAAGTTTTTTTTATAACAAATGAATAGAAAGTGAAACATTACATCCAAAAGATAGGAATAGTTTAAGAAAACCAAGAAAATTAGAAGTTTTCTTATACGAACTAGTAATAAGTAGTTATGAGCTGTTGTCCCAAGGGTTAGTAAGATGAAGGAAGTCACTAATCTGAGGATAAAAATAAGTCTGAAAAATAGTTTCTATTCTGGAAGCCAAACATTTGAATGTTGATACCCTACTATATGCACTTACACACATCTTGAAACTCGGGATAGTAGAGGATACCTTGAAATGCTCTTGTCTAAAAGCCTAAGTATGAAGGAAATAAATAAATAAAAATGAAGAAAATATAAAAATGGTGAAAAGAAAAAAAAATGAACACTGGTTTTGTTATCGCCAAGGCAGCAATAAAAAAATATAGCGAGGGTGCCTCTTCACCTAGTGCCCTAAGGCCAACTAGTCTGGGAGTCACTGCTAAGTCTTAGGTGGTGCAAGACGAGGAAAATATTATCACCTAATTAGCAAGCACATGAGTAATCGGTTGGTTAGTACCTCAAGAAGTATTAACGGTCGCATGAAAATGTGTGATCAAATCTTTAATATTCATTAAATTAAAAAGTACTAAGATAGATGGACAAGAGTATGATAGCTTGAATTGAATTCTCCGAGTGTAGGGATGTCCATTTCACACACGTGGGGTTATATGATCAATGTTTGGAAGAAAGGTAGGAATGAAGAATAAAGACGGTGTTTTATTGAGGGATGATGTGATTTCTAACATTTTTTTCATGACTATTAAGATAGGGCTCATGACAACTGAAAAGCTAGCATAGTTGGAAACTCTTCTTTTCAAAGTCTTTCTTTTATGGTTCTTGTCTTTATATGTAAATTTCACCATCTTTCTTTTGTTATAGGATTTTGTGGGTGTAATCCGCTGAAAACCCTCAGGAGACAACACTCCTCCTACTAGGGACACCTAGAGGTTTAACGGCTTGTTGCACGTGCTCAGTGCAATCGTGTCTGCCTACGAAAGTGTGCTTAGTTTTCTCCTTTCTTTTTCTCCTCTTGAATAAACTAGTTTGCTCGGGACGATCAAAGATAAGTTTGGGGGTATTTGTTCAGTTGATAAAACTGCACATTTGTATTACATTTTTCCTACCATTTTCATATTAAAAAAGGACTTTATTATAATATATTATACATATGAGGGTTTATGTGTAAAAACATTATTTTCCATGTGTTAATATATTTTAATAATCATTTGGTAGGAAAATGTATGCAAATAAATCTATTGACCAAATCCTAGTAGAACTAAGTCTACTAAATATTATTTGAGATTATGGTGCAGAATTTTCCAAGTTGTTATACAGGATTTAACAAACAAATCAATTTGTTGAAGAAAACTTGCCAAATTAAGAAGCAAAACTTGGAGACCAAGTCTGGAAGCAACCGAAAGAAGATTTCTGAATTCTAAAGATGCCTAGGATTGCCAAATGTCAAAATCAGAGAGCCAAAGAAAATTGATCAAAAGATCCCAACCCTTGAGCGCGGATCCGCGGCCAAACCCACCCTGGGGCCGCGGATCCGCCGCAATAATGATGAGTTGGAAGGCAATATTTTGGGAGATTGACAACTGCTGAATTTACCAACTTCTCAACAATAAGATTCTGGGTTTGCACTATAAAAAGGCACCGAGTGCCTCTTGGAAAAGGCATCAAGCCGAAGAGATCACGAAGCTCCCGACGCTCACGCATCCAGGCTGATCATCGACTGTTCGACTACCTCCTTAGGAAAGATCGAGAAGCAAATCAAGTTTTGTAATCATTTTCTATGGATTAAAAGTGTAGTTTGAAGGAGTTGATTAATAAAGGTAGTTTTTTTTATTTAATTGTTTGTTTTTTTTACATTATGTTCTCCCTCTCTTTCTTTTCATCTTCTTCTCCCAACATGCGCGAGTAATTCTCCGCTTGTTAAGGTTCGTAGGATTAGGGTAGGCTAATGGACGATGAAAATAATTAAACCCTTTTTAAGTCCTATAAAGTTTAGGAACTTTATCAAAAGAATCATTAACATCCTAATCGGGCGCACTAGCAATTCTTTGCTAGTTCCGACCGCGATTAGAGATTAGATTAATGATTGTTTTGGTAAAGGCTAGATATGAACGGAGTTCCGTGTCGAGATAAGGGTTAAGAGTGGGATTCCTTTTCCCTCCGGAAACCCTAATCTACACGCATCACCGTCGTTCTAGTTCTAATTCTATTAATGGATAAAAAGGGTAACTTTAATTAATCGTCCATAACTACTAAATCCTAACGAACCCTACAAGCCCTATTATTATATTATTTAAATCTCTAAAATAATCTAGATCTATATTTTACATTCTTGTTTAAAGTAGATCTAGAATCTTTTCACAAAATTCTTTATTCGTCCTCTCTTTCTCAACACATCTAAAGTAAAAATAAAAGGTTCCACGTTTCCTAGAGGACGACCCGTACTCACCTCGGTCTAGCTACGCGCGACACCGTTCTGATTGCGGTTAACTACAAAACAAACACTCTTTTTCGTGTCAATCAGCACCCGTATACCATCTCTGATGTCAAACACCAATGGATATGGGATCATCCATCGCCCATCACATGGGTCGAGAAGCGTATACACTAGTCTACTCTGATATATTGATGCCCTGTCTCGATACACCCACGACTAGGAACGTTAAAGGATGAACTTATGGACTATTATGGCCCCACTAGTATGATCTGCATCATAATCCTGGTAGTTAAGTACACATCCTAAGGGCTTTACCAACATGTAACCTTAAGACAGTATCAAGAGACAAGTATACATGTTAAGATAAAGAGCAACCAGATAGCATACTATCATGTCGAGCAAGAAATTCCTCTCTATATATGTCTAAGCATCCAATATAATATAAATCATATGTACAATAATGGCCTCTAGGGCATACATACAACTAACAATTTTACCATATAGTTTTAGTTTCTTTTGTTTATCTTGAGGGTGAGTGTGCTTCATATTGGTTTCTTCTTCTTCTTCCCTCTTGAAGCTCTCTTTGGAGAGTTTCATTAAGGAAGTTAAATAAGCAACCATAAACCTTGTATCTCTTCTTCAAGTGATTAATAAATTGTTGCTTTCTTTTTATACTTACTTTCTTTACTTGCTTTCTTTTTATTCATGCTTAACTAATCTTTTACTTTGGTTGTGGTATGGGTGAGGAAGTGAGATGAAAGGCTTTGCCTCCTCCACCTCTTGATTTTGTTTAATATGCTAAATTTACGATTCTAACTTGAATATTGTTTATGCATTGATATGATACGGTATGTTGAACCATGGTTACTTGTAACCTCCTCATATTCCATATTCATTCCCTTTCCCCATTTTCAATGTTTAAGTTAAAATCTAATTAGTGTTAAGTTTGCTAAGCTTGGATATCGTATCTTATGATTAAGGACTTGACAAATCTTTTAATTTCATATACGATATACCATCACAACTTCTTAGCAAACTCAAATCTAATATCATTTGCTTTCACTAACCACTTTGTGTTTTTATTGTTGCGGTATGCTTGCTAACCTTTATGTTTAGTGTTGATACTCCAAGCGTAGACAAACAAACGATAAGTGATCAAAAGAACTCGTTTCGTGCTTTACGGCGAATATCGAACTTTGACGGTTTGTGCGCAGCAACCGCGTTGACAAATCGTGCTTCATGCCGGGACCAAGGTAAGGCCGGACAACTCATGATCAAGGGAGGATAGAGGTAACTGTCGCGATTCAACCTTCCAAGCCAAGACACAACCATTCTTTCCTTAACTCATTTTCTTGCTTTTTCCTTGTTTTTATTCTTTTATATATTTTTTTGTGACAAACCCCAATTCGTTAATTTGTTAACCTTAAACAACAATATTTAATACATAATTCCCTGCGGATCGACCCATGCTTGCCGGCTCGCTACAACGCGACGTGCACTTGCGTTATAAATATTTAAGATGAGAACGATCTCACGTGCGCATTCCGTTTCCTTCATTTCATATCCGTTTCCATAACATACGCGTTTGCGTACGTGGGTGGTTTCCCAACAATCGACGATTCCATTAAATTGATTCCAAAGACTTGTAGAATAGATAACTTAGAAGCACAGACTTTAGGATACACACCACATACATGCAACTTACTTTTTTATACCTGTGTTTATTATTTCTATTCATGTTTAATCATAGCATCATATCCTGGTTATCGTTATTCTTTTGATATTATAACTCACTGACGTCTGGGTTTTGCATTGCCCAGTTCCTCTACCTTTATCGCAGGCAGATCAAGAGTACTTCAGCAATCAAGCCGAGCAATAAGGAGCTAGCTATTTAGTTTAGAAGCTCTTAGTTTATTTATTTTAGCAGTTTTATTTCTATTAATGTGAGCCCATATTCGGACGTGATTCAGATGCTATTGTTATTGGATCTTGATTCGTTTCCGCTACATTTATTTCTTGATTCTATTTACCGTGATAGATGGACATGTGATAGATAGATTTAGTAGTTTTACTGTTCTTGATATCCGCTTGACAGCCGTGATGTGACTGTGGAGAGATGATTCCTAACCACAGGTAACATGGTTAGTTCTGTCACGTGCCGTGTTTACGTATTTTGGAAATTAAAGCGTGACAGGTGGAGATTTTCCTTAGGCTCTCCATGCATCTAGGCGAAATATTAACGAGCCATTCATGATCAAGACACTCAAAGAGCCCCACACGTGTGTCAATATAATTATAAATAAAGATCACTTGCAGGTTGACTCAACTTTTGTTGCAAAAACTATTATTGATATTGTGAAGGTGAATTTGAATATGACGCCCCAAGCCATCGTCCAAACCATTAAAGGCATGTTCGGGTATATAAGTTATAAAAAAGCTTGGTAGGCAAAGTGTAAAGCCATGGAAATGTTGTTCGGGGACTTCACATGTCTTATACTGAATTACCTAAGTTCATGATAGCATTGCAGGCTGCTAACCCTAATACCGTTGTTTAGTGAATCACTGTAAACGTTGAACAGGGAAAGGAACAGTTTAGAAGGGTATTTTGGGCATTCGGTCCGTGCATCGAGGGTTTCAAATTCTTCCAGCCGGTTATTAATATCGACGGGACTTTTCTATATGGGAAATATAAAGGCATGTTGTTGATAGCAGTTACTTCAGATGCAAATGATCAGTTATTTTCCCTTGCTTTTGCCATAGTCGAATCAAAAAACACGGACAATTGGAGTTGGTTTATGCATAACATACGGTATTCGTAACAAACCGTATAGAGCTTTGTGTCATATCTGATCGTCACGTCGAGATTTTGAACACAATGAAGGAATCAAATTTCGGATGGATGGAACCACTTGCTTACCACCGTTTCTGTATGCGACACTTTGCAGCCAACTTTTACACCAAGTTTGGAAATATGCAGATGTTGCAAAAACTCTGCTATCCAAAATCAAATAAGAAAGTATGAAAAAGGGAGTTAAAAGTATTAGAGATGTAAACAAAGAAATGGTTGGTTGGTTCGATAAAGAATCTCATGAAAAGTGGGCTCTTGCATTCGATGAAGGCTGACGATATGGCATGATGACTACAAATTTATCGGAGATATTCAACTCTGTATTGAAGGGGGTTTGTAATTTGCTAGTTACAGCAATTGTATAGTTTGCATTCTACCGGTGAATACCTACTTTACCGAGAGACGGCGTGTGGCTCCACAATACATTAATGACGGACAAGTGTTGGCTCCGAGAGTTCAAGCAATCGTAGACAACCGGCGAGCGAAAGCAAATTGTTATGAGGTGAAGATATTCCATGAACAACCGGGATTATTTTCAGTTAAGACCGGGATGCGTCAAGTCGGCGGACGGATTAGAGGTGGCAAGACCCAGATTGTTAACCTTAATAACCCGCCAATGTGCTCATGCGGGAAAATGCAACTTCACCACCTTCCTTGCTCGCATATTATGGCAGCTTGTACATCACGGGCATTGGATTATCGTGCCTACGTCGATATACATTATTCATCGAATTTCTTAGCCTCCACCTGGGAACCCAATTTCTTCTCGATCCCCGATAAAGAGTATTAGTTTACCTATGAAGGTCCACTTGTTATCCCTGATGAGTCTTTGCGAAGGAGTAAGAAAGGTCGGCCTAAATCATCATGGATTCACAATGATATAGATGTGAGGTAGGATAAAACATCAGGTATACGATGCAGGCAATGTCACCAGGAGGGGCACAACATTCGTCGGTGCTCACAACGCGATGGAGCAGGTATATATTGATTTTCTTTTATACTGTAACCATATATAGAATGTTATTCATTTATGCTGCTTAATACTGTAACTACATATAGAATGCTATTCGTTGCTATTGCTTTATATTGTTACCCTATATAGATTGATATTCATTGATGTTCATTTATATGTTGGTTTATAGATTTTTCCCAGATATATTGATACTCGTTGATATTGATTTTCAGGTCCGTCGCACTGATACCTCTACGGATGCGTGGTGCTGAAGCTCTTATTGGTGGAGCTCGTGGTGCTCGAGGTGGTTCATGGATGAGTGGTCGTAGAGCTCCTGTTGGTAGAGCCGCTGGTGGATGAGGTTGTCATGGAGCTCCTGTTGGTGGAGCTGCTAGTGGTCGAAGTGGTCATGGAGCTCCTAATGATGGAGCTCCTGTTGGTGGAGCTGCTGGTGGTCGTGGAGCTCCAGTTCGTAGTCATGGTCAGGATCAGCCCGCGGATTGGGTGTATAGTAGGTATCATGGGATGCATCCGGGCTCTGTTGATCGGACACTCCTGACGCTATAGAGACAACATAGATCAGAGGCTGTTTGGATAGGTACGACAGTTACATATATTGCTTTCCGTTCTCATGAGTACCTCCTGCCTATGATAGATCAGATACATCTGTTGCTAGTGGAGGTCGGATTATATGGTGTTAGCCTCATTGGGAGTATTTATCTAGACCATGCCCTCCTGGCGTCATTGATAGAGCGCTGGAGGACAGAGACACATACATTCCATCTACTAGTTAGTGAGATGACGCCAATACTACCGGACATCAGCATGCAACTAGGACTTCCAGTTGATGGCAGAGCAGTGACTGGTGCAGCACATCACGATTGGCCGGCCTTGGTAGCGGAGTATTTAGGCAACCTGCTAGCAGATGGTGTGATTCAAGGTTCACGCGCAAAACTCACTTGGTTGCGGGTGTAGTTTCTCAACACTATCACCCAGCATTCGACAGCGTATCAAATTGAGTATTACGTGAGAGCTTATATTCTGACGCTTTTTGGGGGTTTTGTATTCCCGATCTCTGCTGGAGACACGGTACCGCTCTGGTATTTACCATTTCTTACACATTTGACCAGAGTGGGCGCAGGAGCATACAGCTGGGCAACGCGGTTCTCGCTTGCTTATATCGCGGGTTGGGTCGAGCGTTGTAAGGTGGAACACAGATGAATGGATGTTATGTATTCTTACAGCTTTGGGTTTATGAGAGATTGCATGCCGAACGCCCTGCTATTACACATTTCACAGATAGATAGGTCCATACTGGTCCTGAGGTGCGGAGGTCCCCACTCGGAGTACATTGGGAAGGTGCACACACATGGACGGGGAATCCCCATGAGTGTCTAGATTGCTACAGGAATGAGCCGAACTCACTCCAGGACGAGGTCGTATCATGGCATCCTTACAGAGGGGATCGAGTTGCATCCTTACAACCCATGTGCTCAGCTCATTATGAGATATGGTTGACTACAACGTCATTCATCCATTTTGCTATCGTCGAGGATTAGTATCCGGAAAGGGTGATGCGGCAATTCGATTTGTACCAGGCCATCTTGTTGGGTTACGACAGCGCCCCGACCATCAATCTGTGACCAAATGCGGAACAAAAATTTATAAAACTCAGCACTACCATAACCAATTACCCGGATCTACCCATAAGCCCTAGATAACAGAACATGCAAAGGAGTTAGAATGGTTATACCGAATAGATCCGTGTCCTTCGGTCTTCAACCATCATTCCAAGCTCCTAGGGGCTTCCTTGATCAAGCTTGATCTCCGGTCTCCCTTCGTCGAAGATGATCAACCCGAGAGTCTATGCAACGAGCTCCAACCTTATATCCGAGGCAACTAGGGCACCTAGATTGCCACTCTAGATACCTTAGATGAAGTAGAGAGTGATGAAGGATTAATTTGTCTTAAGACACCCAAGGATTCTCAACTCATGAGAGGGTTTGGGTGAAGCTAGAGGAAGAAGAAGATTCCATGAGGATAAAGTGTTGAGAGCAACTCAAGAGAGAGAAAAAGAAATGAATAATGGCTTAATGTTTTTTTATGTGTTGATAAGAAATAATGGAGCCATCATAATAAATATGTCAAGTCTCCAAAATATCTAGAGTCAACAAAAATATCTCAAGACAACAAACAATCTCACAATAAACAAAAACCCTAAGCATGCTAGAATAGTAACCATGGGCCACTAATTAGCCATGCCACAAAAATGCAATAAACACCTCATCCTACACCTCAATAACTTTTTAATCCAAAAAGGTCTAAACCATGATGAGGTGTAATCTTCTAAAAGTAATCTTGTAATAAATTACAAGAATACCCCTCAACCGTATATACATACCCGCATCCGTATTCCGAAGAATACGAATACAAAGAGATGAAAATAATCTAACAAATTTAATACTAGGATCCAGCTTAAACCAAAGCTCACTAGTATTATCCGTCCGAAAATCATTCATGCACAAGTACACGTATGTGATCGAACCCTGCCGTAAAACCATACGGCCTCTACATCGTTTCGCCCGAAACAGGGAAACCCTCTGTGTGGGACTCTAAAGACTCGTTAATATGCTAACAGTGAGTTTAACCACAAGCAGGTCAGCGGCACTGGCTGTATGTAACCGCTACCCAGATATTGAGCGAAAGGGAGGCCGACGAGCAAACTCATCCTGAAACCCCTACCGAGCCTAACAGTAACAATATCCATACAGTCCGGTCCATTCGTCTATGAGTATCGCATATCGAGTCCAGGAGGGTGGATAAACCCCTAATAACGCGACATTTAGTGTCGGTATGAAGCCCATCACTACCTGAGAAATTACCGATCCTAGATCAGTAATTCTCGAATACCTTGGCCAAGGATTTCTGGTGATGGCCACCCGTGCACAACCACGACATCAACCCCCAATACCGGGAGAGACGAATCCCCTGACGATCCGCTCACTGCCTCCATGTGGCTTAGGACTGTACCCAACTAAAACCTGTTTGCATGACTTCTTTGAGCCGTGGTAGGGTAGTAATCAAAGCACAGTGGGAACTCACACGAGTAAAATGACGATCTCAGGTCGATAGACTAACCTGTATACATGTCACCTGGGAACTGCTATCTGACAATTGGTATAATACCAACTAGCATGTTCTTGGCGAGTCTGTCCGGTGTACTCATAACCCAATGAGCACATGTATACATCTTAGGTAAAAAAACCGACACCAATGGCTTGTGAGACCGGCCACCGCTCCTTGTCGGGGTCTCGATCAGTATACACTAGTCTACTCTGGAGTATCGATGCCCAGTCTCGAAACTCCCTCGACTAGGAACATTTAAGGATGTGCTTATAGAACACCCATCTCCCACGTATATGATCGCCATCATACTGTAAGTGCACGGCGGCGCCCCGGCCGTCAATCCGACGGCCAAATGCGGAAGCGGTGATAAACTTTAATTTTGCGGACTTAGCAAACCGGCACCCCCGCGTACTAAACACCCGGATCGTGCCATTAAACTAGATCTAGCTAACTGCAAGATAAGTTAGAGTTTTACCGAGTGATCCGAGTCCTCCGGTCTTCTCCTCGTCGTCCCGATCTCCTGCGGAAACTCCGGTCGTCGCCTCCTCGCCGGAAGGGCACCACATCGCCTGCATCTTTTACGGGCTCCCGCCTCTGTGCCGAGGCAACTCGGGGGCGAAGTTGGCTAGCCGACGCGCCCAAGATTTGCTGTAGAATACTGTAGAATAGTTGTCACTTTGGGGTTATGTTGCCATAAAGATGATGGAGGAATTGGTGCAAAAGAATTTTCCATAGAACTTGCTGGAAAAGGGATAGGCTATATGATGAGCTCGGCCAGAAATTGCTCTCTGTAAAAATCATGAAGCCAACTCAATATATATATATGTTATCAATGTGAGAAGGTTGCAAACACACTAATTAATTAACCCCTCATCAACATCATTCCAGCACACACTCACAAAAAATCTCCTGCACACACTCAAAACCAATTGGGGGGGCCTACTAAATAAGCATGAAGGAATTAATTCACTCACAAATTAAAACACACTCCTCACTCACAACAACAGTGGCCGGCCCCCTCACAATGCATGGGTGGGAAAAAGAATTAAAATCTAAAAGGAAAAATGTCACAACCATTTCCAAAACATCAACCATACCTCAAACTTTAAACCCATACCCTCTTATTAAATGCAAGTGATGGTAAAGAGAATGATGATGGTCATATCATAAACCCACATATGCAAGAAACCCCCTCCTCAAATGTAATTTGCAAACTTGCAAATAACCCCCCTCCATCGGAAAAGTCCGGCCGGGAAAGAACAAAGAAAAACCGGCCGGAACGGAATGCAAAATGGCAACTCCAGAAAACTGGTCCCATAATAAATTACAGGAAAAACCCCGATACTGTGCATACACACCCGCATCTGTATTCCGACCGAAATACAAATGCAAAGAGACAAAACTACACTATCAAATACCAAGATCCGGCTTAAGCCAAAGCCGGCTAGTAAAAACTGTCCGATCACGATCTGTGCAATACCGCACGTATCTGATCGAACCCTGCCATATCTCCATACGGCCTCTACAGCGTTTCGCCCGAAAGCTGAGTAACTGAAAGTGTGGTGGACTCTAAAGACTCATCAATACTATGGCTGTGGATTTAACCACTAGCACGTCAGAGGTATAAGCCAATACGTAACGGGCCACCAGCTATTGACCAAAAGGGACGTCGATGAGCGAACTCATCCTGACACCCTACTGAGCCTGTCAGTGACAATATCCATACATTCCGGTCCGTTCGTCTATGAGCATCGCATGTCGGGCCTAGGGGGTGGGTAAAAGTCAGACCCCCAAAAGCGGTACAAGTCGTGTCGGAGTGTAGCCCAGAACACCCTGAGATACTACCGGAATACCTACCAGTAAATCTCCTGCCTTGGCCAAGGACTGTGTGTAATGGCTCTCCTAGACACAGCGCGACCTCACCCCCAATACCGGGAGAGACGAACCCCTGAAGATCCGCTCACTGCCTCCATGTGGCTCGGGACTGTACCCAACTAAAACCTGTTTGCACGACTCCTTTGAGCCGTGGTAGGGTAGTAATCAAAGCACAGTGGGAACTCACACGAGACAAATGACGATCCCCAGGTCGATGAACTAACTTGTACACATGTCACCTGGGAACTGCTATCTGACGTCAGGTATAAGACCAACTAGCATGTTCCCGGCGAGTCCTGTCCGATGTACTCATAACCCAATGAGCACCTGTATACATCTTAGGTGAACCAACAGACACCAGTGGCTTGTGAGACCGGCCACCGCCCCTCGTCGGGGTCTCGACTGTATACACTAGTCTACTCTGGAGAATCGATGCCCTGTCTCGAAACTCCCACGACTAGGGACCTTTTAAGGATATGCTTGTAGACCCCAGCTCTCACGTATATGATCGCCCTCATACTGCTGGTCGTCAAGCAAGAATCCTAGGGGCTCTATCAACGTGCAATAGCGACCTGTCAGGTCACCTAAAGCAGTACACGATGATAAAGGTAAACCAGATAGCATACTATCATCTCGAGTAAGACTGTCGTACTGGGATAGGTCCTCCCTCAATCATTGCAATCACGTGCCTGTGATCCAATAATTGACTCTGAGGGCACTATCTCCAACAATCTCCCACTTGCACTCAGGGCTAATTATTGCGATGTCGCATACTCACAGCCCGTGTGATACCGAACACCCAACTCCTCTACTAGTCAGTCTCACAAAACTCGTTTGCGAAACTATTGCGTTCGAGGAATAGCCTCAGTGAGTGGATCCGCCTTGAAGTTTCTTTCTATGTCTCTCTATATCTCAAGTTCGCGGAGAAAACCATCTCCCGAAATGAGCAATACCTGTCTTTGAATGTCTGGATGTCTGATGGGACCGAGCTCATAAATGAACTCCAAATCCAAACTTCTTAGACTGTATAGTCAACTGAACTTAATCAGTATCCTGCGCCACGCCACCCTCAGTATTGCCTTGGACCACCTGTCCAAAATACTGTCCCTCGTCAGAAGGAAAACTATAACTCTGACGACCTCCTTGTCGTCCAGGTCACCTTGGAAGCCCGGAATGATAACTGTCTCCCGAATAGGGCTGTCGTTATCATATCACTAGAACATCCACTTATATTCTAAAACTGCTTCCGACTGTTTCTCCAGGATTGGATCAATATCAACTTATTGCATTTAGTGCAAGAACAACATCTGGTGTGGTACTTGACATCTCATGATTGACTCAATTGCCTAAGCAAGTGATCTGCCAATCATGCACATCCCTCTTTACTTTAGTCTATAAGACACCTTTAGAGAGGGTGACTCCATTACCTGCAGGTACACTACCATGCCAGGAGTCGACCATTCTAAATACTCTTAGAATGTTGTCTAAGAACCCAGATTAGGAAACCACCCAAATCTAGATCTAAAACCATAGATCTAGTAACCAGTATGTCTGATATAATGTCCAAGTCCTTTGTGGAGAAACCACTGTGTGACGACCAAAGTATAACCGATCGTAGTATAGGAATATCACTTCCTACTACCTTCTCAACAGATCCATCCCCTATTCTGATGACGTCAAACCTATGACTGTCACATCAGAAACAGATGATCTAACTCCGCTATATCTGCTTTAGTCTATAAATAGACATAAGCCTGATGTCCACCAATGCTTCCGCTGCTCCCACTGACTACGAAGACCCTCTGGCAGAGTCATATAGATGTGCACTTCTAAAGCTAGTTTAGAACGACGCTATACTCATCCTCCTGCCGGGCCTCGCAGTCTGGAACAACAACAATGGCAAGTGTGGGTAAACAAGAACTTCCCTGTCACCGTCCTTGAGGCTACCGGAGTACCTCTCGGGTGCCTGAAGTTACCCACCTTATCTGCGGAGTGGCCAATGGAATGCCAAATCAGATTGAATCTTTAGGTTCCTTATCAAATCTTCAGTAATTGTTTGCGGTTCTGGAATCACTTCCAGTTCTACCATACTCCCACTACTGTTTTTTTTTTTGTTTTTTTGAAAAAATCCATTTTTATTAAAACTGTGGCGAGTCAAGAACAATATCACTATTGATCTTTCTTATGGTAGAAAATCAACCCTCGTCATAGCCTGGGTCAACCCACAAACAGCCATTACAGAAACGTGCCTTGAGTTATCCAGAGTCTGGTTTTAATCATAAGCCGGACAACTCCCCGTACCTTAACAATGTTAAGATATGAACTGTACTATATCCAATATAGAACCAGAGGCATTGATTTAATTGAACCAGATTCAAATCATGCAGCTGTCTCCAGTGCATGTCAACTAAATGGAGAGAGGCCGATCAGCGTTACTCAACTTAGGAATGCTTCCAATTATGAGTAACCTGAAAAAGAAGCGATTTCTCTTTATCATTACTATCAACTGAATACCATACATAAGTATCTACATCTTCGATCACCTTGAAGAATCCCGATACTTGCTATACCTGGTTCTCTACTCTATTCAAATACCTATAACTCCTCAAAACTTAGACCCTGTGTTTCTACGAAACACATGTCTAAGAACTAGAGAAGTTAAAAGTAAACAGAATATAGTATGAGGACCAACCCCTCTGTCCTAATGGACACTGGACAACATACAATACTCTGTATAAGTCCGCCGAGTCTAACAACTCTTTCACTGTGTGTCGTAGGTTGAAAACTGTACTTATGGTTAAGAAGAATTACACCGCTGTTTGATGCTCCTTACCTAACCATCCACTGATATAGGTAAATGTCATTGACATAATATCAAAAGGTATATCTCACTCTTATGAAAATAGATGTACAGATATATCAATTTGAAATTGGTGCACAACAGCGGATATTCAAAACCAAATATTTGCCGACCAGCAAACAGCCCAGGTGATCTCCTCAAATATCACCGATTACAACGAATCCCGATATAATGAGGATGATCACCCAATTCCCAACAACTTACTCCCACTCATCATCTGTAAAACCATACAGATGTGAGAATCAAACCTGGTAAATACATACCTTGGAGCAAGTGTCTAATCGGGAAATCAGTTTTCTTTTAACAGTACACAGTGAACTGAAACATTGAAATGTTTCGATGGGGTATCCTGGTATTCCTAGTAATACCTCTATCATTATCCAGATTCACAACTATAACCGTATAATTCTTTGCCACCTCTCCAAATCCCTTTATATGTCTTTAGTCATTACCTTCTGCACACCCCTTTAGGCCAATTGGTTTTCTTCCTTCCCTACCGTTCGGCACCAGCCTATGGTTTGGAAGAAGACTATCCAATAAGCATAATGGGTGTACTGTCCTAATCCTAGGAGCACTCGCAATGCGAGAGAAGGTGAAGATAAAAGACAACTGAATAAACCTTATTCCTATTTCTCATGGACCAGAATCCATCCCCGAACTGGAACAAGTTCCTTTCGAGTTCGTATATAACCATACGATGGAGTATCCAATAAACTGTGGATCTTCGTAGTGATACGGAGTGTCCTGGAGAAATACAAAGGTGATTTAGGATTGGCGAAGAAATACTTGGTTTGGTCGTGAATATCAGTCGCAATTTACTTTGCCCTTTTACTAATCCCTTGCTTTGTCTTAATCTTAATACCTTCTGCACACCGTTTAGGCTAATTGGTTTTCTTCATTCCACACTGTTCGGCACCAGCCTAAAGTTTGGAAGAAGACTATCCAATTTGCGTAATAGGTGTACTATCTCCTAAACTAAGGAGTACTCGCAACCTGAGAGAAGGTAAAAAGGAAAAGACAACTGAATAATACTATCCGTTTTCTCCAGAACCGGAAACCATCCTCGAATTCCTTCGAGTTCGTATCTAACCATACGATGGTTTTGTCCAATGGAAGTGGACGTTCGTAGTAATACGGGGTGTCCTGGAGAAAAGGGTAAAAGTAGGAGTGGCAATGAGGTCTGCAACTCTGACAATCCAAAAGCCAGTGTTAAGAAGGTTCGGTCAACTTGGTCTCTGAGTCATAGTCTTAGGGTCGGGTCAATGGTCGCTGCCAGAGAGAGAGAGAAAAGAAACACTCAGCGTGCACTCTAACCTAGATCAGAATGGTTACCAATTTATCTAATCTGGAAACCTCCCACTGTACCTCAAACTCTCCTCCAAACCTGAAAGAAGAATTAGTCGGGGTCACCCGAGGAGTAAACTAACTCATCAGTAGGAATCGGGATCCAACTATCATCGCATGATAACGTGACGGAATCCGCTCACGCTATAACACTCCAGAAGGTATGCGCATATCTGGCAAGTTTCAGTTCTTTTGAAAATCCCGATGTGATTTTTGCCCCATGCTCTTATGACCTTGACTTTGGCCAACATATCATAAGTCACATGTCAAGTTCTACCCGTCATTCTCCAGGTTAATTTGAATCCACCCGTACATACCCTTGACTTTGGCCAAAATGGCAGTATGACTGTCCCAAACCAACGCATCTATCTATGCTGCATATGAATACCCAATAGCTACCAATCACTGTGCCTTGACTTTGGCCAACATACACAGCTTGAATACTATTGACTACCCATATGAAACGACGGAGGGCTACGAATGGTTTCTGGCGAAAACCTTTAACGTAATGAACTTGATATCGTTGAAGGAACGGATAACTTTTTAGAAAATATAGTGACGAAAACCTTTACTAAAGAGGTCACTCCCGGTGAAGGGATCTCGGCTCTTTCCCCGTAGAATGGGGTGCTGGATATTCATAACCGAATATCACTGTGCAAAGCAAAAGTAATCGGCTATAGTGAAGTTAATGCCCTGACGCAAACTTCTGTCCAAGGGGTCACTCCCGGTGAAGGGATCTCGGCCCTTGCCTCGTCGACTGAGGAGCAGGATATTCCAAATGAATACCACGATGCAAAACAAAAGTGAACGTCCTTGCAATAACAGCTTTTTGAAAAGTGTTTCAACAACATCAGAATAGGTTTGTTTAACTTGCATTGATCCGAATCAATGCAGTCCCATCAATTGATCACACCACAAAGAACGAAAATATACTGACGTACGTATATGCCATCCGCATTCGCCACTGGGTCCCGTCATCACCCGTTAGGTTAGCTAACTAACGGCAGAGCGGGGACTGGACTAGCGCGGATGTAAAACATATACAACATCTACTAATATATAGTATTTCGCTCAAGGCGTGAATAAAATGCAACATCACAGAAATGTACAGCATCACAGAACAATACAGATATCTGGGATCCCCGGGTTTCACAGAGCCACTACTGAAACCCGACGTTCCCCTGGTCGTGTGGATAGCCTGTGCAATGAAATCCTAGACCCCCTACGAGTGCGGCGAATAGCCAGCCAATCCTGGAGTGAAGCCCCCTCCGTCCCAATGCCATGAGATGCGGGCTTGTTGCCTTCTAGAACCCGGCTATCCGTGCACCCCTCCGCGGGGTAATCCTAGTACAGAAAGTAAAATATACATACACCGGGTACATCGACCGCAACCTGGTCGTGCCCCAAAATAATAATACAAACAGGCAGTGACGGCAGTCCACATGTCGGACACTCGCCCCGCAATATCAAATGTACATAATACAACAAAACTGTACTAGCATTGCATCCAGGCTATCCCCCATGACCGATCCGCAACATCACAGCAAAAACAGAACATCAACGTGAAAATCACGTTCGCAAATCCATCTAACCGGGCTATAGCAGTTAGACCGGATTTACCGATCAAGTGACATTCACGGTCGCAGATATAATGTAAATACTGTGAAAAAGTGTGTTTAAAATATCCGATCGATCAAACTTTAACAAGTGGGCCCCAAAGTACTACTGTAGCACATCAAGAAATTCTGGGCCCAATATTAATATTCCAAAACCCATATTTTAAGCCCACAAAGACACTGTAGAAATTTGGTGCAGGGATCTACACAGTGCGCGGCGGAACCGCGGCCCAAAGGGGGTTTTGGCCGCGGTTCCGCGCCTCCACTGTCGATTCACCCTGTCGAATTTCTACAGTAGCCTAGTGGTTTCCAGTACATCAATTTTATACAATCTGAAAAAATTTTGGAGACCAAAAAATTTCAACAGAAAACTGTCGCTAACAAAAATGTAGATTTTGGAATTTTGGTCGATCGGAAATGCAAAACACATCAAACCAAGCTAGACTAAGTTAATGGCGAGGCTCTGATACCACTGTAAGTGCACGGCGGCGCCCCGGCCGTCAATCCGACGGCCAAATGCGGAAGCGGTGATAAACTTTAATTTTGCGGACTTAGCAAACCGGCACCCCCGCGCACTAAACACCCGGATCGTGCCATTAAACTAGATCTAGCTAACTGCAAGATAGGTTAGAGTTTTACCGAGTGATCCGAGTCCTCCGGTCTTCTCCTCGTCGTCCCGATCTCCTGCGGAAACTCCGGTCGTCGCCTCCTCGCCGAAAGGGCACCACATCGCCTGTATCTTTTACGGGCTCCCGCCTCTGTGCCGAGGCAACTCGGGGGCGAAGTTGGCTAGCCGACGCGCCCAAGATTTGCTGTAGAATGCTGTAGAATAGTTGTCACTTTGGGGTTATGTTGCCATAAAGATGATGGAGGAATTGGTGCAAAAGAATTTTCCATAGAACTTGCTGGAAAAGGGATAGGCTATATGATGAGCTCGGCCAGAAATTGCTCTCTGTAAAAATCATGAAGCCAACTCAATATATATATATGTTATCAATGTGAGAAGGTTGCAAACACACTAATTAATTAACCCCTCATCAACATCATTCCAGCACACACTCACAAAAAATCTCCTGCACACACTCAAAACCAATTGGGGGGGCCCACTAAATAAGCATGAAGGAATTAATTCACTCACAAATTAAAACACACTCCTCACTCACAACAACAGTGGCCGGCCCCCTCACAATGCATGGGTGGGAAAAAGAATTAAAATCTAAAAGGAAAAATGTCACAACCATTTCCAAAACATCAACCATACCTCAAACTTTAAACCCATACCCTCTTATTAAATGCAAGTGATGGTAAAGAGAATGATGATGGTCATATCATAAACCCACATATGCAAGAAACCCCCTCCTCAAATGTAATTTGCAAACTTGCAAATAACCCCCCTCCATCGGAAAAGTCCGGCCGGGAAAGAACAAAGAAAAACCGGCCGGAACGGAATGCAAAATGGCAACTCCAGAAAACTGGTCCCATAATAAATTACAGGAAAAACCCCGATACTGTGCATACACACCCGCATCTGTATTCCGACCGAAATACAAATGCAAAGAGACAAAACTACACTATCAAATACCAAGATCCGGCTTAAGCCAAAGCCGGCTAGTAAAAACTGTCCGATCACGATCTGTGCAATACCGCACGTATCTGATCGAACCCTGCCATATCTCCATACGGCCTCTACAGCGTTTCGCCCGAAAGCTGAGTAACTGAAAGTGTGGTGGACTCTAAAGACTCGTCAATACTATGACTGTGGATTTAACCACTAGCACGTCAGAGATATAAGCCAATACGTAACGGGCCACCAGCTATTGACCAAAAGGGACGTCGATGAGCGAACTCATCCTGACACCCTACTGAGCCTGTCAGTGACAATATCCGTACAGTCCGGTCCGTTCGTCTATGAGCATCGCATGTCGGGCCTAGGGGGTGGGTAAAAGTCAGACCCCCAAAAGCGGTACAAGTCGTGTCGGAGTGTAGCCCAGAACACCCTGAGATACTACCGGAATACCTACCAGTAAATCTCCTGCCTTGGCCAAGGACTTTGTGTAATGGCTCTCCTAGACACAGCACGACCTCACCCCCAATACCGGGAGAGACGAACCCCCGAAGATCCGCTCACTGCCTCCATGTGGCTCGGGACTGTACCTAACTAAAACCTGTTTGCACGACTCCTTTGAGCCGTGGTAGGGTAGTAATCAAAGCACAGTGGGAACTCACACGAGACAAATGACGATCCCCAGGTCGATGAACTAACCTGTACACATGTCACCTGGGAACTGCTATCTGACGTCAGGTATAAGACCAACTAGCATGTTCCCGGCGAGTCCTGTCTGGTGTACTCATAACCCAATGAGCACCTGTATACATCTTAGGTGAACCAACAGACACTAGTGGCTTGTGAGACCGGCCACCGCCCCTCGTCGGGGTCTCGACTGTATACACTAGTCTACTCTGGAGAATCGATGCCCTGTCTCGAAACTCCCACGACTAGGGACCTTTTAAGGATATGGTTGTAGACCCCAGCTCTCACGTATATGATCGCCCTCATACTGCTGGTCGTCAAGCAAGAATCCTAGGGGCTCTATCAACGTGCAATAGCGACCTGTCAGGTCACCTAAAGCAGTACACGATGATAAAGGTAAACCAGATAGCATACTATCATCTCGAGTAAGACTGTCGTACTGGGATAGGTCCTCCCTCAATCATTGCAATCACGTGCCTGTGATCCAATAATTGACTCTGAGGGCACTATCTCCAACAAATACTGCTGGTAGTCAAGCAAGAGTCATATGGGCTCTATCAACATGTAATAGTGATCTGTAATGCCGCCTAATGTTGTACATGATGATAAAGAAAAACCATAGAGCATACTATCATCTCGAGTAAGACTGTTCTACTGGTATAGGTCCTCCCTCAATCATCATAATCATCTGCCTGCGACTATGATAATTGCTTTGAGGGCACTATAGCCAACAATCTCACACTTGCACTTAAGGTTAATTATTGCGATGTCGCATACTCACAGCCCGTGTGATACCGAACACCCAGCTCCTCTACTAATCAGTTTCACAAAGCTCGTTTGTGAAACTATTGTATTCGAGAAATAGCCTCAGTGAGTGGATCCGCTCCAATATTTCTTTCTGTATCTCTCTATATCTCAACTTCGCGGAGAAAGCTATCTCTCAAAGTGAGCAATTCCTGTCTTAGAATATGTCTGGATATCTGATGGGAACCAGTTCATAAATGAACTCCAAATCCAGCAAACTTCTTAGACAGTATTGTCCACTGAATTTAATCAATATCATGCACCATGCCTTCCTCAGTATCCGCTTGGACCGCCTGTCCAAACTACTGCCCCTCAAAAGTGGGAAAACTAAAACTCTGACAGTCGCTCTGTCATCCAGGTCACCATGGAAGCCTGGAATGATAGCTGTCTCCTGAAGGAGAATGCTGTTACCATATCTCTAAAACATCCACTTATGTTTATAAACTTCTTCCCAATGTTTCTCCAGGATTGGATCAATATAAACTTATTGCAGCTAGTGCAAAAACAACATCTGGTGTGGTATTTGACATTTCATGATTGACCCAATTGCCTAAGCAAGTGATATGCCAATCATGCACATCCCTCTCCCCTTTAATCTATATGACATCTTTAGAGAGGGTGAATCCATCACCTGCAGGTACACCACCATGCCAGGAGTCGTCCATTCTAAAACACCTTTAGAATAGTGTCAAAGTACCCAGATTGGGAAACTACCCAAATCTAGATCTAAAACCATAGATCTAATTACGAGAATGCCTGATATATTATCCATATCCAATGTGGAGAAACCACTATGTGACAACCACAGTATAACTGATCGTAGTATAGAAAATTCACTTCTTATAGAGTGCATGTCATCCAAATACCAGGACATCAAACCCTACTACCTTTTTAACAAATCCATCTTCTATTCTGATGAAGTCAAAGCCTATGACTGTTATATCAAAAATGGATGACGTATCTCTGCTATACCTGCTTTAGTTTATAAATATCCACAAGTTACTTGTCCACTACGCTTCCGCTGTTTCCATTGACTATAACAACCCTCTGGCAGAGTCATATACACGTGCACTTCTAAAGATAGTTTAGAATGACGCTATACTTATCCTCTTGCCGGGTCTCATAGTCTAGAACAGCAGTAATGACAAGTCTGGGTAAACAAGAACGTCCCTATCATCGTTTCTGAGAAGACCGAAGTACCTCTCGGGTGCCTGAGGTTACCCACCATATCTGCGGAGTGGCTAATGGAATGTCAAACCCGATTGAATCTTTAGGTTCTATTAAATTTTCAGTAATCGTTTGTGGTTCTGGAATCACTTCCAGTTCTACCATATTCCCACTACTGTTTTCTGAAAAAGTCCATTTTTCTAAAACTGTGGCGAGTCAAGAATAATATCACTATTGATCTTCCAGATGGTAAAAAGTTATCCCTCGTCATAGCCCGGGATAACCCACAAACTGCCATTACTGAAACGTGCCTTGAGTATGTCCAGAGTCTAGTTTTAAGCATAAGCTGGACAACTCCATATACCTTAATATCGCTAAGATATGAACCATTCTATATACAATATAGAAATAAATGCACTAATTTAATTGGAACCAGATTCAAATCATGCAGTTGTCTGCAGTGCATGTCAACTAAATGGGGAGAGGCCGATCAGCATTATTCAACTAGGAGTGCATCCAGATATGAGTAACCTGAAAAAGAAGCAAGTTCTCAAAACCATTACTATCAATAGAATACCAAATACAAGTATCTACATTTTCGATCACCTTGAAGAATCCCGATACTTGCAACACATGGTTCTCTACTTTATTCTTGTACCTATAACTTCTCAAAACTTGGACCTTATATTTCTACGAAATACTTGTCTAAAAACTAGAGAAGTCACAAGTGAACAGAATATAGTACGAGTACCAACCCCTTTGTCTTAATGGATACTGGATAACATACAATACTTTGTATAAGTCCCCTGAGTTCAATAACTCAAATCCTGTGCGTCGTAGCTTGAAAACTGTATTATGGTTAAGAAGAATTACACCGTTGTTGAATGCTCCTTACCTAACCATCAACTGATATAGGTAAATGTCATAGACATAATTTCAAAAGGTTATATCTCACTTTATAAAATAAACATACAGATATATCAATTTTAAACTGGTGCATAACTACGGATATTCAAAACCAAATATTTGTCGTCCGGCAAAAACCCAAGCGATTTCCTCAAATATCACTAATTACAACGAATTCCGATATAATGAGAATATAATCACCTAATTCCCAATATCTTACTCCCACTTATCATCTGTAATACCATATATATGTGAGAATCAAACCTGGTAAATACATACCCTGGAGTAAGAATCTAATTGGGAAATCAGTTTTCAATTAACAACTCACAGTGAAACTGAAACATGAAAATGTTTCGAAGGGGTATCCGGGTATTCCTAGTAATACCTCTTCCATTATTCAGATTCATGACTGTAACCGTATATTTCCTTGCCATCTCTCCAATCCATTTATTTGTCTTTACTTATTACCTTCTGTGCACCGTACTTAGGTTAAATGGTTTTCTTCCTTCCCTACCTTTTGGCACCAGCCTAAGATTTAGAAGAAGACTATCCAATAAGCGGAATAAGTGTACCCTCCTAATCCTAGGAGTTCTCGCAACCTAAGAGAAGGTAAAAGGAAAGGACAACTGAATAATCTTTATTCTATTTCTCCTGAACCAGAATCCGTTCTCGAACTGGAACAAGTTCCTTCGAGTTCATATGTAACTATACAATAGATTATCCAATAAATGTGGATCTTCATAGTGATACGGGGTGTTCTGAAGAAATGCAAATATGAAGTAGGAGTGGCAATGATATACGCGGTTTGGTCGTGAATGATGGCAGTCGCAATTTACTTTGCCTTTTTTCTAATCACTTTATTTGTCTTTACTTATTACCTTCTGTACACTTCACTTAGGCTAATTGGTTTTCTTCCTTCTCCACCTTTCGGCACCTGCCTATGGTTTGGAAGAAGATTATCCAATAAGCGCAATAGGTGTACCCTCTCCTAATCCTAGAAGCCCTCATAACCTGAGACAAGGTAAAAGGAAAAGACAACAGAATAGTCCTATTCAATTTCTCCAGAACCGGAAACCATTCTCGAATCAGAAACAAGTTTCTTCGAGTTCGTATGTAACTATACGATGGTCATATCCAATAAATGTGGATCTTCGTGGTGATACAAAATGTTCCGGAGAAAAGCAAAGAGTAAAAGTAGGAGTGGCAATGAAGTATGCAACTCTGACAATCTAAAATCCAGTGTGTTTTAAGAAGGTTCGGTTAACTTGGTGAGTTTTAGTCAAGGGTCGGGCTATAGTCGCTGCCAAAGAGAGAGAGAAAAGAAACACTCAGCGTGCACTCTAACCTAGATCAGAATGGTTAATCACTTTATCTAATCAGGATGGTACCCACTATTTTCTTGAATCCTCCCCCAAACCCAAAGGAGAATTAGTCGGGATCATCTAAAATCATCCGAGGAGTAAACTAACTCATCAGTGGGAATCGGGATCCAACTATCATCGCATGATAACCTGATGGAATCTACTCAAGTTATCACACTCCAGAAGGTATGCGTATGCCTGGCAAGTTTCATGTATGTTTGAAACTCCCGATGTGATTTCTGCCCCATGCTCTTATGACCTTAACAAAGGCTAACATATCATAAGTCACGTGTCAAGTTCTACCCGTCATTGTCCAGGTTAATTTGAACCCACCCATACATACCCTTGACGAAGGCCAACATAGTAGTACAACTATCCCAAACCAATGCATCTATCTATGCAACAAAAAAGTAACAAATAGCTACCATACACTATGCCTTGATGAAGGCCAACATACATAGCATGAATACTAAGTGCTACCCATCTGAAATGACGGAGGGCTACGAATGGTTTTTGGTGAAAAACCTTTAACGTAATGAACTTGATATCATTGAAGGAACCAGATAGCTTTACAAATATATAGTAGCGAAAACCTTTGATAAGGAGGTCACTCCTCGTGAAGGGATCTCGGCTTTTTCCTTGTCGAATGAGGTGCAGGATATTCCCAACTGAATACCTTGATGCAAAACAAAAAAGTAATCGACTATAGTGAAGTTATTACCCTGACGCAAACTTCTTCCCAAGAAGTCACTTCCGGTGAAGGGATCTCGGCTCTTGCCTCGTCGAATGAGGTGCTGGATATTCATAACCGAATACCGCTATGCAAAACAAATGAAAACGTCCTTGTAATAATAGCTTTTGAAAATTATTCCAACAACATCATATATATAGGTTTGTTATTCTTACATTGATCAGAATCAACGCAGTCCCATCAATTAATCACATTAGAAAAGAACGAAAATATGATGTACGTATATGCCATCCGCATTCGCCACTGGTCCCCATCATCACCCGTTAGGTTACTTAACTAACGAAAGAGCGGGGGTTGGACTAGCGCGGTTGCAAAACATATAAAACATCTACTAGTAGATATATAACAATATATAACAATCGTTCCAGGTATGATATATGCAACATCACAGATAAGCGATAAGCATCACAGAACAATACTGATAATCTAGGAGCCCCGGGTTTCCATTGAGCCTCAAGTGAAACCTAACGTTCCCCTGGTCGTGTGGATAGCCTGTGCAATGAAAACCTATACCCCTATGAGTACGGCAAGTTACCCGCCAATCCTAGAAGCGAGGCAACCCCAATCAATAACGTGAATGGGCCACCCAGCACTTCACGGAATCCGGTAACTTGGGCACCCCTCCGTGGGTCAACCTATACCCCCTACGAGTGTGGCGAGTAACCCGCCAATTCTAGAGTAAGGTCCCCTCCGTCTCAACGCCATAAGATATGGACCCGTTGCCCTCTAGAACACGGCTATTCGTGCACTCTACCGTGGGGTAATCCTAGTACATAAAAGAAAATAATATGTACAAGGGTGACATCGACCTCAACCCAGTCCTGCCCCAAACAAATAATATACAAACAGGCAGTGACGACGGTCCACATATCGGACGCTCATCCCGCAATATCAAATATATAAATGAAACTAAATTGTACTACTATTGTACCCAAGCTATCCACCACGATGATCTAACCACAACCACAGCACAATACAGAGCATCAACGTGAATGTCACGTTCGCAAACCCGTCTAAAACTCATATAGCAATTAGACGAGTTGTACTGCTCGAATGACATTCACGGTCGAAGATAGTAATGTATGTACTGAAAACTATGAAATTAGAATTCCGCACGCAATTAGCAAACTAAACCAATTTCCAAAACCGTGAAAAAACAGTGAGCTAAAGTTCCAAAAACCGACCGTTTAAAGCCAATTCAAAAGTCCGAATCAAAACGAAACGTGCCTGAACCTTCACGGGGAGTTAGTGCACAAAATTAACTTCGAGTCGGGGGCCTAGAGAGGGTACCCTACCCCCAAGGCCACTACGAAGTGGCCAGGGGGTGAGGCAGACCCGAAATTGTCCAAGGTAGGGCTGTTTCGGGTCCCCATTGCCAAGACCACCTTGTGGTGGTCTTGGGGAGTGGGCCTAGACGTTCGGCCCCCCTGGAGGTTCCTCGGGGTTCCTACGCACTACCCCGTGGCTTCTTAGTTCAAACCGTGAGCCTGCGGGGTGTGCAAACATCTCAAACTTTCAGTTTTCGGAACTGTTTTTGTTGGCAGTTTTTGGACGAAAAAAACGGCGGATTTCTAATGTCGCAAAGAGTTAACTAAGGCTTATGGAGTGTCTTTGCATGTTGGGTTATGGCAGCGCCCTGGCCATCAATCCGTGGCCAAATGCGGAACAAAAATTTATAAAACTTGGCGCTGCCACAACCAATTACCCGGATCTACTCATAAGCCCTAGATAACAAAACATGCAAAGGAGTTAGAATGGTTATACCGAATAGATCCATGTCCTTCGGTCTTCAACCATCATCCCAAACTCCTAGGGGCTTCCTTGATCAAGCTTGATCTCCGATCTCTCTCTATCGAAAATGGTCCACCCGAGAGTCTATTTAACGAGCTCCAACCTCATATCCGAGGCAACTAGGGCATCTAGATCGGCACTCTAGATACCGTAGATGAAGTAGAGAGTGATGAAGGATTAATTTGTCTCAAGACACCTAAGGATTCTCAACTCATGAGAGGGTTTGGGTGGAGCTAGAGGAAGAAGAAGATGCCATGAGGATGAGGTGTTGAAAGCAACTCAAGAGAGAGAGAAAGAAATGAATAATGGCTTAATGTTTTTTTGTGTGTTGTGAGTGTTGATAAGAAATAATGGAACCATCACAATAAATATGTCAAGTCTCCAAACTATCTAGAGTCAACAAAAATATCTCAAGTCAACAAACAATCTCACAATAAACAAAAACCCTAAGCGTGCTAGAATAGTAACCATGGTCCACTAATTAGCCATGCCACAAAAATGCAATAAACACCTCATCCTACACCACAATAACTTTTTAATCCAAAAAGGTCTAAACCATGATGAGGTGTAATCTTCTAAAAGTAATCTTGTAATAAATTATAAGAATACCCCTCAACCGTATATACATACCCGCATCTGTATTCCGAAGAATACGGATACAAAGAGACAAAAATAATCTAACAAATATAATACTAGGATCCGGCTTAAACCAAAGCCCACTAGTATTATCCGTCCGAACATCATCCATGCACAAGTACACATATGCGATCGAACCCTGCCTTAAAACCATACGGCCTCTAAATCGTTTCGCCCGATGCAGGGAAACCCTCTGTATGGGACTCTAAAGACTCATCAATACACTGGCAATGGGTTTAACCACAAGTAGGTCAGCGTCACTAGCTGTACGTAATGGCTACCCAGGTATTGAGCGAAAGGGAGGCCGACTAGCAAACTCATCCTGAAACCCCTAATAAGCCTGACAGTGAAAATATCCGTACAGTCTGGTCTGTTCGTCTATGAGTATTGCATATCGATTCTAGGGGTGGATAAAGTCGGACCCCTAATAACGCGACATTTAGTGTCGGTATGAAGCCCATCACCACCTAAGAAACTACTGATTCTAGATCGGTAATTCTCGACTACCTTGGCCAAAGATTTCTGGTAATGGCAACCCATGCACAACCGCGACATCAATCCCTAATACCGGGAGAGACGAATCTCCCGACGATCCGCTCACTGCCTCCATGTGGCTTGGGACTGTACCCAACTAAAACCTATTTGCACGACTCCTTTGAGCCGTGGTAGGGTAGTAATCAAAGCACAGTGGGAACTCACACGAGACAAATGACGATCTCAGGTCGATAGACTAACCTGTACACATGTCACCTGGGAACTGCTATCTGACAATAGGTATAATTCCAACTAGCATGTTCCCAGCGAGTCCGTCCGGTATACTCATAACCCAATGAGCACCTGTATACATCTTAGGAGGACAAACTGACACCAATAGCCTGTGAGACCGGCCACCGCCCCTCATCGGGGTCTTGATCAATATACACTAGTCTACTCTGGAGTATCGATGCCCAGTCTCGAAACTCCCTCGACTAGGGACATTTAAGGATGTGCTTATAGACCACCCAGCTCCCATGTATATGATCGCCATCATACTGCTGGTAGTCAAGTAAGAATCGTATGGGCTCTATCAACATGTAATAGTGATCTGTAATGTCACCTAATGCTATACATGATGATAAAGAAAAACTGTTAGTTATATTTGTTGCGCCACGGCAGCGCCCCGGCCGTCTTACCGAGGCCAAAATGCGGAATCAAAAATTTTCCTTACTTGGAAACTGGCGCTACCGCGGACAATGAAAAACCCGGATCGTTAACCATTAACCTAATGCTAGCTAACAAGAGATGGGAAGAGAAGTATACCGAATGATCCGAGTCCTCCGGTCTTCTCCTCGCCTCCGATCTCCCGCGGAAAGTCTTGTCTCCATATCGTCGCCTCCTCGCCGGAAGGGCACCACATCGCCTGTGTCTTTTACGGGCTCCCGCCTCAATACCGAGGCAACTCGGGCATGAAGCCGGCAACTCGACATGCCCAAGATTTGCTGTAGAAAGTGTAGTGTAGAGCTTATGTCTCATTTGGGGTTTGTTGCCTTTGAAGATGATGGAGGAATCAAGATAAGAAAAATGGTGCTTGCATTTTTCTAGCATGAAATGAGATGAACAAATTTTTCCCTCTTGAAAATGATCCTCTCTTCTTCTTCTCTCAAGTATGAAAAACTTATCCACTTAGAAAAATGGTGGAGGAAAGAATATGAAGCATGAAGGGAGGTGATGGTAGGAGCACAAGTGGTGACCACAACCAAAACATAATCATCACAAACTTACATCAAACCCATACCCTTTCTCATCTCATTAATGCAAGTGATGGTGAAAAGAAAAGAATGGTATCATAATAAAACATTTGCAAGAAACCCCTCCACAATGTGTAATTTGCAAAACTGCAAATTACCCCCTCCATCGGAAAAGTCCGGCCGGGAAAGAACAAAGGAAAACCGGCCGGAACGGAATGCAAAGTGGCAACTCCAGAAAACTGGTCCCGTAATAAATTACAGGAAAACCCCGATACTGTGCATACACACCCGCATCTGTATTCCGTCCGGATACAAATGCAATGAGACAAAATCTACACTGTTCTATACTAGGATCCGGCTTAAAACAAAGCCGGCTAGTAAAATCCGTCCGATCCTGATCCGTACAATACCGCACGTATCGATCGAACCCTGCCATATAACTATACGGCCTCTAGTACAAACCGTCCGATCCTGATCCGTGCAATACCGCACGTATCTGACCGGACCCTTCCATATCTCCATACGGCCTCTACAGCGTTTCGCCCGAAAGCTTGAGTAACTGAAAGTGTGGTGGACTCCAAAGACTCGTCAATACAATGGCTGTGGATTTAACCACTAGCACGTCAGAGGTATAAGCCAATACGTGACGGGCCACCAGCTATTGACCAAAAGGGACGTCGATGAGCGAACTCATCCTGACACCCTACTGAGCCTGTCAGTGACAATATCCGTACAGTCCGGTCCGTTCGTCTACGAGCATCGCATGTCGGGCCTAGGGGGTTGGTAAAAGTCAGACCCCCAAAAGCGGTACAAGTCGTGTCGGAGTGTAGCCCAGAACGCCCTGAGATACTACTGGAATACCTACCAGTAAATCTCCTGCCTCGGCCGAGGGCTTTGCGTAATGGCTCTCCTAGACACAGCGCGACCTCACCCCCAATACCGGGAGAGACGAACCCCTGCAGATCCGCTCAGTGCCTCTATGTGGCTCGGGACTGTACCCAACTAAAACCTGTTTGCACGACTCCTTTGAGCCGTGGTAGGGTAGTAAACAAAGCACAGTGGGAACTCACACGAGACAAATGACGATCTCAGGTCGATGAACTGACCTGCACACATGTCACCTGGGAACTGCTATCTGACGTCAGGTATAAGACCAACTAGCATGTTCCCGGCGAGTCCTGTCCGGTGTACTCATAACCCAATGAGCACCTGTATACATCTTAGGTGAACCAACTGACACCAGTGGCTTGTGAGACCGGCCACCGCCCCTCGTCGGGGTCTCGACTGTATACACTAGTCTACTAATGGAGTGTCGATGCCCTGTCTCGAAAACTCCCACGACTAGGGACCATTTAAGGATGTGCTTATAGACCCCAGCTCCCACGTATATGATCGCCATCATACTGCTGGCAGTCAAGCAAGAATCCTGGGGGCTCTATCAGCGTGTAATAGCGACCTGTAAGGTCACCTGAAGCAGTACACGATGATAAAGGTAAACCAGATAGCATACTATCATCTCGAGTAAGACTGTCCTACCGGGATAGGTCCTCCCTCAATCATTGCAATCACGTGCCTGTGATCCAATAATTGACTCTGAGGGCACTATCTCCAACAATCTCCCACTTGCACTCAAGGATAATTATTGCGATGTCGCATACTCACAGCCCGTGTGATACCGAACATCCAACTCCTCTACTAGTCAGTCGCACAAAGCCTGTTTGCGAAACTATTGCGTTCGAGGAAAAGTCTCAGTGAGTGGATTCGCCTAGATGTTTCTTTCTATGTCTCTCTATATCTCAAGTTCGCGGAGAAAACCATCTCCCGAAATGAGCAATACCTGTCTTGGAATGTCTGGATGTCTGATGGGACCTAGCTCATAAATGAACTCCAAATCCAAACTTCTTAGACTGTATCGTCAACTGAACTTAATCAGTATCCTGCGCCATGCCTCCCTCAGTATCTACCTGGATCACCTGTCTAGAATACTGTCCCTCGTCAGAGGGAGAACTATAACTCTGACAACCTCCTTGTCGTCCATGTCACCTTGGAAGCCTGGAGTGATAACCGTCTCCTAAAGGAGGCAGCCGTTATCATATCCCTAGAACATTCACTTATGTTCTAAAACTGCTTCCGACTGTTCCTCCAGGATTGGATCAATATTAACTTATTGCATCTAGTGCAAGAACAACATCTGGTGTGGTACTTGACATCTCATGATTGACTCAATTGCCTAAGCAAGTGATCTGCCAATCATGCACATCCCTCTCTACTTTAGTCTATAAGACACCTTTAGAGAGGGTGACTCCATTACCTGCAGGTACACTGCCATGCCAGGAGTCGTCCATTCTAAATACTCTTAGAATGCTGTCAAAGTACCCTGATTGGGAAACCACCCAAATCTAGATCTAATACCATAGATCTAGTAACCAGTATGTCTGATATAATGTCCAAGTCCCATGTGGAGAAAACACCGTGTGACGATCAAAGTATAACCGATCGTAGTATAGGAATATCACTTCCTACTACCTTCTCAACAGATCCATCCCCTATTCTGATGACGTCAAACCCATGACTGTCACATCAGAAATAGATGATCTATCTCCGCTATATCTGCTTTAGTCTATAAATAGACATAAGCCTGATGTCCACCAATGCTTCCGCTGCTCCCACTGACTACGACAACCCTCTGGCAGAGTCATATAGACGTGCACTTCTAAAGCTAGTTTAGAACGACGCTATACTCATTCTCCTGCCGGGTCTCGCAGCCTGGAACAACAACAATGGCAAGTGTGGGTAAACAAGAACTTCCCTGTCACCGTCCTTGAGGCTACCGGAGTACCTCTCGGGTGCCTGAAGTTACCCACCTGATCTGCGGAGTGGCCAATGGAATGTCAAATCAGATTGAATCTTTAGGTTCCTTATCAAATCTTCAGTAATCGTTTGCGGTTCTGGAATCGCTTCCAGTTCTACCATACTCCCACTACTGTTTTCTGAAAAATAACCATTTCCTTTTAAAATGTGGCGAGTTAAGAACAATGTCACTATTGATCTTCCAGATGGTAGAAAGTCAACCCTCGTCATAGCCTGGGTCAACCCACAAACAGCCATTACAGAAACGCGCCTTGAGTTGTCCAGTGTCTGGTTTTAATCATAAGCCGGACAACTCCCCGTACCTTAACAATGTTAAGATATGAACTGTACTATATCCAATATAGAACCAGAGGCACTGATTTAATTCAACCAGATTCAAATCATGCAGCTGTCTCCAGTGCATGTCAACTAAATGGAGAGAGGCCGATCAGCATTACTCAACTTAGGAATGCTTCCAATTATGAGTAACCTGAAAGAGAAGCAATTACTCTTTATCATTACTATCAACTGAATACCATACACAAGTATCTACATCTTCGATCACCTTGAAGAATCCCGATACTTGCTACACCTGGTTCTCTACTCTATTCAAATACCTATAGCTCCTCAAAACTTAGACCCTGTGTTTCTACGAAACACATGTCTAAGAACTAGAGAAGTTAAAAGTAAACAGAATATAGTATGAGGACCAACCCCTCTATCCTAATGGACACTGGACAACATACATTACTCTGTATAAGTCCGCTGAGTCTAACAACTCTTTCACTGTGCGTCATAGGTTGAAAACTGTACTTATGGTTAAGAAGAATTACACCGTTGTTTAATGCTCCTTACCTAACCATCCACTGATATAGGTAAATGTCATCGACATAATATCAAAAAGGTATATCTCACTCTATGAAAATAGACGTACAGATATATCAATTTGAAATTGGTGCATAAAAGCGGATATTCAAAACCAAATATTTGCCGACCGGCAAACAGCCCAGATGATCTCCTCAAATATCACCGATTACAACGAATCCCGATATAATGAGGATGATTACCCTATTCCCAATAACTTACTCCCACTCATCATCTGTAAAACCATACAGATGTGAGAATCAAACCTGGTAAATACATACCCTGGAGCAAGTGTCTAATCAGGAAATCAGTTTTCTTTTAACAGTACACAGTTGAACTGAAACATTAAAATGTTTCGATGGGGTATCCTGGTATTCCTAGTAATGCCTCTTCCATTATCCAGATTCACAACTATAACCGTATAATTCTTTGCCACTTCTCCAAATCCCTTTATATGTCTTTAGTCATTACCTTCTGCACACCCCTTACGCCAAATGGTTTTCTTCCTTCCCTACCGTTCGGCACCAGCCTATGGTTTGGAAGAAGACTATCCAATAAGCATAATGGGTGTACTGTCCTAATCCTAGGAACACTCGCAATGCGAGAGAAGGTGAAGATAAAAGACAACCGAATAAATCTTATTCCTATTTCTCCTGAACCATAATCCATCCCCGAACTGGAACAAGTTCCTTTCGAGTTCGTATATAACCATACGATGGAGTATCCAATAAACTGTGGATCTTCGTAGTGATACGGAGTGTCCTGGAGAAATACAATGGTGATTTAGGATTGGCGAATAAGTACTTGGTTTGGTCGTGAATAGTAGTCGCAATTTACTTTGCCCTCTTACTAATCCCTTTCCTTGTCTTAACTTAATACCTTCTGCACACCATCGTTATGCTAATTGGTTTTCTTCCTTCCCCATCATTCGGCACCAGCCTAAGATTTGGAAGAAGACTATCCAATTTGCGTAATAGGTGTACTATCTCCTAAACCAAGGAGTACTCGCAATGAGAGAAGGTGAAAAGAAAAGACAACTGAATAATCCTATTCGTTTTCTCCAGAACCAGAAACCATCCTTGAAGTCCTTCGAGTTCGTATATAACCATACGATGGTTTTGTCCAATGGAAGTGGACGTTCGTAGTAATATGGGGTGTCCTGGAGAAAAGGGTAAAGGTAGGAGTGGCAATGAGGTTTGCAACTCTGACAATCCAAAAGCCAGTGTTAAGAAGGTTCGGTCAACTTGGTCACTGAGTCATAGTCCAGGGTCGGGTCAATGGTCGCTGCCAAAGAGAGAGAGAAAAGAAACACTCAGCGTGCACTCTAACCTAGATCAGAATGGTTATCACTTTATCTAATCTGGAAACCTCCCACTGTATCTCAAATTCTCCTCCAAACCTCAAAGAAGAAATAGTCGGGATCACCCGAGGAGTAAACCAACTCATCAGTGGGAATCGGGATCCAACTATCATCGCATGATAACGTGACGGAATCCACTCACGTCACCACACTCCAGAAGGTATGCGCATGTCTGGCAAGTTTCAGTTCTTTTGAAACTCCCGATGTGATTTTTACCCCTAGGACCCAAGTGACCTTGACGAATAATCAACAAATCAAAAGGTCCTAGTCAAGTTCAGCCCGTCATTATCTTGATTGCGTTAAAACCCACCCGCACGACCCTTGACGAATAATCAACAAAATCGTACGACTGTCCTAACCAATCATCATATCCAAACGACAGAAAGCATTACAGAGCTACCGCACACTACGCCTCGGCGAATAGCAACGACAAACGTAGCGCGAATACTAAGCAATACTAGTCTGAAATGACGGAGGGCTACGACTGGTTTTTGGCGAAAAACCTTTAACGTAATGAACTTGATATCGTTGAAGGAACTGGATAACTTTTTATAAAAATATAGTGACGAAAACCTTTACTAAAGAGGTCACTCCCGGTGAAGGGATCTCGGCTCTTTCCTCGTAGAATGAGGTGCAGGATATTCCAACTGAATACCACGATGCAAAGCAAAAGTAATCGGCTATAGTGAAGTTAATGCCCTGACGCAAACTTCTGTCCAAGGGGTCACTCCCGGTGAAGGGATCTCGGCCCTTGCCTCGTCGACTGAGGAGCAGGATATTCCAAATGAATACCACGATGCAAAACAAAAGTGAACATCCTTGCAATAACAGCTTTTTGAAAAAGTGTTCCAACAACATCAGAATAGGTTTGTTTATCTCGCATTGATCTGAATCAACGCAGTCCCATCAATTGATCACACCACAAAGAACGAAAATATACTGACGTACGTATATGCCATCCGCATTCGCCACTGGGTCCCGTCATCACCCGTTAGGTTAGCTAACTAACGGCAGAGCAGGGACTGGACTAGCGCGGATGAAAAACATATACAACATCTACTAATATATATACCAATATATAGTATTTCGTTCAAGGCATGAATAAAATGCAACATCACAGAAAAATGCAGCATCACAGAACAATACAGATATCTGGAAGCCCCGGGTTTCACAGAGCCGCTGCTGAAACCCGACGTTCCCCTGGTCGTGTGGATAGCCTGTGCAATGAAAACCTAGACCCCTACAGGCGCGGCAAGTCACCCGCCAAAACCTGAAGCGAGGCAGCCTCCTTCAGCACCGTGAATGGACCACCCAGCACTTCACGGAATCTGGTAACTTGGGCACCCCTCCTGGGTCAACCTGTACCCCCTATGAGTGCGGCGAATAGCCCGCCAATTCCAGACTGAAGCCCCTTCCGTCTCAATGCCCTGAGATGCGGGCCCGTTGCCTTCTAGAACCCGGCTATCCGTGAACCCCTCCGCGGGGTAACCCTAGTACAGAAAGTAAAATATACATACACCGGGTACATCGACCGCAACCAGGTCGTGCCCCAAAAGAATAATACAAACAGGCAGTGACGGCAGTCCACATGTCGGACGCTCGCCCCGCAATATCAAATGTACATAATACAACAAAACAGTACTAGCATTGCATCCAGGCTATCCCCACGACCGATCCGCAACATCACAGCATAAACACAGAATATCAACGTGAAAATCACGTTCACAAATCCGTCTAACCGGGCTATAGCAGTTAGACCGGATTTACCGATCGAGTGACATTCACGGTCGCAGATATAATGTAAATACTGTGAAATAATGTGTTTAAAATATCCGATCGATCAAACAATTAACAAGTGGGCCCCCAAGCAATACTGTAGCACTCACAGAAAATCTGGGCCCAAATTTAATATCCCAAAACCCCAAATTTGACCCCAGAAAGCTACTGAAGAAATTTGACACAGCAAGGACACTTTTCAGCGGCGGAACCGCGGCCTAAGGGGGAGTTTGGCCGCGGTTCCGCGCTTTGTTGGTCGACTTACCGTGTCGAATTTCTACAGTATTCTTACAGAGTCTAGTACATCACTATTTTACAACCTGAAAAATTTTTGGACACCAAAAAATTTCAACAGAAACTGATGCAGGAGAAAATGCGGATTTTGGAATTTTGGTCGATCGGATAAGTAAAACGCATTAGAACAAGCTAGGCAAGGTTAATGGCGTGGCTCTGATACCATGTTGCGCCACGGCAGCGCCCCGGCCGTCTTGCCGAGGCCAAAATGCGGAATCAAAAATTTTCCTTACTTGGAAACTGGCGCTACCGCGGACAATGAAAAACCCGGATCGTTAACCATTAACCTAATGCTAGCTAACAAGAGATGGGAAGAGAAGTATACCGAATGATCCGAGTCCTCCGGTCTTCTCCTCGCCTCCGATCTCCCGCGGAAAGTCTTGTCTCCATATCGTCGTCTCCTCGCCGGAAGGGCACCACATCGCCTGCGTCTTTTACGGGCTCCCGCCTCAATACCGAGGCAACTCGGGCATGAAGCCGGCAACTCGACATGCCCAAGATTTGCTGTAGAAAGTGTAGTGTAGAGCTTATGTCTCATTTGGGGTTTGTTGCCTTTGAAGATGATGGAGGAATCAAGATAAGAAAAATGGTGCTTGCATTTTTCTAGCATGAAATGAGATGAACAAATTTTTCCCTCTTGAAAATGATCCTCTCTTCTTCTTCTCTCAAGTATGAAAAACTTATCCACTTAGAAAAATGGTGGAGGAAAGAATATGAAGCATGAAGGGAGGTGATGGTAGGAGCACAAGTGGTGACCACAACCAAAACATAATCATCACAAACTTACATCAAACCCATACCCTTTCTCATCTCATTAATGCAAGTGATGGTGAAAAGAAAAGAATGGTATCATAATAAAACATTTGCAAGAAACCCCTCCACAATGTGTAATTTGCAAAACTGCAAATTACCCCCTCCATCGGAAAAGTCCGGCCGGGAAAGAACAAAGAAAAACCGGCCGGAACGGAATGCAAAGTGGCAACTCCAGAAAACTGGTCCCGTAATAAATTACAGGAAAACCCCGATACTGTGCATACACACCCGCATCTGTATTCCGTCCGGATATAAATGCAATGAGACAAAATCTACACTGTTCTATACTAGGATCCGGCTTAAAACAAAGCCGGCTAGTAAAATCCGTCCGATCCTGATCCGTACAATACCTCACGCATCGATCGAACCCTGCCATATAACTATACGGCCTCTAGTACAAACCGTCCGATCCTGATCCGTGCAATACCGCACGTATCTGATCGGACCCTGCCATATCTCCATACGGCCTCTACAGCGTTTCGCCCGAAAGCTTGAGTAACTGAAAGTGTGGTGGACTCCAAAGACTCGTCAATACAATGGCTGTGGATTTAACCACTAGCACGTCAGAGGTATAAGCCAATACGTGACGGGCCACCAGCTATTGACCAAAAGGGACGTCGATGAGCGAACTCATCCTGACACCCTACTGAGCCTGTCAGTGACAATATCCGTACAGTCCGGTCCGTTCGTCTACGAGCATCGCATGTCGGGCCTAGGGGGTTGTTAAAAGTCAGACCCCCAAAAGCAGTACAAGTCGTGTCGGAGTGTAGCCCAGAACGCCCTGAGATACTACTGGAATACCTACCAGTAAATCTCCTGCCTCGGCCGAGGGCTTTGCGTAATGGCTCTCCTAGACACAGCGCGACCTCACCCCCAATACCGGGAGAGACGAACCCCTGCAGATCCGCTCACTGCCTCCATGTGGCTCGGGACTGTACCCAACTAAAACCTGTTTGCACGACTCCTTTGAGCCGTGGTAGGGTAGTAATCAAAGCACAGTAGGAACTCACACGAGACAAATGACGATCTCAGGTCGATGAACTAACCTGCACACATGTCACCTGGGAACTGCTATCTGACGTCAGGTATAAGACCAACTAGCATGTTCCCGGCGAGTCCTGTCCGGTGTACTCATAACCCAATGAGCACCTGTATACATCTTAGGTGAACCAACTGACACCAGTGGCTTGTGAGACCGGCCACCGCCCCTCGTCGGGGTCTCGACTGTATACACTAGTCTACTAATGGAGTATCGATGCCCTGTCTCGAAAACTCCCACGACTAGGGACCATTTAAGGATGTGCTTATAGACCCCAGCTCCCACGTATATGATCGCCATCATACTGCTGGCAGTCAAGCAAGAATCCTAGGGGCTCTATCAGCGTGTAATAGCGACCTGTAAGGTCACCTGAAGCAGTACACGATGATAAAGGTAAACCAGATAGCATACTATCATCTCGAGTAAGACTGTCCTACCGGGATAGGTCCTCTCTCAATCATTACAATCACGTGCCTGTGATCCAATAATTGACTCTGAGGGCACTATCTCCAACAATATTTATGCCCTAGAGGCCATTATTGTACATATAGTGGATACTTGGACATATATAGGGAGGACTTTCTTGCTCGACATGATAGTATGCTATCTGGTTGCTCTTTGTCTTAACATGTAAATTTGTATTGTGATACTCTCTCACATGTTGATAAATCCTTTAGGATGTGTACTTGACTACCAGGATTATGATAGAGATCATACTAGTGGGGCCAGTGTAGTCCATAAGTACATCCTTTAATTGTTCCTAGTCGAGAGTGTATCGAGACAGGGTATCGATATTCCAGAGTAGACTAGCGTATACACTTCTTGACCCATATGATGGGCGATGGATGATCCTACATCCATTGGTGTTTGACAGCAAAGATGGTATAAGGGTGCTCAGTGGAGACTGGGTACACTAAACGGACTCGCCGAGAACTCCTAGTTGGTATTATACCTATCGTCAGATAGCAGTTCTCTGGTAACACTGGTACAGATTAGTCTGTAGACCCGAGATCGTCATAGAGTCTTGTGTGATTCCCACTGTGCTTTGATTTCCACCTTACCACGTTCAAGAGAACGTGCAAAACGGTGGCTTTTGGGTACAGTCCCGAATCATATGGAGGCAATGAGCGATAGGAGGTGATTCGTCTCTCCCGGTATTGGGGGTTGATGTTGCGCTGTGCTCGATTGGCTATAACAGAAAGTTCCTGGCAGGGCTGATACGGAGATCTACTGGTAAGTGTTATTAGTAGTTTCTCGACCCGTTATGAGCTTCACATCAGCACAACTTATCAGTTACTGGGGTCTGACGTTTACCACCCCTAGACTAGATATGCGACATATCAGACGAAAAGACCGGACTGTATGGTAGTGTTACTGACAGGCTTTACAAGAGTATGAGCATGCTTGCTTGTTGATCTTCTGATCGCTCAATACCCGGGTGGCCGTTACGTCCAGCTAGTACCGCTGACGGCTTATGGGTGCTTGATATGATCATCACCTATTGTCGGTGTATTGACGAGTCCTTAGAGTCCTACACAGAGGTTTACTGGCTCAGGCAAAACGAAGTAGGAGCACATATGTGATATGTGCGGGACTGAGATTAATACGAGTATGTGATACCGTATTCTATTCTCGCGATTTATGATATCGGTCGGTTATATGAGATATAGCCGGGTTATCGAATCAAGTGTTGATTCGATAAGTTGATACAAATAATATTAGTCAATCATATGAGATATAGCCAGATTATTAAATCAAGTGTTGATTTAATGATTTAATGTATAATTATATATTTGATATATTAATTTACATTAACTAATATTAACTCACTTAAGCATTTCTTTTCATACTTATGCATTTAATATATATGTGATATATATTAATTGTGTTTCTTTTTTGTGTCATGCGTGATGCCACATGCTACATGGGTGTATGAGACTCACACCATGCTCATGATAATGCAAGGTTTGTTTATTTAAAGTAAATCCAAATTAGTTGCAAATTAGTCACATGGGTGAAGCTTGTGGAAGCTTGTAGACCCATTGACTTAGTCCACTAGTTTTGTCTTACCTCAGATATTTATTAAGCTAACCATTATCGAAACCCATGGTTAAGTCTCTACTTGAATTATATGAGATATTTTCTCACCCATGGTTGCCATAACATTATCTTCTTCATCTTCATCTTCATCAAAAGTAAGCTCTCTAGATTTTTGAGAGGTGAAGAAAAATAGTGAGAAAATTAATTTTAAAGCGAGCAAAAATCCTATTTCATCATCCTCTACTAGATTAGCCATTTAGTTTAGGGTGTTAGCTTCATTAATCCCTAATTAGTGAAGAGGTAGCTTGGGTTAGTGTCTCCTCGGCGTAGATCATTTTCGGCCTCGAAGACTTCGTGCAAGTTTGTTCCTTTCATCTTGTGGAGCCATTCTAGAGTCCAGAAAATCACTACTTGGAGCGAAGGGACTACTACACGGAGATATTGAAGTGAAGGACTGGTTTACAAAGGTTGTATTCCATATTCACTTAGATGTAAAGTAGTTTACATGTTGTTTTGTCTAATTCTCTAGTTAAGATTTTAGGGTTAGGGTTGTTTAGCATGGAAATTTTTTGAAAATAGCATGGACGATGCCTCCCGAAACCTTGCTGTCGTGCTAGGCATTCCTACAAAAACCACATGGTATACTATCATCTTGAGTAAGACTATTCTACCGGTATAGGTCCTCCCTCAATAATTATAATCGCCTGCCTGCGACTATGATAATTGCTTTGAGGGCACTATAGCCAACACATCCCTCACGAGCGAGTCTATGTCCGTGCTCTGCACAAGATGGATGGATGAGGCAGGGCCACAGAGGACTGGAGACTGGTGCATCGTGATCACGTATACCGGTGGGAAGCGAGTTGCTTGCATTATTCGAGATATCCTCCCATACAATCCAGCCCACCGTGATGAGTACATGATGTGGTATCATTCGATCACTCATTTATACGTTGTCTCGCCCAACCATAAACGACCTTTTCACGCTGATGATGCTGGGCCCTCGACTACTCGACCTATGTACCAGTCTAGAGCTCCTCCTACAATCAGGATAGTATGCTATTTTACTTGCTACTTCTATTCTATATTTTTCATATGGTACGATTCATATTTTCATTGTACTAAAATGTTGTATCTTGTTTTTTTTATTTTTCCCTAGATATCACATGTATGAACTCTTATACGTCACTCCATCCAGACTCTAGCGACCGATGCCGCGGCTGGGGTGAAGGAGTTCGCACAGTTTAACCTCAGAGAGTGCCGTTGCATTATGACCGAGGCGGGATAGGGCACCAGATTAGAGGCGATGGTTGCAGCTCACATTCCTCCTGTGCGTAGACGCAACAGCTTACCGCGACAGTCAGACCAAGCCATACCTTTGCATATGCAGAAGGATCCCGAGCAGGTTGTACCTTCGCATGCACCGGAGGAGTCCGAGGACCCTCGACCTCCGCAACCACCTATGTCGCAGTTGACTCAGGCTGATATACCAGGACCTTCGGAGGCACTTTGACCTCGACCGAAGAAGGAGAAGAGATATTATCCCTGTTTACCGCCGAAAACTGGAGACGACCGATATCGGAACGTCTTGCTTGAATTTGGGGGTAGATGCATAGGTATGATCCATTCATCTCTCCTAAGACACTAAAGAATTATAGTGCAGTATATCGATGGTTTGAATAGATGCGACCGATGTAGCTGACTTCAGATTCCTTCTCAAGGTAAGAGGTTTATTGATTATGGGGACGAATTTTTCCTACAGGCGCAAGCACTTGTTGTTAATTACGCTGTCGTGAACGACAACCACTTTCTACACTCTAGGTTGTTTTTTTGTGCGTCGTGTTTTTTGGTTTATTTGGTTTGCCCTTGGATTGTATACGGAGACTAATTTCATCATCGCCCGTAGGGAGAGGATTAGTCAAAATCCGTACATATATTTATTCATACTTGGGTCAAGCGTTGCTTGACAGGGTTCACGTTGGTGTCTCAGTTTGCCAACAAGAGTGAACTTATGGTTATATTGTGAGGGTCATAAGTTCCATTTGAAAGCATAAACTTTATCTAAGAATACGTTAGTCTCATTTGAAAACTAAGGTTAACTTAGACGGTTTGGGGAACATAGGATTTTCCTAGGGACACTCAGTCTTATTTAAGAACTAGGTCAATCTAGGTGGTTTGAGAAACATAAGCTCTGCCTAAGAACACTTAGTCTCATTTGAGAACTAGGTCAACCTAGGTGGCTTGAGAATTTTATTCTCACAGATCCTTAGATCATCAAGGAAGTTTAAGCTTCAAACACTTAGCCAATTTATTAAGTCTTGGTTCTACCTTGCACCCATATACGTTTGGCGCTGGCGCTGCTCTAGTGCATGTGCATTTCATGTAGTGTCGGTGCTGCCATCTTTAGTTTTGCGCATGGCGCTGTAACTTACATGTGGCGCTCATGCATTGTGCTGCGCTCGGTAGGACATAGCCATACTTTGGCGCTGGCGCTCTCGTGCATCGCAATATTGAGAGCTTAAGCTCTGGCGCAACCTTGCAAAAATGCTATTGGCGTATCTTGGTAATAACAGCATTGGCACCGCGCTACGTGCATTGCACGTTTAGCGCATTGCTAAGGTTTTGGGAGCTTAAGCTCCATCTTTTTCTTGGAACAGAAAGGTTGACCTTTCTAGGATTTCAAGACTTGGTTTTCAAGACTTAATCTTTCTGTAAAATGATGTTTGGTCATCAAAAATTCATAAAGATCAGAATATTCATTATCTTTAGAACTTGGGCTCTATTTCCTTGGTCGTGATCTAGACGATGGTGTATGTTCTTGATGAAGACTTGGGCTTCATGAAGCTAAAGCTTCGGATTTTCTTTGATCTTGATGATCTTTCAACTTGTGGTGAAGGAATATCAAAGTTCTTCCTCCGAAATCTTAGATCTTGAGATTAGACCTCTCATGAGAGCTTAAGCTCTTAGCAAGAAGGGATTTAATCTCATAGATCCTTGATTCAAAGGAAGAACCTAGGGTTCTCAAGAAGCTTAAGCTTCGTAGATAGGTAAAAGAGAGGCAAAGAAGAGATTTTTCTCTATACTTTACCAAGCATTTTTTAGGAAGAAGATGTTTCTTCTTGTAGAGGCTTAAGTCTTGGTTTTTTAAACCTTGTAGGGGTCTGTGTATATGGAGATTAATCTCCTAGACTTCTATTTATAGGAGAGGAGATAGTTAGGAAAGGTTGGAGAGAATCTCTCATTGAGATACCTTAATTGATATTTTATCAACCGGGGGTTCTTAAGTACCGTTGGATCTTTGATCCAGGATATTTTCTTGTTTTAAAAGAATATCTTTCTGTTTTAGAAAGATTTAGGGAAATATTATCCCAAATAGAGCATTTGCTCTAATTTAAAGTATGTGCTTCAACAAAAAGATGCGTCTGCGCCACGTGCTTTGCACATTTAGCACTTGGCGCAAAGGGTTGGTGCTTGTGCCACGTGCGTTGCACGTGGTGTGCTTGCACATTGCGCTAGCGCCTATGCATTGCAAGTTTAGTGCTGGCACAGAAGGTTTGGTGATTACGCCACGTGCTTTGCACGTGTGCTTGTGCCACAGTGAGTCTTGCACTCCTGAGCGCCAAATTTTGGCAGGAACAAATTCCCTTCACCACTAATTCCACGTTCATTCCATGTGGGTGGAGTGATGTCAGATTGAGCACCATTGTACTTCTCTTTTTGCTTATGTTATAATGACCTTACTTAGTTTATGTATTTGTTTTGGAGCGTTCAGTTTATTCTCCTTTTAGGTATGAATAAACTCATTCTGACGTTAAGCATAGGAGGCTGTCAAGCTTGTAATACTGGATGTAGTCTATCGTACCATTGCGTTAGCTTGCTTCTTCTCGATTTGCATTCCTTCAAAATGCTGTTTGAGTAGCCATGCAGTTATTGTATCTCCAAGCCCTTCTAAGGCGGGATGCAACGTCCCAAATAATCTTCCTAGGCCAATATGTGTATTCAGTGTTAAGCGTCACCATGGCACTTTTCTTTGGGGTCAGACTCTTTGAGTCTCAGAGAAGTCACGTCTACACCCTTCTGAGGTATGATGACATCTAGTGGTCTTTAGGCATGTATTTACTACCATCGAGACCTGGAGCTAAGAAATTGCCGTCACTCCGCTTTCGTTTCGGTTTTTTGATCTTTGCTGACATCATTTCTATACTCTGCTGAAGTAGAACGAACGTCCTAGCAGTCTTTTAGGCTGTATGTATTGCCGTCAAGACTAGGTGCTAGGTTAATACCATTACATGATTTTTTTTATTTGTATTAATTTTTTTACCGCCATCGCTCTATCATTTCAGCTTTTCTTATCGTGATGGTCGTGATTGCCCTATCATTTCGGCTATTTATTCATGAATGCCTCATCATTTCGGCTATTTATTTTTATTTTTACTCGCTGATTTTTATTGTAAGTTTCCCCATCATTTTGGTTATTTATTTTTATTTTTACTCGCTGATTTTTATTCGAGTTGCCCTATCATTTCGGCTATTTCTTTTCTTCCCTTTCTTTTTTTTATCTTCCAGTTAAATGACTTAGGGTTGAGAGTTTGAACTCCAGGCTGGCATCAGCGTTGCTATCACTAAAGCATGTGTGCCAGGAGCAATTCATCATTTTCCTTGGGGAAGACTTATAATTTAGGTTTTTAGTCGACATCAGCATCGCTAACACTGAAATATAATGCCAGGAGCGACTCATCATTTTTCGTTGCCTATTGGAGAGCGATGGCTTAGAAGACAGGTTTAGATCCCTGTTACCTAAGGTTTTTCAACTTTTATGAGCCATAAGGATTTTAAAAAAGTATTTTCTCCCTACGAGTCGAGAGGACCTCGTAAGTGCATTTTCTACTTAGGAGTCGTGAGGATTCCTAAGTGTATTTTTCCTTATGAGTCATAAGGATCCCACGAAGGTGTATTTTTCTTACGAGTCGAGAGGATCTTGTAAGTGTCGATCTCCTCATGTTTCCTGAGGAAACATAAGTGGGTATTTTCCTCATTAGTAGCTTGGTTTGCCAATGGAGGACGTTTTGGATGCAACTTTGTTGCAAGTAGCCCATGAATTGTATACGGTAGTCAATTAGAGACTGGCCGCAGGAAAATGGATACTTAAGGATCATTTGTTCGCCTTCAGTGGGACTTTGGGATGCAATTTTGTTGAAAATAGAACATGGATTGTATACGGTAGTCAATTTGGAGACCGGCCGCAGGGCAATAGCTTGGGAGACAGGTTTAGGTCCCTGTCACCTAAGGCTTTTCAATTTTATAAGCCGTGAGGGTGTTATAAATGTATTTTCTTCCTACGAGTCAAGAGGATCTCGTAAGTGTATTTTCTCCTTAGGGGTCATAAGGATCCCTAAGTGTCTTTTTCCCTTTTGAGTCGTAAGGATCACGTAAGAGTATTTTCTTCTTATAAGTCGAGAGGATCTCGCAAGTAGTTTTATCCTTGTGAGTCGAGAGAACACACAAGTGATGGTCACCACACGCTGGGAGGATCGCCTGAACTCAATGGGACTTTGGGATGCTACTTTGTTGCGAGCAGCCCATGGATTGTATACGGTAGTCAATTTGGATACCAGCCGTAAGGTAATTGATTAGGAGACAAGTTTAAGTCCCTATCATCTAAGGCTTTTCAATTTTATGAGCCGTGAGGGTCTCATAAATGTATTTTCTCCCTACGAGTTGAGAGAATCTCGTAAGTGCAATTTTTTCCATAGGGGTCGTGAGGACCCCTAAGTGTCTTTTCCCCTTGTGAGTCGTAAAGATCATACAAGAGTATTTTCTGCTTACAATTCGAAAGGATCTCATAAGTGTCGTTCTCCTCATGTGTCGTAAGGACACATGAGTGGGTTTTCCCCCCAATGGTAGCTTCGTTTGCCAGTGTGGGTTTTTTTGAACGCGAGCTTTATCGCTGGTAGCTCATAGATTATATATGGTAATCAATTTGGAGACCAGCCGTATAGCAATGACATAAGAGACTAATTTAGGTCCCTGTCACCTAAGGCTTTTTAATTTTATGAGCCCTGAGGGTCTCATAAATGTATTTTCTCCTTACGAGTCGAGAGGTTCTCGTAAGTGTATTTTTATGAGTCTTGAGGACCCCTAAGTGTGTTTCCCTTTGTAAGTCGTAAGGATCTCACAAGTATGTTCTCCTTGTAGGTCGATATGGCCCATAAGTGATGCTCATCACATATTAGGAGTATTGCTTGTAAGATGTTTTGCTCGCAATGCAACAGTTTAAAACGAAGCGGAATGTATAATTTTAAAAATACAAGAGAACAAAATCATCAAAACTCAAGAATAAAACCCAAAGACCAAAACTAGCAAACTAAGAGAGCTAGACTAGAAGTATGAGCCTGCTACAACCTTCGTAGCGTTTTCGCCCAATTGCGGAAGACCTTTTCTAGGCTCCAAGTCCACAAGAACGAGCTTGGTTGCCAACCCACTTGCCGAAGATGATCCACGTGAGGGAAACATAACCCAAGCTCCACTTCACTTCAAAATGCCTCCTTTGTGAAGTAACTTGCCTCTAATTCATGCTAGGAATGAAGAACAATAGATGTAGGTGGCTCACTATCTCTCTCTCTCTCTCTCATTTTCTCTCTTTAAATTTCTAGTGAGCTCTTGGATGGAGGAGGAGAAAAAGATAAGAGAGAGAGGGAATTTGCAAAATGAGCATGCCTATTTCAAAACAGAGTAGAACCTTCATTCTCTTATTCCCCTCTTTCCTCTCTCCTCCACATGTCACCAAGAATGGGGTGGTTTTGCACCCCTCCCATGCCATCACATGACACTCTCTTTAGAAAAATAAGAAAAGAAAAGAAAAAGAAAATTAATATGTAAACATATTTATTTTCTATTTGCATCTAATGCATATTAAAAAAGATATTTATATTAAACTATAATACTAGCTAAGATATATATATATATATATGATTATTAAATCAATATTAGATTTAATAATCCGGCTTTCTAAAATGACCGGCTAGTATTACCAAACGTCTGATTAAAGTTCGTGTATCCAATACACATATTTAATCAGACTCCTCGACATATCACCATATGCACTTTACATCATTTCGCTTAACCTAGGAAACCCCTCTATGTGGGACTCGAAAGACTCTACAATACACTCGAAATAAGTTAGGATCATATCCAATTGATATGAAACACTTTCAGATTAATCCCCCACCGGGTTAACCTACAAGCACGTCAGCGGTACTAGTCGCACGTAACGGATACTCAGGTATTGAACGAAACTAAGGTCAACAAGCAAGCTCATTCGTACCCTGTAGAGCCTATCAATGACAGTCACCATATAGTCTGATCTCTTCGTTTAAGAGTGTTGCATACCGGGTCTGGGAGGTGGAAACTGTCAAACCCCTAAGAACCAGATAAGTCATGCCGATGTCAAGCTCATAGCCAACGGAGAAACTACGAGTAATATGTATGCCTTAGAGGACATTATTGTATATTATAGTGGATGCTTGGATATATATATATATATATATATATATATATATATATATATATATATATATATAGGACTTTCTTGCTCGACATGATAGTATGCTATCTGGTTGCACTTTATCTTAACATGTACATTTGTATTATTATACTGTCTCTCTGATACATGTTGATAAAGCCCTTAGGATGTTAGCTTGACTACCAGGACTATGATGCAGATCATACTAGTGGGGCTTGTGTAGTCTACAAACATATCCTTTAATCGTTCCTAGTTGAGAGAGTATCGAGACAGGGCATCGATATTCCAGAGTAGACTATTGTGTACGTTTCTTGACCCTGTATGGGGGCGATGGTTGATCCCACTGTTAGTAATATGTATGACCTAGAGGCCATTACTGTACATACGATGTATATTGTAGTGGATGCTTGGACATATATGAGGAGGACTTTCTTGCTCGATATGATAGTATGCTATCTGGTTGCTCTTTATCTTAATATGTACACTGATTGTCTCTATATTACATGTTGATAAAGCCCTTAGGATGAGTACTTGACTACTAGGATTATGATGTAGATCATACTAGTGGGGACAGAGTAGTCGATAAGTACATCCTTCAAATGTTCTTAGTCGAGGGTGTATCGAGACAGGGCATCAATATACCAGAGTAGACTAGCGCATACGCTTCTCGACCCATATTATGGGCGATGGATGATCCCATATCCATTGGTGTTTGACATCAGATAAGGTATGCGGGTGCTCAGTGGAGACTGGGTACACTGAACGGACTCGCCGAGAACTCCTAGATGGTATTGTACCTATCGTCGGATAGCAGTTCTCTGGTGACATTGGTACAGGTTAGTCTGTAGACCCGAGATCGTCATAGAGACTTGTGTGATTCCTACTGTGCTTTGATTTTCACCTTACCACGTTTAAGAGAACATGTAAAACGGTAGCTTTTGGGTACATTCCCGAGTCACATGGAGGTAATGAGCGATAGGAGGGGTTTCGTCTCTCCCGGTATAGGGAGTTGATGTTGCGCTATGTTCGATTAGCCATAACAGGAAATCCCTGGTCAGGGTTGCTGAGATCTACTGGTAAGTGTTATCAGTAGTTTCTCAAACCACTATGGACCTTGCATCGGCATGACTTATCAGGTTATTGGGGTCTGACGTTATACCACCCCCAGGCTGTGATATGCGACATATCAGACGAAGAGACCAGACTGTACGGTAGTGTTACTGATTGGATTCATAGGAGTACGAACAGGCTTGCTTGTTGATCTTCTGATCACTCAATACCTGGGTGGCCTTTACGTAGCAGACCGCTTGCGGCTTATGGGTGTTTGATATGATCATCACCTACTGCCGGCGTATTGACGAGTCTTTAGAGTCCTACACAGAGGTTTCCTAGCTCAAGCGATACGGGGTAGGAGCGCATATGTGATATGTGCGGGACCGAGATTAATGCGAGTATGTGATACCGCATTCTATTTTCGCGATATGTAACATGATTGGTTATATATGATATAGCCGAGTTATCGGATCAAGCATTGATTCGATAAGATGTTGCATTCGATATTAGTCGGTTATATGTGATATAGCCGGATTATTAAATCAAATGTTAATTTAATAATTTAATGTATAATTATATATTTGATATATTACATTACATTAACTGGTATTAGCTCATTTAAGATTTCTTTTCTCACATTTAATATACTTTACATATATGTGATATATGTATTGTTTTCTTTTTGGCATAAAATATATATGTGATATATATAAGTGTGTCATGCTAGGTTATACATGCAACATAGATGTATGAGACTTATACTATGATAGGGTTAAGCTAGGGTTTTATTTATGTTAAGCTAATTCAAAAGGGTTTAAGTGTGTTATGGTTAAGCTTGGACAAAAGCTTTTGGATAACCATTGACAAAGTCAACTCTTTTGTCAAGTTTAGGATATTTATTTAACCCAACCCTTACCTTTAGAGTATGGTTTATTCTCTACATGAGTTAGACATGATATTTTGTGACCATGGTTGCATTTGTAACCTCATGAGTTCATTCTTTTCTTTCATCACAACTTCATCTTCTTCTTCCTCATTCTTGAGCTCTCTTGATTTTGACAAAGTGATGAAACCTTGTGAGAAAATGATTTCTAATGTGAGCAAACTTTCTACTTCATCATCCTCTACTACTTTCCATTTAGTAGAGCGTGTTTGCTTCACTAATTATATGATTGGTGAAGAGATAGCTTGGGTTAGTGTCTCCTCGACGTAGATCATCTTCGTTCTCGAAATCTTTGAAGCAAGCACGTTCGTTTCTTCAACGGATCCTCTCTTGAGTCCGGAGTTTACGATCGCAGCGAAGAGGAATACTACATGGAGCTATTTGAAGTGAAGGACCGGTCTACAAAGATTGTATTCCTAGCTCACTATTAGTTGCAAAGTGTTTGCATATATTTTCCGTATTATTTCTAGTAGACGATTCATGGTTAGGGTTAGCTAGAACGACAATTTTTGAATTTGGCATGGATGATACCTCCCGAAACCTTGCTGCCGTGCTAGGCAACCCTACAGTGGTATCAGAGCCATGCTAGAAATTTATACGGATTTTGTTAAGATTACGAAACTGAAATAACTCCGAAACTTGAAACGAAAAACCTGCTTGCTGTCGATTTTTAAATGTTGTCAAAAAATTTTGCAAATAAGCACAGAGTGATGTATGGGATATATCATGAACACAAACAAAATTTTAGGACATTCCCAAAAATTTTGGCCGGCCACCATAGTTACAATCTCGGCCAAAATCGAGCACCCCCCCTAAAATTTTGCCTGTGTTCCAGTGACTTGGTTTTGATGTTTCAGGTATTGTTTGTTTTTGCTAATTTTGCATGTGATGTAATCTTACATTATAAACAATTAGGAGTGTTTCGTTTTCGTAGTTTTAACATTGTTTCGGGTTATTCACATATTGTCTACGTGAAGTTAGAAAGTTCGATCGAATGTCAAAAACCCATTTTTCCAAGTTTAACGTATTCGGAAAAATATGCAAGTGATTCTGTGGACCCTCTAGAAGAACGAAACCTTAACTCGATTATGTGATCGTCAGAACCACCACTAAACCTTAGGGTTTATGGTAGTTCGGCGTTGTCACATGTGAGGCGTTGGTTTGATCCTTTTACGGCTGGTTCATAGGTATTGTGGTATCTTCTGGATATTATTGAACTGTGCTCAAGTGTTGAGCTATCGGGGAAATTGTGAGACTTTGATGAATCGATCGAAAAGTTTAACATCGTCCGGGTATCATGTGATGGGATACAATATTTGGAATCCACAAATGTAGTTATGAGATAACTAATTTGAATGTTATAAATCTAGCAATTTAGTCACATTTGATCGGTTGCCACGGGATTTTGATGTGATCAAAAGTCCGTCGCAATCACGTAGCGTACGCGGATACTCGCCGGGTAAACTTAATAGATAGCCATGCCCCATAGCCCTGACCAAGTGATTGTAGGAGAACCCCGTCGCCAAAAGTATCCGTCCGGGTGCTCGCGGCAGCGGTGTTCTGCCTTAGTGCACTTCGTCGACGGTATCGGGGGTGCGGCCGTCTACTAAAGTTTCCAACGAGCATTCGATCAGGATGTCGGGAATCTTGTTGAATTGCCCGACTTGATATTGAAAAGTGTTTTCGATATTGAGACTTAAATGCAGGGTTTATAATTTTTAGGCATGCGATGTCTATGGAATTCATTTGGTTAGGCATGTGATGTCTAAGGTGGTTATGGATTCCAACTGTTGTAGGTTTTCACTTTCTTTTCTGCGACCGTAAGTATAATATGTGGTGTATCACCGGTTTCGGTGCTATATGTCAACGACAACTGGGGTACACATATTTACTTACGTTGATGGCATGTGATGTTATGTGTTGCTGGGATATGTTATATTGGATCGTTATGTTTGAATAGCCGGGGGTTTTATGTGAGATGAGAGTTTTTCATTTTCATTCATGTAAAATTCATTGTATGTAATATTTTTTTATTGGGGTACTTCCGGGTTGAGGATGATGCCACCATTGTATATTATTTACTTTTCCGCATTAGGATAGACCCAAGGCGGGGAGCACAGGTAACCGGGTTCTAGGGTCCAGTGGGAGACCATCTCGAGAAGTCAAGACCGGGTCTCCTAACTCTAGAATTGGCAGGGTTGCTTGCCTCTCTCGTAGGGGTCTGGGGGTGTGGGATTGGCTATTCATCGCAACCGTGGAATCCGTGTTTTATACTGGCTTGATATAAAACACGGAAATCCTAGTATATCATATATTTCATATATGTTCTTCTGCTGCAATGTTCTGTGATGAGATCATATTACTGCTTGAGACGGATGCTTATGTTATATATGTGATATATATTATATATTGTTGATTTCGTTTCATATCTGATGCTTATGAAGCATAATAAAATGAGACTTCATTAATGAGATTAATGAAATAAAAGAAACCTAAAGATATTGTAGAAACTTGTTTTAAAAACTGGTAGCTCTAGTTCTTGCTTTGCATAGCGGTATTCCTTGTAGAATATCCAGCACCTTATTCGATAAGGAAGGAGCCGAGATCCCTTCACCGGGAGTGACCTCTTTAGCGAAACTAGCAGATGCTACAAACTCGGTTTGTCTTTTGATTGATTTTATAGTTTTTGCTTTGCATAGTGGTATTTGTGAAATATCCTGCACCTTATTCGATAAGGAAAGAGCCGAGATCCCTTCACCAGGAGTGACCTCTTTAGCAAAACTACTAAAAGCCTAAAAACACTCCTTATCAAAATCACTCGATTCTACGAAGATATCAAGTTCATTACGCAAAGGGTTTTTCCTAAAAACCTGTCGTAGCCCTCCATCATTTCAGATAAGTACTAGTTAGTATTCGTGCTACGTTTGTTAACTATGTTAAAGCGTAGTGTGCGGTAGCTAAAATTCTTATCTGCATAAGTATATGATGCGATTGGATTAGGGCAGTCGTGCGACTTTGTTAACTATGTTAAGGGTCGTGCGGGTGGGCTTAATTCAATCAGGAAATAACGGGTTGAACTTGACTAGCACTTATGATTTGTTGACTATGTTAAGGTCATATAGATGCTAGGGGCAAAATATTATCGGGAATTTTAAATGTTGAAACTTGCAATGAGATTGCATACCTTCTATGAGATAGTTGGATCCTGATACCCACTGCGAGTAAGAGTTACTCCTGGGAGAGTTTTACATATTACAATTAGCCGATCAAGTAGGTATCTAGAAAGGTGTTAACGGGGTTACGCCCCTGGGAAAATGAGGTTTATTTTAATTAGGTCCGTACGAAAGCACGGGGAACCTCCCTCAAAATACCGACACTGGCCTGGCCGAAAGATTGGTGAACTTGTAGGGTGTAATTAATTTCGGCTAGTCTTTCCTTTTAGGGATTGAAGGAAGATTTGACTAATACAGTGGGAGCCATTCTGATTGGATATATTAATAACTAATTATTCCCCACCAAACACGGAGACGCGACCGCGCGGGTCCGTTTGGCCTGAGGTTCGAGGCAGATGCTAATTGGTGCTATCCGTCCACCTCTCCGAAAATGCCAAGTTGATTTATGGCACCATGTATCGAAGGTTTAAACGGATGCGGCCGATGTAGCAGACTTCGTCAGATTTCCCCTCGTTTGAGGGGTTTTTAATTGTGGGGACGCTCTTCCCTGCAGGCGCAAGCCCCTGCAGTTAATTACGCTACGGCATCGCGATAACAACTTTCTCCTTCTCCAGATGGTCACTTCGTGTCGTGGGTGTTTGTTTTGTTTGTGGTTGCCCGTGGATTGTATACGGAGACTAATTTATGTTGTTGCCCGTAGGGCATGGATTAGTCCAAATCCGTATTTTCTTAGATTTAGGTTTTGGTTTGGGTTTAAGGATACGTTAGTCTCATTTGAGACTAAGATCAACTTAAACGTTTATTAAGGATACGTTAGTCTAATTTCTAGACTAAGATCAACTTAACAGGATCATTTAGATCCAACAAGAGAGCAATTGAGCTCTATTGTTTAGTTTAGGGACATTGCGGTCGATTAGTTTAAGGACATTACGGTCCAGGTTAAGGACATCGTAGTCCGTGGGTTTAAAGGGGACCCCACAGTCCGAGGTTAAGGACATCGTAGTCCATGAGTTTAAGGACCCCACAGTCCGTAGTTTAAAGATATCGTAGTCTATGAAGTTTAGGGACATCGTAGTCCATGAGTTTGAGGACTCCACAGTCCGGTTTAGAGACATCGTAGTCTATGAAGTTTAAGGACACCGTAGTCCATGAGTTTCAGGACCCCACAGTCCGGTTTAGAGACATCGTAGTCTATAAAGTTTAAGGACATCGTAGTCTATGAGTTTAAGGACCCCACAGTCCGTAGTTTAAAGACATCGTAGTCTATGAAGTGTAAGGACATCGTAGTCCATGAGTTTGAGGACCCACAGTCCGGTTTAGAGACATCGTAGTCTATGAAGTTTAAGGACATCGTAGTCCATGAGTTTAAGGACCCCACAGTCCGGTTTAGAGACATCGTAGTTTATGAAGTTTAAGGACATTGTAGTCCATGAGTTTAAGGACCCCACAGTCCGTAGAAATGTGTGGTTGTCGGGACCCGTCACCTCTCTGAAGACGTTGAAGGATTAAAACGACAGATATCAGAGGAGTAAAGAGATGTACCCTCGAACCGGTGTGAGTTGGTTGAAAGATCTGTAGCCCAGTTTGGGACTAAGATCTGTTGAATATTCATGAGCAGATGGCTCGGTTCAATATAAGTTGAGGACTTATGGCCAGAATTGGGCTAAGTCCAATAAGATTAAAATGTTTAACATTTTATTGTTCTGGGCTGTTGAGCCTTTACTTGGGCTTGGCCCTTTTAATAATGCTGAGCATTAGATCCTGACAATTTTTGTCTTGTATTGAATGCATAGCATTCATCAGAACAATGTGTGTTCTGAAAGCGCGCTACGTGGCGCCCCAGGCGCTTTGCGCCAATTAAAGAGCCCATTGCGCTTCTGCCAAATAGCGCACACGAAAAGAACACATGTCGCGCTTAGCGCTAAGCGCTAGTATATGAGCACATTGCGCTTTCAATTTGTGAGCGTGTTGTGCTAGTTTATTGGCGCACCAGTGAGTGACACGCGGCGCGCTTGGCGCTGAGCGCCAGCCCATGAGCGCAGTGCTCTGTTTCAGAAGTGCAAAGCGCAAGTTGTACCTGTGGTTGACACGTGGTACGTTTTGGCGCTGAGCGCCGGTCCAAGGAGCGTTAAAACACAGTTCATGAGTGCAAGGCTCTTTTCAATAGCGCAAAGCATATTTGATCAAATTTATGATCAGAGAACAAGTTTATGTTCTTTTTAAATGAGGTTTTGCCTCAAGATTCAAGAACAACAGTTCTTATCTTGGAAAGGGCTGTGCCTTTGTAGATCAATGATCTGTGAATGAAGTAAATACTTATTTTGTTTTTATCATGAGATCTTTTGATCTCTTTTTTATCAAAGACCTTGGTCTTTTTTAGATCTATGATCTTTTTTAGATCTATGATATTTTTTAGAAGATAGTTGTTCTTTTCATGAGATGATTTCATCTCCGTGTTCATTGCTCATGTTCTTTACTTTGAAGAAATGATCTTCTTTTGCTAAAAGCTTGCTTTTCTTTCTTTGAGTTTTCTCAAAATTTGTAGGGAGGTTTCTCTATATCAGACTTGAAGTCTTAGGGCATTTATATAGGGCAAATTGATTTGTTAAATCAGTTAAAGAGATCTTTCTCTGATTGATTTGGGGATGTTTCCCCACCGTTGGATCTTTGATCCTAGGGCTTCTGTTTTATAGAAGGCAATCTTCTTGTTTTTAACAAGATTAGAAAGATCTTTCCATAACAGAATTTTAATTCTGATTAATTAATGATTTATCATTATTATTAGATCTTTTGATCTAATGGTAGGGAATTTTTAATTCCAGCGCTAGCGCACCCGTGCTTTATACGTGGTGCGCTACCCAGAGCACAACGCACCTTGCGCTAGCGCACCTACGTTCAACACGTGGCGCGCAGCGCAGCCTGCGCTAGCGCACTCTTGTTTGACACGTGGCGCGCAGCACGCCTAGCGCTGGATCTGAAGCGTTGCTTCAACTTTTTAAATTTTGAATTTTAAAACAGAGCTTTGCTCTGATTGGGATGCGCTGCCTAGGACGCAGCGCACCTGGCGCTAGCGCATCCGTGTTTGACACGTGGCGCGCAGCGCACCTAGCGTTGGATCTGAAGCGTCGCTTCAACTTTTAAATTTTAAATTTCAAAACAGAGCATTGCTCTGATCGGGGGAAACAAATGCCCCCTACCGTTGCGCTCACATGGCGCACACGTAAGTGCAGCGGTGGCAGCATCTGAGCCCTTGGATCAACTCAGAAGTTAAAAAGGCGGTTCAGTACCTATAAATAGGACATTTGGTCCTCTAGATGATTCTGTTCATCTTCTTTCTTAATTTTCTGAGAATTTTATTCTCCCACAGAACATAGCTCTCCATCTTAAGAAATTTAAGAGTCAAAATTCTGCCAAAATTTTAGGTAATTTTTTTTAGATAATATAGGGTTTTACCCATTAACAGAGCCTTGCTCTTCATAGATCTTTGATTTAAAGAAAACCCATTTAGGGTTTCATTAGCAGAGCTTTGCTCTCATGAACCCATAGATCTAAAGAGATCTTTTCTTGGGGTTTCTTAACCCATGAATCAGAGCTCTGCTCTTTTGCTCACATGTAGATTTCTTAATCTTTGATGAAGAACTCTTAAGAGTTTGTTCATGGATCTTGAAGATCCCAAAAAAAAAATTTAATTCATTAATTAATTTTAATTTTCTTGATGGATTTTTCCATCATCATTACAGAGCCAGGCTCCTAAGGAATTTTATTCCTTTTTTACCAGTGTCACTCTATCATAGAGCTTTGCTCTCAAAGGGAGATTTTCTCCTTTTCCTGAGGGATCTCTCATTCAATGAGAATTTTCCTGAGGATTTCCTCATTAATTAATAGTCCCATCCAATGATGAGGCTGTTTTATTAATTGATGCATTGTCATCCAGATTTTGTGGGTCCTTCTTTGGTCCCCTTTCCACTGCATTGCAATGTGGTACAAATTTTAAAATACCGAGTGTCAGAATTTTTAAAATTAAATTATAGTACTGACAGTTGATTTCCGTCCCTCTTTTTTGCAGGCGACATGTCTTTCGATGCTACGTTTCCATTCGTCCGTTCAGAAGGAGGATTCCCTGAGGCACCTGTGGACCGGGAAGTTCTCGCGCTCATCAAAGACCGTGACCCGGAACACAAATCTTCACTTGTGGGGTAGATGGTATGATCAGATTATCAGAGGTCGTCAAAGCTTCTCTTGTGCGACGCCATCGGAGCCTATCTCGGCGATTCTGTATGCAGATGTACCCCCGGTGAACTATGCCGTGGAGGTTGTCAATTGGACTTCGGAGGGCCTTCTTCAACCTTCGATTGCCGCCGTACCCATGCAGCCGCCGGCGGATTTGGATACCCTGGGGCGGCGCATATACCAGGGCGAGTCACACCCTTAGGGACAGCCCTACAACATCGGGCTGACTCCCTGTCATCCGGCAGGGTACTTGCAGTGGGCCCGGTAAATCTTGTCGGCGAAGAAATCGCAGCTGTTAAAGCTCGGCCTATACCCTGCGGTCTACGCCTCGTTGTTCCAATATTCCGCACCTCCCACGTAGTGGATTAAGGCTTTCTTGGAGCAGTGGAACATACCAACCCATACCTTCCTTCTACTGGACAGAGAGGTCTCCATTTCCTTGGAAGAATTCGCCGAGGTTTCTGGTTTACCGGTCAAGGAGGAGCACTACGAGGAGCTGCTTTCTCCGGATGAATACATTTTTGCCACCAAGCCGGTGGTGATGGGCCTCACGCTAAAGAACGCCATTCAGCACCAATTCCCTAGTCTGATAAAGGTGCTGAACATGTACGAGAGCCTCTTCCTGGAATTCGGAGGTCGGGGGGTCAGTTTTGCGGACTTCATTGCCCGGTTTCTTCGCCCGGAGATTTTGTCGTGACGAGGCGAAAAGTTTGCTAAGCTCGATGATCCCTTCGGCTTTGGCTTGGACCGTCAGCCGGTACTGGAAACTGATTAGAAGGGCTTTTTTCTTCCTGATGCTGTGATCATCCCTCTGTCAGAAATCGCCGCTCTGGGCATTGACGAAGAGGCTTTCTTTCTTGGGTTTCTTGGGCTATGGTTGATCTGGTTCACGCTCCGTATGCATCCTCGTTACATGAGGCCCTCCGTCTTCTACCCCGCGCATTGCAAGGCGTCCGGAATACAAGTGGCCATCGGGATCACCAGGTTAGCCCATTTATACCATGGTCTTAGCGTGGCGGCGGATACCACTGAACCGGGGGTGCATCCTGCCAACTTCCCATTGCTTTACTTCACTTCATGGATGGAGATGCACGTGCTCGGGGTCTTTGGCATTCACTAGAGACCTTCGTTTTACGAGAAATGCAAGTTCCCGCGAATTATGCGGCTGGTTAACGCCTCCATCGTGAGACCGTCACAGCGGGAAGATAGGGGCTTGCTCCTTCGTCCGCGCACAATCGGAGATGGTATGTCTTTCACGGACAAAGTCCTGATGATCGGCCAGGAAACTTCCAAGACGGTGCTGGCATTGCGCGACGTTTTTAAAATCGGGGCCTCCATGTTGACAGCCCGGGAGATTCTCGATTTATACTCCATCAGGCCGGGCTTCCTTGTATTCAGGCAAAATGATGCGGTGCTATTCATGAGATACAACCCTCATCATTTTTCCCAGCAGCTGAGTTATAATCAGGGGGTCCCACTGGAGGATTTCTTGGTAGAACCCGCTGCCACCAAAGAGGGAATGCGGGGTGCACTGCATCACTTCATGCGCTTGAACACGGGCTCTCACTTCTTTATCAGCGAGCCGAGTTGCGTCCCGAGGGCCGTTAACGTACACGTGGCCTGGTATCAACACGCAATGGGTGCTGTTATCAGGGAAGAGAGGCGACTGCTGCTCGATCGCAAGAGTGCGCCCCCTGCCGGCGATCGCAATGTCCCTTTGAAGAGACGGACCACTGTCCCCCCTCCGCTAAGAGAGGTCGCTGCAGTTGAGCCTCCATGTGTGCTAAGCCCTACGCGCGGGTTGCCCCATGCTCCTGTAGAGACGGTGGATGTACCATCGGTACCCCGTGATCCCGCGGAGGTGGTAAATGTAGCTTCTCCCTAATCTGGCGTGGGCCCAGACATCGGGACTCGCCGTCCCAAAGTGCCCACCAAGCGCAAGCTGGTGCTGGCTGCGACTGGAGCTCGCGCGTAGAAGAGGAAGAAGAAGTCGGTCCTCTCCCTAGATGTTGTACTCGGCTTGGAGCCTCAGGCTCCTTATAACGAGGGCCCGAGCGAATATGGGACCAATGAAGGTCTCTTCATAGCGCCAGAAGATACTGATCGCAGCTTCTGTGCGATCCACAAGCCACCAAGCGGAGATGGCCACCCTCGTGCAATCAAGTAAACATCAGTCGCACCTTGTTATTGCATTATATATTTATTTTTATTATCATGTCTTGACTGATATTTTTCCTTTTGTAACAGGTTTTACCACTGAAGAGGCTCTGGCGGCTTCCCTCGGGACCTTCGAGGAGGAGGAAAGGAATCGCGCTTTGTTGGGGATTGGTATGTCTCGGCTCATTTCATCTTCATTCTCCTTTCTTATGAACAATCTGACCCCTTCTTTATTTTATCGCAGGGACCACAATGCTGATGCCGCATGGTGATACGGAGATGCTTTCAGGGCCAGCCGTCGAAGTCCCGGCCTCCGCAGGATTGCTAAAAGAGCCTTTACTCAAACAACCGATGATGGACATCGTAACGGCTCCAGAGGTAGCTCCTGGCGTGGATGATGACGTCCTATTGATGGAGGTCTTGAGAAGATCGGCTTTCACGGCCCGGGCGGAAAGGAAGCGCAGAATTCGTGCAACAAGGGAGCGTAGTGCTGCCTTAGCCACGAGTGCGGGTTCGAGCACCGCTATCCCTGCCCCTACTCCCTCAGAGGAATCTCCGGCTGCCTTGTCCACTGCCTACAGATGGGCAGCACGTGCGGCTCGGGAAGCAAACGGAAGATCAACTCAAGGTAATGTGACATGGGGTTCCGTTGTCAAAGTTTTAATTACCAGTTCTCACATATCTTATCTTGCAGGGCCGAGTCTTACCGAAGAAGTGACAACGACCGCTGAGCCTGGGCAGCGGTAAAGGAGGTAGCCGTGATTACCAAACCCGAGGTGGCGGTAGGCAAGGTGGTTGCAATTGCCGAGTTCGAGGCAGCGGCTGGTGAGACAGTCACGATTGCTGTGCCTGAGATGGCTGCCATTGCCGAGCCCGAAGTGGCAATGGGTGAGACGGCTACCATTGTAGAGCTCGAGGTGGCGGCGGGTGAGATGGCTATAATTGCTAAGCCTGAGGTGGTCGCTCCCTCTCAAGAGTCGAGCACAGCCTCGATCGTCGCTCTTTCAGCCTGCGGCTCTTTGCCATCTCCTGACGTCGTAAGCGTTACGACGGCTCTTGTAGAGTCAGGGGATAAGGAGACGGGAGGTGAGACCATCCCGATGGAGGAGGGAGAAGCCGTCGCTGTATCAAGTGACGCCCTCGTCGTGGTTCCGACTTGCGACTCGCCAGGTAGATCTTGGGTCGTTGCTTTACTCTTTATTCTGCAATCCTTTTCAATCTTTCCTGACAGTATTTATCTTGTTTCTAATACAGGTACGGCGAGTGTTGAGGTTGCGCTACCCAAGGCAGCGCCATCCATTACCGCCTTGACGGTTACCACTCCTCTACCTTCTCTCGTACCGTCTCAGATGTTGGAAGGTACAGATTTGTGACCCATCGGTCCTACTTCTAGGCTGTGTGACTTATGTACTGACGTTGCATTACTGCATCCTTGCAGGAGTCCTTTTTGACCACCTGTATCAGGTGCTGCATCCACACTTCTCCTTCCTATCAGAGATTAGTCCGCCTGGTGGTGTCGGTGAGTATCTTTTCTAAACGACGTCTTTTCTTTAATGGGCAGCCACATTATTCCTAATTCTTCTTTGTATTGCTTGTAGCCTTACAAATTGAAGGAGGGGACGAGGCTATCGTTGCGCCACCGGAACTCCCAGCTCTGCCCCCTGTTGCAGACGGTATAGTAGACTCTACTTTTCATGTATTTTCTTTATTTCCTGAGCCGACATCTGATTATGATCTATTTTGCAGTAATCGTATCGACTCCAGCCCCGTTCGAGTCTCGCATTATGATGCCGGCATGGCCCTTTTCCAGACGTCCATCCTCAAAAGGTGCTGTGACCAGTCTGCGCATGCTGAGCGAATATGTCGAGGAGCTTGACGCGGAGGCTCCTACATCTGCCGCAGATTTCGCTGTCGAGGTCAATCCAATGCTGGTGACGTTTGTGAACTTCTATAATGAAGGCGTCGTTGAGTCTTGGGTTAATCATTGCAGGAAGATTGAGGCCTACCTGCATGAGCTTGAGCTTAGGCATCCTGCTCCTGAAATTCTGGCCGGGAACTCCCAGTGGGCTGCGTGGGTTGAGCAAAGGGCCATGTTCCTTCATCATTTTGATCAAGAGGCAATCCTCAAGCGAAAGGAACGTGAGGCGACTTCCGCTGAGTCTGCCCAGCTGCGTGCCCAGGTTGAAGCGAATGCTGCGCAGCTGAACTCCATCTTTGAAAGCCTTCAACGATGTATTTCCGACGGGCTGGTGCTGAGTAAGAAGCTTGACTTTACTGAACAGGTCGCGCAGAGTCAGGAGGCTGTTCAGCAAGAATTTGATTAGAAACTTTCATCTTGTCTGCAGCAACGGGTCCGAGTTGAAGCGGAGCTGGCTGCGGCAGCTGACCTTGAAAAGGAGTTGAGAGGAGTGCGCGAGCAACTGGCTGACTTGTTGAAAATGCCTCCTTCTCAGTAGCTGCCTTTGCATCAATGAAACACTTGTAATCTTTTGAATAACATGTATCCATTTTTTATTCTTTTATATGATGTATCTTATATTCAATTAAGTTCATGAATAAAGACACATTTTTCTTATCTCCCACTGTCGTTTTCTTCTCTTTGCTGTGTTGTTGGTATGTTACTCTGGCATGTGTGGCCTGTAGATAATAAAGAACGTTTCATCTTGAACTTTTCAAGAGGTAGTGATGGCTTAGGAAGCAGGTTCAGATCTGCTACCTAAGACTTTTCAACTTTATGAGCCGTGAGGGTCTCATAAAGACTTTTTTCCCTACGAGTCGTGAGGATCTCGTTGGTGTCTTTTCTCCTTAGGAGTCGTGAGGATTCCTAAGTGTGGTTTCTCTCGAGAGTCGTAAGGATCACACAAGAGAATTTTTCCTTCTTACAAGTCGAGGGGACTCGTAAGTGGTTGTTTCCCTCCTTGTCGAGATTCGACTTTGGAGAGTGTGGTCCGTGAATAGTATCCAAGAGTCCATTTTGGACCGACTTGCAGGACCCCAGTGCTTAGGAAACAGGTCCTCATCCCCATTGCCTAAGGCTTTTCCCTACGAGTCGAGACGAATCGAGAAATTTTTTCAAGGACACTAATTTCCTCACGAGTCGAGACGAATCGAGCAGTTCTTGCAGGAATTTCCTAACGTCACAGTTAACTCCTGCTAATAGAAGTTCGTTAGGGCCTGTAGTACTAGGGTTTTTTACCCGTCGCACCGTCGCGTTGGCTGGTGTATTCCTCGACGCATAATTTTGCTGTTCAAGTAGCCCCGCGACTGTCGTGTCTCTGATCCCTTCGGGGGCTGGACAAGATGTCTTCAAGTAATCTTCCAGGTGATATTACCGTCGAAAGAGCAAGCATTAGGGATATTCCATGTCACTTTTTACTTGAGGTTAGGCTCAGTTTGGGAGCCCCGATGAGTCATAACCACTCCGCGCTGGTGTGGGATGATCTCCGATAGTCTTTCAGGTTTTATATGAGTTGCCGTCAAGACCCTGAAACTAGAAATATTGCCTTCATTTCGTTTGTTGGCATTGCATCTTCTATATCGAGACGAATGTCACGGTTTGTCTCTAGGTTGTTGGTGAACCGTCGAGGCTTGGAACTAGGGACTTTGCCATGGCTCCATTATTGTGTCATGTCTGCATCCTGTTGGGGAAAGAACGCTGGGGTGGCATCGCGTCTACTATATCGAGACGAACGTTGAGGTGGTATCTAGGTTGTTAGTGAACCGTCGGGACTTGGAACTAGGGACTTTGCCATGGTTCCATTTTACGGACGTCGTATATTCCTGCAGAGATACTGATTTCTTTGCGGGTCGACGCGAATTGAGATGCTCTCGTCAAGGACGCTGATTTCCCTGAATTGAGGTTTTTGTCAAGGACACTGATTTCCCCGGATTTGAGACGAATTGAGAGATTCCTGCAAGGACACTAATTTCTCTGCGGGTCGACGTGAATCGGGGTGCTCTCGTCAAGGACGCTGATTTCCCTGATTCGAGATTTTTTTTGCCAACGATACTAATTTCCTTGGAGGCTGGTTGACTTGTTTCCGAGACGGGACGTTAATCCGGCGGGGAAGTCATTGGTTGACTATAGATTGTCTGTGGACCGTAGAGTCTTGGAACTAGGGACTTTGCCCTGGCTCCGTTTGGTGATGCTGCATCTGAATCCTGTTGGAATGAGGAAGATCACCGTTGCTGATTTTTAGGCTGTATATGTTGCTGTTAAGGTTTAGAACTAGGGACTTTGCCATGGCTCCGCTTTGTTGTGACTCTGAGGTCGGTTGTTGATGTCATGTCTGCATCTTGTTGGAATGAGGAGAAATGTCGTTGGTGATCTCTAAGTTGTCGATGTTGACGTCGAAACCCTGAAGCTAGGGATCTTCCTTTGCTTCGTTTGTTGATATTGTGTCTGCAATATTGCAACGAGTGTCGAGATTGTCTCTAGGTTGTCTATGAACCGTCGAGATTTGGCTTCGCTTTCTGATGGGGCCTGGTGGGAAGGTGTTCCCCTTCTTTTTTGTTTGTGCCCCTGGATTGTATACAGGGATCGACGTGATTTCACCTGTAGGGCAAAAAGTTTCATTTTATATATTTTTCTTTTCGCGATACTCTATCATTTCAGCTTTTAGATCACGAAGGTCGCGATTGCCCAATTATTTCGGCTATTTTTCGTGATGCCCAATCATTTCGGCTATTTGTTTTATTTTTACTCGCTGCTTTTTATTGCGAGTTGTCCAATCATTTCGGCTATTTTGCATACATACATTTTTACTTGCTGATTTTGTTGCAAGTTTCCCCATCGTTTCGGTTATTTTTATGCATGTGTGGTTCGCTAGCTTTTTACTGCAAGGTTGGAATTAGACACCGATTTCGGCATCAGCACCGCTACAACTGGAATATTGCCAGGAGCGAATCATCATTTGCCTCCGTCGATGTCGAACAAAGGTGGCTTAGCGAACAGGGTTGGATCCTGTCGACTAAGGCTTTTGACTTCATGAGCCGTAAGGGTCTCATGAAGGTATTTCTCCCTACGAGTCATGAGGATCACGTAGGTGCGTTTTCTCCTTAGGAATCGTGAGGATTCCTAAGTGTATGTTCTCTTATAAGTCGTAAGGATCTTACAAGAGTGTTTTCTCCTTATAAGTCGAGAGGACCTATAAAGGCTGTTCACCGGGTAGACATATTCCTAGTCACGGATGGGATTCTGTTAGGGAAATGTCTATTCGTGCCCATGGATTGTATACAAGGATCAATATTGAACCGCTTGTAAGGCAAAATTGGAGGTTGTGGTGGTTGCTTAAGAACAGGTTCAGATCCCTGAAACTTAAGACTTTCAAATCTTATTAGCCGTGAGGGTCTCATAAGAGGGTTCTCCTTACGAGTCGTGAGGATCTCGCAAGTGTAATTTCTCCTTAGGAATCGTGGGGATCCCTAAGTGTGTTACTCCTTTTTGAGTCGTAAGGATCTCACGCTGGTGGTTTCTCCTCACAAGGTCGAGGGGACCTTGCAAGTGTCTTTTAACGAGGTTGTGCCCATTCGGGTTTTCACAAAACTCGCCGGCAGCCCTGCTGTTTTTACTCACGGAGCCCTTTTGGGTTTTCATCCGTGCCCTTTTCGCTTATGGACATACCGTTTTTCCTTTTTCTTTTTTTTATTCTAACGAGGTTGCGCCCTTTCGGGTTTTCACAAAACTCACCGGCAGCCCTGCTGTTTTTACTCACAGAGCCCTTTCGGGTTTTCATCCGTGCCCATTTTGCTTATGGACATACCGTTTTTTTCTCTTTTCTTTATTCTTTTTTTTTGTATCATCTTTGGGATGCTATAATCCACCGCAGTTTATCGACATCTCGGTCAACAGCTAGTTTTAGGACATAGTGGTCCGTTGCCAGTTTTAGGACATAGTTGTCCGTTGCCAGTTTTAGGACATAGTGGTCCGGTGTTAGTTTAAGGACGTTTCCGTCTCTTTGTTCATAGGTCGGACATGTTTGAAGATCTTTCAGCACTCTTTTAGTTTTTGCCGAAAGAACAATTTCTCACGGAGCTTCCCCTGTAAAAGAGCATGATGCCCCTGGCGTGTCCATCCTTTTCTGAGCATGTGGTTGTGGCAGGTTCACCTTCCAGTTGTCAGACAACTCGAATTTGCCCTTTTGGTATTCATCCTCAATCCAGCCTTTGAAGACGTAGCAATCTTCGAGTGGGTGGCCCATTACTCTATGGTAGGGACAATAGTTAGGATGGTTAACGTCACCCGGTTGCGATGGATGTTTTGGATCTGGCAGAGTGATGAGTCCCTTGCGCACTGCCAGTTCAAATAGTCTCCTTGTTTTATCCCTGGGAAATGAGTAAGGACGTTTCAACTTCTCATCGAGGGATCACGGCTTGCTGCTCTGACGAACAGACGGTCTTGGGTTACTCGGCTGTCGCTGAGCGTTGGCGACAACGGTCGCTTTCACGTTACCTTTTTCATTTCGGAAACCCATTTTTGAAGGGAAAGACCTATGGCCCATCTGGTCCATTTGGGCCAGCTTGTCGATCAAGGCCTGGAAGGTGGTCGGCTTGAAGAACATCATGAATTGTGAGATGGTCGACTGAGGGTCAAGGGTCCACATGAACATGCCCACGGCAGGAGCTTCTTCTATGCGTTGTTCGCATTTCGACCATAGGTTCCGCCACCGGATTGCATACTGCACTCACATCTCTCCCGGCTTTACTCTGGCGTTGATCAATGCCGTGATCGGGGTGCGTTCGCTGGCGCTTGCGAACCGTTGAGTGAATAACAACTCCATTTCTGTAAACATTTTGACGGAGTCGTCGGGAAGCTCCGAGTACCATTCAAAAGCTGTGTCTGCTAAACTATCAACGAACTAGCGAAGTAGAAGTTTATCATCACCTCCAGTATTGCCGCAAAAAGCCCTGAACTGAGCGACATGTTGATGGGGATTTTCTGTCCCCTTGTACACATAGAATTTGGGGATCGTATATCCTAACGGGTAACTTATTCGATCATACCAGCCTGGATATGGTTGCCCAGTTTTAACGAATTGGCCAGCCGCTTCGTTCGCTTGATGGGCTCGTATCTGCTGAGCGATGTAGTCATCCAGAGCGGCCTTGGAAATGGTTTCCTCTTTGGCTGCTGAAAGAGCCGGAGGAGGGTTCGATGTCTCCCTTCTGTCGTCTTCAATGATGATTGGAAGGTCTTTAGCTGGAGGATCCGGTTGTAACATCATCCCGACCATGTCTTAGAAGAGAAGCGCCATTCGTTTTATGTTGGCAGCTTGTTCTGCTGCTTCTCTGTCCTTCTTTTCGAGGACTCTGTGTAGGAAGTCAGCATCGGTTTCTTGTTCGTGACGCTGCTCTGATGACGCCTCCAGGATTTCTTTTGGCCCGGTGAGTGCGGCCATCTGTGTCAGCATTTCTTGAAGCTTCTGTTGCTGCTCCTGGGCTTTTGTCACGGATCGGGTCAGCGGTCGGTGACCCGTCGAAGCACGGCTTTCCTCTTTTCCGGAAGCCATATAAACAGTACGGACTGTTATGCCCCCAGACATGGGACGTTTGGGTTTAGCGTCTTTGCGATCTATCGTAGTCACAGGGGCTTTCTTTGGCCTCCTTCTCTTTTGAGCAGTTGACGTTGAAGGGGCCATTGCAGTGGGCACCCAGGTGGTTGTCGTCCTTTGTGGCTTGCCAGGACGATTCTCTTCCTGCTGAACCTTTAGCTTCTTCTGTCGACGGGGATAGTCTTGATTAATCACCGACTCCTGGACTCATCGCTAGACTTTGTAAACTTTGGAGGACAACCGTTGAGGAGGCTGATCCAGCTTTATTTCTGTAACATTCTCCACCGGTGGAGGAGATTTTTTCAGTATGGCGGTAAGAGAGTTCCTGCGCAGCTTGTTCAGCAATTCAAAGCTGTTCCCGGTTGGAACAGCAGCATTGACTTCCACCGTTGGGGCTGATGGAGTTAGCCCGGAGGGGGAGTTTCCCCCAGCCTTTCTTAGTCAGCGCCAGTGGCGACATCAAGGGTGTCGAGCTGATGGTGTTGCTTCGGTGATGGGGATGGCTTCGTCATGCCCATATTCTGGTAAGGCGTTGCTGGTGCTAGCCTCTTAAAGACCGAGGTCCGTCCAGCAGCAGTGTCTAATCTGTAAAATACAGACTTTTGAGCAGGAACGGAAGCCGGAGTAGGGGCCGGAACAGTCAGTCTTGTGAAGACCGACCTTTTGGCAGGAGAAGCCGCCTTGACGACTTCGGGAGCAGGGATGGCTATCCTCTTCGGAATAACCTGTTCTGGAATTGCAAGCTTCATCAGGGGCCCACATGAACTTTGGCCCAATCTGGCGAAGACTGAGGCGCTGGAGCTGGACGACCCGTTGAGGGGGGGCCGCTGTAGTTGTAAGCCGATCAAAGACCGACTTCTTGGGAGCTTCTTGTGTTGGTATAGGAGCGCTGAAGCTTGTTGGCGGGAGCATGGTCCCGAAAAACAATTCAGTGGTAGCCTGAATGACCTGGTCCACCGGCATTGTGAACAGGGAGGCCGCTTGGGGCCCGTAAGCTATGCCTCCAGATGAGGCAGAGCGTGAGTTGCAATTGCAGTTAGAACACTTTGCGCAAGTAGACGCCATTGATGTTTTGTTTTCTGCGCCAAGCAAGAAACCAAATCTTAGTACCTCTAACCCAAGGGCAACCATATCAAACCGCGATTCGTTCATGAACAAGACACACGAAGTGTGGAGTAGAAAGAGGAGAAGGTCCCACCAGGCGTGCCAGAATTTGTTCCCCGCCGAAAGACGCGGGAAGACGCGGTAAACGTCTCGCCTGAATTTCGGGGCAGGTGCTAATTGGTGCTATCCGTCCACCTCTCAAAAGATACCAAGTTGATTTATGGCACCATGTATCGAAGGTTTAAACGGATGCGACCGATATAGCAGACTTCATCAGATTCCACCTCAATTGAGGGATTTTTGATTGTGGGGACGCTCTTCCCTGCAGGCGCAAGCCCCTGCAGTTAATTAAGCTACCGCATCGCGGTAACCACTTTCTCCTTCTCCAGATGGTCACTTCGTGTCGTGTGTGTTTGTTTTCTTTTCAGTTGCCCGTGGATTGTATACGGAGACTAATTTATGTTGTCGCCCGTAGGGCGTGGATTAGTCTAAATCCGTATCTTCTTAGATTTGGGTTTGGGGGTTGGGTTTAAGGATACGTTAGTCTCATTTGGGACTAAGATCAACTTAAACGTATGTTAAGGATACGTTGGTCTAATTTTAGACTAAGATCAACTTAACGGGATCATTTAGATCCAACAAAAGAGCATTTGGACTCTATTGTTTAGTTTAGGGACATTGCGGTCGATTAGTTTAAGGACATTACGGTCCATTGTTAGTTTAAGGACATTGTGGTCCAATATTAGTTTAAGGACATCTCGGTCCAAGGTTAAGGACATCATAGTCCGTGAGTTTAAAGACCTCACAGTCAAGGTTAAGGACATCGTAGTCCGTGAGTTTAAAGACCTCACAGTCAAGGTTAAGGACATCGTAGTCTATGGGCTTAAGGACCCCACAGTCCATGTAATGTGTGGTTGTCGGGACCCGTCACCTCTCTGAAGACGTTGAAGGATTACAACGACAAATATTAGAGGAGTAAAAAGATGTACCCTCGAACCGACGTGAGTTGGTTGAAAGATCTGTAGTCCAATTTGGGGCTAAGATCTGTGATATATGAGCATATAGGCTCAATTAAGTTGAATTTGAGGACTTATGGCCAGTCTTGGGCTAAGTCCAATCAAGTGAAAATGTTTTAACATTTATTTTGGGATGTTAAGCGTTTATTTGAGCTTGGCCCTTTTAACAATGCTGAGCATTGATTTAGCTTCTGACAATGCTTGTCTTTTACTGAATGCTGAGCACTCATCATAGCTCTGGGGCTTATTCAAAGAACAATTTAAGTTCTACCCAAGAGCACATAAAAGCATGTAATGCGCTTGGCACTATCGCCGGTCAATGAGCGCAGGGCACTATGTTTTAAAGCGCTAGTGCGCTTGACGCTTTGCGCCAGATGTGAAGCGCTAATGCGCTTAGCGCTTTGCGCTAAATGAAGAGTGCAGATGCGCTATATTTGTAGCATTGAGGCATTTGGCGCTGGTGCCATATGACTAACTGCGGATCGCTTTTAATAATGCAGCGCACGCGTGAGGAGCATGTGGCGCGCTTAGCGCTGAGCGCTAGATAAAGAGCACTAAGGCACTTTTAAATTAGGAGCGCTAAAGCTCTTATTAGATTTGAAGCGCTAAGGCTCTTCTTATGTTAACTTTTTTCTCTGCAGATTATCTGTTCTTTGATAAGAGGCTTTGTCTCAAAATTCTATGAACAAAGTTCTTAGTTCATAGGATATATTTCAATCTCTTTTTGATGAAAGGCTTTGCCTTTATGGATCTTTGATTCTAAGAGAATTGAATAATTCTCCCCCCCCCCTTTTGTAATGAGATGTTCATAATCTTCTTTACTTTGTCTTATAGATCTATGATCTGTGAAAGAAGTTAGTACTTCTGATTATATTAAGACGATTTCATCTGTATATTCTTTTTACCTTAAAAAAGAATTATCTTCCTTCGCCGAGAGTTTCTTCTTCTTCTTGAGATTTTCTCAAAATTTATGGGGGGTTCCTCTATTTGCTTCTGTATATCTGTTTCTTTTCCCTTTTTTTTTTTATTGAAAAGAAGGATTATTGGTCGTTGGGACCCACTACCTCTCCGACGACACTGAGAGATTACAGCGCCATATATCGAAGGTATGGAGGGATGTACCCTTTGAACCATGTCCCACTCATTAGGGGGAAAGGACAGGCTGGAGTTTAAGCTTCTCGCTGCTGAAAAAGGTTTCTTTGCGTTCGCGCACGTGCGTCGCACGTGTTGGGCGCACGTGCGTCGCACGTGTTGGGCGCACATGCGTCGCACGTGTTGGGCGCACATATTTGTATGTAGCGTACATGGAGCTTGCGCATATGCGCATTATGGGGGGAGCAAGCTCCTATGGAGAACGTATCTCCTTTTAATATTATTAAATGTTCTTATAGGGTGCGCACGTGCGTTGCACGTGGTGCGCGCATGATGGGCACACATGCGTTGCACGTAGCACACATGACGCTTGCGCATATGCGCATTATGGGGGAGCAAGCTCCTATGGAGAACGTATCTCCTTTTAATGTTATTGAATATTCTCATGTGGTATGCACGTGCGTTGCACGTGGTGTGCGCATGGCGGGCACATGTGCGTTGCACGTAGTGCACATGGCGCTTGCGCATATGCGCATTATGGGGAGGAGCAGGCTCCTATGGAGAGTGAATCTCCTTTTAATATTATTAAATATTCTCATGTGGTGCACACGTGTGCGCGCATGGCGAGCACATGTGCGTTGCACGTAGCGCACATGGTGCTTGCGCATATACGCATTATGGGGAGGAGCAGGCTCCTATCTTGGAGAACTAAGCTCCTATAGAGAACTAAGCTCCTTTGAGAATTGAATCTTTTGAGAATTGAACTCTACATTTTCTAAGAGGTATCCCCTCTTATTTATATGTGAGTGGTAGAGAAGGGAACTCTTCTTTTCCTGATGTGGGACTAAAATGCATTCCCCGTGTAGTAGAGCATTACTTTAGATTGCACGTGCATAACACATTTGCTCATAACTTTTGATCCCGGATGAATTATGAAGCTCATAATATATCAAATCCAAGGATTTTTCGAGACACTTTCGATAATATCATAATTTAGCTGTTGCTCATTCAGGAGTTTGTCAAAATATAGCTCGGAAAATACTGGTTCGCATCTTCTTCCCTAGATCACATGTGCATAGCACATTTCCTCATAACTTTTGATCCCGGATGAATTATGAGGCCCATAATATATCAATTCGAAGGTTTTTTCGAGATGGTTTCGATACCATCAGAATTTAGCTGTTTCTCATTCCGGAGTTTGTCAAAATACAGTTCGGAAAATACTGGTTCGCATCTTCTTCCTTAGATCACATATGCATAGCACATTTGCTCATAACTTTTGATCCCGGATGAATTATGAGTCCCATAATATATCAATTCGAAGGTTTTTTGGAGATGCTTTCGATACCATCAGAATTTAGCTGTTTCTCATTCCGGAGTTTATCAAAATACAGATCGGAAAATACTGGTTCGCATCTTCTTCCTTAGATCACATGTGCATAGCACATTTGCTCATAACTTTTGATCCCGGATGAATTATGAGGCCCATAATATATCAATTCGAAGGTTTTTTTTAGATACTTTCAATACCATCAAAGTTAATCTGTTTATCATTTGGGAGTTTGCCAAAATATAGCTCGGAAAATACTGGTTCATATTTTCTTAAGCGTATCGCTGCCATTTGATACCTTGGGCTCTTTTGCGCAGAAATTTTTGGCTGGAACACCAATCTAATCTTGCAAGAGCATACACAAAGTGTTTCCTTCTCTCTCTCTCTCTCCAGATGGCGACCATGTCACGCCTTAATCAAGATAATAATATGGATGTATTGACCGAACCCGCTTGTTATACTGAACTGGGGAACGTTGGACCCTCTCCAACTTATAATTGTTATAAGACCGAGCAGGAAATTGGAGATTACCAGAATAACCGTGCCGCCCAAACGAAGAAAATGCACGATGATGCATCTTCTTCGGGTGTGTTCATTATAGAGAACTGTTTCTCAGTATCTTTTACGTCCTGGGTATGAGATACCGGATCAGGATCCCAGATATGTAATCTGTTACATGGACTACAGATAGGTAGAGAACTGAGAACGGGTGATAAGTTTCAAGAGTTGGAAACGGTGCAATTGTTACAACCCAAGCAGTTGGCAGTTACCACCCTATATTACTAAATACATTGATTCTGAACGAATGTTATTAGATACTGAACCTGATATACAACATCATATCAGTTTCTTTATTTTGTAAAGAAGGATATAATTTTGTATTGTTGAATAATGTTTTGAACATTTCCTATATCAAGAGTTGATCGGTTCAGGCACGTTATCTAAAAGTACATACGTCCTAAATCAAACTACAGTTCTTTATATACAGAACACACAAGAGGAAGAGTTCAGAAATGAACGAATCCTTCTTGAGGCATTGTAGACTAGGTCATATCAATGCGACCCGACTAGCCGAAGTTACATTTAGATGTATATTTAAATCTGTTTAAATTTACATCTTATGAAACTTGTCAGTCATGTCACAAAGATAGAATGACCATAGCTCCATTTATTGGAAACAGAAAAAGAGTTATTGAACTCTTGGGATTGATACATAATGATGTATGTAGGTCCCCTGTCTATACATGCCAGGACTGGTTCTTTTTACTTCATTACATTCACTGATAATCTCTCAACATTCACACATGTGTTCCTGTTGAAACACAAGTCTGAAGCTTTGAGAAATTCAATGAATATAAGTTAGAAGTAGAGAACCAAAAACAGGTATAAGTATTATGTCCTTTGATGTGATCAGAGAGGAGAATACTTATGCACGGAATTCCTGGACTATTCTAAAGGAGAATGAGATTCTCTCTCAGCATTACTCCTCCGTATACACCACAACACGTAGGTGTATCGAGGCGGAGCAATCGCACCCTATGTGATATAGTGTGCTCTATGATGAGTACTACTGAGTTGCCTGTTTTCTTTTGGGAGTTATGCACTTGAGAAGTTGCATACCTATTGAATAAGGTTCCAACCAAATCTGATGCCTACCATTACATATGTGATATGGTATGGGAAGAGCCCATCTCTTAATTAAGTTAAGATTTGGGGTTGTCCGGCCTATGTCAAAAGCAAAATCCGAACAAGCTCGAGGCAAGGTCAGTTCTGTGGAAGTTTGTTGGATATCCCAAGCATTAGCAAGGGAATATCTTCTACCACACCGAGGAACAAAAGGTGTTTTGTTTCTCAGCATGCCACCTTTGTGAAAGGGTATTTCTTGTGAAGAAATTAGTGGTCATGAGGTAGAACTGGAAGAAGTTCCAGTTATACAAACTACAGCTGATGATTTGTTAGAACCGAAGGATTCAATAGTTCCCGACGAACCTCAGCCTCTCCGCCGATCTGGTAGGGTTCCTCACCCACCTGAGAGATACTTCGGTTTTCTCTATGATAGTGGAAGCGAGAATTGCATCATGAGATGATGACCCAACTAGTTTCAAGCAGGCCATCGGGAGTAGGGACTCTTTAAGAATGGCTGGATGCTAAACGATCTGAGATGGAATTCATATACACCAACAAAGTATGGACTTTAGTTGCTTTATCTGAAGGGTTAAATCCCCATCAGGAGTTAGTATATCTTGAGAAGATTATTTGGTGTACATGGAAAAGTTGAGACTTTCAAAGCTATGCTTAAGTCCATCCAGATCCTACTTGTCATTGCTACATACCATAACTACGATATCTAGCGGTTGGGTGTCATGACTGCTTTTCTAAATAGTGATTTAGAAGAGAGCGTCTATAAGTACAGAGCCAGAGGGCTTCGTAGACAGTGGGAGCAGCGGAAACGTGTGCAAGGTGCTTTATGGGTTAAAGCAGGCATCGCGGAGTTGGAACGTCTGTTTTGATGTAGTATTCAAAGTGTTTGACTTCATCAAAATGATAGATGAACCTTGTATAAACAAAAAGGCAGTAGCGAGTATGGTGGTGATCCTCGTATTGTACGTGGATGACATACTCTTGATAGGAAAGGAGTTTTTTATGCTACGATCGATCAATCTCCTCTTATCATAAGGATTCTCCATATAGGATCAAGGTGATACCTCCTAAATCCTGGGTTATGGTTCTATATGATAGATCTAAATGGATATTAGGATTCTCACTAGGTGTAGTGAGATGGTATCAATCGATCCTGGAGAGAATCACTGGAAAGGTTCCAGGGTGATAAGGACGACTAAATGTCAGTCACAGACATTGTCTTTACCCTTAGTAGAGGGACGGTATGTTGGAAGAGTTCCAAGCTAGATGCTGTTGCATACTAGACGATAAAGTCTTGATACATCACTACCAAGAATGCTACCAAAGAAATAGTCTGGATGTATACTAGTTCATCAGATGAACTTCGTTCCTACCATTATGTGACAACGGAGTTGTGGCTTAGGCCTAGGAACCCCCGTCCCATCAGTGATCAAGATATATTCTTATGCAGTATCACCTGATCATGGAGATGGTTGATCTCCAGGGAGATCCAGGCTTAAGAGAGTAGACATAGAGGACAACACGTCGGATCCACTCACAAAGGCCTATTCCTAGGAGAGACTATTATAGGAAGGTTGAGTATGAGATACTTTAACCACTGCTGATTGTTGCGTATGGGATACTACAACAGATGGCCCTAGTGCAAGTGGGAGATTGTTAGTAATATGTATGCCCTAGAGGCCATTACTATACATACGATGTATATTGTAGTGGATGCTTGGACATATATGAGGAGGACTTTCTTGCCCGACAAGATAGTATGCTATCTGGTTGCTCTTTATCTTAACATGTACACTGATTGTCTCTATATTACATGTTGATAAAGCTCTTAGGATGAGTACTTGACTACTAGGATTATGATGTAGATCATACTAGTGGGGACAGAGTAGTCGATAAGGACATCCTTCAAATGTTCTTAGTCGAGGGTGTATCGAGACAGGGCATCGATATACCAGAGTAGACTAGCGTATACGCTTCTCGACCCATATGATGGGCGATGGATGATCCCATATCCATTGGTGTTTCAAATCAGAGAATGTATGCGGGTGCTCAGTGCAGACTGGGTATACTGAACGGACTCGCCGAGAACTCCTACATAGTATTGTACCTATCGTCGGATAGCAGTTCTCTGGTGACACTGGTACAGGTTAATCTGTAGACCCGAGATCGTCATAGAGTCTTGTGTGATTCCCACTATACTTTGATTTCCACCTTACCATGTTCAAGAGAATGTGCAAAATGATGGCTTTTGGGTACAGTCCCGAGTCACATGGAGGCAATGAGCGATAGGAGGGGTTTCGTCTCTCCCGGTAAAGGGAGTTGATGTTGCGCTATACTCGATTAGCCATAACAGAAAATCCCTGGCCAGGGTTGCTGAGATCTACTGGTAAGTATTATCAGTAGTTTCTCGAACCGTTATGGACCTTACATCGGCATGACTTATCAGGTTATTGGGGTCTGACGTTATACCACCCCCAGGCTGTGATATGCGACATATCAAACGAAGAGACCAGACTGTACGGTAGTGTTACTGATTGGATTCACAGGAGTACGAACAGGATTGCTTGTTGATCTTCTGATCGCTCAATACCCGAGTGGTCGTTACGTTTAGCAGACCGCTTGTGGCTTGTGGGTGTTTGATATGATCATCACCTACTGCCGGCGTATTGACAAGTCTTTAGATTCCTACATAGAGGTTTCCTGGCTCAAGCGAAACGAAGTAGGAGCGCATATGTGATATGTGCGGGACCGAGATTAATGCGAGTATGTGATACCGCATTCTATTCTCGCGATATGTGACATGATTGGTTATATGTGATATAACCGAGTTATCGGGTCAAGCGTTGATTCAATAAGATGTTGCATTCGATATTAGTCGGTTATATATGATATAGCCGGATTATTAAATCAAGTGTTGATTTAATAATTTAATGTATAATTATATATTTGATATATTACATTACATTAACTAGTATTAGCTCACTTAAGATTTCTTTTCTCACATTTGATACACTTTACATATATGTGATATATGTATTGTTTTCTTTTTGGCACAAAATATACATGTGATATATATAAGTGTGTCATGCTAGGTTACACATGCAACATGGATGTATGAGACTTATACCATGATAGGATTAAGCTAGGGTTTTATTTATGTTAAGCTAATTCAAAAGAGTTTAAGTTTGTTATGGTTAAGCTTGGATAAAAGCTTTTGGATAACCATTGACAAAATCAATTCTTTTGTCAAATTTAGGATATTTATTTAACCCAACCCTTAACCTTAGCGTATGGTTTATTCTCTACATGAGTTAGGCATGATATTTTGTGTCCATGGTTGCATTTGTAATCTCATGAGTTCATTCTTTTCTTTCATCACAACTTCATCTTCTTCTTCCTCATTCTTGAGCTCTCTTGATTTTAACAAAGTGATGAAACCTTGTGAGAAATTGATTTCTAATGTGAGCAAACTTCCTACTTCATCATCATCTACTACTTGCCATTTAGTAGAGTGTGTTTGCTTCACTAATTATATGATTAGTGAAGAGATAGCTTGGGTTAGTGTCTCCTCGACGTAGATCATTTTCGGCCTCGAAGTCTTTGAAGCAAGCATGTTCGTTTCTTCAACGGAGCCTCTCTTGAGTCCGGAGTTTACGATCGCAGCGAAAGGGACTACTACATGGAGCAATTTGAAGTGTAGGACCGGTCTACAAAGCTTGTATTCCTAGCTTACTATTAGTTGCAAAGTGTTTGCATATGTTTTCCGTATTATTTCTAATAGACGATTCATGGTCAGGGTTAGCTAGAACGGCAATTTTTGAATTTGGCATGGACGATGCCTTCCGAAACCTTGCTGCCGTGCTAGGCAACCCTGCATCCATAACCATTGGTGGTTGACATCAAAGATTGTACGCAGGTGCTCATTAGAGAATGGGTACACCGAACGGAACTCGCCGAGAACTCCTAGATGATACCATACCTATCGTCAGATAGCAGTTCTCTAGTGACACTGGTACAAGTTAGTCTGTAGACCCGAGATCATCATAGAATCTTATGTTGTTCCTGTGCTTTAATTTCCTCCCTACCACGGCTCAAAGGTGTCATGCAAATAGGTGGATTTTGGGTACAGTCCCGAGTCACATGGAGGCAGTGAGCGATAGGAGGGGTTTTGTCTCTCCCAGTATTGGGAGTTAATGTTGCATTATGCTCGATTGGCTATAACAGCAAGTCCCTGGCCAGGGCTCATGAGATTTACTAATAAGTGTTATCAATAGTTTCTCGAACGGTTATAGGCCATACATCGGCATGACTTATCAAGTTACCGGGGTCTGACGATTCTACCCATAGACTTGATATGCGAAATATCAAATGAAGAGACCGGACTGTACGGTAAGTGTTGCTTATAGGCTTTGCGGGAGTTTGGACCAGCTTAGTTGTTGATCTTCTATTCGCTCAATACCTGGGTAGCCATTACATCCAGCTAGTACCACTGACGGCTTGTGGGTGACTGATGTGATCATTACCTGCTGCTGGCATATTGACGAGTCTTTAGAGTCCCACACAGAGGTTTTCTAGCTCAAGCGAAACGAAATAGGGCATATATGGTGATATGTGCGGATGCTTGATTAAATACGAGTATGTGATACCGTATTCTAATCTCGCAATATATGATATCGATAAGGTTATATGTGATATAACCGGGTTATTGAAATCAAGTGTTGATTCGATAAATTGATATACGTATAAATGATATTAGTCGGTTATATATGATATAACCGGATTATTAAATCAAGTGTTGATTTAATAATTTGATATATATTTATGTATTTGATATATTAATATATATTAACTGATATTAGCTCACTAAATATAATTTCTTCTCTTGTATATAGATAATGATATATATATATATATATATGTGTGTGTGTGTGTGTGTGTGTGATATATATATATATATACATATATATATATATATATAGTATTCACTATTGTGTATGCTAGATGATACATAGGACATGGGTGTATGAGACTCACACCAAGACTAAAGATTGATTTAGGGTTTATTTTTAAATTAAAATCAAAATGAAGTAGAAATGAGCATGGCTTAAGATACTTATAGAAGCATGTAGAAGCCATGATTCATTCCACTAATTTTGTTTTACTTTAAATATTTTTAAACCCAACATTTATCTTAGCCATGGTTAACTCTCTACATAATATCACTTGAGATATTTCTCTCACCTTAGTTCATCTTCTTCTTCCTCTCATTAGCTCTCTAGCTTTTCTTGAGGTGAAGAAATAAAAAGAAAAAGAGATTTCTTAAGTGAGCAAAATTCCTACTTCATCAACCTACTCTCATCTAGCCCATAAGATTAGGTTGTTTGCTTCACTTATTCTTGATTAGTGAAGTGGTAGCTTGAGTTAGAGTAACTTCAAGATGGATCATCCTCGGCCTCGAAGACGACTTAGCAAGCTCGTTCCATTCACCAAGTGGAGCCTAAAAAGAGTTTTAGAGACTACTACTTGGAGCTATTGAAGTGAAGGACCGGTCTACAAAGGTTTTATTCCCTATTCACTTAGTGTAATATTTGTTTACATGTTTATAAACCCTAATTCTCTAGTTCGATTCTAGGTTAGTATAGCTTAGCCCGCAAGATTTTTTTAAATTGCATACTTGATGCCTCTAGAAACCTAGTAGTGGTGCTAAGACATACTTTCATGGTATCAGAGCTAAGCTAGAGCATTAGGTTTGGTCTAAACGACGTTAAAGTGTTCGATCGGTATTTTCGAAACCCTAAAAACATACTTTCTGTCCAAATTTTCAAAAGTTGAATTTTCCCAAATTAAAAATATTCAGAAAATCATACAGGTTTTTTATGGAGCCCCAAGAAAAACAAGAGCCCAACTCGACCAATCGGCCACGCAACCGCGGCAAAACCATGGGTTGAGCCGCGATTTCACGCCATTGTTGGTGATATAGGGACTCCATTTTCTTGTGCTGCTCCGTAGTGATATTTGGCACTTTTTGGGTATTTTTAATATGACTCAAGTGTTGAGGTCTCTGTGATTTGTGGGTGTTTGAGATATCGATCGATATGTTTAATATTGTCTAGATATATATGATATGTGATACAATATTTGGAATCCACATTAATTAGTTTTGTGAAAACTAGTTTGTGTTCTGTAAATCTCGCGTTTTAGTCTCTTTTAATCGATTGCTACGGAGTTTCGATTCGGATCAATACTCCGTCACAATCTCGTATTGTACACGGATAGTCGCCGGAAAACACTACTAGATAGCCACACCCTATTGCGTCGACCAAGTGACTATAGGAGAACACTGTAGCCAAAAGCATCCACTCGGGTGCTCGCGGCCGCGGTGTTCCGCCCAAGTGCACTTCGTTGATGGCATCGGGGGTACGGCAATCTACTAAAGTTCCCGACAAGCATTCGATCATTTAATTGGGAATCTTGTTGAATTATCTGACTTGATATTGAAAAGTGTTTTCAATTCGAGACATAAATGCAAGATTTAAAGTGTTAGGCATGAAATCCGAGATATGAGATATTCCGGGTTTATGATGTCTAAAGATATGCGGATTCTGATTATTGTATGTTTCATTTATTTTCTGCGGCCATAAGTGTAATATGTGGTGTATCCCGACATCGTTGCTATACATTAATGACATTCAGGATACGCATATTTACTTACGTTGATGACATGTGATGTTATGTGTTGCTGTGATATGTTATATTGGATCGTCGCGATGGAATAGCCGGGGGTTTTTGCGTGAGATGGGAGTTTTTATATTTTCATTCATGTAAAAGATGTATGTAATATTCTTTTATTGGGACACTTCCGAGTTGAGGATGATGTCACCATTGATGTATATTATTTACTTTTCCGCGTTAGGATAGACCCAAGGTGGGGAGCATAAGTAACCGGGTTCTAGAGTCCAATGGGAAACCATCTCGAGGAGTCGAGACCGAGTCTCCTAACTCTAGAATTGGCAGGGTCACTTGCCACTCTCGTAAGGGTCTAGGGATGTGGGTTTGGCTATTCATCACGACCATGGAATTTGTGTTTTTCATTAATGGCTTAATTTAAAAACACGGACCTCCTAGTATATCCAATATTTCATATGTTGACTTCTGCTGCCTGAGTTTTGTGATGTGATCATATAACTGCCTGAGACGAATTATATATATATGATATATATATATAATAAACGTTGCTTATGTTTTGCACCCGCGCTAGTCTAGCCCCCGCTCTGTCGTTAGTTAAGTAACCTAACGGTGCATGACGGGCCCCGTAGCGAATGCGGATGGCATAAGCGTACGTCCTATTTTTGTTTCTTCTGTGATGTATAGGAAACATAAATGATGGGACGTCATTAATGAGATTAATTAAAAGAAAAGAAACCTAAAGATGTTGTAGAATCAAATTTTTCAAAAGGGTAGCTCTAGCTTTTTCTTTCCATAGTGGTATTCTTTTATGAACATCCCGCACCTCATTCGATGAGGAAAGAGCCTAGATCCCTTCACCGGGAGTGGTCTCTTTAGCAAAACTAGCAAATGCTACAACCCACTCGGTTTGTTTTGAAAACTACTCGATTTTAAAAGCGGGGCCAAATCACTCGATTCTACAACGATATCAAGTTCATTACGCTAAAGGTTTTATTCAAAACCAGTCGTAGCCCTCCGTCGTTTCAGATAAGTAATATTCAGTATTCGTGCTGCGTTTGTTGATCTTGTCAAAGCGTAGTGTGCGGTAGTTGATTAGGGCTTATTTGCCACATATGATGTGATAGGATTAGGAAAGTCGTGCAACCTTGTTGACCATGTCAAGGGTCGTGCGGGTGGGTTTAATTCAATCATGAAATGAACGGGTTGAACTTGACTTTCGGTTTATGGTTTATTGACCTTGTCAAGGTCATAAACCGCTTGGGGTAAAAACAGATATTGGGAATTCCAAATGTTGAAATTTGCAATGAGATTGCATACCTTCTATGAGATAGTTGGATCCTTATACCCACTGCGAGTAAGAGTTACTCCTGGAAGAGTTTTGCACTTTACAATTTGCTAATCCAGTAAGTATCTAAGAAAGATGTTAACAGGGTTATGCCCTTGCGGAAATGAGATTATTTAATTAGTTTCATGCGAAAGCATGGGGAGACTCCCGCAGAGTACCAATACTTTTTTGGCTGATCAATTGGCAAACTTGTAGGGTGTAATTAATCCCGGCTAGTTTTACCATTTAAGGTTTGAAAGAAAATTTGATAAAAATAGTGGGAGCCATCCTGATTAGATAAGATAATAACCAATCCAATCTTGCAAGAGCGCACGGTAAAGTGTTTTCTTCTCTCTCTCTCTCTCTCTCTCCAGGTAGCGATCATGACACGCCTTAATCAAGATAATAATATGGATGTATTGACCGACCCCACTTATTATACTGAGTTAGGGAATGTTGGTTCCACTCTATCTTATGATTGACATAAGTCTGAGCGAGAAATAGGAGAATATCAGGATTCCCATGCTACCCGAACGAAGAAAGAGCATGATGATGCATCTTTTTCGGGCGTATTCGTAACCGAGAACTGTTTCTCACTATGCTCTATATCCTGGGTATTGGATACCGGATCAGGATCACATATATGTAATATGTTACATGGGTTAAGAAGAAGAAGAGAACTGGGAAAGAGTGATAAAACTCTAGTAGTAGGGATTGGTGCATTTGTTGCATCCAAAGCAGTTAGCGAATATCACATTGTACTACCAAATGATAATACATTGATTCTGAATGACTGTTATTTCGTACCAAAAATGATGTGCAATATAATATCAATTTCTTTATTAGATAAAGAAGTATATAATTTTGTACTAAAGAATAATGTTATGAACATTTTCTTAAATCGAGTGTTGATTGGGTTTGGTACGTTGTATAACGGTATATACGTTCTAAATCAAACCACAGTTCTAAATATACAGAACACACACAAGAGGAAAAGTTCAGAAATGAACGAATCTTTCTTGTGGCATTGTAGATTTGGTCATATCAATGCAACAAGACTAGCTAAGTTGCATAAAGATGGATATTTAAATCAGTTTGAATTTACATCTTATGAAACTTGTGAGTCTGTCTCAAGGGTAAGACGATCAAAACTCCGTTTACTGGACACGGAGAAAGAGCTACTGAACTCTTGGGACTGATACATAGTGATGTATGTGGTCCTATGTTTATGCATGCCAGGAATGGTTTCTCGTACTTTATCACATTCACCGATGATCTCTCAAGATTCGGACATGTGTTCTTGTTGAAACACAAATCTGAAGGTTTTGAGAAATTCAAGGATGTACGAAGTTGAGAACCAGACGGGTAAAATTATTAAAATCCTTCGATCTGATCGGGGAGGAGAATACTTGAGCACGGAATTCCATGACTATTTAAAAGAGAATGGGATTCTCTCTCAGCTTACTCCTCTGTATACACCACAACACAATGGAGTTTCGGAACGGAGGAATCGCACCCTACTAAATATGGTGCGCTCTATGATGAGTAATGCTGAGTTATCTATTTTCTTTTGGGATTATAAACTTAAGACAGCTGCATACCTATTGAATCAAGTTCCATCTAAATCAATACCTAAAACACCATATGAGATATAGAGTGGAAATAGACCATATCTTAAACGAGTTAAGATATGGGGTTGTCCGGCCAATGTTAAAAAACAGAATCCGGATAAAATTGAGGCACGATCGGTTCTTTGCATTTTTGTAGGATATCCAAAGAATTCACATGGATATATCTTCTACCACAGTGAGGAACAAAAGGTGTTTATTGCTCAACATGCCACCTTTTTAGAAAAGGAATTTCTTGTGAAAGAAATTAGTGGCAATGAGGTAGAACTGGAAGAAGTTCCAGCTACACAAACTACAACTGATGATTTGGTAGAACCGAAGGATTCATAGTCCCTGACGAACCTCAGCCACTCCGCAGATCTACTAGGGTTCCTCATCCACTCATAGACGGTGGGAGTGAGGATTGCATCGTGGAAGACGATGACCCAACTAGTTTCGAGCAGGCCATCACAAGTGGGGAATCTGTGAAATGGCTGGATGCCATGCGATCAGATATGGAATCCATGTACACTAAAAAGTATGGACTTTGGAAGTTACTCCTGAAGGGGTAAAACCCATCGGGAGCAAGTGGATCTTTAAGAAGAAACTTAGTGTAGATGGAAAGGCTGAGACCTTCAAAACTAGACTTGTAGCAAAAGTTTTTCATCAACAACCAGATGTCGACTAAGATGAAACCTTTTCTCCAGTGGCTATGTTTAAGTCCATCAGGATCCTACTATGATGAAACATTTTCTCCAGTGGCTATGCTTAAGTCCATCAGGATCCTACTTGCCGTTGCTGCATACCATGACTACAAAATCTGGCAGATGGACGTCAAGACCGCTTTTCTAAATGGTGATTTAGAAGAAAGAGTGTACATGACACAGCCAGAGGGCTTCGTAGGTAGTGAGAGTAGCGGAAAGATGTGCAAGATTCTTAAATCAATCTATGGATTAAAGCAGGCATCGCGAAGCTGGAACATCTGTTTTGATGTGGCAGTCAAAGAGTTTGACTTCATCAAAAACGTAGATGAACCTTGTATATACAAGAAGGTAGTAGAGAGTAAGGTTGTCTTCCTCGTATTGTATGTGGATGACATACTCTTGATAGGAAATGATGTTCTTATGCTACACTCGGTCAAGCTCTTCTTATCACTAAAGTTCTCCATGAAAGATCTAGGTGATGCCTCCTAGATCCTGGGAATTAAGATCTATAAAGATAGATCTAAGCAGATGTTGGGATTGTCCCAATCCAGGTACATTGACACACTACTAAAGAGGTTTAGTATGAAAGATCCTAAGCATTGTAATTTACCCGCTTGCTCAGGAATCACTCTCTCCAAAGAGATGTCTTCCAAGACTGATTTGGAGAAGGCTCGCATGCAAGGGATACCCTATGCTTCTGCAGTTGGGTCAATCATGTACGCGATGTTATGTACCAGACCAGATGTAGCTTACGCACTTAGTATGGTAAGTAGGTATCAATCAAATCCCGGGAAGAAGCACTGGAGAGCTGTGAAGAACATTCTTAAGTACTTGAGAAGAACTAAAGAAATGTTCTTGGTGTATGGTAACGGAGAACTCCAGGTGGAGTCCTTTACCGATTCGAGCTTCCAGGGTGATAAGTACAACAGTAAGTCGGTCTCGGGTTTTGTCTTCACCCTCAATGGATGGGTGGTGTGTTGGACAAGTTTCAAGCAAGATATCGCGGCAGACTCGATGATGGAGGCTGAATACATCACTGCCAACGATGCTGCCAAAAAAGCTGTCTGGATGAAGAAGTTCATAGCTGAACTTGGTGTGGTTCCATCCATTGAGCATCCAATACATTTATATTGTGATAACAATGGAGTTGTGGTTTTGGCCAAGGTATCCCGGTCCCATCAGCAATCCAAACATATTCTTAAGCGGTATCACCTGATCCGGGATATAGTACATCGTCGGGAGATCGAGATCAGGAGAGTTGACACGAAGGACAACACGGCGGATCCACTCATGAAGGCCCTCCCCCAGACGCAATTTGAGAGACTTTTTGTGATGTTGGGTATGGAATACCACAACAACTGGCCTTAGTGCAAGTGGGAGATTGTTAGTAATATGTATGCCCTAGAGGCCATTATTGTATATTATAGTAGATGCTTGGACACACACACAGATATATATATATATAGGACTTTCTTGCTCGACATGATAGTATGCTATCTGGTTGCACTTTATTTTAACAAGTACCTTTGAATTATTATACTGTCTCTCTGATATATGTTGATAAAGCCCTTAGGATGTTAGCTTGACTATCAGGACTATGATGCAGATCATACTAGTGGCGCTTGTGTAGTCCACGAGCACATCCTTTAATTGTTCCTAGTCGAGGGAGTATCGATACAGGGCATCGATATTCCAGAGTAGACTAGTGTGTACGTTTCTTGACCCTGTATGGGGGCGATGGTTGATCCCACAAGCATTGGTGTTTGACATCAAAGATTGTACATATGTGCTCATTAGAGAATGGGTACACCGAACAGGACTCGCCAAGAAATCCTAGATGGTACCATACAAATCGTCATAAAGCAGTTTTCTGGTGACATTGGTACAGGTTAGTCTGTAGACCCGAGATCGTCATAAAGTCTTATATGGTTCCCACTGTGCTTTGATTTCCTCCTTACCACGGCTCAAAGGAGTCATGCAAACAGGTGGATTTTGGGTACAGTCCCGATTCATAGAGAGGCAATGAGCGATAGGAGGGGTTTCGTCTCTCCCGGTATTGGGTATTGATGGTGCGCTATGCTTGATTGGCTATAACAGCAAGTCCCAGGCCAGGGATGATGAGATTTACTAATAAGTGTTATCAGTAGTTTCTCGAATGGTTATAGGCCACACATCGGCATGACTTATAAAATTACCAGAGTCTGACAATTTCACCCCTAGACTTGATATGCGACATATCAGACGAAGAGACCGAACTGCAGGGTAAGTGTTGCTTATAAGCTTTGCGGGAGTTTGGACAAGCTTATTTGTTGATCTTTTATTCGCTCAATACCTAGGTAGCCGTTACGTCCAGCTAGTACCGCTGACGGCTTGTGGGTGACTGATGTGATCATTACCTGCTGCTGGTGTATTGACGAGTCTTTAGAGTCCCACACAGAGGTTTCCTAGCTCAAGCGAAACGAAGTAGGGCACATATGGTGATATGTGCAGATGCTTGATTAAATATGAGTATGTGATACTGTATTCTAATCTCGCAATATATGATATCAATGAGGTTATATGTGATATAACCGGGTTATTGAAATCAAGTGTTGATTCGATAAATTGATATACATATAAATGATATTAGTCAGTTATATATGATATAATGGGATTATTGAATCAAGTGTTGATTTAATAATTTTATATATATTTATATATTGATATATTAATATATATTAACTAATATTAGCTCACTAAAAAGAATTTCTTCTCTTGTATATAGATAATGATATGTGTGGTGTGTGATATATATATATATATATATATATATATATATATATATATATATATATCTATATATATATATATTATTCACTATTGTGTCATGCTAGATGATATATAGGACATGGGTGTATGAGACTCACACCAAGACTAAAGATTAATTGGGGATTTATTTTTAAAGTAAATCAAAATGAATTGGAAATGAGCATGGCTTAAGATGTTTGTAGAATTATGTGGAAGCCATGACTCATTCCACTAATTTTGTTTTACTTTTGATATTTTTAAACCCAACCATTTATTTTTAGCCATGGTTAACTCTCTACATAATATCACTTGAGATATTTCTCTCACCCTAGTTCATCTTCTTCTTTCTCTCATTAGCTCTCTTGCTTTTCTTGAAGTGAAAAAATAAAAAGAAAAAGAGATTTCTAAAGTGAGCAAAATTCCTACTTCATCAACCTACTTTCATCTAGCAAATAAGATTAGGTTGTTTGCTTCACTAATTCTAGATTGGTGAAGAGGTAGCTTGAGTTAGAGTAACTTCAGGTGGATCATCTTCGGCCTCGAAAACGACTTAGCAAGCTCGTTCCTCTCACCAAGTGGAGCCTAAAAAGAGTTCTAGAGACTACTACCTGGAGCTTAGGGACTACTACTTGGAGCTATTGAAGTGAAGGACCGATCTACAAAGGTTGTATTCCCTATTCACTTAGTGTAATATTTGTTTACATGTTTATAAACCCTAATTTTCTTGTTCGATTCTACGTTGGTATTGCTTAGCCCACTAGAATTTTTAAAATTGCATACTTGATGCCTCTAAAAACCTAGTAGTGGTGCTAAGACATACTTTCAGAAACTACAAATAATATTTATTAGTAAATCTCATCTGCCCTGGCCAGGGACTTATGGTTATAGCCAATCGTGTACAGCGCGACATCAACTCCCGATACCGGGACAGACGAGTCCCTTTCGTTCATCCACTGCCTCCATATGGCTCAGAACTGTACTTAACTAAAACCTATTTGCATGGCTCTTTAAAGCCATGGTAGGGTAGTAATCAAAGCACAGTAGGAACCTCACAAGACACTGTGACGATCTCAGGTCTACAGATTATCATGTACTCATGTCATCAGAGAACTGCTATCTGATGATTGGTATAATACTATTTAGGAGTTCTTGGTGAGTCCGTCCGGTGTATGTAACGACTTTCAAATCTTTGTATAGAATTTTTCTGTTACTATATAAGAAAAAAGTATTACAGCCTAAGTTGGATTTATAAGTTACTTTTGTTAAATAACAACAAGAAGCCACTTGTAGTGCACAAGTAAAACCTCTGCACTACTGTGACGTAGTCTGTGTGTTCGATTCCCATCAGATATATTATTTTTCTGATTTTTCTTTTTAACTTTTTGGAAGCCCAAAAGATTGCACGTGCAATATACGGGGAAATGAAAAGTTCATAAAAATCAAACATGTAGAAAATGGAGTAAACAGAGTTTTGATCAAACGGCACGAATCTCGAGGAAAAAGCCTCGAGATCGACTGGCCAAATGCCCAAGAAGACCAGCGGGGATGGTCCGATCTAGCCCATTGAAGCACGGGCCTTGCACACCTGTCCCTTCACCTACCCCTAACTCCCATGCACTGTTTGATTTCCCTGCAATCAAACAGAGACCCTTCATTTCACAATTAAACCACATTTTAATGCTTTTTAATCCACCATTTTAATCCCAAAACCCTAATTCTCCCCCATAAATACCACCCCACACTTTGGCTCAGTACCATTCTGAAAATTCTAGACAAAATTCTCTAAAAAGTTCCGAGTGCAAGTGAAGTAAAAGAGGAGTTAGCGAGCAAGCAATTTCCGGTGAAGATTGAAGCAAATTCCGGAGCTCCCGCGATACCCCAAGGCCTCCCTCCTCTTTCTTAACCCCTTCTTAACGTATTCAAATGGTAAATCCCTTCTAAATTCCTTCCTCTCTATTGTAATTCCTTTTCAAATTTTTATCGATAAAAGTGGAGTTATACCGACATTTTCTTTTCTAAAACACATAACTCCCTTTCATTTACAATTTAATCAATCCAACTTCGCTACATCGCTTGTAACCTTAAATCCTAATATTTAGAATCAAATTTCATCAAAATTCTCTTGTGAAATAAAAATACTAGCACATTTTCATTAAAATACCTTGAACTTTATAAACACCTCTTTTACTATTTGTTAAAACAATACCTTAGGAAAAACTTCACGGGGTAACGACCTACCCTACACGCACACTTGGTTCCATAGCATGATACCTCTTTTGTATGAATATTTGTAACGAGGAAAACTTTACAATAAAATACCACATAAATCTAAAACCAGTTTTCTTTTAAAAACAGTATTTCCTATTCCTTTGCGATTATTCCTCTACAACCCTTTTCAAAGGACCCGCTAATAGATGGTGCGGATTATCGCACATCCTTGGGCTCGTAGAGCGAGATGCAGACCTTCTCACGGAGCATTCGATCTCGAAAGGATTTAAATACGGTTTTTTAAGAAATACGAATTTTCTAAATAAAATAAAATTATTTTTTAAAATTAAAATTATATAAAATTATAAATCCAAATTTTCAAAATATAATAAATCAATATTTTTTTCAAAAATGAAATGATTAACAAATGTCAATAAAATACCATCAAGATACCAAAAAGGTAAGTTTTACAATAAAATACCATGAACTTTCCAAGTTAAGTAATTATCCCTAAAATACCTGTTTTCCCGATAAAAGAGCAAAGCTCTGTTCAAAATTTGAAAGGCAGCACCAAGAGTAAAAAACTCTGAGGCAGCGCCTCACGTGCGTTGCACGATAGCGCCAGCGCCAAGAGTTAAAACCTCTGAGGCAGCGCCTCACGTGCCTTGCACGAGGACACGAGCGCCAAGAGTTAAAAAAACTCTGAGGTATCGCCTCACGTGCCTCGCACGAGGGCGCCAGCGCCTCACATGCCTCGCACGAGGGCGCCATCTCCAAAACCAAATCTCTCTGTTAAACAGAACCGTGGGATCGAAGATCCAACGGAGAAGATAAATCATCAGAGTATAAAATTAAATTCTGTTGAGGAAATATTCCTCAAATCTTTCTAATTAAGAAAGAATACTCTCTGTAAAACAGAACATCATTGGATTAAAAAATCCAATGGTGATTAAAAATCACCTATATATACAGAAAGATTCTGCATGGGGAAATATTTCCCCAATCTTGTTAAAACCAAGAAAAATATCTTCTGTAAAACATAAGTCCTTGGATCAAAGATCCAACGGCGGATAAGATTCCCAAATCAATTAAGGATCTCTCAATAAGAGATTTCTTTAACTAAATCAACAAACTTGCCTACACTATATAAAGCCCCCAAGACTTCATGTCTTGTAGAGAAAACGCCCCATAAGCTTTGAGAAAAAGAAAGAAGAAATCTTTAAGAAGGAAAAACGAATAACACCTTTCTTCGTGGTAAATAAAAAAAATATAGAGATCAGAGCATCTCATCTACATATCCAAGAGTTTAACTCTTCTTAAAGAACATAGTTCTTTCTCTGGATCCGAGGTCCATGAGACAAGTCTCCCACAAATGAGAATTTAATTCTCATGGGGATGAACTTGTTCTTAGGGATCAAAGATCCAGAAAAGAACGAAGAATTGAACTCTTAAGAACAAAACACCCAAAGAAAAACCCAGCACCAAACGCCTCACGTGCCCCTTATGTAGGCACTGCTCAATAAAGAGTGCCTAGCACTCGATGCTTGGCGCTCAGCGCCAAGCGCCTCACGTGGGCGCTGCTCAATAAAGAGTGGTTAGCACTCGATGCTTTGCGCTCAGCGCCAAGCGCCTCACGTGTCCCTCACGTGGGCACTGCTTAATAAAGAGTGCTTAGCACTCAATGCTTAGCACTCAGCGCCTAGCACTCAGTGGTTGGCGCTCAGCGCCAAGCGTCTTACATGCTCCGCACGTGGGCGCTATAAAGTGTGTTTAACACTCCATAAAAAAATAAAGGAACAAAAAAGGGAAAGTAAAGCAAAGCATTATTTGCACAGAAAGGGACTAAACCCAAGCAAGTGTTTAACACTTTATTCAAAAACTGAGTGGGTTGAGTCTAAGTTGACCAAATCCCCCAATTCAGATCAATCGAGTCCGTGTGCTCATCATTTTCCAAATTGGTCTTAGTCCCAAACACGACTACAGATCTCCCAACGGACATTGGTTTAAGGGTGCATCTCCTCACAACTCTGATACATGTCGTTGTAATTGTTCAGCGTCTTTAGAGAGGTGGTGGGTCCCGATAACCAACAACTCTTCAGTGCACTCCCAAATTGACGGGCACATCCCACTGTGGACCGAAACGTCCTTAAACTAAAATGATAGAGCCCAAACGCTCTTTTGTTGGATCAAGATGATCCTAAACCCTTGTTAAGTAGATCTTAGTCTAAAATTGGAGTAACGTATCCTTAACAAACATTTAAGTTGATCTTAATCTCAAACAAGATTAACGATCGTTAAATCAACAAAAACCCAAATCTAAGAATATACGGATTTGGACAAATCCACACCCTACGGGCAACAACATAAATTAGTCTCCGTATACAATCCACGGACAATCAAAAATAAAACAAACACACACGACACAAAGTGACTTTCTGGAGCAGGAGAAAGTGGTTACCGCGACGCGGTAACATAATTAACTGCAGGGGCTTGTGCCTGCAGGGAAGAGCATCCCCACAATCGAAACCGCTTTGCAAACGAGGGGGAATTTAACGAAGTCTGCTACAACGGCCGCATCCGTTTAAACCTCCGATACACGGTGCCATAAATCAACTTGGCATCTCTAGAGAGGTGGACGGATAAACCTAAATAGCATCCGCCCCCAAATTCAGGCAAGACGTTTGTCTTCCCGGTTTTCGGCGGTAAATAGATTCTGGCACGCCCGGTGGGACTTTTCCTCTTTCCACTCCACATTTCGTGTGTCATGTTCGCGAACAAATCGCAGTTTAATATGGTTCCCCCTGGATTCAAGGTACTAAGATTTGGCGTCTTGCTCCTGTGCAGAAGATATATTGATGGCTTCCAACTGCACCAACTGCAACGGCAACTCCCACTCTTTCCCCGCCGGAAGAGTGACTTACGGGCCCCAAGCGGCCTCTATCTTTACAATGCCAGTGGAGCAGGTGACTTTGGCCACCACTAAATTGTTTTTCGGGACCATGCTCCCGCCAATGAGCTTCAATGCTTCAATACCATCACAAGAGACTCTAAAGAAGTCGGTCTTCGATCGGCTTGCAACTACCACGGCCCCTCTCAATGGGTCTTCCAATTCCAACGCCTCAGCCTTTAACAGGCTGAGCCATGGCTTCAATGGGCCCATAAAGAGGCTCACAATACCTGAAGAGGTTATTCCGAAGAGGATAGCTATTCCTGTTCTGACAGACGAAGTCGTCAAAGGGGCTTCTCCTGCTAGAGGATCGGTTTTCGCAACACTGGCCGTTCCAACTCCTGCTGCAGGCGAGGTCATTAAAAATGCTTTCCCTGCCAGAAAGTCTTCCTTAGACAAATTGATTGTTCCCTCTCAGCGGACGTCAGTCTTCGACAGGCTGATACCGACATTAGCATTTCATCAAAGCAAGGGGCATGAAGAGGTTGCTTCCATAAAAGAAGTGGTCCCTTCCGCACGATATGCTCGACGTCGCCACTGGCGCCGAGTAAGGAAGGCTAGGGGCAGTTTCCCTTCTGGACTTACCTCACCAGCTCCGATGGTGCAAATTGACGCCGCTGTTCCAACTGGGAACAACTTCGAGCTGCTCAGGAGGGTGCGCAAAAACTCTCCAACCATCATATTGAAGAAGTCTCTTCCGCCTGCTAAAAGCATGACACGGGTGAAGCCGGAACAGCCTCCTCAGCGGTTGTTCTCCAAGATCCACAAGGTCTGGCGGAGTGTCCAAGACTCTGTGATTGATGAAGATTATTCTTGCCGGGTGAAGAAAATGAATAGTCGGCAAGAGGAGGACCATCCCTCTGTCGTACTACGGAAGGTGTCATTTGCATGGGTGCCTGCTGCAACGCCCCCTCAACTTCGACCTCCCACAAGAGGAGAAGGCCAAAGAAGATCCCCATGCCTGTGGCAAATTTCAAAGGCAGTGGACCCAAACTCCCTGAGTCTGGAGGCATGGTAGTACACACGGTGTACATAGCTTCCGGGAAAGAGGAAAGCCGTACTTCCACGGGTCATCGACCACTCATACGATCGGTGAAAAAAGCTTAGGAGCAACAACAAAATCTCCAGAAGATGTTGACAAGGATGGCCGCACTCACTGGACAGAAAGAAAGACTGGAAGCATCGTCAAAACAACGCCAGGAGCAGGAGACCGACTCCGAATTCCTATGAAGGGTGCTTGAAAAGAAAGATAAAGAAGCCGCGGAACAAGCGGGTAATATAAAACAAATGGCGCTTCTGTTCCAAGACATGGTAGGGATGATGATCCAGCCGGATCCTCCAGCCGAAGACCCTCCAATAATCATTGAAGACGACAGAAAGGAAACGTCAAATCCTCCACCGGCTTTTTCAATAGCCAAAGAAGAAATGATCTCCAAGGCTGCCCTTGAAGACTACATAGCTCAACAAATACAAGCTCATCAGGCAAGCGAAGCAGCTGGCCAAGTCGTCAGAACTGGACGACCTTATCCAGGCTAGTACAATCAAATCAAGTACCCGACAAGGTATACGATCCCCAAATTCCACATGTATAAAGGGACCGGCAATCCCAATCAACACGCCACTCAGTTTAGAGCTCTATACGGCAATACTGGAGGCGACGACAAACTGCTGCTTCGCCAATTCGTCGGCAGCTTGGCGGAGACAACATTTGAATGGTACTCGGAGCTTCCGAATGACTCCATCAAAACATTTACACAAATGGAGCTACTGTTCACGCAACGTTTCGCAAGCGCAAGCGAGCGCACCCCGATCACCGCGTTAATCAGTGCCAGGGTGAAGCCGGGAGAAACCTGGGTTCAATATGCAATTTGGTAGCAGAACCTACGGTTAAAGTGCGAACAACGCATAGAAGAAGCTCCTGCCGTGGGTATGTTCGTAGGGACCCTTGATCCTCAGGCGACTATATCCCAATTTATGATGTTCTTCAAGCCGACCACCTTCTAGGCCTTAATTGACAAGCTGGCCCAAATGGACCAGATGGGCCATAGGTCGTCCTCTTCAAAAACGAATCTCTGGAATGAAAAGGGAAAAGGGAAACCAGCCTTTGTTGCCAATACTCAACAACAGCCGAGCGACCCGAAACCGGTTTCTCGCCAAAGCAACACACGCTGATCCCTCGAAGAGAAGTTGAGACGTCCTTACTCGTTTCCCTGGGATAAAACGAAGAGACTGTTCGAACTGGCGGTGCGCAACAGGCTCATTACTCTACCGGATCCGAGACGCCCACTGCAGCCTGGTGACGTCAACAGTCCCAACTACTGCCCCTACCATAAAGTAATAGGCCACCCAATTGAAGATTGCTACGTCTTCAAAAACTGGGTTGATAACCAGTACCAACAAGGCAAGTTCACGCTGTCTGAAAACTGGAAGGTAAACCTGCCACAGCAGCACGCTCCTAAAAAGGTGGATATGCTGGGGCATCATGCTCATTTGTAGAAGAAGCTCCGTGGGAAGTGGTCTTTTCAGCTAAAGCTAAAAGAATGCTGAAGGATCTTCAAGAATGTCTGGCGATCAAATGGAAAAGCCCGTTGGAGCCCATTACTGGCAAAGCGGAAATACACCCTTCCTACTGCTTATATCACCGAAAGATTTCGCACCCCACCGAAGAGTGCAACGCTTTCAATAGATGGTGGCAGGGGTATGTTGTTCACCGGCAACATTTTAAGCGAGAAAAGCGCAAAACTCGTCGGGAGCGGAAAGGTACGACCGAGGAGCTTAACAGAACTACCGGTGATTGTCGCATGGTTAACGCCGGGGGATCGCAAGTTCTCACATTCGGGAGCGATTCTGACGAGGAACTGGCTCTTAGCCCTCTCTTTAAAGAGTCCACATCGGGAAAAGAGGAAGAGCCGAAGGCCTGCAAAAATATCCGGCTGCGTAATCGTACGCTACCCGAAAAGAATCTCGGACTCTTGAATAAAAAAGATAAGGGGAAAGAAAAGGACTCTAAGGATATCGCCCTAAATGACCAAGTCATGGAAGAGCTAACCGCCAAGGACACGCCAAAGAAAAATAAGGTGGACTACAACGTTCTGGCACACTTGAGGAAGCTACCCTCGCAGCTCAGCATTCTTGACGCCCTTTTACTATCAAAAGAGGCAAGGGATTCATTAATCAAGGCACTACAGGAGCCGGAGCAATTCCAAGCTTTTCTCGCCGAAGAAAAGATGAAGGACGAGCTGGAGGAAGTACACACAGCCGATGTCACTTTCGGTGATGAAGACCTCCTCCTTGGGACGTGCGAACACAATCGCCCCCTCTATGTCTCAGGGTACTACCACGATATAAAGATAGGCAAAATCCTGGTCGACAATAGATTTTCTGTTAATCTCCTCAACGTGCGGGTGTTAAAGGAAATCTGCATGAGCGTCCAGCACCTCGCTCGGGATAAGATCACCATCTCCGGGTTCGACTCTCAATCATCACGGACTCTTGGATCTGTGATACTGACGCTACGCTTTGGGCTGCTCATCACGGATATTAAATTCCACGTCATCGACGCCAAAACATGCTATAATGCTCTGCTCGGCCGGCCATGGTTACACGAGTACAACATCATCCCTTCTACACAGCATCAGTGTATGAAATATTTTTAGGATGGTCTCGAGTATACCATAACGGGAGAACTGAACCCATTCTCCGTGAACGAAGTCCAAAAATATGAAGATGCAAAATACTTCTTACCGGATTTTGAAGATACGGAGAGGTGTCACAAACCAGAGAACAAAGCTATCGCTACCATCCCTGTCTTCGGGAGTGATACCGAGGAAGAAGAGGAGATAGTTTATTCAGGTCCACCCCAACACAACAAGCCAGGACCGTCCGCTCCCATGTTGATCTTTGGCAGTGACTCGGAAGATGAGGTCCATGCTATATTCTCTGCTCGGCCTTCAATACAAACATCCGCTGACGAAGAGCAAAGTCTGCAAGTCGCCATGGTTCCACTTAAACACCATAAAGAACTGGATGCGCTTGATACCTACAGTGTAGAGGAGCCGCGGACGTTCTATATCCCTCCCAGGCAAGAAGGCAAAAAGGCAATTCTATTTTACCGCTCTGAAGAAACCAAAGTGGAGAAAGAAATCTGGCACGGCTCAGATCCTACGCTTGACAGGCTCCAGCCCATCCGTTTGCCTAGATATTATACAGAAGGCTTGAAAAGGCTGCTGAAGCGCCAAGGGATACCCTTTAAACAGACCGCTCGAAAAGCCAAATTCTATGACAGGGTCTGGAACGTCCCCGGAACTCAGCACAAGTTGCCTAGTGGGAGGATGGAAACAATCGGGCTTGGATACATTCGATCCAAGAAACGGGAGCTTCTCAGCGACTGCTACGTCGTACATGACTTCAATGAAGAGGGAGATGCTCAATGGGAGAGTGGCAATCCTAAACTAGAAAAAGTTCCTGATGCAAAAGTGCTCAGTCCGTCGTTCGAAGAACAAATGGACAAGCTTATACGGGATTCTGGTCAAAAAGTCCGAGACGACCACAACCGCGAAATGGTCATCTACGAGAAAACCAAAACACAACGCCTCCTCCAACAGGCCGCGGAAGATGAAAATGCCGCTCCCTGTCAACCTGTTATAAAAAAGGCTCGACGCAGAGGCAGAAACAAGTCAAAAAGCAGAAAAGGCGCTCGACAGCAACAAAGCGGGACTAAGAAGCTACGCAGTCGGGAATCAAGCGGTTCTGATCTATCCCTTGTAAAGAAAATGGGTCGAGCGTACTCTTTTTCTCGAGACAAGACAAATAAGATACTTGACCTCGCTCTAAAACATCAGATGCTTACACTGCCGGAGTCTAAACACCCCGAACAAGTAGGCGAAGTCTCATACCCGAACTATTGCTCTTACCATCGAGTAATAGGGCATCCTCTCGAAGACTGCTTCACCTTCAAGAACTGGGTTGAAGATCAATATCAGCTCGGCAAGTTCGCTTTATCGGACAGCTGGAGGGTAACGCCGCCACAGAAGCACGAGCCCAAAGCCGCGAAAGCAGAACCAGATCCACATCGGTCTTCGAAGCAAGCTCGTACTTATCATATGATAACAATATCAAAAGAAGAGCCCGAGAATATGGATGACCTTCCCTGGTGCTTCGAAAACAGCAACGACGGGGTAATCTCAGAATTACCACCAGCGCCGAAAGAGCTGGAAGATGGAATACATACTACTGCAGATAACCTCAAGAAAATTGAGTTAGGGACAGCGAACGACCCGCGACCGACATTCGTCAGCGAGCTGCTATCTGAAGAAAGGGTGGCTGCGTTAAAAGACGTGCTTATGCAGCATAGAGATTGCTTCGCATGGAACTGTTCCCCTCCGAAGGACGGCACACAGGACCGCGGTGTCCTGACGCTGAGATTCGGGGCAGATGCTATTTGGTTTTATCCGTCCACCTCTCCGAAGATGCCAAGTTGATTTATGGCACCATGTATCGGAGGTTTAGACGGATGCGGCCGATGTAGCAGACTTTGTCAGATTCCCCCTCGCTTGAGGGGTTTTTGATTGTGGGGACGCTCTTCCCTGCAGGCGCAAGCCCCTGCAGTTAATTACGCTACCGCATCGCGGTAACAACTTTCTCCTTCTCCGGAATTTCACTTCGTGTCGTGTGTGTTTGTTTTTTTTGTGGTTGCCCGTGGATTGTATACGGAGACTGAATAATGTCGTCGCCCGTAGGACGTGGACTAATCCAAATCCGTATTTACTTAGATTTGGGTTTGGTGTTTTTAGTTTAAGGATGCATTAGTCGCGTTGCGGCTAAGATCAACTTAAACGTTCGTTAAGGATACAATAGTCCTGTTTGAGACTAAGATCAACTTAACGTGATAATCCATTTAATATCTGGCCATTGGGACTCGTCACCTCTCTAACGTCGTTGAAGGAATACAACGGCAGATGTCAGAGGAGTTCAGAGATGTACCCTTGAACCCAAGTCGATTTGGAGTTTTATAGTCCATTTAAATGTTTAAGGATACGTTAGCCGTATTTGGGGCTAAGATCAACTTAAACGGGACCGTTTAGATCTGGCAAAAGAGCATTTGGGAGCTCTATTATTCCAGTTTAGAGACGTAGTGGTCCATGTTCCAATTTAGGGACGTGGTGGTCCACCATTAGTTTAAGGACATTTCGGTCCAATATTAGTTTAGGGACGTTTCGGTCCAACATTAGTTTAGGGACGTTTCGGTCCACGAGTTTAAGGACCCCGCAGTCCGTATTGATGTGTGGTCGTTGGGACCCGTCACCTCTTTGACGTCGTTGAGGAATTACAACGATGGATGTCAAAGGAGTTCGGAGATGTACCCTCGAACCGGATATAAATTGATTTGAGAGAGCATTTGTGCTCAGTTCAATTTAATTTAAGGACTTACGGTCAGAATTGGGCTAAGTCCGGTTGAAACTGTTCAACATTTTATTTATTTTTAGTCCATTAGACCTGTGCTAGGGCTTTGCCCACACTTAAATAATGCATTGCATTACTTCTACTTTCTTGTTTGGGCTCTGCCCATAAAAGATGCAGAGCATCAATTTATTTTGGGCTCTGCAAGGCATCTGCATAGCATTTTATTATTTTTGTTTGGGCTTTGCCCATTTATAAATGATGCAGAGCATCAATTTAATTAGGTCTGTTTGGTCTTTTAATTGGGCTTGGCCCTGCATTGCATTTGTTAGGCGCTTTGCGCCACTCACTGAGCGCAAGCGCTTGTGGTGAAGACACGTGTCATGCTCTGGTGAGCGCAAGCGCAACAGTGCAGTGCGCTGCGCTAGTGCGCTGCGCTAGTGCGCTGCTGACACGTGGCGCGCTCTGGTGAGTGCAAGCGCAACAGTGCAGTGCGCTGCGCTATTGCGCTGCTGACACGTAGCGCGCTCTGATGAGTTGCGCCAACTCCAGAGAGCAAAGCTCTTATTTCAAGAGCGCATAGCGCAAGTGGTTTAGATGCTGACACGTGGCGCTCTCCCAAGAGCGCAACAGCGCAGTTTGCAAGTGCAAAGCACCAAGAATCTTTTAGATTCAAGAACAGAAGTGCAAAGCACAATTTGATTTCTTGATCTAATTTAGATCAAAGAAAAATAAGTTTTTTCTTGTTTTTCTTATCTCAGAGAACCAAAGGTTCATGAAAAGTGCAAAGCACTGTTTTTATTTTATTTTTATTAAAGATCATTGATCATGTTTTTAGATCTATGATCTGTTCCTAAGAGAAGTTTCTCTTTTTTCTAAAGGTTTTTACCTTTTTTATTCTTGAGGAGTTTCTCAGAGTTCTCTTCTCTTCTTCGTTTTTTTTTAGAAAGATGTTCATGCCTTTTAATTGAGGCCTAGGGTCCTTTTTATAGTGCCCATAAATTAGTCAAATTTGTTAAAGAGATCTTTCTCTGAGTGATTTGGGGAATTTTCCCCACCGTTGGATCTTTGATCCAAGGGCTTCTGCTTTGCAGAAGAAAATCTTCTTGTTTTAAAAAGAACAGAAAAGATTTCTTAAAATTTTAATTCTGTTTGGCGCAGATGCCCCAGCGCGTGACACGTGTCGCGCAGCGCAACTGCGCTGACACGTATCGCGCAGCGCACAGCGCAGCGCAACTGCGCTAGCGCATCAGCGCTGACACGTGTCGCGCAGTGCAGCGCCTGCGCAACTGAAGCGTTGCTTCCTTTAATAGAGCTTTGCTCTGATTGGGCGCTGCGCTCCCTGCGCTAACGTGTCTGATTTTGACACGTGGCGCTCTGCGCGCAGCGCAAGGAATCTGAAGCGTTGCTTCAGTTATTAAAGTTTAAATTTTCCAAGCAGAGTTTTGCTCTGATTGGGGGGAGATAAAGCGTTGTTACATCTCCCGTCTCGGAATTTGAACAGAGCTTTTCTTTGATTGGGGTAAACAAATGCCCTCCCACTGTTGCGCTTACGTGGCCCCAAACGTGAGCGCAACGGTGGCGGAATTCCAACCGCCGCGACAACTTTTGGAAGTCGTAGAGGCACTTGAGGCCTATAAATAGGACCTTTGGTCCCCCACAGATGCTTATCATCTTTCAGATTTTTATTTTCAAAAACTTCAGAGCTTTGCTCTTGCCTTCAAGCATTCTAGAGCTTCGCTCTTCTTTCCAAAGTTTTTTAGAAAAAAACTTTAGGTAAAATTGATTCTTAGATTAAATTAATTTTAATTAATCTTAACCAGCAGAGCTTTGCTCTCATAGATCTTTTGATCTAAAGAGATCCCCATTGGGGTTTCACTAGCAGAGCTTTGCTCATTTTCAAAGTTAGAGACTTTAGGTAAAATTAATATAAATCAAATTAATTTAAATTAATCTCAGTCAAAGAGCTTTGCTCTCACAGATCTTTTGATCTAAAGAGATCCCCATTGGGGTTTTATTGAGCTTTTGTTCATGGTTTTAATCCCTGAACAGAGCTTTGCTCTCTAGGAATTTAGCCCTCTATGTATATTTTTTTTCTTCTATCGCTAATCTTCCTGTGGTATTTCCTCTAGGCATAATGGCGGTGCATCTATACAGTTTGCACGAGTTCATCACTTATGACGATATCCGCACAGGGTCGTCAACAAAACCAGGAGTTTACAGACGCTCAATGTGCAGAGGTTATGGGTCGTCTGAACGCAAGCGGTGGTTGGCTGCTACCCCGTCGTTCGTCTCTTTTGAAAGTCGTGCTGGGAGCAATATGGAGAGCACTTCCGGGTCTTCACAAGGCCCTGCCGCTCAATGCGCTGGATGATGCCGAGGACAAGGTGCATTCAGTGTACCTGACGGGGCTGATCTCGAAGAGACGGCGGGACAGCCTCATTGACATCCTACATCAAATCTTCCAGCAGACGACGATAGTTGCTGCTTATCGGAGGCCGGGAGGGCTTGCCGATGATATTGACACAGAGGAGTGCGAAAGGCTGCGCATAAGAATAATCAAAAAGGCCAGAAAGACTCTGGATGGCCTTACTTTCGACTTTCTCAATCCGTGCCCTGGATCTGAAGTTATTCCATTGTAATAATATTTTTCGTTCACTGTTTTTTATGATTGTAAGAATTTTTGGCAATATGAATGGAAACTTTTTATTTCAGCTTGTCTTATTTCTCGTCCTGAGTCTTCTGCCCATGCATGAATGAGTGTGTCTCGAATGCTCGATTAAATGTAAATCGGATGTTCTTTCTGTTATTTTCTCCGTCTTTCCTTTCTTTTATTATCAGCATATCACCTTAGCAAACATAGTTGACGGATGATTAGAACGAGTATCCTGACTTTCTTAAGAAAAAGTGATGGCTTAGGCCGCAGGTTCGGATCTGCTGCCTAAGACTTTTCAACTCCATGAGCCGTGAGGGTCTCATAGAGATTCTTCTCCCTACGGATCGAGAGGATCTCGTAGGTGGGCTTTCTCCTTAGGAATCGTGAAGATTCCTAAGTGTTGTTTTCTCTTACAAGTCGTAAGGATCCTATAAGAGAATTTTTCCCTCTTACGAGTCGAGAGGACCCACAAGCGGTTGTTTCCCTCCTCGTCGAAATTCGACTTTGGAGAGTGAGACCCATGAATAGTATGCAAGAGACCATTTTGGATTGACTTGCAGGGTCCCATTGTTCAGGAAGCAAGTTTTTTTTTTTTAGTCCCTGCTGCCTGAGGCTTCATTTGCATGTTGAGACGAATCGGGAATTTCCCGCGGAGACACAGTTTCTCTGCGAGCCGACGCGAATCAGGAGGCTCTCATCAAGGAGTGTTTGTATCCGTGAGTCGAGGAGTTTGCCAGGGATTATTTGTTTCCCAAGCGCCAAGGATTATTTGTTTCCTTGGGGTCTGAAACGAGTCGAGAATTTCCCACGGAGGCACTGGTGGCTCTGCGAGTCGACGCGGATCAGGAGGCTCTCATCAAGGAGTGTTTGTATCCGAGAGTCGAGGAATTTGCTAGGGATTATTTGTTTCCCAAGCACCAAGGATTATTTGTTTCCTTGGGGTTTGAAATGAGTCGAGGATTTCCCACGGAGGCACTGGTGGCTCTGCGAGTCGACGCGAATCAGGAGGCTCTCGTCAAGGAGTGTTTGTATCCGTGAGTCGAGGAATTTGCTAGGGATTATTTGTTTCCCAAGCTCCAAGGATTATTTGTTTCCTTGGGGTTTGAAACGAGTCGAGGATTTCCCACGGAGGCACTGGTGGCTCTGTGAGTCGACGCGGATCAGGAGGCTCTTGTCAAGGAGTGTTTGTATCCGTGAGTCGAGGAATTTGCTGAAGACATTGGTTTCTTCGAAATTGGACTGAACCGTCGAGATTTGGCTTCGTCTTCTGGCGGAGCCTGTTGGGAAAGTATGGTTCCCTCTTTGTTTAAGCCCTTGAATTGTATACAAAGATCGATGTGATCTTAACTGTAGGGCCAAAGTTTTATCATCATTTTTTTTGTTTTATCTCCGCGATGCTCTATCATTTCAGCTTTTTATATCGCGAAGGTCGCGATCGCCTAATCATTTCGTCTATTTTTCGTGGTGCCCAATCATTTCGGCTATTTATTTTATTTTTACTCGCTGCTTTTTATTGCGAGTTGCCCAATCATTTCATCTATTTTACATGCATACATTTTTACTTGCTGCTTTTTATTGCAAGTTGCCCTATCATTTCGGCTATTTCGTATGCATGTGCGACCTATTGGCTTTTCGCTGTAAACCAATTTCGGCATCAGCACCGCTACAACTGGGATATTTCCAGGAGCGAATCATCATCTGCCTCTGTCGCTGTTGAACAAAGGTGGCTTAGCGACCAGGGTTAGGGTCCTGTCGTCTAAGGCTTTTAACTTCATGAGCCGTAAGGGTCTCACAAAGGTATTTCTCCCTACAAGTCGTGAGGATCTTGTAGGTGTCTTTTCTTCTTAGGAATCGTGAGGATTCCTAAGTGTATGTTCCTCTATAAGTCGTAAGGATCCTACAAGAGGGTTTTCTCCTTGTAAGTCGAGAGGACTTATAAGGGTTGTTCACCATGTGAACATATCCCCAGTCACGGATGGGACTTGGTCAGGGAAATATTTATTCGCGCCCGTGGATTGTATACAAGAGCCCGTGTTGGACCACTTGTAGGGCAATATCGAAAGTTGTGGGGGCTGCTTAAGCACAGGTTTAGGTTTCTGTAACTTAAGACTTCCAACTCTTATGAGCCGTGAGGGTCCCATAAGAGAGTTCTCCTTACGAGTCGTGAGGATCTCGCAAATGTATTTTCTCCTTAGGAATCGTGGGGATCCCTAAGTGTGTTGCTCCCTTGTGAGTCGTAAGGATCTCACGCGGTTGGTTGTTCCTTTACAAGGTCGAGAGGACCCTATAAGTGGTCTCTAACGAGGTTGCGCCCTTTCAGGTTTTCACAAACACTCGCCGGTAGTCCTGCTGTTTTTACTCACGGAGCCCTTTCGGGTTTTTCATCCGCGCCCCTTTTACTTATGGACATACCGTTTTTTTTTATTCTTTTTATTTTTATATATTTTTTTCTCTTTTTTTTTATACGAGGTCGCGCCCTTTCGGGTTTTCACGAACACTCGCCGGTAGCCATGCTGTTTTTACTCACGGAGCCCTTTCAGGTTTTCATCCGTGCCCTTTTTGCTTATGGACATACCGTCTTTATTTATTATATTTTTTTTATTTTATTATATTTTTTTTATCTCGTCAGCCTAAGGATGCTGCGGTATTAGTTTAAAGACGTTTCAGTCCGCTATTAGTTTAAGGACATTTCGGTCCGCTATTAGTTTAAGGACGTTTCGGTCCGTTATTAGTTTAAGGACGTTTCGGTCCGTTATTAGTTTAAGGACGTTTCGGTCTGTTGGCCAGCTGCTACTTATAGAGTTTTGGGCTTGGGAAAACAGAGAGCGGACATAGTCGTCGTCATCTATCATTGACCTAGGCTGTGGCTCATTAAGCGTAGTATCTCTTTAGGAAGCGACCGTTTATTGGCCTGAAAGGCCTTTCACCGTGCATATCTATGAGTAGATAAGCCCTGCCCTGGTAGACCTTATCTATGACGTACGGGCCTTCATAGTTTGGCTCGAATTTTCCCCGCTTGGCGCGATTGGGGATCATAGGCCTTTTGACCACTAGCACAAGCTCGCCTTGGCGGAATGTCCTCGGTCGGGTCAGTCTTTCATATGAGCGCGTCATCTTTGCTTTATAGGCCTCCAGATTTTGTTGCGCCGTGAGTCGTGTTTCTTCAAGGGCGTCAAGCTCCTCAAGCCGAAGGTGAGCATTTTCTTCGTCCGTCAGCTTATAATGGACTGCCACTCGTAGAGAGGGTAACTCTATCTCGAGGGGAAGTACTGCTTCTGTCCCGAATACTAATGCATATGGTGTTGCGTTCGTGGCCGTTTTAAACGTAGTTCGATATGCCCAGAAAGCCTCTTGCAGTCTTTCGTGCCAGTCTTTCTTATTTCGCGACACTGTTTTCTTCATGATCTTCGTCAAGGTCTTGTTGAAGGCCTCAGCTAGACCGTTAGCTCGCGGATTATAAACCGAGGAATATCTCCAATCTATATTGTGTTGTTGCGCGAAGCGACTGATCTTGTGGCTTCTGTAGGCTGGCCCGTTATCGGAGATGATCCGTCTTGGCGTTCCAAACCGGTATATGATGTGCGTCTTGAAGAAGTGGAGGATATTTTCCGTCTTCACTTCTCTTAACGGTACTGCTTCTGCCCATTTGGAGAAGTAGTCAGTCGTCGCCAGGATGAAACGATGTCCTCTAGACGATGCTGGTTCGATGGGGCCGACTATGTCAGTTCCCCACATTTCGAACGGCCAGCTAGTCACCGTTGGATGTAATGGGTTTGGATGTTGATGGATGAAGTCCCCATGAATTTGGCATGAGTGGCACTGCTTCGCATATTCGAGGCAATCCTGAATCATCGTGGGCCAGTAGTAGCCCATCCGTTTTATCTTCATCTTCATCTTCGGGCCTGCTTGGTGAGAACCGCAGAGTCCGTCGTGAATTTCCTGGATGACCCTTTTCGCTTCGTCAGGTCCTAAGCATCTCAGCCATAGAGAATCAAATGACCTCTTGTACAGAGTATCATTGACGAAGGCGAAAGACAGAGCTCGTTTCATGAGCTGATGTCTTGTGGACGCTTCTTCGGGCATTCGGTGGGACTTAAAGTAGTCTATGAAGACTTCCCTCCAATCCTCGGCCTTTTCCCGGTCATTTATTTGTAGAGCCATCTGCTCGCTCGCTCCTTTTTCTTCGGATGATTCCGGAGATATTTCTATTGGGGCAAGCACCCGACGGCTTTGCACCACGATTCTAACGTCATCGAGGTTCTCGTCAGCTAGTTCTTTAGCAAGTTTGGCCAATGCGTCTGCTTTGCTGTTTTCCGCGTGCGGTATGTTTTCCAAAGTGTAGGAGGGAATTTGAGTCAACAGTTGTTGCACTTTTTCGCCGTACTTTACCAATTCTTGTTTGCATGTTTGGTAGTCGCCGTTTATTTAATTAACGACCAGTTGAGAATCCCCGTATATGAGGAGGTTTTCAATTCCCATGTCAATAGCGATCTCGAGGCCTGCTATCAGAGCTTCGTATTCGGCTTCATTATTTGTCCTCAGTTCAGTTAAGGAGAAAGCAAAACGCATTATCCCTCCTTGTGGAGTCACAAAGATGAGTCCTACCCCCGATTTGATTATAGGGGTACTTTGTTTGTGCTTCTTTACGGAAGATGCTCCATCGAAATAGAGCTCCCATCGGGTATCACCACCGTCGATCGCATCAAACGCATGTTCGTCTGGCAGATCGCAATTTAGTGGAGAATCGGCGGGTATGGGATGCTCAGCGAGGAAGTCGGTGATGGCCTGGCCTTTCACTGCCTTGAGAGGTTGATACGTGATCGAGAACTCCATCAAGAGTAGGGCCCATTTAGCGAGTCGTCCCGTCAATATGGACTTTGACATCAAGTATTTAAGGGGGTCCACCTTTAAAATGAGACGGACCTCATGCGCTAACGCGTAGTGCCTGAGCTTTGTTATCGCGAAGATCAACGCCAGGCGGTGTTTTTCAATGGGGGAGTAGTTGCTTTCTGCCCCCAGTAGAACTCGACTTAAGTAGTAGAGTGCTCTTTCTTTCCCTTGGTCATTTTCTTGTGCCCATAACGCGCCTAAAGAACCTTCAAGGGCGGTCGTGTAAAGAATGAAAGGCTTTCCCTTAACCGGAGCAGCCAAAACTGGAGGGCTCTGCAGGTATTGCTTGATCTCATCCAGTGCGCCTTGGCATTTGTGATCCCAGATGAATGGAGTTCCCTTCTTCATCAGGTGGCTATAAGGACGACACTTGCCAGAGAGGTTGGCTATAAATCGTCGTATGTATGCGAGCTTCCCTTGAAGAGATCGCAGCTGTTTAAGAGTTCTTGGCGGAGGCATTTCCATAATCGCCTTGATCTTGGACGGATCTATTTCAATACCTCGATGTCGAACAATGAATCCCAGGAATTTGCCTGAGGAAACTCCGAATGCACACTTAAGCGGGTTCATCTTCAAGTTGTATTGCCGAAGGCGTTGAAATACGGTCTTCAGATGCTCGAGATGTTCCTCATATGATTTGCTTTTAATAACGAGGTCGTCGATATAGCATTCAACGATTTCGTGTATAAGGTCATCGAAGATCTTCGTCATGGCCCTCTGATAGGTGGCACCGGTGTTCTTTAAACCGAAGGGCATCACCTTGTAGCAGAATATACCCAAAGGAGTCCTGAAGGCGGTGTGCTTCTGGTCTTCGGGATGCATCTTTATTTGATTATACCCTGATGAGCCGTCCATAAAGGAGAAAACTTCATGAGTGGACGTGTTGTCTATCATCAGCTCGGTGACTGGCACTGGGAAATCGTCCTTCGGACAAGCTTTATTAAGATCCCGGAAGTCTACCCATATATGCACTGTCCCGTTTTTCATCACCGGGACGATGTTGGCGATCCATTCAGGGTATTGAACCTCCTGGATGAAGCCAGAGTCGATCAGCTTCTTGACCTCGGCATTGATGCTCATCTCAAGCTCGAGTCGCATTCTCCTCGGCGCCTGTTTGACTGGCTTGACGTCCGGGGATATCGCCAATTTATGCACGGCAATTTCTGGATTTAGTCCCGGCATTTCGGAATAATTCCACGCGAAGCAATCTCTATGCTGTAGAAGCACGTCTTTTAACGCAACTACCCTTTCTTCAGATAGTAGCTCGCTGATGAATGTCGGTCGCAGATTGTCTGCTGATCCCAACTCAATTTTCTTAAGGTTATCTGCAGTGGTATGGATTCCATCTTCCAGTTCTTTCGGCGCTGGTGGGAAATCTGAGATTACCTCATCGTTGTTGTTTTTGAAGCACCAGGGAAGGTCATCCATGTTCTCGGGCTCTTCTTTTGATATCGTTATCACGTGACAAGTACGAATTCGCTTCCAATCCCAATGCGGAACTGGCTCTTCTTTCGTGGCCTTGGGCTCGTGCTTCTGTGGCGGCGTTACTTTCCAGTTGTCAGACAAAGCGAACTTGCCGAGCTGGTACTGATCTTCGACCTAATTCTTAATGGTGAAGCAGTCTTCGAGCGGGTGCCCTATTATTCGATGGTAAGAGCAATAGTTTGGGTCAGAGACTTCGCTTGCTTGTTCGGGGTGCTTGGACTCCGGCAGTGTGAGCATCTGATGTTTTAGAGCAAGCTCAAATATCCTCCTCGTCTTATCCCGAGGAAAAGAGTATGCTCGACTCATTTTCTTCATGAGGGATAGATCAATAACGCTCGCCTCCCGTTTGCGTGACTTCTTAGCCCTGCTTTGTTGCTGTTGAGCGCCTTTTTGGCCTTTCGACTTATTTCTACTTTTGTGCTGAGCTTTCTTTATAAAAGGTTGACAAAGAGCGGTATTTTCATCCTTTACGGCCTGTTGGAGAAGGCGTTGCGTCTTGGCTTTCTCATAGATGGCCGTCTCACGGTGGTGATCATCTCGGACTTTTTGACCATCTTTCTTTATAAGTTTGTCCATTTGTTCTTCGAACGACGGACTGGGCTCTTTTGCATCTGGAACTTTCACTGGCTTAGGATTAGCGTCCTCCCATTGAGCATCCGCTTCTTCGTCGAGGTCATACACGACGTAACAGCTGGGCAGTAACTCTCGCTTCTTTGACCGGATGTATCCAAGCTCTTTTGTTTCCATTCTCCCATTAGGCAGTTTGCGTTGAGTCCCGGGAACGTTCCAGACCCTGTCATAGAACTTGGCCTCTCTAACGGTCTGTTTGAAGGATATCCCCTGGCGTTTCAGCAGCTCCTTCAAACCCTCTGTATAATATCTAGGAAGACGGATAGGCTGAAGCCTGTCGAGCGCAGGATCCGCGCCATGCCAGATTTCTTTTTTCACCTTGGTTTCTTCAGAGCGGTAAAATAGAATTGCTTTTTCGCTTTCTCGTTTGGGAGGGATATAGAATGTCCGCAGCTCTTCTACACTGTAGATATTAAGTGCATCCAATTCTTTATGATGCTCAGGCGGCACCATGGCGACTTGTAGACTTTGCTCTTCGTCAGCGGACATTTGTATTAAAGGTCGAGCAGAGAATACGGCATGGACTTCATCTTCCGAGTCACTGCCAAAGATCAATGTAGGAGTCGATGGTCCCGGCTTGTTGTGTTGGGGCGGATCCGAATAAACCATCTCCTCTTCTTCTTCAGTATCACTGCCGAAGACAGGGATGGTAGCGTTAGTTTTATTCTCTGGCTTGTAACACTTCTCTGTGTCTTCGAAACTCGGTAAGAAGTATTTGGCATCTTCATATTTGCGGACCTCGTTCACAGAGAACGGGTTCAGTTCTCCCGTCACGGTATACTCGAAACCATCCTTAAAATACTTCATACACTGATGTTGTGTAGAAGGGATGATGTTGTACTCGTGTAACCATGGTCGACCGAGCAAAGCGTTGTAACATGTCTTGGCGTCTATGACGTGGAACTTAATGTCCGTGACGAGTAGCCCGAAGCGTAGCGTCAGTATCACAGATCTAAGGGTCTTTGACGATTGGGAGTCGAACCCGGAGATGGTGATCTTGTCCCGAGCAAGGTGCTGGACGCTCATGCAGATTTCCTTCAACACCCGTATGTTGAGTAGGTTAACAGATGACCCGTTATCGATCAGGATTTTGCCAATCTTTATATCATGGCAGTATCCCGAGACATAGAGAGGGCGATTGTGTTCGCACGTCCCAAGTAGAAGGTCTTCATCGCCAAAAGTAACATCGGCCGTATGCACTTCCTCCAATTCATCTTTCATCTTTTCCTCGGCCAGGCATGCTTGGAATTGTTCTGGGTCTTGGAGCGCCTTAATCAACGAATCTCTCGCCTCTTTTGATAGCAAAAGGGCATCAAGAATGCTGAGCTGTGAGGGCAGCTTCCTCAGATGTGCTAAGACGTTGTAGTCCACCTTATTCTTCTTTAGTGGGGCTTTGGCAGCTAGCTCTTCCACCACTTGGTCATCTAAGACGATATCTTCAGAGGCCTTTTCTTTCCCTTTATCTTTCCTGTTCGAGGGTCCGAGGTTCTTTTCGGGTAGCGTGCAATTACGTAGCCGGATATTTTCGCAAACCTTCGGTTCTTCTTCTTTTCTCGAATCGGACTCTTTAAAGAGGGGGGCAAGTTCTAGCTCTTCATCAGAATCACTCCCAAATGTAGGCACTTGCGGTTTACCGGTGTTAATCATGCAACAATCGTTAGCAGTTCTTTTAAGCCCTTCGGTTGTATTTCTTTGCTCCCGACGAGTTTTACGCTTTTCCCTCTTAAAGCATTGTCGATGAGCAACATATCCTTGCCACCATCTATCGAAAGCTTTGCACTCTTGAGTGGGATGCGAAATCTTTTGATGATATAAGCAATAGGAGGGGTGCGTTTCCCTTTCACCAGTGACGCTTCCTTCAGAGGATGGTAGCTTCATGCCCATTGATATGGCCTTAGCAAACTTCTTTCTCATCTTGAATTGGCTTTTGTCGGTAGCGGAGGTGTTTAGCTCCAACGGGATCGTTTCAGCTCCTTCATCAAGTCGTTGGTGTTTGGCCCTTTCGAATATAACCGCCTCGCGCTCCCGATCAGCTTTACTTTTCAACCGAGCTTCATTAAGGAATGCGTCAATTACTTCATCTGATGGCCCCAGAACTTTTGGTTCAGAATCTGCCCCCAGCGTTTCAGTACAAGGGGTCTCCTCATCGTTCGAATGGGAAATCATATGATAGCCCGCCATGCATTCTTCAGCTTCATCTGACGAACTTTCTCCCTCACCTTCCTCTTGAAAGACGTGGTTGAGGAACTCTTGGAGCGTAATGGGAGTCCGTGCCTTTTGGTTGTATTCATCCAACGCGTCAATTTGCTTTTGTAAGTCCGTGCGCTTGTCGCCAGGCTTCACGGGCTTCTTAGATTTCTTCTTCTTCTTTTTCGAAGATTTTGACGGCTGGCTGCAAGTGCTTGAACCACCACCATCGGTCTTTGGAGTTGGACGTGGCTTCAACATCCCTTCAATGACCTGCGGTTCCAACGGGTTCTTCCACTCGATCGCTGGACATGTCTGAAGATCGTTTAGCATCCTCTTTGTCTTGGCTGATAATACAACCTCCTAAGGAGCTTCTTCAATGACAGAGCATGTTGCCCCCGGCGTATTCGTCCCCTCAGAGGTGTGTGGCTGCGGGGGATTCACCTCTAAGGGGACCGGACGTGGCTTCAACATCCCTTCACTTGGTTGTAACGGACCGTACGTGCCCCTTGAGGATAGGATGGGACACCCTTATTCATTTCCCCGCGATAAAACGAGAAGGTTGTTCGAGCTGGCGTTGCGCAACAGACTCATAAATTTATCGGATAATGCGAACTTGCCCTGTCGGTACTGGTTTTCAAGCCAATTTTTGAAAACGTAGCAGTCTTCAATCGGATGGCCTAGTACTCGATGGTAAGGACAGTAGTTGGGTTCGTTGACGTCACTTGGTTGTAACGGACGTTTTGGATCCGGCAAATTTATGAGTCTGTTGCGCAACGCCAGCTCAAACAACCTCCTCGTTTTATCGCGGGGAAAGGAATAAGGGTGTCCCATCCTATCCTCAAGGGGCACGTACGGTCACATATTATTTTGACGAGCAACCGGCTTCGAGTCGCTCGGTTGTTGTTGAGCATTAGCGACGACAATCACTTTTCCCTTCCCTTTATCACTTCGGGAGTCCAGCTTTGGAAGAGGAGGTTTGTGGCCCATCTGATCCATCTGTGCTAGTTTGTCAATCAAGGCCTGGAAGGTAGTTGGCTTGAAAAACATCATAAACTGTGAGATGGTTGCTTGTGGATCGAGGGTTCCCACAAACATACCCACCGCGGGAGCTTCTTCAATGCGTTGCTCACACTTCGACCATAAGTTCCGCCATCGTATAGTGTACTGAACCCACGTCTCGCCGGGTTTTACCTTGGCGTTAATCAGTGCTGTCATCGGGGTACGCTCACTGGCGCTTGCAAAACGCTGAGTAAACAGCAGCTCCATCTCCGCGAAGGTTTTAATAGAGTCATTCGGGAGTTCAGAGTACCATTCGAACGCCGTATCTGATAAGCTTCCAACAAACTGGCGAAGCAACAGCTTGTCATCACCGCCGATGTTGCCGCAGAGTGCCCTGAACTGGGCAACATGCTGATGAGGATTGCCCGTCCCTTTGTAGACATGGAACTTGGGAATCGTATAACCTGGCGGGTACTTGATTTGATCGTACCAACTCGGATATGGTCTCCCCGTTTTCACGACCTGGCCGGCTGTTTCGGTTGCATGATGAACCCGTATTTGCTGGGCGATGTATTCATCCAAATCAGCTTTAGAGATTGTATCCTCTTTAGCTGTGGACAAAACTGGTGGAGGATTCGACGTCTCTCCCCTATCGTCTTCAAGAATGATCGGGGGATCTTCAGCAGGTGGATCTTGTTGGATCATCATACCCACCATATCCTGGAACAGGAGGGCCATTTTCTTTATGTTGGCTGCCTGCTCCGCAGCTTCTTTATCTTTCTTCTCCAGTACGCGACGAAGGAATTCAGCGTCTGTTTCTTGTTCTTGACGCTCGTCCGAGGATGCTTCAAGGTTTTCTTTTGGCCCTGTAAGTGCTGCCATAGCGTTCATCATTTCTTGGAGCTTCTGCTGCTGCTCCTGAGCCTTGGTCACTGACCTCATGTGCGGTCTATGACCTGTTGATATGCGGCTATCCTCTTTTCCCGATGCCATGTAAACCGTATGAACTGTTATACCCCGTGACTTGGGGCGTTTAGGTTCACCATTTTTAACTTTTGCCGCTGACGCGGGGGTTTTCTCTGGCCTTCTTCTTTTATGGGCCGTTGAAGTTGAAGGGGCCATTGCAGTGGGCACCCTAGCGACTGTCATCCTTTCCTGTTTGATCGGATGGTACTTTTCTCTTTCCACCTTCGCCTTTTTCTGTTGACGAGAGCGATCTGGGTCAATTACGGAGTCTTGAACTCTCCGCCAAACTTTATAAATTTTTGAGGACAGCCGTTGAGGGGGTTGTTCTTGCTTCGTTTCTGGAACTCTCTCCGCAGGTGGAGGAGATCTCTTCAATGTAGCGGTTGGAGAGTTCTTCCGTACCCTTCTCAGCAGTTCAAAGCTGTTCCCAGTTGGAACAGCAGCGTTGACTTCCACCACTGGAGCCGGTGGAGTTAGCCCTGAGGGGGAGTTTCCCCCTGCCTTCCTCACTCGTTGCCAATGGCGACGTCGAGCATGGCGAGCCGTTGGGATTGGCTCAGAGATAGAGACAGCCTCTTTTTGCCCCCTGTCTGAATGAGGCTCCGCTGGTGTTAACCTCTCAAAAACTGAGGTTGTCCTTTGAGGGATGATATTCAACCTGTCGAAGACGGATCCTCGAGCAGGGGCAGGAGCAGGAATCGTTAGTCTTGAAAAGACTGATTCTTTGACAGGGGAAGCCGCCTTGACGACTTTTGGAGCAGCAGTTATTGCCTTCCTCGGGACAGCCAATTTAGAGTTCTGATCCAGCCTGGCAAAAACCGAGGCTATTGGTTTGGCAGTGAGCGACCCGGTGACAGGGGTCGTCGTAGCAGTGAGCCGTTCGAAGACCGACTTCTTGTTCACTTCAGGTGCAGGTATTGGCATAGAGAAGCTTGTAGGAGAAATCATGGTCCCGAAAAACAGGCCGGTGGTGGCCTGGGTCACTTGGTCTACTGGCAGAGTGAGGAAGGAAGCCGCTTGGGGCCCATATGCTACACCTCCGGGGGAGGTGGAGCGTCCATTGCAGTGGCACTTCGAGCAGTTGGTGCAGTTAGAGGCCATTGATGCTTGAGTTCTGCGTCAGGCAAAAGACCAAATCTTAGTAACTTGAGATCCAAAAGCAACCATTTAACAAACCGCGATTGGTTCGCGAAGACGACACACGAAGTGTGGAGTGAAAAGAGGAAAAGGTCCCACCGGGCGTGCCAGAATCTGTTCCCCTCCGAAGGACGGCGCACAGAACCGCGGTGTCCTGACGCTGAGATTCGGGGCAGATGCTATTTGGTTTTATCCGTCCACCTCTCCGAAGATGCCAAGTTGATTTATGGCACCATGTATCGGAGGTTTAGACGGATGCGGCCGATGTAGCAGACTTTGTCAGATTCCCCCTCGCTTGAGGGGTTTTTGATTGTGGGGACGATCTTCCCTGCAGGCGCAAGCCCCTGCAGTTAATTACGCTACCGCATCGCGATAACAACTTTCTCCTTCTCCGGAATTTCACTTCGTGTCGTGTGTGTTTGTTTTGTTTGTGGTTGCCCGTGGATTGTATACGGAGACTGAATAATGTCGTCGCCCGTAGGACGTGGACTAATCCAAATCCGTATTTACTTAGATTTGGGTTTGGTGTTTTTAGTTTAAGGATGCATTAGTCGCGTTGCGGCTAAGATCAACTTAAACGTTCGTTAAGGATACAATAGTCCTGTTTGAGACTAAGATCAACTTAACGTGATAATCCATTTAATATCTGGCCATCGGGACTCGTCACCTCTCTAACGTCGTAGAAGGATTACAACGGCAGATGTCAGAGGAGTTCAGAGATGTACCCTTGAACCCAAGTCGATTTGGAGTTTTATAGTCCATTTAAATGTTTAAGGATACGTTAGCCGTATTTGGGGCTAAGCTCAACTTAAACGGGACCGTTTAGATCCGGCAAAAGAGCATTTGGGAGCTCTATTGTTCCAGTTTAGAGACGTAGTGGTCCATGTTCCAATTTAGGGACGTGGTGGTCCACCATTAGTTTAAGGACGTTTCGGTCCAATATTAGTTTAGGGACGTTTCGGTCCAACATTAGTTTAGGGACGTTTCGGTCCAGCATTAGTTTAGGGACGTTTCGGTCCACGAGTTTAAGGACCCCGCAGTCCGTATTGATGTGTGGTCGTTGGGACCCGTCACCTCTTTGACGTCGTTGAGGAATTACAACGATGGATGTCAAAGGAGTTCGGAGATGTACCCTCGAACCGGATATAAATTGATTTGAGAGAGCATTTGTGCTCAGTTCAATTTAATTTAAGGACTTACGGCCAGAATTGGGCTAAGTCCGGTTGAAAATGTTCAACATTTTATTTATTTTTAGTCCATTAGACCTGTGCTAGGGCTTTGCCCACACTTAAATAATGCATTGCATTACTTCTACTTTCTTGTTTGGGCTCTACCCATAAAAGATGCAGAGCATCAATTTATTTTGGGCTCTGCAAGGCATCTGCATAGCATTTTATTATTTTTGTTTGGGCTTTGCCCATTTATAAATGATGCAGAGCATCAATTTAATTAGGCATGTTTGGTCTTTTAATTGGGCTTGGCCCTGCATTGCATTTGTTAGGCGCTTTGCGCCACTCACTGAGCGCAAGCGCTTGTGGTGAAGACACGTGTCATGCTCTGGTGAGCGCAAGCGCAACAGTGCAGTGCGCTGCGCTAGTGCGCTGCGCTGTTGCGCTGCTGACACGTGGCGCGCTCTGGTGAGCGCAAGCGCAACAGTGCAGTGCGCTGGGCTAGTGCGCTGCGCTGTTGCGCTGCTGACAGGTGGCACGCTCTAATGAGTTGCGCCAACTCCAGAGAGCAAAACTCTTATTTCAAGAGCGCATAGCGCAAGTGGTTTAGATGCTGACACGTTGCGCTCTCCCAAGAGCGCAACAGCGCAGTTTGCAAGTGCAAAGCACCAAGAATCTTTTAGATTCAAGAACAGAAGTGCAAAGCACTATTTGATTTCTTGATCTAATTTAGATCAAAGAAAAATAAGTTTTTTCTTGTTTTTCTTATCTCAGAGAACCAAAGGTTCATGAAAAGTGCAAAGCACTATTTTTATTTTATTTTTATTAAAGATCATTGATCTTGTTTTTAGATCTATGTTCTGTTCCTAAGAGAACTTTCTCTTTTTTCTAAAGGTTTTTACATTTTTTTATTCTTGAGGAGTTTCTCAGAGTTCTCTTCTCTCCTTCTTTTTTTTTTTTAGAAAGATGTTCATGCCTTTTAATTGAGGCCTGGGGTCCTTTTTATAGTGCCCATAAATTAGTTAAATTTGTTAAAGAGATCTTTCTCTGAGTGATTTGGGGAATTTTCCCCACCGTTGGATCTTTGATCCAAGGGCTTCTGCTTTGCAGAAGAAAATCTTCTTGTTTTAATAAGAACAGAAAAGATTTCTTAAAATTTTAATTCTGTTTGGCGCAGATGCCCCAGCGCGTGACACGTGTCGCGCAGCGCACAACGCAGCGCAACTGCGCTAGCGCATCTGCGCTGACACATGTCGCGCAGCGCACAGCGCAGCGCAACTGCGCTAGCCTATCTGCGCTGACACGTGTCGCACAGTGCAGCGCAACTGCGCTAGCGCATCAGCGCTGACACGTGCCGCGCAGCGCAGTGCCTGCGCAACTGAAGCGTTGCTTCCTTTAATAGGGCTTTACTCTGATTGGGCGCGCCTTCTTGGGCGCTGCGCTCCCTGCGCTAACGTGTCTGATTTTGACACGTGGCGCTCTGCGCGCAGCGCAAAGAATCTGAAGCGTTGCTTCAGTTATTAAAGTTTAAATTTTCCAAGAAGAGCTTTGCTCTGATTGGGGGGGAGATGAAGCGTTGTTACATCTCCCGCCTCGGAATTTGAACAGAGCTTTGCTCTGATTGGGGTAAACAGGAACTATTCTGAAATGCCAGGACTAGATCCAGAAATTGCTGTGCATAAATTGGCGATATCCTCGGACGTCAAGCCAGTCAAACAAGCGCCGAGAAGAATGCGGCTCGAGCTTGAGATGAGCGTCAACGCCGAAGTCAAGAAGCTGATCGACTCTGGGTTTATCCAGGAGGTTCAGTATCCCGATTGGATCGCCAACATCGTCCCGGTGATGAAGAAAAATGGGACAGTGTGCATATGCGTGGACTTCCGGGATCTCAATAAAGTCTGCCCGAAGGACGATTTCCCAGTGCCAGTCACCGAGCTGATGATAGATAACATGTCCACTCACGAGGTTTTCTCCTTCATGGATGGCTCATCAGGGTATAATCAGATAAAGATGCATCCTGAAGACCAGAAGCACACCGCTTTCCGGACCCCTTTGGGTATATTCTGCTACAAGGTGATGCCCTTCGGTCTAAAGAACGCCGGTGCCACCTATCAAAGGGCCATGACGAAGATCTTCGATGACCTTATACATGAAATCGTCGAATGCTATATCGACGACCTTGTGGTTAAGAGCAAATCATACGAAGAGCATTTAGAGCATCTGAAGACCATATTTCAGCGCCTGCGACAATACAACTTGAAGATGAACCATCTCAAGTGCGCATTCGGAGTTTCCTCGGGCAAATTCCTAGGATTCATCATCCGACACCGGGGTATCGAAATAGATCTGTCAAAGATCAAGGCGATCATGGAAATGCCTCCGCCAAGGACTCTCAAGCAATTGCGGTCTCTCCAAGGAAAGCTCGCGTACATCCGGCGATTTATAGCCAACCTTTCAGGCAAGTGCCGCCCTTACAGTCACCTGATGAAGAAGGGAACCCCTTTCGTTTGGGATCACAAATGCCAGAGCGTGCTGGACGAAATCAAGCAATACCAGCATAATCCGCCAGTGCTGGCCGCCCCAGTCAAGGGAAAACCCCTCATTCTTTATACAACCGCCCTCGAAGGTTCCTTAGGCGCATTATGGGCGCAAGAGAACGATCAAAGGAAAGAAAGAGCACTCTACTATTTGAGTCGGGTTCTACTGGGGGCAGAAAGCAACTATCCCCCCATTGAAAAACACTGTCTGGCGTTGATCTTCGCGATAACAAAGCTCAGGCACTATGCGTTGGCGCATGAATTCCGTCTCATTTCGAAGGTGGACCCCCTTAAATATTTGATGTCAAAGGCCATATTGACGGGGAGGCTCGCTAAATGGACCCTGCTCTTGATAGAGTTCTCGATAACCTATCAACCTCTTAAGGCAGTGAAAGGCCAGGCCATCGCCGAATTCCTCGCTGAGCATCCGATACCTGCCGATTCTCCTCTGAATTGCGAGTTGCCAGACGAACATGTGTTTGATGCAATCGACGGTAGTGATACCCGATGGGAACTCTATTTTGATGGAGCGTCTTCCGTAAAGAAGCGCAAGTAAAGCACCCCTATAATCAAATCGGGGGTAGGCCTCATCTTCGTAACTCCACAAGGAGGGATAATGCGCTTTGCTTTCTCCTTAACAGAGCCGAGGACGAACAATGAAGCTGAATACGAAGCTTTGATAGCAGGCCTCGAGATCGCCATCGATATGGGAATTGAAAACCTCCTCATATACGGAGACTCCCAATTGGTCGTCAGCCAAGTAAACGGCGACTACCAAACGTGTAAACCAGAGCTGGTAACATACGGCGAGAAGGTGCAGCAATTACTGACTCAAATCCCCTCCTACGTGCTGGAAAGCATACCGCGTGCAGAAAATAGCAAGGCGATGCGTTAGCCAAACTCGCTAAAGAACTGGCCGACGAGAACCTCGATGACGTAAGAATCATGGTACAAAGCCGTCGGGTGCTTGCCCCAGCAGAAATATCTCTGGAATCATCCGAAAAAAGGGAGCAACTGAGCAGACGGCCCTGCGAATAAATGACCAGGAAAAGGCTGAGGATTAGAGAGAAGTCTTTACAGACTACTTCAAATACCGTCGAACGCCTGAAGATGCGTCCTCAAGACATCAGCTCATGAAACGAGCTCTGTCTTTCGCTTTCGTCAATGATACTCTGTACAAGAGGTCGTTTCATTCTCTGTGGTTGAGATGTCTGGGACCTGACGAAGCAAAAAGAGTCGTTCAGGAAGTTCACGACGGACTCTGCGGTTCTCACCAAGCGGGCCCGAAGATGAAGTTGAAAATTAAACGGATGGGTTACTACTAGCCCACGATGATTCAGGACTGCCTCGAATATGCGAAGCAATGCCACTCATGCCAAATCCACCGGGACTTCATCCACCAGCATCCAAACCCACTACACCCAACGGTGGCTAGCTGGCCGTTCGAAATGTGGGGGACTGACATAGTCGGCCCTATCGAACCAGCATCGTCCAGAGGACATCGTTCCATCCTGGCGACGACTAACTACTTCTCCAAATGGGCAGAAGCAGTACCGCTGAGAGAAGTGAAGACGGAGAATACCCTCCATTTCTTCAAGACGCACGTAATCTATCGGTTTGGAACTCCGCGACGGATCATCTCAGATAACGGGCCAGCTTACAGAAGCCACAAGATCAGTCGCTTCGTGCAACAACATAATATAGACTGGAGATATTCCTCAGTTAATAATCCCCGAGCTAACGGTCTAGCTGAGGCTTTCAACAAGACCTTGACGAAGATCGTGAAGAAGACGGTGTCCCAAAATAAGAAGGACTGGCACGAAAGACTGCAAGAAGCTCTCTGGGCGTATCGAACTACGTTCAAGACGGCCACGAACACAACGCCATACGCGTTGGTATTCGGTACAGAAGCAGTACTCCCCCTCGAGATAGAATTACCTTCTCTACGAGTGGCAGTCCATTACGAGCTGACGGACGAATAAAATGCTCACCTTCGGCTTGAGGAGCTTGATGCCCTTGATGAAACCCGGCTCATAGCACAACAAAATCTGGAAGCTTATAAAGCAAAGATGACGCGCTCATATGAAAGATTGACCAGGCCGAGGACATTCCGCCAAGGCGAGCTCATGCTAGTAGTCAAAAGACCTATGATCCCCAATCGCGCCAAGCGGAGAAAATTCGAGCCAAACTATGAAGGCCCGTATATCATAGACAAGGTCTACTAGGGTGGAGCATATCTACTCATGGATATGCACGGTGAAAGGCCTTTCAGGCCAATAAACGGTCGCTTCCTAAAGAAATACTACACTTAATGAGTCACAGCCTAGGTCAATGATAGATGACGATGACTATGTCCGCTCGCTATCTTCCTAAGCCCAAACTCTATAAGTAGTAGCCGGCCTTCTTCAACAACGAACCGAAACGTCCTTAAACTAATGACGGACCACTACGTCCTAAAACTAGCTGTTGACCGAGATGTCGATAAACTACGGTGGATTGAAACATCACAAAGCCGATATAAAAAAAATATTAAAAAATAATAATAAACGGTATGTCCATAAGCAAAATGGACACGGATGAAACCCGAAAGGGCTCCGTGAGTAAAAACAGCAGGGCTACCGGCAAGTGTTTATGAAAACCTGAAAGGGCGCAACCTCGATAGAAAAATAGAATAAAAAAAAGAAATAAAAAAGAAATAAAAAAGATAATAAAAAAAACGGTATGTCCATAAGCAAAATGGGCACGGATAAAAACCCGAAAGGGCTCCGTGAGTAAAAACAGCAGGGCTACCGGCGAGTGTTCGTAAAAACCCAAAAGGGCGCGACCTCGTTTAAAAAAAAAGAAAAAGAAAAGAAAAAAAAACGGTATTTCCATAAGCAAAATGGGCATGGATGAAAACCCGAAAGGGCTCCGTGAGTAAAAACAGCAGGGCTACCGGCGAGTGTTCGTGAAAACCCGAAAAGGCGCAACCTCGTTAAAAGACACTTACAGAGTCCTCTCGACCTTGTAAGGAGAAACCACCCGCGTGAGATCCTTACGACTCACAAAGGAGCAACACACTTAGGGATCCCTACGATTCCTAAGGAGAAATTACACTTGCGAGATCCTCACGACTCGTAAGGAGAACTCTCTTATGGGACCCTCACGTCTCATAAGATTTGAAAGTCTTAAGTTACAGAGACCTAAACCAGTGCTTAAGCAACCCCCACAACCTTCGATATTGCCCTACAAGTGGTTCAATACTGACCCTTGTATACAATCCATAGGCGCGAGTAAACATTTCCCTAATCAAGTCCCATCCGTGACTGGGGATATGTTCGCATGGTGAACAACCCTTGTAAGTTCTCTCGACTTATAAGGAGAAAACCCTCTTGTAGGATCCTTACGACTTACAGAGGAACATGCACTTAGGAATCCTAACGATTCCTAAGGAGAAAACACACCTACGAGATTCTCACGACTTGTAGGGAGAAATACCTTCGTGAGACCCTTACGGCTCATGAAGTCAAAAGGCTTAGTTGACAGGACCCTAACCCTGTTCGCTAAGCCACCTTTGTTCAACATCGGCAGAGGCAAATGATGATTCGCTCCTGGAAACATCCCAGTTGTAGAGGTGCTGATGCCGAAATCGGTGTCTAATTCCAGGCTTACAGCGAAAAGCCAGCAGGCCGCACATGCATACGAAATAGCCGAAATGATGGGGCAACTTGCAACAAAAACAGCAAGTAAAAATGTATGCATACAAAATAGTCGAAATGATTGGGCAACTCGCAATAAAAAGCAGCGAGTAAAAATAAAATAAATAGCCGAAATGATTGGGCACCGCGAAAAATAGCCGAAATGATTGGGCAATCGCGACCTTCGCGATATAAAAGCTGAAATGATACAGCATCGCGGAAATAAAAAAAATGAAAAAATGAATGAAACTTTTGCCCTACAGGTGAGATCACATCGATCCCTGTACAAAATCCAAGGGCACAAACAAAGAGGGAACCATACTTTTCCAACAGGCTCCACCAGAAAGCGAAGCGAAACCTCGACGGTTCACTAACAACCTAGAGACAACCGCAACATTCGTCTCGATACAGCAGACGCAGTGCCAGCAAACGAAGCGAAGGCCAAATTCCTAGCTTCACGGTCTTAACGGCAAGTCATATAAAGCCCTAAAGACAATTGGAGATCATCTCACCCCAAATGGAATGATCACCACTTCGACGTTCGTCTCTACACAACAGACGAAATGTCACTACAGCGTCCCTCCTCCAACAGGATTCGGACACACCACAGCAAGCGAAGCAAAGGCCAAATTCCTAGCTTCAAGGTCTTGACGGTAACTCATATAAAACCTGAGAGACCACCAGAGATTGTCTCAACCCCAGAGAAATCAGTGTCCTTGGCAACCACCTCGAGTCAGGGAAACCAGTGTCCTTGACGAGAGCACCTCGATTTGCGTCGACCCGCAAAGAAATCAGTGTCTTTGCAGGAATACCTCGACTCGTCTCAACCCCAGGGAAATCAGTGTCCTTGGCAACCTCCTCGAGTAAGGGAAACCAGTGTCCTTGACGAGAGCACCTCGATTCACGTCGACCCACAGGGAAATCAGTGTCTTTGCAGGAATACTTCGACTCGTCTCAACCCCAGGGAAATCAGTGTCCTTGGCAACCTCTTCGAGTCAGCAAGACCAGTGTCCTTGATGAGAGCACCTCGATTCGCGTCGACCCGTAGGGAAATCAGTGTCTTTGCAGGAAAACCTTGACTCGTCTCAACCTCAGGGAAATCAGTGTCCTTGGCAACCTCCTCGAGTCAGGGAAACCAATGTCCTTGACGAGAGCACCTTGATTCATGTCGACCCGCAGGGAAATCAGTGTCTTTACAGGAATACCTCGACTCGTCTCAACCCCAGGGAAATCAGTGTCCTTGGCAACCTCCTCGAGTCAGGGAAACCAGTGTCCTTGACGAGAGCACCTCAATTCGCGTCGACCCACAGAGAAATCAGTGTCTTTGCAGGAATACTTCGACTCGTCTCAACTCCAGGGAAATCAGTGTCCTTGGCAACCTCCTCGAGTCAGGGAAACCAGTGTCATTGACGAGAGCACCTCGATTCGCGTCGACCCGTAGAGAAATCAATGTCTTTGCAGGAATACCTCGACTCGTCTCAACCCCAGGAAAATCGATGTCCTTGGCAACCTCCTCGAGTCAGGGAAACCAGTGTCCTTGACGAGAGCACCTCGATTCGCGTCGACCCGCAGGGAAATCAGTGTCTTTGCAGGAATACCTCAACTTGTTTCAACCCCAGGGAAATCAGTGTCCTTGGCAACCTCCTCGAGTCAGGAAAACCAGTTTCCTTGACGAGAGAACCTCGAGTCGTGTCGACCCGCAGAGAAATCAGTGTCTTTGCAGGAATACCTCGACTCGTCTCAACCCCAGCGAAATCAGTGTCCTTGGCAACCTCCTCGATTCAGGGAAATCAGCATCCTTGACGAGAGCATCTCAATTTGCGCCGATCCGCAGAGAAATCAGTGTCTCTACAGGAATATACGACGCCAGTAAAGCGGAGCCGCGGCGAATTTCCCAGCTCTATGACTCGACAGTACATCAATGACCGAGAGTCAAACCCCTGACCCCATGAAAGGCGGATAAGGGCAACTTCACCCATCACTTGCGAGTCCTCACGACTCGTAAGGGAGTAACTTCTCTTGTGAGATCCTTCCGACTCTCAAGAGAAAACGCACTTAGGAATCCTCACGATTCCTAAGGAGAAAATACACCTACGAGATCCTCTCGAACCGTAGGGAGAAAAGTCTTTATGAGACCCTCACGGCTCATAGAGTTGAAAAGTCTTTGGCAGCTGATCTGAACCTGCCTCCTAAGCCATCACTACCTCCTGAAGAAGCCAAGACAGGATGCTCGTTCTATCATCTGTTGACCATGTTTACTAAGGTAACATGCTGATAATAAAAGAAGGAGAAGGCAAAGAAATGACACAAGACATTTTGAAGAATGTATATCTTTTATTCATAAACATGATTGAGTACAAGATACATTGTGTTAAAGAATAAAAAAAATACATTTTTATTTACAAGTACAAATGATACAAAATGGTTATGGAAAAGGAGGTGTCTTCAACAAATCCGCGAGCTGCTCTCGCACTTCCTTCAACGCCTCCTCCTGAGCGGCTGCCGTGGCCACATCTGCTTCCACCTGGGCCCGCTGCTGCAGGTAGGATGAAAGCTGCTCCTCAACTGCCTGCTGGGCTGCCTCCTGATTTGGTGCATCCCGCTCGACGACGTCAAGCTTCTGTCTCAATGTTAACTCTTCGGAGATGCATCGCAGAAGGCCTTCAAAGATAACCTTCAGCTGTGCAGCGTTTGCATCCACCTGAGCCTGCAGTTGGGCAGATTTTCTCGAAGTCTCGCCGCGCTCCTTACGCCTTAAAGCAACTTCTTGTTCGAGATGGCGGAAGTAAGGAGCGCTCTACTCGATCCATGCCGCCCGTTGAGCGCTCGCGGCCAAGATCTCGGAGGCAGGACGCATAGACTCCAGTTGATGCAGGCGGGCCTCGATTTCCCTGCAATGATTAACTCAAAACTCGACGACGCCTTCATTATGAAAATTTACAAGTGTCGCCAGCATCGGATTAACCTCTGCAGCGAAATCTGCGGCAGATGGGGGAGCGCTCGCGTCAAGCTCTTCGACGTATCCGCTCAGCATGCCCAAACTCATTGCAGCACCCTTTGAAGATGGATGTCTCAAGAAGGGGCTTGCCGGCATTGTGAGGCGAGACTCGAAGGGGACCGGAATCAGAATGACAGCTGAAAAACAAAATACGATCAGATGACGGTTCAAGAAATATAAGAAAGTCATCGATGGGATAGTTTACTATACCAGCTGCAGCAGGCGGCAAAGCCGGGAGGGCCGGTGGCGCGACCGATCTTACATCTCCTCCTTCGATTTGTAGCACTGCAATCAGGGCGAGGAAGAGTCAGAAATAATTGCATTATTGAAAAAAGAAGAGTATTAATTGAAAACTATACTCACTAGCGCCACTGGAAGAAGCGAGCTCCGACGGGAAGGAGAAGTGCGGGTGCAGCACCTGGTAAAGGTGATCAAAAAGCACTCCTACAAGGACGCAATAGTATAACGTCAATACATGAATTATACGGCCGAGAGATGAAACTGATGGATCACAAATCCATACCTTCCAGCATCTGCGATGGTACAGGAGAAGGCTGAGAGGTAGCCACCGCCAATGCAGTAGCTGACGGCGCTCCCTCGAGCAATGGAGCGTCAGCACTGGCCGCACCGGCGTTAAAAACAAAGATAAACCTGTCAGGAAGGATTGCAAGATAAAAAAAGGGACGGTAACCCGAAATTTACCTGATGAGCTGCCAGCCGAAACGGAGGCATCTCCCTCTTAGTTATTTCAGCTATAGGGGTGACCTCCTCATGCCCCCTGTGTTGGTCAGAATTTGCTGGTACCAGCCTTTTAAAGACCGACGTCCGTTGAATGGGGACGGTTAACCTATCAAAAGCAGACTTCCGAGTAGGGGAAGCAACCTTGGTGATTTCGCCGAGAACGGGAGTAGGGATAGCTATTCGCTTCGGGATAACGCCTTCTGGTATTGCAGGCTTCTTTATGGGCCCGTTGGAACTCTGGTCTAGTCCGTTAAAAACTGAGGCAGTAGAGTTGGGCGACCCGTTGAGAGGGGTCGCGGCAATGGTAAGTCGATCAAAGACCGACTTCTTTGGGGCTTCTTGCACCGTCATTGGGGAATTGAAGCTCATTAGTGGGAGTATGGTCCCGAAGAATAATCCAGTGGTGGCTTGAGTTACTTGCTCCACTGGCATCTTGAAAAGGGAGGCCGCTTGGGGCTCATAAGTCACTCCTCCAGCAGGGACGAAGCGAAAGTTGCAGTTGCAGGTAGTGCAGTTTGAAGCCATTGATCTTCTGTTTTCTGCACGGAGCAAGACACCAAATCTTAGTACCTCGAATCCACAGGCAACCACAGCAAACCACGATTTGCTCGCGAACACGACACACGGAGTGTGAAGTGGAAAGAGGAAAAGGTCCCACTGGGCGTGCCAGAATCTGTTCTCCTCCGAACGGCGGCGGAGACGTGAGGACGTCTTGCCTGAGATTCGGGACAGATGCTAATTAGTTTTATCCATCTACCTCTCCGAAGATGCCAAGTTCATTTATGGCACCGTGTATCGGAGGTTTAGACGGATGCGGCCGATGTAGCAGACTTCGTCAGATTCCCCCTCGCTAGAGGGGTTTTTGATTGTGGGGACGCTCTTCCCTGCAGGCGCAAGCTCCTGTAGTTAATTATGCTACCGCATCGCGGTAGACACTTTCTCCTTCTTCAGAATTTCACTTCGTGTCGTGTGTGTTTGTTTTATTTGTGGTTGCCCGTGGATTGTATACGGAGACTATTTATTTCGTCGCCCGTAGGACGTGGATTAGTCCAAATCCGTATTTTCTTAGATTTGGGTTTTGGGTTTTGGGTTTTGGTTTAAGGATACGTTAGCCATTTTTGAGGCTAAGATCAAATTAAACGTTTGTTAAGGATACGTTAGTCTAATTTCCAGACTAAGATCAACTTAACGGGATCGTCTAGATCCATTTCCAGTTTAGGGACATGGTGGTCCATTGCATGTATAGCCGTCGGGACCCATCACCTTTCTGACGACGTTGAAGGATTACAACGACAGATGTCAGAAGAGTTCAGAGATGTACCCTTGAACCAAAGTTGATTGGGGGATCTATAGTTCAATTTTGGACTAAAGCCTGTTTGAAGGTTTAAGGATACGCTAACCATATTTGAGGCTAAGATCAACTTAAACGGGATCATTTAGATCCGACAAAAGAGCATTTGGAGGCTCTATTGTTCCAGTTTAGGGACGTAGTGGTCCATAGGTAGTTTAAGGACATTGCGGTCCATTTCCAGTTTAGGGACATGGGGGTCCATATTCCAGTTTAGGGACATGGTGGTCCATTATTAGTTTAAGGACGTTTCGGTCCAATATTAGTTTAAGGACGTCTCGGTCCAATATTAGTTTAAGGACGTTTCAGTCCATGAGTTTAAGAACCCCGCAGTCCATATTAATATGTGGTCGTCGGGACCCGTCACCTCTCTGACGTCGTTGAAGGATTACAACGATAGGTGTCAGAGGAGTTCGGAGATATACCCTCGAACCGGAGGTAAATTGATTTAGGAGAGCAATCTTGCTCAGTCAATTTAATTTGAGGACTTACGGCCACGATTGGGTTAAGTCCAATTGAAAAAATGTTCGACACTTTTATTTGTTTTTGGCCTGTACTAGGGCTTAGCCCATTTTTAAATAATGCATTGCATTATTTTCTATTTTTGGTTGGGCTCTGCCCATAAAGAACGCAGAGCATCAATTTATTTCTCATTTATGAATGATGCAGAGCATCAATTTTACTTGGGCTCTGCCCTTTTATAAAAGATGCAGAGCATCAATTTTACCTGGGCTCTGCCCATTTATTGCTTTGCAATTTATTTTGGTCTATTAGGTCTTTTTGATTTGGGCCTGTCCCTTTAGCAAAAGAAAAGCATTGCATTTGTCAGGCGCTTTGCGCCAATCAGAGAGCGCAAGCGCTTGTGGTGTTGACACGTGTCACGCAAGCGCAGTGCGCTGCGCTAATGCGCTGCGCTTGCGCTGCTGACACGTGGCGTGCTCTGGTGGGTTGCGCCAGTTTTAGAGAGCAAGGCTCTATTTCAAAAGCGCATAGCGCAGATAGTTCAGATGCTGACATGTGGCGCTCTCTGGTGGCTTGCGCCAATCCAGGAGCACAACAGTGCAGTTTTGCAAGTGCAAGGCACTATCTTGAGAATCTTTTAGAACCAATGGTTCATGACAAAGTGCAAAGCACTGTTTGTTTTCTTTGATCTAATTAGAATCAAAGAAAACAAGTATTTCTTGTTTTTCTTGTTTTAAAGAACCAGTGGTTCATAAAAAGTGCAAAGCACTGTTTATTATGTGAAGATCATTGATCTTGTTCTTAGATCAATGATCTATTAGAAGAAATTTCTTCTATTTTATGAAGGTTTTTACCTTTTTCTTGAAATTTCTTCAGAATTCTCTCTATTTGAAGTTCTTGATTTCTCACAAATGTTGATATTTTTGAATTGAGGCCTAGGGTCCTTTTTATAGTGCCCATAAATTAGTTAAATTTGTTAAAGAGATCTTTCTCTGAGTGATTTGGGGAATTTTCCCCACCGTTGGATCTTTGATCCAAGGGCTTCTGTTTTACAGAAGAAAATCTTCTTGTTTTAACAAGAACAGAAAGATTTCTTTAAAATCTTCATTCTGTTTGGCGCAAATGCCCCAGCGCGTGACACATGTCACGCAGCGCACAGCGCAGCGCAGCTGCGCTAATACATGTCGCGTAGCGCACAGCACAGCGCAGCTGCGCTGACACGTGTTGCACAGCACAGCGCAGCTGCGCTGACACGTGTCGCGCAGCGCAGCGCTTGCGCAAAAGCGACAGACGTGTCACGCAGCGCGCAGCGCAGAGCTTGCGCAACTGAAGCTTTGCTTCCATTTACTTTTTAATAGAGCTTTGCTCTGATTGGGCACGCTGCCTTGGGCGCTGCGCTGACGTATCAGCGCCTGACACGTGGCGCGTTGCGCCCGGGATTTGAAGCGTTACTTCAAAATTTGAATTTTGAATTTCCAACAGAGCTTTGCTCTGATTGGAGGAAACAAGTGCCAATTGATTTGTTAAATCAGTTAAAGAGATCTTTCTCTGAGTGATTTAGGGATTTTTCCCCACCGTTGGATCTTTGATCCAAGGGCTCCTGTTTTACAGAAGAGAATCTTATTGTTTTAATAAGATCAGAAAAATCTTTCTGGAATTTTTCTGTTTGGCGCAAGCGCACCTACGCTTGACACGCAAAGTGCAGTGCAACTGCGCTGACACGTGTCGCGCCGCGCAGAGCGCCGCGCAACTGCACTGACACGTGTCGCACAGCGCTGAGCGCAGATCATCTGAAACATTGCTTCCTTTATTTTTTATTTTAAATAGAGCCTTGCTCTGATTGGGTGCGCTGTCTTGGGCGCTGCGCTGACGTATCTGCTTTTGACACGTGGCGCGTTGCGCGCAGCGCAAGAAATCTGAAGCGTTGCTTCAATTTTTGAATTTTTTAAAATTCAAACAGAGCTTTACTCTGGTTGGGGAAACACCTGCGTTCGATGAAATCGAAGGGAAGACGGAGGAAATAATGTCCAATGGAAACTCTACTTCGATGGAGCGTCTTCCATGAAGAAGCGAAAGCAAAATACCCCCATAATCAAAGCTGGGGTAGTCCTTATCTTCGTGACTCCGCAAGGAGGGATAATGCGTTTTTCCCTTTCCTTAACGGAGCCAAGAACAAACAACGAAGAGGAATATGAAGCTTTGATAGCGGGTCTTAAGATCGATGTTGACATGGGAATCGAAAACCTCCTCATATATGGAGACTCCCAGCTGGTCGTTAGCCAAGTAAATGGTGACTATCAGACATGCAAGCCAGAGTTGGTAATATATGGAGAAAGGGTGCAGCAACTGCTAACTCGAATTCCATCCTACGTCCTGGAAAGCATACTACGAGCGGAAAACAGCAAGGCGGTGCATTAGCCAAACTTGCTAAAAAACTGGCCGACGAAAATCTCGATGACGTAAGGATCATTGTGCAAAGCCACCAGATTCTCACGCCATCAAAAATATCTCCGGAGTCGTATGAAGGAAAGGAAGCGACCAAACAAGCAGCCTGTCAAGTAGAAGGCGAAGAAAAGGCTGGGGATTGGAGAGAAGTCTTCAAAGACTACTTCAAATCTCATCAAACGTTCGAAGACGCATCATCAAGACATCAGCTCATGAAGCGAGCCCTGTCCTTTGTCTTCGTCAATGATACTCTATAAGAGATCGTTCGACTGTCTGTGGCTGAGATACCTAGGACCATAAGAAGAAAAAAGGGTCGTCCAAGAAACTCACGATGGACTCTGCGGTTCTCATCAGGTCAGGCCAAAGATGAAGCTGAAGATCAAAAGAATGGGTTACTATTGGCCCACAATGATTCAGGACTGCCTCGAATATGCGAAGCAGTGTCACTCATGCCAATTTCACGGGGACTTCATCCACCAGCATCTAAATCCTCTATACCCAACATTGGCTAGTTAGCCGTTCGAAATGTGGGGGACCGATATAATTGGCCCCATAGATCCAGTATCATCCAGGGGACATCGGTTCATATTAGCAACGACCGATTACTTCTCCAAGTGGGCAGAAGCAATACCGTTAAGAGAAGTGAAGACGGAGAACATCCTCCATTTCTTTAGGACACATGTCATCTACCGGTTCGGCATCCCGCGACGAATCATCTCGGATAATGGGCCAGCCTACAGGAGCCATAAGATCAGCCGCTTCGCACAGCAGCATAATATAGATTGGAGATACTCTTCAGTCTATAATCCCCGAGCTAACGGTCTAACTGAAGCTTTCAACAAGACCCTGACAAAGATCATAAAGAAAACGGTGTCCAGGAATAAAAAGGACAGGCACGAGAGGCTGCATGAAGCTCTTTAGGCGTAGCGAACCATGTTCAAAATAGCCACGAACACAACGCCATTCGTGCTGGTATTCGGTACGGAAGTGGTACTTCCCTTGGAGATAGAGCTACCCTCACTACTAGTAGCAGTTCGATATGAGCCGACGGATGAAGAAAATGCCTATCTTCGGCTTGAAGAGCTCGATGCCCTCGATGAAACTCATCTCATGGCGCAGCAAAACCTAGAAGCTTACAAAGCAAGGATGATGCGCTCATGCAAAGGACTGACTAGGCCGAGAACATTCCGCCAAAGCGAGCTCGTATTAGTCGTAAAAAGACCTATGATCCCCAACCGTGCAAAATGGGGGAAAATCGAGCCAAATTACGAGGGCCCGTACATAGACAAGGTCTACCAAGGTGGGGCCTACTTGCTCATGAACATGCATGGCAAAAGACACATCCGGCCAATAAAACGGCTGGTTCCTTAAGAAATACTATGCTTGACAAGTCATGGCTCAGGTTAATGATGGATGACGATGCTCATGTCCGCTCGTTGTCTCTCTGAGTCCAAACTTTATAACTAGTATCCGACAAAACTTCGCCTCAAAACTACAACGGACCGGAAAGTCCCTAAACTGACAACGGACCGGGAAGTCCTTAAACTGACAGTGGACCGAGATGACCTTAAACTAACATTGGACCGAAATGTCCCTAAACTAGTACTCTTCGCCCTAAATATGGCGATATCCTTTTCTGGGATCTGTGTTGCAATCAAAGTTCCCACGGAGAAAAAAATAGTACGTTCACAAGCGAAATGCGCATGGATGAAAACCTGAAAAGGCGCCGTAAGTAAAAACAGTAGGGCTACCGGCGAGTTTGTGAAAACCCGAGAGGGCGCAATCTCGTTAAAATAAAGACACCTGCAAGGTCCTCCTGACCTTGTGAGGAGAAAACGCCTGCGTGAGATCCTTACGACTCACAAGAGAGCAACCCATTTAGGGATCCCCATGATTCCTAAGGAGAAATTACACTTACGAGATCTTCATGACTCATAAGGAGAAAATACACCTATGAACCCTCATGGCTCATAGGATTCAAAAGCCTTAAGCTACAGGGACCTGAACCTGTTCTTAAGCCATCACATTCCCCAAGTTTCCCTACAAAGCGGTCCAATATTGACCCTTGTATACAATCCACGGGCACAAATAAATGTTCCCTCACCTAGTTCCACCAATGGCGCGAAATTTCCCCATTTGGTGAACAACACTTGTAGGTCCTCTCGACTTGCAAGGAGAAAATACTCTTGTGAGATCTTTACGACTTACAAGAGAAGGTATCACTTAGGGATCCTCACGACTCCTAAAAATAAAATACACATACGAGATCCTCACGACTCATAGGGAGAAACACCTTTATGAGACCCTTACGGCTCGTAAAGTCGAAAAGCTTTAATCAACAGGATCCTAACCCTGTTTGCTAAGCCACCTTTGTTCAAATCGACAAAGGTAAATGATGATTCGCTTATGGAAATATCCCAGTAGTAGCGATATTGATGCCTAAATCGGTATCAAATTCCAAGCCCTTTCAAGGAAAATGATGATTCGCTCCTGGAAATATTCCAGTCGCAGCGATGTTGATGCTAAGATTGGTATCAGATCTTGAGTTCCATACTCACAATAAAAAAATCAACGAGAAAAAAATGCATATGAAATAGCCTAAATGTTTGGGCAACTCGCAATAAAAATCAGTGAGCACAATATATGCATATAAAAGCAGCCGAAATGTTTGGGCAACTCGCAATAAAAAAGCAACGAGTAAATATAAAAAAACAGCCAAAATGGTTGGGCACCGCGGAAAATAGCTGAAATGATTGGGTAATCGCAACTTTCATGATATAAAAGCTAAAATGATAGAGTATCGTGGAAAAAAATCAAAAAATGAAAATGAAACTTCTGCGCTGCAGGCGAGTCCACATCGACCCCTGTATACAATCCATGGGCGCAAAAAAAAGGGAACCACATTTTCCCACCAGGCTCCATCAGAAAAAGAGCCAGGTCTCGACAGCAACATCTATAGCCTAGAGATCAACAACGGTGTTTCTCCTTACTCCAGCAGGATGCAGACACAACGTCAACAACCGACCCCAAGGTCAAAACAATGGAGCCATGGCAAAGTCCCTAGTTTCAAGACTCGACGGTTCATAGAAAACCTAGAGATAACCTCGACCATTCATCGCAATATAGCCGATACAATGTCAACAAACAAAGCGAAGGAAGATCCTTAGCTTCAGGGTCACGGGCGGCGACATCTATAGCCTAGAGATCAACAACGGTGTTCTTTCTCACTCCAGCAGGATGCAGATGCAACGTCAACAACCGACCGTAGGGTCAAAACGATGGAGCCATGACAAAGTCCCCAGTTCCAAGACTCGGCGGTTCATAGACAACCTAGAGATAACATCGACATTCGTCACAATATAGCCGATACAATGTCAACAAACGAAGCGAAGGAAGATCCCTAGCTTCAGGGTCTCAGCGGCGACATCTACAGCCTAGAGATCAACAACAGCATTCTTTCTCACTCCAGCAGGATGCAGATGCAACGTCAACAACCGATCTCAGGGTCAAAACGATAGAGCCACGGCAAAATCCTCAGTTCCAAGACTCGACGGTTCATAGACAACCTAGAGACATCCTCGACATTCGTCGCAATATTGCAGATGCAAAGTCAACAAACGAAGCAAAGGAAGATCCCTAGCTTCAGGGTCTTGACGGCATCTCAAATGATGATTGAAAGACTATCAGAGATCATCCCACACCAGCACGGAGTGGTCATGACTCATCGGGGATCCTAAACTGAGCCTAACCTCAAGTAAAAAGCGGCATGGAATATCCCTAACGCTTGCTCTTCCGACGGTAATATCACCTGGAAGGTTACTTGAAGACGTCTTGTCCAGCCCCCGAAGGGATTAAAGACACGACAGTCGCGGGGCTACCCCAACAGCAAGATAGCGTGTCGGGGAATACATCGGCCAACGTAATGGTACGATGGACAAAAACCCTAGTACCACAGACCCTAATGGACTTCTATCAGCAGAGGTTAACCGTAACGTTACGATATCCTTGCGAGAACTTCTCGATTCGTCTCGACTCGTAGGGAAAACAATGTTCCTGCGAGAACTTCTAGACTCGTCTCGACTCGTAGGGAAAAGCCTTAGGCTACGGGGACATCAACTTGTTTCCTAAGCAATGGGGCCCTGCAAGTAAGTCCAAGATGGACTATTGTGTACTATCCCTGGGCCACACCCTCCAAAGTCGAATATCAACAAAGAGGGAAAAACCCAGTTACGAGTCCTCTCGACTTGTAAGTAGGAAAATTCTCTTAGGAGATCCTTACGACTCTAAAGAGAAAACACACTTAAGAGTCCTCACGACTCCTAAGGAGAAAATACACCTACGAGATCCTCACGACTCGTAGGGAGAAAAGTCTTTATGAAACCCTCACGGCTCATAAAGTTGAAAAGTCTTAGGCGGCAGATCTGAACATGTTTCCTAAGCCATCACTGCCCTACAAGGAATCAAGATGGACTATCTATGAGCCATATTTGCCAGAGTTACATGCCAATATGAAATAAAATATGTCTTTTATTCATGGATTCAAGTGAATACAAGATACATTTCATAAACGAATCAAAATGAATACATGTTATTCATAAATCACAAGTTCACAGTCAATACAAAAAAGGGGGGTACAAAGAAAGTTATCAAGGAGAAGGCGTCTTCAACAAATTAGCCAGCCGCTCGTGCGTTCCTCTCAACCCTTTCTCGTGGTCAGCTACCGCGGCCAACTCTGCTTCAATTTGAGTCCATTGCCGCAAACAGGACGATGGCTTTTCATCAGTTGCTAGCATGGTAGCTTCGCAGTCTTGCATGACCCGCTCGATGAAGTCAAGCATGCGCCTAAGCGTCAACCCATCCGAGATACATCGCTGGAGGTTGTCGAAAACAGCTTTTAATTGCGCAGCATTCGCTTCAACCTGAGCGCGCAACCGGACAGATTCGTTGGAAGCCACCTCATGCTCCTTTCGTCTCAAGATCGCCTCTTGTTAAAAATGGTGGTTGAAAGGAACACTATGCTCAACCCACGCAGCCCGCTGGGAGTTTGAAGCCAACACCTCAGGAACGAGACGCTTAAGCTCAATCTCGTGCAGGCAAACATCGATCTTTCTGCAGCAATCAACCTAAGAGCTAACGAGATCTTCATCATGGGAGTTCACGAGCGTCGCCAGCATTAGATTGACTTCAATGGCAAAATCCGTAGCGGAACTGAGGGCCTTGGCATCAAGATCTTAGATAAATTCGCTCAACATTCGCCGGATATTTGCAGCGCCCTTGGACGATATGCGCTTAGCAAAAGGCCCTGTGGGCATTGGAATGCGAGACTCAAGAGGAACTGCAGCAGATTATTTCACCTCCAGTCAAGACAGAAAGGCACCACCCACGACCACCACCATGTACTATGCAAGGCAGTAAGGAGGGTCTTTAGGTCACGCCTCACTAAGCATTCATTCACGACTGTGTGCCTACTTCAATGCGAATGGTGTCCAAAACATGCTGATTTATGTACGACACTACAATGGCGCTCACACTTAGCAAAAATCCCTAAAGGTAAAGTATAAAGCTCATGCACAGAGGCGAGATAATGTATGAATATGCGATGAAAAGGAAGCATTCAACAATAAACATTCAATAGTCAATAATAAGAGAAATACATTGATGTAAACATACTACTCTACGGGGAAGAGATCGCCAAATATGGGATCAGAGATACAGGGTGGACAAAACAAAATGCAAAGTTCTCCAATTCCCTCTCTGCTCTCTCCACCATGTTAAAGCGACAGTCTTCGCGAGAAGTTGCTCCCTATCGATTAGCACTGTGCTCATCAGCAAAGGCGGACATGATGGTCCGTTGAGCCCGTATTTGGCTTAGCAGCTGAACTGATCGGTCCCACAAAGACGCGGTAATCAAACGTGCCTCGTGAAAGCACTCGATCTTATCCTCCGCTGCATCAAGAATCGCCAGAGTCATCTCTGCCGGATGAATAGGAATGTCGACAAGCACAGATAGAAAGATCATCCGGAGCCAAATGAAGCCTATAGGAAGGGGAGAGCCCCTACGAGTCAGGAGCTTATACATCACCACGTCACATTGAGCATTGGTAAGAAGAGGGTCTACTAGCCGTGCAGCGAAGCGAGGAATCGTTTCCTCGATGGGCACCTCCCATGATTGCCAAAAAGCATGAGGACGATTACAGGCCATAGCTCTTGGTTTGTTTGAGTTCTGTTAATAAAAATGGGTTTCTTTTTAGAGAGAAGAAGGAAGACATAGCTTCGGGTTTTAAAGAGAAATGTTCAAATCAATGCACGGAAAATTTTGTGCACAGTGGAACTATTTCCAAGACCGGAAAAGGGGGCATGGGGAATAAGATAGTTGACCCATAAGAAACAGAGAAAGAAGGTGAAAAGAAACCTTCAGTAATGAGACAGCGCCTCATGTACCTTGCAGTAATGAAGCAGCACCTCACATGCCTTGCACGAGGGAGCCAGCGCTGAGAGTTAAAAACTCTGAAGCAGCGCCTCACGTGCCTTGCACATATAACACGGGGCCCCAACATTTTATATCCGAGTAACTACTACTTCATATGAGGCACCTATGAGCAGTAGTATAGAAAAAAGGGAAATTTGCCATTCATACTCGAGAAAATTTATACATCAATGGTAACAACAAAACAAAATATCATCAAAATGTTTACAATGGCAAGACACTGACTCCTAGGCATGGATTTAAGAATTCAGAAGCAAGTCCGAGAAAAATGTTTCTGGTTTCTCTGACCTTTTTCTTATGCATTTTCTCATGAATGCAAGCATCGGGATTCCCGCTGATATAGTCCGTCTTCTGGTAGGTGGAGATTATCGCCATCTGTTGGAAGACCTGATACAAGATATTGACAAGATCATCTCGCCGCCTCTTCAAGATCAGACCCATCAGATATACTGAGTGCACCTTGTCTTCGGCATCATCAAGCGCCTCAGGTGGCATGGCCTCGTTAAATTCAGGAAGTGCCTCCCAAATCGCCCCTACAATAATTTTCAAAAGAGCGGAGCGACGGGGGAGTAGTCGACCATTATGTTCATCAAAGCGACACATCACCTCTGCGCATTGGGCATCCGTAAACTCCTAGTCTTGACAGCGGCCTTGGACGTGAATGTCTTCATAAGAGACAATCTCGTCAAGATCATACAGATAAACAGCCATAGTATCTGGAAAGAAAATTCAATAAAAGATTAGCCATTAAAAAAATCAAGATTCTTAGAGTCTAAAATATAATCAAGATGACGTCCCATCATTGATTGGGCAGTCACTCATTAAGAATGAAATCCTAAGAGAATTTTCATTTAATGAGAAATCTCATTGGGCCAAGGAGTTAAACTCCATCGATAGTTGTGCTCGGCAAACAGATTCCACATCTGTCAACTCTACTTAAGAAGGAATAAAATTCCCCCAAAAATTTCTAAAGAGCTATGCTCTGTAAAAACAATGGTATAATCTACCAAAACCCTCAAAAGCAAAACATTTTAACAGGGTAAAACCCCAAGATCTTTAAGATATGCAAAACAAACTCTAAGAGTTCTTCATGGAAAATTAGCAAAGCTCCGATTAATGGGTTAAGAAACCCTAAAATACATCTTAAGATCTACGATCTGAGAAGAGCAAAGCTCTGTTAAGGGGTTCGATTATGATCCTTACCAAATTTTTGGGCAGAGTTCTAACTCTAGAAGGGATTTCTTTGGGCAGATCTCTAAGCTCTGAAAGGAGAATTAAATTCCCAGAAAAGAAAGAAGAACAAGAGAAGATGAACATCAGTCATCTCAAGGGCCAAAGGCCCTACTTATAGGCAGAGGAAGTCAATTCAACTTCTAAGAAAATCCAGTGATGGAAATGCTGCCACCGCTGCACTCACGTGTGAGCCACGTGAGCGCAACGGTGGGGGGAATTTGTTTTCCCGATAAAAGAGCAAAGCTCTGTTCAAAATTTGAATGGCAGCGCCAACAGTTAAAAACTCTGAGGCGACGCCTCACGTGCATTGCACGAGAGTGCTAGCGCCAAGAGTTAAAAACTCTGAGGCGGTGCCTCACGTGGACGCCAGCGCCAAGAGTTAAAAAACTCTGAGGCAGCGCCTCACGTGCCTTGCACGAGAGCGCCAGCGCTAAGATTTAAAAACTCTGAGGCAGCGCCTCACGTATCTTGCACAAGGGTGCCAGCGCCAGAACCAAATCTCTCTGTTAAACAGAGCCGTTGGATCAAAGATCCAACGGAGATGATAAATCATCAGAGTACAGAAGTCTATTGAAGAAATATTCCTCAAATCTTTCTAAACAAGAAAGATTACTCTCTGTAAAACAGAACACTGTTGGATTAAAAAAATCCAATGGTGATTAAAAATCACCTATATATACAGAAAGATTCTGTATGGGGAAATATTTCCCCAATCTTGTTAAAAACAAGAAAAATATTTTCTGTAAAATAGAAGTCCTTGGATCAAAGATCCAATGGCGGATAAGATCCCTAAATCAATTAAGAATCTCTCAATAAGAGATTTCTTTAACTAAATCAACAAACTTGCCTCCACTATATAAAGGCCCCAAGACTTCAAGTCTTGTAGAGAAAAAAAACCTCATAAGCTTTGAGAAAAAGAAAGAAGAAAGCTTTAAGAAGGAAAAAAGAAAAACACCTTTCATCAAGGTAAATAAAAAAATATATAGAGATCAGAGTATCTCATCTACATATCCAAGAGTTTAACTCTTTTTAAAGAACATAGTTCTTTCTCTTGATCCGAGGTCCATGAGACAAGTTTCCCACAAATGAGAATTTAATTCTTATGGAGATGAACTTGTTCTTGGGGATCAAAGATCCAGAAAAGAATGAAGAATTGAACTCTTCAGAACAAAACACCCAAAGAAAAACCCAGCGCCAAACGCCCCACGTGTCCCTTACGTGGGTGTTCCTCAATAAAGAGTGCTTAGCACTCAATGCTTGGCGCAAGCTCCTCACGTGTCCCTCACATGGGCGCTGCTCAATAAAGAGTGCTTAGCACTCGATACTTGGCGCTCAGCGCCAAGCGCCTCACGTGTCCCTCACGTGGGCGCTGCTAAATAAGGGTGCTTAGCACCCAATGGTTGGCGCTCAGTGCTAAGCGTCCCACCGCTCCGCACGTGGGCGCCATTAAGAGTGTTTAACACTCCATGAAAAAAATAAAGGAACAAAAAAAGGGGAAAGCAAAGCAAAGCATTATTTGCTCAGAAAATGGACTGAACCCAAGCAAGTGTTTAACACTTTATTCAAAGACTGAGTGGGTTGAGTCTAAGTTGACCAAATCCCCCAATTCAGATCAACCGAGCCCGTGTGCTCGTCATTTTCCAAATTGGTCTTAATCCCAAACACGACTATAAATCTCCCAATGGACATTGGTTCAAGGGTACATCTCCTCACACCTCTGATACATGTCGTTGTAATTTTTCAGCGTCTTCAGAGAGGTGATGGGTCCCGATAACCAATAACTCTTCAGTGTACTCCCAAATTGACGGGCACATCCCATTGTGGACCGAAACGTCCTTAAACTAAAACGATAGAGCCCAAACGCTCTTTTGTTGGATCAAGATGATCCTAAACCCTTGTTAAGTAGATCTTAGTCTAAAATTGGACTAACGTATCCTTAACAAACATTTAAGTTGATCTTAATCTTAAACAAGATTAACGATCCTTAAATTTACCCAAATCCAAATCTAAGAATATACGGATTTAGACTAATCCACGCCCTACGGGCGACAACATAAATTAGTCTCTGTATACAATCCATGGGCAATCAAAAATAAAACAAACACACACGATACGAAGTGACCTTCTAGAGCATGAGAAAGTGGTTACCGTGACACGGTAACGTAATTAACTGCAGGGGCTTGCTCCTGCAGGGAAAAGTGTCCCCACAATCAAAAAGCCCTTGCAAACGAGGGGGAATCTGACGGAGTCTGCTACAACGACCGCATCCGTCCAAACCTCCGATACACGGTGCTGTAAATCAACTTGGCATCTCCGGAGAGGTAAACAGATAAACCTAAATAGCATCTGCCCCCAAATTTAGGCAAAACGTTTGTCTTCCCAATTTTCGGCGATAAACAATACCCAATACTTAAAATCCACATTCATGAAAACCCTGAATAATACTAATCACCCTCGAGCTTTAATTTTTAAATATATTAAAATATTTTTCATAAAACCCCCTCGAGTTATATAAAAACAATATTTAAGGACTTTCGTAAATATAGGTTTAAGCGGGATCAATTCTCTTGAGCCCCTGAGAGCCGAAGAAAGTGAGTGCTTGCCTATTTAAGGTAGAAAACTTAATGAAGTTATCAATGGTAATTGTCTTGGAAAATACACAAATCCTGCCGTCCATGTGAAGCAGTTACCGATGACTCCCGAACCTAATTCAAGAGCTAAATCTGTTTAAAAGTGTCTGACTCGGTCCGAGTCCAATTCAAACCTGAATCCAAGATCAAACACGAATACCTAATCATGAACTTGAACACTTGAAATCAAATATCAAACTTAAACGGGTATACTTGACTTGACTTAACTCTGGTTATAATTGGACATAAACTTAACATGAATACAAGAATACAATGGTTACTATTGAAACTAACTTCACTTGAACCATGAATACAACTTGACATGAATACATGACACGAATACATGATATTGACATGAACTCAATCTTGTAACTTGATGTATTCATGGATTCGAGCAAGGCTGGTAACTTTAACTGTAACTTAGCATATACGGGGTGTTGGGGTAGTTCATGTGTGAATCCAACGAAATCTCAGGAGTCCTCCTAGATCATGAATCCATATCTACTAACACAAGCAAGCTATCATGAGGGCCCGTGTTTCCTGGCTCCTGGATTACAGCATGTTGAGTTTGGAATACTTCAACACTAGGTTGAAGTCCCGTTACTAACACTTAATTCGGGCCCGTAATTCCTTACCCATGGATTACAGCCTGTTGGGTTCGAGAACACTCATGAGATAGGTTGGCATTCACTCTTGAACTTACGTTAAATTAGTTTACCCATGTAAAGACCATTTAGGACACTTATATTTACTTCATGTTCACTATACCTACACGACACGGCCATACTATACTATGCTCATGTTATGGTATAGAACTGCATGTTAAATAGAATTTCCATGTCTACAGCAAATGACATGTTTAAACAGCATAACTCCTAGTCCATTGATTCATGATGTACATTTTTATTTGTCATTATACTTCACACCTTTTTCTTGGGGACTTACTGAAAGGTTACGCTAGCGCCCCGGCCAACGTCCGTGACCAAATGCAGAACATAAATTTTCTACGAATCAAAACTTGGTGCTAGAATAATCTTAAACCGGATCTACCATAATCCCAACAAGCAAAAAAAGAAGCTATCTACTATGAAAAGAGTTATACCATGAGGCTCGAGTCCTTCGGGTCTTCACTCCTCTCCTTTAGCATGCTCCTAGTGGCCTCCATGATCGAGCTTGATCGGTGGCTCCTTATGTCGAAAATGATCCACCCGAGAGTGTATACTTTGAGTTTTTACCTTTAAACCAAGGTAACTAGGTCACTTGGTTTGCTAATCTAAGTTATCTAGGTGATGTAGAGAGTGATGATAGTGTGTTTTGTCTCAAGAGCCCTTAGTTTCTCAACACATGAGACTATAAGGACTTGAGGTAGAAGATGAAAGACTTGGAGGTGATGAGAGAGTTGAAGAGAGCAACCATGGAAAAGAAAAACTCTTGTGGGCTCAAGTGAATAATGGCTAATTATATTTTCTACTAATAAGTCAAGCATGGCAAAGAAAATAATAAACTAATATTTCCATCACAAAATATCTAGATATTTTCTACATAATATCTAGATGCCACCTTGCATCAATAGTAAACCCTAACTCATTAAGTGAGTTAATAAACTAGCCATGGTTCACTTGAAGAATAGTCAACCCCTCATACCTCCACCTCATTAATCATTTAACTAAATGGTTAAAACAAATAATAGGGTTTCTTCTTCGAATAGCACTCTTATAACAAATTACAAGAATACCCCTCATCGTATATACATACCCGTATTCGTATTCCAAAAAATACGAATACCGAGAAACAAAAATAATCCATCAATATAATACTAGGATCTGGCTTAAACCAAAGCCCGCTAGTATTATCCACCCGAACATCATAAGTGCACGAGTGCACGGACATGATCGAACCCCTTGCCGTAAAACCATATGGCCTCTACGTCGTTTCGCCCGAAGTAGGGAAACCCTCTGTGTGGGACTCTAAAGACTCGACAGTACGCTGGCAGTGGGTTTAACCACAAGCACGTCAGCGACACTAGTTGTACGTAACGGCTACCCAGGTATCTACCGAAAAGGAAAGCCGACGAGCAAACTCATCTGGATCCCTACCAAGCCTATATGTGACAATATCCGTACAGTTCGGTCTCTTCGTCAAAGAGTATCGCATATCGGGTCTAGGGGTGGTAAACGTCAAACCTTAATAACCCGATAAGTTGTGCTGATGTGGCTCAGGACCAATCCGAAAAACTACTGATCAACCTACCAGTAAATCCCAACTGCCTTGGCCATGGTCTTATGGTCATGTCCAATCGAAAACACAGTGCGACATCAACACCCAATACCGGGAGAGAAGAATCCCCAACAATCGCTCACTGCCTCCATATGGCTCGGGACTGTACCCAATCAAAACCTGTTTGCACGACTTAGTAAAGTCGTGGTTGGGTAGCGATCAAAGCACAGTGGGAACTCACACGAGACAAATGACGATCTCAGGTCCGAAGACTAACCCGTACACATGTCACCTGAGAACTTCCATCTGACGATAGGTATAGTACCATCTGGAAGTTCTCCGCGAGTCCGTCTAGTGTACTCACACCCAGTGAGCACCTACATACGATCTTAGGTGCATCTGACCAATGGCTGCGGGACCAACCATTGCCCCTTGTCAGGGCTAGAAGCATATACACTAGTCTACTCTGGAGTATCAATGCCCAGTCTCGATACTCACGCGACTAGGGACCATTTAAGGATGTGCTTATGGACTACCCTGCTCCCACAAGTATGATCGCCATCACAACGCAGGTAGTCAAGCAAGATCCTACGAGCTTAATCAACATGTAACCACAATATGTAATAACATGTATAACATATGCCATATCAAGATAAAGACAAACCATAATAGTATAAAACTGTATTGAGTCTTTATTAATATATGCAAACTGGATAAAACATCAATAGAAATAAATACACATATCGTGACAAAGACATCTCAAATAATATACTATATAACTAAGCAAGAATGTCCTGTACATACATATCCCTAGCATCCACATGTATGCATATACAAAAATGGCCTCTAGGGCATACATATCCAACAATCCCCCACTTGCACTAAATGCCAGTAATTGGTGTACCGCATACCCAATGTCTGCACTAAGGCCGGCTGCTGGCGTACCGCATACCCAATAGCTAAAAAATTCACTCGAACTATGCTTGAAGGAGGGCCTTTGTAAATAGATCAGCTGTGTTTTATTTAGTTTCCACTCTCCGTACCTCGATCTCTTGGCAATCAATGATCTCCCTGATCAGGTGATACCGCCTTAAGATATGTCTGGATTTCTGATGGGACCGTGGTTCCTTCTCTAAAGCAATAGCCCCATTGTTATCACAATACAAAGGTATTGGATCAACAATGGGTGGAACCACCTGAAGTTCAGTAATGAACTTCTTCATCTAGACCGCTTCTTTTGCGGCATCGCTGGCAGCAATGTATTCAGCCTCCATCGTCGAGTCTGCGATGGTGTCCTGTTTAGAACTCTTCCAACACACTGCCCCTCCGTTGAGGGTAAACACAGAACTCGAGACAGACTTGTTGTCATCCTTGTCACTTTGGAAGCTTGAATCGGTAAAGGACTCGACCCTGAGGTCTTCATTACCGTAAACCAGGAACATCTCCTTAGTCCTTCTTAGGTACTTGAGAATGTTCTTCACAGCTATCCAGTGGTTCTCACCTGGGTCTGACTGATACCGGCTCACCACGCTTAGTGCATAAACTACATCTGGTCTCATACATAGCATCGCATACATTATAGATCCTACCTCCGAAGCGTAGGGTATAGTGCTCATGCGAACTCTCTCCTCATCAGTCTTTGGAGACATCTCCTTGGAGAGGGTGATTCCGTGTAATATGAGTATGTTACCGTGCTTGGAATCTTCCATACTAATCTCTTTAGTACGGTTTTTATGTACTTGGACTGGGAAAGTCCCAATAATCTCTGTAGATCTTGATCCGCAGAATGTACGAGGCATCACCCAGGTCTTTCATGGAGAACCTTTGTGACAAGAATAGCTTGACCGATTGTAGCATAGGAATATCATTTCCTATCAAAACAATGTCATCCACGTATAAGACTAGGAATACGATAGTTCATCCTACAATCTTCTTATATATACATGGCTCATCTTCATTCTTGATGAAGTCAAATTCCCTGACAATTTCATCAAAATAGATGTTCCAGCTCCGCGATGCCTGCTTTAATCTATAAATGGATTTAAGCAACTTTCACACCTTCCCGCTGCACCCACTGTTTACAAAACCTTCTGGCTGATCCATATAAACGCACCCTTCCAAACTTCCATTTAGAGAAGTCGTTTTTACGTCTATCTGCTAGATTTCATAGTCATGGAAGGCAGCAATGGCAAGTAGGATCTGAATGGATTTGAGCATAGCCACTGGAGAAAAGGTTTCGTCATAGTCCACTCCTGGTCTTTGACGAAAACCTTTTGCAACGAGTCTAGCCTTATAGGTTTCAACCTGCCCATCTACACCAAGTTTCCTTTTGTAGATCCATTTGCATCCAACGGGTTTTACCCTAGGTGGAGCAATATCCAAGGTCCACACTTTATTGGTGTACATGGACTCCATCTCGGATCGCATAGCATCCAGCCACTTATCAAAATCCCTACTAATAATGCCCTGCCCGTAACTAGTAGGATCATATTCTTCCAAGATGCAATCCTCTCGATCCCCGTCTATGATAAAACCGTAGTATCTCTCGGGCGGATGAGAAATCCTACTAGATCTGCGGAGTTGCTGTGATTCGTCTGGGGTTATTGAATCTTGAGGTTCCATCAAATCATCAGTTTCAGTTTGTGGTCGCTGAATTTCTTCCAGTTCTACCGTGCTCCCACTAATTTCTTTTGCAAGAAACTCTATTTCTAAGGAAATGGCATGTTGAGCAACAAACACCATCTGTTCCTCGGTACGGTAGAACAGATATCCATAACCATTATTTGGATATCCCACAAACTTACATAAAACTGACCGTGCCTCTAATTTATCCGGTTTATGCTTTTTAACATAAGCCGGACAACCCCATATCTTAAATATTTTAAGATATGGCCTTTTTCCATTCCATATCTCGAACGGTGTCTTAGTCACTGATTTGGACGGAACATCATTCAATAGGTATGCGGCTGTCTGAAGTGCATGTCCCCAAAATGAAAGAGGTGACTCAGTATTACTCATCATGGAGCGAACCATATCCAATAGGGTACGGTTCCTCCTCTCCGACACACCGTTGTGCTGTGGTGTGTACGGAGGAGTAAGCTGGGAGAGAATTCCATTCTCTTTTAGGTAATCTAGGAATTCTGTGCTTAAGTACTCCCCTCCTCTATCGGATCAGAGGATCTTGATACTTTTGCCAACCTGGTTCTCTACTTCATTCTTATATTCTTTAAATTTCTCAAAAGCTTCAGATTTATATTTCATAAGATACACATATCCGAACCTAGAGAGATCATCAGTGAATGTAATGAAGTATGAGAACCCACCCCTTGCATTGATAGATATCGGACCACATACATCACTGTATATGAGTCCCAAGAGCTCTGCTACTCTTTCTCCGTGTCTGGTGAACGGATATTTGGTCATTTTTCCCTTGAGACAAGACTGACAAGTTTCATAAGTTGAAAATTCGAATGTATTCAAAAGTCCATCTTTATGCAACTTACTTAGTCTTTTCTCTCCGATATGACCAAGTCTACATGCCACAAGTAGGATTCGTTCGTTTCTGAACTTTTCCTCTTGCGTGTGTTTTGTACATTGAGAACTATGTTTTGATTTAGAACATAGATACCATTACACAGTGTACCTTCTGCAACTAATACCTGATTCAGGTAAATATTCATGATATTTCTATCAAGAACAAACTTATATCCATCTTTATCAAGTAAAGAAACTGATATGATGTTGCAAATCATGGAAGGTACATAGTAGTAATTGTTCAAAATCATAGTATTGCCTCTTGGCAACACAAGGTGATATTCACCGACGGCTGCAGCATCAACTTGTGCTTCGTTCTCTACTCTGAGGGATATATCACCAGGTCCAACCATCCTACTTTTTCTCAGTCCCTGCAATAAAATACAGATATGAGATCCTGATCCGGTATCTAGTACCCTGGAGGTAGGATTGACCGAAAAACAGTTCTCAATAACAAGAATACCTGAAGAAGACGCAACAGTGCGCTTCTTCTTCAATGGGGTCATCAAGGAATTCATGCAATCCTCTTTTCCTATCTCATACTCATGATCGCCATCATAAGTTGGAGCTAAACCGACATTTCCCAACCCCGAATAAGAATTCGGATCGGTTAAGCAATACATTTATTATCTTGATTAGGGCGTGAAATGGTTGCTACCTGGAGAGAGAAAAGAAACACTTAGCGTGCGCTCTTGCAAGATTAAATTGGCTATTAATTTATCTAACCAGAATGACTCCCACTGTTTCCTCGAATTTTTCTTCAAACCTTAAAAGAAGAACTAGTAAGGATTAATCGCACGTTACAATACTTGCTTAACCTTTCAGCCAGGCTAGTGTTGGTACTTCGAGAGAGGTTTTCTAATGCTTTCACGAAGTTCCTTAATTATGTAACCTCTTTTCCCTGGAGGCGTAGCCCCGCTAACACCGTTCTAGACACCTACTTGGTTTATAGCATTGATTGTTAAGTGAAATAATCTCCCGAGAGTAATTCAACTCATCAGTGGGATCGGGATCCAACTATCATTGTGTGATGACTTAGATGGAATCCACTCTAGTCACTACACTCCATAAGGTATGCTAAATCTATAAGTTTTCTATATATTTGAAACTCCCGATGTGGTTTTTGCTCATAACGGTTTATGACCTTGACTAGGTCAACAAACCATAAACCGCCAGTCAGGTTCTACCCGTCATTTTCTTGATTGCATTAAACCCACCCGTACGTACTCTTGACCAGGTCAACAAGGTCGCACGACTGTCCTAACCAATCGCATTTACAATGCACAGAAAAATACCACTTAGCTACCGTACACTACGCCTTGACTAGGTCAACAAACGCAGCACGAATACTAAATATTACTATTCTGAAATGACGGAGGGCTATGGCTTAGTTTTGTTAGGTCCACGTTACCCACCCCGGTTCTTTCGAGAAGGCAGAATAGGTAAAAATCAAATTTTTCTCACAAGGTAACATGGACCATCCATGAAGGAACTTTGCTAAACAAAAACTAACATACTAACTACAAGTTCTAGCTACTATGTAGAATGGTTATACCTAGATCTTGAACTCCTTCTCTTCTTGTTGTGGTTCTCCTTCTTGCTTGCTCCTTGTAGTGGCGTAGACGGCTCCTCCTCATCGTCTTCTCTTTGCCGAAGATAGATCCACCCGAGGGCCTCTACCTTGAGCTCCTACCTCAACCAAGAGGTAACTAGAATGCTTGGTTTGCTGGACAAAGAACCCTAGAAAGAGTAGAGAGATGCTTTGATGGTTTTGTCTCAAGAGCTTTCGATTTTCAACACATGAAAGATTAAAGCTTTGAGAGAGGAAGGGAGATTCAAGAGAGAGAAAGAGCATGATAGAATGAGAGATAAAATGACAACCATCTCTCATATGAGAGACATAATGATAATAATAATAATTAAGGGAAAAATTTGATGGTTAGTTTGGAATGACCATTATCATTTCATAATAAATGCAATTTACAAGAATCAAGAAGCATCTTGCAAATGAAATGATGATGGTCAAAAGGTCAACATGGTTCAAATGGTCAACCAAAGTCAAATTGTCAACCAAAGTCAAATGGTCAACCTAACCATGGCACAATAATCCTTAATTAATATTATTAATCATATTCCTCATTCTCATTAGGGTTTAGAAAAAGTCAACTGTCAAAAACCCTAATGAGATTCCTCTGCCTCCATCAACTGTGCATACACACCCACATCCGTGTTCCGAGGAACACGAACACAATGAGACAAAATCAATCCCAAAACAAATACTAGGATCTGGCTTAAACCAAAGCCCGCTAGTAATAACTGCCCGGACACCAAACGTGCACAAGTGCGTGGATGTGAACGAACCCCGTCGCAAAACCATGCGACCTCTACCCTGTTTTGCCCAAAGGCGAATAACCCTCTGTGTGGGACTCTAAAGGCTCGACACTACGCTGGCAGTGGGTTTAACCACAGGCCGCAAGTGGTACTGGCTGTACGTAACGGTCCCCAGGTAGATGCCGATAAGAAGACCGATGAGGTGAACCCATCCGAACTCCTACTGAGCCTGAATGTGACAATCTCCGTACAGTCTGGTCTGTTCGTTTAAGAGTATCGCATGGCGGGCCTAGGGGGCGGTAAACGTCAGTCCCCTAATAGCGGTACAAGTCGTGTCGGAGTGTAGCCCAGAACACCCTGAGATAACACTGGAAAAGCTACCAGTATATCTCGCTTGCCCTGGCCAGGGACTTTGTGTAACGGCTCTCCTAGAAGCAGCGCGATATCAATCCCCAATACCGGGAGAGACGAATCCTGTTTAACCGTCACTGCCTCCAAGTGCTTCGGGACTGCACCCAACTACTACTTGTTTGCACGACTCAATAGAGCCGTGGTAAGGTAGTAATCTAAGAACAGTGGGAACACACTCGAGGCGAAGTGACAGTGTCAAGTCAACGGACTAAGCTATACTCATGTCACCTGGGAACTGTTAACTGACGATAGGTATAATACCAACCAACAGTTCCTGATGAGTCCTGTCCAGTGTACTCGTAACCTAATGAGCACCTGCATACTATCTCCAGTACGACATACTGATGGCTGTGGAACAGACCATCTCCCCTGCTGGGACGAGAAGCGTATGCACCAGTCTACTCTGGAGTATCGATGCCCTGTCTCGATAATCCTATGACTAGGGACCAAAATAAGGATGTGCTTATAGACTACCCAGCCCCCACAAGTGTGATCGCCATCACAACGCCGGTAGTCAAGCAAAGATCCTAAGGGCTCCATCAATATGTTTTTAGCGATATGTTAAAAGAAATATATACACATATCAAGATAGAAACAAACCAAGTAGCATACTACTATATCGAGCAAGACTGTCGTAAACCCGTATATATATCCCAAGCCTCCAAAATGTATTATGCAAACTAGTACTATACAATAATGGCCTCTAGGGCATACATATCTAACAATCTCCCACTTGCACTAAAGGCCAGTAATTGGAGTACCGCATACCCAACGTCTGCACTAAGGCCGGCTGCTGGCGTACCGCATACCCAATAGCTCAAAAAGTCGCTCGAACTGTGTTTGAGGGAGGGCCTTTGTGAATGGATCCGCCGTGTTGTCCTTTATGTCCACTCTCCGTACCTCGATCTCCTGGCGATCAATGATCTCCCTGATCAGGTGATACCGCCTTAAGATGTGTCTGGATTTCTGATGGGAGCTTGGTTCCTTTGCTAAAGCTATAGCCCCATTGTTATCGCAATACAAAGGTATTGGGTCAACAATGGACGGAACCACCTGAAGTTCACTAATGAACTTCTTCATCCAGACCGCCTCTTTTGCGGCATCGCTTGCAGCAATGTATTCAGCCTCCATCGTCGAGTCTGCGACGGTATCCTGTTTGGAACTCCTCCAACACACCGCCCCTCCGTTGAGAGTAAACACAAAACCCGAGACAGACTTGCTGTCATCTTTGTCACTCTGGAAGCTTGAATCGGTAAAGGACTCGACCCTGAGGTCTCCATTACCGTAAACCAGGAACATCTCCTTAGTCCTTCTCAGGTACTTGAGAATGTTCTTCACTGCCGTCCAGTGGTCCTCACCTGGGTCTGACTGATACCGGATCACCATGCTCAGCTTGTAAGCTACATCTGGTCTTGTACATAGCATCGCATACATTATAGATCCTACCGCCGAAGCGTAGGGTATAGTGCTCATGCGAACCCTCTCCTCATCAGTCTTAGGAGACATCTTCTTGGAGAGGGTGATTCCGTGCAATGCGGGTATATTACTGCGCTTGGAATCTTCCATACTAAATCTCTTTAGTACGGTCTCTATGTACCTAGACTGCGAAAGTCCCAGTAATCTCTTGGATCTATCTCTGTAGATCTTGATCCCCAGAATGTACGAGGCATCACCCAGGTCCTTCATGGAGAACCGTTGTGACAAGAATAGATTGACCGATTGTAGCATAGGAATGTCATTTCCTATCAAAAGAATGTCATCCACGTACAAGACTAGTAACACGACAACTCGTCCTACAATCTTCTTATAGACACAAGGTTCATCTTCGTTCTTGATGAAATCAAATTCCTTGATTGCCTCATCAAAACAGATGTTCCAGCTCCGCGATGCCTGCTTTAATCCATAAATGGATTTAAGCAACTTGCACACCTTCCCGCTGCTCCCACTGTCTACGAAACCTTCTGGCTGATCCATGTAAACGTACTCTTCCAAACAGCCATTTAGAAAAGCCGTTTTTACGTCCATCTGCCAGATTTCATAGTCATGCAAGGCAGCAATGGCTAGTAGGATCCGAATGGATTTGAGTATAGCCACTAGAGAAAAAGTTTCGTCATAGTACACACCAGGTCTTTGACGAAAACCTTTTGCAACGAGTCTAGCCTTATAGGTTTCCACCTGCCTATCTACACCAAGTTTCCTTTTGTAGATCCATTTGCATCCAGCGGGTTTTACCCCAGGTGGAGCAATATCCAAGGTCCACACTTTATTGGTGTACATGGACTCCATTTCGGATTGCATAGCATCCAGCCACTTATCAGAGTCCCTACTGATAATGGCCTGCCTGAAACTGGTAGGGTCATCTTCTTCCAAGATGCAATCCTCTCGATCCCCATCTATGAGAAAACCGTAGTATCTCTCGGGCGGATAAGAAATCCTACCAGATCTGCGGAGTGGCTGAGGTTCGTCTGGGATTATTGAATCCTGAGGTTCTGTCAAATCTTCAGTTTCAGTTTGTGGTCACTGAATTTCTTCCAATTCTACCGTGCTCCCACTAATTTCCTTTGCAAGAAACTCCGTTTCTAAGAAAACGGCATGCTGAGCAACAAACACCTTCTGTTCCTCGGTGTGGTAGAATAGATATCCATAACCATTCTTTGGATATCCCACAAACTTACATAAAACTGACCGTGCCTCTAGCAAATCTTTTAAGATATGGCATTTTTCCATTCCATATCTCGAATGGAGTCTTAGGCACTGATTTAGACGGGACATCATTCAATAGATATGCTGTTGTTAAAAGTGTATGTCCTCAAAATGAAAGAGGCAACTCGACACTACTCATCATGAAGCGAACCATATCCAATAGGGTATGATTCCTCCGCTCCGATACACCGTTGTGCTGTGGTGTATAAGGAGGAGTAAGCTGAGAGAGAATTCCATTCTCTTTTAAGTAATCTAGGAATTCTGTGCTTAAGTACTCCCCTCCCCTATCCGATCGGAGGATCTTGATACTTTTGCCAGTCTGGTTCTCTACTTCGTTTCTGAATTCCTTGAATTTCTCAAAAGCTTCAGATTTGTGTTTCATCAGATACACATATCCGAACCTAGAGAGATCGTCAGTGAATGTGATGAAGTACGAGAACCCACCCCTTGCATGTATAGACATCGGACCATATACATCACTGTGTATGAGTCCCAAGAGCTCTGTTGCTCTTTCTCCATGTCCGGTGAACGGAGATTTGGTCATCTTTCCTTTGAGACAAGACTGACAAGTTTCGTAAGATGAAAACTCGAACGTATTCAAGAGTCCATCTTTATGCAACTTACTTAGCCTTTTCTCTCCGATATGACCAAGTCTACAATGCCACAAGTAGGATTCATTCGTATCTGAACTCTTCCTCTTGCGTGTCTTTTGTACATTAAGAACTGTATTCTGATTTAAAATATAGATACCATTACACAGTGTACCTTCTGCAACCAGTACCCTATGAAGGTAAATGTTCATGATATTTCTATCAAGAACAAAGTTATATCCATCTTTATTAAGTAAAGATACTGATATTATGTTGCAAACCATGGAAGGTATATAGTAGCAATTGTTCAAAATCGTAGTATTGCCATTTGGCAACACTAGGTGATATTCACCTACGGCTGCAGCATTAACTTGTGCTCCGTTTGCTACCTTGAGCGACATATCACCAGGTACAACTTTCCTACTTTTTCTCAGTCCCTGCAATAGATTACAGATATGAGATCCTTATCCGGTATCAAGTACCCAGGAGGTAGGGCTGACCGTAAAGCAGTTCTCAATTACAAGAACACCTGAAGTAGATGCAAAACTATGCTTCTTCTTCAACTGGGTATCCTTGGAATCCATACAATCCTCTTTCCCTTGCTCATACTTGTGACTGTTGTCATAAGTTAGAGCCGAACCGACGTTCCCCAGCCCCGAATAAGAATTCGGATCGGTCAAGCGATACATTTTATTATCTTGATTAGGGCGTGAAATGGTTGCTACCTGGAGAGAGAGAGAGAAAACACTCAGCGTGCACTCTTGCAAGATTAGATTGGTTTATTAATTTATCTAACCAGTATGGCTCCCACTGTTTCCTCAAATTCTTCTTCAAACCTTTAAAAAAAGAACTAGTCAGGATTAATCGCACGTCACTATACTTGCTTAACCTTTCAGCCAGGCTGGTGTTGGTACTTCGAGGGAGGTTTTCCAACGCTTTCATGAAGTTCCTTAATTATATAACCTCTTTTCCCTGGAGCCGTAGCCCCGCTAACACCATTCTAGACACCTACTTGGTTTATAGAATTGATTGTTAAGTGAAATAATCTCCCGAGAGTAATCCAACTCATCAGTGGGATCGGGATCCAACTATCATTGTGTGATGACCTAGATGGAATCCACTCTAGTCACCACACTCCAGAAGGTATGCTAAATCTGCAAGTTTCAGTTTCTTTAGAAACTCCCGATGTGGATTTTTGCCCCTACCGGTTTATGACCTTGACTAGGTCAACAAACCATAAACCGCTAATCAAGTTCTATCCGTTATTATCTTGATTGCATTAAACCCACCCGTACGTGCCCTTGACTAGGACAACAATACCGCACGACTGTCCTAACCAATCATATTTGCAATGCACAGAAAAATATCACTTAGCTACCGTTCACTACGCCTTGACTAGGTCAACAAACGCAGCATGAATACTAAATAATACCAATCCGAAATGACGGAGGGCTAGGCTGGGTTTTTGGCGAAAAAACCTTTAACGTAATGAACTTAATATCGTTGAAGGAACCTGATTGCCCTTTTTTTTTAAAATATAGTAGCGAAAACTTTTGCTAAAGAGGTCACTCCCCGTGAAGGGATCTCGGCTCTTTCCTCATCGAATGAGGTGCAGGATATTCCAAACTGAATACCTCGATGCAAAGCAAGAATAATCGACTATAGTGAATTTATTACCCTGACGCAAACTTTTGTCCAAGAGGTCACTCCCGATGAAGGGATCTCGGCCCTTGCCTCGTCGAACGAGGGGCTGGGCATTCATAACCGAATACCTTTGTACAAAACAAAAGAGAACGGCCTTGCAATAACAGCTTTTTGAAAATTGTTCCAACAACGTCTTTTAGGTTTGTTTTTCTTTGCATTAATATACTGTGTCCTATCAGTTAATCCTACCATTGCAGAAACCAACGAAAATATGACGTACGCTTATGCCATTCGCATTCGCCACGGGGCCCGTCATCACCCATTAGGTTACTTAACTAACGACAGAGCGGGGGCTGGACTAGCGCGGATGCAAAACATAAGCAACGCCTACTAGATATCATATATAGATATATACATTCGTCAGATGTAATGATAGCCATTCCAGATCACAGATGAACACATTGGATATGCTAGGAATCTGCGTTTCGTTCGAGCCTGCAACGAAAGACGGATTACACGGTCGCGATGAATAGCCAAACCCCACCCTAAACCCCTACGGGTGCGGCAAACTACCTGCTAAGTACCCGAAGTGAAGCAACCTCCCTCAACAACGTGAGTAGGCCACTTGGCACTTCAAAGTTCCCGGTAGTTTGTGCACCCCACCTCGGGTCTATCCTAGGAGCAAAAACAGTAAAAGAAATAATATACAATGGCGGCTACAACCTCATCCCGGATGTACGGCCATAAAAATAATATTAAATCAATTTACATATTACATCAAATGAAAGACAAAGAAACTCTCATCTCACAAAACCCCGGCTATTCATCCACGACAATCCAACAAGTTCATATACACAATCCAATATTACAGATCACAGATACGCATAACCCCCACTAATCGATGTATAGCGATTAGTCGACATTCATTGCATATATCACATTACAGATATAACCATTTAGCTAAAGTTTATAGAATTTCGATCAATAACTATTTTTGAATCTACCCCAAATAAAATCCAGTACTCAGACAAATCTGGGCAAAAACAAAAATTCCCAGAATACACAAAACCAACACAGAGAACCCCTGAAGAATTTTAGCGCGCCACCGAGTTAACTCGGCCGCGGATCGCTTGGATCGGCCGCGGATCCGCGGTCCAATGAACGGTTCAGGCGCCCAAAATTCTACAGATTTCTTAAAAAAACCTGCTTGTATTTTTCATGTCTGTGGAAATATTTTTAGGCCAGTTTTGAAATTCGACAGAAAATACAATATTTTGGTGTGTTTTTGGGATTTTTTCCGGATCGGAGTTCTAAACACTTTTCTAACAGTTAGTTGTTGTTTAGCTAGGCTCTGATACCACTGTTAGGTCCACGTTACCCACCCCGGTTCTTTCGGGGAGGCAGAATAGGTAAAAATCAAAATTTTCTCACAAGGTAACATGGACCATCCATGAAGGATCTTTGCTAAACAAAAACTAACATACTAACTACAAGTTCTAGCTACTATGTAGAATGGTTATGTTAGTTATATGTATGCCCTAGAGGCCATTACTGTACATAGGATGTATATTGTAGTGGATGCTGGGACATATATAGGGAGGACTTTCTTGCTCGACATGATAGTATGCTATCTGGTTACCCTTTACCTTAACGTGTATGCTGATTGTCTCTCTGTTACATGTTGGTAAAGCCCTTAGGATCTGTACTTGACTACCTGGACTATGATGCGGATCATACTAGTGGGGACATGGTAGTCCATAAGTACATCCTTCAAAGTCCCTAGTCATGGGTGTATCGAGACGGGGCATCGATATACCAGAGTAGACTAGCGTATACCTTCTCGACCCATACAGATGGGCGATGGATGATCCCATATCCATCGGTGTTTGACATCAGAGATGACATACGGGTGCTCAGTAGAGACTGGGTACACTGGACGGACTCGCCGAGAACTCCCAGATGGTATTATACCTCACGTCAGATGGCAGTTCTCTGGTGACACTGGTACAGAGTAGTCTGTTGACCCGAGATCGTCATAGAGTCTTGTGTGGTTCCCACTGTGCTTTGATTTCCATCTTACCACGTCCAAGAGGGCGTGCAAAACGGTGGTTTTTGGGTACAGTCCCGAGTCACATGGAGGCAATGAGCGATAGGAGGGGATTCGTCTCTCCCGGTATAGGGAGTTGATGTTGCGCTGTGTTCGATTGGCTATAACAAGAAATCCCTGGCCAGGGTTGCTGAGATTTACTGGTAAGTGTTACCAGTAGTTTCTCGAACAGTTATAGACCTCATATCGACACGACTTATTGAGCTATTGGGGTCTGACGTTTACCACCCCTAGGCGAGATATGCGACATATCAGACGATCAGACCGGACTGTACGGTAGTGTTACTGGTCGGATTCACTGGAGTGTGAGCGGGCTTGCTCGTCGATCTTCAGATCGCTCAATACCCGGGTGGCCGTTACGTTTAGCAGACCGCTTGCGGCTTGTGGGTGTTTGATATGATCATCACCTGCTGCCGGCGTATTGACGAGTCTTTAGAGTCCTACACAGAGGTTTCCTGGCTCAAGCAAAACGAAATAGGAGCGCATATGAGATATGTGCGGGACCGAGAATAATACGAGTATGTGATACTGTATTCGATTCTCGTGATGTGACATTGATCGGTTATATGCGATATAGCCGGGTTATCGGATCAAGTGTTGATTCGATAAGATGTTACTAATGATACCAGTCGGTTATGTGCGCATGACCGGATCATTGAATCAAGTGTTGATTTAATGATTTAATGTATAATTATATATTTGATATATTACTTTGCATTAACTAGTATCGGTTCACTTTAGACGGATTTTCTCACTTGGTTCGTGCGCATTATATATGTGATATGATTTTGTGCGCTTGCTTGTATCATGTTTGATGATGCATGCTTTTTGGTTAAGTGTAAAGTGTTGAACCTTAGTTAATGAAATGGTTAGGGTTTATTATTTGTTATTCATTTATCTTATTTATTTATCGATTTATTTTTGATAAATGAATAAAAGAAAATGAAATGAAAATGGTTGCTAATTTTGGATTCTAGTTGAAGCTTCTTGAAGTCTTTGACTTTGTAACCATTTTTGTCTCATGCTTAACCTAACCATTCCTTTAACCATGATTAGCTCTCTACACTTTACCATGGTTCACTTATGATAAGAATGGATAATTCTTTTCTTTTAGAATTATCTTATCTTATCATTATTCTTCTTCTTCTTCCTTGAACTTGAAGAAGAAAGCTTACCTCATCAATGGTGATTGATGAATTAGAGTGAGAAATCCAATTCTAAAGTTAACCCAACTCCTATTTCTTCATCCTCTACCTCTTGCCAAGTAGTAGAGTGTGTTTACTTCACAAGTTTCATGACTTGGTGAAGTTGTGAGCATGATCTAGCGATGCCTCGACGTAGATCATCTTCGGCATGGACATCGACGACCTAGCTTGCCCATTCTCCGACGAAGCCGATCCTAGAGCCCGGATTTGACTTGGACAGCGGAGAGGACTTCGTTGCGGAGCTATGGAGGTGGAGCACCGGATCTACAAAGGTTGTATTTCCGTTTTCTCATTAGTTAAGTGTTAACTAGTTCAATGTTCGCCTAGATCTCTAGCAAACGATCCGTAGTTTAGGGTTTGTAGGCACCATAATTTTTTAAATTGCCATGGTTGATGGCTTGGGAGACCTCACTTGAGTGCCTAGGAACCCTACAGTGGTATCAGAGCCTAGCTAGAGCCTTAGGCGAAGTCTAGACGGAATTCGAAGTCCGAACGAACCCGAAATCCCAAACCAATCTTGCTCTCTGTACATTTTTGAAAACAGTGAGTTTTTCCAAATTAAAAATATGCAGAGAACTCAGCAGGGAATTCTAAGAATTACGGCTAAAAAATTTTTTGATGAACAGTTAAAACCGCGGCTGAAGCGCGGCATAAGACAGGTTTATGCGGCGGTTCAGCCGCACATTGATGACGTCAGCCCTAAATTTTTACACTGTAATTCATTGTTTCTGGTTCTGAGTTCTCTGGATGTTTTGAAATTTTATTCAAGAGTTGAATTTTCTGCAGTTGTTTTGGGGATTCGGTGTTTCGATCGGGGTATCAAATTTTGTCTATTTGGTTTTCCGGATAAATTCTAGAATATGTTAAAAAGTTCGACCGGATATAAATACCCAATTTTTCCCCTGTCGGGAAATTTCCAAGTGTTGGATTTTTCCGTAGTTTAACGACGTTCTAAGTAGTGCAAGTAACGCGATGGTCCCTCTAGAAGACACAAACCTTAACTCGATTATGTGACCGTCTTGAACTGCCCTTTGAACCTTCGGGTTTGGGGCAGTACGGCGTGCCACATGTGAGGCGTTGGCTTGACCCTTCTACGGCTGGACCGTTGGTACTGAGGCACGAACTGCATGTTGTTAGACTTGTTTCATGTGTTGATCTATATCGGGAAAACTTGGGTGTTCGATTGTTCGATCGGAAAGTTTAACATTTTCTATTTATCTGGAATGGGATACAATAATTGGAATTCACAAAAAGTTATGTGATAACTAAATGAATGTTATAAACATAGCACTTTAGTCTCACTTGATCGGTTGCCACGGAATTTTGATGTGATCAAAAGTCCGTCGCAATCACGTAGCGTACGCGGATACTCGCCGGGTAAACTTAATAGACAGCCTCGCTCCATTGCCCCGACCAAGTGACTGTAGGAGAACCCCGTCGCCGAAAGCATCCGTTCGGGTGCTCGCGGTAGCGGTGTTCCGCCTTGGTGCACTTCGTCGACGGTATCGGGGGTGCGGCCGTCTACTGAAGTTTGCGACGAGCATTCGATCAGACTGTCGGGAATCTTGTTGAATTCCCCGACTTGATATTGAAAAGAGTTTTCGATTTTGAGACTAAAATGCGGGGTTTATAATTGTTAGGCATGCGATGTCTAAGTAATTCATTTGGTCAGGCATGTGATGTCTGAGGTGGTTGCGGATTCCAACTGTTGTAGTTTTACACTTTCTTTTCTGTGACCGTAAGTGTAATATGTGATATCGCCGGTTTCGTTGCTATATGTCAACGACAATTGGGATGCGCATATTTACTTACGTTGATGACATGTGATGTTATGTATTGCTGGATATGTTATATTGGATCGTCGTGTTTGAATAGCCGGGGGTTTTTATGTGAGATGAGTGTTTTTCATTTTCATTCATGTAAAAACTTGTATGTAATATTCTTTTATTGGGGCGCTTCCAGGTTGCGGGAGTTGTCACCTGTTGTATATTATTTACTTTTCCGCACTAGGATAGACCCAAGGAGGAGGGCACAAGTAACCGGGTTCTGGAGTCCAGTGGGAGACCAACTCGAGGAGTCGGGTCCGGGTCTCCTAACTCCAGAATTGGTAGGGTTGCTTGCCGTCATTTCAGATAGGTACTAGTTAGTATTCGTGCTGCGTTTGTTGACTCAGTCAAGGCCTAGTGTGCGGTAGCTGATTATTGCTTATCTGCAAAGCATATGATGCGATTGGATTAGGGTAGTCGTGCGGCCTTGTTGACTCAGTCAAGGGTCGTGCGGGTGGGTTTAATTCAATCGAGAAATGACGGGTTGAACTTTACTTGCGGTCTATGGTTTATTGACTCAGTCAAGGTCATAGATCGCATGGGGCAAAATATTATCGGGAATTTCAAGTGTTGAGATTTGCAATGAGATTGCATACCTTCTATGAGATAGTTGGATCCCGATACCCGCTGCGAGTAAGAGTTACTCCTGGGAGAGTTTTATACATTACAATTAGCCGATCAAGTAGGTGTCTAGAAAGGTGTCAACGGGGTTACGCCTCTGGGAAAACGAGGTTTACATTAATTAGGTTCGTGCGAAAGCACGGGGGACCTCCCTCAAAGTACCGACACTGGCCTGGCTGAAAGATTGGCGAACTTGTAGTGTGTAATTAATCCCGGCTAGTCTTTCCTTTTAGGGTTTGAAGGAAGATTTGATAAAAAGCAGTGGGAGCCATCCTGATTAGATAAAATAATAACCAATCTATTCTTGACAGAGCGCACGCTGAGTGTTTTCTTCTCTCTCTCTCCTGGTAGCGACCATATCACGCCTTAATCAAGATAATAATACGGATTATTGACCGAACCCGCTTGTTATACTGAGCTGGGGAACGTTGGTCCTGCTCAAACTTATAATTGTTATAAGACAGAGCAGGAAATAGGGGATTACCAGAATTCCCGTGCCGCCCAAACGAAGAGAGTGCATGCTGATGCATCATCTTCGGGTTTGTTCATTATACAGAACTGTTTCTCAGTATCCTTTACGTCCTGGGTATATGATACCAGATTAGGATCCCAGATATGTAATCTGTTACATAGGGCTACAGAAAGGTAGAGAACTGAGAACGGGTGATAAGTTTCATGAGGCAGAAAATGGGGCAAGAGTTGCAGCCAAGTCTGTCGGTCACTGTCACCCTGTATTACCAATACATTGATTCTGAACGAATGTTATTAGATACCGAACCTGATATACAAAATCATATCTGTCTCTTTATTAGTAAAGAAACGATAAAATTTTGTATTGTTGGATAATGTTTTGAACATTTCCTATATCAAAAGTTGATCGGTTCAGGCACGTTATCTAAAAGCATTAATGTTCTAAATCAAACTACAGTTCTTTAGTATACGGAACACACACAAGAGGAAGAGTTCAGAAATGAACGAATCCTACTTGAGGCATTGTAGACTAGGTCATATCAATGCGACCCGACTAGCTGAGTTACATATAAATGCATATTTAAATCAGTTTGAATTTACATCTTGTGAAACTCGCCAGTCATGTCACAAAGATAAGATGATCATAGCTCTGTTTATTGGAAACAGAGAAAGAGTTAATGAACTCTTGGGATGATACATGTTTGATGTATGTAGATCCCCAGTCTGCATATGCCAAGACTGGTTCTTTATACTTCATTACGTTCTCTGATGATCTCTTTAGATTCAGACATATGTTCTTGTTGAAACACAAGTCCGAAACTTTTGAGATATTCACAGAATATAAGTTAGAAGTAGAGAACCAAAATACGGGTATAAGTATTATGTCCTTTGATGTGATCTAGGAGGAGAATACTTGAGCACGGAAATCCTGGACTTTTCTAAAGGAGAATGAGATTCTCTCTCAGCATTACTCCTCCGTATACACCATAGCACGATGGTATATCGGGGAGGAGCAGATACACCCTATATGATAAGGTGTGCTCTATGATGAGTACTACTGAGTTACCTATTTCCTTTAGGGAGTTATGCACTTGAGAAGCTGCATACCTATTGAATAGGGTTCGAATCAAATCAGTTGCCTACCACATCATATATGATATGGAAAGGGAAGAGCCCATATCTTAAGATTTGGGGTTGTCCGGCCTATGTCTGAAAGCAAAATCCGGACAAGCTCGAGGCAATGTAAGTTATGTAGACCAGGAAAGGTTCCAGCTATGCAAACTACAGAAGATGATTTGATAGAACCAAAGGATTCAGTAGATTCCAACGAACCTCAGCCTCTCCGCCGATCTAGTAGGGTTCCTCACCCACCCGAGAGATACTTCAGTTTCTCTATGACAGTGGGAGCGAGGATTACATCATGAGATGATGACCCAACTAGTTTCGAGCTGGCCATCAGGAGTAAGACTCTGTAAGAATGGCTGGATGTTTAGCGATCTGAGATGGAATCCTTATACACCAACAAAGTATGGACTTTGGTTGCAATATCTGAAGGGTTAAATCCCCATCAGGAGCAAGTATATCTTGAGAAGATTACTTGGTGTAGATGGAAAAGATGAGACTTTCAAAGCTAGACTTGTTAAAGCTTTTCGTCATCGACCAGGCGTGGATCATGATGAAACCTTTTCAAGTGACTATGCTTAAGTCCATCCAGATCCTACTTGCCACGGCTACATACCATGACTACGATATCTGGCGGTTGGGTGTCTTGACTGCTTTTCTAGATGATGATTTGGAAGAGAGCGTCTATAAGTACACAGCCAGAGGGCTTCATAGACAGTGGGAGCAGCGGAAACGTGTGCAAGTTGTTTTATAGGATAAAGCAGGCATCGCGGAGTTGGAACATCTGTTTTGATGGATTAGTCAAAGAGTTTGACATCATCAAAATGGTAGATGAACCTTGTATAAACAAAAAAGGTAGTAGGGAGTATGGTGACGATCCTCGTAGAGTACGTGGATGACATACTCTTGATAAGAAAGGAGTTTCTTATGCTACGCTCGATCAATCTCCGCTTATCACAAAGATTCTCCATATAGGATTAAAGTGATACCTACTAAATCCTGGATTTTGGATTTATGAGATAGATCTAAATGGATGTAAGGATACTCACTAGATATAGTGAGATGGTGTCAATCGATCCTGAGGAGAATCACTGGAAGTGTTCCAGGGTGATAAAGATGACTGAGTGTCAGTCACAGGCATTGTCTTTACCCTCAGTAAAGGGACGGTATGTTGGAAGAGTTCCAAACTAGATACCGTGACATACTAGACGATAAAGGCACGATACATCGCTACTTAAGATGCTACCAAAGATGCTGTTTGGGTGTATATTGGTTCATGAGATGAACTATGTTCCTACCATTGTGTGACAATGGAGTTGTGGCTCATGCCGAGGAACGCCGGTCCCATCAATGATCCAGACATATTCTAAGGCAGTGTCACTTGATCATGGAGATGGTTGATCTCCAGGGAGATCGAGGTTAGGAGAGTAGACTCAGAGGACAACACAGCGGATCCACTCACAAAGGCCTGTTCCCAGAGAGAGACTTTTATGGGATGGTTGAGTATGAGATACTGCAACCACTGCTACAGATGGCCCTAGTGCAAGTGGGAGATTGTTAGTTATATGTATGCCCTAGAGGCCATTACTGTACATAGGATGTATATTGTAGTGGATGCTGGGACATATATAGGGAGGACTTTCTTGCTCGACATGATAGTATGCTATCTGGTTACCCTTTACCTTAACGTGTATGCTGATTGTCTCTCTGTTACATGTTGGTAAAGCCCTTAGGATCTGTACTTGACTACCTGGACTATGATGCGGATCATACTAGTGGGGACATGGTAGTCCATAAGTACATCCTTCAAAGTCCCTAGTCGTGGGTGTATCGAGACGGGGCATCGATATACCAGAGTAGACTAGCGTATACCTTCTCGACCCATACAGATGGGCGATGGATGATCCCATATCCATCGGTGTTTGACATCAGAGATGACATACGGGTGCTCAGTAGAGACTGGGTACACTGGACGGACTCGCCGAGAACTCCCAGATGGTATTATACCTCACGTCAGATGGCAGTTCTCTGGTGACACTGGTACAGAGTAGTCTGTTGACCCGAGATCGTCATAGAGTCTTGTGTGGTTCCCACTGTGCTTTGATTTCCATCTTACCACGTCCAAGAGGGCGTGCAAAACGGTGGTTTTTGGGTACAGTCCCGAGTCACATGGAGGCAATGAGCGATAGGAGGGGATTCGTCTCTCCCGGTATAGGGAGTTGATGTTGCGCTGTGTTCGATTGGCTATAACAGGAAATCCCTGGCCAGGGTTGCTGAGATTTACTGGTAAGTGTTACCAGTAGTTTCTCGAACAGTTATAGACCTCATATCGACACGACTTATTGAGCTATTGGGGTCTGACGTTTACCACCCCTAGGCGAGATATGCGACATATCAGACGATCAGACCGGACTGTACGGTAGTGTTACTGGTCGGATTCACTGGAGTGTGAGCGGGCTTGCTCGTCGATCTTCAGATCGCTCAATACCCGGGTGGCCGTTACGTTTAGCAGACCGCTTGCGGCTTGTGGGTGTTTGATATGATCATCACCTGCTGCCGGCGTATTGACGAGTCTTTAGAGTCCTACACAGAGGTTTCCTGGCTCAAGCAAAACGAAATAGGAGCGCATATGAGATATGTGCGGGACCGAGAATAATACGAGTATGTGATACTGTATTCGATTCTCACGATGTGACATTGATCGGTTATATGCGATATAGCCGGGTTATCGGATCAAGTGTTGATTCGATAAGATGTTACTAATGATACCAGTCGGTTATGTGCGCATGACCGGATCATTGAATCAAGTGTTGATTTAATGATTTAATGTATAATTATATATTTGATATATTACTTTGCATTAACTAGTATCAGTTCACTTTAGACGGATTTTCTCACTTGGTTCGTGCGCATTATATATGTGATATGATTTTGTGCGCTTGCTTGTATCATGTTTGATGATGCATGCTTTTTGGTTAAGTGTAAAGTGTTGAACCTTAGTTAATGAAATGGTTAGGGTTTATTATTTGTTATTCATTTATCTTATTTATTTATCGATTTATTTTTGATAAATGAATAAAAGAAAATGAAATGAAAATGGTTGCTAATTTTGGATTCTAGTTGAAGCTTCTTGAAGTCTTTGACTTTGTAACCATTTTTGTCTCATGCTTAACCTAACCATTCCTTTAACCATGATTAGCTCTCTACACTTTACCATGGTTCACTTATGATAAGAATGGATAATTCTTTTCTTTTAGAATTATCTTATCTTATCATTATTCTTCTTCTTCTTCCTTGAACTTGAAGAAGAAAGCTTACCTCATCAATGGTGATTGATGAATTAGAGTGAGAAATCCAATTCTAAAGTTAACCCAACTCCTATTTCTTCATCCTCTACCTCTTGCCAAGTAGTAGAGTGTGTTTACTTCACAAGTTTCATGACTTGGTGAAGTTGTGAGCTTGATCTAGCGATGCCTCGACGTAGATCATCTTCGGCATGGACATCGACGACCTAGCTTGCCCATTCTCCGACGAAGCCGATCCTAGAGCCCGGATTTGACTTGGACAGCGGAGAGGACTTCGTTGCGGAGCTATGGAGGTGGAGCACCGGATCTACAAAGGTTGTATTTCCGTTTTCTCATTAGTTAAGTGTTAACTAGTTCAATGTTCGCCTAGACCTCTAGCAAACGATCCGTAGTTTAGGGTTTGTAGGCACCATAATTTTTTAAATTGCCATGGTTGATGGCTTGGGAGACCTCACTTGAGTGCCTAGGAACCCTACAGTGGTATCAGAGCCTAGTTAGAGCCTTAGGCGAAGTCTAGACGGAATTCGAAGTCCGAACGAACCCGAAATCCCAAACCAATCTTGCTCTCTGTACATTTTTGAAAACAGTGAGTTTTTCCAAATTAAAAATATGCAGAGAACTCTGCAGGGAATTCTAAGAATTACGGCTAAAAAATTTTTTGATGAACAGTTAAAACCGTGGCTGAAGCGCGGCATAAGACAGGTTTATGCGGCGGTTCAGCCGCACATTGATGACGTCAGCCCTAAATTTTTACACTGTAATTCATTGTTTCTGGTTCTGAGTTCTCTGGATGTTTTGAAATTTTATTCAAGAGTTGAATTTTCTGCAGTTGTTTTGGGGATTCGGTGTTTCGATCGGGGTATCAAATTTTGTCTATTTGGTTTTCCGGATAAATTCTAGAATATGTTAAAAAGTTCGACCGGATATAAATACCCAATTTTTCCCCTGTCGGGAAATTTCCAAGTGTTGGATTTTTCCGTAGTTTAACGACGTTCTAAGTAGTGCAAGTAACGCGATGGTCCCTCTAGAAGACACAAACCTTAACTCGATTATGTGACCGTCTTGAACTGCCCTTTGAACCTTCGGGTTTGGGGCAGTACGGCGTGCCACATGTGAGGCGTTGGCTTGACCCTTCTACGGCTGGACCGTTGGTACTGAGGCACGAACTGCATGTTGTTAGACTTGTTTCATGTGTTGATCTATATCGGGAAAACTTGGGTGTTCGATTGTTCGATCGGAAAGTTTAACATTTTCTATTTATCTGGAATGGGATACAATAATTGGAATTCACAAAAAGTTATGTGATAACTAAATGAATGTTATAAACATAGCACTTTAGTCTCACTTGATCGGTTGCCACGGAATTTTGATGTGATCAAAAGTCCGTCGCAATCACGTAGCGTACGCGGATACTCGCCGGGTAAACTTAATAGACAGCCTCGCTCCATTGCCCCGACCAAGTGACTGTAGGAGAACCCCGTCGCCGAAAGCATCCGTTCGGGTGCTCGCGGTAGCGGTGTTCCGCCTTGGTGCACTTTGTCAACGGTATCGGGGGTGCGGCCGTCTACTGAAGTTTGCGACGAGCATTCGATCAGACTGTCGGGAATCTTGTTGAATTCCCCGACTTGATATTGAAAAGAGTTTTCGATTTTGAGACTAAAATGCGGGGTTTATAATTGTTAGGCATGCGATGTCTAAGTAATTCATTTGGTCAGGCATGTGATGTCTGAGGTGGTTGCGGATTCCAACTGTTGTAGTTTTACACTTTCTTTTCTGTGACCGTAAGTGTAATATGTGATATCGCCGGTTTCGTTGCTATATGTCAACGACAATTGGGATGCGCATATTTACTTACGTTGATGACATGTGATGTTATGTATTGCTGGATATGTTATATTGGATCGTCGTGTTTGAATAGCCGGGGGTTTTTATGTGAGATGAGTGTTTTTCATTTTCATTCATGTAAAAACTTGTATGTAATATTCTTTTATTGGGGCGCTTCCAGGTTGCGGGAGTTGTCACCTGTTGTATATTATTTACTTTTCCGCACTAGGATAGACCCAAGGAGGAGGGCACAAGTAACCGGGTTCTGGAGTCCAGTGGGAGACCAACTCGAGGAGTCGGGTCCGGGTCTCCTAACTCCAGAATTGGTAGGGTTGCTTGCCGCTCTCGTAGGGGTCTAGGGGTGTGGGTTTGGCTATTCATCACGACCGTGGAATCCGTGTTTTATACTGGCTCGTATTGAAAACACGGACGTCCTAGTATATCCAATATTTCATATGATTCTTCTGCTGCGATATCTGTGATGTGATCATGTGATGTTCTGTGATAGATACAGTATATAGTATATATGATATATTATATAGGCGTTACTTATGTTTTACACCCACGCTAGCCCTGCCCTGCTCTGCCGTTAGTTACCTAACCTAACGGTGCACGAGGGGACATCGAGGCGAATGCGGATGGCATAAGTGTACGTCGTATTTATCTGTGATGATTAGGTACTTAAATGATGGGACTTCATTAATGTGATTAATGAAATAAAAGAAACCTAAGATGTTGTAGAATCGAATTTCAAAATAAAACAGGTAGCTACAGTTCTTGCTTTGCACAGCGGTATATTCGATATATCCTGCACCTTATTCGATGAGGAAAGGACCGAGATCCCTTCACCGGGAGTGACTCCTTTAGCAATAACTGGCAGATGCTACACACTCGGTTTGTCTTTTGATTGCTTTTAAGCGTTTTTGCTTTGCACAGTGATATATATGATATATCCCGCACCTCATTCGACGAGGAAAGGACCGACGATCCCTTCACCGGGAGTGACTCCTTTAGCAAAACTAGAAAAGCCTCAAAAGCACTCCATTTCAAAATTCATTTGATTCTACAACGATATAAAGTTCATTACGCAAAAGGTTTTCTTAAAAACCTGTCGTAGCCCTCCGTCATTTCAGATAGGTACTAGTTAGTATTCGTGCTGCGTTTGTTGACTCAGTCAAGGCCTAGTGTGCGGTAGCTGATTATTGCTTATCTGCAAAGCATATGATGCGATTGGATTAGGGTAGTCGTGCGGCCTTGTTGACTCAGTCAAGGGTCGTGCGGGTGGGTTTAATTCAATCGAGAAATGACGGGTTGAACTTTACTTGCGGTCTATGGTTTGTTGACTCAGTCAAGGTCATAGATCGCATGGGGCAAAATATTATCGGGAATTTCAAGTGTTGAGATTTGCAATGAGATTGCATACCTTCTATGAGATAGTTGGATCCCGATACCCGCTGCGAGTAAGAGTTACTCCTGGGAGAGTTTTATACATTACAATTAGCCGATCAAGTAGGTGTCTAGAAAGGTGTCAACGGGGTTACGCCTCTGGGAAAACGAGGTTTACATTAATTAGGTTCGTGCGAAAGCACGGGGGACCTCCCTCAAAGTACCGACACTGGCCTGGCTGAAAGATTGGCGAACTTGTAGTGTGTAATTAATCCCGGCTAGTCTTTCCTTTTAGGGTTTGAAGGAAGATTTGATAAAAAGCAGTGGGAGCCATCCTGATTAGATAAAATAATAACCAATCTATTCTTGACAGAGCGCACGCTGAGTGTTTTCTTCTCTCTCTCTCCTGGTAGCGACCATATCACGCCTTAATCAAGATAATAATACGGATTATTGACCGAACCCGCTTGTTATACTGAGCTGGGGAACGTTGGTCCTGCTCAAACTTATAATTGTTATAAGACAGAGCAGGAAATAGGGGATTACCAGAATTCCCGTGCCGCCCAAACGAAGAGAGTGCATGCTGATGCATCATCTTCGGGTTTGTTCATTATACAGAACTGTTTCTCAGTATCCTTTACGTCCTGGGTATATGATACCAGATCAGGATCCCAGATATGTAATCTGTTACATAGGGCTACAGAAAGGTAGAGAACTGAGAACGGGTGATAAGTTTCATGAGGCAGAAAATGGGGCAAGAGTTGCAGCCAAGTCTGTCGGTCACTGTCATCCTGTATTACCAATACATTGATTCTGAACGAATGTTATTAGATACCGAACCTGATATACAAAATCATATCTGTCTCTTTATTAGTAAAGAAACGATAAAATTTTGTATTGTTGGATAATGTTTTGAACATTTCCTATATCAAAAGTTGATCGGTTCAGGCACGTTATCTAAAAGCATTAATGTTCTAAATCAAACTACAGTTCTTTAGTATACGGAACACACACAAGAGGAAGAGTTCAGAAATGAACGAATCCTACTTGAGGCATTGTAGACTAGGTCATATCAATGCGACCCGACTAGCTGAGTTACATATAAATGCATATTTAAATCAGTTTGAATTTACATCTTGTGAAACTCGCCAGTCATGTCACAAAGATAAGATGACCATAGCTCTGTTTATTGGAAACAGAGAAAGAGTTAATGAACTCTTGGGATGATACATGTTTGATGTATGTAGATCCCCAGTCTGCATATGCCAAGACTGGTTCTTTATACTTCATTACGTTCTCTGATGATCTCTTTAGATTCAGACATATGTTCTTGTTGAAACACAAGTCCGAACCTTTTGAGATATTCACAGAATATAAGTTAGAAGTAGAGAACCAAAATACGGGTATAAGTATTATGTCCTTTGATGTGATCTAGGAGGAGAATACTTGAGCACGGAAATCCTGGACTTTTCTAAAGGAGAATGAGATTCTCTCTCAGCATTACTCCTCCGTATACACCATAGCACGATGGTATATCGGGGAGGAGCAGATACACCCTATATGATAAGGTGTGCTCTATGATGAGTACTACTGAGTTACCTATTTCCTTTAGAGAGTTATGCACTTGAGAAGCTGCATACCTATTGAATAGGGTTCGAATCAAATCAGTTGCCTACCACTTCATATATGATATGGAAAGGGAAGAGCCCATATCTTAAGATTTGGGGTTGTCCGGCCTATGTCTGAAAGCAAAATCCGGACAAGCTCGAGGCAATGTAAGTTATGTAGACCAGGAAAGGTTCCAGCTATGCAAACTACAGAAGATGATTTGATAGAACCAAAGGATTCAGTAGATTCCAACGAACCTCAGCCTCTCCGCCGATCTAGTAGGGTTCCTCACCCACCCGAGAGATACTTCAGTTTCTCTATGACAGTGGGAGCGAGGATTACATCATGAGATGATGACCCAACTAGTTTCGAGCTGGCCATCAGGAGTAAGACTCTGTAAGAATGGCTGGATGTTTAGCGATCTGAGATGGAATCCTTATACACCAACAAAGTATGGACTTTGGTTGCAATATCTGAAGGGTTAAATCCCCATCAGGAGCAAGTATATCTTGAGAAGATTACTTGGTGTAGATGGAAAAGATGAGACTTTCAAAGCTAGACTTGTTAAAGCTTTTCGTCATCGACCAGGCGTGGATCATGATGAAACCTTTTCAAGTGACTATGCTTAAGTCCATCCAGATCCTACTTGCCACGGCTACATACCATGACTACGATATCTGGCGGTTGGGTGTCTTGACTGCTTTTCTAGATGATGATTTGGAAGAGAGCGTCTATAAGTACACAGCCAGAGGGCTTCGTAGACAGTGGGAGCAGCGGAAACGTGTGCAAGTTGTTTTATAGGATAAAGCAGGCATCGCGGAGTTGGAACATCTGTTTTGATGGATTAGTCAAAGAGTTTGACATCATCAAAATGGTAGATGAACCTTGTATAAACAAAAAAGGTAGTAGGGAGTATGGTGACGATCCTCGTAGAGTACGTGGATGACATACTCTTGATAAGAAAGGAGTTTCTTATGCTACGCTCGATCAATCTCCGCTTATCACAAAGATTCTCCATATAGGATTAAAGTGATACCTACTAAATCCTGGATTTTGGATTTATGAGATAGATCTAAATGGATGTAAGGATACTCACTAGATATAGTGAGATGGTGTCAATCGATCCTGAGGAGAATCACTGGAAGTGTTCCAGGGTGATAAAGATGACTGAGTGTCAGTCACAGGCATTGTCTTTACCCTCAGTAAAGGGACGGTATGTTGGAAGAGTTCCAAACTAGATACCGTGACATACTAGACGATAAAGGCACGATACATCGCTACTTAAGATGCTACCAAAGATGCTGTTTGGGTGTATATTGGTTCATGAGATGAACTATGTTCCTACCATTGTGTGACAATGGAGTTGTGGCTCATGCCGAGGAACGCCGGTCCCATCAATGATCCAGACATATTCTAAGGCAGTGTCACTTGATCATGGAGATGGTTGATCTCCAGGGAGATCGAGGTTAGGAGAGTAGACTCAGAGGACAACACAGCGGATCCACTCACAAAGGCCTGTTCCCAGAGAGAGACTTTTATGGGATGGTTGAGTATGAGATACTGCAACCACTGCTACAGATGGCCCTAGTGCAAGTGGGAGATTGTTAGTTATATGTATGCCCTAGAGGCCATTACTGTACATAGGATGTATATTGTAGTGGATGCTGGGACATATATAGGGAGGACTTTCTTGCTCGACATGATAGTATGCTATCTGGTTACCCTTTACCTTAACGTGTATGCTGATTGTCTCTCTGTTACATGTTGGTAAAGCCCTTAGGATCTGTACTTGACTACCTGGACTATGATGCGGATCATACTAGTGGGGACATGGTAGTCCATAAGTACATCCTTCAAAGTCCCTAGTCGTGGGTGTATCGAGACGGGGCATCGATATACCAGAGTAGACTAGCGTATACCTTCTCGACCCATACAGATGGGCGATGGATGATCCCATATCCATCGGTGTTTGACATCAGAGATGACATACGGGTGCTCAGTAGAGACTGGGTACACTGGACGGACTCGCCGAGAACTCCCAGATGGTATTATACCTCACGTCAGATGGCAGTTCTCTGGTGACACTGGTACAGAGTAGTCTGTTGACCCGAGATCGTCATAGAGTCTTGTGTGGTTCCCACTGTGCTTTGATTTCCATCTTACCACGTCCAAGAGGGCGTGCAAAACGGTGGTTTTTGGGTACAGTCCCGAGTCACATGGAGGCAATGAGCGATAGGAGGGGATTCGTCTCTCCCGGTATAGGGAGTTGATGTTGCGCTGTGTTCGATTGGCTATAACAGGAAATCCCTGGCCAGGGTTGCTGAGATTTACTGGTAAGTGTTACCAGTAGTTTCTCGAACAGTTATAGACCTCATATCGACACGACTTATTGAGCTATTGGGGTCTGACGTTTACCACCCCTAGGCGAGATATGCGACATATCAGACGATCAGACCGGACTGTACGGTAGTGTTACTGGTCGGATTCACTGGAGTGTGAGCGGGCTTGCTCGTCGATCTTCAGATCGCTCAATACCCGGGTGGCCGTTACGTTTAGCAGACCGCTTGCGGCTTGTGGGTGTTTGATATGATCATCACCTGCTGCCGGCGTATTGACGAGTCTTTAGAGTCCTACACAGAGGTTTCCTGGCTCAAGCAAAACGAAATAGGAGCGCATATGAGATATGTGCGGGACCGAGAATAATACGAGTATGTGATACTGTATTCGATTCTCGCGATGTGACATTGATCGGTTATATGCGATATAGCCGGGTTATCGGATCAAGTGTTGATTCGATAAGATGTTACTAATGATACCAGTCGGTTATGTGCGCATGACCGGATCATTGAATCAAGTGTTGATTTAATGATTTAATGTATAATTATATATTTGATATATTACTTTGCATTAACTAGTATCGGTTCACTTTAGACGGATTTTCTCACTTGGTTCGTGCGCATTATATATGTGATATGATTTTGTGCGCTTGCTTGTATCATGTTTGATGATGCATGCTTTTTGGTTAAGTGTAAAGTGTTGAACCTTAGTTAATGAAATGGTTAGGGTTTATTATTTGTTATTCATTTATCTTATTTATTTATCGATTTATTTTTGATAAATGAATAAAAGAAAATGAAATGAAAATGGTTGCTAATTTTGGATTCTAGTTGAAGCTTCTTGAAGTCTTTGACTTTGTAACCATTTTTGTCTCATGCTTAACCTAACCATTCCTTTAACCATGATTAGCTCTCTACACTTTACCATGGTTCACTTATGATAAGAATGGATAATTCTTTTCTTTTAGAATTATCTTATCTTATCATTATTCTTCTTCTTCTTCCTTGAACTTGAAGAAGAAAGCTTACCTCATCAATGGTGATTGATGAATTAGAGTGAGAAATCCAATTCTAAAGTTAACCCAACTCCTATTTCTTCATCCTCTACCTCTTGCCAAGTAGTAGAGTGTGTTTACTTCACAAGTTTCATGACTTGGTGAAGTTGTGAGCTTGATCTAGCGATGCCTCGACGTAGATCATCTTCGGCATGGACATCGACGACCTAGCTTGCCCATTCTCCGACGAAGCCGATCCTAGAGCCCGGATTTGACTTGGACAGCGGAGAGGACTTCGTTGCGGAGCTATGGAGGTGGAGCACCGGATCTACAAAGGTTGTATTTCCGTTTTCTCATTAGTTAAGTGTTAACTAGTTCAATGTTCGCCTAGACCTCTAGCAAACGATCCGTAGTTTAGGGTTTGTAGGCACCATAATTTTTTAAATTGCCATGGTTGATGGCTTGGGAGACCTCACTTGAGTGCCTAGGAACCCTACAGGTTATACCTAGATCTTGAATTCCTTCTCTTCTTGTTATGGTTCTCCTTCTTGCTTGCTCTTTGTAGTGGCGTAGACGGCTCCTCCTCGTCGTCTTCTCTTTGCCGAAGATAGATCCACCCGAGGGTCTCTACCTTGAGCTCCTACCTCAACCAAGAGGTAACTAGAGTGCTTGGTTTGCTAGAAAAAGAACCCTAGAAAGAGTAGAGAGATGCTTTGATGGTTTTGTCTCAAGAGCTTTTAATTTTCAACACATGAAAGATTAAAGCTTTGAGAGAGGAAGAGGGAGAGCTTTTTCAAGGGAGAGAAAAAACATGATAAAATGAGAGATAAAATGACAACCATCTCTCATATGAGAGAAATAATAATAATAATAATAATAATAATTAAGGGAAAATTTGATGGTTAGTTTGGAATGATCATTATCATTTCATAATAAATGCAATTTGCAAGAATCAAGAAGCATCTTGCAAATGAAATGATGATGGTCAAAAGGTCAACATGGGTCAAATGGTCAACCAAAGTCAAATTGTCAACCAAAGTCAAATGGTCAACCTAACCATGGCACAATAATCCTTAATTAATATTATTAATCATATTCCTCATTCTCATTAGGGTTTAGAAAAAGTCAACAGTCAAAAACCCTAAAGAGATACCTCTGCCTCCGTCAACTGTGCATACACACCCGCATCCGTGTTCCGAGGAACACGAACACAATGAGACAAAATCAATCCTAAAACAAATACTAGGATCTGGCTTAAACCAAAGCCCGCTAGTAATAACTGCCCGGACACCAAACATGCACAAGAGCGCGGATGTGAACAAACCCCGTCGCAAAACCATGCGACCTCTACTCTGTTGTGCCTAAAGGCGAATAACCCTCTGTGTGGGACTCTAAAGGCTCGACACTACGCTGGCATTGGGTTTAACCACAGGCCGCAAGCGGTACTGGCTGTACGTAACGGTCCCCAGGTAGATGCCGATAAGAAGACCGATGAGGTGAACCCATCCGAACTCCTACTGAGCCTGAATATGACAATCTTCGTACAGTCCGGTCCATTCGTCTAAGAGTATCGCATGGCGGGCCTAGGGAGCGTTAAACGTCAGTCCCCTAATAGCGGTACAAGTCGTGTCGGAGTGTAGCCCAGAACACCTTGAGATAACACTGGAAAAGCTACCGGTATATCTCGCTTGCCCTGGCCAAGGACTTTGTGTAACGGCTCTCCTAGACACAGCGTGATATCAACCCCCAATACCGGGAGAGACGAATCCTGTCTAACCATCACTGCCTCCAAGTGCTTCGGGACTACACCCAACTACTACCTATTTGCATGACTCAATAGAGCCGTGGTAAGGTAGTAATCTAAGAACAGTGGGAACACACTCGAGGCGAAGTGACAGTGTCAAGTCAACGGACTAAGCTGTACTCATGTCACCTAGGAACTGTTAACTGACGATAAGTATAATACCAACCAACAGTTCCCGATGAGTCCTATCCAGTGTACTCGTAACCTAACGAGCACCTGCATACTATCTCCAGTACGACGTACTAATGGCTGTGGGATAGACCATCTCCCCTGCTGGGATGAGAAGCGTATGTACCAGTCTACTCTGGAGTATCGATGCCCTGTCTCGATAATCCTACGACTAGGGACCAAAATAAGGATGTGCTTATAGACTACCCAGCCCCCACAAGTGTGATCGCCATCACAACGCCGGTAGTCAAGCAAAGATCCTAAGGGCTCCATCAATATGTTTTTAGCGATATGTTAAAAGAAACATATATACATATCAAGATAGAAACAAACCAAGTAGCATACTACTATATCGAGCAAGACTGTCGTAAACCCGTATATATATCGCAAGCCTCCAAAATGTATTATACAAACTAGTACTATACAATAATGGCCTTTAGGGCATACATATCAAACAAGTTTTTGGCGAAAAACCCATTAACGTAATGAACTTGATATCGTTGAAGGAACCTAATAGTTTTGAAAAGGTGCGGTTTAAGCTCCGCTTTTTGAAAATTTCTGGTTTCGGAAAAACCGAGTGATCTATAGTATAGTCTTTTGCTCAAGAGGTCACTCCTCATGAAGGGATCTCGGCTCTTGCCTCGTGGAATGAGGTGCAGGGTATTCACGACCGAATACCACTATGCAAAGAGAAAGAATATAACTGTAGCTTTTCGAAATTTGTTCCAACATCTTTTATGTTTCTTTTCTTGCATTAATCAAAATTAATGCGGTCCCATTAATTAACCTATCATACCAGAAAAGAACGAAAATATGATGTACGTATATGCCATCCGCATTCGCCACTAGGCCCCGTCATCACCCGTTAGGTTACTTAACTGATGACAGAACGGGGGCTGGATTAGCGTGGGTGCAAAACATATACAACATCTACTAGTGTGTGTGTGTGTGTGTAAGTATATACAACATTCGTCCCAGGCATGATAACAATCAACATCACAGAATCTCAGCCAGCAATACAGAGTGGTGAATAATCTTGGAGCCTCGGGTTTCAATTGAGCCGAAAATGAGACCCGACGTTCCCGGTCATGTGGATAGCCTATGCAATGAAAACCTGGACCCTTACGAGCGCGGCAAGTTACCCGCCAATCCGAGAAGTGAGGCAGCCCCCTTCAACAAAGTGAATGGGCCACCCAGCGCTTTACGAAATCCGTTAACTTGGGCGCCCCACCTTAGGTCAACCTATACCCCCTACGAATACGGCGAATAGCCCGCCAATTCTAGAATGAAGCCCCATCCCTCTCAACGCTATGAGATGCGGGCTTGTAGCCTTCTAGAACCCGGCTATTCATGCACTCCACCGCGGGGTAATCCTAGTACAGAAAAAGAAAATAATATGTACAAATGGTGACATCGATCTCAACCCCGTCGTGCCCCAAACAAATAATATACAACCCGGCAAAAACGGCAGTCTACATGTCGGACGCTCGCCCCGCAAAATGAATATACAAATGAATCTTTAACTGTACCACTAACATTGCACCACATGCTATCTACCATGAATATCCAACCACAATCACAGCACAAACACAAAGCATCAACGCAAATGTCATGTTCGCAAACCCGTCTAAAAGAACATATAGCAATTAGACGAGTTGTACCGATCGAATGACATTCACGGTCGCAAATAAAAGTGAATGTACTATAAACTATTAAACAGTGTCAAATATAACGACTTCGAAACACTCCGAATTGCCCCAAACTCAAAATCAACAGAACATCAAACTTGGGAAAAAAACAAACAACACCTGAAACCTAAACTTCACAAGATAAGAACACAAAACAAAACTCGAGTCATTTCACCATGTTTGAACTGGTGAGGCCGGAAATTATAAAGTTTTGGCCAGTCCAAATTTGGTATAATTTCCTTGTTTTTGTTCTGGGTTCATCTCACAGTCAAAGGATCAATCTGCACTTGCTTAAAAAAAATTTGGAGCCTTTAGAAAAATCGACAGAAACTTGAAGTTTGGTTTCTATGTTTGGAGTTGTTTCAGTTTCATTATTTTAACATTGTTTAAACTTTCTTGTGTAGGGTTTATGAGCTGTCTCTGATACCATGAAAGGTTACGCTAGCGCCCCGGCCAACGTCCGTGACCAAATGCAGAACAAAATTTTTCTACGAATCGAAACTTGGCGCTAGAATAATCTTAAACCGGATCTACTATAATCCCAACAAGCAAAAAGAGAAGCTATCTACTATAAAAAGAGTTATACCATGAGGCTCGAGTCCTTCGGGTCTTCACTCCTCTCCTTTAGCATGCTCCTAGTGGCCTCCATGATCGAGCTTGATCGTCGGCTCCTTATGTCGAAGATGATCCACCCGAGAGTGTCTACTTTGAGCTTCTACCTTTAAACCAAGGTAACTAAGTCACTTGGTTTGCTAATCTAAGTGACCTAGGTGATGTAGAGAGTGATGATAGAGTGTTTTGTCTTAAGAGCCCTTGGTTTCTCAACACATGAGACTATAAGGGCTTGAGGGAGAAGAAGAAAGACTTGGAGGTGATGAAAGAGTTGAAGAGTGCAACCATGGAAAAGAAAAACTCTTGTGGGAACAAGTGAATAATGGATAATTATATTTTCTACTAATAATTCAAGCATGGCAAAGAAAATAATAAACTAATATTTCCATCACAAAATATCTAGATATTTTCTTCTAGATGCCACCTTGCATCAATAGTAAACCCTAACTCACTAAGTGAGTTAACAAACTAGCCATGGTTCACTTGAAGAATATTCAACCCCTCATACCTCCACCTCATTAATCATTTAACTAAATGGTTAAAACAAATAATAGGGTTTCTTCTTCTAATAGCACTCTTGTAACAAATTACAAGAATACCCCTCACCGTATATACATACCTGTATCTGTATTCCAAAAGATACGAATACTGAGAGACGAAAATAATCCATCAATATAATACTAGGATCCGGCTTAAACCAAAGCCCGCTAGTATTATCCGCCTAATCATCATAAGTGCATGAGTGCACGCACATGATCGAACCCTTGCCGTAAAACCATACGACCTGTACGTCGATTCGCCCGAAGCAGGGAAACCGTTTATGTAGGACTCTAAAGACTCGACAGTATGCTGGCAGTGGGTTTAACCATAAGCACGTCAGCGGCACTACCTGTACGTAACAGCTACTCAAGTACCTGCCGAAAAGGAAAGACGATGAGCAAACTCATCTGGATCCCTACCGAGCCTATCCGTGACAATATCCGTACAGTCCGGTCTCTTCGTTAAAGAGTATCGCATACCGGGTCTAGGGGTGGTAAACGTCAGACCCTAATAACCCGATAAGTCGTGCTGATGTAGCTCAAAACCAATTCGGGAAACTACTGATCAATCTACCAGTAAATCCCAACTGTCTTGGCCAAGGTCTTATGGTCCTGACCAATCGAAAACACAATGCGACATCAACTCCCAATTCCGAGAGAGACGAATCCCCAACAATCACTCACTGCCTCCATGTGGCTCGGGACTGTACCCAATCAAAACCTATTTGCACGACTCAGTAGAGCCATGGTTGGGTAGTGATCAAAGCACAGTGGGAACTCACACGAGACAAATGACAATCTCAGTCTCAAAGAGTAACCCATACATATGTCACCTGAGAACTTCCATCTGACGATAGGTATAGTACCATCTGGAAGTTCTCCGCGAGTCTGTCCAGTGTACTCATACCCAGTGAGCACCTGCATACGATCTTAGGTGCATCCGACCAATGGCTGCAGGACTAACCATTGCCCCTTGTCGGGGATAAAAGCGTATACACTGGTCTACTGTGGAGTATCAATGCCCAATCTCGATACTCACGTGACTAGGGACCATTTAAGGATGTGCTTATAGACTACCCTACTCCTACAAGTATGATCGCCATCACAACGCAGGTAGTCAGGCAAGATCCTACGAGCTTTATTAACATGTAACCGCAATATGTAATAACATGTATAACATACGCCATGTTAAGATAAAGACAAACCATAATTGTATACTACTGTATTGAGTCTTTATAAATATGTGCAAACTGGATAAAACATCAATAGAAATAAATACACATATCCTGACAAAGACATCTCAAATAATATACTATATAACTGAGTAAGAATGTCCTGTACATACATATCTCTAGCATCCACATGTATGCATATATAATAATGGCCTCTGGGGCATACATATCGAACACTTACCGAGCGAAAGTTCGCTGATGGGCATTCTACCCATCTTTGTTTCTTGGAATGTTCGTCAGATACTGTGGAAACTGAGGTGGACATCACTAAGGAGGAGCAAAACCAGATCACGACTCAGGACTAGACTAGCCATTTTCCTTAATTTTTTGTATGCCACCTGTTTAGGCATTTCTCTTCTTATATTATATTTCCTTTCAGTTGAACTCATGTATTGTAAATACTTCAAGTTGAATGTAAATAAAGTTGTTGAAGTTTAAATCTCATGTTTATTTCTTGTCATTTTATATTGCTTATTTTACGCCTAGCGTATTTATTCCGGGAAATGACCTTCTCGAAATAAATATGTCGCGGGCTTGCCACGTCACTATTTTTGTCTATTGGGAAGCGGGGCGTAACAGTGTAACTCATAGCCTAATGAGCACATGTATGCAATTCGCGGTGTCAAACACCAATAGCTGTGGGATCAGTTATCGTCCTCCAACTGTGTCAGGAAACGTACACACTGGTCTAAACTAGAGCACCGATGCCCAGTCTCGATACTCATACGACTAGGGACATTTAAGGATGTGCTTATGGACTACCCAGACCCCATTAGTATGGTCTCTATCATTAATCATGGTAGTCAATCAAAGATCTTATGGGCTTTATCATTATGTATTAGCGATACGTGATAACGAGTAAAACGTATACACATGAATGATAAAGACAAACCAGATAACATATTATCATTTCGAGCAAAATTGTTTTATCCATATAAGTCCTCTTTCAATTACAGTAACTGCCATCCTGCAATTACAATAATTGTCTTGAGGACACTATATCCAACATTGCTCACCTTTAGTAGGATTCTGTTGAAGCATTTTTTTGAACGATTTTGTGCCCTTACGGGTTTTCACAAGCTCACAGGTAGCCTCGCTGTTTTTTACTCACGGAAACTTTTCAGGTTTTCATCCGTGCCCATTTTTCTTGTGGACATATCTTTTTTTTGAATGAGTTTGCACTCTCGCGGGTTTTCACAAGCTCGCGGGTATTCTCTGTCACGCCCCACTTCCCAAAATACGTAAATACGGTACGTGACAAAGTCAACCATGCTACCTATAGCGAGGAAAGATCCTTCCATAATCACATTATGGCTATCAATCAGATATCAAGAACAGTAAACTACTAAATCTATCTATCACATATCCAATAGCCACAAGAACAATAACTGGAAAAGATAACAGAAGCAATAAAGATCCAAAGAATACGTAACCCGCATAAGAGCTATATCAATGAGGTGGTCTTCACTGATCTGCAATCTGGTTGAATACTCACATGCTATGTCAAGTATCTGGGCCATGCAAAACCCAGACGTCAGTGCGTCATAAATATCAAAATAATAGTATAATCAGAACAGGATGCTATAAAGAAGATATGAGTATAAACCATAATCACAGGTGTAAAACAGTGGGCTATAGCTATGTCACGTGTATCCTAAAGTCTGTGCTTCTAGCTTATCTATTCTACAAGTCTTTGAAATCAATTAATGGAATCGTCGATGTAACTCAATAGTATCCCGTGCGTGCCGTGGACCACGGTCAAGATCCTCGCGGCTGAATCCGAGACGTGCCACTAAGCAGTAAAAACTGGGTATCATGTACAAACGAATGATGTCAGCATCATCATTCCGGGGCCCAAAGCCCGTATTGACTGATCAGTCTCTGGAAAGTATCGAACTGTTGAGTTACAAGTCAGGTTTCATTATTGATTTTTCCTTTTCCCCCAGGTTTTGTGTTCAAATCAGGTATTGATAATATCTACCTAATGCCAACACAGGATCAAGCAGATACATGTCTTGTCTATCTAGACAGCATGTCATGTATATCAGGACAACAAGTCAAGATTGTCAGCATTAGTAATAATCCAAGCAACAGGTCTGGTAATGTATCGTGAAGATGTCAGGCAGTATGTATTAACAGAAAGAATATTAGATGGAAAATAGTAACCCGTTATTTAAATACTATAGAAATGACTAATGCATATTATCTATATTGTAAGGTGTAGTTAATCTATATATATATATATATATATATATATATATATATATATATATATATATATATACCTATTTGTAATAACATTTTACGTTTGCTACAAGGTATATTGTAGTCTAGATAAAGGATACTGAACTGCAGTGAAAATTAATAATATTATAATGAACTAGCATGCAATTAGATAAAGTCGTTATTGATATAAATACAGATTGATACTGTAAAATTTGTAAGTTGCAAATAACTTGTTGATTATTAACATAAGCATACTAATAAATAACTATATATTGGAATACATAATGTAGCATGTCACAAGTTTAGAAACTTGCCTCGGAAACAATGGTTGATGTGCAGGCGGTGACATCAATAGATTGATCGACTATTGCTACACAAAGAATCAAAAGACAATGACGTTGGCAATGATAAAGGTATGCAGCAGCTCGACGCGACAAGACATGACACGGTGCGTGAAGCGGCACAACACGGTGCTGGGTCTTGCGGTAACATGGGGCTGATGCGATGGTGGTACACAAGTGGCATGAGCTGAGCACGAAGCGGGCATGGCGTAGCACAGGAGCAGGGCACATGGCGTGACACGGTCTGGGTACGGTGATGACACGGTCATGGTATGGTATGGATACGGTGCATGGTCCAGTGGTGGTCTGGTCTGGTAGTGGTTTGGTCTGGGTCTGGTGGTGGCACAGTGGCGGTCTGGTGGTGGCACGGTGATGGCATGATGGTGGTCTGGTAGTGGCACGGTGATGGCATGGTGGTGGCACGGCAATGACATGGTGGCGGCACGATGATGTGATTAAGAACGAGAGGAGAGAAAGAGAGAGTTAGAGACGGGGAAGAAAGAGAGAGAGTTATATGAGAAATATATATATATATATATATATATAATATTAGTGTAACTAGATAATATCAAATCACTCCAAATATTACCCGAATCTAGTCAAAATATATACTTTTGGGAATAAAATACATACATAAACATTTTGGCCATAATGCAATAATCTAGTATTAAATACATATACCCCCAAAAAAATTTAAATAAATATACATAAAGATTTACTAAATATTTTGTTGTCTGTATTTTAGGATTTGACCATAATAGATCAGAACCACAATAAGATATGGGGTGATATGCTATGCAAAATCAGTTAGAAAAATATTATTTATTTATATCTTGTATTATAAATAGATTTGTAAAGATTTAAACATATATAAAGTATATATAGACTCGATTCATGTAGATACACTATACTAGTAAATATTAGATATAACCTTGTACTATATCGGATTTCAAACATGCGGGTCAGGTCGGATAACGACTACTACTACTTGAATCATTCGCAACCCAATAGCAAAAAGAATAAAAGAATTTTAAAGAAAGACTTAAAATACCAAATTATATTGTATAAATGTACTAGGGTGGTGCCGGATTTGAATAGGATTATTTGGTTCTCTTTTCTCTTTACCTTCTCTCATGTTGCGAAAGCTCCATATATTAGGAGAGTACACCTATTACACTTATTGGATAGTCTTCTTCCAAACCTTAGGCTAGTGCCGAAAGGTAAGGAAGGAACAAAACCAATTAGCCTAAGTGTGTTGTACAGAAGGTAAGATGTAGAGATATATAAAGGGGTTGAAGTGAGGGCACATGAAATTGCGACTACTGTCATGAATTAGGATTGTGGAAGAGGCATTACAAGGTATACCCGGCCACCCCTTAAAACATTTATATTTCAGATTTTCTGTGATATTATAATTGAAAATTGGTTTCCCAATTAATTCTGACTACAGGGTATGTATGTACCGGATTTGAATCTCACATCTTTATAACGTTACAGATGCTGAGTAGGAGTAGAATATTAGGAAATGGATGATTTGATTCTCAATATCAGAATTTGTAGCAATTGGTGATATTGGATTAAATCGCATGAGTTTGCCTAACAGTAAATATTTGGTTTCGAATAACCGTTGTTATGCTCCAATTTTTAAAATTGAATATCTATATCTTTAATTTATAAAGTGAGATATAAATTTTGAAAATTGTGTTCTAAACATTTACCTTTATCAGTTGAGGATAAGGTAAGGTATATTGAATAACAGAATAACGTTCTTAACAAAAATACAGTTTTTCAATTTACGATATATAGAGTTTGAGTTAGTATACTCTTGAGACTTATACATGGTAATGTATTTTGTCCGGTATCCTTTAGGACAAGGGGTTGGTAATCTTACTACATTCAGTTTACCTATGAATTCTCTGGTTTTAGACACGCATTCGTTGAAATGCAAGGTAAAAAAATTTGAGAAGTTTATAGGTATAAGAATAAAATAGAGAACCATATATTGGAAGTATCAAATTTCTTCAAAGTGATCGAAGATGTAGATACTTATGCTAGGTATTCCGTTATAGTAATATTGAGAACTTGATTCTCTCACAGGTTACTCATCTGTGGGTGCGCTCCTTGGTGAGTAATACTGTATGGTTTTTTTCCATTTAGGTGATATGCACTAGAAACAGATGCATGCCGGTTGAATATGGTTCCATCTAAATTAGTGCCTTTGTTCTATATTGATATAGAAGGGTTGCATATCTTGAGGATGTTAAGATATGGAGTTATCCGGTTTCTGTTTAAAAACAGAATCCGGACAAACTCAAGGCACGCTTTGGTAGTGGCAGTTTGTGGATTATCCCAAGCATTTGCTAGGGCTTTCCTTCTACCATTTTTAAGATCAAAAATTGATTTGTTCTTGACTCGCCACCTTTTTATAAAATGAATCTTTTTGCAAAAAAATTAGTGGGAGTATGGTAGAACTAGAAGTGATTCCAGAACCAAAAACGTTTACTGAAAATTTAGTAGAACCTGGAGATTCAATTAGACTCAACAAACCTTAGCCACTCCACAGATTTAGTAGGCGAGCTCAGCCACCCGAGAGATACTTTAGTTTTCTCATAGTCGGTGACAGGGAGGTCAATATCATGGTGATGATGGCCCTACTAGTTATCAGTAGTCCATGAGAAGTGGTGACTTCCGGATGATGGCTAGATGATTTATATCCAAGTTGGACTCCACTCACTTCAACAAATTATGGAATTTGTTGGGTGCTCCTAAAAGGGTAAAACCCATTAGGATCAAATAGATCTTTCGAGATTTGTGCAGGTGGAAATATATTAACCTAATAAGGCTAGACTTGTTGTAAAGATTTTCATCAAATACCCGGTGTGGATTGTGATGAGACTTTTACTTCATTGTCTACGCTAAAGTCCATACGGATATGACTTGGACTGATGTTGTTCTTGACTATGATATCTGGCGGGTGGATGACTATAACGTCTTTCTAAATGGGAATTTAGAAGTGCACATGTATATGACTCTGCCAGAGGGTTATTGTAGTCAGTGGGAGCAATGGAAGGTGTGCAAGTTGCTTATGTCTATTCGTAGACTAAAGCATGCATAGCGGAGATGGATCATCTGTTTTGACGTGACAATCAAAGTGATTGACTTCATCAAAAAACAAACGAACCTAGTAAGAAAGATGTAGGGAGTTATGTCCTGGGATTTGGATGACATACTCCTGATAGGAAGTGATGTTCCTATATTACAATCGATCAAACTTTGGTCGTCATAGATATTTCTCCACATAGGATCTGAATAAGATATCAGGAATTCTGGTGACTAGATCTATAATTTTAGATCAAGATTTGAAAAGTGTCCGAATCTGGATACTTAGACACCATTCTAAAACTGGTTTAGAATGGATGACTCCTGACGTAGTAGTCTACCCGTAGGTAATGGAGTCACCCTCCCTAAAAATATGTCTTTCAGACTGATGAGGAGAGAGAATCACATGAATGATATATCATTTGATTAAGCAATTGAGTCAATCATGTAATATCTTGTACCAAACCAGATGTTGCTTCTGCACTTTCTTTAGTAGGCAGATATTAATCCAATCTTGGAGAAACAAAGGGAATCAATTAAGAACATCCACCAGGAGGCGGTTATTGGTTCAGGCATCCAAGATGACCTGAATGACAGAAATGTTGTCAGAGTTTTGAGTTTACCATCTTTTGATGAGCAGTATTTTGGATAGGGTTCCAACAGGGATACTAAGGTAGGCATAGTGGAGGATGCCGGTTATAACTCAACGAAGGATGCATCCCAAGAAGTTTGTTGGATAAATTTGTTCATTTAGGAACTTGGTCCCATTAAGTATTTAGACAAATTCTTAAAGCGGGGTATTGCTCAATTCGGGAGATTGTTGATCTCCGTGAAGTCGAGATATAGAATGATGAAACTGGAAAGCGGATCCACTCACTGAGGCTATTTCTTGAACACGGAGGTTTCACAAACACAGTTTGCGAAACTGATTAGTAAAGAAGTTGAGTATTCGGTAGCATACGAGCAATGGGTATGCGATACCACAATAATTGGCCTTAAGTGAAAGTGGGAGATTGTTGGATATAGTGCCCTCAAGACAATTATTGTGATTGCAAGTAGACGATTATGATAATTGAAAGAGGACTTATACAGGTAGAACAGTCTTACTCGAAATGATAGTATGCTATCCGGTTTATCTTTATCATTAATATGTATACGTTTTACTTGTTATTACGTGTCGCTAATACATAATGATGAAGCCCGTAAGATTCTTGCTTGACTACCAGTATTATGATAGCGATCATATATGTGAGAGCTGGGTAGTCCAGAAGCACATCCTTAAATGTCTCTAGTTGAGGGAGTATCGAGACCGGGCATCGATATTCCGGAGTAGAATAGTTTATATGTTTCAAGACCCTGATGAAGGACGGTAGCCGGTCTCACAAGACATTGGTGTTGTGTCACCTAAGATAGTATACAGGTGCTCACTGGAGATGAGTACACTGGACGGACTCGCCGAGAACTTCTAGATGGTATTATACTCATCGTCAGATAGCAGTTCTCTAGTTGCATGAGTACAAGTTAGTATTTTGACCTGAGATCGTTACTTATCTCGTGTGAATTCCTACTGTACTTAAATTACTACCCTACCATGGCTCAAAGGAGTCATGCAAACAGGTTTTAGTTGGGTATAGTCCCGAACCACATGGAGGCAGTGAGCGATTGTAAGGGATTCGACTCTCCTGGTATTAGGAGTTGATGTCGCGCTGTGTTTGGTTAGTCATCACCTTAAATCTGTGGCCACGGTGGATGAGATTTACTGATAGGAATTCAGTAGTTTTTTGGTTGGTGATGAGCTTGACTCCATCACGACTTATCGGGTTATTAGGGGTCTGACATTATCCACCGCCTAGACCCGGTATGCGATACTCATAGACGAAAAGACCGGACTGTACGGAGATTGTCACATTCAGACTCAGTAGGGTATGGATGGACTTGATTGTCGACCTCCCTTTCGGTAGATACCTGTGTAGCCGTTACGTAAAGTTAGTGCCGCTGACGTGCTTGTGGTTTTGGATTTATTCATTAAATTACTGCCAGCGTATTGTCAAGTCTTTAGAGTCCTACACAAAGGGTTTTCCCGATTCAGGCGATATGATGTAGATGCCATATATTGATACGTGCATGGGTCCAATTAAATATGTGTTCTGGCTATTCGGACTTTAATCGGACGGTTGATAATACTGGCGACTTGGGATTAAGCTGAATTATTAAATCAAGTTTTGATTTAATAATTTATATATATATATATATATATATATTAGTATTATGTTCACTATTCATTTTCTCTTTCTTGGCTATTCATATTTTTATACGGATACACATATATGTATTTCGATACGCATACAATGTTGTATTTCGTATTTATACAGAATGCTTTTAGAAAGAGGACACCTTACTATTGATTTTATTTTTTAGAAAATCAATAAGAAATGAGGTGGAGGGTGATGTAGTTTTGGGTATGGTTGAAGGCATGTGGAAAGGAATGGGCTTCAATTGTTTATTGGAAAAATTGTTGTGATATTTTATTTGATGGTTGTAAAATATATGATGCCATTCCATTCTCTCAACCCCATTCCAACACTTAGCTCATTTTGTGTTATGTCCAGCTATCATCTTCTTCCTCCTTCATTGCTCTCTTGAGCTTTGTTTTAGAGTGAAAATGATAGTGGAAAAATCCTACATCTTCACACTTCATTTCTACCAAGCTTGGAGCGTCAGTTGCTTCACTAGGTGAAGCTGGAGCTTGGATCGATTCCCTTGGGTGGATCTTCTTCGGCAAGGGCAGTGATCTCTCAAGTTTGTTCCCGATGGCCTACGAAGAGCTTGGTTGGGTCTTCCACGATTGGATGGACACATGACAAAGGTTATAATCTCTAAACCTTGTAAGCTTAGTTTTCTAGTTTAGTATTTGGAACGATTGCTAGGGATTAGTTTCTAGTGCTCCCCACAAAATTTTTATTTTTCAATTCCGTATGGGCCGCAATAGTAGCAGCAAGGCCACTAGGAACTTTCAAGATGCCCTCTGCCTGCCTTAGTTGGCGCCAGTAATTCCATCGAGAGCACCTTGAAGTAGGAACTCCTTCAGCCTTGGGAATTTGATTCCATGCCCCCTGTTTGGAGCTTGATCTTCCACGGGCATCAATCACTTGAAAACTGACTTTCTGGGGAGTGTAGGGACTTGGAGAGTCATACTGTCAAAGGCGGACATCTTGGGAGCATCTTTTGATGCTCCATAAAAAGCAGGAGCCAGCCTCTTGAAGACTGAGTTCTTGGTTTTCACAGTCTTCTTTGATAGGCATGCGGAGCTTGGAGTCGGCTCCTTGAAGACTGAGCTTTCTGGCTTTGCAGTCTTCTTAGATGGGCCCATGGATCTTGGTGTCAGCCTGTCAAAGACTGTCTTCTTTGGGGCCTCCTCTTGTGGTGTTGAAGCACCGATGTTAGGGAGGAGTGGAGACATTTTCCCAAATTGGAGCCCAATCAATTCTTGCATGGTTGGGTTGTTAGGATATCGAGCAGTGGGACCATTACCTTCCCGGAAAGGATCAGCTTAGGAATGGTGGTCTTGGAGTTGCAGTTATTGCAGAAGGCCATTTGGAATCTACATAGGAAGGCAGCACCAGGTTCAGTATACCCCAAAATCTAAGAGCAACCAAAAACCGTGATTTTTATTCGCTAAGATACATGACACACAAAGTGTGGAGTGGAAAGAGAAAACTGTGCCTACCGAGCATGCTAAAACCTATTTACCGTCGAAAACAGGATATGTTGGTTTATAGATTTTCCCTAGATATATTGATACTCGTTGATGTTGATTTTCAAGTCCGTTACACTGATGCCTTTAGGGATGCGTGGTGCTGGAGCTCCTCTTGGTGGAGCTCGTGGTGCTCGAGGTGGTCCGTGGATGCGCAGTCATGGAGCTCCTGTGGTAGAACTGCTGGTGGTCGAGGTTGTCATGGAGTTCATGTTGGTAGAGTTGTTGGTGGTCGAGGTGGTCATAGAGCTCCTGATGATGGATCTCCTGTTAGTGGAGCTGGTATTGGTCATGGAGCTTCGGTTCGTAGTCGGGGTTATAGTCGGGGTTAGCCTACGGATTGGGTGTACAGTAGGCATCATGGGATGCACCCAGACCTTATTGATCAGACACTCCTGACGCTATAGAGACAACATAGATCAGAGGTTGTTTAGGCAGGTACGATGGTTACAGATATTACTTTCCATCCTCATGAGTACATCCTGCCTATGATAGATCAGATACAGCGATTGCTAGTGGAGGTCAAATTATATGGTGTTAGCCTCATTGGGAGTATTTATATAGACCATGCCCTCCTGGTGGCATTGATAGAGCGCTAAAGGCCAGAGACACATGCATTCCATTTATTAGGTTATGAGATGACGCCTACACTACAAGACATCAACATGCAGCTAGGACTTCCAGTTGATGGCAGAGCAGTGACTAGTGCAGCACATTAAGATTGGTCGGCCTTAGTAACGGAGTATTTGGGTGTCGTGCCAGCAGATGGTGTGATTCAAGGTTCACATGCACGGTTCACTTGGTTGCATACGCAGTTTCTCGACACTATCACCCAATATTCGACAGCGCATCAGATTGAAAGTTATGCTAGAGCTTATATTCTAACACTTTTTGGGGGTGTCGTATTCTCGACCTTCGCCGGAGATACGGTACCGCTATATTATTTACCATTGCTTACGCATTTGACCAAAGCGAACACAGTAGCATACAGCTAGGGAAGCGTGGTTCTCGCTTATTTATATCGCGGGTTGTATCAAGCGTCACAGTGTAGAACACAGATGACTGGATATTCTGTGTTCTTACATCTTTGGGCTTGGGAGAGATTGTATGCCAGAAGCGCTGCTATTACGCATTTCACAGATAGATGGGTCCGGACTGGTCTTGAGGAGCGGAGGTCCCCACTGTAAGTCGATATCGCACACCTCGCGTGTTGGTAGGGAGGCAGAAATAGCAAAAAATAATTTTTACGGGCTTCGCAACATCGACTTGAACCAAGGATCGATCATAAACCCTAGCTGGAAAACTACTTGAGGTTTAACTACTCGGATGAATGTTATACCTCGTAGTATCGTGTCCTTCAAGTCTTCTTGTTGTCCTTCTCCTCCTCGTGAGCTCCTCGAAGTGAGAATGGACCGCGCCTCCTCATCGGCTTCTCCAAGTGGAAGAAGATCCACCCGAGAGTTCCAACCTTGAGGTTTAACCTCCAAGATGAGGTAACTAGGGCACTTGGTGTGCTAAACTAAGTATCCTAGAGTGAGTAGAGAGTGATTAAGGATCTATTAGTCTCACAAACCATAGGAGTCTCAACTCATGAGACAATTAGGGTTCTTGAGGGAGATGAAAAGAGCTTGAGAGGGGAGAGAATCTATTTGTGATAATGAATAAAGAATATAGCTCATGTGAAGACTAAATGTCAAATGAAAATATCTCACACAAATATCTCACAAATATCTCAAAATATCTAAGTCTTCATTTCCCACAAATGAGTCCAAGAAAGTCAACAAGAAGAGATGTTCAATTTCACTAAAATACCATAAAGTTTTCCACCTCATAATCCACCTCATTAAGCATTTAACTTAAATGCTAAACTAAATAATGAGGTGTAATCATCTAGATGCAAACTTGAGTAATTACAAGAATGCCCCTCGCATCCGGATATACATATCCGTATCCGTATTCCGAAAAACACGAATACAATGAGACAAAACTAATCCAATAATCAAATACTAGGATCCGGCTTAAACCAAAGCCCACAAGTATTGTCCGCCCGAACATCATACGCGCACAAGTACACGTATGTGATCGAACCCTGTCGTAAAACCATACGACCTCTACATCGTTTCGCCCGAAGCAGGGAAACGCTCTTTGTGGGACTCTAAAGACTCAACAGTCCACTTCTGGCTTTGGCTTCACCCCCGCTTTTTCCGTCCTCACCTCCTGGCAGTGGGTTTAACAATAAGCACGTCAGCGGTACTAGCTGCACCTAACGGCTACCCAGGGATCTGTCGATAAGAAGGCCGACGAGCAAACTCATCCGAACTCCTACTGAGTCTGTCTGTGGCAATCTCCGTACAGTCTGGTCTGTTCATTTAAGAGTATCGCATATCGGGCCTAGCGGGCGGTAATTGTCAGACCCCTAATAGCGCAATAAGTCGTGTCAGAGTGTAGCCCAAAACACCCTGAGAAACTACTGGAGTACCTAACAGCAAATCTCGCTTGCCCTGGCCAGGGACTTTGTGTAATGGCTTTCCGAACACAGCACGACATCAACCCCCAATACCGACCGGGAGAGACGAATCCTATCTAACCGCCACTGCCTCTAAGTACTTCAGGACTGCACCCAACTACCACCTGTTTGCACGACTCAATAGAGCCGTGGTAAGGTAGTAATCTAAGAACAGTGGGAACACACTTGAAGTAGCAGTGTCAAGTCGACGGACTAAGCTGTACTCATATCACCTGGGAACTGCTACCTGACGATAGATAAAGTTCCAACTAGCAGTACCCCACGAGTCCGTCCAGTGTAACTCATAACCCAATGAGCACATGCATACTATCTTCAGTACGACGTACTAATGGCTGTGGGACATACCATCTTCCCTGCTGGGATGAGAAGCGTATACACTAGTCTACTCGGGAGTATCGATGCCCTATCTCAATAATCCTATGATTAGGGATCTGTATAAGGATGTGCTTATAGACTAACCAGCCCCCACTAGTGTGACTGACATCACAACTCTGGTAGTCAACCAAAGATCCTAAGGGCTCTATCAATATGTATTAGTGATACGTTAAAAGAAACATATACACATATTTAGATAGAAACAAACAAAGTAGCATACTACCATATTGTGCAAGACTTTCATAAAATCGTGTATATATCCCAAGCTTCCAAAATGTAATATAAGAACTAGTATTATACAATAATGGCCTCTAGAGCATATAACACTAACAATCTCGTAATTGCACTAAGGCCATGTGTTGGCGTATCGCAGACCTATCATCTCGAATAGCCTCTCGAACTGCATCTGAAAGATGGCCTTTGTGAATGGATCTGCAGTGTTGTCCTCCATAGCAACTCTCCGCACCTCGATCTCCTGGCGATCCACGATCTCCCGGATCAGGTGATACCGCCTCAAGATGTGTTTGGACTTTTGATGGGACCTGGGTTCCTTTGCTAAAGCTATAGCCCCGTTATTGTCATATTACAAAGGTATTGGATCAACAACGGACGGAACCATCTGAAGTTTTATTAAGAACTTCCTCATCCAGACTACTTCTTTAGCGGCGTCACAAGCTGCGATATACTCCGCTTCCATCATCGAGTCAGCAACGGTGTCCTGCTTGGAACTCTTCCAACAGACCGCCCCTCCATTGAGGGTAAAGACATAACCCGACATGGACTTGGAGTCATCCTTGTCACTCTGGAAGCTGGAGTCAGCAAAGGCCTCGATCTGGAGGTCTTTTTCTCCGTACACCAAGAATATCTCCTTAGTCTTTCTTAGGTACATGAGAATGTTCTTTACTTCTATCCAGTGCTTCTCCCCAGGGTTTGACTGATACCCGGCTTACCACGCTTAGTGCGTAAGCAACATCTAGTCTGGTACACAACATCGCATATATTATAGAGCCTACTGCGGAAGCGTAGGGTATAATAGACATGCAATCCCTTTCCAAATCAGTCTTGGGAGATATCTCTTTGGAGAGGGTGATTCTGTGACAAGCCGATAAATTACCGCGCTTTAAATCTTCCATACTGAATCTCTTCGGTATAGTGTCGATGTACCTGAAGTGTGAAAGTCCCAACATCCTCTTAGATCTATCACGATAGATCTGGATCCCCAGAATGTAAGAGGTATCACCCAGGTCTTTTATGGAGAACCTTTGTGACAAGAATCCTATGACAGATTATAGCATAGGAATGTCATTTCCTATCAAGAGAATGTCATCCACATACAAGACGAGGAATACTACAGTTCTTGCTACAATCTTACTATAAATGCATGGTTCATCTCGATTTTTGATAAAGTCAAATTCTTTGACCGTCTCATCAAAACAGATGTTCCAACTCCGCGATGCCTGCTTTAGTCCATAAATGGACTTAAGCAACTTGCACACTTTCCCGCTACTCCCACTCTGAATGAAACCCTCTGACTGATCCATATAGATGAATTCTTCTAAATTTGCATTTAGAAAAGAGGTCTTTACGTCCATCTGCCAAATCTCATAATCGTGAAAGGCAGCGATGACAAGAAGGATCCGGATGGATTTGAGCATAGCCACTGGAGAAAAGGTTTCATCATAGTCCAAACCAGGTCTTTGACGAAATTCTTTTGCAACAAGTCTAGCCTTATAGATTTCAACCTGTACATCTACACTAATTTTCTTTCTGAAGATCCATTTATAGCCTACGGGTTTTACCCCTTCTGGAGCAACATCCAAAGTCCATACTCTATTGGTGTACATGGACTCCATCTCGGTCCGTGTTGCATCCAGCCATTTTACCGAGTATGTGCTCTGAACGGCTTGCTGAAAGTTAGTTGGCTCATCATTATCAATGATGCAATCCTCTCTATCCCCGTTTACGAGAAAACTGTAGTATGTCTCGGGCGGATGAGACAGCTTACTACTCCTGTGGAGTGGCGCGGAATGTCCTGTTCTTTTGAAACTTCTGGTCCCACCATGCTTTCAGTAATAGATTGTGGTTCTGGAATTTCTTCCAGTTCTCTTGCGCTCCCACTAGTTTCTTTTTCTAAAAAGTGGGCATGATGAAAAACAAAAACCTTTTGTTCCTCTGCGTAATAGAAAAGATACCCCGTGGAGTTCTTTGGGTATCCCACAAACTTACACAGTACTGAGCGTGCTTCGAGCTTGTCCGCATGCTGCTTTTTGACAAAAGCCGGACATCCCGATATCTTCATATACTGAAGATAGGGTTTCTTCCCACTCCAATCTGATATGGTGTGGTAGGCACAGTCTTAGTAGGAACCTTGTTCAAAAGATATGCAGCTGATTCTAGTGCATAGCCCCAGAATGATCGTGGTAACTCAGCGTTACTCATCATGGAACGTACCATATCCAATAAGGTTCGGTTCCATATCTCCGATACACCGTTGTGTTGTGGCGTGTATGGAGGAGTAAGCTGAGAGAGAATTCCGTTCTCTTTTAGGTAATCCAGGAACTCGGCACTGAAGTATTCACCACCTCTATCAGATCTCAGTGTCTTGATACTTTTTCCGGTTTGCTTTTCCACTTCATTCTTATATTCTCGGAATTTCTCAAAGGCCTCGGATTTATGTTTCATCAAGAAGTTATATCCATACCTAGAGAAATCATCCGTAAAAGTAATGAAATAGGAATAACCACTTCTTGCATGTGTAGACATTGGACCACACACATCGCTGTGTATGAGTCCCAAGAGCTCGCTCGCTCTTACTCCGTGTCCAATGAACGGAGTCTTTGTCATCTTTCCTTTGAGACATGACTGACAAGTTGCATAAGATTGATATTCGAACGGATCCAAATATCCTTCTTTATGTAACTTGGTCAACCTTGTTTCGTTGATGTGACCGAGTCTACAATACCATAAGAAAACTTGATTTAATTCTGGAGTTTTTCTTTTGTGTGTGTTCTAGACATTGAAAACTTGTAGTTAGTTTAATACGTATATACCGTTGTTTAGTGTACCCGACCAAATCAAACCATGATTAAGGTGGATGTTTACCACATCGCTTACAAATGTAAAATTATAACCTTCTTTAGATAACAAAGATACAGAAATGATATTACAAGTCAAATTAGGTACACAAAAACAGTTGCACAAAACCAAAATATATCCACTTGCCAACCCTAAGTGATATTCCCCTACGGACACAGCATCAACGCTCGCTCCGTTAGCAACCCTGAGGGTCATATAACGGTCTTCAGAACTCTACGGCTTCTCAGTGCCTGCAAATAATTACATATTGAGATCCTGATTCGGTATCCAATACCCAGAAATTAGAGTTGATTGACAGACAGTTTTCAATTACAAACACACCTGAAGCCGAAACCACAATTTGCTTCGAGTCCTGGTTTTTGGCTCTCCAGGCCCTGCAATCCTTCTTACGATGGCCTTTCTTATGACAGTAGAAGCATTCTTCCTTCCCTGCTGTCAGCCCTGCCACTTTTTCCTTGCCCTTCGCTTCCACCTTACTAGTACCGCCTTTCGGCTTGGTGGGGGCTTTCTTCTTCTTTCCCTTGGCTTTCGCCTTGGATCTAGAAGAGGAAGCTCCACCAACAAGTAGAGCGGGTGTTTCCCTGGATTTCTGCACGGTGCCCTTAACACTCCTCAACATGTTAAAGGGTTCCGGAAGTTCAACTTCTTTCCCTTGAATATTAAAATTCAAGATAAACTGGGTGTAGGTGGAAGGGAGAGACTGCGGAATCAAGTCTACATACAGCTCATTCTCCAACATGGTCCCCAGGTCTGCGAGCTCCTCAATGTAACCGATCATCTTAAGGACGTGGTCCTCTACAGATGACCCGATAGCCAACCTCGCCTGAAATAGCTTTTTCGAGGTCTCGTATCTTGCGATACGAGATTGCTCTCCATATAATTCCTTGGTATGGAGGAATATGGATTCAAGATCCATATTCTCGTGCCGCCTCTGGTGTTCATTGTCCATAGAGGCCAACACGAGACACTTGGCTTTTGCGCTGTCAATTTCCTAGGTCTTACGGATTTCCTTATCCGCGACGCTGGAACCTAGACCTGGGACGGCGAAGGCTTTAGTAGTAAGAATATAGCCCAATTTGTCATGTGTGATTTCCATCTTGACATTCCTGAGCCAAACTTTATAGTTTGGCCCTGTCAATATGTTTTTATCTAATAATAATTTAAGGCCGATCATCTTAGTCGCTACAATTAGGAGAGAGAGAAGAAACACTTTAGCATGATGCTCTTGCAAGTTTAGATTGGTTTTTAGTTTATCTAAATAGGATGTCTCCCACTGTTTCTCGAATCCTTCCGCAAACCATAAAAATAGAATTGGTCAGGATTAATCTCACCATACAATACTTGCTTAACCTTTCAGTCAGGCCAGTGTCGGTACTTCGAGGGAGGTTTTACGACGCTTTCGCTAAGTTCCTTAATTAAATAACCTCTTTTCCCTAAAGGCGTAGCCCTGCTAACACCTTTCTAGACACCTACTTGGTTTATAGTATTGATCGTTAAGTGAAAAATCTCCCGAAAAGAAGCATACACTCATAGTAGGATCGGGATCCAAATATCATCATGTGATAAAGTCGAAGGAATCCTACCAAAATTATCACACTCCAAATAGTATGCAACACTAGAAAGTTTCAGTTTCTTTAGAAACTCCCGATGTGGATTTTTGCCCCATGCTCTTATGACCTTGATGAAGGCCAACATATCATATGTCACATGTCAAGTTCTACCCGTCATTGTCCAGGTTAATTTGAACCCGCCTATACATACCCTTGACGAAGGCCAAAATAGCAGTACGACTGTCCCAAACCAACGCATCTATCTATGCTATAGATGAATATTCAGCAGCTACCAATCACTATGCCTTGGCGAAGGTCAAAATACATAGCTTGAATACTACTGAATACCCAACTGAAATGACGGAGGGCTATGAATGGTTTTGGCGAAACCATGAACGTAGTGAACTTGATATAATCGAAAGAACCTGATAGCTTTTAAAAGGAGTGGTTTAAGCTCCGCATTTTAAAAGTTTTCCTGTTTTGAAAAAACCGAGTGGTTTTAAAATTGTTCCAACGATTCACTTTGGTTTGTTTGCTTTATATTAATGTAATGCAGTCCCATCAATTAACCTACCATTGCAAGAAAAGAACGAAAATACAAAGTACACTTATTCCATCTGCATTCGCCACGGGGCCTCGTCATCACCCGTTAGGTTGCTTAACTAACGACAGAGCGGGGGCTGGACTAGCGTGGATGCAAAATATAAGCAACACCTACTAGATATCATATATAGATATATACATTCGTCTCACACAATAATAGGCATTCCAGATCACAGATGAACATATTGGATATACTAGAAATTCCACGTTTCGTTTGAGCCTGTAACGAAAGACGGATTCCACGGTCGTGATGAATAGCCAAACCCCACCCTAGACCCCTAAAAGTGCGTCAAACTACCCACCAAATTCCTGAAGTGAAGCAACCTCCCTCAACAAAGTGAGTAAGCCATTCGGCACTTCAAGAATTTGGTAGTTTGTGTACCCCACCTTAGGTCTATTCTAGGAGCAAAAAACAGTAAAAGAAATAATACGACAGTGGCTACAATCTCAATCCGGATGTGCCCCGCAAAATAATATTACATCACTTTATAATTTACATCGAATGAAAGATAAAACACTCATCTCACATCCCCGGCTATTCATCCACGACGATCCAACAAGTTCATATACACAAACCAACATAACATCATCACAGATATGTGCAACCCTGACTAATCGACGTATAGCAATTAGTCGAAATTTCCAAACACATATACACATCACAAATCTTGTAAAGTAACTGCGACATTATAATTCCACATGCAATTAGCAAACTAAACCAATTTTTCCAAAACTTGAAAAATCCAGTGAGCTAAAGTTCCAAAAACAATCGTTTTAAGCCAATCTGGGAGTCGAAACGAACTCGAAACCCGCCCGAATCTTCGCGGAGGTGAAGATACCAAAATTAACTATCAAATGGGGGCCTCAGGGTGGTACCCACCGCTAGGGGCCACCACGAAGTGGCCCTTAGGGGAAGGCAGACTCGAGAGCACCTTATTGGGGTGCTCTCTGGTCACCCACCCCCAAGGCCACCTTGAGGTGGCCTTAGGGTGTGGGCCCGATCTCTGTTCCCCCTCGGGGTGTCTCCGAGGTGCGCACGCTTCACCCCATGGCTTCTTGGTACAAACCGTGAGCCCGCGGGGTGTGCAAACAACTCAAAACATTATTTTGGAAACTGTTTTTGTCGGCAGTTTTTGCACGACAAAAATAGCGGATTTCTAACGTCGCTTCAAGCTATCTAAGGTTATGAGAGGCTCTGATACCACTGTAAGTCGATGTCGCGCACCTCGTGTGTTTGCGGGGAGGCAAAAATAGCAAAAAATAATTTTTACGGGCTTCGCAACGCCGACTTGAACCAAGGATCGATCATAAACCCTAACTAGCAAACTACTTAGGTTTAACTACTTAGATGAATGTTATACCTCATAGTACCGTGTTCTTCAAGTCGTCTTGCTGTCCTTCTTCTCGTTGTGAGCTCCTCGAAGTGAGAATGGACCGCGCCTCCTCGTCGGCTTCTCCAAGTTGAAGAAGATCCACCCGAGATGCCAACCTTGAGCTTTAACCTCCAACATGAGGTAACTAGGGTACTTGGTGTGCTAAACTAAGTAGTCTAGAGTAAGTAGAGAGTGATTAAGGATCTAGTAGTCTCACAAACCCTAGGATTCTCAACTCATGAGACAATTAGGGTTCTTGAGGGAGATGAAGAGAGCTTGAGAGGAGAAAGATTCTATTTGTGATAATGAATAAAGAATATTGCTCATGTGAAGACTAAATGGAAAATGAAAATATCTCACAAATATCTCAAAATATCTAAGTCTTCATTTGTCATAAATGAGTCTAAGAAAGTCAACAAGAAACCATGTTCAATTTCACTAAAATACCATAAAGTTCTCCACCTCATAATCAACCTCATTAAGCATTTAACTTAAATGCTAAACTAAATAATGAGGTGTAATCATCTAGATGCAAGCTTGAGTAATTACAAGAATGTCCCTCGCATTCGTATATACATACCCATATCCGTATTCCAAGAAACCGGAATACAATAAGGCAAAACTAATCCAATAATCAAATACTAGGATCCGGCTTAAACCAAAGCCCACTAGTATTGTCCGCCCGAACATCATACGCGCACAAGTATACGTATGTGATCAAACCCTGTCGTAAAACCATACGACATCTACATCGTTTCGCTCGAAGCAGGGAAATCCTTTTTATGGGACTCTAAAGACGCGACAGTACGTTGGCAGTGGGTTTAACCACAAGCACGTCAGCGGTACTAGCTGCACGTAACGTCTACACAGGTATCTGTCGATAAGAAGGCCGACGAGCAAACACATCCGAACTCCTACTGAGTCTGTCTGTGGAAATCTCCGTACAGTCCGGTCTGTTCGTCTAAGAGTATCGTATATTGGGCCTAAGGAGCGGTGAACGTCAAACCCCTAATAGCGCAATAAGTCGTGTCGGAGTGTAGCCCAAAACACTCTGGGAAACTGCTGGAGTAGCTACCAGCAAGTCTCGCTTGCCCTGACCAGGAACTTTGTGTAATGGCTTTCCGAACACAGCGTGATATCAACCCCCAATACCGGGAGGAACGAATCCTATCTAACTGCCACTGCCTCTAAGTGCTTCGGGACTGCACCCAACTACTACCTGTTGGCATGACTCAATAGAGCCATGGTAGGGTTGTAATCTAAGAACAGTAGGAACACACTTGAGGCGAAATAGCAGTGTCAAGTCGACGGACTAAGCTGTACTCATGTCACCTATGAACTGCTACCTAACAGTAGGTATAGTACCAACCAGCAGTACCCCACGGGTCTGTCCAGTGTAACTCATAAGACAATGAGCACCTGCATACTATCTCCAGTACGGCATACTAATGGCTATGGGACAGACCATCTCTCCTGCTGGGATGAGAAGCGTATACACTAGTCTACTCAGGAGTATCGATGCCCTACCTCGATAATTCTATGATTAGGGATCTGTATAAGGATGTGCTTATAGACTATCCAGCCCCACTAGTGTGACCGACATCACAATGCTGGTAGTCAAGCAAAGATCCTAAGGGCTCTATCAATATGTATGAGCGATACGTTAAAAGAAACATATATACATATTTAAATAGAAACAAACCAAGTAGCATACTACCATATTGAGCAAGACTGTCATAAAATCCGTGTATATATCCCAAGCTTCCAAAATATAATATACAAACTAGTACTATACAATAATGGCCTCTAGGGCATATAACACTAACACCCACTCGGGGTATCTTGGGCAGGTGCACACACATAGACGAGGAACCCCTGTGAGTGTCTAGATTACTGCAGGGATGAGCTGAACTCACTCCGGAACGAGGTCGTATCATAGCAACCTTACAGAGGGGATCGAGTTGCATTCCTTCCACCTCTGTGCTCAGCTCATCATGAGATATGGTTGACCACGGCGCCACTCATCCATTTTGCTATCATCGAGGATTATTATCCAGACAAGGTAACGTGGCTGTTCGGTTTGCACTAGGCCATCCCTCATGAGCAAGTCTATGATCGTGCTCTACACAAGATAGATGGGCGAGGCAGGGCTACAGAGGACTAGAGACTGCTGCATCATGATCACGTATACTGGTGGGACATGGAGCAGGTTGCTTGCGATATTCGAGATACCCCATCATATGATCAAGCCCACCGCGATTAGTACATGACGTGGTATCGTTCGATCACTCATTTGTACGTTGTCTCACCCGACTATAGACAGCCTTCTCACGTCGATGATGCTGGGCCCTCGACTACTTGACTAATGTACCAGACCAGAGCTCCTCCTATAGTCAAGATGGTATGCTATTTTACTTGCTACTTCTATTTTGTATTTTTCATACGGTACGATTCATATTTTCACTAAAATGTTGTATCTTGTTTTTTTAAATTTTTTCTCAGATATCACTTATGTGGACTCTTATACGTCGCTCCATCCAGACTCTAGACAGTGATGCCTTGGTTGGGGTGAAGGAGTTCCTATAGTTTACCCTCAGGGAGTGCCGCTACATTCTGACTAAGGCAGGAGAGGGTATCGATTAGAAGCGGTGGTTGCGCTCCCATTCCTCCTGTGCTTAAACGCAACAGTTTACTATGACAATCAGACCAGGTTGGACTTCACATGTGCAGGAGGAGCCCGAGCAGGCTGTGCCTTCGCATGCACCGGAGGAACCCGAAAAGCCTTGACCTTCGAAGCCACTTATGTCGCAGTTGACTCAGGCTGATATACCAGGTCCTTCGGGGCCACTGTGACCCCGACCGAAGAAGGAGAAGAGATATTATCCCTGTTTACTGGCAAAAACCGAAGACGACAGATGTCGGAACGTCTTGCCTGAATTTGGGGGCAGATTCATTGGTATGATCCATTCACCTCTCCGATGATATTAAGGGATAATAGCGTCGTATATTGGAGGTTTGAATAGATGCGACCGATATAGCTGACTTCAGATTCCCTTTCAAGTTGAGAGGTTTATTGATTTTGGAGATGAATTTTTCCAACAGGCGCAAGCCCATGTAGTTAATTACGTTGTCACGAACGAAAACCATTTTCTACACTCCAGGTTTTTTTCTTTGTGTGTCGTGTCTTTTGGTTTATTTGGTTTGCCCTTGGATTGTATACAGAGACTAATTTCATCGTCGCCCATAGGGCAAGAATTAGTCCAAATTCGTACATATATTTTTTCATACTTAGGTCAAGCGTTGCTTGACAGAGTCCACATTGGTGTCTTGGTTTGCCAACGGGAGTGAACTTATGGTTACATTGTAAGGTTTATAAGTTCCATTTGAAAGCATAAGCTTTATTTTAAGGACACGTTAGTGTCATTTGAGAATTAAGGTCAACTTAGATGGTTTGGGGAACATAGGCTTTGCCTAAGGAAACTTAGTCTTGTTTGAGAACTAGGTCAACCTAGGTGGTTTGAGGAACATAGGCTCTGCCTAAGGACACTCTCATTTGAGAACTAGGTCAACCAAGGAACATAGGCTCTACCTAGGGACACTCTCATTTTGGTTATATTTTATTAATATTTATCTGTAAACTAAATCCATGTGAATCTAGTATAATATATGTATGTGTGTATAATATCTAAATCATATATGCTTATATTTTCTGGTAGCCACACGTTAAGAAAAATTTATATTTATTAACCGCCATCATATGGTTAATCATCTCATGTTTTATTTTGACTTTTATCTATTACGCTTAAATCTAATAGAATCTGGATACCAAATATTTCTTAGATTCAAACATATTTAAATCCTTTTAAAATCTTAAATAAGGGGAATGAGATATTTAAATAATATTCTTGTATTATGGTTAAAAAGGTTACGTATATGTATTATTTTTCCAACATATATTTTTGTGAGATTTTGGTGGAGACGGAGTGCAGTATGATATTATCTTTAGTCATATTAAACTATAATATATATTTATAACCTAATATAAATTATATATATACATATATACACTATTATATACTTTACATTTTATAAAACAGAAAACTTTCTCTCTCTCCACATAACATATCCCATTCTCTCTCCTCTCTAACTAAATCTCTCCCTCATCAATTTATATATTCTTCTTTTTCGTTCTTCAAGCCTATACAGATTCTTGTCGACGCAATTCCAGCCGCATCCTAGAAGCTTAATCAAGCCATCAAAACTTGGTGTTGTTTTATATAGCGTCGTGTTGCTTCCGTTCATCGTGTTTGTTTCGAGGCAAGTTTACAACTTGCTACATGCTATGGTTTATGCAATTTATTTATATGTTGGCGTACTATTATTATTATTATCATACAACTATGTCTATATAGTTTATACACTGTAGTTATTTAATGTTAATCAATTTTATAATATACAGTGTATGCAAGTTTACAACTTGCAACATGCTATAATTATATCTATAAATATAAATATCGTCGTAATATTTCTTATTATTATCATTATATTGTTTATATCTATATAATCCATATATCATTAATTGGTTTATAATCTGCATTTTATAACGTTATGCAAAATATAATTTGAAAATTTTATAGTTTACACATGAAACGTCGTCGCCAAGCGGATACGACAAATCTGGAATTTACTGTACACCTTACCTTATAAATTTCATTATAAATCATAGAAAAATCATTAGCACATGTTCTTTAGTTCGTTACGAAGCTAACTCAGAATACTATAACTGTGTGAAATATTTACTTGCAAAATAAATTATTTAAATAACATAAACTGTAAATGAAAATACCTCTGAACTGCTGTCCAAAGAAATTCCAGAAGCAAACTTTCAATTTCGAACATTCATATCTTTTTGTAGGAACAATCTAAGATACTTTAACTTATAAAAATAAAAATCTTATTGAATTAGCTTTGTTTTGGTATATGACACGTCCCTTTTGGAGGACGTTTGTTATTTTTAAGTTCTTTTACAAATCATGGTAATACTGAATTTCTGAACAGAACTTTCTTATGCATGGTTAATCAACACCACTTTTATAGTTATTAATCAGATTGAATATGCTATCCCTGTTAATACTATTATCTTGGTCTTATACATGATATGATTACGTTATCCTTGACATGCTTGTAACCTGCCAGACTGTACTATATTTATTATCATGTTAATACATTTCGCCTGTAATACTTACCGATGCCAACAATATTGACATGTTATCCTGATTGACCTGACTTATTGTTTTGCTGGAAAAAACCTGCGCATGATTGTCCCTGTGTTGGCATTAAACAGACATTCTATTAATACCTGAATTGAAACCTGGGGAAAAAGGGGAAATCAAGAATGAAACCCAACTTGTAACTCAACAGTTCACTACTTTCCAGAGACTGATCAGTCGATACGAGCTTCGGGCTCCGAAATGATGATGCTGACATCATTCATCTATACATGACATTGTTTTTACTGCCTAGTGGCACGTCTAGGATTCAGCCCCGAGAATCATGACCGTGGTCCCAGGCATGCACGGGATACTATTGAGTTACGATGAGAGTTACATTAATTGGTTTCAAATACCGTTAAGATAGATAACCTACAAATACAGAGTTTAGGATATACGTGACATACCTATAGCATATTGTTATAACATCTATGATTTTTTGTTTATATTTATACCTTATTTTGCATGTGACATCATGTATAGCATATTGTTCTAGTTATTACAATTATCATGATATTTATGACGCACTGACGTCTGGGTTTTGCATGGCCCAGATACTTGACTTAGCACGTGAATATTTTGACAGAATCGTCGATCGGTGAGGACCATCTCACCCACATAGCTTTTATTGATGGTTAGTTATTCTTTGGATCTTTATTGCTTCCACTATTATTTTCTATTATCGTTTGTGACTATTGGACATGTTTAGAGATAGACAGTTATAAGTTATATTATTGTTCTTGATTTCTGATAGACAGTTGTAATGTGACTATGCGAGAATATTTCCTTACCATAAGTAGCATAGCTGGTTTTGTTACATTCTGGATTTTATGTATTTTGGGAAGCGGGGCGTGACATCCTGAGTGCCAAATTTTTATGGGAACGATCCCATTTTTGGTTGATTATGTATTTTATAATAATCATATTGTATCTATACTTTGTATCATTCATGTAGTGATGGTAGTATTCTTGTTGTGATGGTATCCACCCTTTGAGGTGTGATCTCTATTTTATTCTCAGTTGTGTGGTTCCGCCCTTCGAGGTGAGGTTTGTTTACAATCGAGTGTGGCTTGTAGCACTTTCTAGCAGGGATTATTTATGGATAGATGTCAATATATACAAAAGAGATGTTGTTCGTTTTATTTTAAAGTCTTTATTTTTAAAATGTGGTTACATAAGATTTTTTCTATCATTATCATTATCATTTTCATTTTCTTTTGGGGAGCCATCTTTGGAGATCTTCTAATCTGCACGAAGCCGTTGTAGCCATTTGGCATCAGAAAAGTTGTATTACCATCCATTCATAGGAAAGCAATACAATTCTGAGCCTCTATTTTATGCTGTTGTTGAACTAATTAATTTTTATTTTCAGGCTGGCAAGTTCAAAGGAAAACGCTATTGGCAATAGCGTTTTCACTTTGGCACATTTGGGGAATATGGAAAAATAAAAACGCTAGCAATAGCGTTTTCACTTTGAGGAAAACGCTATTACCAATAGCGCTTGCATTCCAAGGAAAACGTTATTGGCAATAGCGTTTTCCTTTTCCATGTAACTGCCACCACGAAGACAAATCCTACATGGCGTATGGAGTCTTATTCTCGGAAATAGTTTGGACCGGGGGTTATTTTGGGATTTATTTATTAAATTAGTTCTGGTTTGGGAAAAAATTCAAAAGTGCATAAGTAGTTAAAGTTTCTTCTTGGCATTGCAAAAAGACTTATATTTTGATGAAAAAGAACGGTGCAAAAAAGATCTATATTATAAAACGGAGGTAGTACCATTTTTTGCTCATGCGATGCACACGTGTATTAAAATAAATGTTTGATGTTGAAATCTTCTTAATCTTAACTAAAAATATCTTAGAAATCTATTATCTTAATTAGAAATCATCAATAATCTTTTTTAATGTTTTTTCCATATGCCAACATATACCTACGTATTTCTCACGTGCAAAAAGTTGATGATATTAACCATTTTAAGTTCAAGAATTTTTATCGTTTTCCGAATATTATATTTCAATTAATTGTGATCCATCTTGTTTTAATGGTAGAGATAAGATGGACTATTTCTCACTCTCCCTTGTATAAGGCTTACTTAATACACTTATTTATTATTATGTTTTACTTGATTAAATTATACCATTTAAAATGAAAGGCACCTCCTTCTTTCAAGGGAAGATGATAAATTAATAATGATTAAAGCTATTGGAAATTTAGTGTAGGAATAGAAAAAATAATGGGTACAAATAAATGAATTTATTGACTCTGAGGCACTATTGGTTTTCTTCAAAGATTTACTTGTCCCCACTCAAATTGAATTTGCTAAATGGTTGCAAATAAAAATCTCTCAGGATACAACAAAGTCTGAAGTTCCTATGATCAGCAAAAATCGAAAAAACTTCGAAATTCTATTCGAAATAGTATGAAAACAGTAGAGAAGAATTTTTTTTTTAAGAAATTGGTTCTATTTATAAATTCTCAACGGTCGTAAAAAACATTGCAACTTTTCAAAATTCACAACCGCTCAAAACCAACCGCTTAAAGCTAACCGCTCAAATTTGAATTTCGAAATTCAAATTTCCCGCTCAAAATTCCTGCTCAAAAACTGAATTTTCGAAATTCAAATTTCCCGCTCAAAAACCCCAACAATCCCCTACTTTTTGAGCTTATATATTTTCTTCTCATCTATATTCTCTATTGATATAATAATGCATAGTTAAAGGTTTCTTTCGGTTTAAATGTTTAGTTAGTGTAAATATTATAAGGTGATACGAAGGTTCTGGTTACTAAGCATTAAACCAGCTGCTCCTTGATGTATAACCGATAATATAACATACATATTTATGTCATGTTTCCTTAAGAATTTCATTCTCACTCAACATTATTAATGACCTTGTGTTATTCTTATTCAAAAAACAATTCCGGAAGTAAATCCTAAACTTCCATGAGAAGCGGTACCACTTCTATATTTTCATAGGTAAAGTTCTTCTTGTGTTTCCATCTCCAAACACATTTCCTACACAAGTGAACTTCATTAAGAGTTATAAAATCATCCCTCAATTTTGACGGCATCACTAGATTCCAACCGTGGGACTTAAATAATTAGTGCTCATAGTTATATAGTAACTTGTTATTACCTATTAAACCTTATACTACTAGAATTCTAGTTGAAGTTTGGGTTACCATCATTATTAACTTTTATTTAATGGATTTCAGTCCTATGTCAATTAACGTTGTCCTTATCAAGTCTCTGGCCAGTCCCTTAGTAAAATGATCTGCCAAGTTTTTACTTGACATTACATATATAATTGTGATAATCCCTTCATTAATTAATCATCTTACATACTCATGTCTCAAGCTTATATGTATTGATTTTCAATTATAAATACTACTGTAGGCTCTAGACAATATTGCTTCATTATCACAATATGCAGATATTGGAGGCATAGGATCAGGCCAAAATTTAATATCCAATAATATATTCCTAATCCATTCAGCTTTTTTACCGATTGATGCCAATGCAATAAATTTAGATTCAATGGTTGAATGAGATAAACATGTTTGTTTCTTTAAAACCCATGAAATAGTACATCCTCTAAGGGTGATACCCATTCGGACATAGATTTATTATCTGCTGAATCAGTTATCCAACTTGCGTCAGAGTGTCCTTGTAATATTGCTTGAAATTTATTATAAAATAACACATATTTCAAATTTCCCTTTCGATATCCAAATATTCTGGTGATTGTTTTCCAATATTCTACTCTTGGATTATTAGTGTATCTACTAAGTTTAGAAACAACAAAAGTTATATCGGGTTTTATGCAATGTGTTGCATACATTAAATACCCAATAGCACTTGCATATTCAAGTTATGCTATTTCTCTACCAGGGTTCTCTTTTAGTAAAACACTAGAATCAAAAAGAGTATTATACGTCTTGAAACCAAGATAATTAAATTTGGAGATTATCTTCTCAATATAATAAAATTGAAATAACGCATAGCCCGTACTATGTTTTACCATCTTAAGTCCTAAGATTATATCAACTTCTTCTAAATCTTTCATTTTAAACATAAAAGTTAGATACTCTTTAGTTTCAGTTACATCCGACATGTTGTTACTGATAATTAATAAATCATCTACGTATAAGCATATAACTATACTATATTCTTTAGTATATTTCATGTATATACATTTATCGGCGCCATTATGATGGAAACCATTAGATAATATAACCGGATCAAATTTCTCATGCCACTGTTTGGGTGCCTGTTTTAAACCATAAGGAGATTTAACTAATTTGCAAACTCTGTTTTCATTTCCTGAAAGTACAAACCCTTCGGGTTGCTCTATGTATAGCTCTTCTTCTAACTTGCCATTTAAGAATGCGGTTTTTACGTCCATTTAGTGAATATACAAATTATATATAGAGGCTATAGTAAATAATATTCTGATAGATGTTATGCATGCTAAAGGTGCATAAGTTTCGAAATAATCGACACCATATCTTTGTTTGAACCCTTTCGCCATGAGTCTGGTTTTAAACGTTTGCAAAGATCCATCAGAATTGTATTTTCTTTTAAATACCCACTTACATCCTATAGCCTTAGATTCTTGAGGTAAATCAGTTAACACCTTAGTGTTATTGGACATAATGGAATCCATTTCATCATTTCTAGCTTCTTTCCAAAATGCGGAGTCTTTCGAATCCATTACCTTGCTATAGTTCTTAGGATCAACTTCTATATGGAAACAATAGGAATTTTATTGATATCCATATTTCTATTTCCTTCTGTTAGAAATACAATAGAATTAGGATTAACAAAGTTAGAATCTAGTATTTTCTCTTTTCTTATTCTTTGACTTTTTCTAGCTTCTATTGGAGAGTCAATAGATTTCTCTTTTATTGTCATTTTTTCTATCGATGGCTTATGTTGAATATCATCTGACTTGAAGTTTGTTTCTAAAAATTCAACATCTCTAGGTTCAACTTATTACATTAGATTCTAAATCAAGAAGTTCGGCATATCCTATAAATATGCTTTTGAGTGCTCTAGGACCTAATTTAGTCCGTTTAGGTTCAGGAACCCTATAATATGCCAAACACCTCCATATTTTTAAATAAACTAAATTTGTCTTTCTTTTCTTCTATAATTCGTATGGGCTGATTTTTTATTTTTTTGATAGAATTCTATTATGAAAATGGCAAGCTATCAATAAAGATTCTCCCCATAAATTTAAAGGAAATTTTGCATTTAACAACATAGAATTCACCATTTGCACAAGAGAACGATTTTTCCTTTCCACTAAACTATTCTGTTGAGAAGTACATGGCGTTGTCATTTCATGCACTATATCATGTTGCTCGTAGAAATTTATAAATTTGTTTAAGAAATATTCTTCCCCTTTATCATTGCGAAGAATTTTAATTTTCTTACTAAGTTGATTTTCAACTTCTATTTTATAAATTTTAAACATAGAGAATGTTTCATCTTTGCTTTTCATTAAATATAAATACATGTATTTAGAATGGTCATCTATAAATGTAATGAAATACTTTCTCTCTCCTCTAGTAACCATTCCATTAAGTTCACATATATTAAAACGGATTAAGTCTAAAATTCCTGAATTTCTTTCAATTCTTGGAAAAATTCTTTTAAACATTTTTGACTGTATACAAATCTCATATTTATGATCACTACTAAAATCATAAAAAATTAAACCGATTATGCATATTTTTTAAATAACGAAAATTTAAATGTCCTAATCTATGATGCCATAAATTAAAAGATTCCGAGACATAAGCAGAAGTCACTTTATTTCATTAATGCTAAATGCAAATATTTCATTACAAAAGTAGCCCTTTCCCACAAAGGTCCCATTCTTTGACAAAATTAATTTTTCGAATTCAATTACAACTTTAAAGCCACTTTTGCATAAAAAATTAGCAGACACTAAATTCTTGCTCTTATCAGGAACATAGAGAATATTCAATAGTGTCGGTTTCTTTCCGGAGGTGAAATGAAGATCAACAAAACTCTTTCCTTGTACAGGTGCACGGTTCTGATTGCCCACTAAGACTTCCTGGACATCAGTTACCCTGTCAAAGTTCTTGAACATTGATTTATCTTTGCAAATGTGAACTATTGCGCCGTAGTCGAGCCACCACCCAGAATCTGAGTCCGCCATATTCATTTCAATGATCATACCGCTGTTTACAACGGTAACCATGGCACAGTAGGACTCCTTAACATTGTTTGCATACTTGATCTCCTGATTTCCTCCTTTGTTGAAACCAGTTTTACAGTACCTGCATTTACGACCAAAATACCCTTCCTTACCGCAAATATAACAACTTTTATTTTTTCTAGGTTGTTATTGAATTTTCCTTTGTTGGACTTGGAATAGTTTGGCTTAGCCTTTTTCTGAACAACACCCTCTATATAGTTAGCCCTAGGATCATTATTGATCTCATCTTTCTTGTCCCTTAGACTGGCTTTCTCTTCAATTCACAGATATCTTTGAATTTACTCGAGAGTGAAGTTTTCTGTCTTATGAACTAATTTTTTTTGGTAAACTTTCCAAGTATGGGGCAGTTTCGATATGATTGCTCCAACTTAGAAGGTTTCAATTTTATATCCAGAGCATTTATTTGATTGACAAGTAATTCAAGTTCAATATATTGGTCTAAAATACACCTTTTGTCAACTATATGATACTCAAAATATTTTGAAATTAAATACTTATTTGTATCTTGCTCATCCACTTTGTATTTGAACTTCAGAGCCTTCCAAATTTCTTTTATTGAAGTCGTCTTGGCGTAGTTATCAAAGAGGCGATCCGACAGGATATTCAAAATGTGATCTCTGCAGAGACATTCATCCTCTTCTCATTTCTTTCTGGCCTTCACAACTGCTTTGCTGTCAATATCTGTACACGCTAGAATCGGTGCAAGATCGCCGTCGAGTATATAAAATATCTTCAGCGCCGTAAGAAGGAAGCACATTTTGTTTGCACATCAAGTGTAGTTTTTCCCGTCAAACCGATCAAGTTTGATAAGGTATTGAGTCATAATTTTAACCGAGGTTAGGCTGGATTCCGACTCCATTGTAGACGAAATAAATCCTTGAAATTGTTGGAAATTTAGTGTAGGAATCGGAAAAATAATGGTTAAAGTAAATGAATTTATTGATTCTGAGGCGCAATCGGTTTTCTTCAAGGATTTACTTGTCCCCACTCAAATTGAGTTTGCTAAAGAGTTGCAGATAAGAATATCTTAGGATACAACAGGGTCTGTAATTTCTGCGATCAGCAAAAATCGAAGAAATTTCGAAATTCTATTCGAAATAATAAGAAAATAGTAGAGAAGAAGCTTTTTTTTTTAAGAAATTGCTTTTATTTATAGATTCTGAAGGGTAATAAAAAACGGTTGCAACTTCTCAAAATTCAAAATTCACAACTGTTCAAAACCAACCGTTCAAATTTGAATTTCGAAATTCAAATTTCCCGCTCAACATCTGAATTTTTGAAATACAAATTTCCCATTCAAAATCTTCAACAAAAGCAACCATGTCTTAAACAAGTAAGTTTCTAGCAGTTCAATGGTGCTTGGTGGATAGATGGATGGATGTCAATATGACGTACTGATAATCTTAGTTTTCAATTTAAGATGATCAGGTCCCTTGCTGCCTGCTTGCTTTATAATCAGGTATCATTAAATTGAGCTAAATCCACTAGGGCCTGTTTGGTTGCAGGATTATGAGTTTGGATTTGGATTTTGGATTGTTGAATCATAAGATTCCATAATTTTGTGTTTGGTTGCAAGATTAGGATTTCTAGGATTCCTTTGTTTTTTATGGGAGGCCCACCACAAGATTATGGAATACTAAAAATTTTCAAGGATTTTCAAGGATTTGGCACTATTCATTGTACTTTTAGATGGGGCCCATGCACTTTATTTATTTAACAATCCTCTCTCTCTCTCTATCTCTCTCTAAAATCCTCAAATCCAAATCCCACTTTTTTTTCAGCAACCAAACAAAGATTACAAGGATCTACAAATCCAATACTAGGAATCCAAAACCAACCAAACAACAAATTACCAAATCTAGAAATTTCAACCGTACTATTTTGGAATCCAAATTCCATAATCCTGCAACCAAACAGCCCCCTAAGACCTTGTTTGAGAATGGAGCTGAGTTCAGACAACCAAAATATTATAAAATTATATCTGTAGCATCAACTCTTTCATCAGATTTAATTTTTCTCTTTTCTAACTCTTGTTTCATACCATTGATGCTTTTTAATCAACCACGGTAAATAATTATATCATAGTTGATGCGTTTTATCTCGTAATTCGATTCTAAAATTTAATATCATTAGGAATGAACGTAAATGAATCATATAATTTAAAAATAGTATCCAAATTATTCATATTCTAGTCCATTTAGCTTCCTTAACTTAAAGGTTGGATCATCGTTTCTACTTGATTTAAAACATCTGTTAACATAGCCACTTCTCATTGCTAGACAAACTCTGGACCATTCCATGGACGGCCGAAACCATCATCCAGGTAAACATTTCTTGTTTTACCGTTATCTTCTCATCTACGAAACATAATTGTTATAGTTGATGCTTCTACACATTGCATCGTTCCAGTCCATTTGATCTTCGGTAATCACATTGTTAGCCCATTCCCTAGATTTATCTCCAGCTACGTCAAACGCTGCCGTTCTGACTTTTCTCCTTTTTTAGTTGTGCCACACTGCTTTTATATGTTGGTTACCTCGCTTGAACTTTTGACATTTCTGCTGTAATTCTTAGGTACTAATTGTACACTTTAGGTGACGTGGATACATAACATACAAACATACGCAGCGAAAATACATGTATCTACCCTAAAGATTTACGATATACCTGATCTGGTTGATTAGATCGATCATCTTGTCCACGTCACGTCGAAGATCTGATCTTTAGTGTCTCTAAGCAATGGCCGGAGAGAAACCACATTTTGGTAGAAAGCGAGAATCTCTCTTGACCACCCCGCAAGCCAACCTAAAGTAGAAAAGGATGAGGAAAAGAGACGTCGTCTCTCTCTTGTTTTTCTCTTTAAAAAAACTCTCTATATTGTATACATATAATCTCATATGAAACCCTACCCTCATGTATATGAATATATAGGATACACATTCATATGGGCGGATATTGGACCTGATCGGGCCCAATGGCTAACATACTCCCACTCACACATTCGAGTAGGTGCCGTCCATAGCTCCCTGAGTTGGTTCCCTAAATCAAGTGTCTCCCTGAGAATCTCCTCATTTTCTTTCTCATTCTTACCCATACATATATATTGGTGCGGAGTGAACCATTGAAAACCTGCAAGTGGATAGCCTTACAGCCAGATCCGGCATAAAGATCTTCCTAAGAGAAAAAAACGTAAACTAAAATATGTTAGGCTTGAGAAATCTCATACCCTAGATCCGATCAGACATGTCCACTCAAGTACCTTCGATCCCTCTCGGAAGCGTACTCGAACACCTAGGTATACCTCTTGATTCATCGCACTCTTAAACTTCGCCACCACGGTGTCAATAAGAGTTTGACATGCGATGCAATCAGGAGACATTTCAATCGATCTTCCTCCTGCTCCAAATAGTTAGGTCTGCTATTCACCCACTTTTCTGACACTGCACCGTATATGCGGTATATTTTCATCGCAACAGAAAACAACAGCCAAAGTAGCAGACACTCATAACATGCCTACTCAGACAGCCCAATGTCAATAAGGGTTTAGACTGCCCATCCTTCTGTGAAGGAGGTCGTCATAAGGGCTCACGCAATGAGGGAGATGTGATCCATCCCTCAACCTCCTTATGTGCACGATCCAAGCGCACGTTGTATGGTAATGTCCTACAGTATAAAATCTCTCCCTGAGAGCATACACCATTAAGGTTATTGTTCACATCTGTTTGAGTGTTCACTTAAAAACATATGCGTACTTAGATTAGAAATAGCGTTGAAAACATGCTGATTTATATACGCGTGTGGAAAGTTAGCGCATGACACGTGCACACTTGCAGAATGCATATATATTTAAATGATACAATCAGAGGAAGAACATGCGTTGGAAATGAAGTATTCGGCAGTCAACGATAAAAGAAATGCATTTAAATAAACATTTTATTCTACGGAGAAAGGATCATCAAACATGGGATCAAAACTACAAGGGTTTATAAAACAATAAACAAAGTTTCCTAAATCCCTCTCAGCCTTCTCCACCATATCGAAGCGGCGATCCTCACGAAGAGTCACTCTCCATCAATCAATGCCGTGCTCATCGGTGAAAGCAGACATGATGGCCCGCTGAGCTCGTATTTGGCTCGACAAATGAACGGGGCGATCCCTCAGAGGCTTGGTAATCAAGCATGCCTCATGAACCCATTCGATCTTATCCTCCGCTGCGTCGAGCATCGCCAGGGTCATCTCCTCTAGATGAGGAGGGATATCATCGAGCATGGCCAGGAAGATCATTGTTCTCCGCCGAAAGACGCGACCAGGACGTTGGGACGTCAGGCCTGAATTTTGGGGGCAGATGCTATTTGGTTTTATCCGTCCACCTTTCCGAAGATACCAAGTTGATTTATGGCACCGTGTATCGGAGGTTTAGACGGATGCGGCCGTTGTAGCAGATTTCGTCAGATTCCCCCTCGTTTACGAGGGGTTTTTTATTGTGGGAACGCTCTTCCTTGCAGGCGCAAGCCTCTGCAGTTAATTACGCTACCGCATAGCGGTAACCACTTTCTCCTTCTCCAGATGGTCACTTCGTATCGTGTTTGTTTGTTTTATTTTTGGTTGCCCGTGGATTGTATACGAAGACTAATTTATGTTGTCGCCCGTAGGGCGTGGATTAGTCCAAATCCGTATTTTCTTAGATTTGGTTTTGGGTTGGGTTTAAGGATCGTCAATATCATTTGAGACTAAGATCAACTTAAACGTTTGTTAAGAATACGTTAGTCTAATTTTAGACCAAGATCTACTTAACATGATCATTTAGATCCAACAAAAGAGCATTTGAACTCTATTGTTTTGGTTTAGGGACATTGCGGTTCATAAGTTTAAGGACATCATAGTCCGTGACAGTTTAAAGACGTCATAGTCTGTAAAGTTTAAAGATATCATAGTCTATGAGTTTAAGGACCCCACAGTCCATAAAGTTTAAGGACATCATAATCCATGAGTCTAAAGACCCCACAGTCCGTAAAGTTTAAGGACATCATAGTTCGGTTTAAAGACATCATAGTCTGTGTGGTTTTGATTCAACCGTTTAGAGATGTGCCAAAAGTTATTAGTTATTGGGACCCTCCATCTCTCTGAAGACGTTGAGGAATTACAACGACATATATCAGAGGTATGAAGAGATGTACCCTTGAACCAAATTCCAGATCGAGGGGAGAGATCATGGTGGAATGAACATCATCTTAGATGCCAGGAGTTCATTAGCTATTTCTGAGACTCGGATCAATTTTGAGAAAACCTGAGTATAATGAACATCATCACTTCACATGCTCTATGTAGTATTCCCGCGACTCCACTAGGCTCCACTTGAGGTTTTGGACGAGCTTCCTCCGATGACCTTCGTACCGAAGATGATCCACGCGAAATCCCTCCAATTCAAGCTACATCTACACTAAACTCTTTAGCGTAGTAAATACGCTACACTCGTTCGCTAGTCAAGTGTAGGATGGTGAAGTAGGGAATATTAAAACCTCACAAGTTTGTGTTCAAGTTTCATGGTTCACATCACATGTGAAGGTTGAAACTTGAACTATAGCAATTGAGGAAGAAGAAGAAGCTAGAGAGCAACAATGAGAGTAACTCAAGAAAATGGCTAAGTGTTGAGAATGAACTTAGAATGAATGGCAACTCTTGACCCCCACTCATTCAAGTATGGAATTTTTGCAATATAAAATTGCAACCATGCTTGAATAGTGAGTCAAGATGAATAAACAAATATAAATCCCATACTTACAACCATGCTCCCATTTTCCACCTCATTTCTATTTTTGTCAAAAATAGAAATCATGCCATGCTTCATAAATATATATTTATATATATATATATCATATATATATATATATATATATAATACATATAAGAAAATATTTAGTGAGCTAATGATATTAGTTAAGATATAATTATATTAAATATAATATATCACATTGTTAAATCAACACTTGATTTAATAATCCGGTTATATCACATATCGACTAATACCATTTATCTGTATATCACATTATCAAATCAACACTTGATTCGACAATCTGGTTATATCACATACAATCGAACCGATAATAGATAACTGCCAGATTACAATACAGTATCACATACACGTATTTAATCAGGCCCACACACATATCACATATGTGTCCTACTTTATTTCGCTTGAACCAGGGAACTTCTGTGTGGGACTCTAAAGACTCGTCAATACACCAGCAGTAGGTGATGATCACATCAGTCACCCACAAGCCGTCAGCGGTACTAGCTGGACGTAACGGCTACCTGGGTATTGAGCGATATGAAGATCAACAAGCAAGCTTGAACATAGTTTCCATGAAGCCTATCAGTAACTCTACCGTACAGTCCAGTCTCTTCGTCTGATATGTTGCATATCATGTATAGGGGTGGTAAACGTCAGACCCTAGTAACGTGATAAGTCATGCCAATGTCTGGCCTATAACGGTTCGAGAAACTACTGATAACACTTATCAGTAAATCTCGGCAGCAGCCCTGGCCAGGGACTTCCAGTTATAGTCAATCGAGCATAACGCAATATCAACCCCCAATACCGGGAGAAACGAAACCCCTTCTATCGCTCATTGCCTCCATGTGACTCAGGACTGTACCCAAAATCCACCTTTTTGCATGACTCCTTTGAGCCGTGGTAGGGAGAAAATCAAAGCACAGTGGGAGCCACATAAGACTCTATGACGATCTCGGGTCTACAGACTAATCTGTACCGGTGTCACCATAGGACTTCTATCTGACAATGGATATACTACCACATAGGAGTTCTCGGCGAGTCCTGTTCGGTGTACCCATTCTCCAATGAGCACCTATGTACAATCTTTGATGTCACACACCAATGGCTGTGGGATCATCCATCGCCCTCTAAGGGACAAGAAACATACACACTAGTCTACTCTGGAATATCGATGCCCTAGTCTCGATATTCCCTCGACTAGGAACTGATTAAAGGATGTACTTGTTGACCACCCTGGCTTCACTAGTATGATCTCATCATAATCCCGGCAGTCAAGTACATATCCTAAGGGCTTTATCAACATGTGAGAGCAAGACAGTATAGAATACCAGTCAACATGTTAAGATAAAGAGTAACAAGACAGCATACTATCATGTCGAGAAAGAAAGTCCTCTATATATATGTCCAAGCATCCATTATAATATCAATAATGACCTCTAAGGCGTTCATATTACTAACAATCTCCCACTTGCACTAAGGCCAGTTGTTGTAGTATCTCATACCCAACGTCCTAAAAGTCTCTCGAATAGCATCTGGGGAATGGCCTTGTTGAGTGGATCCGTTGTGTTATCCTCTGTGTCAACTCTCCTGATCTCGATCTCCCGGAGATCAACTATCTCCCTGATCAGGTGATACTGTCTAAGAATATATCTGGATCGCTGACGGGACCAGGGTTCCTAGGCCAAAGCCACAACTTCATTATCATCACAATACACAGGTATTGGATGCCCAATGGTAAGAACCAAGTTCATCATATGAACTTATTCATCCAGACAACTTCTTTGGCAGTATCGTTGGTAGCGATGTAATTAGCCTCTATCAACAATTTGCTACGGTATATAGCTTAGAGCCCTTCCAACATACCGTCCCTCCACTGAGGGTGAAGACAAAACCCGAGACTGACTTTCAGTCATCCTTATCACTCTGTAAACTCGAATCGGTAAAGGACTTAATCTGGAGTTCACCGTTACCATACACCAAGAACATCTCTTTAGTCCTTCTCAAGCACTTAAGAATGTTCTTCAGCTGTCCAATGGTTTTCCCAAAGATCTTTTCGATACTTATTCATTACACCTAGTGAGTAAGCTAAATCTGGTCGGGTACATAACATTGCATACATGATTGACCCGTCTGCCAAAGCATAGGGTATCTCTTGTATGCGAGCCATCTCCAAATCAGTCTCGAGAGACATCTCTTTGGAGAGAGTGATTCCTGAATAAGCGGGTACATTACCATGCTTAGAATCATCCATACTAAACCCTTTAGTATGGTGTCTATGTACCTGGATTGGGACAATCCCAAATCCGTTTAGATCTATCTCAATAGATCTATATCCCTAGGATGTAGGAGACATCAGTTATATTTTTCATGGAGAACCTGTGTGATAAGAGGTGCTTGACCGAGTGTAGCATAGGAACACCCTTTCCTATCAAGTGTATGCCATCCGCGTACAATACGAGGAAGACAACCATACTCTCTACAACCTTCTTATTTATACATGGTTCATCTATCTTTTTGATGAAGTCAAACTCTTTGACAGCTTCATTAAAACAGATGTTCCATCTCCGCGATACCTGTTTTAACCCGTAGATGGATTTAAGCAGCTTGCACATGCTTCCACTGCTCCCACTGTCTACGAAGCCCTCTGGCAGTGTTATATAAACGCTCTCTTCTAAATCACCATTTAGAAAAACGGTTTTGACGTGCAGTCTGCCAGATTTCGTAGTCATGGTATGCAGCAATGGCAAGTAGGATCTTTATAGACTTAAGCATAGCTTTGAAAGTCTCAACTTTTCCATATACACCATATTATCTTTCTCAAAGATCCTCTTACTCCCGATGGGTTTTACCCCTTCAGGGGCAACTTCTAAAGTCAACACTTTGTTGGTGTATATGGATTCCATCTCAGATCGCATAGCATCCAGCCATTTCACATAGTCTCCACTTGTGATGGCCTGCTTGAAACTAGTTGGGTAATCATCTCCATGATGCAATCCTTGCTCCCACCGTCTATGAGAAAACCGTAGTATCTCTCTGGTGGTTGAGGAACCTTATTAGATCTGCGGAGTGGCTTCGGTTCGTCGGGGACTATTGAATCCCCCGGTTCCACCAAATCGTCAGTTATAGTTTGCGTTGCTGGAACTACTTCCAGTTCTACCTCATTGCCACTAATTTCTTCCACAAGAAATTTCTTTTCTAAAAAGGTGGTATGTCGAGAAACAAAACACCTTTTGTTCCTCGGCGTGGTAGAAGATATACCCTGGCGAATGTTTGGGATATCCTACAAACTTGCACAGAATTGACCTTGCCTCGATCTTGTCCGGATTTTGCTTTTCAACATAGGACGGACAACCCATATCTTAACTCGTTTAAGAGATGGTCTCTTCCCATTCCATATCTCATATGGAGTGGTAGACAACGGATTTGATCGGGACTCTATTCAATAGGTATGCATGTTCTCAAGTGCATGTCCCTGAAAGGAAATAGGCAACTCAGCAGTACTCATCATAGAGTGCACCATATCTCATAGGATGCGATTCCTCTATCCCGATATACCGTTGTGCTATGGTATATATGGAGCAGTTGTTCCCCTCCGAACGGCGGCCGAGACGCGAGACGTCTCACCTGAGGTTCGGGGCAGATGCTAATTGGTGCTATCCGTCCATCTCTCCGAAGATGCCAAGTTGATTTATGGCACCGTGTATCGAAGGTCTGAACGGATGCGTCCGATGTAGCATACTTCGTCAGATTCCCCCTCGCTTGAGGGGTTTTTTATTATAAGGACGCTCTTCCCTGCAGGCGCAAGCCCCTGCAGTTAATTACGCTACCGCGTCGCGGTAACAACTTTCTCCTTCTCCAGATGGTCACTTCGTATCGTGTGTGTTTATTTTATGTTTTGTTGCCCGTGGATTGTTTACGGAGACCGAGTTATGTCGTCGCCCGTAGGGCGTGGACTAGTCCAAATCCGTATTATCTTAGATTTGGGTTTGGGGGTTTGGTTTGAGGATACGTTAGCCATATTTAAGGCCAAGATCAACTCAAACGTTTGTTAAGGATACGTTAGTCTAACCTGAGACTAAGATCAACTTAACGGGACCGTTTAAATCCGACAAAAGAGCATTTGGGCTCCATTGTTCCAGTTTAGGGACGTAGTGGTCCATTTAATGTATGGCCGTCGGGACCCGTCACCTCTCTGACGACGTTGAAGGATTACAACGACAGATGTCAGAGGAGTTCAGAGATGTACACTTGAACCAGAGTTAATTGGGGGGATCTATAGTCCAGTTTGGGACTAAAGTCTGTTTGAAAGGTTTAAGGATACGTTAGCCATATTTAAGGCTAAGATCAACTTAAACGGGATCGTTTAAATCCAACAAAAGAGCGTTTGGGCTCTATCGTTCCAGTTTAGGGACATAATGGTCCATCGCTAGTTTAAGGACATTGCGGTCCATGGGTAGTTTAAGGACATTACGGTCCATTGTTAGTTTTAAGACATCTCGGTCAAGGTTAAGGACGTCGTAGTCCATGGGTTTAAGGACCCCACAGTCCATTGTTAGTTTTAAGACATCTCGGTCAAGGTTAAGGACGTCGTAGTCCATGGGTTTAAGGACCACACAGTCCATATCAATGTGTGGTCATCGGGACTCGTCACCTCTTTGAAGACGTTGAGGGATTACAGCGCCAAGTATCAAAGGAATGAAGAGATGTACCCTGGAACCGGAGTGGATTAAATAGTCTTTGGCCCAATTTGGGATCAAGACCAATTAATTATGTTATGAGCCCATTAGCCCAGTTAATTACGAATTGAGGACTTATGGCCAGCTTGGGCTAAGTCCAATCATGTCTGGGACATCGGCCTTCCTGTTGGTCCCTTGAAGGAGAGGCTTTGCCTCTGGCCATTTAGCCAATTGGGCCAATGCCTAGTGTTAAACACTAAAGACCAATCAGTGTTGAACACTGAGAATGAGGTTGATAAGTCAGTGTTTAACACTAAAAGATAGTTGGTGTCAACACCAGCAACAAGGCCTTCAAATTAGTGTTAAACACTAAAACAGACCAGTGTTAAGCACTGGCAACAGAAATCCAAAATTAGTGTTGAACACTAAGGTAATCAGTGTTGAACACTGCAAATAAAGTTCTTTGCTTAGTGTTGAACACTAAGGCCAAACAACGTTTTAACACTGAATTCAGGGGTTCCAATTTAGCGTTAGACGCTGAGGCAAGAGGGGTCACGTGGTAGCACATGAGGGCGCCCTCCCTTCGTTTGTTCTGCTGAGAAGATCGCATCTTTTGGAGCATCACGTGTCATCACGTGACGGGTGTTTGAATGGAGTATGTTAAAGCCTCTGCCAAGGGTCACGTGAGGCACTGCCTCAAAGGGCTTTCTGTAGATCTTTTGGGGGGGTCACGTGGTGACACATGACCCTGCTTTTCTGTAGTTGTTTAGAAGATCTGTTAATCCCTTTCAGGAATTAAATTCCTCGTAGGGTTGAACCCTAACAATAATTTCAGAGGAATTAAATTCCTAATTCCTTTTGAAGAGTTGAACTCTGAATTTTCTGTAGGAATTAAATTCCTCATATATATAGGGTTAAAAGCTTTAAGGAATTAAACCCCCACTCTCTGTTAGAGAATTATTCTGGGGAATAAGATTAAGGGAATTAAATTCTTTTTGTTTTAACAGAACTAAGTTCGTAATTAGGGTTAAACCCTGATTCTTTTCATTCTGAAGGAATTAAATTCCCATAACACAGGGTCAAACCCTAATTTTATTTTGAAGGAATTAAATTCCTATAGTTCTGTAAGAATTAAATTCTCGTGCTTCCATTCCCTCTCTATGCTTTGGATCTGCATGGCAGGATCTCAACCCATTGAGAATTAAATTCTCAACTCAAGGGGAGATGTGCAGTTTACAGATCCTCCATCAAAGAGAGAAGAACTATGTCCTTCTGTTTTATATCAGAGTTAAACTCTGTTGAGAATTAAATTCTCTTTTCTTTCAATGAAACCTTCCCTTTCTTACCTAGGGTTTTCTTTTGCAGAAGATCCAAATTCCTCTAAAGTATCAAGGCTCTCTCTCTTTTCTTCCCTCTGCCTATCTCCTCTTTTGTGTGTCTCTTGGCTCCTATTTATAGGAGAAGCAGCCGAGTCAATTAGTTTTTGATGAATCTTTCATTAAGAGATTTGATTTGTATCCATCATTCGTTTTGGACCTTTGGATTATTAGGTGAATTTTATTCACCATTGGATTTTAAATCCAGAGATTCTCCTTTGTTATTTTGGTTAGATTTTACGGGGAAATCTTTCCAAATTCGAGATTTTCCCATAAATAGATGATATTTAATCACCTTTAAATCTTTAATTCAATCGGTTGCTTTGGAAAGATTTAAGAGGTCTTTTCTCAGAATTTAATTCTGTTAACAGATAGGCTTTGAAAGCTGGTCACGTGTGGCCACGTGACCCTTGGTCACGTGTGGCCACGTGACCCTTGGTCACGTGTGGGCATGTGACCCCTTGGAACGAGCCCTCTTCTTTCTTTCTGCGCTCTGCTTTCTGGTCGCTGCTTAGTTGTCACGTGCCACCACGTGACCCCTGGTCACGTGTGAGCACGTGACCCTCGTCTGGAGCCTTTTTCTTGATTCAATCAGGGAATTGAGTATGCCGCTTTTGAGTGTCACGTGACCCTGGTCACGTGGGAGCACGTGACCCTTTCTGAAGCCCTTTTCTTCGATGTAGTTAGGAAACTGAATTTGCCTTGCCGATGCTTTTAGATGTCACGTGCCAACACGTGACTGCTGGTCACGTGTAAGCACGTGACCCTTTTCTGAAGCCTCTTTCGTGGGCTTTCCTGATTTTAAATCAGGAAACAAATGCCCCCATAGCGTTGTTCTCACGTGTCCGCACGTGAGTGCGACGCTGTCACCTTTTGTGACCGTTGGATTCCTCTAGGGATTTGGGGAGATGAAACGTTTCCATCACCTCCTATAAATGTTCATGTCCCTTCCGAAGAGCCTTCACTTTGCTCATCTCCTTCCTTTGAGAACTTTTTCTGAGAATTTAATTCTCTTCTTCCAGAGCTTAGTTATCTGCCTTGAAACATTTTCAGAGTTTAACTCTGTTTAAAAGGACTCTTCCTCCTCAGGTAATGTTCTTGGACAAACAGCGAACTTCCACATTCCTTTGGATTTTAAATCCAAAACAAGGGTTTTTACTCTTTTTTAACAAGGAACCCATTTTTCTTCAAGTTTTTCCATAAGAACAGGAAACCACCTAACCTTCGAATTGTAGATCTCTTAGGGTTTAGATGATCTTTGGGGAGATGATGATGGCGTTTCAACTCCATGGAATTTAATTCCATCCAAAAATGTTTCTGGGAATTTAATTCCCTTTTCTTAGTAAGGAATTTAATTCCAATGAAGAACTCAGTTTCTTCACACGGAGGCTTCTTGGGGGCTCTCGACCCGAGGTTGTCCTTCTGCAATTAATGCAACAGGAGCTTTGTAATGATGTCTTCTGTGGGAATTTAATTCCTTTGATCTTGTTGGATCGATGGTAGAGCCCGAGGCAGGTCCTGTTGGGGGAGAATGTGTAGGGTTACCATTCTTTATTAAATGAGGATATTCCCTTTGTTTTATTGTAACTATTTGGTCTCATTATTAATGAGCCGTCATCCTGATTCTGTGGGGTCCATGTGTTTTGTAGCCAATAGTCCCAGAAAACTCTGTTGTTGCTTTCTTTAACTAGTCTTCCTGTTCATTCATGGATATATATCGCTGACTTTGCTTTTAACGGTCTCCTTTTATTGGATTTCAGGTGCGATGGCTTCTGTTCCGTGCTTTCCCTTTTCTCGCTCGGAGGCTGCTTTTCCTCAGTCGCCATCTGATGAGGAAGCGATGGCGATGATCCGGGCCCATGACCCGAACTGTACCAACCTTCTTCAATGGGGATCTTGGTATAGTCAGATTATTCAGGGTCGCCGGAGTTTTCTTTGCGCGGTACCGACGGAGCCCACTTTCCCATTCTTACCGATGGATCCTCCGAGGACGGTTTTTGCTGTGGAAATGCCCAACTGGACTCCAACGGGGAGGCTCGAGCCTTCGACGACCGGTATTCCGAACCATCCGATCCCGGCCATAGACATTTTGGGGCGGCGTATCTGCCAGGGTGAGGCCCACCCGTGGGGGCAAATTTATAAGATAGGGATTACTCCCCGACACCCTACGGGCTACCTTCTCTGGGCTCGCTACATCCTTTCTGCCCATCGTGCGCGGCTGCAGAAAGTCGGGCTTTATCAGGCAATATACGCGTCACTCTTCCATTATAAGTCCCCGCATGCCTGGTGGGTCAAGGTGTTCTTGAATTAATGGAATCTCCCTACTAACACTTTCATTTTAGGAGATCGCGAGGTTTCGATTTCTCTGGCAGAATTTTATGAAATCTCGGGACTGCCAATCAGGGGTGCACTGTATGAGGAGTTGTTGCCTCCTGACGAGTATGTTTTTGAACCCGAGCCCGCCCCAGTTGATGGCCTGTCTGCTGAGAATGCCGTCCGCCACAAGCGTCCCAGTTTAATCAAGGCGCTAGGTATCTTCGACCGATTATTCACCGAATCCGAAGAGCAGGGTGTTACTTTCAAGAGTTTCATTGCCTGCTTCCTTCGTGAAGATGTCGTGTCGAAGACAGCTCCGAAGTTCGCCAACATTAAAGACCCCTTTGGGTTTGGTCCGAAAAAGCTGTCGACCACTGAATCAGATCTACCTCAATATTATATCCCCATCATGTCGCCGATGTCTTTTGAGTCCATTGCAGCACCCGGTATGATGAGGAGACGTTCTTCGTGGGGTTTGTCAGTGTCTGGCTCAGTTGGTTCGTTATCCCCATGCATCGCCGCTTCATGAGAGCCTCGGTTATCTACCCAGCTCATCGTATTGCTGAGGGGACGCGATTGGCTATCGGCATCCCGGCGTTGGCGCATCTTTATCATGGGTTGGGCACCGCAGCTAATACCTCTACTCCTGGCGTGGATGTGGTAAACTTTTCGCTTCATTATTTCATGTCCTGGATTGAAATGCACGTGTTGGGGGCTTTTGCCATGCATCAGAGGCCCTTATTTTACGATGCCTACCCCTTTCCACGACTTATGCGATTAGTGGATCCTTCTGCCGCCGACCCGACTCAGTTCGGGGCTATTCGGGTGCTGATTTCTCCTTACGCTGCCGCTGGCGGGATGGTTTTTAATGATCGGGTCTTGTCTACTCCCTCAGGTCTAGTTCAACAACTCTGGGATCTGTCAAAAGACAACGCACCTTCTTTGAAGCCCCGGGAGGCCGCGCACTTGTATACAACTAGACCGGGCTACTTGGTGTTTCGCCAGGACAGTGCAGCTCTTTTCATGCGGTACAATCCGCATCGATTCGCCCGACAACTTGGATACGACCAGGGTGTTCCTTTCGAGGCTTTTATAGTCGCCCTAATCCCTTCGCTCGATGTCGTTCGCGATGCCGCTCATCATTTCATGAGGCTAAACACCGGCTCCCACTTCATTGTACCTGAAGCTGAATACCTGCCCCGGTGCGTGGGCGCGTTTACGGGTTGGTATCTTCATCGGGTCAGCCCAATCATTCTTAAGAAAAGGAGGGTGCTTCTTGGCCACGATGCCCCTCCTCTGGTTCCAGGAGCTAAGCTGCGACCGAGGACTCCGGTCCGCTTCCCTCTAAGGGATACCGGCACTGCGCTCGCCCCAGGAGAATCGGAGGTAAACCTTACTCCAACGGCTGGTATGCCCCTGGGTTCCCGCTCGTGAGGTGGAAGGGCCCCAGTAGTAGCACCACCGCCTGTAGCAGCACCGCCCCCCGTGGCATTGACAATGACAGTGTCATCCTCGGTCGTGGCACCGGGCGAGGGTAATAGAGATGAGGGCGTCGTAGGCGATGTGGGTCAGTGCCGCCCTAAGGCTTCGCGAGGGAGGAAACGGTCATCCTCGGCGACCGACTCTGGGTCTAAGCGGTGGAGGAAAGCGGCCACCAATTTGCTCGATTCTTTGGCGGAGTCTGAGCCTACTCTTGAAGACGAACCGTTGGCCCTGCAAGAGTCAGACGCTGGACTTCCTTTCCCGAGTTCGGCCGATGAGGAGGCCGCACAGTTAGCTGAGGCCATACGGCGTTCCAAAGACGTGTCTCATAACGCCAGGGTTCCTAAGAAGTCCTATCCCGCTGTAATCTTTTACGAAGACCCTTCGTGGATTCGGCGGCAATTTATCGGTCCTTTGGAGAAATGGGGGAAAGGGCTCTGAAGCAGGCCGCTTCAGAGGACGCGGCGGACGCGCTTTCTTTATGGACCGGCGGCCATGAGTCCACTCTTGAACCCCGGCGAGCCCACCTCCTTGAGAAGGAGCAGTGGCTTGAAGAAGCCATATTGAGGGCTTCTTTACGCATCGGTACGTTGTGGTTCTTTTCGTAGTTCTTCAGATTATTTATGCCCGTGCATATGTATCCTTATTCTTATTTGAATCGTGCAGAATCTTCGACGCTGGGGGAGCTCCCTACGGGCTCATTAAAGCTAAAGCCCGCCGAAATTCTTGATGAAGCCTCGCTTGATGTGGAGGGGACTGATGAGGCTGCTCCTCTCATGGTAGAGCCTCCAGCGGTGGTTCTTGATCAGGGAGTGCTTGCCCCTTTGGGGGAGGCTCCTTTGGAGGTTGCTGCTCCAACGGCTCTTCACGAAGGCAGCCCAGAGGCTGAGATGGAGGTAGTGGGGACTACCCTCCCTCTGTTGGAGCCCGAGGAGGTTCCGGCAAAGGCTGTCGAAGCCGCTATCCCCCCCGACTCAGAACGGGAGAAGTGTTGAAGGTAATCCTCTGCATTTTAAATTAGTAACCCTTCCATGGTCTAAGCTCTTCTATCTTTCCCAGAATTGCGCGGTTTGGCGGCCACTATCGCTGATCTGTCGCCTCGACAGTCATTTCAACGTTTATTGGAGATGGCAGCTCCGCAGGCGATCTCCCCTCAGCGCATTGTCCTTTCCTCTGGGCAGGGTTAGCGTCATTCGCCATTTTTTCATTATAGCATTGTCGCCATTTTTTTTTATTTTGCGAAATGACGTTGATGTCTTTTATATAGTTTTGGAAGCTGACGACGAGGTCGAGGTCGTTGAAGGGCCAGGGGAACCTTCAGCTCCTACTTGCATGACTGTCGGTGAGCGACATTTCATCATAATCTTGTTTGTTCTGTGCTTAAGAATTTTATTTACATCTTTCAAATTTGAACAGCCCTGCCAGTCTCTATGGCGTTGGAATCGCGCATCATGATGCCGCCCGGCCCTTATGCTTTGCGGGCTTCAAAACGCTTGGCCCAATTAAGCCTTGTCTCCCTGTCGTCTTTGATCGAGGAGCTTCGTGCTGGCAGTGCAACCACAGCTGAAGCATTTGCTGCCGAGGCTAACGGTTCTCTTCCTTTTCTTGCCACCTACCATAGCGAAGAGGTGGTGCGAGTCTGGGTGGAGTTCTGTCGGCAGGTAGAGGCTTGCTTGCACGCACTTGAATGTTCCCGTCTTTCTTCGGAGGTCGTGGCTGCAAAGGCGGACTTGCGGGGGCTGATAGCGCGGTGCGCGGCAAACATGACATCGTGCGAGAGGAGGCTTAGCCGCAAATTCTCGGAGAGGGAGCTGGCTTCTAAAGCGCTGAGCGAGCTTCGAGCCAATCTTACCGCCAAGGCCAACAAAGCGTATGAACTCTGGCGGGTACTTCAAGAGTCTATCAGTGAGGTAGTGACTCTTGATAAAGCTGCTACGTTCACTCGTGAGAGGGTCGAGGCTCATAAAGTCAACGAGAAAGAGCTCGAAGCTCGGCTTGCTTCGTATCAGGCTCAGCAAGCTCAGGCGGAGGCTCGTCTCCTGGAGATCTTGCGTCATGAAGCCGTGGCTCAGCAACAGAACGATGAGCTGGTAAAATTACTGCATCGCCCGCCGGCTTGAGGACTTGTATCTTTTCCCCCTTTTTGTACATACTCATGGATGAGAGAATCTCTCTTTTTTTGTTTCTTTCATGAAGTGTACTTTGTACCCATTTTGGTTTATGAATAAAAGATACATTTTTCTTCTCAATGGTGTGTCCCCTTTTTATTGAATGTATTCTGCGGATATTCTATCTTGATCTCCTTGCAGGACAGCGATGGCTCAGGATTCAGGGTTAAGATCTGCCTCCTAAGACTTTTGTATTTTATGAGCCACGAGGGTCTCATAAAGAGTTTTTCTCCCTACAGGTCGAGAGGATCCCATAGGTGTAAGTTTTTCTTAAGAATCGTGAGGATTCTTAAGCGGGTTTTCCCTTGAGAGTCGTAAGGATCTCACAAGAGAGTTTTCTTCCTTACAGGTCGTGAGGGCCTGCAAGTGCTGGATGTGGTCGCTCTTGTCCGTGTTTTACGGAGTCAGGGGTTTCTCCAGGTATCGTAGTTTAAAGACGTCGCGGTCAAGGTTAAGGACCTCATAGTCCGTGGATTTAAGGACTCCACAGTCCGATGTTAGTTTTAAGACATCACGGTCAAGGTTAAGGACCTCATAGTCCGTGGATTTAGGGACTCCACAGTCCGATGTTTGGTTGCAGGGACCCGTCACCTCTTTGAAGACGTTGAGGAACTACAACGCCAGGTATCAAAGGAGTGAAGAGATGTACCCTTAAACCAAGGCAGAATCCGTAGGGAATCGGGGTGGTTGATCGTTAGTTTTAAGACATCACGGTCGAGGTTAAGGACATCATAGTCCATGGATTTTAAGGACTCCACGGTCCGGTATTTGCTCTGGATGCTTCACACGGGTTCACTGCCGTGCTTGGCGAGGACCAGGCTCCGCTCTGGGCGTTTTCCGCGGGGTCAAAGAGTGACGTTATCCGCGTTCCACGTAACCAGGAATTTTGCACTAGATGTTTCACATGGGTTCACTGCCGTGCTCGGCGAGGACTAGGCTCCGCTCTGGATGCTTCACACGGGTTCACTGCCGTGCTCTGCGAGGACAAGGATCCGCTCTGGACGTTTTCCACGGGGTCAAAGAGTGACGTTATCCGCGTTCCACGTAACCAGGAATTTTGCACTAGATGCTTCACACGGGTTCACTGCCGTGCTCGGCGAGGACTAGGCTCCGCTCTGGATGCTTCACACGGGTTCACTGCCGTGCTCTGCGAGGACCAGGATCCGCTCTGGACGTTTTTCACGGGGTCAAAGAGTGACGTTATCCGCGTTCCACGTAACCAGGAATTTTGCACTAGATGCTTCACACAGGTTCACTGCCGTGCTCGGCGAGGACTAGGCTCCGCTCTGGATGCTTCACATAGGTTCACTGTCGTGCTCTGCGAGGACCAGGATCCGCTCTGGACGTTTTCCACGGGGTCAAAGAGTGACGTTATCCGCGTTCCACGTAACCAGGAATTTTGCACTAGATGCTTCACACGGGTTCACTGCCGTGCTCGGCGAGGACTAGGCTCCGCTCTGGATGCTTCACACGGGTTCACTGTCGTGCTCTGGGAGGACCAGGATCCGCTCTGGACGTTTTCCGCGGGGTCAAAGAGTGACGTTATCCGCGTTCCACGTAACCAGGAATTTTGCACTAGATGCTTCACACGGGTTCACTGCCGTGCTCGGCGAGGACTAGGCTCCGCTCTGGATGCTTTACACGGGTTCACTGCCGTGCTCTGCGAGGACCAGGATCCACTCTGGACGCTTTCCACGGGGTCAAAGAGTGACATTATCCGCGTTCCACGTAACCAGGAATTTTGCACTAGATGCTTCACACGGGTTCACTGCCGTGCTCGGCGAGGACTAGGCTCCGCTCTGAATGCTTCACACGGGTTCACTGCCGTGCTCTGCGAGGACCAAGATCCACTCTGGACACTTTCCACGGGGTCAAAGAGTGACGTTATCCGCGTTCCACGTAACCAGGAATTTTGCACTAGATGCTTCACACGGGTTCACTGCCGTGCTCAGCGAGGACTAGGCTCCGCTCTGGATGCTTCACACGGGTTCACTGCCGTGCTCTGCGAGGACCAGGATCTGCTCTGGACGTTTTCCATGGGGTCAAAGAGTGACGTTATCCGCGTTCCACGTAACCAGGAATTTCGCTGATTGTATCCGCATTTCACGGGATGGAGGTTTGACTGCTGGCGATATGTATACCACCGAGCCATGAAACTGGGAGTTGCCGCTGTTCCGCTTAGCTTGAAGTTGTGTCTGTCGTTACGAGACGAGTGTTGGGATGATCTCTAGGTCGCTTGTGACCCGTCGAGATTTAGCTTCTTTCTTTGGTGAAACCTGGGGGGAGGTATGTTCCCTTTTTTGTTTACGCCCTTGGATTGTGTATAGGGTGTGATGGAACATCACCTGTAGGGCATAAATTTTATTTTTATTTTATTTCTTTTTCCGCGATGCTCTATCGTTTCAGCTTTTATATCGCGAAGGTCGCGATTGCCCTATCATTTCGGCTATTTTTCGCGGTGCCCAATCATTTCGGCTATTTATTTATTTTCTACTCGCTGCTTTTTATTGCGAGTTGCTCCATCATTTCGGCTATATTTTTTTTTATGCATACATTTTTACTTGCTGCTTTTTATTGCAAGTTGCCCCATCATTTCGGCTATTTCGTAGGCATGTGTAGCTTGCTAGCTTTTTCGCCGCAAGCTTGGATTTTGGACACCGATTTCGGCATCAGCACCGCTACAACTGGAATATTGCCAGGAGCGAATCATCATTTGCCTCTGTCGATGTTGAACAAAGGTGGCTTAGCAAACAGGGTTAAGGGTCCTGTCGACCAAGGCTTTTGACTTCATGAGCCGTAAGGGTCTCACCAAGGTATTTCTCCCTACAAGTCGTAAGGATCTCGTAGGTGTATTTTTTCCCTAGGAATCGTGAGGATCCCTAAGTGTATATTCCTCTGTAAGTCGTAAGGATCCTACAAGAGGGTTTTCTCCTTATGGGTCGAGAGGACCTACAAGGGTTGCTCATTATATGGACATATCCCTAGTCACAGGTGTGACTTTGCTGGGGAAATGTTTATTCGCGCCCGTGGATTATATACAAGGGTCAGTATTGAGCCTCTTGTAGGGCAGTATCGAAGGTTGTGGGGGATTTGCTTAAGAACAGGTTTAGGTTTCTGTAACTTAAGACTTTCAAATCTCATGAGCCGTGAGGGTCCCATAAGAGAATTCTCCTTACGAGTCGTAAGGATCTCGCAAGTGTATTTTCTCCTTGGGAATCGTGAGGGTCCCTAAGTGTGTTGCTCCTTTGTGAGTCGTAAGGATCTCACGCGGGTGGCTTCTCCTTACAAGGTCGAGAGGACCCTGTAAGTGTCTTTTAACGAGGTTGCGCCCTTTCGGGTTTTCACAAACACTCGCCGGTAGCCCTGCTGTTTTTACTTACGGAGCCCTTTCGGGTTTTCGTCCGTGCCCATTTTGCTTATGGACATACCGTTTTTTTATATTCTTTTTCTCTTTTTTTTTTTAAAACAAGGTCGCGCCCTTTCGGGTTTTCACGAACACTCGCCGGTAGCCCTGCTGTTTTTACTCACGGAGCCCTTTCGGGTTTTCATCCGTGCCCATTTTGCTTATGGACATACCGTTTTTTTTAATCATTTTTTTTATATTTTTCTTTTTCTCCCTTTTTTTTTGTCAGCCTAAGGATGTTGCGGTAGTAGTTTAGGGACGTTTCAGTCCGTCGTTAGTTTAAGGACATTTCGGTCCGTCGTTAGTTTAAGGACGTCTCGGTCCGTTGATAGTTTAAGGACGTTTCGGTCCGTCGTTAGTTTAAGGACATTTCGGTCCGTTATTAGTTTAAGGACATTTCGGTCCGACATGGAGAAGGCCGGCTACCGCTTATAAAGCTCGAGCTTAGGAAGATAGCGAGCGGACATAGTCGTCGTCATCTATCATTGACCTAGGCCGTGGCTCATTAAGCGTAGTATCTCTTTAGGAAGCGACCGTTTATTGGCCTGAAAGTCCTTTCACCATGCATGTCCATGAGTAGATAGGCCCCACCCTGGTAGACCTTATCTATGATGTACGGGCCTTCATAGTTTGGCTCGAATTTTCCCCGCTTGGCTCGATTGGGGATCATAGGCCTTTTGACCACTAACACGAGTTCGCCTTGGCGGAATGTCCTCGGTCGGGTCAATCTTTCATATGAGCGCGTCATCTTTGCTTTATAAGCTTCCAGATTTTGTTGCGCTATGAGCCGGGTTTCGTCGAGGGCATCGAGCTCCTCAAGCCGAAGGTGAGCATTTTCTTCGTCCGTCAGCCAGTAGTGGACTGCCACTCGTAGAGAGGGTAACTCTATCTCGAGGGGGAGCACTGCTTCTGTCCCAAATACCAACGCATACAGCGTTGTGTTCGTGGCCGTCTTGAATGTAGTTCGATAGGCCCAAAGGGCCTCTTGCAGCCTCTCGTGCCAGTCTTTCTTATTTCGGGACACCGTCTTTTTTATGATCTTCGTCAAGGTCTTATTGAAGGCCTCGGCCAGACCGTTAGCTCGTGGATTGTAAACTGAAGAATATCTCCACTCTATATTGTGCTGCTGCGCGAAGCGGCTAATCTTATGGCTTCTGTAGGCTGGCCCATTATCGGAGATAATCCGCCGTGGGGTTCCAAACCGATAGATGACGTGCGTCTTGAAGAAGTGGAGGATATTCTCCGTCTTCACTTCCCTCAGCGGTACTGCTTCTGCCCATTTGGAGAAGTAATCAGTTGTCGCCAGGATGAAACGATGTCCCCGGGACGATGCTGGCTCGATGGGGCCGACTATGTCAGTCCCCCACATTTCGAATGGCCAGCTAGCCACCGTTGGGTGTAGTGGATTCGGATGTTGGTGGATAAAGTCTCCATGAATCTGGCACGAGTGGTATTGCTTCGCATACTCGAGGCAGTCTTGGACCATCGTGGGCCAATAATAACCCATCCGTTTGATCTTCAGTTTCATTTTCGGGCCTGCTTAGTGAGAACCGCAGAGTCCGTCGTGAACTTCCTGAACAACTCTTTCTGCTTCGTCAGGTCCTAAGCATCTCAGCCACAGAGAATCAAACGATCTTTTGTATAGAGTGTCGTTGACAAAAGCGAAAAATAGAGCTCGTTTCATGAGCTGATGTCTTGAGGACGCTTCTTCGGGCATTCGGTGGGACTTAAAGTAGTCTATGAAGACTTCCCTCCAGTCCTCGGCCTTCTCATGGTCTTTTATTTGTAGAGTCGTCTGCTCAGTCGCCCCCTTTTCTTCGTATAATTCCGGAGATATTTCTGTTGGGGCGAGCACTCGACGGCTTTGTACCACGATTCTGACGTCATCGAGGTTCTCGTCAGCCAGTTCTTTAGCGAGCTTAGCTAACGCGTCTGCTTTGCTATTTTCCGCACGTGGTATACTTTCCAAAGTATAGGAGGGAATTTGGGTCAATAGTTGTTGCACCTTTTCGCCGTATTTCACCAACTCCAGTTTGCACGTTTGGTAGTCACCATTTACTTGACTAACAACCAATTGAGAATCCCCGTATATAGAGAGGTCTTCAATTCCCATATTAATGGCGATCTCGAGACCCGCTATCAAAGCTTCGTATTCGGCTTCATTGTTCGTCCTCGTTTCCATTAAGGAGAAAGCAAAGCGCATTATCCCTCCTTGTGGGGTAACGAAGATGAGGCCTACTCCCGATTTGATTATGGGGGTACATTGTTCGCGCTTCTTCATGGAAGATGCCCCGTCAAAATAGAGTTCCCATCGGGTATCACCGCCGTCGATCGCGTCAAATACATGTTCGTCCGGCAAATCGCAGTTCAGAGGAGAACCGGCAGGTACTGGATGCTCAGCGAGGAAGTCGGCAATGGCCTGGCCTTTCACTGCCTTAAGAGGTCGATACGTTATTGAGAACTCCATCAGGAGTAGAGCCCACTTAGCGAGTCGACCCGTCAGTATAGCCTTCGACATCAAATATTTAAGAGGGTCCACCTTCGAGATGAGACGGACTTCGTGCGCCAACGCATAGTGTCTGAGTTTTGTTATCGCGAAGATTAACGCCAAGCAGTGTTTTTCAATGGGCGAGTAGTTGTTTTCTTCCCCCAGCAGAACTCGACTTAAGTAGTAGAGTGCTCTCTCTTTCCCTTGATCGTTCTCTTGTGCCCATAATGCGCCTAAGGAACCTTCGAGGGCGGTTGTATAAAGAATGAGGGGTTTTCCCTTGACCGGCGCAGCCAACACCGGAGGGTTCTGCAGGTACTGCTTGATCTCGTCTAGTGCACCTTGGCATTTGTGATCCCAAACGAATGGAGTTCCCTTCTTCATCAGGTGGCTGTAAGGACGGCATTTGCCTGAAAGATTGGCGATAAATCGCCGGATGTATGCGAGCTTCCCTTGGAGAGACCGCAATTGTTTGAGGGTTCTTAGCGGAGGCATTTCCATGATCGCCTTGATCTTAGATGGATCTATTTCGATACCTCGATGTCGGATGATGAATCCCAGGAATTTACCCGAGGAGACTCCAAACGCGCATTTGAGGGGATTCATCTTCAAATTATATTGCCGAAGGCGTTGAAATACAGTCTCCAGATGCTTTAAATGCTCTTCGTATGACATGCTCTTTACTACAAGGTCATCGATATAGCACTCGACGATGTCATGTATGAGGTCGTCGAAGATTTTTGTCATGGCCCTTTGATAGGTAGCGCCGGCGTTCTTTAGACCAAAGGGCATAACCCTGTAGCAGAATATACCCAAAGGGGTCCGGAAAGCGGTATGCTTCTGGTCTTCGAGATCCATCTTTATCTGATTGTATCCTGACGAACCGTCCATAAAGGAGAAAACCTCGTGAGTGGACGTGTTATCTATCATTAGCTCGGTTACTGGTACTGGGAAATCGTCCTTTGGATAGGCTTTATTAAGACCCCTGAAATCCACGCATATGCGTACCGTCCCATTCTTCTTCATTACCGGGACGATATTGGCGATCCAGTCGGGATATTGGACTTCTTGGATAAATCCAGAATCGATCAGCTTCTTGACTTCGGCGTTGATGCTCATTTCAAGCTCGAGTCGCATCCTTCTTGGCGCCTGCTTGACTGGCTTGATATCTGGGGATATTGCTAATTTATGCACAGCAATCTCCGGATCTAATCCTGGCATCTCGGAGTAGTTCCACGCGAAGCAGTCTTTATGCCGTAGAAGCACGTTCTTTAACGCAGTCACCCTTTCTTCAGATAGCAGCTCGCTGACAAATGTCGGTCGCGGGTCATCTGCCGATCCCAACTCAATCTTCTTGAGGTTATCTGCAGTAGTATGTATGTCGTCTTCCAGTTCTTTTGGAGCTGGTGGAAATTCTGAGACCACCTCATCATCGCTGTTCTCAAAGCACCAGGGAAGGTCATCCATGTTCTCGGGCTCTTCTTCTAATATCGTAATCGTATAACAGGGGCGAATCCGCTTTCAGGACTAAGGTGGATCTGGTTCTGCTTTTGCGGCTTTGGGTTCGTGCTTTTGTGGCGGCGTTACCCTCCAGCCGTCGGATAAAGCGAATCTGCCTTGTTGGTACTGGTCCTCGACCCAGTTCTTGAAGGTGAAGCAGTCTTCGGTAGGATGTCCTATGGCTTGGTGATAAGAGCAATTGCTCAGATGAGAAGCCTTGTTAGCTTGCTCAGGGTGTCTAGACTCTGGAAGCGCGATCAGTTGGTGTTTTATAGCGAGCTTGAGTAACCTCTCCGTCTTGTCTCGGGGGAAGGAGTACGCTCGACTCATCTTCTTCATGAGGGACAAATCCGAGCCGCGCAATACCCGATCACGTAACTCTCTAATCCTGCATCGTTGTTGTCGGCTCCTCTTTCCGCTTCTTGATTTATTTCTGCCTCTGCGTCGGGCCTTTTGTACAACGAGTTGACAAGGATGAGCATCTTTGTCTTTTGCAGCCTGTTGAAACAGACGTTGCGTCCTGGCCTTCTCGTAGATGGCCATCTCGCGGTTGTGGTCTTCCCGAGCTTTTTGACCCACTTTCCTGATAAGCTTGTCCATTCGTTCTTCAAACGACGGACTCGGCACTTCAATCGCGGGATCTAGTTTTGATGAGGGGTTGGCATTTCCTGACAGGGCGTCCTCTTCTTCATCAAAGGTATATATAGCGTAGCTACTGTGGGCCCGTTCCCGTTTTCCGGTTCTCGCGTATCCAAGCCCAAGTGTTTCCATTTTCCTGTTGGGCAATTTGCGTTGGGTCCCAGGGACATCCCAAATCCTGTTGTAGAACCGAGCTTGTCGAACAGTCTGTTTTAAGGGTACTCCTTGGCGCTTCAATAGCCTCTTTAGTCCATTTGTGTAGTATCTGGGCAAACGGATAGGTTGGAGCCTGTCGAGTGTAACATCCGTGCCATGCCAGATCTCTTTCTCTATTTTCGACTCTGAGGATCGGTAGAATGGGATTAACTTCTCACCCCTTTGCCTGGGAGGGACGTAAAATGTTTGCAGGTCCTGCACATTGTGAGCTTGAAGTGTGTCGAGATCCTTGTAGTGTTCCCGTGGCACCATGGTGATTCGCAAACTCTGATCATCGCTAGGGGGTGCTTGTATTGACAGCCGATTGGAGAACACGGCATTAACCTCATCTTCCGAGTCACTTCCGAAGACCAACATGGGGGCGGACGTCCCCGGGTTGTTGCGTTGAGATGGCCCGGCATAAACTATCTCTTCTTCTTCTTCGGTATCGCTCCCGAAAACAGGGATGGAGGCGGCGGCTTTGTTCTCCGGGTTGCGACACCTTTCTGTATCCTCGAAATCTGGCAAAAAGTACTTCGCATCTTCGTATTTGCGGACTTCGTTCACGGAAAATGGGTTCAACTCACCTGTTACGGTATACTCGAAACCATCCTTAAAGTACTTCATACACTGATGTTGTGTAGAAGGGATGATGTTGTACTCGTGTAGCCAAGGACGACCGAGCAAGGCGTTGTAGCAGGTCTTGGCGTCAATGACATGGAATTTGATGTCTGTGACGAGGAGTCCAAAGCGTAATGTTAGTATCACGGATCCGAGAGTCCGTGACGATTGTGAATCGAAACCGGAGATAGTAATTTTGTCACGAGCGAGGTGTTGCACACTCATGCAGATTTCCTTCAACACCCGAACATTAAGGAGATTGACGGAGGATCCATTATCCACCAGGATCTTGCCTATCTTGATATCATGGCAGTATCCGGAGACATATAGGGAACGGTTGTGGTCGCACGTCCCGAGAAGGAGGTCTTCGTCACCGAAAGCGATGTTGGCCGTATGCACTTCCTCCAATTCATCCTTCATCCTTTCAGTGGCGAGGAAGGCTTGGAATTGCTCAGGTTCTTGTAACGCCTTAATTAGTGAGTCTCGCGCTTCTTTTGATAATAGGAGGGTATCGAGAATACTAAGCTGAGAAGGTAGCTTCCTTAGGTGCGCTAGGATGTTATAGTCCACCTTACCCTTCCTAGGAGGGTCTTTGGCAGCCAGCTCTTTCATGACTTGGTCATCTAAAGTGATATCTTCAGTGACCTTTTCCTTTCCCTTATCTTTTCTACTCGCGGGCCCGAGATTCTTTTCTGGGAGTGTGCGATTGCGCAGCTGAATGTTCTCGCAAGCCTCCGATTTCTCCTCTTTCCCTAAAACGGATTCTTTAAAGAGAGGGCCCAGAGCCATTTCTTCATCGGAGTCGCTCCCAAAGATGAGAACTTGTGACCCTCCGGCGTTAACCATGTAACAGTTGCCAGTGGTCCTGTTGTGCTCGTCGGCAGTACTTCTTTGTTCTCGACGAGTCTTGCGTTTCATGCGCTTAAAATGTTGCCGATGAGCAACATATCCTTGCCACCATATCTTAAAGACGTTGCACTCCTCCGTGGGGTGTGAAATTTTCCGATGATATGCGCAATAATCAGGGTGCCTCTCCACCCCATTGAGCGTGTTTCCTTCCGAGGGTGGTAACTTCATTCCCATTGACATGGCTTTGGCAAACCTTTTTCTCGTCTTGAATATCTTCTTGTCTGCCTCGGATGCCTTTCGATCTGGCGGGAGTACTTCAATTCTTTCATTTAGTCGCCTGCGTTCGGCTCCTTCCGATGCGACCATCTCACGCTCCTGATCTGCTTTACTCTTTAGACGAATCTCGTCCAGAAAGGAGTCGATCATTTCATCTGTTGGCCACACAAGTCCTGGCTCAGGGTGTGCCCCCAGTTTCTCGGTGCCAGGAGTTTTCTCATCTTCCGAGTGGGAAATCACATGACAACTCGCCACATATCCCTCGGATTCATCCGATGAGCTCTCTTCCTCATCTTCCTTCTGAAAGACGTGGTTGAGGAACTCTTGCAGTGTGACGGGAGTCCGTGCCTTTTGATTGTACCCCTCCAGCGCGTCAATCTGTTTCTGCAAATCTGTGCGCTTATTTCCAGGCTTCACGGGCCTTTTGGATTTCCTCTTCTTTTTCTTCGAAGATTTTGACGGTTGGGTGTGAGTACTTGGGCCATCACCACGAATCTTTGTAGTTGGGCGCGGCTTCAACATCCCTTCGATGATTTGAGGTTCAAGCGGGTTCTTCCATTCAACCGCTGGGCACGCATGAAGGTCACTCAGCATCCTTTTGGTTTTAGCTGATAGCACGATTTCCCATGGAGCTTCTTCAATAAAGGAACAAGTCGCCCCCGGTGCGTCCGTCTTCTTAGGAGTATGCGGCTGTGGCGGGTTCACCTTCCACTTTTCGGACAGCGCAAACTTTCCCTGGAGGTATTGATCTTCAATCCATCCTTTGAAGACGAAGCAATCCTCAATCGGATGGCTTACCTTTTGATGGTAAGGGCAATAGTTGGGGTTGTTCACCTCAGTGGGTTGTGGCGGTCGCCTTGGATTTGGCAGGTTTATAAGTTTGTTGCGTACTGCCAGCTCGAATAGCCGTTTCGTCTTGTCCCGTGGGAACGAGTAGGGACGCTTCATCTTCTCATTATAATACCGGCGTCTTTCTTCCAGTTGATCCGTCAGCTTTGGGGCATTAGGTTGCTGCTGGGCATTCGCGACGAAGGTGGCATTTCCTTTACCCTTGTCATTCCGAGGTTCTGGCTTCGGGGGAGACGGTCTATGACCCATTTGGTCCATCTGAGCCAACTTGTCGATTAAAGCCTGGAATATGGTTGGCTTAAAGAACATCATAAACTGGGAGATAGTTGCGTGAGGGTCTAGGGTTCCCACGAACATGCCCACTGCGGGCGCTTCCTCAATGCGTTGCTCGCATTTCGACCACAAATTCCGCCATCGTATAGCATACTGGACCCAAGTTTCGCCTGGTTTTATCCTAGCGTTAATTAGTGCCGTTATTGGAGTGCGTTCGCTGGCGCTTGCGAATCGCTGAGTGAATAGCAACTCCATTTCAGCGAACGTCTTGATAGAATCGTTCGGGAGTTCCGAATACCATTCGAACGCTGTTTCTGATAAGCTGCCCACGAACTGGCGAAGCAACAGTTTATCATCTCCGCCGGTGTTACCGCAAAGGGCCCTGAACTGGGCGACATGTTGGTGGGGATTGCCGGTCCCCTTGTAAACATGGAACTTGGGAATTGTGTAACCCGGCGGGTACTTGATTTAGTCGTACCAGCTTGGATATGGCCGCCCCGTTTTTACGACTTGACAAGCTGCCTCAGTCGCATGATGAACCCGGATTTGCTGGGCTATATAGTCGACCAAGTCAGCCTTAGAGATTGTCTCCTCCTTGGCCGTTGAGAGGGCCGGTGGTGGATTTGACGTTTCTCCCCTGTCGTCTTCAAGGACGATCGGGGGATCCTCAGCGGGTGGATCCTGTTGGATCATCATTCCTATCATATCTTGGAAGAGGAGGCCCATACGTTGTATGTTGGCTGCTTGTTCAGCAGCCTCTTTGTCCTTCTTCTCCAATATTCGGCGAAGGAATTCGGCGTCGGTTTCTTCCTCCTGGCGTTCGTCCGAAGACGTTTCTGGGTTTTCTTTTGGCCCGGTAAGTGCGGCCATAGCATTCATCATTTCCTGGAGCTTTTGCTGTTGCTCCTGAGCTTTGGTCACCGACCGTGTGAGCGGTCTATGACCTGTAGACGCACGGCTGTCTTCTTTTCCTGACGCCATGTATACGGTGTGGACCATCATGCCCCCAGACTTAGGGCGTCTGGGCTTAGTGCCTTTGGCTGTCGTTGCAGGCTGGGGGATCTTCTCCGGTTTCCTCCTTTTATGAGCAGTGGAGGTTGAGGGGGCCGTTGAGGTGGGCGTCCAGACAACCTTTCATGGTTTAGCCTGGTGACCGGCTTCCGATTGGATTTTCAGCTTCTTGTGCTGGCGGGAGAAGTTTGGATAGATCATCGAATCTCGGGCCTGCCGCCAAACCTTATAGATTTTGGAAGACAGCCGTTGAGGGGATCGGGGCTGCTCTGACTTTATCTCCACAACCTTTTTTAGTGGGGGAGGAGACCTCTTTAGCACCGCAGTAGGAGAATTCCTTCGCACCTTATTTAGCATCTCGAAGCTGTTCCCCGTTGGAACAGCAGCATTAACTTCCGCCATCGGGGCTGATGGAGTTAGCCCAGAGGGGGAGTTACCCCCAGCCTTCCTTACTCGGCGCCAATGGCGACGTCGAGCGTGTCGAGCGGACGGCGTTGGTTCAGCGGCGAGAATGGCTTCGTCTTGCCCCCTGTGTAGGGTGGGGGGTCGCTGCTGGTGTTAGCCTGTCAAAGACCGATGTCCTTTGGGTAGCAGGAGCGGAAGCTGGGGCCGTCAATCTTGTGAGGACCGACTTTTTGGCCGGGGAAGCCGCCCTGGCGATTTCGGGAGCAGGACCGGTCACTTTCTTAGAAGCAGCCTTCTCTGGGATTGTAGGCCCCATGATGGGTCCACAGGATTTCTGGCCCAATCTAGAGAAGACCGAGGCGCTGATGTTGGGCGACCCGTTGAGAGGAGCCGCAGCAGGGGTAAGACGATCAAAGACCGACTTCTTGGGAGCTTCCTTTGTCAGCACCGGCGCCGTAAAGCTTGTCGGTGGGAGCATAGTCCCAAAGAACAATCCGGTAGTGGCCTGAGTCACCTGGTCCACCGGTATTGTGAATAACGAAGCGGCTTGGGGTCCGTAGGCTATACCTCCTGGCGAGGCAGAGCGTTGGTCGCAATTGCAGTCCGAGCAGTTGGAGCATTTCGCAGAAGTAGAAGCCATCGATCCTTTGCTTTCTGCAATGAGCAAGACGCCAAGTCTTAGTATCTCGAAACCCAAGGGCAACCATTAGTGAACCGCGATTGGTTCGCGAATCACGACACACGAAGTGTGGCGTGGAAAGAGGAAAAGGTCCCACCGGGCGTGCCAGAATCTGTTCCCCTCCGAACGGCGGCCGAGACGCGGGACGTCTCACCTGAGGTTCGGGGAAGATGCTAATTGGTGCTATCCGTCCATCTCTCCGAAGATGCCAAGTTGATTTATGGCACCGTGTATCGAAGGTCTGAACGGATGCGTCCGATGTAGCAGACTTCGTCAGATTCCCCCTCGCTTGAGGGGTTTTTGATTGTGGGGACGCTCTTCCCTGCAGACGCAAGCCCCTGCAGTTAATTACGCTACCGCGTCGCGGTAACAACTTTCTCCTTCTCCAGATGGTCACTTCGTGTCGTGTGTGTTTATTTTATGTTTTGTTGCCCATGGATTGTTTACGGAGACCGAGTTATGTCGTCGTCCGTAGGGCGTGGACTAGTCCAAATCCGTATTATCTTAGATTTGGGTTTGGGGGTTTGGTTTGAGAATACGTTAGCCATATTTAAGGCCAAGATCAACTCAAACGTTTGTTAAGGATACGTTAGTCTAACCTGAGACTAAGATCAACTTAACGGGACCGTTTAAATCCGACAAAAGAGCATTTGGGCTCCATTGTTCCAGTTTAGGAACATAGTGGTCCATTTAATGTATGGCCGTCGGGACCCGTCATCTCTCTGACGACGTTGAAGGATTACAACGACAGATGTCAGAGGAGTTCAGAGATGTACCCTTGAACCAGAGTTAATTGGGGGGATCTATAGTCCAGTTTGGGACTAAAGTCTGTTTGAAAGGTTTAAGGATACGTTAGCCATATTTAAGGCTAAGATCAACTTAAACGGGATCGTTTAAATCCAACAAAAGAGCGTTTGGGCTCTATCGTTCCAGTTTAGGGACATAGTGGTCCATCGCTAGTTTAAGGACATTGCGGTCCATGGGTAGTTTAAGGACATTGCGGTCCATTGTTAGTTTTAAGACATCTCGGTCAAGGTTAAGGACGTCGTAGTCCATGGGTTTAAGGACCCCATAGTCCATTGTTAGTTTTAAGACATCTCGGTCAAGGTTAAGGACGTCGTAGTCCATGGGTTTAAGGACCCCACAGTCCATATCAATGTGTGGTCATCGGGACCCGTCACCTCTTTGAAGACGTTGAGGGATTACAACGCCAAGTATCAAAGGAATGAAGAGATGTACCCTGGAACCGGAGTGGATTAAATAGTCTTTGGCCCAATTTGGTATCAAGACCAATTAATTATGTTATGAGCCCATTAGCCCAGTTAATTACGAATTGAGGACTTATGGCCAGCTTGGGCTAAGTCCAATCATGTCTGGGACATCGGCCCTCCTGTTGGTCCCTTGAAGGAGAGGCTTTGCCTCTGGCCATTTAGCCAATTGGGCCAATGCCTAGTGTTAAACACTAAAGACCAATCAGTGTTGAACACTGAGAATGAGGTTGATAAGTCAGTGTTTAACACTAGAAGATAGTTGGTGTCAACACCAGCAACAAGGCCTTTAAATTAGTGTTAAACACTAAAACAGACCAGTGTTAAGCACTGGCAACAGAAATCCCAAATTCGTGTTGAACACTAAGGTAATCAGTGTTGAACACTGCAAATAAAGTTCTTTGCTTAGTGTTGAACACTAAGGCCAAACAACGTTTTAACACTGAATTCAGGGGTTCCAATTTAGCGTTAGACGCTGAGGCAAGAGGGGTCACGTGGTAGCACGTGAGGGCGCCCTCCCTTCGTTTGTTCTGCTGAGAAGATCGCATCTTTTGGAGCATCACGTGTCATCACGTGACGGGTTTGAATGGAGTATGTTAAAGCCTCTGCCAAGGGTCACGTGGGTCACGTGAGGCACTGCCTCAAAGGGCTTTCTATAGATCTTTTGGGAGGGTCACGTGGTGACACGTGACCCTGCTTTTCTGTAGTTGTTTAGAAGATCTGTTAATCCCTTTCAGGAATTAAATTCCTCGTAGGGTTGAACCCTAACAATAATTTCAGAGGAATTAAATTCCTAATTCCTTTTGAAGAGTTGAACTCTGAATTTTCTGTAGGAATTAAATTCCTCATATATATAGGGTTAAAAGCTTTAAGGAATTAAACCCCACTCTCTGTTAGAGAATTATTCTGGGGAATAAGATTAAGGGAATTAAATTCTTGTTGTTTTAACAGAACTAAGTTCTTAACTAGGTTTAAACCCTGATTCTTTTCATTTTGAAGGAATTAAATTCCCATAACACAGGGTCAAACCCTAATTTTATTTTGAAGGAATTAAATTCCTATAGTTCTGTGAGAATTAAATTCTCGTGCTTCCATTCCCTCTCTATGCTTTGGATCTGCATGGCAGGATCTCAACCCATTGAGAATTAAATTCTCAACTCAAGGGGAGATGTGCACTTTACAGATCCTCCATCAAAGAGAGAAGAACTATGTCCTTCTGTTTTATATCAGAGTTAAATTCTGTTGAGAATTAAATTCTCTTTTCTTTCAATGAAACCTTCCCTTTCTTACCCAGGGTTTTCTTTTGCAGAAGATCCAAATTCCTCTAAAGTATCAAGACTCTCTCTCTTTTCTTCCCTCTGCCTATCTCCTCTTTTGTGTGTCTCTTGGCTTCTATTTATAGGAGAAGCAGCCGAGTCAATTAGTTTTTGATGAATCTTTCATTGAGAGATTTGATTTGTATCCATCATTCGTTTTGGACCTTTGGATTATTAGGTGAATTTTATTCACCATTGGATTTTAAATCCAGAGATTCTCCTTTGTTATTTTGGTTAGATTTTATGGGGAAATCTTTCCAAATTCGAGATTTTCCCATAGATAGATGATATTTAATCACCTTTAAATCTTTAATTCAATCGGTTGCTTTGGAAAGATTTAAGAGGTCTTTTCTCAGAATTTAATTCTGTTAACAGATAGGCTTTGAAAGCTGGTCACGTGTGGCCACGTGACCCTTGGTCACGTGTGGGCACGTGACCCCCTTGGAACGAGCCCTCTTCTTTCTTTCTGCGCTCTGCTTTCTGGTCGCTGCTTAGTTGTCACATGCCACCACGTGACCCCTGGTCACGTGTGAGCACGTGACCCTCGTCTGGAGCCTTTTTCTTGATTCAATCAGGGAATTGAGTCTGCCGCTTTTGAGTGTCACGTGCCAACACGTGACCCTGGTCACGTGGGAGCACGTAACCCTTTCTGAAGCCCTTTTCTTCGATGTAGTTGGGAAACTGAATTTGCCTTGCCGATGCTTTTAGATGTCACGTGCCAACACGTGACTGCTGGTCACGTGTAAGCACGTGACCCTTTTCTGAAGCCTCTTCCGTGGGCTTTCCTGATTTTAAATCAGGAAACAGCAGTAAGCTGAGAAAGAATCCCATTCTCTTTTAAATAATCTCGGAATTCCGTGCTCCAGTATTCTTCTCCCCGATCATATCGAAGGATTTGAATACCTTTACCCATTTAGTTCTCAACTTCGTACTTATATTCCTTGAAATTCTCAAAAGATTCAGATTTGTGTTTCAACAAGAACACATGTTCATATCTTGAGAGAACATCGGTGAATGTAATAAAGTACGCGGAACCATCCCTGGCAAGTGTAAACATAGGACCGCATACATCACCGTGTATCTGTCCAAGAGTTCATAGCTCTTTCTCTGTTTCCAGTAAACGGAGATTTGGTCACCTAGTTTTTGAGACATGACTGGAAAGTTTCATAAGATGTAAATTCGAACTGATTCAAATATGCATCCTTATGGAACTTTAGCTAGTCTTGTTTCATCGATATGACCCAGTCTACAATGCCACAAGAAAACTTCGTTCATTTCTGAACTGTTTCTCTTGTGTGTGTTCTGTACGTTTAGAACTGTAGTTTGATTCAGAACGTGTACACTGTTATACAACATACCTTACCCAATCAACTCTTGATTTAGGAAAATATTCATAATATTATTGGTACGAAATAACAGTCGTTAAGAATCAATGTATTACCAGTTGGTAACACCAGGAGATATCTGCCAACTGCTTTGGTTGCAACAATTGCACCATTCTCTACTACTAGAGACATATCACCTTTTCCCAGTTCTCCGCCTGTCTATAGCCCATGTAACAAATTACATGTGTGGGATCCTGATCCGGTATCCCATACCCAGGACGTAGAGTAAACTGAGAAACGGTTCTTGGTAACGAACACACCCGAAAACAATACATCAACATGCTTATTTTTCGATTGGGTGGCGTGGGAATCCGTATATCCCCCTTATTCCTTACTCAGACTTATGACAATCGTAAGGTAGAGCGGAACCTAGCCCAGTATAATAAGTATGTTCGGTCAATACATCCATATTATTATCTTGATTAAGGCATTTCATTGGTCGCTACCAGGAGAGAGAGAGAAGGGTAATCACATTGCGTGCACTATTTGCAAGATTGGATTAGTTATTTTATCTAATCAGGATGGCTCCCACTATTTTTATCAAATCTTCCTTCAAACCCTAAAAGGTAAGATTAGCCGGGATTAATTACACCCTACAGGTTCGCCAATCGTTCGGCTAGGCAGGTATCGGTATTCCGAGGGAGGTTCCCCGTGCTTTCGCACGGACCTAATTAAAATAAACATCGTTTCCCTATAGGCTTAACCCCGTTGACACCTTTCTAGACACCTACTGGATTAGCTAATTGTAAAGTGCAAAACTCTCAGGAGTAACTCTTATCCGCAGTGGGTATCGGGATCCAACTATCATATAGAAGGTATGCAATCTCATTGCAAATTTCAACACTTGAAATTCCCGATAATGGTTTTTACCCCTAGCTTCTTATGACCTTGACGGAGGTCAATAGGCCGCTAGTCAAGTTCAACCCATTCATTTCTTGATTGAATTAAACTCACCCGTACGACGCTTGACGGAGGTCAACAAGGCCGTACGACTATCCTAATCCAATCGCATCACATGCAACAGATAAGCACTAATCAGCTACCGCACACTACGCCTTGACGGAGGTCAACAAATGCAGCACGAATACTAAATAGTAGTTATCTGAAATGACGGAGGGCTATGCAGGCTTTTAAGAAAACCATGAGCATAATGAACTTGATATCGTTGTAGAATCTAATGATTTTGAAAAGGAGTGTTTTTTTATGCTTTTACTAGTTTCGCTAAAGAGGTCACTCCTGGTGAAGGGATCTCTACTCTTTCCTCATCGAATGAGGTGCAGGATATTCAAGAATACCACTATGCAAGAACTTGGGAAGCTGTCAAAAGCAAAACCGAGTGGGTTGTAGCATTTGCTAGTTTCGCTAAAGAGGTCGCTCCCGGTGAAGGGATCTCGGCTCTTTCCTCATCGAATGAGGTGCTGGATATTCATCAAGGAATACCACAATGCAAAGTAAGAACTAGAGCTACCCTTTTTGAAAATTTGATTCTACAACATCTTTTGGTTTCTTTCTTTTCATTAATCTCATTAATGAAGTCCCATCAATTAATGTTTCCTAAACATTACAGAAAAATGAAACGAAAATAGAACGTACGCTTATGCCATCCGCATTCGCCACAGGGCTCCGTCATGCATCGTTATCTTACTTAACTACCGGCAGAGTGGGGGCTGGACTGGCACGGGTGCAAAATATAAGCAACATTTATTATATATCATATATATAATAGTACATTCGTCTCACGCAGTTATATGATCAACATCATATAATCAAGCAGCATAAGCAATATATGAAATATTGGATATACTAGGATTTCCGTGCTTTAAATTTAGCCAGTAATGTAAAACACGGATTCCACGGTCGTGATGAATAGTCAAACCCACATCCCATAGACCCCTACGAGAGCGTCAAGTAACCCTGCCAATTCTAGAGTTAGAAGACCCGGTCTCAACTCCTTGAGATAGTCTCCCACTGGACTCTAGAACCCGGTTACTTGTGCTCCCTACCTTGGGTCTATCCTAATGCGGAAAAGTAAATTATATACAACAGTGGAGACATCATCCTCAACCCGGATGTGCCCCAATAAAAGAATATTACATACAAATTTTACATGAATGAAAATTGAAAAACCCTCATCTCACATAAAACCCCCAGCTATTCAATCATCAATGATCCAATAAATCATATCATCAGCAACACATAACATCTCATATTATCAACATAAGTAAATACGCGTATCTCGAAATTCGTTTGCATATAGCAACCAGATCGGGATACCTCACATATTACACTTACGGTCGCAGAAAAGAAATTGAAAAACTACAATAATTAGAATCTGTAATATCCTTAGACATTATAAACCCGAAATATCTCATATTCCGAATTTTATGCCTAACTTGTAAAACTTGCATTTTAGTCTCAAATTGAAAACTCTTTTCAATTGGTTGTCGGATAATTCAACAAAATTCTCGAATTAGTGATCGCGTACAATAAGAAATTGCGACGGAGTTTTGATCCGAATCAAAACTTCGTGGCAATCGATCAATTGAGACTAAACGGCTAGGTTTACAATATACTAACTAGTTTTCATATAACTAATTAATATGGATTCTAATAATTGTATCACACATCACAAAGCTTGTAAAGTAACCGCGATATTAGAATTCCGCACGCAATTAGCAAACTAAACCAATTTTTCCAAGACATGAAAAATCCAGTGAGTTAAAGTTCCAAAACCGATCGTTTTAAGTCAATCCGGGAGTCGAAGCGAACTCGAAACCCGTCCAAATCTTCATGAAGGCGAAGATCCCAAAATTAACTATCGAATGGGGGGCCTCGGAGGGGTACCCACCCTCGAGGGCCACCTCGAAGTGGCCCCTAGGGGAAGGCAGACCCGAGAGCACCCAGTTGGGGTGTTCTCGGGTTACCCACCCCTAAGGCCACCTTATGGTAGTCTTGGGGTGTGGGTCCGGTCTCTAGTCCCCTCGGGGACCGTGAGCCCATGTGGTGGAGCGATGAAAGTCGACCCTAGCACCACCATGAGCTTTTAGTAGCATCAAGCATGCCAAATTTTAATTTTTATTAGATGTTAAGTTAGACTATACAAGATCTTTGCTATAATATTAGGGTTTAAGTTTTGATATCTAGTAAACCATGAGAAATGAAGGATGGCTATACCCTCGTAGATCGAGTTCTTCACTTCACATGCTCCGTGTAGTATTCCCGCGACTCCACTAGGCTCCACTTGAGACTTTGGACGAGCTTCCTCCGATGACCTTCGTGCTAAAGATGATCCACACGAAGTCCCTCCAACTTAAGCTACCTCTACACTAAAATCTTTAGCGTAGTAAACACGCTACACTCGATCGCTAGTCAAGTGTAGGATGGTGAAGTGGGGGATGTTAAAAGCTCACAAGTTTGTGTTCAAGCTTCATGGTTCACATCACATGTGAGGGTTGAAACTTGAACTATAGCAATTGAGGAAGAAGAAGAAGAATCTTGAGAGCAACCATGGGAGCAACTCAAGAAAATGGCTAAGTGTTGAGAATGAACTTAGAATGAATGGCAACTCTTGACCCCCACTCATTCAAGTATGGAATTTTTGCAATATGAAATTGCAACCATGCTTGAATAGTGAGTCAAGATGAATAAACAAATATAAATCCCATACTTGCAACCATGCTCCCATTATCCACCTCATTTCTATTTTTCTCAAAAATAGAAATCATGCCATGCTTTACACACACACACACACACACACACATATAAGAAAATATTTAGTAAGCTAATGATATTAGTTAAAACATAATTACATCAAATATAATATATATCACATTATTAAATCAACACCTGATTTAATAATCCGTTTATATCACATATGACCGATTAATATCATTTATCTGTATATCGCATTATTAAATCAACACTTGATTTGGTTATATCACATATAACCGAACCGATAACAGATAACTGCCAGATTACAATACGGTATCACATACACGTATTTAATTAGGCCCACACACATATCGCATATGTGTCTTACTTCGTTTTGCTTGAACCAGGGAACTTCTGTATGGGACTCTAAAGACTCGTCAATATGCCAGCAGTAGGTGATGATCACATCAGTCACCTATAAGCCGTCAACGGTACTAGCTGGACGTAACGGCTACCCGGGTATTGAGCGATATGATGATCAACAAGCAAGCTTGTCCATAGTCTCCATGAAGCCTATCAGTAACACTACCGTACAGTCCGGTCTTTTCGTCTGATATGTCGCATATCATGTCTAGAGGTGTTAAACGTCAGACCCCAGTAACGTGATAAGTCATATCGATGTCTGGCCTATAACGGTTCGAGAAACTACTGATAACACTTATCAGTAAATCTCGGAGGCAGCCCTGGCCAGGGACTTCCAGTTATAACCAATCGAGCATAGCGCAACATCAACCCCCAATACCGGGAGAGACGAAACCCCTCCTATCGCTCATTGCCTCCATGTGACACGGGACTGTACCCAAAATCCACCTGTTTGCATGACTCCTTTGATCCTTGGTAGGGAGGAAATCAAAGCACGGTGGGATCCACACAAGACTCTATGACGATCTTGGGTCTACAGACTGACTTGTACCAGTGTCACCAGAGGACTGCTATCTGACGATAGGTATACTACCTTATAGGAGTCCTGTTCGGTGTATTCATTCTCCAATGAGCACATGTGTACAATTTTTTCTGTCACACACCAATGGCTGTGGGATCAGCCATCGCCCTCTAAGGGACAAGAAACGTACACACTAATTTACTCTGAAATATCGATGCCCTAGTCTTGATATTCCCTTGACTAGCAACTGATTAAAGGATGTACCTGTTGACTATCCTGGCCCCACTAGTATGATCTCATCATAATCCTGGAAGTCAAGTACATATCCTAAAGGCTTTATCAACATGTGAGAGCAAGACAGTAAAGAATACCAGTCAACATTTTAAGATAAAGAGTAACCAGACAGTATACTATCATGTCGAGTAAGAAAGTCATGTGTGTGTGTGTGTGTGTGTGTCCAAGAATCATTATAATATCAATAATGGCCTCTAGGGCATATATATTACTAACACAAGTGACCACCCAGGTCTCTCATTCATCCACTATAACTGCACTGACTTTGAAAACACGTGAGCAAAAGCATAAACTGATGCCAACAGCGCATCTCCTAAACAATATGTAAGATTGGCTATTGTCATCATGTTATTTATCATATCTAGGGTTTCCTAATTTTTCTATCTACAGCACCATTTGTTGCAGAGTTTACGGTATCATCAGTTATCTGACGACTCTTTTTCCTTCATTCAGCTTCCTGAACTGCTAAGATAAATACTCATGGCTTGCCTACAGTTCCTAGAACTGCTCAGTGAAACACGCACAACCCGGTTTGCGTAAAGTGACTCTTCACTTCACTAATACCACATTTGATACAAATCAACGCTTTAGTTCCGTGTGAGGTTAATAGCCATATTAGGTAATTATTAATGAAGGTATTAAATTAGGATACTCCACTACATGTCTTTACGTTTATTGGTCCGTATTTATCGGAGTGAATTATTTGCAATGGATATACAAATGGTTTTCCTTTTGTAGTTTTGCCTCTAAGGCAACTCTCATAAGTAAATACTTTGACTTCAGCTCAAATGTCAACTCATCCATCCCGAGTGGTTAAGTCATCCTATCTATCTGTTGAATTAATCTACCATGTCACTCATGACATTTATAAAAGGATCAATTCTCAAAACCATAAGAAACTCATAAGACAGATTGTCCCATTAAACTATCCAAATATCCTAAGCCGAAACTACAACTGTAACTGACGGGAAGATGATTTGTGGATAGCTATCTGTATCCCTGATGCATAATTGACTCTTATGTTCTCGACACATGATTTGCTTCCACAAACTTTTCTGCTCCAAGCAGGAGACCTTCTTCTACTCAGTACCCTGACAGGAAGTTTTTTTATGGATAGCTATTTGTATCCCCGATACAGAATAGATTCATATGTTTTTGACACATGATTTGCTTCCACAAAATTTTCTACTCCTAGCAGAAGGCCTTATTTCTACCCAGTATCCTAATAAGTGGAGCAGTTCAAATTCCCATAATCAAATATTGGATTTATTATATCTATTATTGCTAGCACATTTCTCCATGTCAGATCACTTAAGTTGTTAGCGTGTTATTCATGTTTTCATGGCTCGATTGAACTCTTCTTGCGCTAGGACACTCGTTTTTGCGCACTGTTGACCTCGTCAATATATCAGTAGCGCTCTTGGTTCTATTGCCCTAGCGATTAAACCTTAAGCCTCAGTTACTCAAACGTACTAGCCAACATCAACACATTTGCTTTCCGCATAACTAACTGCTTCATATATCGAGTAGAAGAAAAAAATATATAACAGCCTATTGTTATAGCTCAACAGTCTAACTGGAGCAGCACTCTTCAGATCCTGGATCGATAAAGATATAACTCGTGTATCCACCTTACTTGATTCGACTCGTTATATGAAAATAAGGTTAAAACCGAGAAATAATGTGACGTTACCACGTCACATAGATTACCCCGTAATTATCGCACAGTTTATCTCTTGGCACGTAGATACCCTGTAACTACCGCTCAGCATAAACTGCGAGTGCTCGGCAATAAAATATATGATCACTAATACCATCGCTCTTCATCACGTTCAACGCGTAGAGCGATCCTAAATGCGCCAATTCTCTGAAAATCGCTGCATCTCGACTGTGATGCGTCGTGTGGCCCCGCTACATCATTGCCACCTCGATGGTGCTGCGTTGTGTAGCTGTGCTACATCGCTGCCACCTTATTACTAGCGTCCAAGTCTTTCATTTTGTTCATGTAATATTAAACTAATGTTTTTATTTTATTATATTATCGTCATCTATCATCTCATCCCTGATGAGACTAACGATATTTTGATTTTATTATGGATGCATTAAGACTATGACATATAATGGAGTACCGTTCTTTCCTAAAGAACGCTTCATTTTCAACCCATCTTAACAAAAATAATAAATTTACATCCCAAAGAAAGAGAAGAAGGCCTATGGCCCCAACCACATCCTTCAAATGTAAAAAATTTAACATTTTATTAAAATGATTGAAAACCGGATCATAGATTTTCTGGAAACGAAGTAAATTGGGCAGATGAAACTAAACTCCCATCTCCTCTCAAAATCTCTCATTTAAAATTTTTCAGATTAATACAGTATGCGTCTTTATATATATAATATACCATACACATCATAAATACAACAATCAATTTAACAAATTTCATTTTCATTAAACTACCATATCCAATCTTATCCATTTTATTAGGGTTTTTGTATTTTTCGTGAAATTAACATGCACCCCAAGTGCTCCCAATGGAACAACTACCCAAGTTTTTATGTGAAAGTAAAAAATTTGAAACTTTTGGTGAGTAAACAAAATTTTCGAAAAAAACATAACTTCCAGAGTTAATAGTAAAACGCTCAATTAACCCAAAACTTGAGTGAGAAATCTAAAAAAAAAGTAAGAAAACACCAACAATAATTATATCAATTTTCTGAAATTTTATGGAATTTTTTTAACAACATTTTTCAACCGACCTAGTCGGTGCTAGCCCGGCTTGCAGCCCAGCCGGGCGAGCCCGGCTCGGGCCAGAAGCTGGTCCCCCAAAAAAACCATGAAAAAAGATCCTGGATTAGAAAAATCCAAAAAAAATTAATAAATATAAATTTTCTAGAAATATTTTTTTTACCCCAACCCAAAATCAAAAAAAATATTTTGTATGCAAAAAAGATCCCAAAAAAAAAATTTGGTTCTACCAAACTTCAAAAAAAAATCCCATAAGTTCCCTTTCATTTCATAAAAAAAAAGAGGGTTATGGTTTAGAAAAAAAAATTCTATGTTGCCGTTATTAATGCTTACTAAAATAGAATTTTTTTTTCTTTTTACTCAAAAAAAAAATCCGATCTTTTAAAATAAATTTTATGTCCCCTGTTGTTCCATAGGTAATTTCATATTAACGAACTAAAAAAACTACATCATAAACGTCATAAAAATAGATCTAATTTATGGTGACAATACGATGCAAAATCGATAGATCTATAAAGATCTATCAAAACGATAACCCTAAAAATATAAATCTGTCATAAAATAATATTAAAAAAATTTGATATATGTTTAGATAAAAAAAATGCAACTTTTGTGTCGCAAATATTTTAAATACCACAGATCTATAATTCTAGGAACGTGGGATGCATGGCTCTGATACCAATGTACAATTTAGGTGACGTGGATACATAATATACAAATATGCGTAGCGGAAATACATGTATCTACCCTAAAGGTTTACGATATATCTGTTCTGATTCATTATATCGATCAGCTTGCCCACGTCACGTAGAAGATATGTTCTTTAGCACCTCCAAGCAACGACAGAAGGGATACCACACTTTGGTAGAAAGCGGGAATCCCTCTCTTGATCACTCCGCAAACGAACCCAAAATGGAAGAGGATGAGTAAACGAGACGACGGCTCTTTCTTGTTTTTTTCTCTCTAGAAAAACTCTCTATATTATATACATATAATCTTATATGAGGCCATACTTCCATATATATGAATATACATGACATCCACTCATATGGACGGATATTGGTCTATATCGTGCCCCATGGCTAACAATAACAAAACTTTTTTCTTTGTTTATATTGTTCCTGTTTTTTTTTTCTTAACATCGTAAATGTAAGTATCCAAAGGATTCAAGCATCTTGGTGCTGACAAATGACTTGGTAGACGTGCAACTGATTTCACTTAGAAAAGTGTAGGCTGGAAATGAAGATAGACTTAATTGTAATTTGATATTTGGAAGGCCGGCTCTCTTCTTCCTTTTTGCATGTTGGCGATTCAATACATTGTCAAGCATATTAGGAAAAGCTGAAAATATGATGTGAGGATAAGTATGTTCGTGTGTTGCTTCAAAAACATTGTTGCTTTCCCTTTATGAAGAGAGGAGGATAAGAGTTACAGAGAGTGAAAATTATGACATGAATATCAAGGGGGGAAAAAACCATATCCACTTGGTTGAAGGTCTTCTAGCTTGGAATCACATACATAATGAAACCTCCATATGCATATTTGGATTTTTGTTTTTGTTTTTGGCAAACTCCATATTCATATTTGTTGATGATGTGCAAAAGAGTTCCCTTGCCGATTCTATGTTTTAACAGATTTGTATACTAGGCCTAGTATGAGAAGTGATGTGATTTTCACCTTCTTTTTTTTCGGCTTTTCTTATAAAAAATGGGGACAACATTCCTAGAATGAATCTGATAATATATATCACAATTTCAGTTTTTTCATGTCCACAAATGTAAAAGGATGTGATTTTTTTGTCAAGTGACCAAATGTCGTTTGTTTAGAATAATAATTACATATGTAACTGCCCAGCTCCGTTTATCGATGAAAAATGGACGCTCGCATACCGAAGAGATTAGGATTGATAAAGTAAGGAATTGTATATTTTTGTTATTTAATTCGGAACCTTCCAAGTGCATGCTTATTCCAAATTAAGCAATTTTTCTGTGTATGTGTATATATATATATTAATTAATGGAGAAAAGGTGCCATAGGAGGGAATTTCCTTCTATGGCCTCGAAAAGATTTTTTTCGACGATCGGCATATATCGTCTCCATCTTTTATCATCTAAGATGTGAATACACCAAATTTCATGTGATTATACCATTTTTTTTACCGTTGATTTAGTTGGTACAAAATTAATCGTTTACAGACAATAGAACTTTTAACACTGCTAATTCAATGGTGAAAAAATGGTGAAATCACATGAAATTTGATGTATGCACATCTTAGATGATAATAGATGATAATGATGGATGCCGATCGTCGGAAAAAATGGTGGAGGCTGGAATTCTCCATAGAAGGAAATGCTTCTTTTCTCATATATATATATATATATATATATAAATTCAATGCTACATAAATCAATAAAATATTATGAAATGATTTTTTTGCCCCTGCTGCAATCTTTCTTATGGAACGAACCCATCAAATATCCAGGGAACTAACCGTTAGAACCCCACTGACCCCTATTTTTTTGCCCCTGGGGATCGTAGATACTTTGAAATTGAAAGAAACGTTTTATAGGATAGCTATAAGGCCTACGTTTTCTTATGGATATTGGGCATCTAAATAACATGTATAAAAAAAAATTAGCGTGGTTGAAATCAGAATTGAAATAAGATGGGTGATACATTAAATTGGATTAGAAAAGAGTGTATTCACAACAAATGTGGTTGAAATCAGAATTGAAATAAGATGGGTGATACATTAAATAGGATTAGAAAAGAGTGTATTTATAACAAATCAGATCGTTTTTATAGAGGATAAATGAGAAAACCGATTGAGATAGTTCTTATATACGCAATGGAGAACAATAAATAACCCAGTTAGAAGAGATGACATAATTATGGTTAATAGCGCAACTAATCATAGGGATAACCTAGACGGGACAATTAGGAAATGTAAATTGTTACCCAACCGAACCCTACCTCGCATTAAATGACCTAACTTCCCCAAATCACAACATATCATGCTCCATTTTAGAAAAAGCAGACCCAAATTAAATCAGGGCTCCAGTTGAGGAAGATCAAGGCAATGGCATAGCAGATGAAGGCAGCCCCGCTACAGATCGGGCAGGCACAACGGAGAATGCGAGATATTACTTTAATTTCAAACGCATTTTGGGGTTTTCTTTAGGATTGAGGTATTGCCCAAGCAAATGCAATTTCTCTTTCATCCCATCATCAACAGATCCATAGCTATAGTTTAATCAGTAACTAAGACTGTTGAAGGTAAAATTTAGTGACCAATGTGAGTAAAATTTTATTGATGGTGGTGTGCAATTTGCTGCTGAATCAGGGGAATCATATTTTGTTGATGGGAGAAGAAACCTAGGGGCAATTTGAGATGGGAGTGAAGCAGAATGCATCATTGGCACTCACGATTTGTCTAAGCTCTCAATTGGGATGTTTGATCTTCGTCTAGAGGAGGCTCCCCATCATTTCTCACTGCCTAAGATCGGTAAACCCTAGAAAACCCACTCAGTTTGGGAGATTGACTGGTAATTTGGAAGAAACGGTGCAAAGTCTGCTTATATAGGAAGAAAAATAAGGATAAAATGGAAAGGCAAAAACCAAAAATTAGTAACAGATCACATGACAACATAAAATTGGAATTTTACGACTAGGGGGCAGTGAGGTACCAGAATTGAAGTTGATGGGGTTTTCCTGGTAAAGGCTACAAGTATAGGAGGGTTTAAGCTACAGCTAATTTTTTTTGGAGGTGAAATAAGCCTTATTTATGTGTGCGGGGCACATAACCCAGCGGGCAATAGAAGTTTGTGAAGGAGGCCGGGATCGAACCATTTAGTGCTTCGAACAGGAATATGCGGGGCCGGTGGGCTTCGTTGCGGTCAAAAAGAAATAAGCCTTATTTATTTACCAAAAAAACACCCTTAACAGAGCAGAATGGAAAACACGGATTTATAAAGCCCACCCCATAATTTATTTTGGGATAAAGGCTTGTTGTTGTTGTACCCACTACTAGGTAGTAGGTACTAAAAGCTCATGTAAGGTGGATGACCTAAAGAGAAATTAACAAATCAAATTTCAGAAATTAAGAAGGCTTTGTTACAGGCACTACTTTACAACATATATATGGGCACAAGGTTTTGTTACATAAACAAGTGTTAGATATACAGGCTGCACACACTGCTCAAATATCTCATCTTTGCAAAAATTTGGAAAACTTTGACGAGAGTACATAAATATTTTCTTTGCATCTCTAGTTTCGCAAACTTCGCTACCAAACCTAAATTTTTATCAAGAGCCGTGTGCCACGCAAATACTAAAGGATACCTTGTACTGTTAGAGTTAGTCCAGTTGCATGCAGGGAACAGGCGAAAGAGGGTTGAAACTCAATTTATATATTGAGGCACAACTATCCAACTGCTTCCGGCTCCATCTGATCCAGTTGAATATGTCGCGCGAATTGTCCTTTCACTCGAGGACGCTGCTCAGCAAGTCTTTTTCTACTCTGGTATCGTACCTGCCGTCATGAATTTGAAATTAGACAACTCCCACAGAATTTTAACAAGCCGTCCTAAATGATTCATTGGAAACAGTTCCTTTTTGTTTTTATTTTATAAAAGGCAACAAAAAGCTTCGAATTTAAAGTATTATCATGTTATTGACTATTTCTAGAACCGGTTTGTGCAAGCCTCAATAGAGATTATGGATCCCCCCCCCCCTTGTTGTACCACATGTACAATATAATCGAACCATATCACAATGAATGGATTTCTTTAGATGAGTATGTTTGTACCTTCTTCTCATAGCATCTCTCTTTTCTCTTCAATCGAAATTTATTTAAGGCTGCTTCCCTCTGGCTTAAGCGGTACAAGTCTGTGGGTGTCTTCTGTAACGCTGCTGATATATTTGTGCTGATATTAGCATTACCCGCATTGAAAACATGACTTGCTGCAGCACCGTGGCATATGCTACTGCTTGCACTATCTCCTACTACAGAAGCAACACGGCATCGCTCTGTATTCACACGCTCCATTTCTGCATAATGGAGGATTGAGCTTTTGGATGATTGGTTATGTGGATGCTGTTGATTTGTAGTGTGAACTTCTTTGACATCACAAGATTGGTGTGAAGAGTTATCGCAAATGGTTTCCTGCCCCTTTGTTGGGTTAACAACCAAGAAGAGATGAGCTGATGATGATGATGATGATGATGGATAATCAACCGATTGCATCCCTCTAGGTGCAGGAATGACTCGGATAGGAGAGCATTTAATTGCAATCCCATTATGGCTTGGGGAAATGGCATCATCTGTGTTCAGGTGCTGCATGGTCCCATGACATTGTGGAACGCTGCTCGAGTTATCAAAACCTTTATCAGGTATTTGTTTTGTGGAAGGATTGTAATAGTCCTCGCCTTCAGCTTGCAGGTCTAATTTTCTTGATGAAGGTGACGCAACTATCTTGCTATTATACCTGCAAGTAAACGTTAAAGTGAAGGTTACATTTCACGCTTCAGGTGATATTGAGAGTTTAGGAACAATAAAATTCCTGATAGCTAAAAACTAAATAAGCAGCAAACTGATACAGTAACTCTATGAACCAAATCATGAAGAACTAAACAGTCCTAGAATGCACTTACAGTGAAAAGGGTGAGGAATCTGAATGGTTTAGTGTGCTGGATTCCTTCTTCTCTTCCTTTTCATCGCTTCTATGTGGGTACCTTCTCAATGATAGTTCTAACAATGGACCAGAACTTGACTTGAAGCTGAAATCCTCTCCACGGAAAACAAATTCTGGAGCACCATAAAGATGATTGCTTATATCAGCGTCTTCTCTTAGCCCATAACCATATTGTGGCTGATTATTTATCTCCCCAATCAAATCGATGATTTGTTTTGGAGCGGTAGCTTCATCACAGGTTTGGACCTCCATTTCATTTGTCGTCTCTACCAGTGCACAAGAATACTCTTCTTCTTCTTCTTCTTCTTCTTCAAGTAATTGCTCATTTGCTATGGATACCCCATTGAAAGGTGAAAATCTTGAACCCAAGATGAATGATTTATCTGCAACACAAAACATATCAATTGTAATTCCACTGATTCTGAGAGAACATGCTCCCTGAGCTGCAATCACTCGAAAGACAATAATAATGATAGCAATGATAGACATGTCAAGTACCTTCATTTTTGCTCTCGTGATCCAGCAATGGCCTAATCGGTGGGATATTCTCTTCCCCATTACGACTTACAGTGTCACTGAGAAAGGAGAAGCCCCTACGTGCCGTCTCCTGAGGGTCCATTGAGTTTTGTTTGCATGTGCTCTCAGCTTCCATGTCTGACCTTAGACAATGACTCTGCACAGATACGATTATTCAGGAACATGAGGCATTTCATTACGTATTTTGCGCTACAATAGGCACGCTACAATAGGCATGATCGTCCACTACCATGAAAAGCACAATGAACTAGAAAACATATGATGTCATACAAGAAAAATATCCACGATAAAATGTAGGATGTTTCCATCCTATCTCTTTTACCTTTTTTTATAAAAATATAAGAAAAATGAATAAAAGACTTTAAAAAAACCTAAAATTATCCCAAACTTGTTGAAGCACTACAGCTAACAAGATTTCTCACCAGATATGCAACACAAGTGAGTTTTATACTAATTGACGGAATTCAAGGAGGCATCGATAAAGTTGTAATATGGGAACTATGAACAGAACAAAAAGAAAGATAAGTTACAGTACTAGGTTGTAAACTCGTAAGACTTGATGGATAGGCTTTCTATACACAGCAGGATTCAATAATATCCAAGATCATAATTCTCATGTCGTTATTTTTGTTGGGATAATGCTTAACAATAAATGCTAGTTCCATATAAAATGGCACTATTGGGAAGAAGCACTTACTTCATCATCGCTCCCTTTCTCGCTGCATTCCTGTTTGTTCTTCATGGTTGGTACAAATCCACTTAATTGGTTAGCTTTCCGAGGATTGGTTTCAAGGTTTTTCTTTCCATCATCGTCTTTATGAACAACGTTTGTATCTCCATGGCCATCACTTAGCTGAAAACATAGTGAAAATATGCCGCAAATCAGTATATGTTATGTACAAGGTCATAATCAAATTAGAGAAATAGCTAAATTTAATGACGATACAGAGTTGGATGTAACATACATTCCGTCTTCTCCAGACATGTTGCCACAAATTCCTCAACTCGTTTTTGCGTATCGGCTTCACAAGGAAGTCTGCCGCACCTTTTAACATGCATTTAAAGACCATGTTGATAGAATCATGGGAGGACATCACTGCATGGGTAAACCGCAAGGGGAAATTAAGGTTGAGATGTTAATTAAGTCGGTAGATATTAGTTTTTGTAGCGAAACGATCAAAGGAAACATAGCGATGCATACTTATGACAGGAATGTTCTTGCAGGCCTCATGATCCATTATCGTAGAAAGAAGGGTAATCCCAGAGAAGGATGGCGACGGCAACTCAACTTCAGTGAGAACTACATCTATGCTCCCAGGCCTTTCCTTAAGCATTTCCCATGCCTTTAAGCCATCAGATGCTGCATCAACTGCATGACAAAACCAAAAGATGTAACGTAAATAATCAGAAAATCAAGTAGCAGAAAGAAGTAGCAAAGTAAAGTTGGGCAATCCATGTGGCATTGCAAAGCTAATGCTAGAGGATATCTGGGAATGGACTCAACTGCTTGAGTTTAAAGCTACTCATGATATATTTCGAGAAGGAAGTGCATGAACTGATTTTCTGGCTAATTCAAGAGCTTTGGATGGTGGTGTCGGATTTTGTTGAGACAACACTTTCAAATGATTTATTTCAACCGGTCCGCAATGACTTGCTTCTTTATAAGAGCTTAAAGAAGTTTTATACACCCAAAAAAAAAAAAAAAAGTAAAGTTGATTCCACAAAATTTTATTATTAAGGAATAACTGAAAACAAAATCAATTTTAACAATATAGAAAAAAAAATTGTCTATTAATTTTTTTTTACAGGTAAAGAGCCTTTATAGAACCGAGATAAGAAAGAAAGAGGAGGAACAAGAAGAAGAAGAAGAAGAAGAACAGAATGATAATAGATACCTTTATAATTGCATTTTCGAAGGAGAGCGGCGATGATGTGCCTTGTAGAGTCATCCCCCTCTATTAGCAGCACTCTCAATGACGACGATGATCCCTTCTTCTTGTTATTATTATTATTTGGTGTCATCAGCATCATCATCAACTGCTGCTGCTGCCGTCTCATGCTTGAAGTACTTTCGCTGCTGGCATCATCGTCATCGTCGTCTTCAAATCCCTCCTGGCTCTTCTGCTGATCCATCACCACCTCCTTCAGATCTTGATCCCCTGCTGCTGCTGCTGCTGCTGCTGCTGCTCGTCTCTCCCAATTCATCCTTTTTATTGGATTTTCTTGTTAATTTTTCCCCACTTTTGCAAACAAATTAACAAGCAAGAAGAAGAACAAGAACAAAGAAATCTCGATCTCTCTTGCTGATCTCTCTCTCTCTCTAAGATCTTTTCCCTTTTATTTCTTCTCAGAAAATATATGGGTGGATGGTGTATAACTAAAAATGGGGGGTGAAGGATTATTTAAGATCTGCACCAACAAAATATCTCCCCTCTCTCTCTCTCTATTGTCAAAGATACCCCTCATAGAGCACAATGGCTGACGTGGCTTCATTTAGGTCTCAGGATAGATATGGTCCTAGATATTTTCATCTCCTCCCTCTCTCCCTCTCTCTCTCTCCTCCTTGCATTTGCTGCCTCTAGATCTACTGCTGCCGCTGCGGTTGGATAGGATTGCGCCACCTCATTTTCTCATTCCCCTCAATAATTTCTTTTCTTATATTTCCCATTTTTTTGTGAACCATTCCATTTGAATGGACCACGGCCCCCAATGCTTTTTCCTCCCCACCTCTCATAGATATTTCTTTCTCTAGACAAACAATCGTGGGGTATTGGGCACGTGTCCCTCTCTCGCTATGAATGATATTTTGGCCTTTGATATTTTGATTTATTTTCTACTTTTTATATAAATATATAATTTTTCCCTTGCAAGAAAGGAATCCTAGGAGAATATGCCAGTTGGATGGTTGTGGAGGTTTCTGAGCCCCCGCTCCCTGTTTTTCCTTCTTCTTATTCCACTTCAATTTTTTTCTTATTATGCAAGGGTTATTGATTAATTAGTTAACACACTTAAATTTGTGGTTGAAGAATGTTGTTTCCGTATATGAATGGATGGGGAATGACTCACTCTCAAACCATTGCAAAATGAAGAACTACACACACTTTTATTAGAAATAATTTGTAGGCATCCTATTCTTTTCCTTTCTCGGTACTGTGTTTCCATTCAAACCAATCAAGCCACAGCCACAACCATCCTTGGTGCTTCGTCCTGCACCGTGCACCATCTCTCTCTCTCTCTTTTTTTTATAAATATTTTTAATGTAATGCTTGATTATCTTAAGATTGCTAGGAAAGGATTAATGCTAATTGTCTTAGAACTTCCAAAGGTGACATGCCGCAATCTTCTCCTCAAGAAGACTGCAGGGCCTAACTCAAAAAAGAACTACAAACAATATATATATAATCTCAAATGTTCACAAGCACATCTTAAGTTGCGCAACCAAAATCGCCATTTACTTAAACAACTTCAAAACTTCTCCATTTAGATATAAAACCTTCAGTTTGGATTAGCAGCCACATAAAAATTGGGTGGGTTTTACAACCCAGTAAGAGATAGATATAATGTGTACCATAAATATTTAACAGAATATATCGATTGGAAATATCAGATAATAACAATAATCTCTTTATAGCATATAAATCAATTATTGGCTATAGTGCCCTCAAGGCAATTATCGTAATCGCAGGCAGGTGATTATGATGATCGAGGGAGGACCTATACCGGTAGAACAGTCTTACTCCAGATGATAGTATGCTATCTGGTTTATCTTTATCATCATGTACATATTGATAGAGCCCATAGGATTCTTACCTGACTACCAGGATTATGATGGCGATCATATATGTGGAAGCTGGGGTCTATAAGCACATCCTTAAATGTCCCTAGTCGTGAGAGTATCGAGACTGGGGATCAATACTCCAGTATAGACTAGCGTATACTGATCGAGACCCCGACGAGGGGTGGCGGCCAGGTCTCACAAGCCATTGGTGTTAATTTGTTCACCTAAGATAGTATACAGGTGCTCATTGGGTTATGAGTACACTGGACGGACTCGCCGGGAACCTGTTAGTTGGTATTATACCTATTGTCAGATAGCAGTTCACAGGTGACATGCATACAGATTAGTCTGTCGACCTGGGATCGTCATTTGTCTCGTGTGAGTTCCCACTATGCTTTGATTACTATCCTACCACGGCTCAAAGGAGTCGTGCAAACAGGTTTTAGTTGGGTACAGCTCTAAGCCTCATGGAGGCAGTGATCGGATCGTCGGGGATTCGTCTCTCCCGGTATTGGGGGTTGATGTCGCGTTGTGCACGGGTGGCCATTACCAAAAATCCATGGCCATGGTGGACGAGAATTACCGATCCAGGATCGATAGTTTCTCAAGTGGTGATGAGTGTCATGCCGACACTAAATGTCGCGTTGTTAGAAGTCTGACTTTATCCACCCCCTAGACTCGATATGCTATACTCTTAGACGAACAGACCAGACTGTACGGCTATTGTCACTGTCGGGCTCAGTAGGGGTTCAGGATGAGTTTGCCCGTCGGCCTCGCTTTCGCTCAATATCTGGGTAGCCGTTACGTACAGCTAGTGCCGCTGACGTGCTTGTGGTTAAACCCACTACCAGCGTATTGACGAGTCTTTAGAGTCCCACACAGAGAGTTTTCACGGTTCAGGCGATATGGTATAGATGGCGTATGTTGGTATATACATGTGTCCGATTAAATATGTGCACATGCTGCGCAGATTTTAATCGGACGGTTGATAATACTAGCGGTTTTGATTTGAGCCGGATTATTAAATCAGGTTTTGATTTAATAATTTATGGATTATTAAATCAGGTTTTGTTTTAATAATTTATATATATATATATGTGTGTGTGTGTGTGTGTGTGTGTGTGTGTTCTAGTATTATTGTTCACTATTCATTTTCTCTCTTGGCTACGTATTTTTGTACGAATACGCGTATATATATTTCGATACGTGTACCGGGAAGTATTCCGTATTTATACGGAATAGTTTCTAGAAGATGGCCACCTCATTATTGATTTTCTTTTTAGAAAAACAATTATGGAAATGAGGTGGAAGAATGAGGTGGCATGAGCATGGCTTGGACATGTAAAGAGGCACGGGTCTTTATTGTTTAATGAAAAATTGTGGAGATATTTTGGGTGCATGAGAGCGAGAGGGCAGCCACCATGCTAGACTTGGCCTGGCTCATTTTCTTGAGTTTTTTCTTCACTTGCTTCATTATATTCTCACATGAACACTTAGCCATTCTTGAGTTGCTCATGTCATTGTTTCCTTACCTTCTTCATCTTCTATGGTTGCTCTCTTGAGCAATTATGATGAGAGAAAAATATAGTGACATATTTCTATACCTCCACTCTCCATTGTAAGCAACCTTGGAGTGTCTGTTGCCTCGTTTCATGAGGCTGAAACTTGCGCTGTTTTGCTCAGGTGGATCATCGTAGATGGAGGAAGACCAGCAACCAAACTCGATCAAGGAACCACTAAGAGCTTGAGGATGATGGTTGAAGACCGAAGGACACGGATCAACTTGGTATAACCATCTAACTTCTTATATATAGCTTGCTAGTTTAGGATTTATGGTAGATCCAGGCATCGGGTAATGGTAGCGCCAGTTTAGTAAATTTTTGTTCCGCATTTGGCCACGGTTTGATGGCCGGGGCGCTGCCGTAACCCAACATCAATAAATGATAGATTATCATTACAATCAAACTCATCTACGAGTGATACAATACTTTTAGAAAATATTATTTTCATGCATAGGAAGATTAAACTGGGTTACGGCTAAATACGGTCAACACCTCTAACTCGGCTGACATAAGGAAAACGCCATTATTAATAGCCCATGGTAGTGAGCACCGACTTAGATCCATGGTAAGGTTGCCATACGGCGCGCACTATAATACCTTAGAGACTACACTACTAGCCTGAATGTAACCCACTTAACTTTCTACATTCATACCGGTATTGACATATAAGATGCATACCACAACATGTAAATGAATATAAGAATCCATATAAATAACGTCATCTACATACCATCAGTTGTGAAATATATATAAAACCAACAACCCAAACCACAGCACATGAGGGTATGCACATCCTTAACTATATGAAAAAATACACTTTCTATATAATAAGCTCGTATCATAATATGATACAATATCTCAATAATATGAACAATAAGCATATCATATAATGCATAAATATGTCAAAGCATACATTAATAGGCATTCATTCATATATATATCACATACATAACTCTCAATTATTAACGTTGTGAAACATGTATAGAATATGAATTTAGAAAAATTTAAAATCATGTAAATTGATAAACAATGTAATATCACTTACAATACTTGTGTAAGTTCCAACTCCCATGGCTTCAATTCACAATGTAAATCTCCAGTTCTATGTATATTTTCCGTATATTTATTTATTATATTTTTCAAGATTTTTTTCCTATTATTTTTTTTGCGCTTTTTATATATTTTTATTTATTTTGATTATTTTTTTCTAATCTAACCCAGACCCTAAACTACCCACACCCGATCCAACCCGATTCCGCACTCCCCTTCTTCTTCTTTTCGTTCTTTTCCCGCCTCCTTGCAGCGAGCTCCCCACTCCCGCACGACCGCGCACCCCAACGACTTCCGAGAATTCCTCGCCAGCTCATCTCTTGTCTCAATAGCTCTCATCGCTTCTTGTCTCTCTATTTTCTCTCTCATATTCCTCATCTCCTTCTTCTTCGCTTGACCCCCGCGAGACCCGCTCCCCAACGACCACGACGACGAAGCTCACTCCCTCAACTACCCCCGAGATCCCCGTCTTCGCCATAACCGCTACGCGATCCCTTTGCTGCCTTGCCACCATCTTCACCTCCCCGACCCCCAGCCAACGAGCATAAGCCGCCATTACACCCCAATCGATCTCGTCGCTGAGCTCCTTTTCTTCTCCACCGTGTTGTCCACCCCGCTGCGAACACCACCGCCTCTCTACACCGATCCTACTTCAAACCCTGGCTCCTGCACCACCCATGGCCACCGCCAAACTCCGACGAACCTCGTCACCATCACTTTACTGTCGTCGACGAGCCTCCTCCTTGACCTCACCCCCGAGCACCTTCACCTACGAACCCACTCTCTCCCTTCAAACTTCACAACGCAGTCACCATCACCCAAACTCCTCTTCACAAACCAATTTTCCACCACTGAGTACCACTACCTCCTTTCACAGCCGATAAGGCTATTGCCATCGGCCACCCAAGTCTTCAACCAAGCTTCACTCAAGCCCAGGCCAAGACCGTGCCACGAGCTCGAGCCATAGCCTAGCCCAAGCTTTGTTGCTGCTATCTTGTTGGTTGCTGCCCGTACGTGCGACGTGCTCATGCCACGGTCGTCATTGTTGTGCTACTATCGCGAAAGGCAAGTGAAATCTCTATTCACTTGTTTAACATGCTATAATAAAGCGTTAGCTAAAGAAATTATATTATAACTAGATATATAAATAAATATAATTGGATCGAAATCTATACATGAATTTTGTGTAGCGAATCATCGTGTCATTTTACTTGAGTAGAGCCCGACTAGGGCTTGTTACTGTGTTAGTAACACATATAAATTAAATGGTTAACATCTAATTTAGTTTGTTAGAAGAAACGTTAGTTTCGATCGATGACCGAATGTTTATCTTAGGTGTTCGATGCGAACCTTATATGAAAACAAAATCTAAAATGGCGGAACTCATGATATTTAGACCCTAACACTGTTAACAAACATTCTGTAGAAAGTTGGTGGCAAATCGATATCGTTTTCACACATATAGTGACGCATTAGCTTCTATACCGAAACTCGCGTTTTACCAAACACTTGACTCCGTTAAATTCATAATTAATTCCAGAAAAATCCAATCGCAACGCGTCTGGGTTTGTTGCGAAGGGTACTGCATGATCTTTAACACGACGTGTAGGTTTACTGTTAGATATGTCCTCTGAACATCGAAAACAAAGAACTTACCTGACCTCGGACTGCAGTCCAGTGCATGAACTCATCTTTGACATGCATTTATACACCTGAAACCTTAATGTTTAATTGTGATAGTGTGCGGAGCCAATTACCGCCGCGTAGAAAATTGTTTTAGCTTTCCAATGGTACCGGTTTCACTAAATTCCAGTATCATTTGGTATTTAAATCATATTTTAAATGGATGACATGTGCGACAAATTTCTGTCATTTCAGTTTGCACCCTTCATCAGTAATCTGATCATAACTTCTAAACCAAGATGACTATTGTTAATCTGTCCTATGCGTTGGAAACATAACAGATAAATTTAAATATTATCTAACTGTAGCGTCGCCTAATTATGATCCCAACAGAGAGTAAAACGTGTTATGAAACGGAACTTCAGTTCAGAAATTGGTTTTCCAGCAGTAAACACTTAAAATGGAATGACCATAACTAGCAAACCTGAAACCCGATTGACTTGAAACCAATTTTAATGCTTAGATAAACAAATATACTTCATATGCCTTTTATATTGTTTTGCCAAATTATGCATGTGTGATTTTATGTGATTTTTCAAATCCAACCGACACCGGCTGCTCTTATGTATTCAGTAGTGCATTTACTGTATCCCCATCATGTTGCCCAACTGTTATACTCTTGTAAATAGCGATCATTTGCATCAATATCCTAGTGACCATGTTACATTACCAAATGATAAATATTAGTGATTGGATTGTGGCAAGTACGTTAGTGTAAAAGAGTGATTGAATAGTGAAAGTGACACGTATTTGTACACAATCAGCGGAACCGGTTAATTATTGTATTGTTAACGCCTATAGGACATATATAAGTGTAATTATAACTGGTATGAGACGGGTATGGAAGCACTTATATTAGTGTCATAGGTAAGACATCGAGCACTATCCATTTATCTTGGATATCAGTCGAGACAAGCTTGATGGAGACCCTGTCTCCAGTTCTTGCGTAGACTTATCATGGAGCGACTAGTATTTAGATTCATGATCGGTGTTTAATATAGACTGCGGGATGTGGGGTAGTTTGAGTGTGAGTTCGATCAACGGAATCTCAGGAGTCCCACTGCTGGCATATTTAGTGATTTCGGGAGTTGTGCTGATAGTATTTCTGATTTTTACTGATAGTGATTCGGGCCCGTGTTCCCTTGCCCCTGGGACATACCCTTGGGTTGGGATACTTCTGCGGTGGTTGACGCTCACACTTGGACCGACGATAGGTTTAGTGACATAGACATTAAGACTTAGAGACTGATTGCTTTAGTGACATGGACATTGCATTGATTACTGATCTGATACACCCGCGTTATCGTTACATGTACCGGTTATTTCATGCTCGCGTCATTATTCTATACTTACTTCTTTATGTTTATCATCGTTTCACATTATATATGTATATATTGCTATTATGTCGCCCTGAAGACTTGAGTATGCATGCTCAGAGTGAGAAGTGGACTTAAGTCGGATCATGATTTTACACGAGGGTACTGCGGATATCTAGATTAGCGACGCCAGCGCTATCCTTTCCTTTGACTCTATTTGGTTAGTTTTACATCTGTTTTAATAGAATTAGTGGCTGCATTTCTCATTATTTATGTTATAATTACTGATTACCACGTAATGCTAGAAGCCGAAAGGTGGCTACAACAGGATTTTTTTTTTGACCGAAAGAGCATGGATGGCCTTGTCATTTATCGTATGCCGTATTTTGGGAAACGGGGCGTGACATGGTTTTGTAAAACATGTATAGAATATGAATTTTATAAAATTTAAAATCATGTAAATTGATAAACAATATAATATCACTTACAATACTTGTGAAAGTTTCAACTCCCATAGCTTCAATTCACAAATAGCCTAAAAATCAAACTCCAAATATATTAATCATCCAACTCACAATTCAATAAACCTAAGACTCATTCAGGCATAAAATCAAACACCTTACCTTTATCACAGCCATGCGAAGCTCCGACACATCCCCTAACATCGAGCATAGGAAGTCCTCCCCTTCACTTCTCCCCTCTTCGACTCCTTAGCTCCGCAATGAGAAGAGGGCTTCACATGCCCCTTCCCGATAACATCAGCCACCATCCCACTCGAATGATGTTCCCATGTGATAACCCTTTCTCTCCACCAAAATTCACTGATTGGTTCTCTCCAAAACTATAGTTCTTCATCTCAGTAACACATAATACTTCATTATTCTGTCACACCCGACACAAGAAGTTCGAAACCCTATATTCTTACAGATAATCAGAAAAGCTATATCAATTAATAGAAAAATAAAGTCAAGACTTTTCTATTTCATCCGCATTTTCCTCAAACACATTAACTGCATTACCAAAAACACACTCACCCTCGACAGACCGATCACGACATAGAAATAGCGAATCAGCAATTTCTGGATCCTAGCCAAAGGTGCAGATCGCAGCAGCAGCCGCCATCTATACTTAGCGTGCACGATCCTTTTGCTGTCGATGGGCCGAAGGAGCCCAGACTCATCCTCTTGCAGCGACTCCATAGATCTCTCGTCGGCGTAGGCTCGCTCGCATGCCTCCATCCCCCTGCCATCTTCCTCCTCTTCGTCTTCCTGGCCTCCTCGTGATTTCGCTTGAGTTCTTGCGTTGAGATCGAATCGCCCATGAACAACAGTCATTTTTGTTTGGGGATGATAGAGGTCTGGATCTATTTCAGATGTTATCTTCCTTTGAACACTTCGTGTAACGGCGGACGACTGAGATTTAATCTGGAGGTTGTCTCCTTTAGCGTGTGGATTTTAATGGGCTTGGATTTGAGGTTGAGCTGAGCTACCTGCAAGTAAGTCCCGGGATGGTTGTATCACTGAGGACCCTCCGACGATTAAGTTAGTGGTGCAAGTTAGGCAGAGTAGCGGCTTAGTGGAAAGAATCGCGTATCTCGATCGTTTGAGGGAGGGGTTTATATAGCGGCAGCAATGGACAGGCAGGCGCGAGAATCACGCCGGTCGTTACGCCCTTAGCGTCACGGCCGCGTGATAGGCGGGACCCCGCATTAATGACGAGACATGCTCTTAATGGGGATTGTGGTGGCGTGGGATGCGGGATCGTGGGCGGCGAATATCTCGCGCATGAGGAGATTTGCGGAACCGTGGCGGATGCGCCAGTGATCAGTGCCGCGGGTCGGTCTGGTTGAGACCGAGGAAGATGAGCTCGGCGGGAGGCTTGGGCACGAGTGGAAGGCCGAGGCGTCTTGGTTCTGTGATAGCTCGGAGACAAGCCGAAGGGTGGTCTGGAAGGCTACCGGAGTTCGGGAGACTCCGATCCCAACTGAGGTTACTGATTCTCTTTCGTAGGTTCTGGGATACGTCATCTGCAACGTGTCAGTATGTGGAGAGTCATCGATATCGAGCCTCATCAGGGGGCTTGGGATTGAAAAAGGATTTTAGGGATTTCTTTTCGGAGTTCGGTTCAGAAAAGGGAGCGGAGAGAGAGAGAGGAGAAGGGATTTTTTTAACAGGGGTTGGAAGGGAAATCTGAGAATATTTGATATTAGGGCTTACACTAATTAGGCTATTAATGATGGAAATAAATAGCTAAAACATCCATCATAATTGATTTACCATATGTATCCAAATACAAATTTTGAAATAAAAGCAATTAGACAAACATTATTTGATTTTTAATTTCCTGCCATATATAGATATTTGACTTTAGTTTATTTTTATGGATATTGCACTAATTACAGAAATAAATCAATTAATAGGAATCATTGCAATAACTAAAATATCGACAAAAATTGTAGATAAGAGTTTATTAATAACAGATCAATCAATATGATCAACCGAATAAACTTCTACATATGAACAACAGCTGAATCTGAATGCTTTCTATCTAGTTAATTGTTGTATATGTGTTTTAGAGTTGAAAATAGTATCCTGCATACGACAGATCTATCATTTAATCGAACTCCGAGAACGGCCATTTAGGATTATTCCAAGCCTCTCTTTTTTTTTCTCCCATCGATTCCACATGGTATGAATTTGACATTACTTAGGAGAAGGTTTGCCTCAGGTCTCAACAATTTGTCATAGAATTTTGTCAAAATTTTTCATGGAGCTAGCCATGCTTGGTAGCAACATGCTTACTACTAGTGGTAGCTTCGAACTTGTAAGAAACATGCATGCACATCCGCATTGCACCTGAAGCCATTTTAACATTCTCCTGAAATCAGCTCCTTAATGCTGACATAGCTCTTCCTTGGAGATTTCGAGGCAAATTAAAAGCCATTATGAGCATGAAAGTGCCCAGGCTCGCAAGAACCTCCGTAGTCAACTTTAAGACACTTGTTAATGAGCGGCCTTCCCTCCTTGCAAGAGCATCTTGAACCCACTATCCCGAGACAAAGCTAACCTCACCATTGCCCTGATTGAATATATATATATATAGAGAGAGAGAGACACACACACACTTTAAAAAAAAAATAGTCGATGGATCAGCTAGCTCTGTGTCGCTTACTTGACGGCCTCCCTGAACGCAATCAAATTCCACTCGCCATCCTCACCATACAATTGTTGGGCAGCCACCTCAACTACCGACTCCAATTATGTAAGTGCAAAATCACATAAAGACTGTGAATTAATGATGACGATGATGTGGGTTGCAATCGGGCGGGGCACTGTCTGATTATATGCTCATTCACAACACTTAGTGTTTGATATTTTAAAGTGTAACCACAAGTGCACGGATCGCTAGTGTAGGTAGCCGGCAGGTTGATCCCACAAAAAAGATGGTGTTCTTTAGAATCCGATTAAGACGGGCTAAAAGAGAGGGTTTTGAGAGAGAGGGAGAGAGCGGGTCACAAAGAAAGTGTAAAATAAAGAAAGGTTACCTAGCTAGGATTCAGTTTAGTTAGACAAGGATGGCAATCCTCCACTAACCATCTCTCTTCATCCCTTTGCTTCTATTACTTACAAGTTAATGTGAGGAGCATGGAATTATCAAATCTAAGTAGTATTAAGAAGCTCAAGCAATCAATTCAAGCAGGCTAATTAACTTGCAACTTATATGAAGACTTCCTTTAATTACCTACAAGCTACACGTAATAAGCATAGAATATCAATCCTAACTATTAGAGTTAGGGAGCATAAACCATCAAATCTTACATCATATATTGTAGATAACCTAGAGACAAATGTGCTAAACACAACATTAACAAATGTGAATTAAGAAAGCATAAACCATATAATTAGGGGAAGACAAAGCCATCCATGCGTAATCTACATAGCATATCAAATCTTTGTCCCTCCATATCTTAACTTTGTGTTCAACTCTTAATCCAACCAACATCTTAATTCCTCCTAATCATAATTAAACTTAATCTCAAATGATTAAAAGGAGGCAAAATCATCCATTTTCTAACCACTTGGATTAAGAGAGCAGGGAATATCAAAGTATAGGGTATTAATGTTGTTTCACTACTAAAATAATGGGTTGCCCCTACGGATAACAACATCCGTAGGGGCAGATAAAGTTTGGCCCTACGGATTAATCCGTAGGGCCAAACGGTTGCCCCTACGGTCCTTACATATTTATTTAAAAATTATTAAATCTTAAATTGTTGTTTTCCCCTACGGATCCGCAAACCAAGAACCTACGGACTTATCCGTAGGGGCATCTAAATAGGGATTTTTGTAAAAAGGCAAATCGATCCCTACGCTGATTATCTTTTATTTTCTCATCACTGCGCGCGAACCCAAATCCCCAAACCTTCGTTCCCGCCGATCGCGGTTCTCGTCGTCGCCGTTCTCGTCGTCGCCAGCGACGGCCGATTCGTCGTCGCCACCGCCTGCTTCTTCCTCATCTCCGTTCGTCGTCGCCACCGCCTGCTACTTCCTCATCTCCGTTCGTCGTCGCCACCGATTCGTCGTCGCCACCGCCTGCACAGGTTAGGAAATCTTCAATTAAACAAATTTTTGATTGTTTTAGGGTTATGGTTCATGGTTTGGGTACCGATGAGGCATCGGTTGGGGTTAGCGTTTGGGTTAGGGCTGGGGCTGGGGGGCTGCAGTTGCGGTTGGGGTCGGGGTCGGCAGGGGGTTGCGGTTGGGGTTGGGGTTGGGGTTAGGGTTAGGGTTGGGGTTCGGCTGGGGTTGGGGCTGGGGCTGGTGGTAGGGTTTTCCCTGAAACAATCCCTTTGTACTCATTTCTCAATTTAAAAAAAGAAGGGTAACATTTTTTGGAGAAGAAACCTTAATCCTACGTTCGAAGAAAATCAGGCACTAGCCCTCTCTCTTCCATCTCTTCCTAATCTTCTTGTTTCGCACGCTCCATCCTACAATAGGCACAATCCCTAATATATTTTAGATAGGCTTCTTAAAATTTGTTGAATAAACTATAGTTTTGTGTTTTGGATATTCTTTGTTGTTGTTTCTTGATTAAATTAAGATTTATCATAATCTTTTTTTTTAATGAAAAAAGATAGTTTTTCTCTAAATTGGATCAAATATATAATGATTATGATATAAGTGAATTATTTTATATTTTATTTCGTATGGTTGTTCTCTAAATTGGATCAAATTAATTATCATCATACAATAGATATTAATTATTTTAGATTTTATTTAATATCGTAAATGAATCAAACAAATTAAGAATCTTTAAAATTCTATTTAAGATCATTGTCAAAAGTGACAAAGGAACGATATGATTTTTGTAAAAATCGATTGCAATATCTCATTGCTATCAAAGTTTTCAATGACTTCATTTAGATTCGTGAATTATTTTATATTTTATTATTCGAAACCTAGGGTTAGGATTGGGGTTGGGGTTGGGGTTAGAAACCGGATGCTGTTACCGCAGTAGATTGCAAAGGCTGATATTTTGCCAGTGAGATTACAAAATTAGGTAAATACATGTTTGACATAGCCCAAAAACAAAAGAAGCGATGTTGGAAAGCTATAAGTGAGCGAGCTAGACACTGTTAAGAAGTTGAAGTTTCAAGAATTATAAAATATATTTGTGGAGCTTAATGTATGTATATGCTACTTGCCTTTATCTTAGCATATCTTACATGTTGTTTTTCCGTCGTTAATCGTAAGAATTGAATTAGGAATCTAGGATGATGCAACTTAAGTTGCTTTATCTACTTTTATCATATGATTTTGGAAATAAATTTGAACATAGGATTATGACATTCTTTCTTTTTCTTTTCGTTATAACCTTTAACTGATTTTAGCAATAAAATGTCCTTTAAATAAGATAAGCCAGTGTCTTGTCAAGAAATTTGACTTTCTTAATTGTTTTAAGCTTATCTATTGATGTATGCTTGGTATTGTAGGCAGAACTTTACAGGGTGAGGAAAGCATTTGATAAAGCTGAGCCATTATATTTAGAAGCCATAACTATTCTGGAGGAAGTGTTTGGTTCTGATGACGTACGGTGTGTATATTATTTCAGTCGAAATTTATTTTATTTTATAACCTTGTAGACATGTATGCTTAGTAAGTAACTAATGTTAAATCTAATAATTTGTATAAATAGTTATTAATGAAGTTCAGTAAAGGGTCTTTAAGCCTTTTTGACTTTTTTTAATGATATATACTTACATTATATGTGTAGAACAGATATAGTAATTCTGTTTTTTAATATATGATATTATGTATTTTTACCTTTTTAGTCACCTAAATTGGATGATGGACACATTTGTCGTTCTTTAAGGTTTCTTGCTTTTGCAGAGTAGGGGCTGCTTTACACAACCTAGGGCAATTTTACCTTGTCCAGCGAAAACTTGAGCAGGCTCAGAAGTGCTATGAGGTATAAGTTCTTTCGAAGCACTTTTTTCTTTATGAATTTTTCTATTTTAATAATATTTTTTCCATGAACCATGATACTTGATATGATAGTTGTTAGTAATAAAGCATAAATTTCAAGGCAAGGTTCTCAGAACTCTAATGTTGTATTTCGATAGATTTATATCTAAGGTTTAAGGCAATCAACTTTTATCTTTTATGGGCTATTTCTCATCTCCTTCCCCCAAAAGAAAATCCCTCTACTTCTATGTTTTCCCCTCCATTTCATATTTCCAGGTTCTCCCAAAAGAAATTATAATAACATGTCACATCTTCTTTAAGCAGCATAAGTTAATTGTTTATTTATCTATCAATTCCTATGTGATAATCTGTTCTATTGTCTTTCTGTTTCTTTTGGCAGCGTGCTCTAAAGGTATGAAACAATGCTTGAATTCTCTGTCTTTCATCTCCGATATGGTGGTTCTTTTTCTTTTATTGCTATATGATGTTTATGTTTTGCGTAGATAGAAGGACATGTTCTGGCCTATGGTGTGCTTATACAATGTATTATCTTAAGAAGGGTAATACCGTGTTTTTCTAATATGGATAATTTGTCATTGTTAATCCATCTTTCTGAAAACGGTTTATACGGAGGAAGTATATTTCATGGTACTTGAGAAAAATATATGTTGAAGTCAAAAGTTATCAAGATTTAAATGCTCCGCTTATAGTCTTCCAAGATATTTTATATTCCAAGGCAAGGTGACAATAATTGCATGCTTGTGCACGATTTGGTATGTAGATTCAAGGTTATGCATGGCTACGGCCCTTTCTTATGGTTTCTTATCATAATTTTCTGTACACTTGTAGTTTATAAAGGCAGTTAGATCATATCACTATACGAAATATTGTATTGTGTTCTATTGTGTATGGTGGATCACACACTAGAAACCAAGACATTGCATGCCTGTGCACGTTTTGGTATATTCCTCGATACGTGAAACAAATTTGATTTAATAAGGGAAAACTTAAAATAACAACCTTTATACTAAAAAAATTATATATGCTATTACTTAGTAGTTTATGGTTTTCAGATGCAAAATCCATTTGAGAAATACTTTTCCTATCCACTATTAATCCATATTCTCAATATAGTCATCATAACCTACACTTTATATGATACAGTCTAACATGGCCTATGAGTACGTCAGGGTTAAGGACTAGATGTATGTGAATTAGCAACAACGTATGCAACCTAAGTTTGTCACTGGAGTTTCTGCTTTCATTGAATTTGTACGCGCACATAATAAGAAGGAGAAGACAGTAATGTGGCAGAAGAAGAAGGAGAAGATAGTAATGTGGCAGAAGAAGAAGAAAATGACATTCCTTGTTCTCTGTTTCAGCATCAATCTTCTGATATGAACTAATGATGGCTTTCACATTGGCTTTTCCTTTTAGAGACTTCTTAGTGTCCAATGGAAAGTATACATCAGATTTGTGCAGGTCAGGTTCTTCTATGATTTTCAAGAGTTTCAACTGATTCTGTAAATTACACCGTTGTTGGGTGATACTTTTACCATTTCTCACTGCAGGTGCGTTCTCTAATATCCATTTTGAATGTAATATTATAGATATTCATGCCCGTTTATGTCAAAATTACTTATATTGTCAATGTTTGATTGTCTAGTTGTTGGTGATGCGTCCATATCAGAGACAGAGGCCACTCCTGCTCCTCCAGGTATGTTTATATATCATATAGTGCATGTATATTGATTTAGAATGCCATATCATAAATATACACACATTCCTTTTGCTCTTACTTAGATAGTAATTTTTATTATTGTCTAGCTGTAGGTGGTGACAGTAGTTGACAATAAAATTTGTCATCCTAGAAACTATGATTTTTATATGTGCTCGCATGCGGGAATGATTGTAAGTCGTGGACCTGGACAATAAATTCTTATTTGGTATTTGTTTGAAATCAAATTGAATACTATATAATTGATAAGTTTGTTATATTTGTATTTAGTTTGGAATTAACACAATATTTATTCACGCAGCATGCACTTATGAGAAATAGGGCACCACGCGTCCAACTCATTATCATGTGCTGCTTGATGAGATTAGATTTGCGCCTGATGATCTACAAGAGCTTGTTCACTCCCTGTCTTATGTGTAAGCAGCGCTATATGCGAGTTTATCTTGTTAATATGTATGTACTGAAATTAATTAATATTATTCAAATTTTGATACATGCAGATACCAGTCCTCATGCCGAGAGGTTCGGCCGGTATATGGGGGATGAGAGCCGGCTCGTGAAGAACTATCCACTTCACGTTGAGTGGGACGAGCAGCACCGGCGCTCATTCGCCCTCTTCTTTGATCAGGCTCGGGTTTTAATATATATTTTCATTTGTGATATAATGCAATATTAAGAGTTATTTTCTAATATATCTAATATTAAGAGTTATTTTCTAATATTGCAGACAGCTCAGACCCTGGCGCAAGGTGGTACACCGAGCGTGCTGTCCGCATATCTTGCCGTCCACGGCACCTCGACATATCCCGCCACGGGCGAGCTTCGATATCCCGACGTCGCTACCCAGGAGTATTGCGTAAGTGTTAATATTTATTCAACCCATATTTGAAATTTTAGTTTTGGAAGGTTCAAATTTAAATTTTATACTTATACTTTACTGCTTAATGTGGGTGTAGGATCGGGTGGTTGAGCAGGCCGAAGCCTCGGGGATCGATTTTAACGGACAGAGCGATCCGAGGATGCTGACCCCAGTCCTGGACGCCGCACACGGACGACACCACGGAGGTTGGGAGAGAGGCCGAGGACTGGGCCCTAGCAGGGCCCATATGAGGCTGGACTCCACCCCGGCGGTTACTTCCTCCGTCTCCAGTGAGCGACGTGTCCAGCAGGAACTGGAGAGCTTGAAGGCTACCGTTCAGGAGTTGAAGGAGATGCTGGTATGTATACTACTTAATAGTAAAATATTATGTCATATTATAGATATCAACATATCCAATATTAGTACGTATCCTGAGCTTATTTGGTTGTAGACTTAGGTTTGATTAATCATACATACATATCTAATTAAAATAAACTACGGTTTTCCAAACTAGATATCCAAATAGGGTTTCGAAATAACTTGATAATGATAAGAATTCGAATAATACACAGTTCTTACACGCTTATTACACACGTTAGGTCCAGACGCGACGGGGTACATCGGCCGAGCCTCCATATGCATCTCCTTCGGCTGCGGCTCCGCAAGCCACTACATCGGCTGCGGTTCCGCAGACAGCTCCTATAGCTCCACCGCACGCTCAGACTCCCGCAGCCGCGGCTCCGCAAGCCACTACCTCGACGGCGGCTGCGTAGACCACATCGCCAGCTCCACAGCCCGCTCAGACTCCCGCACGCGCCGAATTGCATGGTTTATTGACCGAGGAGCAAGCGTGCCAGATTCTAGCGTTTATCAGAGGTGAAGCTGGACCGAGCTAGGGTAGCTTTTTGATTCTTATTTTTTGAAACATTTATTTATTTATATGATACATATTGTACTACATTTTGAAACATTTTGGACGATATTGATATTGGTTTATATTTATATCATATTCAGTTTTTGGGTTTCTTTTGTCTATTATATGCGTGAGATGTGATTATGAATACTGCGATATATGTTGTGTGATGATTAATTTTATATTTGATTGATGTATATATTATTGTGCACAGGGCGGGAAAAAATCAGGCAGCCCTTTTTTTAAAAAAAAATACAGATAATGTGTACCTACGGATTAATCTGTAGGTACACATGTTGCCCCTACGGCTATATCCGTAGGGGCAAAATATCTGCAGTAACTGATATTTCCTCCCTGATCTCAGTACCAGGGGGGTTGGGAGTGCCCCTACGGACATATCCGTAGGGGCCATTGCTTCGCCCCTACGGATAAGTACCTACGTAGGTATCCGTAGGGGATAGTACGTGGCCCTACGGCTATATCCATAGGTACAGTTAATATATTTAAAAAAACCATAAATATTATAACTTTTTTACCCTACGGCCTACTCCGTAGGTGAAACAGGACCTACACAGAAATCCGTAGGGGCAAGATTTTGCCCGTAGGGGCAAGTTCAGGGCTTCAACTTGCACCTGCGGCCTTTGCACCTACGGGGTCTTTTTTCGCCCCTACGCACATCTCCGTAGGGGCAACTCTTATTTGTAGTAGTGTTTGTATTAAGATTAATTTGGATCAAGAGAGAGATTAGAAAGAGATTTAGCCATCCATGATCTAACCTCTCTCTCTTGGATAAGAGAAAAACTACTCACTAATCAACATGATTAATAAAACAAAATCAAAATAAAAGAGCAAGTAATTAAGTGCAAGAAAGTTAATCTATTGGTTGCTAACACTTAAGGTTCTCTCAAATGAAGAAAGATCTTATCTTGCACTATTGCAACCTTACAAATAAAAAGAAAAGAGAAGAAAAGAGAAGAAAAGGGACATGAATAAAATTACAAGCTTTACTAATAATACATGAGATAAGCAAAAAAATTTACAAATTGAATAAAAATTTAACCTAAAAGCAAGGTAGAATAGAATACCCTAATCCTACTTCAAACTCTAATTATAAATATTATAATCTAACCTAATCTTTAATCCCTAAAATGGAGAGGAGTTGCTCTGGGATCTGCTTCTTATATAGGCTCCAAAGGTCGATTCTCCCAATGGATTTGCAGATTTTTAGTACAATGTGCTTTTCAACATTTCGCATTACTTTATCCACGAATATCAGGACTTATTGGTTTTCTCGAGTTTTTCAATATTTTACGTGCTATAACACATGAAAATCATATGTTATTGGTTCTCTTGTTTTACAAAATTTTGCATGCTATTAATAGAAGAAAACCACGGAATTTTTTAGTTCTTCTCGATTTTTCAATATTTTTCATGTTATAACCCACGAATATCGCGAATTATTAGTTTTCTTATTAGTTTTCTCAAATCTTTCAACATTTATCATGGTATAGCGTACACAAATCGTAGATTATTGTTTTTCTTAAGTTCTACAAAATTTCGTATGTTATATAGCACATGAAAATTGCGGATTTTCCGCTTTCGCGAGTTTTTAATATTCGCATGTTATAACATACAAAAATCACGGATTTCCAATATTATCGAGTGTTTCAATATTTCTCATGTTTAACCCAGGGTGATTTGAAATGAGTAATGCTTACCGGTCCATTATTCACACTAACCCTTCGATGACTTATCAGCTGCCTTGGTTGAGGAAGAGGGTTACTAAAATGGAGACGAATCGGAATCACATTCGATCTTCTTTCTTGATTGAGTAGAAAAGGGATATATGAAGTTCGTTCTCTTCCTCTGTGCATATCCCTTATGGGTCAATCCCCCTAATAAAGAAACAACTTTCGTGTAGTTTGTGATTTGATGTTACTGTTTAGATTTTCTCTAAGAGAAAGATTTCTTTTAATGGATTAGCATATGAAAATCACAGATTATCCGTTTTCTTGATTTTTTGATACTTCAGCATGCTGCGCATGAAATCACTAATTGTCTTTTTTTAGTTTTTCAACATTTTACCTGTAACAACACATGAATATTGTAAATTTTCAGTTTTCTTGAGTTTTTCAACATTTCGCACGGATTTTTTAGTTTTATCAAATTTTTAAAATTTCGCAAGATATAATTCATGAATATTGCAGATTTTTTAGGTTTCTCGAGATTTTCAGTATTGCACATGTTATAATGCATGAGTATCGTGTATTATTAGTTTTCTTGAGTTTTTCAATATTCAGATATTATAAGCCAAGCAAATTACGCATTTTCAGGCTTAATGAATTTTTCAACATTTCACATGCTATATAACCCACGAATATCGCAATTATCAATTTTCTCGAGGTTTCAACATTTCACATGATATACGTGCATTATTCATTTTCTCGAGTTTTTAGCATGCTAAGAAAATCGCGGATTATCATTTTTCTAATTTTTTGACATTTCGCATGATAACACACGAAATCACGAATTTTTAATTTTCTCAATCTTTTCAATATTTCGCACGAGTATTTCAGTTTTATTAAGTTTTTAAACATTTCACAGGATATATCTGACGAATATCGCAGGTTTTTCATATTTCTCAAGATTTTCAATATTTAACATGATATATAACCCACAAATATCGCATATTATTAGTTTTTTTTTGAAGTTTTTCGATATTCTGATATTATAACCCAAGAAAATTCTACATTTTTCAGATTTATTAAGTTGTTCAATATTTCGTATTCTATAACCCATAAAATCGAGAATAAAATCGCGAATTATCATTTTTCCCAATTTTTATAACCTTTTGATGTTGTGTAACGAAAATCCTGGATTTTCAGCGTTTTTGATTTTTTAACATTTCGCTTAACCCACGAAAATCATAAGTTATCAGTTTTCTTGGGTTTTCTATATTTCGCATGCTACAACTCATGAAAATCGTGGATTTTTAGTTTTCCTTGATTTTCCACATTTCGCATGCTTTAACCCACGAAAATCGCGGATTTCCAGAGTTTTCAAGTTTTTGAGCATCTCATATGCTATAACCCATGAATATCGTGAGTTAGCAGTTAATAATTAGTTTTCTTGAGTTTAACACACGGAAATCGCGATTTCAGTTTTCTCGAGTTTTTGACTTTTCATAGACTATAATGTAGGCTATATAATGCACGATATTCTTAAGCTATACAGCTTGCGAAATATTAAAAAACTCAAAAAAAGTAAAAAGCAACAAATTTTGATGGGCAACATGTGAAATATTTTAAAAAATCGAGAAAACAAAAAATTCATGATTTTATGAGCTGTAGCATGCAAAAAGATTAAAAAAAACCCGACAAAACTAAAAATATATGATTTTCGTGGGCATATGCAAAATATTGAAGAACTCGGGAATACGGAAAATCTGCAATTTTCGTGAGATATATTAAGTGAAATATTGTAAAACTCGAGAATATCGAAAATCCATGATCATTTTGGGCTAAAAAATGCGAAATATTTAAAAACATGAGAAAATCGAAAATTCGTGATTTTAGTGGGCTATGCCGTATGAAAAATTGAAAAACATGAGAAAACTAAAATTCCGCAATTTCGTGGGCAATATAGCATGCTAAATATTTAAAAACTCAATAAAATCGGAAATGCATGAATTTTGCGAAAAGTGCAAATAACGTTGCGCATAGCGTAAGCTACACGAATTATTGATTTGTTGATAATAATTATTATTATGATCGTATTTATAATAAATTATATTATTATTGAAATATAAATTAGCTTTAGAACTTAGGACCGTTTTGAAGAAATTAATACAAATCAATAACTCACACGACAATACTTTCTAAATTTTCAATTATTGAGTTCATGATTGATAATAGATTTAAAAGTATCTAAAATAAATCAAATAGTCTTGATAGGTAAATTATAAGTCCTATTATTAATCCGCAAATGCACCGTCGCGTTGTAGCACGTGTTCAAGAGCGAGTCAATCCACAGAGAAGACGATACTTAATTGAATCTAGACGAACTAAAAGTAAAGATTTTGTGAAAGAAGGTTGATTAATACTAATAAAGGAAAAATAAAAATAGAGACTTTTAAATAATAAAAATAAATATACCTAGATTTGAATTCTCTAGATAGGTGTTTGCATAGAATAAATCATAATTTGTTTTCCTTTTAAATTTCCTTCTTATCACATTAAGAATTATAAAAGAATAAATCATATGATATCCATCATAATTTATCAATATTAAGAAAACATAAATTAAGAATTATAAAAGAATAAATCATATGATATCCATCATAATTTATCAATATTAAGAAAACATAAATTAAGAATTATAAAAGAATAAATCATATGATATCCATCATAATTTATCAATATTAAGAAAACGTAAATTATAAGGTTTCAAAATAACTTATCAATTATATAGATCAATCACAATTTGGAGGATATTTAAATCTCTATGATTACAAATGAAATTCTAATACTATTAAACATGAAATATATGCAAGGCAAGATATCCCATCCAAACTTATATTTGCATCATAAAAACTTAATTTTTAATAAACCCTAATTAGCATGACATGGATCAAAAACATATTGCAATATTTAAGAATAAAGTATAAGCATTCGCATCATAATTTATCAAAAAGAGTAAACAAAAGAAGATATCATGTCATGCAAATATAGAATCAATCAATGAAGAACATAGGAAAACTCATCATAAATATTCTAAGCATAACGTACCTAGATTCATCAACCTAGGTACATATGAAATTAGCTACACATAATTAAAAAGAAAACAATGCAAAGAAAATTCATAAATAAAAACTAAGAATCTTCACAAACCTGATGATCTTCTCAAACCCTAGACGGCTATGAAGTAAAAGAGGAGATAAAAACCGTAATTAATTGTTCTGTAGTATTTATAGGACCCTTGGTCGATTACAATAGATAAACAATAATAATATCAAATCCATAGAGCGCACGTAAAATTTCAGAGCTATCCTTGAAAATCAACCTACTTTTAGCCGAACTATGTGGCCCAAATTGGCTTGGTTTTGATCTAGTTATTTGGTCTTCCGAGTTGACTCCTTTGGATGCCTGCTTGGTCCATTAGCTTGTTTCTTGTACCGGTTCCTTTATTAACTTGGTTACGCCAAAAGAACGTAAATTCATTTTTTACATCCTTTTGCGATTAAGACACTATAATATGCAATTATCATCAAAACACATCTCGAGCAGCATTAAATATATCAAATAAGGTAAATAAGAATATAAAATTATGCAATAAATCACACCTATCAAATACCCCCACACTTACCTTTTGCTAGTTTTCGAGCAAAACCAAAAACTAAGACTCTAAAAAAATGAAAAGTTCTAAAAACTAAACTAAATCTATACTCATTTTCGCAGGCGTTGCGATTGAACTTAGCACGTGCAACAAGCCGTTAAACCCCTAAGTTACCCTAGTTGATGAGTGTTGTCTTGTGATGGTTTTTAGCGGATACTACTCACCAAATCCCAAGTTAAATTAGTTTCATAGGGTTCACTTTAAAATGTAGTCCTAATGCTTAGTTTCAAGAATTAGAAACTCTTTATCCTTTAGTTGGAAACTTCCAATTTTATTTTTCACTCCTCACTATAGCCTAACTTAAGCTTATATACATCTTTGTAACCGTCTGAGATAGTGTCCATTAGCCTTAAGAGCATCAAATCAAAATCGCCAATGCCTCCATTTTATTTAATTACATTATATAAACAACACCTTTTGAAAGTATTCCTAGAGGGGGTGAATAGGAATACACTATCGATATACCCAAATTAAAAATTCTATGAAACACTTGCTGATACAAATCACAATTGTAAACTTAGATTAATGATATGCCAATAGAGATATAGCTAATTACACGTACAATTATGAAATTAAAACATATAGCAAGCACAATGAATCACAATCAAGCAAGAATGAGCATATAGATAGCACAAGAGATAGCAATGCAATTCCTAAGCTAATGAGAAAATAATGGATAAGAAATTGCAAACTCAAACACAAGGCGATTTATAGTGGTTCGGGAGATCTCCTAATCCACTTTCTTTAGGGCACGAGCCCGTTCCACTAAACACGTCTTTTTTGGAGACAAACAAGTTGCCCGCAAGTAACCCACAACCCCGCTTCCGGTGGAGGCCAAACCAAACACGTCTCCTCAAAAGATCATACGTTGTTTACCACTATGAACAACACTTCTCTTATAAGCTCATCGCTCTTCTCTCTACAAAGATACTCTTTTCTCTTATAATGGCAATCTTGCACTTAAGATCCCAAATACAAAGAAAGAAGAGATTACACTTGAAACACAATACTCTTTAGGAGTTTCTCTCAAACTCAAACTAATACTCTAGAAAGTATGGATAATCAATTGAAAGCTCTTGAATCTTTTGTATGTGAAAGTGATTGGATAAGCAAATGAAAATCTCTTTAAACTCTCAAAAGATGTGTGATTTTTCTTTTGAAGATCACTTGGATATTTGAAATAGAAAAGCTCAAGAAATTAAGTAAGTGATACTAAGAAAAATCCAATCCAAAACCCTTTTATAGCCCAAGAAAAAACAACTCAAAAATAAGTGGGGACAAGCAGTGTAAACGCATGGCAGACGTCTGAAGTTATAGAGCACAGACGTCTGGCCTCATATAAAACAAATCTCCAACAACTATAATTTTGAAAAAATCTTAACTGTAGACGTCTGAAGTTCAAACAGGAAGACGTCTGAAGAAAAAAAGTTTTGGCATAAACATAACATCAGACGTCTGCCCCGATGAACTGCAGATGTCTGTGTTCCTTACTAGAAAGCACAAAGCCAAAACCAGATGTCTGAAGTTCACAAAGCAGACGTCTGAAGCTTTAAAATTCATTTTTCAAAATCTTCAGCAGACGTTTGTCACATGACACTGCAGATGTCTGTCGATAAACAAATACCAACCAGAGACTTTAGTATTGACGTCTGAAGTACAAATGACGTCTGAAGGTATAAAATATCCCTTTTCAAAACCTTCTTCAGACGTCTGTCAAATTGACCTTCAGACGTCTGTTGTCTCTCTGGGTTTATGATATTTTCAAATATTAGAAAACACAACAATGTACAGACGTTTGAACTTCAACGAGGCAGACATCTGGCCTTGGCAAAAAAACAACAGTTTGTGTTTTCTGAAAAAAATGAAAACTTCGAAAACGAAAAACTCAATGTTTGTGAAACCTTTGTGCAATCGTGTGTGAGTGTTTAAGAGCTCTAACTGATATCACCATAATCTTTAGAGTATTTACAAGGATTTCTATGTCGATTTAGCAAATCTTCGAATTCTTGAATCCTTGTCGTCTCTAGCTCTTGAACTTTGGTGTTCCTCTTGGCTTGAACTTTGCATTGGTCGATTAATCTTCAATTTGCTTTGACACTTGATGCTTCAAACTCGAACGCACACTCCCGAATGTTGGTCGATTGATCTTCAATTTGCTTCGACACTTGACGCTTCAAACTCGAACGCACACTCATGAACATCTTCAAGTCGATATACGCATGCACAAATCTTGAACTTCTACTTTTGACACTTTAGTCTAGGACTTCGGCTTCTTAGCTATCCATAGCTTGAATGTGCAATTTGATAAGCTCTCATCCGAATCCTCCAACCTCTATTAAGATATGACGTTTAAGCTTAATATCATCTATCCTCCTTTGTAGAGGTTCATGTCGAGATATCTGATAATCTGAAATGCAATCTCAAAGACCAAGCTCATCATATAGAGTATTATGAAATATAAGCAAGTTAATAAACACAAGTATATGAACATTCATTGTTTTTGATATCACAATCATGAATAGTATATCAATATCAAGATATAACTCAAACTCAAAGTATAAGATATTGATATACTAAATATATATACATGGTATAAGAAAAGCAAGATATAGATCACATGTATATACAAATTTATATTGTGAATTACCAAAACAATGAATGAGAGTAATATATCGAAATCAAGAATATAATACAAGTATAGCAAGAGATATTGATATATTACTCGGTACACATAAGATATAGGATATGCAATCTAAACATCAAGGGAATACAAGTTTAGTGTCAATATGATAAGCAAGATAGCAAGTGACACTAAACAAACTATTCATGTTTAAGCTATGATCAAAAATAAATAAACGGATCATCGAAATCCATAAGCTATCATCTTTCAGTGCGATCGCCCCGGCTTGCTTAGGCCCGAATCAACCGATTACTCAGTGTGTTGGTTTTATGATGTTTAGTTTTGCAGCTACCAAGGATCTCTGACAATAACTCCAAAATCAGATGGTCTAAGACACTAGGTGATGAAACACTCCTAAAGACTGAAGATTTACTCATCCTAGGCAATCACAAAACTAAACTTATTATACCGCATAAAATTTTTTGGCACCCTTCAGTAGTTTAAACTATCTACTATGCACATCTGCTCTTTCTTTTTTTTATCTAGGTAGGAGACATTTCAAGCATTTCATCTAGTTCCAAATGATCTAAGACACGTGAAGTGTATAGAAAAGGTGTATATTTGCTACCGTTAGATTCTAGAAGGGTTGTTTTTTTCAGGTTTTCACTTTCTAAACTTAAGCACTAGTTATTTCTAATCTATCAACCTAAACCTTCGGATTTTGAATCTAAGTGTAGTCCACTAGCTAACTTGACTTGAAAAATCTTTTTATTTAAAAAAACCTAAAAGAAAGAAAATCTAAAAGAACTAAAAAAACTGTACAAACTATCCTTCCCCCCACACTTATTTTTTATAGTGTCCTCACTGCCCTCATCTACCCTATCGACCACCTCACTAGTTTAGCCATTTTCTTCGATCCAGAACTTATCAGAGCAAATATATAATGAAAACAGAGAAAGATCATAGAAATAGTACCTCCCCCAGAGATCTGGGGGGATCTAGAGCGCCACAATCGTGGAAATACGGCAAGGGCAGCTAAATTGCCGGCGGAAATTGGCCGATCCCTTCCGGACTTTTCCTAAAGCTCTTTCTCTTGTTCTAGATCTAATAATTGGGGAGGATGGGTTAGGTCAGCTAAGGGGAGATGGATATTTACACAAAAGTCCCTACAAAAAGAAAAATTAGAAAAAATGGCTAAATAGAAAAAGAAACAAAAAGTAAAATAAATGTTAGTATATATATAATACAAGGAGGGTTAAGATTTTAAGGCATATAAACCGGCTCATGGAGATCCATGGGCTCCTCCTCTATATTAGTAGAAAATTCTAAATACGGTTTCAAGTGTTGACCGTTCATTTTAAAAACTGCACCATTCTTAGGATTTTCTATTTCGACGGATCCATGTGAGAAAACATTTTTTACGATAAAAGGTCCCGTCCATTTAGATTTAAGTTTTTTAGGAAATAAATGCAATCTAGAGTCGTATAAAAGTACTTTTTGGCCTATTATAAAAACTTTTGTAATATGGATTTATCATGGAATACTTTTGTTTTCTCTTTATATATTTTTGTGTTTTCATATGAGTTGTTCCTAATTTCGTCTAACTCATTAAATTGAAACTTTTGTGTTTCTCCGGCCTTTTCAAGACCAAAATTTAAATTTTTAATAGCCCATAACACAGTGTTCTAGTTCAATGGGTAAGTGGTAAGTTTTACCAAAAACAAGTCTATAGGGAAATGTTCTTAAATTAGTTTTATACGCCGTTCTATAAACCTAAAATGCATCTACTAGCTTAATCGACCAATCTTTTCTATTCTTGTTCACCGTCTTCTCTAAGATTTGTTTTATTTGTCTATTTGATAGCTCTACTTGCCCACTTGTTTGAGGATGATAGGGGGTTGCAAGTTTGTGACTTATTAAATATTTTTTCATCACAGCTTCAAATCTCCTATTGCAAAAGCGAGTTCCATTATCACTAATAATAGAGCGTGGCGTGCCAAACCTAGAAAATATATTATGTTTTAAGAATTTGTCAACAACTTTGTTGTCATTTGTTTTACATGCCATTGCTTCAACCCACTTTTGTAGGGTTACGGCAGTGCCCCGACCATCAAACCGTGGCCAAATGCGGAACAAAAACTTTTAAAACCCGGCGCTAACGGAACCCTAATCGACGGATCGTATTATTAACCCTATACTAGTTCTATGAAAAGAGTTTTGAGAGGTTATACCGATCGATTCATGTCCTTCGGTCTTCAACCTCTGTCCCAAGCTCCTCGCGGATTCCTCGATCAAGTTCGATCTCCGGTCTCTCTCGTCGAAGACGATCCACGTCGAGAATTAGTAATACGGGCTCCCGCCTCAAAACCGAAGAAACTCGGGTATCTAGTTTGCTAACCTAGATAGCCAAGATGAAGTAGAGAGAGTGTGTGAATACTTTGTCTCAAAACACCTAAGGATTCTCAACTCATGAGAGGGTATGGGTGGAGGTTGAAGAAGAATCCATGAGGAAAGAAAAATGTGAGCTCAAGAATTTTGACCAAGTGAAGAAAAATGTTCTGCCTCTTTTTGAGTGTGTTTTTGTTGTGAGATATATTGTGTGTGCTACTAAAGAAAATCCTCACAATAAAAGATCTACCTTTGCTCCCAACAAATATCGCACAATACAACAAAACCCACTATGCCACCATGACACACCCATGACACAATACCATGAGTCACCAAGTGCATGCACCAAGAGTTAAACCCAAAAAGAAATGAGTCACAATTTCCTCACACAGTAAAATATTTAAAACCTAAATGTTTTAATCCACAAAAAGAAATGGCAACAACTAAAGTAATCTTGTAACGAATTATAAGAATACCCTTTATCCGTATATAGATACCTGCATCCGTATTCCAAATGAATACGAATACAATGAGACGAAAATAATCCAACAATATAATACTAGGATCCGGCTTAAACCAAAGCCCACTAGTATTATCCGTCCGATCATGATCCGTGCACAAGTGCACGAATATGATTGAACCCTGCCATAAAACCATACGACCTCTACAACGTTTCGCCTGAACCAGGAAAACCCTCTGTGTGGGACTCTAAAGACTCGTCAATACGCTAGCAGTGGGTTTAACCACAAGCACGTCAGTGGCACTATCTGTACGTAATGGCTGCCCAGGTATTGAGCGAAAGGGAGGTCGACGAACAAACTCATCCTGAAACCCTACTGAGCCTGACAGTGACAATATCTGTACAGTTCGGTCCGTTCATCTATGAGTATCGCATATCGAGTCTAGGGGGTGGATAAAGTCAGACTCCTAATAACTTGACATTTAGTGTCGGCATGAAACCTATCACAAACTGAGAAACTACCGATCCTAGATCGGTAATTCTCGTCTATCCCGGCCGAGGATTTCTGGTGGTGGCCATCCGTGCACAATGCGACATCAACCCCCAATACCGGGAGAGACGAATCCCCTGACGATCCGCTCACTGCCTCCATGTGGCTCGGGACTGTACCCAACTAAAACCTGTTTGCACGACTCCTTTGAGCCGTGGTAGGGTAGTAATCAAAGCACAGTGGGAACTCACACGAGACAAATGACGATCTCAGGTCGATAGAATAACATGTACACATGTCACCAGGGAACTGCTATCTGACAATAGGTATAATACAAACTAGCATGTTCCCGGCGGGTCCGTCCGGTGTACTTATAACCCAATGAACACCTGTATACATCTTAGGTGAACCAAATGACACCAATGGCTTGTGAGACGGGCCACCGCCCCTCATCGGGGTCTCGATCCGTATACACTAGTCTACTCTTAGAGTATCGATGCCCAGTCTCGAAACTCCTATGACTAGGGACACATTAAGGATTTGCTTATAGACCACCCAACTCCCACGTATATGATCGTCATCATACTGCTAGTGCTGGTAGTCAAGCAAGAATCCTATGGGTTCTATCAACATGTAATAGTGATCTGTAATGTTACCTGAAGCATGTACACGATGATAAAGATAAACCAGATAGCATACTATCATATCGAGTAAGACTGTTCTACCGGTATAGGTCCTCACTCAATCATTGCAATCACGTGCCTGTGATCCAATAATTGACTTGTGGGCACTATAGCTAACAACTTTGACATGTAATTAACAGCCATTACGATATAAATATTCCAAAATGATTTAGGGAAGGGCCCCATAATATAGATGCCCCACATATCAAAGATTTCTACAATTAGAATAGATTGTAGTGACACCATGTTCCTCTTATTTATTTTACCCATGTGTTAATAGCGATCATAAGTTTTACAAAAGTTATAAGCATCTTTAAAGAGTGTAGGCCAATAAAACCCACTTTGCAAAACCTTTTCAGCTGTCTTTCTTTTCCCAAAGTGTCCCCTACAAGTTTGGAAATGGCAAAAAGATAGAATACTTTTCATTTCTTCGTTAGCAACATATCTCCTAAGGATTTGGTTAGAACAATATTTAAATAGGTAAGGCTCATCCCAATGGAAATACTTCATTTGAGAGAGAAAATTATATTTATCTTGTTTTGACCAATGTGAAGGTGTTTTCTTTGTAACAAGATAATTTACGATATCGGCAAACCGAGGCTCACTCGATATCGCAAAGAGTTGTTCATCAGGAAAGTGTTCATTTATGGGAAGTTCTACTGTAGATGCGTTAGGGAGACGGGAAAAATGATCGGCTACAAAGTCGTCACCTTTCTTATTTTTAATCTCAAGATCAAACTCTTGTAATAGAAGGATCCAACTATAACGACTCTAAAATCGCTGTACAAATATAACTTGTTCAAATATATAGAAAGGGTATTTCAGCCTGACTAAGCGTCATAAGTTAATTTTGTTCAATAAAAGAAAGAAACTCTTTATAGCCTATTGGTTAATACTCTCAACTGTTGTTCTTTAGCCTATGTGTTCGAATCCCATCAGTCCCAATTATTTTTATAATTTTCTTGTTAACTTTTTCGGAAGCCCAAGAGTTGCACGTGCAATACACGGAGAATCGAAAATTTTTAGAGAAATCAAACAGGATAAATGGGGTGTTAATTACGAGTTAAACACATGGCATGAGTCTCGAGACACTTGGCAACGATCTGGCCGCCCATTTCCCTCTTATGGCCGCTACCGATGGTTTAGATGGGCCAAAAATCCTCCATGTTTCGCTCGTGTGTCCTTTAGACTCCCCTCTACTCTATTTTATTATTTGTTTTATCTGAATCCAACCAGAGACTCTTCAATTCCTCTATTACCACCATTAAACCGATTTTTAATTCATTTTTATTTCACACACTCTATCATTTTTACCCTATAAATACCACCTCATCCCTTATATCTCTCCTATTCTGAAAATTTATCAAAAATTCTCTAAATTCTTAAGTTCAAGAAAGAGGTTAAGACTAATTAAGAGGAGTTAGCAATCCAAGCATGTTCCGTTGAAGACCGGAGCTATTCCCGACGATACCGCGACGCCACGAGGACCCATTCTCTCTTTTTACTCTCTTCTCAACGCTACACAAACCGTAAGTCTCTTCTTTCTCTTTCAATTTATCTCAAACCGTTTTCTAAAATTATTCGACTACAATGGAGTTATGTTAAGTAAAGCTTCTTTGAATAAGTTTTGTTACTCTTGCTATGTTAAAAATTCCACCCTAACACTTCTAACATCACTTCAAATATTATTCATCTAAATTACTTCTGAATTGTTTAAAATTTTTGGGCTAAATAAATCATACAACAAAATTACACCAAAATACCATGAATTTTAAAAGTAACATTTTTATCGAAACCTAGAAATATATACACTTTAAAAGTAACCTTTTTATAGGAAATTCATGGGATAATGACCGACCCCATCATATACACTATGGATTCATATCACGATACTTTAGATACATGTATAATTTGAATAATACAATTTTCATTAAAATACTTTTACTTACAAAAAATGGGTTTTTAATCGATATTTTTAAATCCTTTGCAATTGCGTCTCTATAACCCTTTTAGGAGAACCCAATTATGGATGGTGCGGTGTAGGGTTCCTAGGTACACTAATGAGGTATCACAAGGCATCAACCATGCCAATTTCAAAAATTTCCGGTGCCGAGAAACCCTAATGCAATCGTTGACTAGAGATTAGGCGAAACAAGCAACTAGTTAACAACTTAACTAAGAAGTGAACGGAAATACAATCTTTGTAGATCCGGTCCTCTACCTCCATAGCTCCGCATTGACATCCCTCCGCTGCGATCATCAGATCCCGGACTCTAGTAATGGTTTCGTCGAAGAAATGATCGGGCTAGATCGTCGACTTCGATGCCGAAGATGATCTACGTCGAGGCGACTCTAACTCGAGCTCCAACTTCACCAAGTCATGAAACTTGTGAAGGAAACACCCTATACTACTTGGCAAGTGGTAGAGGATGAAGAAATAGGAAGTGGGTTCACTTTAGAATTGGATTTCTCACTCATTTCATCAAGTCACCATCAAAGGTTGCAAGCTTTCTTCTTCTTGAAGAAGAAGAAGAAGAAGAAGAAGAAGAAAAAGAATATGATAAGAATTGTTGGAAAATAGAAAATAAGTCATTCTTATCATATTAGCAACCATGGTTAAGTGTAGAGAATAAACTAAGGTTAGGTGAATGGTTAGGTTTAGCATGAAACAAAAATGGTAGACTTTTTCAAAGCTTCATGAAGCTTCAACTATAAAACAAAGCAAGCCACCATTTCTCTTTTTGCCAAAATAAATAAATAAATAAATGAATAAATAAAAACCCTAACCATTTACTTAACCAAGGTTTAAATCAAAGATACACCCAAGTTTGCATGTATCATCAAACATGATACAAACCTGTGCACAAAAATATATCACATATACAATGTGCACAAACAAGTGAGAAAAACATCTTAAGTGAACCAATATTAGTTAATGTAAAGTAATATATCAAATATATAATTATACATTAAATCATTAAATCAACACTGATTTAACGATCCGGTCATATCGCATATGACCGACTAATATCCAATGTATCGACTTATCGAATCAATCCTCGATTCTTTAACTAGGTTATATCGCATACAACCAATCGATACATTCAACGCGAGAATAAAATACGGTATCACATACACGTATTATTCTAGGTCCCGCACATATCTCATATGCGCTCCTATTTCGTTTCGCTTGAGCCAGAAAACCTCTGTGTAGGACTTTGAAGACTCGTTAATATGCCGGCAGCAGGTGATGATCATATCAAACACCCACAAGCCGCAAGCGGTCTGCTAAACGTAACGGCCACCTGGGTATTGAGCGATCAGATGATCGACGAGCAAGCCCGCTGACACTCCTATGAATCCAACAAGCAACACTTACCGTACAGTCCGGTCTGATCGTCTGATATGTCGCATATCTCGCCTAGGGGTGGTAAACGTCAGACCCCAATAGCTTGATAAGTCGTGTTGATATAAGGTCTATAACATTTCGAGAAACTACAGGTAACACTTACCAGTAAATCTCAGCAACTCTGGCCAGGGATTTCCGGTTATAGCCAATAGAACACAGCGCAACATCAACTCCCTATACCGGGAGAGACGAATCCCCTCCTATCGCTCATTGCCTCCATGTGATTCGGGACTGTTCCCAAAAACCACCGTTTTGCACGCCCTCTTGGACGTGGTAAGGTGGAAATCAAAGCACAGTGGGAATCACACAAGACTCTATGACGATCTCGGGTCAACAGACTACTCTGTACCAGTGTCACCAGAGAACTGCCATCTGACGTAAGGTATAATACCATCTGGGAGTTCTCGGCGAGTCCGTCCAGTGTATCCAGTCTCCACTGAGCACCCGTATATCATCTCTGATGTCAAACACCAATGGATATGGGATCATCCATCGCCCATCTGTATGGGTTGAGAAGGTATACGCTAGTCTACTCTGGTATATCGATGCCCCGTCTCGATACACCCACGACTAGGGACCTTGAAGGATGCACTTATGGACTACCATGTCCCCACTAGTATGATCCGCATCATAGTCTAGGTAGTCAAGTACACATCCTAAGGGCTTTACCAACATGTAACAGAGAGACAATCAGTGTACGTGTTAAGGTAAAGAGCAACCAGATAGCATACTATCATGTCGAGCAAGAAAGTCCTCCCTATATATGTCCAAGCATCCACTACAATATACATCCTATGTATAGTAATGGCCTCTAGGGCATACATATAACTAACAATCTCCTACTTGCACTAGGGCCATCTGATAGCAGTGGTTGTAGTATCTCATACTCAACCATCCCATAAAAGTCTCTATCTGGGAAAAGGCCTTTGTGAGTGGATCCGCCGTGTTATCCTCTGAGTCTACTCTCCTAACCTCGATCACCCTGGAGATCAACTATCTCCATGATCAGGTGACACTGCCTCAGAATATGTCTGGATCACTGATGGGATGGACGTTCCTAGGCATAAGCCACAACTCATTGTCACACAATGGGAGGAACTGAGTTCATCTCATGAACTAATATACACCCAGACAGCCTCTTTGGTAGCATCTTAAGTAGCGATGTATCCAGCCTTAATCGTCTAGTATGCCACGGTATCTAGCTTGGAACTCTTCCAACATACCGTCCCTTTACTGAGGGTAAAGACAATGCCTGTGACTGACATTCAGTCGTCTTTATCACCCTGGAACCCTTCCAGTGATTCTCCCCAGGATCGATTGATACCATCTCACTACATCTAGTGAGTATCCTAACATCCAATTACATCTATCTCATAGATGAAAACTCAGGATTTAGGAGGTATCATTTTGATCCTATATGGAGAATCCTTGTGATAAGCGGAGATTGACCGAGCGTAGCATAGGAAACTCTTTCCCTATCAAGAGTATGTCATCCACGTACTCTACGAGGATCACTACCATACTCCCTACTACCTTTTTGTATATACAAGGTTCATCTACCATTTTGATGAAGTCAAACTTTTTGACTACCACATCAAAACAGATGTTCCAACTCCGCGATGCCTGCTTTATCTAATAAAGCATTTTGCACACATTTCCGCTGCTCCCACTGTCTACGAAGCCCTCTGGCTGTGTACTTATAGACGCTCTCTTCTAAAACATCATTTAGAAAAGCAGTCATGACACCCAACCGCCAGATATCGTAGTCATGGTATGTAGCCATCGCAAGTAGGATCTGGATGGACTTAAGCATAGATCTTTAGAAAAGGTTTCAACATAATCCATACCTGGTCAATGATGCAAACCTTTAACAAGTCTAGCTTTGAAAGTCTCAACTTTTCCATCTACACCAAGTAATATTCTCAAGATATACTTGCTCCTGATAGGGATTTAACCCTTCAGATATAGCAACCAAAGTCCATACTTTGTTGGTGTATAAGGATTCCATCTCAGATCGCTAAGCATCCAGCCATTCTTATAGAGTCCCACTCCTGATGGCCAGCTCAAAACTAGTTGGGTTATCATCTCATGATGCAATCCTCGCTCCCACTGTCATAGAGAAACCAAAGTATCTCTCAGGTGGGTGAGGAACCCTACTAAATCGGCGGAGAGGCTGAGGTTCGTTGGTTATTATTGAATCCTTCGGTTCTACCAAATCATCTGCTGTAGTTTGCATAGCTGGAACTGCTTCCAGTTCTACATAACAGACCTTGCCTCGAGCTTGTCCGGATTTTTGCTTTTAGACATAGTTCGGACAACCCCCAAATCTTAACCAACTTAAGATATGGGCTCTTCCCTTTCCATATCACATATGAAGTGGTAGGCAACTGATTTGATTTGAACCCTATTCAATAGGTATGCAGCTTCTCAAGTGCATAACTCCCAAAAAGAAAATAGGAAACTCAGTAGTACTCATCATAGAGCGCACCATATCGAATAGGGTGCTATTGTTCCGCCCCGATATACCATCGTGCTATGGTGTATACGGAGGAGTAATGCTGAGAGAGAATCTCATTCTCCTTTAGAATAGTCCAGGAATTCTATGCACAAGTATTCTCCTCCCTGATCGCATCAAAGGACATAATACTTATACCCTCATTTTGGTTCTCTACTTCTAACTTATATTCCGTGAATATCTCAAAAGGTTCGGACTTGTGTTTCAACAGGAACATATGTCTGAATTTTGAGAGATCATCAGAGAATGTAATGAAGTACAAAGAACCGGTCTTGGCATGTGTAGACAGGGGACCTTTATACATCAGCATGTATCATCCCAAGAGTTCACTAACTCTTTCTCTGTTTCCAGTAAACGGAGCTATGGTTATCTTATCTTTGTGACATGACTGGCAAGTTTCACAAGATGTAAATTCAAACTGATTTAAATATGCATCTATATGTAACTTTAGCTAGTCGGGTCGCATTGATATGACCTAGTCTACAATACCTCAAGAAGAATTCGTTCATTTCTGAACTCTTCCTCTTGAGTGTGTTCTGTATACTAAGAACTGTAGTTTGATTTAGAACATCAATGCTTTTAGATAACGTGCCTGAACCGATCAACTTTTGATATATGAAATGTTCAAAACATTATCCAACAATACAAAATTTTATCATTTCTTTACTAATAAAGAGACTGATATGATTTTGTATATCAGGTTCGGTATCTAATAACATTCGTTCAGAATCAATGTATTTGGAATACAGGGTGACAGTGACCAACAGACTTGGCTGCAACACTTGCCCCGTTTTTTGTCTCATGAAACTTATCACCCGTTCTCAGTTCTTTACCTATCTGTAGCCCATGTAACAAATTACATATGCGGGATCCTGATCCGGTATCTCATATCCAGGACGTAAAGAATACTGAGAAACAGTTCTGTATAATGAACACACCCGAAGGAGATGCATCATATGCACTTTCTTCGTTTGGGCGGCACAGGAAATCTGGTATTCCCCAATTTCCTGCTCTGTCTTATAACAATTATAAGTTGGAGCGGGACCAACGTTCCCCAGCTTTGTATAACAAGCGGGTTCGGTCAATACATCCGTATTATTATCTTGATTAAGGCGTGATATGGTCGCTACCTGGAGAGAGAGAGAAGAAAACACTCTGCGTGCGCTCTTGCAAGAATAGATTGGTTATTATTTTATCTAATCAGGATGGCTCCCACTGTTTTTATCAAATCTTCCTTCAAACCCTAAAAGGAAAGACTAGCCGGGATTAATTACACACTACAAGTTCGCCAATCTTTCAGCCAGGCCAGTGTCGGTACTTTGAGGGAGGTCCCCCGTGCTTTCGCACGAACCTAATTAATGTAAACCTCGTTTTCCCAGAGGCGTAACCTCGTTAACACCTTTCTAGACACCTACTTGATCGGCTAATTGTAATGTGTAAAACTCTCCCAGGAGTAACTCTTACTCGCAGCGGGTATCGGGATCCAACTATCTCATAGAAGGCATGCAATCTCATTGCAAATTTCAACACTTGAAATTCCCGATAATATTTTGCCCCAAACAATCTATGACCATGACAAGGTCAACAAACCATAGACCGTAAGTCAAGTTCAACCCGTCATTTCTTGATTGAATCAAACCCACCCGCACGACCCTTGACTAGGTCAACAAGGCCGTACGACTACCCTAACCCAATCTGCATCATATGCATAAGCAGATAAATACTGGTTAGCTACCGCACACTGCGCCTTGACAAGGTCAACAAACGCAGCACGAATACTAAACAGGACTTATCTAAAATGACGGAGGGCTACGACAGGTTTTTCTGAAAACCTATTGCGTAATGAACTTGATATCGTTGTAGGATCGAATGAATTTTGAAATGGAGTGTTTTTGAGGCTTTTCTAGTTTTGCTAAAGGGGTCACTCCCGGTGAAGGGATCGTCGGCCCTTTCCTCGTCGAATGAGGTGCGGGATATATCATATATATCACTGTCCAAAGCAAAAACTATAGAAGCAATCAAAAGACAAACCGAGTGTGTAGCATCTGCCAGTTATTGCTAAAGGAGTCACTCCCGGTGAAGGGATCTCGGTCCTTTCCTTATCGAATAAGGTGCAGGATATATCATATATACCGCTGTGCAAAGCAAGAACTGTAGCTACCTGTTTTATTTTTTTGAAATTCGATTCTACAACATCTTTAGGTTTCTTTTTCTTTCATTAATCATATTAATGAAGTCCTATCATTTAAGTTACCTAAGCATCACAGATAAATACGACGTACACTTATGCCATCCGCATTCGCCTCGATGTCCCCTCGTGCACCGTTAGGTTAGGTAACTAACGACAGAGCGGGGCAGGGCTAGCGCGGGTGTAAAACATAAGTAACGTCTATATAATATATCATATATACTATATACAACATTTATCACAGAACATATCACATGATCACATCACAGATATCGCAGCAGAAGAAACATATATGAAATATTGGATATACTAGGACGTCCGTGTTTTCAATACGAGCCAGTATAAAACACGGATTCCATGGTCGCGATGAATAGCCAATCCCATACCCTTAGACCCCTGCGAGAGCGGCAAGCAACCCTACTAATTCTAGAGTTAGGAGACCCGGACTCGACTCCTCGAGTTGGTCTCCCACTGGACTCCAGAACCCGGTTACCTGTGCCCTCCTCCTTGGGTCTATCCTAGTGCGGAAAAGTAAATAATATACATCAACGGTGACAACTTCCGCAACCTGGAAGTGCCCCAATAAAAGAATATTACATACAAGTTTTTACATGAATGAAAATGAAAAAACACTCGTCTCACATAAAAGAAACCCCGGCTATTCAAACACGACGATCCAATATAACATATCCAGCAACACATAATATCACATGTCATCAACGTAAGTAAACATGCGTATCCCAATTGTCGTTGACATATAGCAACGAAACCGGCGATATCACATATTACACTTACGGTCACAGAAAAGAAAGTGTAAAACTACAACAGTTGGAATCCGCAAACTCTTTAGATATCGCATGCCTAATCAAATGAATTCCTTAGACATCGCATGCCTAACAATTATAAACCCCGCATTTTAGTCTCATTATCGAAAACTCTTTTCAATATCAAGTCGGGCAATTCAACAAGATTCCCGACATCCTGATCGAATGCTCGTCGCAAACTTTAGTAGGCGGTCGCACCCCCGACGCCGTCGACGAAGTGCACCAAGGCGGAACACCGCTGCCGCGAGCACCCGAACTGATGCTTTCGGCGACGGGGTTCTCCTACAGTCACTTGGTCGAGGCTATGGGGTGAGGCTGTCTATTAAGTTTACCCGGGAGTATCCGTGTACGCTACGTGATTGCGACGGACTTTTGATCACATCAAAATTCCGTGGCAACCGATCAAGTGAGACTAAAGTGCTATGTTTATAACATTCATATCAGTTATCTCATAACTACTTGTGGATTCCAAATATTGTATCACATTCCGGGTAAATAGAAAATGTTAAACTTTCCGATCGAACAATCAAACACCCAAGTTTTCCCGAAACAGCTCAACACATGAAATAAGTTTAAAAACATCCACTTCATGCCTCAGTACCAACGGTCCAGCCGTAGAAGGGTCAAGCCAACACCTCACATGTGGCACGCCGTACTGCCCCAAACCCTAAGGTTCGAAGGGCAGTTCAAGACGGTAACATAATCGAGTTAAGGTTTGTTGTCTTCTAGAGGGTCCATCGCGTTACTTGCACTACTTAGAACATTCTTAAACTACGGAAAAATCCAACACTTGGAAATTTCCCGGCAGGGGAAAAAGTGGGTATTTATATCCGGTCGAACTTTTTAACATATTCTAAAATATCCGGAAAACACATAGACGAAGTTAAAGATTCCGATCGAATCATTAAGTCCCCAATAAAACCCTAGAAAACTCAACACTTGAGTGGAATTAAAAACTTCCCATAAAAAATTGCCAAGAAAGGACCTAAGAATAAATATATGAAATTTCAGGGACTAAGTCCAAATTTTGGCCACGGAACCGCCGCCAAACCCATGGTTTAGCCGCGGTTCCGCGGTCAAATTGTAGACTTAGTGGACCGTACTTCACAGTAATTCTTAGTTTTTCCTGCTTGTTTTTCTGAGAATTTTTAATTCACAAAAATCCACTGTTTTGAAAAATGTACAGAGAAGGGTTTTGTCGGGGTTTACGGGTTTGATCGGACTTCTAACTTCGTCTACACTTCGCCTAAAGCTCTAGCTAGGCTCTGATACCACTGTAAGGTTCCTAGGCACAGTAATGAGGTCTCACAAGGCATCAACCATGCCAATTTCAAAAATTTCCGGTGCCGAGAAACCCTAATGCGATCGTTGACTAGAGATTAGGCGAAACAAGCAACTAGTTAACAACTTAACTAAGAAGTGAACGGAAATACAACCTTTGTAGATCCGGTCCTCCACCTCCATAGCTCCGCGTTGACGTCCCTCCGCTGCGATCATCGGATCCCGGACTCTAGTAATGGTTTCGTCGAAGAAATGATCGGGCTAGATCGTCGACTTCGATGCCGAAGATGATCTACGTCGAGGCGACTCTAACTCGAGCTCCAACTTCACCAAGTCATGAAACTTATGAAGAAAACACCCTATACTACTTGTCAAGTGGTAGAGGATGAAGAAATAGGAAGTGGGTTCACTTTAGAATTGGATTTCTCACTCTTTTCATCAAGTCACCGTTGAAGGTTGCAAGCTTTCTTCTTCTTGAAGAAGAAGAAGAAGAAGAAAAAGAATATGATAAGAATTGTTCGAAAATAGAAAATAAGTCATTCTTATCATATTAGCAACCATGGTTAAGTGTAGAGAATAAACTAAGGTTAGGTGAATGGTTAGGTTTAGCATGAAACAAAAATGGTAGACTTTTTCAAAGCTTCATGAAGCTTCAACTATAGAACAAAGCAAGCCACCATTTCTCTTTTTGCCAAAATAAATAAATAAATAAATGAATAAATAAAAACCCTAACCATTTACTTAACCAAGGTTTAAATCAAACATACACCCAAGTTTGCATGTATCATCAAACATGATACAAACTTGTGCACAAAAATATATCACATATACAATGTGCACAAACAAGTGAGAAAAACATCTTAAGTGAACCAATATTAGTTATAAAAAGTAATATATCAAATATATAATTATACATTAAATCATTAAATCAACACTTGATTTAACGATCCGGTCATATCGCATATGACCGACTAATATCCAATGTATCGACTTATCGAATCAATCCTCGATTCTTTAACTAGGTTATATCGCATACAACCAATCGATACATTCAACGCGAGAATAAAATACGGTATCACATACACGTATTATTCTCGGTCCCGCACATATCTCATATGCGCTCCTATTTCGTTTCGCTTGAGCCAGGAAACCTCTGTGTAGGACTCTGAAGACTCGTCAATACGCCGGCAGCAGGTGATGATCATATCAAACACCCACAAGCCGCAAGTGGTCTGCTAAACGTAACGGCCACCTGGGTATTGAGCGATCAGAAGATCGACGAGCAAGCCCGCATACACTCCTGTGAATCCAACCAGCAACACTTACCGTACAGTCCGGTCTGATCGTCTGATATGTCGCATATCTCGCCTAGGGGTGGTAAACGTCAGACCCCAATAGCTCGATAAGTCGTGTCGATATGAGGTCTATAATATTTCAAGAAACTACAGGTAACACTTACCAGTAAATCTCAGCAACCCTGGCCAGGGATTTCCGGTTATAGCCAATCGAACACAGCGCAACATCAACTCTCTATACTGGGAGGGACGAATCCCCTCCTATCGCTCATTGCCTCCATGTGATTCAGGACTGTACCCAAAAACCACCGTTTTGCACGCCCTCTTGGACGTGGTAAGGTGGAAATCAAAGCACAGTGGGAATCACACAAGACTCTATGATGATCTCGGGTCAACAGACTACTCTGTACCAGTGTCACCAGAGAACTGCCATCTGACGTAAGGTATAATACCATCTGGGAGTTCTCGGCGAGTCCGTCCAGTGTACCCAGTCTCCACTGAGCACCCGTATATCATCTCTGATGTCAAACACCAATGGATATGAGATCATCCATCGCCCATCTGTATGGGTCGAGAAGGTATACGCTAGTCTACTCTGGTATATCGATGCCCCGTCTCGATACACCCACGACTAGGGACCTTGAAGGATGTACTTATAGACTACCATGTCCCCACTAGTATGATCCGCATCATAGTCCAGGTAGTCAAGTACACATCCTAAGGGCTTTACCAACATGTAACAGAGAGACAATCAGTGTACACGTTAAGGTAAAGAGCAACCAGATAGCATACTATCATGTCGAGCAAGAAAGTCCTCCCTATATATGTCCAAGCATCCACTACAATATACATCCTATGTATAGTAATGGCCTCTATGGTATACATATAACTAACATGCGGTTTATCACACATCCTTGGGATAGTAGAGCGGGATACAGAACTCCTCACGGAGAATTCGGTCTCGAAAGGAAATAAAAATACGATTTTTAAAGAATATGATATTTTAATAAATTAAATCATTTGAAATTTTTCATAAATCATAAATCCGTATATTTCTATGAAAAATAATTTTAAAAAAATATTATTAAAATGAAAAAAATTAAAATTATACAAAAATACCACCAAATTTCCAAAAATTATAGTTCTCACAAAAATACCATAAACTTTTAAAACTATGTTTTATCACTAAAATACCATTAAAACTAAAATACATTTTTATAAAAACTCATAATATTATAAATTACCCTCGAGATTTATTTTTAAAACAATATTATAACATTTTTCATAAAACCCCCTTGAGAAATGCAAACAATATAAATAACAAGAATAAATCTTTAAGGACCCTAAATTAATATAGGTTTAAGCGGTATCATTTCTCTTGAGCCCTAGAAAGCCGGAGAAAGTGAGTGCTTGCCTATTCAGGTTAAACAACACTGCAACTTAACGGAGTTATCAGTGGTAACCGTCTTGAAAAAAAACACAAATCCTGCTGTCCATGTGTTGGAGTTTCTTAGCACATCTACAAGGGTTTCATAGTGTATCAAGTATACAATTTTAAAAATATAGCGTGCTAATGAACTCAAACTTAGAATCGAACTAGAGGATTAGGGTATTACATCAAGCAAGCAAGCATAAACCTAAGTGATTATGGAGTACAACCTTTGTAGACCGGTCCATCATTTCAAATGCTCCATGTAGAAGTCCCTTCGCTCCAAGTAGTGGTGTTTCGGACTCTCCGTAGGCTCCACTAGTCGAAATGAACGAGCTTGCTTAATGACCTTCGAAACCAAAAATGATCTACTTTGAAGAGATTCAACTCAAGCTACATCTTCATTTATGTATGAATAAGTGAAGCAAACAACCTACACTATATGGCTAATATGGTATAGATTGATGAAGTAGAAATTTAGCTCACTTTAGAATATTTTTCCTCACTTTCTTTTTCACCTCAAGAAAATCAAGTAAAGAAAATTGAGATGAAGAAGATGAAGCATAACCTTAACCAAGGGTGATAAAATATCTAATATAAACTCTTGTAGAGACTTAACTAAGGCTAGGATAAGGTTAGGTTAAATAATATCTATAGTAAAACAAAAGTCAATGAAGTCAGGTCAAGGTTTTCATAAGCTTCTCCAAGCTTCACAACCATGCCTAATTTCCACCTCATTTTGGTTTTATCTAAATAATTAAAACCATACATTATCTTAACTTAAGTGTTAGTCTCATACACCCAAGTTCCATGTATCATCAAGCATGATACAATATTCTAAATACATTTAAATATGTGTGTGTGTGTGTGTGTGTGTGTGTGTGTGTGTGTGTGTGTGTGTGTTAGTTATATATAAATGTAAATGTAGAAAAGAAAATTCTTAAGTGAGCAATTATATTAGTTAATATATATTAATATATCATATATATATATATTAAATTATTAAATCAACATTTGATTTAATAATCCGGCCATATCACATATACCCGACCAATATCAAATCATTGAATCAACATTTGATTCAATAATCCGGTTATATCACATATAACCTATATCGCGAGATTAGAATACGATATCATATACAGGTATTTATCTCGGTCCCACACATATCACATATGTGCTCCTACTTCGTTTCGCTTGAGCCAGAAAATCTCTGTGTAGGACTCTAAAGACCCGTCAATACGCCGGCAGTAGGTGGTGATCATATCAGTCACCCACAAGCGGTCTGCTAAATGTAACGGCCACCCGGGTATTGAGCGATCAGAAGATCAACAAGCATGCCTGCTCATACTCCTGTGAATCCAACAAGTAACATTACCGTATAGTTCGGTCTCTTCGTCTGATATGTCGCATATCGAGTCTAGGGGGTGGTAAACATCAGACCCCAGTAACTTGATAAGTCATGCCGATGTGAGGTCTATAACGGTTTGAGAAACTACTGATAACACTTACCAGTAAATCTCAGCAACCTTGGCCAAGGATTTCCTGTTATGGCCAATCGAGCACAGCACAACATCAACTCCCAATACCGGGAGAGACGAAACCCCTCCTATCGCTCATTGCCTCCATGTGATTCGGGACTATACCCAAAAGCCACCGGTTTGCACGTTCTCTTGAACGTGGTATGGTGGAAATCAAAGCACAGTGGGAATCACACAAGACTCTATGACGATCTCGGGTCTACAGACTAACCTAACTAATGTCACCAGAGAACTGCTATCTGACGTTAGATATAATACCATCTAGAAGTTCTCGGCGAGTCCCGTTCGGTATACCCATTCTCTATTGAGCACCTGTGCACATCCTATGATGTCAAACACCAATGGTTGTGGGATCAACTATCGCCCCATACAGGGTCAAGAATCATATACACTAGTCTACACTGGAATATTGATGCCCCGTTTCGATACTCCCTCAACCAGGAAAAATTAAAGGATGTACTTATGGACTACCCTGGCCCCACTAGTATGATCTATATCATAGTCCTGGTAGTCAAGTCTACATCCTAAGGGCTTTATCAACATGTAACAGAGAGACAGTATAAAGATACATAAGCGTACATGTTAAGATAAAGTGCAACCAGATAGCATACTATCATGTCGAGCAAGAAAGTCCTCTTTATATATGTCCAAGTATCCACTATAATATTCAATCATGTACAACAATGGCCTCTAGGGCATACATATAACTAACAATCTCCCACTTGCACTAAGGCCAACTGTTGTAGTATCTCATACCCAACATCCCGAAGAGTCTCTCAAACTGTATCTGGCGTATGGCCTTGGTGAGTGGATCCGCTGTGTTATTCTTCGTGTCAACTCTCCTGACCTCGATCTCCCAGCGATCAACAATCTCCCGGATCAGGTGATACTGTCGAAGAATGTGTCTGGACTTCTGATGGGACCTGGGTTCCTTGGCAAAGCCACTGCTCCATTATTATCACAATACAAAGGTATTGGATACTCGATAAACGGAACCACACCAAGTTCAGTTATGAACTTCTTTATCCAGACAGCCTCCTTGGCGGCATCGTTGGCAGCGATGTATTCAACCTCCATCGTCGAGTCTGTCACGGTATCTTGCTTGGAACTCTTCCAACATACCGCCCCTCTATTGAGGGTGAAGACAAAGCCCAAGACCGACTTACTGTCGTCCCTATCACTCTGGAAGCTCGAATCGGTAAAGGACTCCACTTGGAGTTCACCGTTACCATACACCAAGAACATTTCTTTAGTCCTTCTCAAGTACTTAAGAATGTTCTTCACAGCTGTCCAGTGATTCTCCCCAGGATCTGATTGATAGCTGCTCACTACACCTAGTGAATAAGCTACATCTGGTATGGTACATAGCATCGCATACATGATAGAGCCTACTGCCGAAGTATAGGGTATCCCTTGCATGCGAGCCCTCTCCAAATCAGTCTTGAGAGACATCTCTTTGGAGAGAGTGATTCCAGAGATTGTGGGTAAACCACCACGCTTGGAATCTTCCATACTAAACCTCTTTAGTATGGTGTCAATGTACCTAGATTGGGACAATCCCAATATCCGTTTAGATCTATCTCTATAGATCTTAATCCCCAGAATGCAGGAGGCATCACCCAGATATTTCATGGAGAATCTATGTGATAAGAAGAGCTTGATCGAGTGCAGCATAGGAACATCATTTCCTATCAAGAGTATGCCATCCACGTACAATACGAGAAAGACAATCTTACTCTCTGCAACCTTCTTGTATATACAATGTTCATCTACGTTTTTGATGAAGTCAAACTCTTTGACTGCAACATCAAAACATATGTTCCAACTCCGCGATGCCTGCTTTAATACATAGATTGATTTAAGTAGCTTGCACACCTTTCCGCTGCACCCACTATCTACGAAGCCCTCTGGCTGAGTCATATACACGCTCTCTTCTAAATCACCATTTAGAAAAGCGGTCTTGACATCCATCTGCCAGATTTCGTAGTCATGGTATGCAATGATGGCAAGTAGGATCCGGATGGACTTAAGCATAGTCACTGGAGAAAATGTTTCATCATAATCTACACCTGGTCGTTGACGAAAACCCTTTGCTACAAGTCTAGCTTTGAAAGTCTCAACTTTTCTATCTACACCAAATTTCTTCTTGAAGATCCACTTGCTCCCAATGGGTTTTACCCCTTCAGGAGCATCTTCCAAAGTCTATACTTTGTTAGTGTATATGGACTCCACCTCAGATCGCATAGCATCCAGCCATTTCATAGAGTCACCACTCGTGATGGCCTGCTCGAAGCTAGTAAGGACATCATCTTCCATGATGTAATCCTCGCTCCCACCGTCTATGAGAAAACCGTAGTATCTCTCAGGCGGATGAGGAACCCTAGTAGATCGGCGGAGAGGCTGAGGTTCGTTGGGGACTATCGAATCCTCTGGTTCTGCTAAATCATGAGTCACAGTTTGTATAGCTGGAATTTCTTCCAGTTCTACCTCATGAACACTAATTTCTTTTTCAAGAAATTCTTTTTCTAAAAAGGTGGCATTCCGAGAAACAAACACCTTTTGTTTCTCGGTGTGGTAGAAGATATACCCTCACGAATGTTTGGGATATCCAACAAACTTTCACATAACAGATCTTGCCTCGAGTTTATTCGGATTTTGCTTTTTAACATAAGCCGGACAACCCCACATCTTAATAAAATTAAGATATGGTCTTTTCCCCTCCCATATCTCATATGGAGTGGTAGACACTGATTTACTCGGAACCCTATTTAATAGGTATACAGCTGTCTCAAGCGCATAACTCCAAAAGGAGATAGGTAACTCAGCAGTACTCATCATAGAGCGCACCATATCTAATAGGGTGCGATTCCTGCGCTCCGATACACCGTTGTGCCGTGGTGTATATGGAGGAGTAAGCTGAGAGAGAATCCCATTCTCTTTTAAATAGTCCAGGAACTCCGTGCTTAAGTATTCTCCTCCCCGATCAGATCGAAGGCTTTTAAAAATTTTTCTCGTTTGTTTCTCTACTTCGCATTTATATTCCTTGAATTTCTCAAAAGCTTCAGACTTGTGTTTCAACAGGAACACATGTCCGAATCTTGAGAGATCGTCGGTGAATGTAATGAAGTACGAGAAACCGTTTCTGGCATGTGTAGACATAGGACCGCATACATCACTATGTATCAGTCCCAAGAGTTCAGTAGCTCTTTCTCCGTGTCCAGTAAACGGAGTTTTGGTCATTTTTCCTTTGAGACATGACTGGCAAGTTTCATAAGTTGAAAGTTCAAACGGATTTAAATATCCATCCTTATGTAATTTAGCTAGCCGTGTCGCATTGATATGACCTAGTCTACAATGCCACAAGAAGGATTCATTCATTTCTGATCTTTTCCTCTTGTGTTTGTTCTGTACATTAAGAACTGTGATTTGATTCAGAACGTATAATCCGTTACATAGCGCACCAAACCCAATCAACACTTGATTTAGGAAAATGTTCATAATATTTTTCTCTACCACAAAGTTATATCCTTCTTTATCTAATAAAGAGATTGATATTAAATTGCACATCATAGATGGTACATAGTAACAGTCGTTCAAGATCAATGTATTACCGTTTGGCAATACTAGGTGATATTCGCCAACTGCTTTGGCTGCAACAGTTGCACCATTCCCAACTTTTATGGAATGTTCACCTTTTCCCAGTTCTCTACCTCTTCTAAGCCCTTATAATATATTACATATATGGGATCCTGATCCGGTATCTAATACTCAGAACGTAGAGTGTACCGAGAAACAGTTCTCGGTAACGAACACACCCGAAGAAGACGCATCAATATGCTCATTCCTCGTTTGGGTGGCTTGGGAATCCTGGTATTCCCCTATTTGCTGCTCAGTCTTATAACAGTTATAATGAAGAGCGGAACCAACGTCCCCCAGCTCAGTATAATAAGCAGGTTCGGTCAATACATCCATATTATTATCTTGATTAAGGCATGTTAAGGTCGCTACCTGGGGAGAGAGAGAAGAAAAACACTTTTGCGTATGCTCTTACAAGATTAGATTTGGTTATTATCTTATCTAATCAGGATAGCACCCACTGCTTTTTATCAAATCTTCCTTCAAACCCTAAAAGGTAAGACTAGCCGGGATTAATTACACCATACAAGTTCGCTAACCGGTCAGCCAGGCCAGTGTCGGTACTTTGAGGGAGGTTCCCCATGCTTTCACACGGACTTAATTAAAATAAACCTCATTTTCCCAAGGGCATAACCCCATTGACACCTTTCTAAACACCTAGTGGGTTAGCTAATTGTATAGTGCAAAACTCTCCCAGGAGTAATTCTTACTCGCAGCGGGTATCGGGATCCAACTATCTCATAGAAGGTATGCAACCTCATTGCAAATTTCAACACTTGAAATTCCCGATAATATTTTCCCTTAACGTCCTATGACCTTGACAGAGGCCAACAAACCATAGGATACTAGTCAAGTTCAACCCGTACATTTCTTGATTGAATTAAACCCACCCGCACGACCCTTGACGGAGGCCAACAAAGTCGCACGACTACCTTAATCCAATCGCATCACATGCTAGCAAATAATTGCTAATCATCTACCGCACACTACGTCTTGACGGAGGCCAACAAATGTAGCACGGATACTAAATAGCACCTAAATGAAATGACGGAGGGCTACGACAGGTTTTTAAGAAAATCTTTTGTGTAATGAACTTGATACCGTTGCAGAATCTTGTGATTTTGAAAATGTATGTTTTTGAGGCTTTTACCAGTTTTGCTATAGAGTTCATTCTCGGTGAAGGGATCTCGGCTCTTTCCTTATCGAATAAGGTGCTGGATATTTTACAAGGAATACCACTAGGCAAAGCAAAAACTAGAATAACAATCAAAAAACAAAACCGTATTGGTTGTAGCATCTGCTAGCTTTTGCTAAAGAGGTCACTCCCGGTGAAGGGATCTCGGTTCTTTCCTAATCGAATAAGGTGCTGGATATTCTACAAAGAATACCACTATGCAAAGCAAAAACTAGAGCTACCCTTTTTAAAAATTTGATTTCACAACATCTTTAGGTTTCTTTGATTTTCATTAATCTCATTAATGAAGTCCCATTATATATGATTCCTAAGCATCATAGATAACGAAACGAAAATACAACGTACGCTTATGCCATCCGCATTCGCCACTTTGTCCCGTTATGCACCGTTAGGTTACTTAACTAACGGCATAGCGGGACGGGACTAGCGCGGATGCAAAACATAAGCAGCGTCTATTATATATCATATATATAATAATAAAACATTCGTCTTAGGCAGTAATATGATCTCATCACAGAACATTGCAGCAGAAGTCAACATATGAAATATTGGATATACCAGGATTTCCATGTTTTAAATCAAGCCAGTAAAAAAAACACGGACTCCACGTTCGTGATGAATAGCCAAACCCACATCCCTAAACCCCTACGAGAGCGGCAAGTAACCCTGCCAATTCTATGGTTAGGAGATCCGGTCTCTACTCCTCGAGATGGTCTCCTACTGGACCCTAGAACCCGGTTACTTGTGCTCCCCATCTTGGGTCTATTCTAATGCGGAAAAGTAAATAATATACATCAATGGTGACATCATCCTCAACCCGGAAGTGTCCCAATAAAAGAATATTACATACAATGAATTTTACATGAATAAAAAGAAAAACTCTCATCTCACATAAACCCCCCCGGCCATTCAATCACGACGATCCAATATATCATATCAGAGCAACACATAACAACACATGTTATCAACGTAAGTAAATATGCGTATCCCAATTGTCATTGACGTATAGCAACAAAACCGGCGATACACCACATATTACACTTACGGTCCCAGAATAGAAATGTGAACTACAATAATTAGAATCCACAATCATCCTTAGACATCATAAACCCGAAATATCACATACTTTGGATTTCATACCTAACACAGTAAATTCCTTAGACATTATAAACCCGGAACATCACATATTCCAAATTTCATGCCTGACAATATAAACCCCGCATTTTAGTCTCGTCTTGAAAACGCTTTTCAATTATTAGTCGGGTAATTCAACAGGATTTCTGATAACATGATCGAATGCGCGTCGGAAACATTAGTAGACAGCCGCACCCCCGATGCCGTCGACGAAGTGCACTTAGGCGGAACACCGTGGCCGTGAGCACCCGCACGGATGCTTTTGGCAACGGGGTTCTCCTATAGTCACTTGGTCGGGACGTTGGGGCGTGGCTATCTAGTAATGTTACCCGGCGAGCATCCGCATACGCTACGCGATTGCGACGAAGTTTTGATCCAAATCGAAACTTCGTGGCAACCGATGACTCGAGACTAAATTGCTAGATTTATAAGATATAATCCAGTTTTCACAAAACTTATAATTGTGGATTCCAAATATTGTATCACAAATCATATATAGCTAGGCAACGTTAAACATTTCGATCGAATCAACGAATTCCCAAAATTCCGAGAAAACTCAACATTTGAGCACAGTTAAAAAATACCCAGAACATGCCACAGTACCTATGGACCAACCGTTGAAGTGCCAACCCAAGCCTCACACTTGGCGCCGCGGAAACACCGCAAATACCAATATTTGGCCGCGGTTCCGCGGTCAAGTAATCGAGTTAGGGTTTCATTCTTCAAGAGGGTCTATAGAATTACCTCCATGATTTTTTGAATATTTTTAATCTCATAAATTCCAATGTTTGGAAAAATTTCCAGAGAGCATGGGAAATTAGGGTTTTCGGTGTTCGTTCGGACTTCTAACTTCGCCTAGACGACGCCTAATGCTCTAGCCTGGCTCTGATACCATATTGGAGTTTCTTAGCACATCTACAAGGGTTTCATGGTGTATCAAGTATACAATTTTAAAAATATAGTGTGCTAATGAATTCAAACTTAGAATCAAACTAGAGGATTAGGGTATTACATCAAGTAAGCAAGCATAAACCTAAGAGATTATAGAGTACAACCGCTGTAGACCGGTCCATCACTTCAAATGCTCCGTGTAGAAATCCCTTCGCTCCAAGTAGTGGTGTTCCGGACTTTCCGTAGGCACCACTAGTCGAAATGAACGAGCTTGTTTAATGATCTTCGAAGCCAAAGATGATCTACTTTGAGAAGACTGAACTCAAGCTATCTCTTCACTTATTTATGAATAAGTGAAGCAAACAATCTACACTATATGGCTAATATGGTATAGATTGATGAAGTAGAAATTTAGCCCACTTTAGAATATTTTTCCTCACTTTCTTTTTCATCTCAAGAAAATCAAGTAAAGAAAATTGAGATGAAGAAGATGAAGCATAACCTTAACCAAGGGTGAGAAAATATCTAATATAAACTCTTGTAGAGACTTAACTAAGGCTAGGATAAGGTTAGGTTAAATAATATCTAGAGTAAAACAAAAGTCAATGGAGTTAGGTCAAGGTTTCCACAAGTTTCTCTAAGCTTCACAACTATGCCTAATTTCCACCTCATTTTGGTTTTATCTAAATAATTAAAACCATACATTATCTTAACTTAAGTGTTAGTCTCATACACCCAAGTTCCATGTATCATCAAGTATGATACAATATTCTAAATGCATTTAAATATATATATATATATATATATCATATATATACATATGCGTTAAATGTAAATGTAGAAAAGAAAATTCTTAAGTGAGCAAATATATTAGTTAATATATATTAATATATCAAATATATATATATATATATATATATATATAAAATTATTAAATCAACATTTGATTTAATATTCCGGCTATATCACATATACCCGACCAATATCAAATCATCGAATCAACATTTGATTCAATAATCCGGTTATATCATATATAACCTATATCGTGAGATTAGAATACGGTATTATATACACGTATTTATCTCGGTCCCGTACATATCACATATGTTCTCCAACTTCATTTCGCTTGAGCCAGAAAACTTCTATGTAGGACTCTAAAGACTCGTCAATACGCCGGCAGTAGGTGGTGATCATATCAGTCACCCACAAGCCGCAAGCGGTCTGCTAAACGTAACGGACACCCGGGTATTGAGCGATCAGAAGATCAACAAGCATGCCTGCTCATACTCCTGTGAATCTAACAAGTAACACTACTGTACAGTCCAGTATCTTCGTCTGATATGTCGCATATCGAGTCTAGGGGTGGTAAACGTCAGACCTCAGTAACTTGATAAGTCATGCCGATGTGAGGTCCATAACGGTTCGAGAAACTACTGATAACACTTACCAGTAAATCTCAGCAACCCTGGCCAGGGATTTCCTGTTATGGCCAATCGAGCACAGCGCAACAGCAACCCCCAATACCGGGAGAGATGAAACCCCTCCTATCGCTCATTGCCTCCATGTGATTCGGGACTGTACCCAAAAGCCACCGATTTGCACATTCTCTTGAACGTGGTATGATGGAAATCAAAGCACAGTGGGAATTACACAAGACTCTATAACGATCTCGGGTCTACAGACTAACCTGTACCAGTGTCACCAGAGAACTGCTATCTGACGTTAGGTATAATACCATCTAGGAGTTCTCGGCGAGTCCTGTTCGGTGTACCCATTCTTTAATGAGCACCTGTGCACATTCTCTGATGTCAAACACCAATAGTTGTGGGATCAACCATCGCCCTATACAGGGTCAAGAATCATACACACCAGTCTACATTGGAATATCGATACCCTGTTTCGATACTCCCTCGACTAGGAACAATTAAAGGATGTACTTGTGGACTACCCTGGCCCCACTAGTATGATCAACATCATAGTCCTGGTAGTCAAGTCCACATCCTAAGGGCTTTATCAACATGTAACAGAGAGACAGTATAAAGATACATAAGCATACATGTTAAGATAAAGTGCAACCAGATAGCATACTATCATGTCGAGCAAGAAAGTCCTCTTTATATATGTCCAAGCATCCACTATAATATACAATCATGTACAACAATGGCCTCTAGAGCATACATATAACTAATACCATGTGGAGCGGTTGTCCGATTATTCCCGAACTTAAGAATTTCAAAAGCTAAATCCATTCATAAGATATTGACTATAACTTAAATACACACTCAAACTTGTTGTAAACTCATACTCGAATCCCACTCAAACCCAAACTTGAACACTTGATCTTGAATTTGAATATCTGAACTTGAACTTGAATATCCAAACTTGAACTTGAATACTTGACTTGACTTGATCGAATTATGAATATACCTTGATATGAATACCTGAACATATGATTACAACTTGAACATGAACTTGTACTTTTATATTCATGGATTCGGCCAAGACTTGTAAACTTGAACTATACACTACAATACATGGGGATAAGTGGTAGATTGATATGGAACGTATATCGTGGTACCAGAGGTCACTTTAAAAGACACCTGCATGAATTCATGTGCCGTTGTCTCGTGGGTTATGATGGAGACTTGTGCTATATGTTACCATAGTCCACGGGGTAAGTTGGACTCCTCTCGTATACATGAATACCTTTTTTTTTATCAAAGTACAAACGACTACGTTAGAATAGCTATCTTATACACGTAAATGATCATGCTTAGATACTCCCATATTGTAACATCTCTGCTTCCTAAATACCTAATAAAAGTGTTTTACAAATTTTTCTTGTGTCAAATAATTATTTTAACACTTCCATTTATAGAAAACACATTATAAACATTTTTCTATAATTAAAATCAATTAATATAATTTTTAATAATTTAAATTGAATTTTTAGAAAAAGACAAGATTCATGAGATAATTTTAAAATAGTAAATGATAACTATTTTTGAAAAAAATTTGGTTACAAATGAAAGAAAACAACAAAATATATTTTCTAGAATTTTCCCTATTTTTTCTAATATTTTAAACTATTTTTATAATTTTTATAACCCAAAAACCAATTTTTAAAATAAAAAAAGAAATTAAAATAAATAAAAATAAGGCAGCCCATAATTTTCACATGGGTTTCCTTGGGCAGCCCATGTGTCTTGTGTGGGTTGAAAATTAAGGAAGTGGGTCGCGGTGTTTAATATTAATTCATTCATATTAAACCTTTTCAAAACCTTATAAATACCCCTTACTCACTTATTTTTATCACAAGCTACACATCACAAAATTTTGAAAAAAAATAACTTCTACTTTGTTTTTTCGATGCCGACGCGTTGGTGCAAGCCATTCATCATTTTTTTTCTAACTTAGGAGATATTCTCATTTCCATGCAACCCGACGTTTCCCGAAATCCATTTTCCTCATCCGTTTAAGGTAAATTTCCTCCATTCTTCTTCTATTTTTGAACCTCTTCTATTGCTATATCGTTGAATTAGTCTCATGCTTTTAAGTAAGTCCTTTCTTTTTTCCCTCCTCTTTATCGTTTCATCTCAAATAATCCTGAAAACGAATATCGATAAAAGTGGAGTTAGCCTTTTTAACAATTTTTTAAAAACAATTTTGTCACACTTGTTATGCTAAATAAATTACGCTAATTTTATTAACAACCACCTTAATATAATATTCATCTCTTTAACTTTGAAAGTGTTAGAGTTTCATGTTAAATAAAATATACATCGAATTTTACGCGAAAATACCATGAACTTTACATGCACCCTTTATCGTTATCATGACATAAACCTTTATAAAACTCATGGGGTAATGACCTACCCCACTCACATACACAATAGTTTCATAACACGATACCTTGGCTACATATTTTACTCTAAAGAAAACAATTTCAAGAAAATACCACCGTCTTTTAAAACTACTTTTATGAATCACTATTTTAACACCTTTGCAATTACGCCTCCACAACCCTTGTTAGGGACCTGTTTGTTGATGGTGTGGGTTATCACACGTCCTTAGGATAGTAGAGTGAGATGCAGAATTTCTCACGGAGAATTCGGTCTCGAAAGGAATAAAATACAATTTTAAAGAAATACGACTTTTAAAACAAATTAAATCATTAGAAAATTATATAAATCATAAATCTGTATTTATATATGAAAACAAATTTTGAAAAACTATATTTTTAAATGACAAATTAAAGTTACACAAAAATACCATCAAGTTTCTAAAAGATAGATTTTTCATTAAAATACCATAAACTTTAAAAGTTAGATTTTTCACACTAAAATACCACAAAATATAAAGTATATTTTTATACAAAAATCTTGACTTTTTAAATAACATATTTTTATTAAAAACTTATTTGAGTCTTTAGGACGAATTGAAAACCCTCAAGAATTTTAGAATGACATTTTCACTAAAATACCCTAGAAAATCAATATACTAGTTTATGTTACGTATTTAAGTTGCAGATTGGTATGAGTGGTATCTTCTATTGTCAGTTGTCTCGGAGTTGCCGGAGACAATGATGTACTACTTGCCTCTCCCTAAATATAGATCGTAATCTTAGGGTGGAATTTATTAATGGCAATCGTTTTTTAAAAAGACATAAATCCTGCCGTCCATATGCAACGGTTGTCGATATTTTCCAAACTCAAGAAATTCATAAGAGTAAATCTATTAATAAGATATGACTATAACCTGAATACAAACTCAAACTTGATTTGAACTCGAACTCGAATCCAAACTCGAACCTAATCATGAACTTGAACACTTGAACTTGAACTTGAACACTTGACTTGACTTGACCGAACCATGAATATAACTTGACATGAATACCTTAATACAACTTGAACCTGAACTTGTATTCTTATATTCATGGATTCGGCCAAGACCTGCAAACTTGAACTATACAATAAAATACACGAGGATAAGGGGTGGGTTGGTAAGGAATGTTTTTCGTGGAATGAGAGGTCACTTTAAAAGACACCTCTTGAATATCTTGTGCCATTATTCTGTGGGTTATGACAGAGCCTTGTACTCTCTTGCACCTTTGGTCCTCGGGGTAAGCTGGACTACTCTCATATACACGCTTAATTTTCTTATCAAACTACAAACAATTACGTTAGAATAGAATAACCATATTCATATACTTTATCATACTTAAGATACTTTAACATACTCATATCCAATTAACTCATTTTACCTGTTCACTACTACATTAGATTCATGTTCTTCTTATATGCTTTTTATCACACTATACCTCCATACTCTTTTGGGGACTTACCGAGCGCTAGTTCGCTGACGACATTCCTCTATGTTTTTTTTTCTTGAAATGTCCGTCAAGAAGACCGGATTCTGAAGAGATCGAGCCCAGCCAAGACGATTTCGATCAACTCACCACTCAGCCGATTACTAGTTCCATTTCTGCAGTTATTATCTGTATGCCATTGTTTAGGCATCTTTTTCAGTATTCGTACTTTTGTTTTAGACATTTTTATTTGAATTATGAATGTAAACAAAGTTGTTGTTGAAGTTGTTAATTTTGCATATTGTTATATTGCTTATATTACGCTTAGCGTATTTATTCCGGGAAATGACCTTCTCGAAATAAATATGTTGCGGGCCTTATGACTTGCTGTTACCATCTTCCGGGAAGCGGGGCGTGACAGGTTTTATTGATGGCCCATGCAGGTTAGTTCTACATGAAGTCTTAAGTAATATATCATAAGAATTATAAGATTCATCAACTTTACATTTCTTGCATTTCAATGCATTGATCTATCCTAATCCTTCGTGTCTATTAAGGTGATGGATTCTCCCAACAACACCAGCACCAACGTCACTGGTAGTACACCACCACATACCCTACCACTTCCACCTACTGCTACATCTCCCATCAATGAGCAGATGGTACTTCTTGAAGCCATCAAGAGTCTTCTGGAGGGCCAGCAGCAGACTGCTATCCGTTTGAACCTTTCCGAAGCTAAGGCACCAGGTGTGAAATAATTTCGGGCGTTGCGCTTAAAGAACTTTTCAGGGAAAGAGAGCCCCCTAGAGGCTGAAAAGTGGGCCCAAAGTATCGAGGACGATCTTGCAACAGCACAAGTGCTAGACATAACTTGGGTTCGTGCTACAAAGCTTCAGCTCACGGACAATGCACGAGTCTTGTGGAAGACTGAGAAGAGCCGTCTTGCACAGCCAATACAGTGGAAGACGTTTCGCGATATTTTCGATGCTAAATACTTCCCAGAGACTGTCCGATTTGATTTGGAACAACAATTCATCCACTTACAACAAGTCTATGTGGATAAAATCGGTGGATGAATATGATGCCGAATTCATTATGCTTAGCAGGTTCGTGGCACACTTAATCCCTATTGATGAGATTCGGGTTAGATGATTCCAACAGCGGCATTAGCCACAGGAGACTATTCGACCCATGAACTCGCTCTAAAGGGAGCATGCCGCTATGATGATGTGGTCAAGAAGAAGGGAAAGCTGCAATTGGCCGAAATCAGACGCCCTGCTACCCAAATCACCGAAGGAGCCTCTTCAAGGCTAGCTTTTGCACCCAAGAGTCTAGAAGGATTATTTAACAAAGCCAGTCCAGATTTCTGTTTCTACTGCAAGAAAACCGGACACTTGGTGAAAGACCGCGGGCGTGCAAATGTCCCGTGTTTAGCTTGTGGAGCATCTAACCATGAACAGGGAGTATGCCCATGTTACCGTGGTGGCACAGTTCCTACACAAAGACCCACTATACAAGCACCATAAAGGACAGCTATTCAGGCACCTGCACTCCGCCTAGCTCTTCCTGCACCAGCTCGACATGAACCGCCAGCGCCGCCTCAGTGACAGTACCATCAGGCATAGAGAAACACGCCTCAAGGACAGAGGAATGTGCCTCAGGCAAGGATGAATGTGCCGAGGCATCAGGCTTTTACAATGTCAGTCGAAGAGGCCGAAACCACAGGACAAGTCATCATCGGTAATTTCTTCCCAACCTTTCAGCCTTTCAATATTGGTACATCGTTGTCTTTTCCTATACCTAAACGCAACCTTATACAACTTAGGTACTATACTAGTAGCCACCCTTCCCGCACTCGCACTTTTCAATACTAGAGCTTTCCATTGCTTCATGTCACAACAGTTCGTGAGAACGCATGTGATCCTTGTTAAGACACTCGTTTCAAGCTAGAATGTCAGTTCGAGGAATGGAGTTTTGAAGGCAACTTTGGGATATGATCAGTGCCCAATTGTAGTTTGCGGCCGAGAATTCTACGCAAATTTCAAAGTGCTGGACATACCTAATTTCGATGTTTTGTTGGGAATGGATTGGCTGGGAGTATTTTATACTACCATCGACTGCCGTAAAAGGAGGGTAGTTTTTGAGATACCAGATCATCCAGTCTTCTATTTCAAAAGTGGAGCCAGAATCTTGGAGCCAGGAAGCTATCGGGCCAGACCGAAGACCGTAGAAGTGTCCTCTCTACAAACTAAAGGAGAAAAGCCTGAAGTTGTTCGAGAGTTCGAGCATGTTTTCCCTAAAGATATATTAGGTTTTCCTCCCGATTGAGCTCTTGAATTTAGTATTGATTTACAACCCGGTGCACAACCCGTAATAAAAGCTCCATATCACTTAAGTCCGGAAGGATTGAAAGAACTCTGTATCCAGTTAAATGAACTTCTAAAGAAAGATTGGATCAGATCCAGTACCTCAAGTTGGGGATCTCCGGTGTTGCTAGTGAAGAAGAAGGAAGGTATTTACCAGATGTATGTTGATTATCGAGCGCTGAACAAGGTAACTATTAAGAACAAGTATCCGCTACCACGCATCGATGACTTTTTTGATCAGCTGAGTGGATCCTGTGTCTTCTCCAAGTTAGATCTCCGTTCGGACTATCATCAAGTGAAAGTCAAGGAGTCCAACATTACAAAGACGGCATTCAGGACCCGATATGGACATTATGAATATCTGGTAATGCCATTCGGAGTAACCAATGCACCAGCTATATTTATGAACCTGATTAACCAAATCTTTCACGAGTACTTAGACAAATTTGTTGTCATCTTCATAGATGACATCTTGGTCTATTCGAAGACACGGAAAGAACACGCCGATCACCCATGTATAGTTTTGGAGACGTTAGGACTGCATCAACTCTACGCCAAGTATAGCAAGTGTGAGTTTTGATTGGACAAAGTCAGTTTTCTAAGGCGCATCGTATCAGGAGAAGGTATTTCAGCAGACCCCACTAAGGTGTCAGCTGTTAGAGAATGGCCGACATTAAAGTCAGTCAAGGACATCAGAAGTTTCTTGGGCCTAGCTGGGTACTAATTGACGATTCATTGAAGGATTCTCGAAAATTGCAGCACCCTTGACCAAGCTTACTCGTAAGGATGAAGCCTTCGTGTGGTCGGAAGCAAGTGAAAAAGCTTTTGTGGAGCTGAAGATAGGGCTAACTTCTGCACTTGTTCTTACCATACTAGATAGATCTGGTGGTTTTGAAGTTCACTGTGATGCCTCAGGGAAAGGATTGGGATGTGTACTACATCAACGTGGCAAAGTTGTATCTTTTGCTTCAAGGCAGTTAAAAACGCACGAGCGCAATTATCCTACCCATGATCTAGAATTGGCAGCGGTTATCTTCGCTCTCAAGATCTGGCGGCATTATTTGTTGGGTGAGCGAGTTAATATCTACACAGACCATAAGAGTCTGAAATATGTATTTACTCAAAAGGGACTTAACATAAGACAAAGAAGATGGCTAGAACTCATGGCAGACTTTGACATCAACCTTCAGTACCATCCAGGGAAGGTAAACGTAGTTCCAGATGCCTTGAGTCGCCAGCCGTCCGTAATGAATCTCACCCCACAGTGGAAGTTGTAGCAGGAGCTTCACGGATTGAAGATTGAAGTAATTATACCAGGCATTACATCATCCTTGCTGAATCTACAGATTCAGTCCACACTTGTAGATCAAATAAAAGCAGCTTAAGCAGGCGATGTCAAGTTGCGGAATATCAGAGAACAAGTAGAGAGTGGATTTTGATCTAATTTCATCATCTACGAGGATAGATCCTTACGGTATGGGAGCCGTTATGCACGCCAGTCGGCCCTGTTCGAGAAGAGTTGATGAAAGAAGCCCACAGATCTCCATATCCGGTACACCCCGGCGGCACAAAGATGTACAAGGATCTAAAGCAGCATTACTGGTGGCATGAAATGAAGCGAAAAGTAGCTCGGAGCGTAGCTAAGTGCTTAGTCTGTCAGCAAGTGAAGACTGAGTATCACAGAATTGAGTGTAGCTAAGTGCTTAGTCTATCAGCAAGTGAAGGTTGAGCATCACAGAACTGCTGATCTACTTCAACCGTTACCTATCCCAAAATGAAAATGGCAACACATTACCATGGTCTTCGTAACTGTACTCTCTCGCAACACGAAGGATAATGACGCAGTTTGGGTTATTGTGGATCGACTCATTAAGTCGGCTCACTTTATTCCATTCTGAGTTGGCCTGTCAACTGAAGTTTTGGCAAGGAAGTACATGGAGGTAAATAAAATCTAAAGTAAGATTAAGCCTTCAGACTATACATACTTGTTTTAATACTCATGAATTATGCAGGAGATCGTGAGACTTCATGGAGTGCCAGTTTGCATCGTCTCCGACCGTGACATCAGATTTCGATCTCAATTTTGGCAAAGTCTCTAAGCTAGCCTGGGCATGAGTCTGAGTTTCAACACTGCATACCATCCCTAAACCGACGGACAATATGAACGGACAATTCAGATCCTAGAGGACATGCTAAGGGCTTGTATGCTTGATTTCGGAGGATCGTGGGAAGATCATGCCATGCCCCGCTTCCTAAAATACGTAAATACTGCATGTGACAGAATCAACCATGCTACCTATGGCTAGGAAAAATCCCTCCATAGTCACATTATGGCTGTCAATCAGATATCAAGAACAGTAAATAAAATCTAAATAACACATGTCTATTTGCCATAGTAAATAAAAGTCAAGAAATGTATATAGTGGAAACGAATAAAGATCCAATAAATAATAATATCGGAATCAAGTCCTTCATAGGATCACACCGATAAAATACTACGGAAACAAAATAAACGAAACATCTCTAAAACTAATCATCTAGCTCCTCATTGTTCGGCTTGCTTGTTAAAATACTCCTGATCTTCCTGCTACAAGGTTTGTTAAAATACTCCTGATCTTCCTGCTACAAGGTCAAAGGAACTGGACCATGCAAAACCCAGACGTCAGTGAGTCATAAATATCAAAATAATATTAATAATCAGGATGAGATTCTATGATTAAACGTGAGTGTAAGTAGTAAACACATGTATAAAAGAGTGAGCTATATGTATATGATGTGCGTCTTAAAGTCTATGTTTCTAGATTATCTATTTTACAGGTCTTTGAAATCAATTAATGGAATCGTCGATGTAACTTGATAGTATCCCGTGCGTGCCCGAGACCACGGTCAAGGCTCTCGGGGCTGAATCCGAGACGTGCCGCTAAGCGGTAAAAACATGGTATCATGTACAGACAAATGATGTCAGCATCATCATTCCGGGGCCGAAGCCTGTATCGACTGATCAGTCTCTAAAAAGTATCGAACTGTTAAGTTACAAGTCAGGTTTTATTATTGATTTCCCCTTACCCTCAGGTTTTGTGTCCAAGTCATGTATTGATGATATAAATCTAATGCCAACACAGGATCGAGCAGGTACAAGTCTTGTCTATTTAGACAACAAGTCACGTCCGTCAGGACAACAAGTCAGGATTGTCGGCATTAGTAATAATCCAAGTACAGGTCTAGTAATGTCTTGTGTATAAGTCAGGCAATGTATATTAAACAAAATAGATACCAGAAGGAAAACCGTAACCGATATCTAAATATGGTAACCATGACTAACGCCCATGATGTTTATGTATCCATCTGTAATAACAGTTTTACGTCTGTTACCAAGTATATTGCAATCTAGATAATGATTACTGAACTGATATAATATTATAATAATATTGTGGTGAACCGGCATGCAACTAGATAAAACCATTATTGGTATGGATATAGACTGATACTATAAAACTGTAAATTGATAATTTTTTCTGAACATTAAAATACATGTACTACAATTAATCATATAAATGTAAACAAAGTAGCATGCTGCGAGTTTATAACTTGCCTGATCGAAATCTCACGGCGAATATACAGATATCACGTTCCGAACACCGAATAACGTCACGATGCAAAACCTACGTACGTAGGACTTGACCTGAACTGAGTAACTGCGTGACGTGGTGACTGGAGTAGTCGACGACGGTGACTGGGGTCGTCTAGATCGTCGGTGACGTGAGCAACTCCGGTGAACACCAATTGGAGACCGAGAAAAGAGAGAAGAAGAAGAAGATGGGGTTGCTGGGTTCTAGGGTTTAATGTGGACGGGGAGGATAAGGGAGATGGTCGGCGATGTGGTTGAAGGGACGAGGAGGCTGGGTTGGTCGGCGGTAAGGGAGAGAGAGAAGGAAAGAAGTAGAAGTCAGGGATGAGGGCTCTGGGTCTCGTCGGGGCGAGGAGAGGAGGTAGTGTGGGTGCTCCGGTGATGCTGATGAGAAGGGGAAGGTGATGGAGGTGGTCGGGTCAGGCAGCGAGGTTGATAGGGGAAGGAGGTGGGTTCTCGGCTTGGGGTCGGCTCGGGTGAGCTTTCAGGGAAGGAGAAGGAGGAGAAGGAGGTGTTGCCGGTGGTGGTGATGAGGAGGTAAGGATGAAGAAGTTGGGACGGCGATTCGGCGCGGGTTAGAGTTCGGCGTGAGAGAGGGAGCACGAGAGGAGAGAGATGAAGACGGGGGCGGGGGAGAGAGAGTTATATAATAATAATTATATTATATATATATATATATGTATGTGTGTGTGTGTATATATATAAATATAGGGAGAGAGAGAGTTTATATTAATAATTTTGTTTAATATAATATTATATATATATAACAGTTATAGGTATAGGAATATATACTATATATATTGTAGGATTTTACAGATAATACCAGATCATTCCAAATATTACCCGTATCTATGCAAAAATATAGATTTTAGATATAAAGAATATACGTAAGAATTTTAACTATAATGCAAATGTCTATAATTAAAATCCTATACCTGCACTAAAATCTACGTAAATACCTGTGAAGATTTTAAATTATTTGCTGTTTATCTCTTAGGATATGGACATGATATATAGGTGCAACAACCTGATATGGGGTGATTTTCCATGTAAGGCTAGATAGCAAAAGGATTTCATTTGTTTATATCTTGTATTATAAAGAGATATGTGAGTTTAAAAATATTATATATATATATATTCTTGATTTGTATGGATACACTGTACTAGCAAATATTTGATATAAGCTCGCACCTTATTGGGTTACGAACATGCGGGTCGGGTCGGATAATGACCACAGTTACTAATTGCATTATTCGCAACCCAATAGCAACAATAGTAAAGAATTTTACCGCAAAATTTAAAATACCAAAATATATAGTATAAAAGTACTAGGGTGTTACATTATACCCAACTACAAAAGAATTTCGTCTTCGAAATTGACGGAACAGGGAAACGATAAAAGAAAGAAATGCGGATCTAAATAAAGAGGTGTGGAAACTTCTGTCGAATCTCATCTTCACGTTCCCAAGTAAATTCTCCATGCGAACAATTCCCCCATGAAACGAGTACTAGTAGAATTACTTTATTCTTGAGGACCTTTTCTCGTCGATCCACAATAGCCATTGGTCGCTCTTCATACGTTAAATCTTTCTTTACTGTCAGTTCCTCGTGATCTAGGACGTGCGTCTCATCTCAAACATACTTATGGAGTTAAGATACATGAAACACATCATGAACACCCGCCAAGGATGGTGGTAGATCCAATCGATACGCTACCTCTCCTACATGCTCGATGATATCGAAAGGCCCCACGAATCGAGGACTAAGCTTGCCTCGACTGCCAAATCGGATCACTCCTCTGATCGGTGATATCTTTATGAATACAAGATAACCAACTGCGAACTCCAGAGGTCTTCTTCCAGTATCAGCCCAACTTTTCTGTCAATCATGTACCACTTTCATATCATTACGGATCAAGTTAGCTTTCTCCACCGTTTGCACAATAAGATCCGGTTCCAACAATCTTCTTTCTCCAATATCATCCCAACAAACAGGCGAGCGACACTTATGACCGTATAATGCTTCGAATGGATCCATCTGTATAGTCGCCTGAAAACTGTTATTGTATGAAAAATCCACCCAGTGCAAATGATCCTCCCATGAACCCTTAAAATCTAACATGTATGTTCTCAACATATCTTCAAGAGTTTGGATCGTTCTTTCAGACCGGCCATTCATCTGAGGATGATAGGCTATGCTAAAATTCAGGCGAGTTCCTAAACTTTCCTGTATACTCCTCCAATAGTGTGATAGAAAACGAGTATCATGATCAGAAACGATGATTACGGGTACTCCATGCAATCTCACAATCTCCTGCATGTACCGCTTTGCCAAAGCCTCCGTTGACTGACCAACACGAAATGGTATGAAATGAGCGGCCTTGGTCAATCGATCAACAATCACCCAAACTGCGTTATTTCCCTTTGGACTCCATGGTAAAGCTATCACGAAATCCATGGTTATATGTTCCTACTTCCATTGAGGAATCGGAAGTGGTTGCAACAAACCGGCTACCCTTTGATATTCAGCCTTGACTTGCTGACACAACAAGTACTTCGATATGTAGTGAGCAATCTCCCTTTTCATGTCTTCCCACCAGAAATGTTGTCATAAATCTCTATACATCTTTGTGCCACCCGGATGTACTGAATACGCGGAACTATGAGCCTCCTTCATGACTTCTTCACGAACATCTCCTTTAGACACACACAAATGACTTCCATATCGTAACGAACCATCTTCATGAATTAACAAGTCTATTTGAAGTCCCGCTTCTACTTGTTCTCGAAACTTTTGCAATCTTGGATCGTGCGACTGTGCTGCTTTAATGATCTCGATCAAGGATGACTGTACTTGCAACTGTATCAACTATTTCGAAAAATCTGGCAGTACAATCTCCAACTCGAATCTCTGAAGATCAGCTATAATCTTCTTCTGTGTAGTCAACATTCGTATTGCTGGAAAACGATTTAGAGCATCCGGCACTACATTAACTTTCCCCGGATGGTATTTTAGATTAAGATCATAGTCAGCCATCAGCTCCAACCATCTACGTTGCCTCATGTTGAGTTTTTTCTGTGTGAACACATACTTTACGGCTAATATTAGATTACTCCTAATATTACCCGTGTCCCTTCTAAAAATCTAGTTTTTCAATATGGAGAATATACGTAAAAGTTTAAACCATAATGCAATATCCAGTAAACAAAAATGTATACCCTCAAGTACGGATCTGCGTAAATATACGTAGCGATCAATTACGAGTCTGTTTAACAATTAGGGGATAAACATGATATATGTGTGCAACCACATGATATGGGGTACAATGACATGCAATGCTAGATAAGAAAATATGTTATTTGATTTTATTTTGTATTGTAAAAGATTTGCGGATACTAAAATATATTATATGTGTTTATAAAATCTAGATTTGCATGGATCCTCTGCACTAGCAAATATTTGATGTAACCTTGAACCATGATGGGTTTCAACCATGTGGGTCCGATCGGATAATAACCGCAACTGCTAATAGCACCATTCGGAACCCAAAACAATAATAATCAAGAATTTTGCTGCAAGATTTGAAATACCCTAAATAATTATAGTATAACAGTGCTAGGGTGTTAAATTATACCCAACTACAAAAGAATTTCATCCTCGAAATTCACGGAACAAGAAAAGACAAGAAAACATGGATCTAAGAAAAGAGGTGTGGAAACTTCTGTCGGATCTCGTCTTCACGTTCCCAAGTAGATTCTCCATGCGAACGATTCCCCTATGAAACAAGTACTAGTGGGATAACTTTATTCTTGAGGACCTTTTCTCGTCGATCCATAATCGCCATTGGTCGCTCTTCATATGTTAAATATTCCCTTATCGTCAGTTCCGAGTGAACTTTTTTTTTGTTGTACAGCGAATGATTTCAAAAATCTTAAAATTCAAACAGTTTAGGACGTGCGTCTCATCTCGAACATACTTGCGGAGTTAAGATACATGAAACACGTCATGAACACCCACCAAGGATGGTGGTAAAGCCAAGCGATAAGCTACCTCTCCAACACGCTCCATAATACCGAAAGGCCCTACGAATCGAGGACTAAGCTTGCATCGACTACCCAATCGGATCACTCCTCTGGTCGGTGATATCTTCAAGAATACAAGATCACCAACTGTGAACTCCAGAGGTCTTCGTCCAGTGTCAGCCCAACTTGTCTGTTGATCTTGTGTCGTCTTCATATGATTACTGATCACTTTAACTTTCTCCACCGTTTGCACAATAAGATCTGGTCCCAATAATCTTCTTTGTCCGACATCGTCCCAACAGACGGGCGAGCGACACTTGCGACCATATAATGCTTCGAATGGAGCCATCTGTATAGTCGCCTGAAAACTGTTATTATATGAAAACTCCACCAAGTGAAAATGATCCTCCCATAAACCCTTAAAGTCTAACATGCATGCTCTCAACATATCCTCAAGAGTTTGGTTCGTTCTTTCGGACTGGCCATCTGTTTAAGGATGATATGCGGTGCTAAACTTCAAGCGAGTCCCCAAACTTTCCTGCAGACTCATCCAAAGTGCGATAAAAAACGAGTATCACGATCCGAAACGATGCTCACGGGTACTCCATGCAATCTCACAATCTCCTGCATGTACCACTCTACCAAAGCTTCCATCGACTGACTAACTCAAAATGGTATAAAATGAGCTGCCTTGGTCAATCGATCGACCATGACCCAAACTGCATTATTGCCCTTTGGACTCCATGGTAAAGCTGTCACGAAATCCATGGTTATATGTCCCCACTTCCATTGAGGAATCGGAAGTGGTTGCAACAAACCGGCTACTCTTTGATGTTCAGCCTTGACTTGCTGACACACCAAGCACTTTAATACGTAGCGAGCAATCTCCCTTTTCATGCCTTCCTACCAAAAATGTTGTCACAAATCTCTGTACATCTTCGTGCCTCCCGGATGCACTGAATACGTAGAATAATGAGCCTCCTTCATGACTTCTTCACTAACATCTCCCTTAGGCATACATAAATGGCTCCCATATCGTAACGAACCATCTTCATGAATTAACAAGTATGTTCGAAGTCCTGCTTCTACTTGTTCTCAAAACTTCTGCAATTTTGGATCATGCAACTGTGCTGCTTTAATGTTATCGATTAAGAATGACTGTACTTGCAACTACATCAATTGTCCCGAAGAAGTTGATAGTACAATCTCCAAATCGAATCTCTGAAAATCATCTATAATCTCCTTTTGTGCAGTTAACATTCGTATTGCTGGCAATTGACTTAGAGCATCCGACACCACATTAACTTTCCCCGGGTGGTATTTTAGATCAAGATCATTGTCAGCCATCAGCTCTAACCATCTATGCTGCCTCATGTTGAGCTCTTTCTGTGTGAACACATACTTTAGGTTTTTGTGATCGGTAAATACTTCTACCCTTTCGCCCAATAAGTAGTGTCTCCAAATCTTCAAAGTAAAAATCACAGCTGCTAGCTCCAAATCATGAGTTGGCTAATTCTTCTCATGAGTTTTCAATTGTCTTGACGTATACGCTATGACCTTCCCATGCTGTATTAGAACACATCCCAAGCCTTTCTCAGACGTGTCGCTGTGAATAACCAGTCCTCCGGAACCCTCTGGCACTGTCAGAATAGGAGCGGTGGTCAACCTCTGCTTCAGTGCTTCAAAATCTGACACACACTTCTCGGTCCATACGAACGGTACCTCCTTTCGCGTTAGCTTGGTCAATGGTTCTGCAATTCGGGCGAAGTTCTCCACAAACCTTCTATAGTATCCGGCAATCCCAAGAAAACTTCTGATCTCCCCCACATTCTTTGGAATCAGCCAATCATGGACACCTGCAATCTTTTCAGGGTCAACGGCAATTCCATCTCCGGATACAACATGACCCAAGAATTTCACTTCTTCGAGCCAAAACCCGTACTTGCTCATCTTAGCATATAACTTTTCTTGTCTCAACGTTTGCAGTGCGATCCTCAAGTGTTCTTCATGCTCTTCTTTGCTTCTCGAGTATACCAAAATATCATCAATGAACACCACTACGAATTGATCCAGGTATGGTGAAAAGATTCGGTTCATCATGTCCATAAATGTTTCCGGTGTGTTAGTAGCTCCAAACGGCATCGCTAAGTACTCGTAATGCCTATATCGAGTTCGGAACACCGTCTTGCAAATGTCTTATGATCTCACCCGAACTTGATGATACCCAGATCACAAATCCAATTTTGATAATACCCTTGTCCCACTGAGTTGATCGAATAATTCGCCGATGCGAGAGATTGGGTACTTATTCTTAATAGTCACCCGATTTAACTCCCGATAGTCGATGCACATCCTCCGTATGCCATCCTTCTTCTTGACTAGAAGAACCAGAGCTTCCCATGGTGAACCGCTGCGGCGAATCCAATCCTTCTCTAGTAATTCGACAACTTGTTTCTTTACTTCTTCCAGTTCCACCGACGCCATTGGATAATAAGCCTTTGAAATCGGCCTTGCTCCAGGAATTAGATTAATCGCGAACTCCACATCTCGTTTTGGCGGTAAACCCGAGATGTCCTCGAACACATCCATAAAATCCCGAATTACTGCCGGTGCTTCTTCCTTGTTTACTTCCATCGATGAAAGAATGGCACTAGTCGGCCTAGCCCTAAATTCGACTGGCCCGACAGATTTGCTACCTCCTAAAAATATGAACTCCGGATGTCCGGGAATGTGGAAAATCACTTTGTAACAACCCTAACTTTCTGTACAATTTTTTTCAGAAGTACAGAAGGGAATACTCAAGCCTGAGCCCAAGTTATAAGTTTGATTTGATTTTGAACAGCAAGAAAGAGCTCGCAGCTCACCGGTAAGGCCTTGCCCTGTTGTGACATAGCACCCGAGTTCAAAACCCATCAGCCACATTATCTTTTTATTTTAATTTCTTTTAATCTTTTAGAAGCCCAATGGTTTGCACGTGCACAACATATAAAATGAAAAGTCACTAAATATTTAAACATGTGCATTGAAGAAAACCAAACGACCCCGATACGTGGCACTCGACCCAACCCCATCCGCCGGTATTGGGCTGGCGAAATGACTTAAACCCTCGGTACCACCGGTCATACCCGACGGTAAAGCCCCCAAACTTTGCCCCCTGCACCTTTTTAGCTACCCCACTCCCCCTACACTGTTTATTTTCTCTGCACATTTTCCAGAGAACAATAAATCACATTTAATCCCATTTTTAATGCATTTTTTCACCCCCTAAACCCTAATTTTTTCTATAAATACCACACCACAATTCACACATCCTTACCTAGAAATCCCTGCCAAAACACTCAAGATTTCCCAAGTCTCTTTAGTGTACAAGTGGAGTTAGCGAAGGGCGAAGTTCCGACGACGATCCAAAGAGTTTTCGGCGACGAAACGATGCCCCGAGACCTTCCGTAGCTTCATCTATCTCTCCTCTAGCCCAAAAGCCAGTAAGTCCCCTCTCCCTCTCTCTTCTTCTTCTATAAAAACTTGAAATTCTAAAACCCGACGGAAGCGGAGTTAATCCGACTTCCGAATCGGTTTTTCTATAAAACTCTACCTTTCTTAACGGATAAAATTCCATACTCTTATATGTTGTTTAATAAACATTAACAAACCTAATAAAACAAGTTTCATATAAAAATATTCTTGTATGAAATTTTTATTGTATTATTATGGTAAAATACCACATACTTCATTTACGACATAAAACGACATAAACTTGTATCACCTTTAGATAATTCACGAGGTAATGACCTACCTCATCACAACACACATCTCTAACATAGCACGATAGAAATATGGGAACATAGTTATGGGATAAAACGACTTTACAAATAAATACCGTCAACTTATAAAACCATTTCTATAAAAAGATTTATTAAACAATTCCTTACAATTGCGCCTCTACAACCCACTTTTGGGGATCCCATTTGGGATGGTACGGATTATCGCACATACTTAGGCCTAGTAGAGCGTGATGCAGACCTCCGAAAGGAGCATTCGATCTCGATGGAATTTTTAATGCATTTTTCTTTAGAAAATAAGATTTCTACAAGAATAAATAAAATTTATTTTTATTAAATATATAAATATTAGCAAAATATCTATTTTAATTATATTATATAAATATTCCAAGTTTTCCAAATCAAAGGAATCACCATTACATGAAAATACCATCCAAATACAAAACAATACCGATATTTCATTATAATACCATATACTATGAAAACTAGGTTCTACTCATTAGAAATTTTCGCATTCATAAAATATACATCTATGAAAACCCTAAAGATGATAATTAAATACTTGAGGTGTATTTTGAAATTATATCAAAATTATTTTTATATAAAACCCTCTCAAGTTGTGCTAAATTACAATAAGGACCCTAGTAAACATAGGTTTAAGCGGGACCAGTCTCTTGAGCCTCTTGGAGCCGGAGATATGGGTGCTTTCCTATTTAAGGTAGACAATCTAACAAACGGTGTTATCAACACGGTAATTGTCTTGGAAAAAAACACAAATCCTGCCGTTCATGTGCAGTAGTTACCGATAACATCAAAACTAATTCAGGAATTCAAGTTCTTTTCAATGTGTCTGACTCAGACTGAGTCTCAATCTAATCAATCTGACTTGAATGTGATTCAAGTATAAAACTACAATTCAAACATGAATCCGTCTATTTAATCTATATTAATCTATATTGACCGAACCGAACTATGGATATACTCCATTTACATAACTATCCATTTACATCCATTCCATTTACTGATATCATGGTTTCAGCAAGTCTTCCATTTACTACAGACAATACAATAATATACTACGGGGTTTATGGAGGGGTAGACTGGTATAGAATATGTTAAAGGTGGCACGAGGTGGTCACTTAAGACGTAATTACATCTATACCGTTGTTCTGTGGTATTTTCGACAGAGCCTTATACTACGGGTTACCAAAGTCCACGGTGTAAGTTGGACTCTTCTCGTATACACTAGCATCTTCTGTATTAAGCTACAAACAACTGCGCTAATATTATAATAAAATATTAAATAATTATACTCTCCTTCTGTCTATTCTATCTCTACTCATCTTTAGGACTTACCGAGCGCTTGTTTGCTGACGACATTCCTATTTCTCTTCTTCTTTAGAATGTTGTCAGGTGGATCGGACGCACTAGAACTCAAGACCAGTCAGGAGCATTTGGAGCAGTACACTGAAGACCCGGAGCCTTAGACTTTACTTGTACATATTTTCATTTCAGTTCATGCCATTGTTTAGGCATTGCTTTCCATCTATGTATTTACATTTCCAGTTGTACCTATAAAAGAATGTTAATAAATAAAGTTGTTGTTCATTTACATTCCTGTCTCTTGTGTAATTTACTTTATATTGCTTAGTTACGCTTAGCGTATTTACTTCTGAGTAAATACGTAGTGGACCTCGCCACGTCTTCTTCTAGTACACTGGGAAGCGGGGCGTGACACACTTTCTTTGCCCTACAATTAATGTGAGTGTGGAAAATGCCAAGAAAATCCATTCCCATGACAACATCATAGCTGCCAGTATCAATCACCAAGAAATTCGTGAATAACTCCCATATGCAAATAACAATCGAGCAACCTTTGCACTCACTGCTGGATACAATTCTCCCATTCCCAGTGTGTATGTCCTAGCAACTAGACAGGGCCATGTATGGAATAGAGTGTGCACTGATAAACTTAGACAACATGAAGCAATGGGATACACCTGAATCGAATAATGCCAATGCGGGAAAATTATAAATGAGTAGGTTGCCTGAAACAACATCATCTGATGCCTTGGCCTCCTCGGCCGTCAAGGTGAAGGCCCGCCCTTGATTAGGCCTCTTAGTGATTAGCTTCTGCCCATAGGTTTGCTTCTGCAGTGGTTTCTGAATATCGTCTATCAATCGTAGTATCGAAGGGCAAGCATTGATGGTATGGTCAGCCGATCCACAAACTAAATAGAGTCTGAGCCTCCTTCGACAGTCCTTCTGCATATGTCCGGATAGATGGAAAAAGTCACAAATCGCACACCTTTTCTGATCGGATACAAAAGGCTTCTTCATAGGTACAGTGCCTTGTTTGTTTACTGGAATGCCTCTACGTACGGGAGTTCGGTTTGGGGTAAACGCAGTCTTCCGCACTACAACCTCTTATTGTAGATTACCCTTTACCTTTACCGATAAACTCTGCTGCTCACTGGCTGCCTTGAGAACTTAAGAGAAGGTGGTCAATCCCAGAGATATGATGTGTCTCTGAATCTCCACATCCAAGCTATGCATAAACCGCCTCGCCCTATCTGCCTCATTGGCAACCAAGGGCCCCGCAAATCGACCGAGACGGGTCCACTCAGCCGCATGTGTATCAAAGGATCCGCCATTCCGCTTCAAGCTAATGAACTTCTCTTTCAGTTACTCCCGAGCAGACTGTGGAAAGAACTTCTCCAAGAAACTTCGCGAAAAAGTTGCCCAATTGATCGGCTTGGTAAGACGGGTCGCCTCTACGAGCCACCACTCGCGAGTGTAATCTATCAATTGGATGCGTACTACATCTACCCTTTTCTCATCTGGAATCTGCGCAGCAATGAGCAGGTTTTCTATATCAACTAGCTATTGCTCCGCTGGCAATGGCTCTTCCAATCCTGTAAATGTGTACGGACCGAGCTTCCTAAAGTCTGCCACAGTGTCCTCACGCTGGGTTGGCCTGGGTGCTGTTTCCCTCTTAGCTGCTGTAACAACGGACTGTTGGACCGTCCTCAGATCCTCTTGGAAAGTCTCGGCCTGCCGCTGATTTAGCCCAGTTTAACGCTTCTGGTTTTCTAGCATGCCACGTATAACTCCAAGTAATGCGTCATTATCTACATGCCTCTGATATGACCGCAAATCTCTATCTGCCATGATTCTGAAGCCAAGACACTGAAGGAGATTAGTAACGGTAAAAATGATTCAATAAACAAGATATTGATAGCTATAGATTCAAGACTAGCAAGGTAGTAATGTGGCAAGACATGTTCCTAATTCTGGATTTCCTGGTTAGTGTAATGGGTTCAATACCCAACTACAAAAGAACCAAACTTGACTAATTCTAAATCCCAGGGCTCTGATACCAAACAAACCCTGTCATGTCCCGTTTCCCAAAATACGTAAATACGACACGTGATAGAGCCAACCATGCTACCTATGGCTAGGAAAAATCTCTCTATAGTCACATTACGGCTGTCAATCAGATATCAAGAACAGTAAATAAAATCTAACTAACACATGTCCATCCGCTATAGTAAATAAAAGTTATGAAATGTATATAGCGGAAACGAATAAAGATCTAATAAATAATAATATCTGAATCACGTTCCGTATGGGATCACATCGATAAAATACTACGGAAACAAAATAAACGAAACATCCCCAAAACTAATCATCTAGCTCCTTATTGTTCAGCTTGCTTGTTAAAATACTCATGATCTTCCTGCGATAAGGTCAAAGGAACTGGGCCATGCAAAACCCAGACGTCAGCGCGTCATAAATATAAAAATAATAGTAATAACCAGGATAGGATGATATGATTAAACATGAGTGTAAATAGTAAACACATGTATAAAAAAGTGAGCTATATGTATGTGATGTGTGTCCTAAAGTCTATGCCTCTAGGTTATCTATTCTACAGGTCTTTGAAATCAATTAATGGAATCGTCGATGTAACTCAATAGTATCCCGTGCCCGGGACCACGGTCAAGACTCTCGGGGCTGAATCTGAGACGTGCCGCTAAGCAGTAAAAACAGGGTATCATGTACATACGAATGATGTCAGCATCATCATTCCGGGGCCGAAGCCCGTATCCACTGATCAGTCTCTGGAAAGTATCGAACTGTTGAGTTACAAGTCAGGTTTCATTATTGATTGCCCCTTACCCTCAGGTTTTGTGTCCAGGTCATGTATTGATGATATAAATCTAATGCCAACACATGATCGAGTAGGTAAAAGTCTTGTCTATGTAGATAACAAGTCACGTCCGTCAGGACAACAAGTCAGGATTGTCGGCATTAGTAATAATCCAAGTACAGGTTTAGTAATGTCTTGTGTACAAGTCAGGCAATGTATATTAAACAAAATAGACACCAGATAGAAAACCATAACCAATATCTAAATATGGTAACTATAACTAACGCCCATAATATATATGTATCTATCTGTAATAACCGTTTTACGTCTGTTACCAGGTATATTTCAATCTAGATAAAGATTACTGAACTTCTATAATATTATAATAATATTGTGGTGAACCGGCATACAACTACATAAAACCATTATTGGTACAGATACAGACTGATGCTATAAAACTGTAAATTGATTATTTTTGCTGAACATTAAAATACATGTACTACAATTAATCATATAAATGTAAACAAAGTAGCATGTTGCAAGTTTAGAACTTGCCTGATCGAAATCTCACAGCGAATATACGGATATCACGTTCCGAACACTGAATAACGTCACGATGCAAAACCCACGTACGTAGGACTTGACCTGAATAGAGCAACTGCGTGACGTGGTGACTGGAGTAGTCGACGACGGTGACTGGGGTCTTTTGGATCGTCGGCGATGTGAGCAACTCCGGCGAACACCAATCGGAGACCGAGAAAAGAGAGAAGAAGAAGAAGAAGACGGGGTTGCTAGGTTCTAGGGTTTTAACGTGGATGAAGAGGATTAGGGAGATGGTCGGCGACAAGGTTGAAAGGACGAGGAGGCTGGATTGGTCGGTGGTAAAGGAGAGAGAGAAGGAAAGAAGTAGAAGTCGGGGATGAGGGCTCGGGGTCTCGTCGGGGTGAGGTGAGGAGGTGGTGTGGGTGCTCTGGTGATGCTGATGAGAAGGGGAAGGTGATAGAGGTGGTCGGGTTAGGCGGCGAGGTCAACGAGGGGAAAGGAGGTTGGTTCTCCGCTTCGGGTCGGCTCGGGTGAGCCTTCGGGGAAGGAGAAGGATGAGGTGTGGCCGGTGGTGGTGATAAGGTGGTGAGGATGAAGATGAACACGTGGGGTTCGGCATGGGTTAGAGTTCGGCGTGAGAGTAGGAGCGCAAGTGGAGAGAGATGAACACGGGGGGGGGGGGGAGAGTTATATAATAATTATATTATTAATATATATGTGTATATATATAGGAAGAGAGAGAGAGATAGAGTTTATATTGATAATTTTGTTAATATAATATATATTATATATATAACAGTTATAGGTATAAGAATATATACTATATATATATTGTAGGATTTTACAGATAATACCAGATCACTCCAAATATTACCCGTATCCATTCAAAAATATAGTTTTTAGATATAAAGAATATACGTAAGAATTTTAATCATAATGCAAATGTCTATAATTAAATACCTATACCCCCACTAAAATCTATGTAAATATTCGTGAGGATTTTAAATTATTTGCTGTTTATCTCTTAGGATATAAACATTATATATAAGCGTAACAACCTGATATGGGGTGATTTGCCATACAAGGCTAGATAGCAAAAGGATATCATTTGTTTATATCTTGTATTATAAAGAGATACGTGAGTTTACAAATATTATATATATATATATTCTTGATTTGCATGGATACACTGTATTAGCAAATATTTGGTATAACCTCGCATCTTTTTGGGTTACAAACATACGGGTCGGGTCGGATAAGGCCATAGCTACTAATTGTATTATTCATAACCCAATAGCAACAATAGTAAAGAATTTTACCGTAAGATTAAAAATACCAAAAAAAATAGTATAAAAGTACTAGGGTGTTACAGATCACCTGCACCTCGTAGAGTTTACATACAACAACAGCTACCAGGCCAGCATTGGGATGATATCGTTTGCAGAACTCTTTAATTGAAAGTGTCGTTCTTCTATGAGTTGGGAAGATGTGGGAGATCGTGAACTCCTTGGACCAGAGATGATCGTGGCGTAATCCGTACGGCCAGGGAAAAGATGTGCATAACCCAGGACCGACAGAAGTATTGGGTGAAAGGTTCCTTAGCACCCTCACTGTGTTTTCTAGGGCATCAAGCATGCAATTTTAAAAAACCTAGAGTGCTAATCAACCCATAACCAAGGATCTAACTAGAGGATTACGGTTTAACTAACATGTAAACTACTTTACACTAAGTGAATTTGGAATACAACCTTTGTAGACCGGTCCTTCACTTCTAAAACTCCGTATAGTAGTCCTTTTTGCTCCAAGTAGTGGTGTCCCGGACTCTCCTTTGGCTCCACTAGGTGAAAGGAACGAGCTTGCTCAAGGATATTCGAGGCCGAAGATGATCTACGTCGAAAAATTTCTAACTCAAGCTACCTCTTCACTAATTGAGAATTAGTGAAGCAAACAACCTATACTAAATGGCTAGTATAGTGTAGATTGGTGAAGTAGGTATTTTTTTCACTTTAGAATTATTTCTCTCTCTCTTTTTCTTCTCACTCAAATCTAGAGAGCAATGGAGGAGATGAAGAAAATGAACTCTAGAATGATCTTATGTGAACCATGGGTAAGTAAATATTTCATATAACTCATGTAGAGACTATACCATGGCTAAAGATAATGGTTAGGTTAATAAATATGTAGAGTAAAACAAATTTAGTGGACTAAGTCAATGGTTTCTACAACCTTCTCCAAGCTTCAAGCCATGACTAATTACCACATAATTTTGATTTATCCTTAATAATTAAAACCCCATATTATCTTAAGTGTAGTGTGAGTCTCATACACCCATGTCCAATGTATCATCTAGCATGACACAAAATAAATACATTAATATATATCACATATATATTAAATGTATAAAGAGAAAAAAAATTCTTAAGCGAGCAAATATTAGTTAATGTATATTAATATATCGAATATATAATTACACATTAAATTATTAAATCAACACTTGATTTAATAACCCAGCTGTATCACATATAACCAACTAATATCATTTATATGCATATCACATATACATACAACATATCATTGAATAAACACTTGATTCAACAATCCGGTTATATCACATATAACCTATATCACGAGATTGGAAGACGGTATCACATACACGTATTAATCTCGGTCCCGCACATATCGCATATGTGCCCTACTTCATTTCGCATGAGCTAGGAAACCTCTGTGTAGGATTCTAATGACTCGTCAATACGCCAGCAGCAGGTGATGATCATATCAGTCACCTCGGTACAAGCTGGACGTAACGGCTACCCGGGTATTGAGCGATTAGAAGATCAACAAGCAAGCTTGTACATACTCCTGTGAATCCAATACGTAACACTACCGTACAGTCCGGTCTCTTCGTCTGATATGTCGCGTATCGAGTCCAGGGGTGGTAAATGTCAGACCCCAGTAACTTTATAAGTTACGCCGATGTGAGGCTCATAACAGGTCGAGAAACTACTGATAACACTTACCAGTAAATCTCCGTATCAACCCTGGTCAGGGACTTCCTGTTATGGCCAATCGAGCACAGCGCAACATCAACCCCAACACCGGGAGAGATGAATCCCCTCCTATCACTCATTACCTCCATGTGAATCGGGACTGTACCCAAAAACCACCGTTTTGCAGGCTCTCTTGAACGTGTTAAGGTGGAAATCAAAGCACAGTGGGAATCACACAAGTCTCTATGACTATCTCGGGTCTACAGACTGACCTGTACCAGTGTCACCAGAGAACTGCTATTTGACGTTAGGTATAATACCATCTAGAAGTACTTAAGAATGTTCTTCACAGCTGTCCAGTGATTCTCCCCAGGATCTGATTGATACCTGCTTACAACACCCAATGCGTACGCTACATCCGGTCGGGTACATAACATCACATACATGATAGACCCGACTGCCGAAACATAGGGTATACCTTACATGCGAGCCCTCTCCAAATCAGTCTTGGGGGACATCTCTTTGGAGAGAGTGATTCCTGAGATTGTGGGTAAATTCCCATGCTTGGAATCCTTTATACTAAACCTCTTTAGTATGGTGTTAATGTATCTGGATTGGGACAATCCCAGTATCCGTTTAGATCTATCTCTATAGATCTTAATCCCCAGGATGCAGGAGGCATCACCCAGATCCTTCATGGAGAATCTTTGCGATAAGAAGAGCTTGACCGAGTGCAGCATAGGAACATCATTTCCTATCAAGAGTATGTATCCACGTACAATACGAGGAAGACGACCTTAATCTCTGCCACCTTCTTGTATATACAAGGTTCATCTACGTTTTTGATGAAGTCAAACTCTTTGACCGCCACATCAAAATAGATGTTCCAAATTCGCGATGTCTGCTTTAACCCGTAGATTGATTTAAGCAGCTTGCACACCTTTCCGCTGCTCCCACTATCTACGAAGCCCTCTGGCTGAGTCATGTACACGCTCTCTTCTAAATCACTATTTAGAAAAGCAGTCTTGATGCCATTTGCCAGATTTCGTAGTCATGATATGCAGCGATGGCAAGTAGGATCTGGATGGACTTAAGCATAGCCACTGGAGAAAAGGTTTCATCATAATCTACACCTGGTCGTTAACGGAAACCTTTTGCTACAAGTCTAGCTTTGAAAGTTTCAACTTTTCCATCTACACCAAGTTTTTTCTTGAAGATCCACTTGCTCCCGATGGGTTTTACCCCTTCAGGAGCATCTTCCAAAGTCTATACTTTGTTGGTATATATGGATTTCATCTCAGATCTCATTGCATGCAGCCATTTCACAGAGTCCCCACTCGTGATGGCCTGCTCGAAGCCATTTGGGTCATCATCTTCCATGATGCAATCCTCGTTCCCACCATCAATGAGAAAACCGTAGTATCTCTCAGGTGGATAAGGAACCCTACTAGATCGGCGGAGAGGCTAAGGTTCGTTGGGAACTATCGAATCCTCTGATTCTACCAAATCTTCTGTTGTAGTTTGTGCGGTTGGAACTTCTTCCAGCTCTACCTCTTTGCCACTAATTTCTTTTACAAGAAATTCCTTTTCTAAAAAGGTGGCATGTTGAGCAACAAACACCTTTTGTTCCTCACTGAGGTAGAATTGAAATCCATATGAATTCTTTGGATATCCCACAAACTTGCAAAGAACTGATCGTGCGTCGAGTTTGTCCGGATTTTTCCTTTTGACATAGGCCGGAAAACCCCATATCTTAACTCGCTTAAGAGATGGTCTCTTCCCATTCCATATCTTATATGGAGTGGTAGGCATTGATTTGGTTGGAACTCTATTCAATAGGTATGCGGCCGTTTCAAGCGCATAACTCCAAAAGGAAACAGGAAACTCAGCAATACTCATCATAGAGTGCACCCAATTTCTCCGCTCTGATACACCGTTGTGTTGTGGTGTATACGGAGGAGTAAGCTGAGAGAGAATCCCATTCTTTTTTAAATTGACACGGAATTCCGTGCTCAAGTATTCTCCTCCCCGATCGGATCGTAGGATTTTAATACTTTTACCCGTCTGGTTCTTTTCATGCTTATATTCTTTGAATTTCTCAAAAGCTTCAAACTTGTGTTTTAACAGGAACACATGTCCGAATCTTGAGAGATCGTCAGTGAATGTAATGAAGTATGAGGAACCATCCCTGGCATGTGTAGATATGGGACCGCATACATCACTATGTATCAGTCTCAAGAGTTCTGTAGCTCTTTATCTGTGTCCAGTAAACAGAGTTTTGGTCATCTTGCCTTTGAGACATGACTGGCAAGTTTCATAAGATGAAAACTCGAACTGATTCAAATATCCATCCTTATGTAACTTAGCAAGTTGTGTCACATTGATATGACCTAGTCTACATTACCACAAGAAGGATTCATTCATTTCTGAACTCTTCCTCTTTTGTGTGCTCTGTACGTTAAGAACTGTGGTTTGATTTAGAACGTATATGTCATTACTTAACGAGCCTGATCCAATCAACTTTTGATTCAGAAAAATGTTCATAACATTATCCTGCAATACAAAATTGTATCCTTCTTTATTTAATAAAGAAACTGATATAATATTGCATATCAGGTTCGGTATGTAATAACATTTGTTCAGAATCAATGTATTACCATTTGGTAATACAAGGTGATATTCGCTAACTGCTTTGGCTGCAACATTTGCACCATTCTCTACTCTTACAGAATGATCACCTATTCCCAGTTCTCTACCTTTCTTTAGCCCATGTAACATATTACATATGTGGGATCCCGATCCGATATCTAATACTCAGGACGTAGAGTGTACTGAGAAACAATTCTCGGTAAAAAACACACCCAAAGAAAATGCATCAACATGTTCTTTCTTCGATCGGGTGGCATGGGAATCGTGGCATTCCCTTATTTCCTGCTCGGACTTATAACAATTATAAGTTAGAGCGGAACCAACGTTCCCCAGCTCAGTATAACAAGCAGGTTCGGTCAATACATCCATAATATTATCTTGATTAAGACATGTCATGGTCACTACCTGGAGAGAGAGAAGAAAACACTTAGCGTATGCTCTTGCAAGATTAGATTGGTTATTATCTTATCTAATCAGGATGGATCCCACTATTTTTATCAAATTTTCTTTCAAACCCTAAAAGGTAAGACTAGCCGGGATTAATTACACCCTACAAGTTTGCCAATCTTTCGGCCAGGCCAGTGTCGGTTCTTTGAGGGAGGTTCCCCGTGCTTTTGCATGGACCTAATTAAAATAAAGCTCGTTTTCCCAGGGGCATAACCCCATTAACACCTTTCTGGACACCTACTTGATTGGCTAATTGCAATGTTCATAACTCTCCCAGGAGTAACTCTTACTCGCAGTGGGTATCGAGATCCAACTATCTCATAGAAGGTATGCAATCTCATTGCAAATTTCAACACTTGAAGTTCCCAATAATATTTTGCCCCTGGAAACTCATGACCTTGGCTGTGGCCAACAAATTATAAGCGCTAGTCAAGTTCAACCCATCATTTCTTGATTGAATTAAACCTACCCATACGACCCATGGCTATGGTCAACAAAGCCGTATGACTACCCTAACTCAATCGTATCATATGCTGCAGATAAGCACTAATTAGCTACCGCACACTACGCCTTGGCTATGGTCAACAAACGTAGAACGAATACTAAATAGTACTTATCTGAAATGACGGAGGGCCACAACAGGTTTTTAAGAAAACCTTTTGAGTAATGAACTTGATATCGTTGTAGAATCGAGTGATTTTGAAAATGAGTGGTTTAAGCTCCGCTTTTAAAATCATGTGTTTTTCAAAATAAACCGAGTAGGTGTAGCATCTGCTAGCTTTTGCTAAACAGGCCATTCCCAGTGAAAGCATCTCGGCTCTTTCCTCATCGAATGAGGTGCTGAGTATTCATTAAGGAATACCGCTATGCAAAATAAGAATTAGAGCTACCTTTTTGAAAACTTGATTCTACAACATTTTTAGGTTTCTTTCCTTTCATTAATCTCATTAATGAAGTCCTATCATTTATGCTTCCTAAGTATCACAGATAAAGAAACGAAAATACTTATACAACGTATGTATATGCCATCCGCATTCGCCACGGGGTCTCGTCATACACCATTAAGTTAGATAACTAACGGCAGAGCGGGGGCAGGACTAGCGCGGATGCAAAATATAAGCAATGTTTATTATATATCATATATATAATATTAAGCATTCGTCTCAGCATATAAAGTGATTACACTACAGAACATTACAGCAGAAGTCAACATATGAAATATTGGATATACTAGGAGTTCCGCGTTTTAAATTAATCCTGTAAAAAAACACGGATTCTACAGTCGTGAAGAATAGCCAAACCCACATCCCCAGACCCCTACGAGAGCGGCAAGAAACCCTACCAATTCTAGAGTTAGGAGACCTGGTCTCGACTCCTCGAGATGGTCTCCCACTGGACTCTAGAACCCGGTTACTTGTGCTCCCCGCCTTGGGTCTATCCTAATGCGGAAAAGTAAATAATATACAACAATGGTGAAATCATCCTCAACCCGGAAGTATCCCAATAAAAGAATATTACATAAGTTTTTACATGAATGAAAATTAAAAACTCTCATCTCACGTAAAAACTCCCGGCTATTCAAACACGACGATCCAATATAACATATCACAGCAACACATAATATCACATGTCATCAACGTAAGTAAATATACGTATCCCAATTGTTGTTGACATATAGCAACGAAACCGGCGATACACCACATATTACACTTACGGTCGCAGAAAAGAAAGTGAAAACTACAACAATTGGAATCCGCAACTACCTAAGACATCATAAACCCGAAATATCACATACTTCGGATTTCATGCTTAACCAAATGAATTCCTTAGATATCATAAACCTGGAATATCTCATATTTTGAATTTCATGCCTAATCTTATAAACCCCGCATTTTAGTCTTAATATTGAACACACTTTTCAATAACCAGTCGGGTAATTTAACAAGATTCCCAACAACTTGATCGAATACTCGTCGGAAACTTTAGTAGATGGCCGCACCCCTAATGCCGTCGACGAAGTGCACTTAAGCGGAACACCGCGGTCACGAGCACCCAGGGGATATTTTTGGCAACGGGGTTCTCCTACAGTCACTTGGTCGGGGCTATGGGGCGTGGCTATCTAGTAATGTTACCCGGCGAGTATCCGCGTACACTACGTGATTGCGACAGAGTTTTGATCCATATTAAAACCCCGTGGCAACCGATCAAATGAGACTAAATTGCTAGGTTTACAAAATTCAAACTAGTTTTCACAAAACTAATTATTGTGGATTCCAAATATTGTATCACATATCAATATCAAACCCGAAACGATGTTAAAATTACGAATACGAAACACTTCGAATTGCCACTACAGAAAGATAACAACGCATGTAATCTTTAGCAAAAACAAACAATACCTGAAACACCAAATCCCAGAGACTGGAACACCAGAGAAAAAGGAAGCCAAAACACCATCTCAAAACCGGCCATGCCGGTTTTTGTCCATGTTTTGCCCGGCCAAATCCGGTGGAGGGGGTTCATTTTTCTTTGGTGTTTATGTTACATCACATGTAACATTCTGCACTTGTTTAAATAATTTTCAGAGAACTTAAAAAATTAGACAGAAACTATGGATTTTGTTTTGAGGTTTCGGAGTTGTTTCGGTTTCGTAGTTCAACTTACATCGTCTAATTCTCTAGCTTGGCTCTGATACCACTGAAAGGTTCCTTAGCACCCTCACTATGTTTTCTAGGGCATCAAGCATGCAATTTTAAAAAAACTAGAGTGCTAAGAAACCCATAACCAAGGATCTAACTAGAGGATTAGGGTTTAACTAACATGTAAACTACTTACACTAAGTGAATTTGGAATACAACCTTTGTAGACCGGTCCTTCAGTTCTAAAACTCCGTGTAGAAGTCCCTTTTGCTCCAAGTAGTGGTGTCCCGGACTCTCTTTTGGCTCCACTAGGTGAAAGGAACGAGCTTGCTCAAGGATATTCGAGGCCGAAGATGATCTACGTCGAAAAATCTCTAACTCAAGCTACCTCTTCACTAATTGAGAATTAGTGAAGTAAACAACCTATACTAAATGGCTAGTCTAGTGTAGATTGGTGAAGTATGAATTTTGCTCACTTTAGAATTAATTTTCTCTCTCTTTTTCTTCTCATTCAAAGCTAGAGAGCAATGGAGGAGATGAAGAAAATGAACTCTAGAATGATCTTATGTGAACCATGGGTGAGTAAATATCTCATATAACTCATGTAGAGACTAAACCATGGCTAAAGATAATGATTAGGTTAATAAATATTTAGAGTAAAACAAAATTAGTGGACTAAGTCAATGGTTTCTACAACCTTCTCCAAGCTTCAAGCCATGACTAATTACCGCCTAATTTTGATTTACCCTTAATAATTAAAACCCTACATTATCTTAAGTGTGGTGTGAGTCTCATACACCCATGTCCAATATATCATCTAGCATGACATAAAACAAATACATTAATATATATCACATATATATTAAATGTATAAAGAGAAAAGAAATTCTTAAGCGAGCAAATATTAGTTAATGTATATTAATATATCGAATAATAATTATACATTAAATTATTAAATCAACACTTGATTTAATAACCCAGCTGTATCGCATATAACCAACTAATATCATTTATATGCATATCACATATACATATAACATATCATTGAATTAACACTTAATTCAACAATCCGGTTATATCACATATAACCTATATCGCAAAATTGGAATACAGTATCACATACACGTATTAATCTCGGTCCCGCACATATCACATATGTGCCCTACTTCGTTTCGCATGAGCTAGGAAACCTCAGTGTAGGACTCTAATGACTCGTCAATACGCCGGCAGCAGGTGATGATCATATGAGTCACCCACAAGCCGTCAGCGGTACTAGCTGGACGTAACGGCTACCCGGGTATTGAGCGATCAGAAGATCAACAAGCAAGCTTGTCCATACTCCTGTGAATCCAATAAGTAATACTACCGTACAGTCTGGTCTCTTCATCTGATATGTCGCATATCGAGTCTAGGGGTGGTAAATGTTAGACCCCAGCAACATGATAAGTCACGCCGATGTGAGGCTCATAACGGGTCGAGAAACTACCGATAACACTTACCAGTAAATCTCCGTATCAGCCCTGGTCAGGGACTTCCTGTTATGGCCAATCGAGCACAGCGCAACATCAACCCCCCAATACCGGGAGAGATGAATCCCCTCCTATCGCTCATTGCCTCCATGTGACTCATGACTGTACCCAAAAACCACCGTTTTGCACACTCTCTTGAACGTGTTAAGGTGGAAATCAAAGCACAGTAGGAATCACACAAGACACTATGACGATCTCGGGTCTACAGACTAACCTGTACCAGTGTCACCAGAGAACTGCTATCTGACATTAGGTATTATACCATCTAGGAGTTCTCGGCGAGTCCTGTTCAGTATACCCAGTCTCTAATGATCACCCGTATACCATCTTTGATGTCTAACACCAATGGATATAGGATCATCCATTGCCCATCAAATGGGTCAAGAAGCGTATACGCTAGTCTACTCTGGAATATCGATGCCCCATCTCGATACACCCTCGGCTAGGAACAATTAAAGGATGAACTTATGGACTACCCTGGTCCCACTAGTATGATCTCCATCATAATCCTGGTAGTCAAGTACACATCCTAAGGGGTTTATCAACATGTGAGAGCAAGACAGTATCACAATACAAGTCTACATGTTAAGATAAAGAGAAACCAGATAGCATACTATCATGTCGAGCAAGAAAGTCCTCTCTATATATGTCCAAGAATTCATTATAATATAAAATCATGTACAACAATAGCCTCTAGGGCATACATACAACTAACAATCTCCTACTTGCACTAAGACCAGTTGTTGTAGTATCTCATATTCGACATCCCGAAGAGTCTCTCAAATTGTATCTGTGGAATGGCCCTCGTGAGTGGATCTCTCAAAAAAGAATTTATATATATATTCTGTGAAACAAAAATCACTGGATCAAAAATCTAACGGTGGATAAAATCCTCCAAATAATTTTTGAGGCCAATTAAATCAATTGGCGTCTCTCAAATGAGAGATTTTCTTAAACTAACTAACAATTTGTCTCCCCTATATAAAAGATCCGAGACTTCAAGTCTCAAAAAGAAGAAGAAGGAGGAACCCTATAAGTTTTCCACAAAACCAAGAATTTAATTATCTTCTCAAAGAAGAAGATCTTCACTCTTCCAAACCCTAGATAAAGAAAAAAACAGAGATCAAACGTATCTCTTCTGCCTAGTATATAAAAAAACAAGGGTTTGACCCTTCATAAAAAGAACTTAGTTCTTCTTCTGATCTGAGATTTGCAAAGCAAATCTCCCCACAAGTTGAGAATTTAATTCTCATCGGGGAGATTCTATTCTTCAAACTCAAAATTTAGGGGAAAAACTAGATTAAAAGAAAACGAGAGAAGAGAACGTATGTTCTAGGAATTTAATTCCTTTGCAAATAGGGTTTAACCCTATATAAAGAACTTAGTTCTTACAAAAAGAACAGAAGAATTTAGTTCTCCAATCAAACCAATCTCAGATCCTCAAAATAAAGATCTTGGTGATCATTAATGACCAAAATGCCTTTAACAGAGATTCAATCTCTAAAAACAAAAGACTCAGCGCCTCACGTGCTTCTCATATGAACGCCCAAAATAAAAGGCTCAGTGCCTCACATGCTTCCCATGTTAGTGCCCAAAACAAAATGCTCAGCGCCTTACGAGAAATATATATGAGCGCCAAAAAAAAAATAAGCTCAGCATCTCACGTGCTTCCCACGTGATGAGCCTAAAATATAAACTCAACGCTTCACGTGAAATACACGTGGGTGCCCAAAAATATAAACTTGGTGCCGTATGTGCTTCCCACGTGAGAGCACAACAAAATAGAACGCTCAGCGCCTCATGTAAAACACACGTGAGCGCTGTATAAAAGTGCTGGGCACTCAAAATTTAGTCAAAATGACTAAGTGCTTAGCACTGATTGGACAGCGCCTATATCTGAGCGCCTCATTTGATACACAAGTGAGTGCCGAAGCAGAAAATAAGTGCTTAGCACTTTTGAATAAAGAGGGAAATCCTAAGATCGAGTAGATCAAGCCCAAATTGGCTAAGTCTTTGAAATTTCTTGCAGCTGAGCCCAAACGGTCTGTTGTTGGATCTCAACAAAAATTTGATGATCCCTAAAATGTTTCTAAGTTGATCTTAGTCTCAAATAAAATTAACGCATTCTTAGTAAAAATAAATTGAGCCAAATTGCTAATATATTTAAGTTGATTGTAATCTCAAACTAGATTAACGGTCCTTAAATAAGACAAGATATTCTTTGAGCTAAAGGAACATACAACTTAAGTTCAAACCCAAATCTAAAATATGCAGATTTAGACTAATTCGCGCCCTACAGGCGATGACATAAGCTAGTCTCTGTATACAATCCACGGGCAACCAAAACAAACAAAATAACACACGACATAAAGTGAACTATCGGAGAAGGAGAAAGTGGTTATCGCAATTCTATAACGTAATTAACTGTAGGCGCTTGCGCCTGCAGGGAAAAGCGTCCCCACAATCAAAAACCTCTCACAAATGAGGGGGAATCTGATGAACTCTGCTACATCGGTCATATCTGTCCAAACCTCTGATATACGTTGCCATAAATCAACTCGGTATCTTCGGAGAGGTGGATGGATATGTCCAAATAGCATCTGCCCCCAAATTCAGGAAAGACGTTCCATCCCAGTTTCGTCCCTATTTTGGGTGATAAACAGATTCTGGCATGCCCGGTGGGACCCTTTTCCTCTTTCCACTCCACACTTTGTGTGTCGTGTTTCGCAAACAAAATCGCGATTCGCTATAGTTGCCCTTGGATTCAAGGTACTAAAACTTGGTGTCCAGCTCCTGTGCAGTAATCAATGGATTCCCAATGCACCTCTTCCAACAACAACTCCCGCTCTACCCCAACTGGAGGAGTGACGTACGGGCCTAATACGGCCTTCATTTTCTTAATGTTGGTGGGGCAGGTTACACAAGCCACTACCGGACCGTTCTTCAAGACCATGCTTCCACCTGTGAACTTTGGCACCTCAACGCCGCAAGAAAAAGCTCCTAGAAGGTCGGTCTTTGATTGGCTGACCACCATGGCGGCGCCTATCAGCAAGCCGTCCAAATCCGACCCTTCAGTTTTTAATACTGAGCAAGAGCTCAAGTAGGCCCGTAAAGAAGCCCATGATACCAGAGGGAGCTATCCCAAAATGGATAGCTCTCCCTACTCTTGCTATGAGTGATGCCAATAAAAGTGCTTCCTCTCTAAGACGGTCGGTCTTTGAAAGATTAGCCAACCCCGCTCCAACTCCAACAAGGACGTCGGTATTCAGCAGGCTAACACCAACCGAAACCCCTGAGCAACACAGGGGGCAGGATGAAGATGCCTCTAAAACGGAGGTGATTCCCACTCCAAGGCATGCTCGACGTCGCCACTGGCACCGAGTGAGAGAAGCTGGGACAACACTCCCTTTGGGCTCACCTTACCAGCTCATGTGGTGGATATCAATGCTGTTGTTCCAGCTAGGAACGGCTTTGACCCGCTCAGGAGGATAAGTAAGAACTCCCCGACGGCGGTGATAAAGAAATCACCTGCACCAGTAGAGGCCTCTATGAAGCAATATCTATAGCAGCCTCGCCAACGCCTCTCTTCGCAAATACATAGTGTCTGGCGAAAAGTACAAGACTCTATGCTTAACAAAAATTACTCTTGTCGACCTAAAAGATCTAATGGCCGACAAGAAAAAGACCGCTCCTCGGCCGTTCCTAAACAGGTGCTTGTCACAATGGCTCTTTTAGCTCCGACTTCTCATAAAAGAACGAGGCCATAAAAAATCCTACCGCCCGTAACAAATTCCAAAGGAGATGGACCTAAATAGTCTAAGTATGGGGGCATAACAATACACACGGTCTATATAGCTAGCGGTAAAGAAGAAAGTCGCTCGTTGGTGAGTCACCGACCTCAAACTCGGTCGTTGACAAAGGCTTAGGTGCAGCAACAAAAGCTCCAAGAAATGCGGACCAAAATGGCAGCGCTTATCGGACAAAAAGAAGGTCCGGACAAAGAAGTTGAACAGTGCCAAGAGCAAGAGACAGATACAGAGTTCTTACGACGGGTGCTGGAAAGAAAAGATAAGGAGGCTCCAGAGCAAGCTGCTAACTTCAAGCAGATGACTCTTCTACTCCAAGACATGATGGGAATGATGATACAACGGGAACCCCGGGTTGAAGACCCGCCAATAGTTATCGAGGATGACAGAGGGGAAACATCAAACCCTCTTACGTCTTTATCAGCGGCCAAGGAAGAAACCATCTCCAAGGCGGCCCTGGATGACTACATCGCTCAGCAAATAAGAGCTCACCGGATTAGTGAAGCCGATGGCCAACTTGTTAGAACCGGGTGGCCAAATCCCGCCTGGTATGACCAAATCAAGTACCCATCGGGTTATACAATCCCCAAGTTCCATGTCTATAAAGGAACGGGCAATCCTCACTAGCATGTCGCACAATTCAGAGCACTATGCGGCAATACCGATCGAGCTCTTGAATTTAGTATTGATTTACAACCTGGTGCACAACATGTAATCAAAGATCCATACCGGTTAAGTCCGAAGGGATTGAAGGAGATCCGTATTCAGTTGGACGAACTACTGAAGAATGGTTGGATCCGACCCTGTACTTAAAGTTGGGGATCTCCGGTGTTACTAGTGAAGAAGAAGGAATGTTCCTACAAGATGTGTGTGGATTATCGAACTCTGAACGAAGTGACAATTAAGAATAAGTATCCACTACCATGCATCGATGACCTTTTCGATCAGTTAAGTGGATCTTGTGTCTTTTCAAAGCTAGATCTTCATTCGGGTTACCATCAGGTGAAGGTCAAAGAGTCCGACATTCTGAAGATGACGTTTAGGACTCGTTATAGCCATTATGAATATCTCGTAATGCCATTTGGAGTGACCAATGCACCTGCCATTTTTATGAACCTGATGAACCAAGTTTTCCGAGAGTACTTAGACAGGTTTGTTGTTATATTCATCGACGACATCCCGGTGTATTCAAAGAATCGGAAAGAGCACGCCAAACACTTATGGATTGTCCTGGAGACATTATGACAACATCAACTCTATGCCAAGTACAGCAAGTATGAATTTTGGCTAGATCAAGTCAGATTTCTCGGACATATCGTTTCAGGCGAAGGAATCTCTGTGGATCCAGCTAAGGTGTCAGATGCCAGTGAGTGGCCGACACCAAAGACGGTGAAAGATATAAGAAGTTTCTTGGGCTTAGCAGGATACTATCGATGATTCATTTAAGGATTCTCAAAGATGACCAAGCTCACACGTAAAGAAGAATCATTCATGTGGTCAGAAGCATTTGAGAAAGCTTTTGTAGAACTCAAGTCGAGGTTAACTTCTACACCTATTCTTGTAATACCGGATCAATCTGGCGAATTCGAGGTGCATTGTGATGCATACGATAAAGGATTAGAATGTGTCCTACACCAGCATGGAAAGGTTGTGGCTTTTGCATCAAGATAACTAAAGGTTCATGAGCGCAACTATCCAACACATGATCTGGAATTGGCAACAGTCATCTTTGCACTCAAGATTTGGCGCCACTATCTTTCGGGAGAACGAGTGGATATATACACTGACCATAAAAGTCTGAAGTATGTATTTACTCAGAAGAACTCAACATGCGACAGAAAATATTTCAAACATAAGGAATCGAACTCAACATGTGGCAGAGAAGATGGCTAGAACTCATGGCGAACTTCGATATCAACCTACAGTATCATCCTGGGAAGGTGAATGCAGTTCCTAATACACTTAGTCGCCAGCCATTAGCAATGAACCTCACCGCTCAGTGGAGACTACAACAAGAATTGCATGGATTGGAGATTGAAGTAGTTGTACCAGGTAACGCTTCATTTTTGATGAACTTACAAGTCCAGTCCACTCTTGTAAATCAGATCAAGGCAGCTCAAGCAAATGATGCCAAGCTACAAAAGATCCGAGAACATGTGTAAAGTGGACTAAGAACTGACTTCATCATCCACGAACATGGGTCCTTGCGATATGGAAGCCGTTTATGTGTACCAGCCGGCTCTGTTCGAGAAAAGTTGATGAAAGAAGCCCATAACTCCCCGTATTCGATACACCCCAGTGGTACGAAAATGTACAAGGATTTACGGTAACACTACTGGTAGCATGGAATGAAATGCGAAGTAGAAAGGAGTGTAGCCAAGTGTTTGGTGTGTCAGCAAGTGAAGGCTGAACATCACAGAACTGCTGGTCTACTTCAGCCGTTACCAATCCTAGAATGGAAATGGTAGCATATTACCATGGACTTCGTGACTGCTTTCTCTTCCAGCACGAAGGGTAACGATGCAATTTGGGTTATTGTGGATCGACTCACCAAGTCGGCTCACTTTATTCCATTCAGAGTTGTCCAGTCAACTGAGACGTTAGCAAGAAAGTATATGGAGGTATGTATAAATCTAAAGTAAGATTTAAACCTTCAAGATGTACCATATTTGATACCCATAAACTCATGCAAGAGATCGCGAGATTACATGGAGTACCTGTTTGCATCGTCTCCGATTATGATACGAGATTCCGATCATAGTTCTGGCAGAGTCTGCAAGCTAGCCTAGGAATGAGTCGTAATTTTAGCACGGCGTACCATCCACAAATGGACGGACAGTCCGAGCAAATAATTCAGATATTAGAAGATATGCCGAGAACCTGTATGTTAGACTTCGGAGGTTTGTAGAAAGATCGCCTACACCTTGTGGAGTTTTTATACAATAAAAACGACCAGGCAAGTATTGGGATGACACCATTCGCAGCACTCTACGGATGAAAGTGTCGTTCCTCGCTGAGTTAGGACGACGTTGGAGATCATGAACTCCTTAGACCAAAGATGATCGTGGCAACTGTGGACATGGTTCGCACGATCAGGGAAAAGATGCACATAGCCTAGGACCGACAAAAGCATTGGGAAGATGCAAAGTTTCGACAACCGGAGTTTCAACTTGGAGAGCATGTATTCTTGAAGATCTCTCCAAATAGAGGAGTGATACGTTTTGACAAGAGAGGTAAATTAAGTCCAAAGTACATAGGACCGTTCGACATACTTGAATGAGTTGGAGAAGTGGCATACCCCTTGGCACTACCACCCCCATTGAAAGGAGTGCACAACGTGTTCTATATATCCCAGCTACGACAATATATGAGCGACCCTAGTCATATACTTGATCACTCAGAGCTCACGGTACAGACTGACCTAACCTGCGAGCAACAACCAGTTGGGATCCTGGATCGAAAGGTGAAGACATTACGGAACAAGGAGATGAATTTGGTCCGAGTAATGTGGAGAAAAGACTCGCCGAGAGAATCAACATGGGAGCGAGAAGACAATATGCGTGCACGATACCCTCAGCTATTCAAAGATTAGTCCTTTATGTAAATTTCGAGGACGAAATTTTTATAAGGAGGGTAAAATGTAACAACTCTGAAACCCTTGTAAAGAATTATTTGTGTAAATATATAGAAAAGGGGTATTTCAGCCTGTATGGAGTTATAAGTTATTTTTGTTCAATAAAAGCAAGAAGCAACTTGTAGTTCATTGATAAAGTCTCTACACTGCTGCGATATAGCCTGTGTGTTCGAATCCTATCAGACCCAATTATTTTTAAGATTTTTCATTTTAAATTTTCGGAAGCCCAAGAGTTGCACATGCAATTCATGGAGAAACAAAAATTTCAGAAAAATCAAACAGGCGTAAGGAGGAGTAAACACACACCTAGACACGTAGCACGAATCTCGAGGCAAGATGGTAAGATCTGACCGCCCAAACACCCCTTTTGGCCACCACCGACGGTCGATATGGCCTCATTTCCTTCTGTGCTTTGCACACTCATCCCTTCGACTCCCCTCAACTCCCCTGCACTGTTTGATTTTCCTGCAATTAAACAGAGACCATTCAATTCACTATATAACACCAATTTTAATTCATTTAATAAAATTTTTTAATTCCCAAACCCTAATCTTCACTAGAAATACCACCCCATACCCTAGCTCTCCTCTATTCTGAAAATATCTATCAAAATTCTTCCAAATGTTTCTAAGTGCAAGTGGAGTCAATTGGAGTTAGCAACCAAGCTCTCTTCATTGAAGGTCGGAGTCATTTCCGAAGCTACCGCAATGCCACGGAGCCCCCTCTCTTTTTCTTAGTCCTTTTTCGATATTATAAAGCCGCAAGTCCCTATTCTCTTTCCATACTTTCATCTCAAATTATCTTCTAAAAACACATCGGTAAAGTGGAATTAGCTCCGATATAAAGTTCTTTCTAACATTTGTACTCCCCTCTTCAAGCAAAATAGGTCAAACTAAATTTCTCACACCACTTAGATTTTATTTTAATAAAGTTTTCATGAGAAATACTCATATAACAAACTTTTCATTAAAATACCAAGAAGTTTAATATAACCGTATTTCAATAACTAGTGTATAAACCTTTAGATCATTCACGGGGTAACGACCTACCGTATATGCACACTATGGTTTCATAGCACTGTATTCTAAGTATATCGGTAACTCAAAGAAGAGGTTTTTCATTAAAATACCATATTTTTTCAAAACGGGTTACTTTTAAATCGATAATTTAAATATTTGGAAAATATGTCTCTACAACTCTCGTTAGGGGACCCACTAATGGATGGTGCGGATTATCGCACATGCTTGGGATAGTAGAGCGAGATGCAGAACTTCTCACGGAGTATTCGGTCTCGAAAGGAAATAAAAATACTTTTTTTAAGAAATACGACTTTTCTAAACAAACTAAATTTTGGAAAATTATATAAAACTATGAATTCGTATTTTGAATAAAAACATACTATGAAATTAGTCCCTGATGCACTTAGTCCCCAACCATTAGCATTGAACCTCACTGCTCAGTGGAGATTACAACAAGAACTGCATGGATTGGAGATTGAAGTAGTTGTACCAGGTAACGCTTCATCTTTGATGAACTTATAAGTCCAGTCCACTCTTGTAAATCAGATCAAGGCAACTCAAGCAAATGATGCTAAGCTACAAAAGATCTGAGAACAAGTGGAAAGTGGACTACGAACTAACTTCATCATCCATGAAGATGGATCCTTGCGATATGGAAGCCGTTTATGTGTACAAGTCGGCTTTGTTCGAGAAAAGTTGATGAAAGAAGCTCACAGCTCTCCGTATTCGATACACCCCGATGGTACAAAAATGTACAAGGATCTACAGCAACACTACTGGTGGCATGGAATGAAACGCGAAGTAGCAAGGAGCGTAGCCAAGTGTTTGGCGTGTCAGCAAGTGAAGGCTGAACATCACAGAACTGCTGGTCTAGTTCAGCCGTTACCAATCCCAGAATGGAAATGGTAGCACATTACCATGGACTTCGTGACTACTCTCTCGCAGCACGAAGGGTAACGATGCAATTTGGGTTATTGTGGATTGACTCACCAAGTCGGCTCACTTTATTCCATTCAAAGTTGGCCAGTTAACTGAGACGTTAGAAGAAAGTACATGGAGGTGAGTATAAATTTAAAGTAAGATTTAAACCTTCAAGATGTACCATATTTGATACCCATAAACTCATGCAGGAGATCATGAGATTACATGGAGTACCTGTTTGCATCGTCTCCGATCGTGATACGAGATTCGGATCACAGCTCTGGCAGAGTCTGCAAGCTAGCCTGCGAATGAGTCTGAATTTTACCATGGCGTACCATCCACAAACGGACGGACAGTCCGAGAAAACAATTCAGATATTAGAAGATATGCTGAGAATCTGTATGTTAGACTTCAGAGGTTCGTGGGAAGATCACCTAGCCTTGTGGAGTTTTCATACAATAACAACTACCAGGAAAGTATTGGGATGGCACCATTCGCAGCACTGTAGGGACGAAAGTTCCGTTCCCCGCTGAGTTGGGACGACGTTGGAGATCGTGAACTCCTTGGACCAGAAAAGATCGTGGCAACTATGGACGTGGTTCGCACGATCAGGGAAAAGATGCGCAAAGCTCAGGACCGACAGAAGCATTGGGCAGATGCAAAGCGTCGACACCCGGAGTTTCAACCTGGAGAGCATGTATTCTTGAAGATCTCTCCAAACAGAGGAGTGATACATTTTGGCAAGAGAGATAAATTAAGTCCAAAGTACATAGGACCGTTCGATATACTTGAACGAGTTGGAGAAGTGGCATACTGTTTCGCACTACCACCCTCATTGGAAGGAGTGCACAACGTGTTCCACATATCCCAGCTACGGCGATATGTGAGCGGTCCCAGTCATATACTTGATCACTCAGAGCACACAGTACACACTGACCTAACCTACGAGCAACAACCAGTTGGGATCCTGGACCGAAAGGTGAAGATATTACGGAACAAGGAGGTGAACTTGGTTCGAGTAATGTGGAGAAAAGACTCGCCAGGAGAATCGACATGGGAGTAAGAAGATGATATGCGTGAACGATACCCTCAGCTATTCAAAGATTAGTCCTTTATGTAAATTTCGAGGATGAAATTTTTATAAGAAGGGTAGAATGTAACGACTCTGAAACCTCTGTACAGAATTATTTGTGTAAATATATAGAAAAGGGGTATTTTAGCTTGTATGGAGCTATAAGTTATTTTTGTTCAATAAAAGCAAGAAGCAACTTGTAGCTCATTGGTAAAGTCTCTACACTGCTGCGACATAGCCTGTGTGTTCGAATCCCATCAGGCCCAATTATTTTTTAAGATTTTTCATTTTAATTTTTCGGATGCCCAAGAGTTGCACATGCAATTCATGGAGAAACGAAAAGTTTCAGAAAAATCAAACAGGCGCAAGGAGGAGTAAACACACACCTAGATACGTGGCATGAATCTCGAGGCATGCTAGTGAAATCCGACAACCCAAACACCTCTTTTGGCCGCCACCGACGGTCGATATTGCCCTATTTCCCTCCGTGCTTTACACACTCATCACATCGACTCCCCTCAACTCTCCTGCACTGTTTGATTTTCCTGCAATCAAACAGAGACCATTCAATTCACCATTTAACACCAATTTTAATTCTTTTAATGAAATTTTTTAATTCTCAAACCCTAATTCTTCATTATAAATACCACCCGATGTCCTAGCTCCCCTCTATTCTGAAAATTTCTATCAAAAGTCTTCCATAAGTTTCTAAGTGCAAGTGGAGTTAGTTTCGATATAAAGTTCTTTTTAACATTTGTACTCCCCTCTTCAAGAAAAATAGGTGAAACTAACTTTCTCACACAACTCGTAACCTTTTTTGAAATCATTTAGATTTTATTTTAATAAAGTTTTCATAAGAAATACTCATATAACAAACTTTTCATTAAAATACCATGAAGTTTAATATAACCGTATTTTCAATAACTAGTGTATAAACCTTTAGATTATTCACGGGGTAACGACCTACCCTATATACACACTATGGTTTCATAGCACGGTATTCTAAGTATATGGGTAATTCAGAGAAGAAGCTTTTTATTAAAATACTATATTTTTTCAAAACGGGTTTCTTTTAAATCGATATTTTAAATTCTTGGAAAATAAACCTCTACAACCCTCGTTAGGGGACCCGCTAATGGATGGTGCGGATTATCGCACATTCTTGGGATAATAGAGCGAGATGCAAAACTCCTCACGGAGTATTCGGTCTCGAAAGTAAATAAAAATACGGTTTTTAAGAAATACGACTTTTCTAAACAAACTAAATTTTGGAAAATTATATAAAACTATGAATTCATATTTTTAATAAAAACATATTATGAAACTATATTTTCAAAATGAAAGAGTTAAATTTTAATAAGATACCATCAAGTTCCAACAGAGCTAGTTTTCATAAAAATATTATAAACTTTTAAAAGTTAGGTTTTTATCACTATAACATCCCAACAATTAAAATATATGTTCATGAAAACCCTAAATATTATAAATCACCCCCGAAATTTATTTTTAAAACTATATTAAAGTATTTTTCATAAAACCCCCTCAAGATATGCAAACAATATTTTAAAGACTATAGACTAATATAGGCTTAAGCGGTATCATTTCTCTTGAGCCTCAGAGAGCCGGAGAAAGTGAGTGCTTGCCAATTCAGGTTAGACAACTTAACGGAGTTTTCAATGGCAATTGTCTTTGAAAAAGACACAAATCCTGCCGTCCATGTGCAGCAGTTGCCGATTACTTCCGAGCCTAAGAATTTCAAGAACTAAATCCTTTCATAAGATTCTGACTTTTACCTGAATTCAAACCCAAACCATAATCCAATATCAAACATGAACTTGAATACTTGATCATGAACCTGAACACTCGAATTCAAACATCAAACTCAAACATGTATACTTGACTCAACTTGATCGAACCATGGTTATAACTTGACATGAACTTGATATGAATACCTGAACACATGTACATTTTGAACATGAACCTGTACATTTTATATCCATGGATTCGGCCAAGACCTGTAATCTTAATCTATACAACACCATACGTGGGGATAAATGGTTTAACGACTCCAATTTCATTGTACAAAATTTTTTCAAATTAATGTACATAATGGAGTATTTTGCAAACCAGTGTATACTTTAAGTATTATTTTTGTTTTAGAACAACAAGAAAGCACTTGTAGCTTATTGGTAAAGCCTTACACTGCTGTGACATAACCCATGTGTTCGAATCTCATCAGCCACATATATTTTTACTGATTTTTCTTTTAAACTTTTTGGAAGACCAAAAGTTTACACGTGCAATACACGTAAAAATGAAAAGTCACTGAAAACAAACATGTGGAAAATGTTATATGAACAGATAGGGATACATGGTAAACATCCAAAGCCCAACCCCCTCCAAGTGGCCGGCGAGATTGCCACTTGGGCCGGCGCCGCCGGGCTTCCCCGTCGGGAATGCTCCCATATTTTTAACCCTAGTCCTTTTGCCTACTCCTCTTCTGTTTGTTTTTCCTGCAATTAAACAGAGAATTAAAAACAAGCTTTAAATCAAAATTTTCATGCATTTTAATTCTCTCTTCACTGACAATACCCTAATTCTACCCTATAAATAAAACCCCATACCCTAACCCTCTCCATTCTGAAATCTATTGTTCAAAATCCTCAAAAGTTTCCAAGTCAAAGAAGAGTACAAGTGGAGTTAGCCCAAGGTGAAACCGGCTGCTCGCCAAAACAACATGCGTCTGTCCCTGTCCTTGGAAGAAAGGCTAGGATGTGCTTACTCGTTTCCCCATGACTAGACGAGGAGACTGTTTGTACTGGCGATGCATAATAATCTTATCACATTGCCAGACCCGCGGCGTCCAGCGCAACCTGGCAACGTCAACAACCCCAATTACTGCTCCTGCCACAGAATGATGAGCCACCCAATTGAGAATTGCTACATCTTCAAAAATTGGGTTGAAAACCAGTACCAGCAGGGAAAGTTCACGTTGTCTAACAACTGAAGGGTAAACCAATCCTAGAAGCACGCTCCTAAAAAGGTGGACGCGCAGTGGGCATCATGCTCACTCATGGAAGAATCTACATAGAAAGTAGTCCTCTCAGCAAAAACTAAAAGAATACTGAAGGATCTTCAGACATGTCCGGCAATTAAGTGGAAAAGCCTACTTGAACCTGAAATAATCGAAGGGATGCTAAAAGCTCGTCCCACACCGAAAATTATTGACAAAGGGAAAAGACCCCAAGTCAAGCCTTCAAAGTTTTCGAAGAAAAACAAGAAGACCAAGAAGTCTGTGCAGCCTGCCGAGTATGACGACAAGCATACAGATCTATAAAAATACATAGATGCGGTAGAGGAGTATAACCAGAAGGCGCGAACACCAATCACGCTCGAAGAATTCCTCAAGCATATTCTTGAGGACGGAGACAGTGACAATGATGAGAAAAATGACTCATTAGAAGAAGTGGAAGAGTATGTAGCAAGTTTCTACATGGTCTTCCATTCGTTGTTATATGACGAATATGCTCCCTTAGCGTCAAAACACGACGTTGAGGATCTGGGGGCAGAATCGGCGCTAAATTCCCCGAAACTGCCAGAAGATGACCCGATTGAGAGGCTGCTAAACGAAACTTTTCAAAAGAGTAAAGATGACCGAGAACACGAAACAACCATATTTGAAAAGGCTAAGTGTCAGCGTCTGAATAAAGAAGCTGCAATGAGAACAAGCCGTAAAATGCTCCGACCAAACCAAAGCACGCCTACAACAAATAAGAGCAGGATCAAAACTGAGAAGTAGTTCGTCAAAGCCCTATTACTGATGATGAAGCTACCACCCCTCACGAGGTATACTCCTGGAGTCGCATTCTTCGATGGAGAAGAATCACATCCAAATTACTGCCTATATCATCGAAGGGTCGCTCACCCCATCGAGGAGTGCGGTGCCTTCAAGAAGTGGTGATAAGGATATCTTGCCCATCAAAAACACTTCAAGAAGCTGAAACACGAAGCCTGCGCTCGTCGACATAAAAATGGCGAGATGAACGCGCTTGAAAAAATGACTGGAAACTTTCATATGGTTCGTACCAGTTCGAAAGGCGAAAAACCTCCCGTTCTCACATTCGGGAGCGATTCTGAGGACGAAACACCCTTCAGCCCTCTCTTCAAAGACTCCGCCTCCGAAAAAGAAGAGGAGGAGAAGAACTGCGAGAATATTCGGCTGCGTAACCGTACGCTAACTGAGAAGGACTTTGGACCTGTAAACAAAAGTTTGAGCAAAAAAGACAAAAGGAAAGGGAAAATGCCCGAAGAAATCTCCTTCGACGAAGAAACAGTCAAAGAGCTCGCCGCAAGGGACCTGCGTAAAAAAAACAAAGTGGATTACAACGTCCTAGCACATTTGAGAAAAATACCCTCGCAGCTAAGCATATTGGATGCCCTCCTTCTGTCTAAAGAGGCACGGGATTCCCTAATCAAGGCGTTACAAGAGCCTGATCAGTTCCAACTTTCCTTGCAGAAAAGAAGATAAAAGATGAACTGGCAGAAATCCACACGGCTAATATTACATTCAGCGATGAATATCTAGTCCTCGGTACGTGTGAACATAATCGTCCGCTATACGTCACCGGGTACTGCCACGACATTAAGATAGGAAAAGTCCTTGTCGACAACGGATTCTCCGTTAATCTTCTCAACGTGATAGTGCTGAAGGAAATTTGCATGAACATTCAGCATCTTGCCCGAGATAAAATTACCATCTCCGGGTTCGACTCACAGTCATCACGGACGCTTGGGTTTGTAATACTGAGGCTACGCTTTGAGCTACTTGTCACTGACATCAAATTTCATGTCATTGATGCCAAGAATTTCTATAACGCTTTTCTTGGACGGCCTTGGTTACACGAGTACAACATCATTCCTTCTACACAACATCAATGTATGAAGTATTTTAAGGATGGTTCGGAGGACACCGTCATGGGAAAGCTAAATCCATTCTCCGCAAACGAAGTCCGGAAGTATGAAAACGCAAAGTACTTTCTGCCGGACTTTGAGGATACTGAAAGGTGCTAAAGAAAAATCCGCGGCCACTATCCCGATCTTTGGGAGCGATACTGAAGAACACGCAGAAAAAGTCTACTCGGGGCAACCCCAAAAAGAAAATAATAAGCCCAGACCATCTACTTGTTAGGTTTCCTAGCACCCTGGCTGTCTACCATGGCCATTGTGAAACGAAAAACTTTGACTTTTAAAAATCCGGCGCTAGAAAACACATCTTAGAATCTAACCATACACCGAAACTAGTTAGCTAAAGAGATCTAGCTACTGTGATAAGGAGCTATACCTAGAGACTCGTGTCCTTTAGGTCTTCACTCCTCTTCTCAAGCTCCTAAAGTTTCCTTGATCAACCTTGATGGCCGGTCTCCTCGGTCCTAGATGATCCACCTAAAGGTTCTTGATTCAAGCTCCTACTCCAAAATGAAGTAAACTAAGCAAACTAGTTTGCTAAACTAGTTTCTTAGGTGATGTGGTAAGGTTTAGTGGTAATTTTATATCTCAAATCCTTTGGATCTCAACACATGAGAAGGTTAGGGATTTGAATTGAAGATGAACTCAAGAAGAAGAGAGTGAGAGAGCAAGTGAAGAATAACTCTCTTCTTTTGGAATGAGAAGAATGATGGCTATCTCAAGAGAATGGCTAAGTAATTTCCTTTTCAAAAAATCCCACCATACTTCAATAGTATTAGCAATAAATAGCCAAGCCATGCTTCATGCCATGCCTCCCTTTTGTTAGTTATATGTATGCCCTAGAGGCCATTATTGCACATGTGATGTATATTATAGTGGATGCTTGGATATATATAGAGAGGACTTTCTTGCTCGACATGATAATATGCTATTTGGTTACTCTTTGTCTTAACATGTTGACTTGTATAAGTGATGCTGTCTTGCTCTCACATGTTGACAAAGCCCATAGGATGTGTACTTGACTACCAGGACTATGATAGAGATCATACTAGTGGGGCCAAGGGTAAGTCCACAAGTACACCCTATAATTGTTCCTAGTCGAGGGAGTATCGAGACAGGGCATCGATGCTCCAGAGTAGACTAGCGTATGCGCTTCATGACCCATATGATGGGCGATGGATGATCCCACATCCATTGGTGTTTGACATCAGAGAAGGTATACGGGTGCTCAGTGGAGACTGGGTACACTGAACCAACTCGCCGAGAACTCCTAGATGGTATTATACCTATCGTCAGATAGCAGTTCTCTGGTGACACTGGTACAGGTTAGTCTGTCGACCCGAGATCGTCATAGAGTCTTGTGTGTTTCCTACTGTGCTTTGATTTCCACCCTACCACGGCTCTACTGAGTCATGAAAACAGGTGGTTTTTGGGTACAGTCCCAAGTCACATGAAGTCAATGAGCGATAGGAGGAGATTCGTCTCTCCCGGTATTTGGGGTTGATGTTGCGCTATGCTCGATTGGCCATAACATGAAATCCCTGGCCAGGGTTGCTGAGATTTACTGGTAAGTGTTATCAGTAGTTTCTCGAACTGTTATGGACCTTGCATCGGCATGACTTATCAGGATATTAGGGTCTGACGTTATACCACCCTCACGCTGTTGATATGTGACATATCAGACGAAGAGACCGGACTGTACGGTAGTATTACTGATTAGATTCGCAGGAGTACGAGCAGGCTTGCTTGTTGATCTTCTGATCGCTCAATACCCGGGTGTCCGTTACATTTAGCAGACCTCTTGCGGCATGTGGGTGTTTGATATGATTATCACCTACTGCCGGCATATTGGCGAGTCTTTAGAGTCTTACACAGAGGTTTCCTGGTTCATGCGAAATGAAGTAGGAGCACATATGTGATATGTGCAGGACCGAGATTAATGCGTGTATGTGATACCATATTCTATTCTCGCGATATATGATATCGGTCGGTTATATGTGATATAACCGATTTATTAGATCAAGTATTGATTCGATAGATTGTGACATTTGATATTAGTCGGTTGTATATGATATGGCCGGATTATTAAATCAAGTGTTGATTTAATAATTTAATGTATAATTATATATTTGATATATTAAATTATATTAACTAATATTGGCTCACTTAACATTTCTTTTTCTCACATGTGTACACTTAGTATATATGTGATATATATTAATATACATCTTTTTGTGTCATGCTAGATGCCACATGCTATATGGGTGTATGAGACTCACATCATGCTTATAATAATGATAAGGTTTTATTTATTTAAAATAAATCAAATTAGTTGGTATTTAGTCACATGCTTGGAAGCTTGGAGAAGCTTGAAGCATCTTTGACTAAGTCCACTCTTTTTGTTTTACTTATAGATATTTATTAACCTAACCATTATTGTTAGCCATGGTTTATTCTCTACATGGGTTAGTGTATGACACTAACTCACCCATGGTTGCTATTCTCACCACACTTGATTCATTCTTCACTTGCTTCATCCATGAGAGCTTTCTTCATCTCCTTCCTCAAACTTTCTAGCTTCATGAATGGTGAAGAAATATTGTGAGAGAAATAAAACTAAAGTGAGCCCATTTTCTACTTCATCATTCTCTACTATTTTCCATTTAGTTTAAGGTGTTTGCTTCACTAAACCCTAATTTAGTGCAGAGGTTGCATGAGCTTGAGTCTCCTCGACGTAGATCATCTTTAGCCTCGAAGACAATGAGCAAGGTTGTTCATTTATTCATGTGAACCCTTACTAGAGTTTGGGTGTTCACTACTTGGAGCGAAGGGACTACTATACGGATCTTTAGAAGTGAAGGACCGGTCTACAAAGGTTGTATTCCTCATTCACTTATTTGTAATGTTTGATTACATGTTTGCTTTGTCTAATTATTTTAGCTAGATTCTAGTTAAGGGTTCTTTAGCACTCTAGAATTTTTGAAATTGGCTTGCTTGATGTCTTGAAAACCTAGTAGGGTGCTGAGGAATCCCAACAGTGGTATCAGAGCCGGGCTAGAGTATTAGACGATGTTTGTTAGATTACGAAACTGAAACTACTCCGAAACACCCGATTGCAAAACCTAGTTTCTGTCGATTTCAAAAAGGCTTCGAAATTTTTTTTAAACATGTGCAGAATGATGTATAAGATATATCATGAATACTACCGAAATTTGGGACCCTGATCTCGGTTTTTGGCTGTCCATAGCATGAAATTTTCCGAGCTCTTCGGCCATTTTGGGGATTTTGGTGTTCAAATTTTGGTGGTATTTCAGTCACTGGGTTTTGGTGTTTCAGGTGTTGTTTGTTTTTTCTAAAATTGCATGTGATGTAGTCTTACTGTATAGGCAACTCGGAGTGTTTCGTGTTCATAGTTTAACATTGTTTTTGGGTTTACACATGTTATCTAGGCGAAATTAAAAAGTTCGATCGAATGTTAAAAACCCATTATTCCAAGTTTATGGTATTTAGAAAATCATGCAAGCGATTCTGTGGACCCTCTAGAAGAATGAAACCCTAACTCGACATAATGACTTTGGTACCGCTTTCGAACATTAGGATTTGGGGCAGTTCCGCGGTGCCATTAGTGAGGCTTGGGTTTGCCCTTCTACGGCTGGTCCATAGGTGCTGTGGCATGCTCTGGGTATTTTTGAACTGTGCTCAAGTGTTGAGCTCTCAAAAAATTGTGGGACTTTGATTAATCGATCGAAAAGTTTAACGTCGTCCGGATATTTGTAATGGGATACAATACTTGGAATCAACAATATTTGATATTTATAAATCTGGCAATTTAGTCTCATTTGATCGGTTGCCACGGGATTTTGATGTGGTCAAATGTCCGTCGCAATCACGTAGTGTACGCGGATACTCATCGGGTAACTTTACTAGATAGCCACGCCCTATAGCCCCGACCAAGTGACTGTAGGAGAACTCCGTTGCCAAAAGCATCCGTCCGGATGCTCGCGGCCGCGGTGTTCCGCCTTAGTGCACTTCGTCGACGGCATCGGGGGGTGCAGCCGTCTACTAAAGTTTCCGACGAGCATTCGATCAGATTATCAGTAATCTTGTTGAATTACCCGACAGATTATTGGAAAGTGTTTTCAATATCGAGACTAAAATGCGGGGTTTATAATTGTTAGGCATGTGATATCTAAGGAATTCATTTGGTTAGGCATGAAATCCAAAGTATGTGATACATTAGGTTTATGATGTCTAAGGTGGTTGCGGATTCTAACTGTTGTAGTTTTTCACTTTCTTTTCTGCGACCGTAAGTGTAATATGTGGTGTATCGCCGGTTTCGTTGCTATACGTCAATGACAATTGGGATACGCATATTTATTTACGTTGATGACATATGATGTTGTGTTGTTGTGATATGTTATATTGGATCGTCGTGTTTTGAACAGCCGAGTTTTTTTTATGTGAGATAAGAGTTTTTCATTTTCATTCATGTAAAAGCTTGTATGTAATATTCTTTTATTGGGGCATTTCCGGGTTGAGGAAGATGTCACCGTTGATGTATATTATTTACTTTTCCGTATTAGGATAGACCTAAGGAGGGGAGCACAAGTAACCGGGTTCTAGAGTCCAGTGGGAGACCACTCGAGGAGTCGAGTCCGGGCCTTCTAACTCTATAATTGGTAGGGTTACTTTCCGCTCTCGTAGGGGTGTAGGGATGTGGGTTTGGCTATTCATCGCGACCGTGGAATCCGTGTTTTATACTGGCTTAAATTAAAACATGGAATTCCTAGTATATCCAATATTTCATATGTGTTCTTCTGCTGCTGATATTCTGTGATGTGATCACTTGTTATTTTGAGACGAATGCTTATATTATATATATATGATATATAATAATTATTGTTGCTTTCGTTTCTTCTGTGATGCTTGGGAAGCATAATTAATGGGACTTCATTAATGAGATTAATGAATACAAGAAATCTAAAGATGTTGTAGAAACTTGTTTTAAAAAAAAAGAACTGGTAGCTCTAGTTCTTGCTTTACATAGCGGTATTCCTTGTAGAATATCCAGCACCTTATTCGATAAGGAAAGAGCCGAGATCCCTTCACCGGAAGTGACCTCTTTAGCGAAACTCGCAGATACTACAATCCACTCGGTTTGTTTTTTGATTTCTTCTATAGTTTCTGTTTTGCATAGTGATATTTGTGAAATATCCTGCACCTCATTCGAGGAGGAAAGAGCTGAGATCCCATCACCGGGAGTGACTTCTTTAGCAAAACTAGTAAAAGCCTAAAAACACTTGTTTTCAAAATCACTCAATTCTACAACGATATCATGTTCATTACGCTCATGGTTTTCTTAAAAACCTGCGTAGCCCTCCGTCATTTTAGGAAGTAGAGTACTTAGTATTCGTGCTGCGTATGTCGACCATAGTTAAGGCGTAGTGTACGGTAGCTAAGTGATGTCTTCCTACACAACATATGATGCGATTAGTTAGGACATTCATGTGATTATGTCGACCATAGTTGACGGTCATGTGGGTGGGTCTAATTAATCATGAAATGATGGGTAGAACTTGACTAGTGCTTATGATATGTTGACCATAGTTAAGGTCATAAGTGCTAGGGGTAAAAACCATTATCGGGAGTTTCAAGTGTTGAAATTTGCAATGAGATTGCATACCTTCTATGAGATAGTTGGATCCTGATACCCACTGTGAGTAATTGTTACTCCTAGGAGAGTTTTACACATTAAAATTAGCCGATCAAGTAGGTGTCTAGAAAGGTGTTAACGGGGTTACGCCCCTGGGAAAATGAGGTTTATTTTAATTAGGTCCGTGCGAAAGCACGGGAAACCTCTCTCGAAGTACCGACACTGGCTTGGCCGAAAGATTGGCGAACTTGTAAGGTGTAATTAATCCCGGCTAGTCTTACCTTTTAGGGTTTGGAGGAAGATTTGATAAAAACAGTGGGAGCCATCCTGATTAGATAAAATAATAACCAATCTAATCTTACAAAGAGCACACGCAAAGTGTTTTCTTCTCTCTCTCTCTCTCCCGGTAGCGACCATGTCACGCCTTAATCAAGATAATAATATGGATGCATTAACCGAACCTGCTTATTATACTGTGCTAGGGAACGTTGGTTCCGCTTTATCTTATAATTGTTATAAGTCCGAGTAGGAAATAGGGGAATATCCAGATTCCCATGCCACCCAATCGAAGAAAGTGCATGTTGATGCATCTTCTTTGGGTGTGTTCATTAGCGAGAACTGTTTTTCAATATCCTCTACGTCCTGGGTATCTAATACCGGATCAGGATCCCGCATATGTAATATGTTACATGGGCTACAGAAAGGTAGAGAACTGGGAATGGGTGATATGTCTCTAAGTGTTAGAGAATGGTGCAATTGTTGCAGCCAAATCAATTGGCAAATATCACCTTGTATTAATACATTGATTCTGAACGAATGTTATTACATACCGAACCTGATATACAACATTACATCTGTTTCTTTATTCAGTAAAGAAAGATATAATTTTGTATTGTTGGATAATGTTTTGAACATTTCCTATATCAAGAGTTGATCGTTTCAAGCGCGTTATCTAAAAGTATATACGTTCTAAATAAAACCACAGTTCAAAGTATGTAAAACACACATAAGAGGAGTAGTTCAGAAATGAATGAATCCTTCTTGCGGCATTGTAGACTAGGTCATATCAATGCGGCACGACCAGCTAAGTTACATAAGGATGAATATGAGAATCTGTTCGAATTTTCATCTTATGATACTTGCCAGTCTTGTCTCAAAGATAAAATGACCAATACTCCGTTTACTGGAAATAGAGAAAGAGTTACTGAACTCTTGGGACGCATACATGATGATGTATACGATCCTATGTCTACAAATGCCAAGTGTTCTTCGCCGAAAACCGGGAAGACAAACGTCTTGCCTGAATTTGGGGGCAGATGCTAATTGGTGATATCCGTCCACCTCTTCAAAGATGCCAAGTTGATTTATGACACCATGTATTGAAAGTTTAAACGGATGCGGCCGATGTAGTAGACTTCGTCAGATTCCCCCTCGTTGAGGGGTTTTTGATTGTGGGGACGCTCTTCCTTGCAGGCGCAAGCCCCTGCAGTTAATCACGCTACCGCATCGCGGTAACCACTTTCTCTTTCTCCAGATGGTCACTTAGCATCGTGGGTGTTTGTTTTGTTTTTGGTTGCCCGTGGATTGTATACGGAGATTAATTTATGTTGTCGCCCGTAGGGCGTGGATTAGTCCAATTCCGTGTTTTCTTAGATTTGGGTTTGGGGGTTGGGTTTAAGGATACGTTAGTCTCATTTGAGACTAAGATCAACTTAAACGTTTGTTAAGGATACGTTAGTCTAATTTTAGACTAAGATCTACTTAACAGTTTCTTAAGGTCACGTTAGTCTAATTTTATACTAAGGTCAACTTAACCATTTGTTAAGGATACGTTAGTCTAATTTTAGACTAAGATCTACTTAACATGATCATTTAGATCCAACAAAAGAGCATTTAGGCTCTATTGTTTTAGTTTAGGGACTTTGCGGTCGATTAGTTTAGGGACATTACGGTCCAAGGTTAAGGACATCATAGTCCGTGGGTTTGAAAGGGACCCCATAGTCCGAGGTTAAGGACATCATAATCCATGGGTTTAAGGACCCCACAGTCCGAGGTTAAGGACATCATAGTCCATGGGCTTAAGGACCCCACAGTTCGAGGTTAAGGACATCATAGTCCATGGGTTTAAAGGGACCCCACAGTCCGAGGTTAAAGACATCATAGTCCATGGGCTTAAGAACCCCACAGTCTGTGGAATGACTGGTTATCGGGACCCGTCACCTCTCTGAAGACGTTGAAGAATTACAACGACAAATATCAGAAGAGTGAAGAGATGTACACTTGAACCAATGTTGATTGGGAAATCTGTAGTCCAATTTGGGACTAAGATCAATTAATTAGATTATGAGTACATGGGCTCAGTTAAATCTGAATTGAGCACTTATGGCCAACTTGGGCTAAGTCCAATTAAGTTTGAAATGTTGGACTTTTGTTGGGACTGTTGAACATTTTTCTGGGTTCAACCCCCCATTATTTAGCAATGCTAAACATGAGTCTGGACTCTGACCATGTCTTTATCTTTTATTGAGTGCTGAGCACTCATATGCCATATGAGATGATCAATCTTGGAAGACAAGGGTATATTTGAGGCTCAGTCAAAGGGGAGTCTTGCCTCTGGAAGACTTAGCCAATTTAGGCTAAGACTGGTTTTAAAATAGTGTTAAACACTAGATGACATCTGGCGGTCACGTGTCCCCACATGATGTATTTAAAACAGTGTTAAACACTGGGGACAAAATGCTCAAAATAGTGTTAAAAACTAGAAAGGAAGGGGTCACATGGGATCACGTGAGGCGCCTGAAGATGGGGCCAGACCTCCTTTATTTTGTTCTCAGAATATTCAAATAAGTGTTAAACACTTTTTGGTCTTCAGGCCATCACGTGTGGGCACGTGATGGGTACCCATGAATTGATTATTAAAGTGTTTATTAGGGGTCACGTGGGGACATGTGAGGGCGCCCAAAATTGATTGTACTCTTGGATTTGTTCCCTTTTTTTTTAGGGTCATATGTGAGCACGTGAGGCATTGCCTCCAAGGTTTTTCTTTCTCATTTTGAGGAGTCTGTTTGAGGGTCACGTGGGGGAATGTGACCATGTCTCATTCATTCTTTTCTGATCATTAAAGGAAGGGTCACGTATTGCCACGTGACCACATTTACATGCATGGATAATTTAAGTCCTTTGTTTGAGAATTAAATTCTTCGGTAGGGTTAAACCCTAATTCTGTTTTGAGGAATTAAATTCCTATGTATATGGAAGAATTAAATTCTTATGTAGGGTTAAACTTTAGTTTTATTTGGAGGAATTGAATTCCTATGAGTTTGGGAGAATTAAATTCTCATATAGGGTTAAACCCTAGTTTCATTTCGAGAAATTAAATTCCTATGAATTTGGGGGAATTAAATTCCTTAAACTTAATTCTCCCTCTGAGTTTTGGATCTGCATGGCAGAATTTCCACGCTGAGAATTAAATTCTCAACTTGTGGGGAGATCTGCTTCTGCAAATCTTCAACCAAAGGAAGAACTAAGTTCTTATTCAGAAGAGTTAAACTCTTAAATTGAGAATTAAATTCTCTTTTTTTTTGTTTTATGGAGCTTAGATCTATTTTCCTTTCTCACCTAGGGTTTCTTTTTCTGAAGAGATCTTCTTTTTCTCTCTTGAGAATTAAATTCTCCTCTCTTTTTTCTCTTTGTTGTTGTATATCTCAAAAAAAAATTCCCAGCCTCCCTTCTCTTCTCTTCTTGGTTCCTATTTATAGGAGAAAGAAAAGAATCAATTTGTTTAGTCAATCTTTCATTAAAAGATTTTGGTTGTTTTTGTAACCAACATGATCTTTTAGATCACTCAGTGAATTTTATTCACCATTGGATTTTTAATCCAGAAGATATTCTGTCTGTTATTCTTGGTGAATTTCAGGGAAATCTTTCCTTGTATAAAATCTTTTCATAAATTGGTGATTTTTAATCACCATTGGATTTTTAATCCAACGGTGCTCCTTTTACAGAGCACCATCTTTTTTGTTTGGAAAGATTTAAAGAAATATTTTTCCAGTTAGGGTCTTTGATTTCCCTTAATTAGAATTTAATTCTATTAGTTCAGAAGGCTTAAGAGCCTATCACGTGTTGGCACGTGATCCCACTGTTTGATCATTTCTGTAGAATTTAATTCTATTAATTAAGGAGTTTAGGAACCCATCACTTGTTGACACGTGACTCCCATCATTAACATTTTAACCAGAATATAATTCTGTTGGTTTAAAGAGCTAATGAATCATCACGTGTCATCACGTGACCCTCGGTCACGTGTAGACACGTGATGCCTCATTGGGATCTTTCCTTGCCATTTTATTATGCCTTTTAATTCTTTTAGTGGGTTCTTTAAAGGCCCATCACGTGTGGGCACGCGACTCCACTAATTGCTTGCTTGATTAGAATTTTAATTCTATTATAACAGAGTCCTAGGAAACCATCACGTGTTAGCATGTGACCCTTGGTCACATGTGAGCACGTGATGCCCTATTGGGGTTTTTCCTGATATTTTATGAGGGAACAAATGCCCCCACAGCGTTGTTCTCACGTGTTTGAACGTGAGTGCAACGCTGTCATCTTTTGTGGCCGTTGGATCTGTCTAGGGAACGGGAAGATGAACCGTTCTCCATCACATCCTATAAATGCATGGGTCTCTTCAGAAGCTCCTCTACGTTTTCCATCTTCTTCCTAGCTCGGTTTTCATCTGAGAATTTAATTCTCTTTCCCAGAGCTTAGTTCTCTGTTTCAAAAATTTCCAGAGTTTAACTCTGTCAACAAAAGATTTCCTTTTTCAGGTAAGAATCTTGAACGGCTGAGGAACTCCTTCTAGACATTTTCTCTTGGATTTCAAATCCATACCAAGGGTTTTTCCCTTTAACAAGAACCCATCTTACCAATTTCTTTAAAAAATTTCCAATCCTTAAATAATAAACTCTTTTTGCTAGGGCTTCTCTGATCTCAGGGATCGATGGTGATACTTGTCTCTTTTATAGAATTTAATTCCATTCCAAAGAGTCTTTTAGCTCTGAAAATGTTTCCTGGGAATTTAATTTCTCTGTTCAAAAGGAATTTAATTCCTCTAAAGAACTTAGTTCTTTAAAAGAAGACTTCTTGGGATTTTTTTTATCCTGAGTTGCTTTTACAGAAAAAAAATTCAGTAAAGGTTCTACTTGATTTTCGCAGAGTCCAAGATGGGTTTCTCTTTGGGGGAATGTGTAGAGTCATTTGAAATCCACTGTTCATTTATTGAGAATCTTCCTTTGGTTCTCATAATGATTACTCTGCCTAATCATTAGTGAGCCGCCATTTTGATTTTGTGGGGCCCCTGTGTTTTGTAACCAATGGTCCCATAAAATAAGTCCTTTGTCGCTTTCTTCCACTGTCTTTTTATATATATACATTTATAAACATATATATACACGTGTTGGCTTCACTTAACAGTTTCCCCTTCTTTTATTTCAGGAACAATGGCTTCTCTTCCGTACTTCCCTTTTACCCTCTCGGAGGCTGCCTTTCCTCAGTCACTATCTGATGAAGAGGTGATGGCAATGATCAGAGCTCATGACCCTAACTGCACCCATTTGCTTTTATGGGGGACGTGGTATAGGCACATCATCTGCGGTCGCCGCAGCTTTCTCTGGAAGATACCAACAGAGCCTACCTACCTATTTTTGCCGATGGAGCATCCACGAACCGCCTTCGCTGTGGAGATGTTGAACTGGACCCCTATGGGACGGCTCGAGCCGTCAACAACTGGAATTTCGAACCACCCTGTGCCAGCTATAGACATCTTAGGGCGTCGTATCTGCCAAGGTGAAGCCCAGCCTTGGGGTCAGGTTTACAAAATAGGGCTTACTCCTTGACAACCCACGGGTTACCTTCTCTGGGCTCGTTATATCCTGTTCGCCCATCGTGCGCGACTGCAGAGGGCCAGGCACTATCAGGCGGTGTACGCATCCCTCTTCTACTATCAGTCCCTCTATGTCTGGTGGGTTAAGACTTTCTTAAATCAATGGAATCTTCCCACCAACACCTTCTTTCTAGGGGACCGTGAAGTTTCAATTTCTCTGGAAGAGTTTCTCGAGATCTCGGGGTTGCCGGTCAGGGGGACGCTCTATGAAGAATTGCTGCCTCCTGATGAGTACGTTTTCGAAACTGAGCCTGCTATGCTTGACGGCTTGTCGATTGAAAATGCCGTCCGCCACAAGCACCCAAGTCTAATCAAGACTCTGGGCATTTTTGAAAAGCTGTTTGCAGAATCAGATGAGCAGGGTGTCACTTTCAAAAGCATTACTGCATGCTTCCTTCGCGGGGACGTTCTATCAAAGACGGCTCCGAAGTTCGCAAATATCAACGACCCTTTCGGGTTCGGTCTAAATATTCTACCGGCTATAGAAGGGGATTTGCCGCAGTTCTACATTCCAATCCTGTTAGCTATATCTTTTGAGTCGATCACAGCCCCTGGCATAGATGAAGAGACTTTCTTCGTGGGTTTTATCAGCGTCTGGCTCAGCTGGTTCGCCATTCCCACGCACCGTCGTTTCATGAGAGCCTCGGTCATTTACCCTGCTCATCGCATTGCCGAGGGGACGCGACTAACTGTGGGCATTGCGGGGCTAGCGCATCTGTATCATGGGCTAAACGCCGCGGCCAATACCTCAACCCCAGGCATGGATGTGGTAAATTTCTCTCAACATTACTTTACGTCATGGATAGAGATGCACGTGCTAGGGGCACTTGCTGCGCAAAAGAGACCCAGCTTTTATGATGCCTACACTTTTCCGTGGCTTATGAGATTGGTGGACGCTTCTGCTCCCGATTCGACTCAGTCCGGAGCTATTCGTGTGCTGATTAATCCCTATGCGAATACGGGCGGGATGGTATTCAATGATCGAGTCCTCTCTGCTCCTTCAGGACCGATTCAGCAGCTTTGTGACTCGTCGAAAGAGGGAGTACCTTCCCTGAAGCCCAAGGAAGCCATGCACTTATATTCGATTAGACCGGGTTATCTGGTATTTCGTCAGAACGGTGCGGCCCTTTTTATGCGGTAGAACCCACACTGCTTTGCTCGGCAACTGGGGTATGACCAGGGTGTCCCCTTTGAGGCGTTTACAGTGGAGCCCAGCCCATCGTCAGAAGTCGTTTGTGACGCCGCTCATCACTTCATGCGGCTGAACACCGGCTCTTGCTTCGTGATTCCTGAAGTTGACTATATTCCTCGATGTGTGGGGTCTTTCACAGGCTGGTACCTCCATCGAGTCAGCCCCATTATTGCCGAGGAGAGGAGGATGCTCTTCGGATATAGGGCTCCCACTCCGATCCAGGCTACGGGAGTCCCGCCGCGACCGCGGGCAGTGGTTCGCCCTCCCCTGAGAGATACTGGTATCGTGCTTATTCCGGAGGCGGCGTAAGTAGATCTGACTCCCACAGCTGGTATGCCATCGCGAACTAGAGCTCAATCAAGGGCCAATAAGGCGTCAGTAGCAGTATCATCAGCTGCGGCGTCAGCAACGGCGGTGTCGTCATTGGTAGCACCGCCGAGTGAGGATATTGAAGGCGAAGTGGGTCAACGCCGCACCAAAGCACCAAGGGGAAGGAAGCAATCGTCTTCTGTTGTTAGTTCTGGGTCCAAGAGGCGAAGGAAGACGGCCACCAATCTGCTCGACTTTTTAGTGGAATCAGAATCTATCCTTCAAGATGAACCACTAGCAATGCAAGAATCGGATGATTGTCTACTTTTCCCGGGTTCATCTGCCGAGGAAGCCGCACAACTGGCTGAGGCTATAAGACGCTTACAGGATGAATCGGTGAATGTATGGATCCTGAAGATGCCTTATCCCGCCGTCATCTTTTATGAAGATCCTCCATCGATACGGCAGATATTCATAGGTCCTCTGGAAGAGGGAGGCGAGAGAGCCTTTAAGCAGCCTATCTCGGCCGACGCTGAAGATGCGCTTTCATTGTGGACCGGTGGCTACGAGTCTACCCTCGAACCCCGACGAGCATACCTCCTCTTGAAGGAACGCCGGCTTGAAAAAGCCATACTAGAGGCTCCTTTGCGCATTGGTATACTTATATATCTTTTTATAGTATTTTGTACTATATATATATCCTTATCTTCATGAAAACTTTGCAGGGACTTCGGCAATGGCAGAGGATCTGAGTTCGAGTCGCGCTTTGACTGTGGACTCCGCAAATATCCCCGATGAGACACTAATCAGTGTGGAGGAGGTCGATACAACTGTTGTTCCTGCCACGGAAATCCCCTTGGTGACTCCCGTTCTCCAGGTGCTTGCTCCTCCGGAAGAGGCATCTTCATTGGCCGCGGATTCCATGGATCTTTCTGGGGATGGCCCGGAGACTGTGGGACAGGTAGTCGAGGCCACCGTCCTTTCATTGGAGCCTGCAGCGATGGCCACTGCTCCTCAACCAGAAGTTATTATACCGGCCCATGTCCCCGATGAGGTGCCTGGGGGCGTGGAGGAGGCTGCCGAAGCTGCTATCCCATCAGTCCAGAGTGGGAGAAGCATCGAAGGTAGCCTTCTATATTTTATATTAATAATCTCTCCATTATCTGAACCTTTCTGTCATTTTAGAATTGCGCGGGTTGGCGGCGTCTATCGCCGATCTGTCTCCCAGGAAATCTTTTCAGCGTCTGCTAGAGATGGCCGCTCCGCAGGCGATATCTCCTCAACGCATCGTCCTCTCTTCCGGGCAAGGTTAGTGTCATTTGCCCTCTCCTCACGGCATTATTATTATTTCATATAATGACACTGATGTTTTCTACAGTTCTGGAAGCTGATGATGAAGTCGAGATTCTTGATGGGCCTGGGGAGCCTTCAGTCCCTTCTTGCATGACCGTGGGTAAGTAAAGTTTCGATGTTGTTCCATCCGCTCTTTGCTTACAAGTCTCGCTGATTGTTTATAAATCTTAACAGCTTTGCCGGTTCTTACCAAGCTGGAATCTTACATCGTCATGCTACCTGGCCCCTATGCTCTACGTGCCTCGGAACGGATGGCAAAGCTAAGCCTCCACTCCCTGTCAGCCCTGATTGAAGACCTTCGTGCTGGCAGTCTAATCACGGCCGAAGCGTTTGCCATTGAAGATAATGGTTCTCTTCCCTTTCTTGCTACTTACCATAGTGAAACTTTGGTGCAAGTCTGGGTTGAGTTCTGTCGTCAGGTGGTGACTTGCTTACATATTCTTGAATGTACACGCCTTCCTTCTGAGGTTGTGGCCGCGAAGGCGAGCTTATAGGGGCTGATCGAGTGGTGCGCTGCGAACATGCTATCATGCGAGAAGAGGCTCAGCCGAAAGTTTTCGGAGAGGGAGCTGGCTTCCAAAACGCTGAGGGAACTTCAAGCCAATCTTACGGCCAAGACCACTCAGGTATATGAACTTTGGCGGGTGCTTCAAGAAGCTATCAAGGAGGTGGTAGCCATTGATAAGGCTGCCATTTTCACTCGCGACATGGTCACAGCTCATAAGGTTACTGAAAAAGAGCTTGAAAGTCGGCTTGCCTCATACCAGGTTCAACAGGCTCAAGCAGAGGCCCGTCTCTTAACGATAATAAATCATGAAGCCGAGGCCCAGCGGAAAAAGGATGAACTGACAAACCTATTAAATCGTCTGCCGGCTTGAAGAATTGTATATTTTTTATTCTTCTTTTGTATAAACTCCTGAATGAGAGTATTTTTTGATTCTTTCATAAATTGTACTTTATATTCATTTTGATTCATGAATAAAAGACATATTTTGTTTCATGATGGTGTGTCTCTTTTCGTAATGCATTCTGTGGATAATCTATTTCAATTTCCTTGAGGGACAACGATGGCTTAGGAGTCAGGGTTAGGATCTGCCTCCTAAAATTTTTCAACTTTATGAACCGTGAGTGTCTCATAAAGAATTTTCTCCCTACGAGTCGAAAGGATCTCGTAGGTGTATTTTCACCTTAGGAATCGTGAGGATTCCTAAGTGTGTTTTCTCTTGAGAGTCGTAAGGATCTCACAAGAGAATTTTCTTCCTTACAAGTCGAGAGGACTCGTAAGTGATTGATGAGTTGACCTACTCCCGAGTCAAAGCATTGCTTCAACAGGGAGGTTGAGGGTTGAGTTTGGTTTGTCTGTGTACCGCTGAGTCATGGAACTGGGAACTTTACCGCGGCTCCACTTTGCTGACATTGTATATTCCTGCAGAGACACTGATTTCTCTGCGGGTCGACGCGAATCGAGATGCTCTCGCCAAGGACGCTGATTTTCCTGAATCGAGGTTTTTGCCAAGGACATTGATTTCCCTGGAGTCGAAACGAATCGAGGTAACCCTGCAAAGACACTGATTTCTCTGCGGGTCGACGCGAATCGAGGTGCTCTCGTCAAGGACGCTGATTTCCCTGAATCGAGGTTTTTGCCAAGGAAACTGATTTCCTCGAAGTTGAAACGAATCGAGGTATTCCTGCAAAGACGCTGATTTTTCTGCGGGTCGATGTGAATCGAGATGCTCTCGTCAAGGACGCTGATTTTCCTGAATCGAGGTTTTTGCCAAGGACACTGATTTCTCTGGGGTTGAGACAAATCGAGGTATTCTTGCAAAGACACTGATTTCTCTGCGGGTCGATGCGAATCGAGATGCTCTCGTCAAGGATGCTGATTTCCCTGAATCGAGGTTTTTGCCAAGGACACTGATTTCCCTGGGGTTAAGACAAATCGAGGTGTTCTCAGAAGGATGTCCTAACATCACAGTTAACCTCTGCTCTTTACGACAAAGGTCCGTTAGGGTTTGTGGTACTAGGGTTTTGTCCGTCGTACCGTCGCGTTGGATGATCTATCTCTCGATAGGCAATTTTGCTGTTCGAGTAGCCTTGCGACTGTCGTGTCTCTGATCCCTTCGAGGGCTGGACAAGACGTCTTCAAGCAATCTTCCAGGTAGTTTAACCATCGGAAGAGAAAGCGTTAGGAATTTTGCCATGCCGCTTTTTACTTGAGGTTAGGCTCATTTTGGGGAGCCCCGATAAGTCATAACCACTCCGCGCTGGTGTGGGATGATCTTCGATAGTCTTTCGGGTTTTATACGAATTGCCGTCAAGACCCTGAAGCTAGGAATTTGGCCTTTGCTTCGTTTGCTGGTATTGCGTCTGCTATATCGAGACGAATGTCACGGTTGTCTCTAGGATGCTGATGAACCGTCGAGATTTGGAACTAGGGATTTTGCCGCGGCTCCGTTGTTTGATTGTCGTGTCTGAATCCTGCTGGAGGAAGAACGCTGTAGTGACATCTCGTCTGCTGTATCGAGACGAACGTCGAGGTGGTGACCACTCCGCGCTGGCGTGGGATGATCTCCGATAGTCTTTCAGGTTTTATATGAGTTGCCATCAAGACCCTGAAGCTAGGAATTTGGCCTTCGCTTCGTTTTTTTTAGCGTGTCCGAATTCTGTTGGAGGAAGAACGCTGGGGTGACATCCCGTCTGCTATATCGAAATGAACGTTGAGGTAGAGCTGGGATTTTTCCATGGCTCCATTGTTTGATTGTCGTGTCTGAACCCTGCTGGAGGAAGAACGCTGGGGTAATATCTCGTCTGTTGTATCGAGACGAACATCGAGGTGGTGACCAGTCCGTGCTGGTGTGGGATGATCTCCGATAGTCTTTCAGGTTTTATATGAGTTGCCATCAAGACCCTGAAGCATAGGAATATTGCCTTTGCTTCGTTTTTGGCGCGTCCGAATCTTGTTGGAGGAAGAACGCTGGGGTGACATTCCGTCTGTTGTATTGAAACGAACGTCGAGGTAGAGCTGGGATTTTGCCATGGCTCCATTGTTTGATTATCGCGTCTGAACCCTGCTGGTGGAAGAACGCTGGGGTGACATCTCGTCTGTTGTATCGAAACGAACATCGAGGTAGAGCTGGGATTTTGCCATGGCTCTGTTGTTTGATTGTGAGGTCTTTCATTGACGTTGCATCTGCATCCTGCTGGACTGCGAAGGAACGCCGTTGTTGACATGGCGTCTGGTGTAACGAGATGAATGCTGAGGTGGAGTTGGGATTTTTCCATCACTCCGCTTTATTTCGACCATGAGGTCTTTCGTTGACGTTGCATCTGCTTCCTGTTGGACTGCGAAGGAACGCCGTTGTTGACATTGCGTCCGGTGTAACGAGACGAATGCTGAGATGATCTCCAGGCTGTTTGTGAACCGTCGAGACTTGGCTCTCTTTCGGATGGAGCTTGGTGGGAAGGTATGGTTCTCTCTTTGTTTGTTCCCCTGGATTGTATACAGGGATCGATGTGATCTCACCTGTAGGGCAAAAGCTTCATTTTATATTTTTTCTTTCCGCGATGCTCTATCATTTCAGCTTTTATATCGCGAAAGTCGCAATTGCCCAATCATTTCGGCTGTTTCTCGCTGTGCCCAATCATTTCGGCTGTTTCTCGCGGTGCCCAATCATTTCGGCTATTTTTTTTATTTACTCGCTGCTTTTTATTGCGAGTTGCCCAATCATTTCGGCTATTTTGCATGCATACACTTTTACTTGCTGATTTGCAAGTTGCCCCACCATTTCGGCTATTTCGTATGCATTTGTAATTCGCTGGATTTTCGCTGCGAGTTTTGGGACTTGGAATCCAATGCCAATCTCAGCATCAGCATCGCTGCGACTGGAATATTGCCAGGAGCGAAGCATCATTTTCCATGAAAAGACTTTGGAATTTGATACCAATTTAGGCATCAGCATTGCTACAATTAGGATATTGCCAGGACTGAATCATCATTTGCCTCTGTCGATGTCGAACAAAGGTGGCTTAGCAAACAGGGTTAGGATCCCGTCGACCAAGGCTTTTTGTCTTTACGAGCCGTAAGGGTCTCATAAAGGTATTTCTCCCTACGAGTCGTGAGGATCTCGTAAGTGCGTTTTCTCCTTAAAAATCATGAGGATTCTTAAGTATATGCTCTCTTATAAGTCGTAAGGATCTTAAAAGAGCGTTTTCTCCTTATAAGTTGAGAGGACATATAAGGGTCGTTCACCGTGTGAGCATATCCCTAGTCGCTGGTGAGACTTTGTTAGGGAAATGTTTATTCGTGCCCGTGGATTGTATACAAGGGTCAATATTGAACCGCTTGTAGGGCAAAATTGGAGATTGTGATGGCTTAAGAACATGTTCAGATCCCTGTAACTTATGGCTTTTGAGCCTTATGAGCCGTGAGGGTCTCAAAAGGGAATTCTCCTTACGAGTCGTGAGGATCTTGTAAGTGTAAGTTCTCCTTTGGAATCGTGAGGGTTCCTAAGTGTGTTTCTCCCTTAAGAGTCGTAAGGATCTCACGCGGGTGGTTTCTCCTTACAGGGTCGAGAGGACCTTACAAGTGTCTTTTAACGAGATTGCGCCCTTTCGGGTTTTCACAAAACTCGCCGGTAGTCCTGCTGTTTTTACTCACGGAGCCCTTTCAGGTTTTCATTCGTTTCCATCTTGCTTGTGGACGTACCTTTTTTTTTAACCACGTCATCCTGGCGATGTCGCGGGTTTGTAGTAGTTTAAAGACGTTTCGGTCATCAGCCAGTTTCAGGACATAGCGGTCCATCGTTAGTTTAACGACGTTTTAGTCCGTCGCAAGTTTTAGGACATTGCGGTCCGCCGTTGCCGTATTTGAGACGAATTTCTAGTTACGGACTTTTTGGTCCATGGAGTTTTCTCTATAAATGAGCACGAAGCCCCCGGCATGTCCACCTTTTTAGGAGCGTGAGGTTGTGGCGGTTTCACCTTCTAGTTTTCGGATAATGCGAACTTGTCTTGTTGGTATTGGTCCTCAATCCAGCCTTTGAAGACGAAGAAATCTTCGATTGGATGGCTTACTGCTTGATGGCAAGGGCAGTAATTAGGATTGTTAACATCGCCTGGCTGCAACGGATGTTTTGGATCCGGCAGATTGATGAGTCTGTTGTGCACTGCCAGCTCGAACAGTCTCCTCGTTTTATCCTGGGGAAATGAGTAAGGACGTCCCAGTCTCTCCTTGAGGGATGGGCGTGGACGCACGTTGTTTTGGCGAACAACCATCCTTAAGTTGCTTGGCTGTTGTTGAGTATTGGCGACGAAGGTCGCTTTCCCTTTCCCTTTTTCATTTCGTGGCTCTGGCTTCGAAGAGGAAGGCCTGTGGCCCATCTGGTCCATTTGAGCTAGCTTGTCAATCAAGGCCTGCAAAGTGGTCGGCTTGAAAAACATCATGAATTAGGAAATGGTCGCCTGACGGTCGAGAGTACCCATGAACATGCCTACCTCGGGAGCCTCTTCGATGTGCTGCTCGCATTTTGACCATAAGTTTCGCCACCGGATTGCATACTGCACCTATGTCTCTCCTGGCATCACCCTGGCATTGATTAACGCTGTGATTGGGGTGCGTTCACTAGTACTCGCGAAACGCTGGATGAATAGTAGCTCCATCTCTGTAAAAGTTTTGACAAAGTCGTTCGGGAGTTCAGAGTACCATTCGAACGCTGTCTACGACAAGCTGCCAATAAATTAGTGGAGCAAAAGTTTATCATCACCTCCGGTGTTACCACACAAGGCTCTGAATTGAGCGACGTGCTGATAGAGATTTCCCGTCCTTTTATATACGTGGAATTTGGGGATCGTGTATCCCGGCGGGTACTTTATTTGGTCATACCAGCCTGGATAGGGTCGTCCAGTCTTAACGATCTGCCCGGCTGTTTCGCTTTCCTGATGAGCTCGTATTTGCTGAGCAATATAATCATCCAGAGCGGCCTTGGAGATAGTCTCCTCCTTGGCTACTGAAAGAGCCGGAGGAGGGTTTGATGTCTCCCCCCTGTCGTCTTCAATGATAATCGGGGGGTCTTCAGCTGGAGGATCCGATTGTATCATCATCCCGACCATGTCTTGGAACAAAAGAGCCATTCGTTTTATGTTGGCCGCCTGTTCCGCGGCCTCTTTTTCTTTCCTCTCAAGCATTCTTCGGAGGAATTCAGCATCAGTTTCTTGTTCCTGATGCTGCTATGAGGTATCTGTATTTTCTTTCGGCCCAGTGAGTGCATCCATTGCAGTCAGCATCTCCTGAAGTTTTTGCTGCTGTTGCCCCTGAGCCTTTGTTATCGATCGGGTAAGCGGTCGATGACCTGTAGAAGCACGGCTTTCCTCTTTTCTAGAAGCCATATAAACGGTATGTGGTACCATGCCCCCAGACTTGAGGCGTTTAGATTCAGCGTCCTTGCGGTTCGCCGCGGTTACAGGGCTTTCTCTGGCCTCCTTCTCTTGTGAGCGGTTGAAGTTGAGGGAGCCGTTGCAGCGGGCACCCAGACGGATGGCATCTTCTGTGGTATCACGAGATGGCTCTTTTCTCGCCGAGCTTTAATCTTCTTTGATCGGCAAGAGTAGTCCTGGTCAATCACCGATTCCTGGACCTATCGCCAGACTTTGTAAATTTTAGAGGACAACCGCTGAGGGGGCTGCTCCAGCTTCGCCTTTGGGGCTTTCTCTATAGGTGGAAGAGATCTCTTCAGCACGGCAGTTGGAGAGTTTTTGCGCACCCTCCTTTGCGGTTCAAAACTGTTCCCAGTTGGAACAGTAGCATCGATTTCCACCATTAGATCCGGCGAAGTCAGTCCAGAAGGGGAATTGTCCCCAGCTTTCCTCACTCGGCGCCAGTGGCGACGTTGAGCATACCGTGCGGCCGGGATCACCTCCGCTGTTGGATCATCTTTTCCGTGCCCCCTGTTCTGATGAGAGTCTGCTGTTGGCACCAGCCTGTTAAAGACAGATGCACGCTGAGAGGGGGTAGTCAGTCTTGCGAAGGCTGACTTTCGAACAGAGGAAATAGCCCTCATGACGTCACGTGGAGTCGGAGCTGAAACGGTCAATCTTGTAAAGACCGACCCCTTAGCAGGAGAAGCCGCCTTGGGGACTTCAGAAGTAGGAATGGCTATCCCTTTTAGGATGACCTCTTCAGGAATTGCGGGCTTCTTCACGGGTCTGTTGGAGCTTTGGCCTAGTTTACTGAAAACTGAGACGTTTGGTTTGGGCGACCCGTTAAGAGGGGCCGTAGTAGTGGTAAGCCGATCAAAGGCCGACTTCTTCGGAGCTTCTTGTGATGGTACATGAGCGTTGAAGCTTGTTGGCGGGATCATGGTCCCGATGAACAATCCGGTGGTGGCCTGAGTCACTTGTTCCACCGGCATAGCGAAGATGGAGGCCGCTTGGGGCCCGTAAGTCACTCCTCCGGACGGGACGAAGCGAGAGTTGCAGTTGCAGTTAGTGCAGTTTGAAACCATTGATCTTCTGTTTTCTGCATGGAGCAAGACACCAAATCTTAGTACCTCGAATCCACAGGCAACTATAGCAAACCGCGATTCGTTCGCAAAGACGACACACGAAGTGTAGAGTGGAAAGAGGAAAAGGTCCCACCGGGAGTGCCAGAATCTGTTCTCCGCCGAAAACCGGGAAGACAAACGTCTTGCCTGAATTTGGAGGCAGATGCTAATTGGTGCCATCCGTCCACCTCTCCGAAGATGCCAACTTGATTTATGACACCATGTATCAAAGGTTTAAACGGATGCGGCCGATATAGCAGACTTCGTCAGAATCCTCCTCGTTGAGGGGTTTTTGATTGTGGGGACGCTCTTCCCTGCAGGCGCAAGCTCCTGCAGTTAATTACGCTACCGCATCGCGGTAACCACTTTCTCCTTCTCCAGATGGTCACTTCGCGTCGTGGGTGTTTGTTTTGTTTTTGGTTGCCCGTGGATTGTATACGGAGACTAATTTATGTTGTCGCCCGTAGGGCGTGGATTAGTCCAAATCCGTATTTTCTTAGATTTGGGTTTGGGGGTTGGGTTTAAGGATACGTTAGTCTCATTTGAAACTAAGATCAACTTAAACGTTTGTTAAGGATACGTTAGTCTAATTTTAGACTAAGATCTACTTAACAGTTTGTTAAGGACAAGTTTGTCTAATTTTAGACTAAGGTCAACTTAACCATTTGTTAAGTATACGTTAGTCTAATTTTAGATTAAGATCTACTTAACATGATCATTTAGATCCAACAAAAGAGCATTTGGGCTCTATTGTTTTAGTTTAGGGACTTTGCGGTCGATTAGTTTAGGGACATTACGGTCCAAGGTTAAGGACATCATAGTCCGTGGGTTTAAAAGGAACCCCACGGTCCGAGGTTAAGGACATCATAATCCATGGGCTTAAGGACCCCACAGTCCAAGGTTAAGGACATCATAGTCCATGGGCTTAAGCACCCCACAGTCCGAGATTAAGGACATCATAGTCCATGGGTTTAAAGGGACCCCACATTCCGAGGTTAAGGACATTATAGTCCATGGGCTTAAGGACCCCACAGTCCGTAGAATGATTGGTTATCGGGACCCGTCACCTCTCTGAAGACGTTGAAGGATAATAACGACAAATATCAGAGGAGTGAAGAGATGTACCCTTGAACCAATGTTGATTGGGAAATCTGTAGTCCAATTTGGGACTAAGATCAATTAATTGGATTATGACCATATGGGCTCAGTTAAATCTGAATTGAGGACTTATGGCCAACTTGGGCTAAGTCCAATTAAGTTTGAAATGTTGGACTTTTGTTGGGACTGTTGAACATTTGTCTGGGTTCAACCCCCCATTATTTAGCAATGCTAAATATGAGTCTGGACTCTGACCATGTCTTTATCTTTTATTGAGTGCTGAGCACTCATATGCCATATGAGATGATCAATCTTGGAAGACAAGGGTATATTTGAGGCTCAGTCAAAGGGGAGTCTTGCCACTGGAAGAATTAGCCAATTTAGGCTACAACTGGTTTTAAAATAGTGTTAAACACTAGAGGACATCTGGCGGTCACGTGTCCCCACATGATGTATTTAAAACAGTGTTAAACACTGGGGACAAAATGCTCAAAATAGTGTTAAAAACTAGAAAGGAAGGGGTCACGTGGGGTCACGTGAGGCGCCTGAAGATAGGGCCAGACCTCCTTTATTTTGTTCTCGGAATATTCAAATAAGTGTTAAACACTTTTTGGTCTTCAGGCCATCATGTGTGGGCACGTGATGGGTACCCATGCATTGATTATTAAAGTGTTTATTAGGGGTCACGTGGGGACAGGTGAGGGCGCCCAAAATTGATTCTACTCTTGGATTTGTTCCCTTTTGTTTTGAGGGCACGTGTGAGCACGTGAGGCATTGCCTCCAAGGTTTTTCTTTCTCATTTTGAGGAGTCTGTTTGAGGGTTACGTGGGGGCACGTGACCATGTCTCATTCATTCTTTTCTGATCATTAAAGGAAGGGTCACGTGTTACCACGTGACCACATTTACATGCATGGATAATTTAAGTCCTTTGTTTGAGAATTAAATTCTTTGGTAGGGTTAAACCCTAATTCTGTTTTGAGGAATTAAATTCCTATGTATATGGAAGAATTAAATTCTTATGTAGGGTTAAATCCTAGTTTTATTTGGAGGAATTGAATTCCTATGAGTTTGGGAGAATTAAATTCTCATATAGAGTTAAACCCTAGTTTCATTTGGAGGAATTAAATTCCTTTGAATTTGGGGGAATTAAATTCCTTAAACTTAATTCTCCTTCTAAGTTTTGGATCTACATAGCAGAATCTCCCCGATGAGAATTAAATTCTCAACTTGTGGGAAGATCTGCTTCTGCAGATCTTCAACCAAAGGAAGAACTAAGTTCTTATTTAGAAGAGTTAAACTCTTAAATTGAGAATTAAATTCTCTTTTTTTTTGTTTTATGGAGCTTAGATCTCTTTCCCTTTCTCACCTAGGGTTTCTTTTTCTGAAGAGATACTTCTTTTTCTCTCTTGAGAATTAAATTCTCCTATCTTTTTTCTCTCTGTTGTTGTATATCTCAAAAAAAACTCCCAGCCTCCCTTCTCTTCTCTTCTTGGTTCCTATTTATAGGAGAAAGAAAAGAATCAATTTATTTAGTCAATCTTTCATTAAAAGATTTTGGTTATTATTGTAACCAACATGATCTTTTAGATCACTCAGTGAATTTTATTCACCATTGGATTTTTAATCCAGAAGATATTCTGTCTGTTATTCTTGGTGAATTTCAGGGAAATCTTTCCTTGTATAAAATCTTTCCATAAATTGGTGATTTTTAATCACCATTGGATTTTTAATCCAACGGTGCTCCTTTTACAGAGCACCATCTTTTTTGTTTGGAAAGATTTAAAGAAATATTTTTCCAGTTAGGGTCTTTGATTTCCCTTAATTAGAATTTAATTCTGTTAGTTCAGAAGGCTTAAGAGCCTATCACGTGTTGGCACGTGATCCCACTGTTTGATCATTTCTGTAGAATTTAATTCTATTAATTAAGGAGTTTAGGAACCCATCACGTGTTGACACGTGACCCCCTTAATTAACATTTTAACCAAAATTTAATTCTGCTGTTTTAAAGAGCTAAAGAATCATCACGTGTCATCACGTGACCCTCGGTCACGTGTAGACACGTGATGCCTCATTGGGATCTTTCCTTGCCATTTTATTATGCCTTTTAATTCTTTCAGTGGGTTCTTTAAAGGCCCATCACGTATGGGCAAGTGACTCCACTAATTGCTTGCTTGATTAGAATTTTAATTCTATTATAACAGAGTCCCAGGAAACCATCACGTGTCAGCATGTGACCCTTGGTTACGTGTGAGCACGTGATACCCCATTATGGTTTTTTCTGGTATTTTATGAGGTAACACCAAGGCTAGTTCTTTGTACTTCATTATATTCACTGATCGTCTCTCAGGATTCGAACATATGTTCCTGTTGAAACACAAGTCTGAAACTTTTGAGAAATTCAAGGAATATAAGCTTGACGTTAAGAACCAGATGGGTTGAAGTACTAAAGTCCTTCGATGTGATCGAGGAGGCGAATACTTGGGCATGGAGTTCCTGGATTTTCTAAACGGAGAATATGATTCTCTCTCAGCTTACTCCTTCGATACACTACAGCACAACGGTGTATCGGGGCGGAGGTATCACACCCTATGAGATATAGTGCGCTCTATGATAAGTACTGCTGAGTTGCCTTTTTCCTTTAGGAGTTATGCACTTGAGAAGCTGCATACCCATTGAATGGGGTTCTATCCAAATCAGGGCCTACCACTACATATGAGATATGGAATGGGAAGAGACCATGTCTTAACGAGTTAAATTATGGGGTTGTCCGGCCTATGTTGAAAGGCAGAATCCGGAAAAGCTCGAGGCAAGGTCAATTCTATAAGTTTGTTAGGAGATCCCAAACATTTGTGAGGGTATATCTTCTATCTAACTGAGGAGCAAAAGGTATTTTGTTTCTCAGCATGCCACCTTTTTAGAAAAGGAATTTCTTATGAAGAAATTTATGGTCATGAGGTAGAACTGGAAAGAGTTCCAGCTAGACAAACTAACAACTGATGATTTGTGAAACCAAAGGATTCAATAGTCTCCAACGAACCTCAGTCTATCCGCGAATCTGGTAGGGTTCTTCATCCACTTGAGAGATACTACGGTCTTCTCAGTGACAGTGGGAGCGAGGATTGCATCATGGTTGATGATGGCCCAACTAGGTTCAGGCAGGCCATCACGAGTGGGGACTCAGTAAAATGGCTGGATGCTATGCGATCAAAGATGGAATCCATGTACACCAACAAAGTATGACTTTGAATATTGAACCCAAAGGGGTAAAACCCATTGGGGGCAAATGGATCTTGAGAAGATTCTTGGTGTAGATGGAAAAGTTGAGACTTTCAAACTATGCTTAAGTCCATCAGGATCAATGCAAGCATCGCGGAGTTAGAATATCTGTTTTGATATGGCAGTCAAAGAGTTTGACTTTATCAAAATGGTAGATGAACCTTGTATATACAAGAAAGTTGTAGAGAATAAGGTTGTCTTCCACGTATTGTGCGTTGATAACATACTCTTGATAGGAAATGGTTTCCTATGCTACACTCGGTCAAGCTTCTCTTATCACGAGGATTCTCCAAGGAATATCCGGATGATACCCACTATATCTTGTGGATTATGATCTATGGTGATAGATCTAAGTGGATATTGGGAGTGTTCCAAGTCCAGGTACATTAACACCATAGTAAAGGGGTTTAGTATGAAGGATTCTAAGCGTGGTGGTTCGTCCACTGCCTCAGGAATCACTCTCTCCAAAAAGATGTCTTTCAAGACTGATTTGGAGAGAGCTCGCGTGCAAGAGATACCCTATGCTTCAGTAATAGGCTCTATCATGTATGCGATGTTATGTACCAGACCAGATGTAGATGACTCACTAGGTGTAGTGATCAGGAATCAATCGGATCTTGGGAGAATCACTGGACAGCTGTGGAGGACATTCTTAAGTACTTAAGAAGCACTAAAAGAAAGTTCTTGGTTCCAGCTTCCAGAGTGATAAGTTCGACTGAGAGTCAGTCACAGGCATTATCATTACCCTCAGTGGAGGGACGGTATGTTGGAAGAGTTCCAAGCTATATACCGAGGCATACTAGACGATAAAGACTGAATACATTACTACCAACGATGATACCAAAGAGGTTGTTTGGACATTACTTGTTCATGAGATGAACAAGGTTCCTACCATTGAGCGTCCAATAACTGTTATTGTGACAACAATGGAGTTATGGCTTTGGCCTAGGAACACCGATCCCATCAGCGATCCAGACATATTCCAAGACGAGTATCACCTGATCAGGGAGATGGTTGATCTCCAACGGATCGAGGTCAGGAGAGTTGACATGAAGAAAAACACGGCGGATCCACTCACCAAGTCCTGCTTCCCCAAATACTATTTGAGAGATTTTGGGATGGTTGAGTATGGGATACTACAGCCACTACTATATTGTTGGGTATTGGATACTACAACAGATGGCCTTAGTGCAAGTGGGAGATTGTTAGATATATGTATGCCCTAGAGGCCATTATTGTACATATGATGTATATTATAGTGGATGCTTGGACATATATAGAGAGGACTTTCTTGCTCGACATGATAGTATGCTATCTGGTTACTCTTTGTCTTAACATGTTGACTTGTATAAGTGATGCTGTCTTGCTCTCACATGTTGACAAAGCCCTTAGGGTGTGTACTTGACTACCAGGACTATGATGAAGATCATACTAGTGGGGCCAAGGGTAAGTCCATAAGTACACCCTATAATTGTTCCTAGTCGAGAGAGTATCGAGACAGGGCATCGATGCTACAAAGTAGACTAGCGTATGCGCTTCTTGACCTATATGATGGGCTATGGATGATCCCACATCCATTGGTGTTTGACATCAGAGAAAGTATACGGGTGCTCAGTGGAGACTGGGTACACTGAACGGACTCGCCGAGAACTCCTAGATGGTATTATACCTATCGTCAGATAGCAGTTCTCTGGTGACACTGGTACAGGTTAGTCTGTCGACCCGAGATCGTCATAGAGTCTTGTGTGTCTCCCACTGTGCTTTGATTTCCACCCTACCACGGCTCTATTGAGTCGTGCAAACAGGTGGTTTTTGGGTACAGTCCCGAGTCACATGGAGGAAATGAGCGATAGGAAGGGATTCATCTCTTCGGTATTGGGGGTTGATGTTGCGCTATGCTCGATTAGCCATAACATGAAATCCCTGGCCAAGATTGCTGAGATTTACTGGTAAGTATTATCAGTAGTTTCTCGAACTATTATGGACCTTGCATCATCGGCATGACTTATCAGGTTATTGGGGTCTGACGTTGTACCAACCCCAGGTTGTTGATATGCGATATATTAGAAGAAGAGACCGGACTGTACGGTAGTGTTACTGATTGGATTCGTAGGAGTACGAGCAGGCATGCTTGTTGATCTTCTGATCGCTCAATACCCGGGTGGATGTTATATTTAGCAGACCGCTTGCGGCTTGTGGGTGTTTGATATGGTCATCACCTACCGCCGGCGTATTGACGAGTCTTTAGAGTCCTACACAGAGGTTTCCTGGTTCATGCGAAACGAAGTAGGAGCACATATGTGATATGTGCGGGACCGAAATTAATACGTGTATGTGATACCGCATTCTATTCTCGCCATATGTGATATCGGTCGGTTATATGTGATATAGCCGAGTTATTGGATCAAGTATTGATTTGATAGATTGTTACATTTGATATTAGTCGGTTGTATGTGATATAGCCGGATTATTAAATCAAGTGTTGATTTAATAATTTAATATATAATTATATATTTGATATATTAACTTACATTAACTAATATTGGCTCACTTAACATTTCTTTTTCTCACATGTGTACACTTAGTATATATGTGATATATATTAATGTATATCTTTTTGTGTCATGCTAGATGCCACATGCTATATGGGTGTATGAGACTCACACCATGCTTATAATAATGATAAGGTTTTATTTATTTAAAGTAAATCAAATTAGTTAGTATTTAGTCACATGCTTGGAAGCTTGGAGAAGCTTGAAGCATGTTTGACTAAGTCCACTCTTTTTGTTTTACTTGTAGTTATTTATTAACCTAACCATTATTGTTAGCCATGGTTTATTCTCTACATGGGTTAGTGTATGACACTAACTCACCTATGGTTTCTATTCTCACCACACTTGATTCATTCTTCACTTGCTTCATCCATGAGAGCTTTCTTCATCTCCTTCCTCAAGCTTTCTAGCTTCATGAATGGTGAAGAAATATTGTGAGAAAAATAAAACTAAAGTGAGCCCATTTCCTACTTCATCATCCTCTACTATTTGCCATTTAGTTTAGGGTGTTTTCTTCACTAACCTAATTTAGTGAAGAGATAGCATGAGCTTGAGTCTTCTCGACGTAGATCATCTTCGGTCTCGAAGACAACGAGCAAGGTTGTTCATTTCTTCATGTGAACCCTTACTAGAGTTCGGGTGTTCACTACTTGGAGCGAAGGGACTACTACACGGAGCTTTAGAATTGAAGGACCGGTCTACAAAGGTTGTATTCCTCATTCACTTATTTGTAATATTTGATTACATGTTTGCTTTGTCTAATTACTCTAGCTAGATCCTAGTTAAGGGTTCTTTAGCACTCTAGAATTTTTGAAATTGGCATGCTTGATGTCTTGAAAACCCAGTAGAGTGCTGAAGAATCCCAATACCCTTTCCACCTCATTTTCTATTTTCAACAAAATAGAAAAAATACATGATGAGGTGTCATCCTCTAGAAGGTATTTTGTATAAATACAAAATACTTTCTACCATATATACATACCCGTATTCATACCAAAATATGAATATCCAAGAGATAGAATAATACCACTAAAATAATACTAGCATTAAATCAATATCCGATTTAATCCTAAGTCCGCCAGTATTATCAACTGTCCGATCGAAAATCTGGATAACACTAGAATATACATATCGAAATATGTACACGTAAATTTGTAAATCAATACCTGATATAATAACCTGGATTAATCCTAAACCGGCAAGTATTATCATTCAATTGGAACCCTGCTCGATCGAAAACCTAGATGACACTAGAATATACACATTGAAATGTGTATATGTAAATTATCAAATCAATACCTGATTTAATAATCCGGCTTAATCCTAAGTCGGCTAGTATTATCATTTGATAGAAACCCTGCACGTATAACCATATGGCCACCACATCGTTTCGCCTGGACCAAAGAAACCCTCTGTGTTGGACTCTAAAGACTCAATAGTACGCTGGCAATAGGTTTAATCATAAGCACGACAGTGGGTTTAACCACAAGCACGTCAGCAGTACTAGCTATACTAACAACTACCCAAGTACCTGTCAAAAAGAAGGCCGACGAGCAAGCTCATCCGGACCCCTACTGAGCCTATCCGTAACAATCTCCGTACAATCTGGTCTCTTCGTCTAAGAGTATTGCATAACGGGTCTAGGGGTGGTAAACATCAGACCCCTAATAACCTGATAACTCGTATCGATTTGGCTCAGGATCAATCCGAGAAACTACAGATCTAACCATCAGTAAATCTCAACTACCTTCGCTAAGGTCTTATGGTTCTAGCCAACCGGACACAATGCGATATTGACTCCCAATACCGGGAGAGACGAATCCCTGACAATCACTCACTGCCTCCATGTGGCTCGGGACTGTACCCAACCAAAAACTGTTTGCACGACTCAGTAGAGCCGTGGTAGGGTAGTGGTCAATGCACGGTGGGAACTCACACGAGACAAATGATGATCTCAGGTCCAAAGACTAACCTATACTCATGTCACCTAAGAACCGCTATCTGAAGATATGTATAATACCATCTAGTGGTTCTCGGCGAGTACGTCCAGTGTACTCACCCCCAGTGAGCACATGTATACGATCTTAGGTGATCACACCAATGGCTGTGGGACCAGCCACCGCCCCTCGTCGGGGTCTAAAAAACGTATACATAAGTCTACTCTGGAGTATCGATGTCCGGTCTCGATACTCCTGCGACTTGGGACCTTTAAGGATGTGCTTATGGACTACTCAGCTCCCATAAGTATGATTGCCATCATAACGCTGGTAGTCAAGCAAAATCCTACAGTCTTTATCAACATGTTTCCGTTATATGTTATATCGAGTATAACATATGCACATGTTAAGATAAATTCAAACCATAATAGTATAATACAGTATCGAGTCTTTATCAATATGTGTAAGCAATACTAAGAAATAAGAGAAAGAAATACACATATTAAGATAAAGATAACTCAAATAATATACTATATACAACTGAGCAAGATTGTCCTGTACATACATATCCCTAGCATCCTATACAATACAGGCCTTTGCGGCATACATATCCAACAATCTCCCACTTGCACTAAGGCCTGTAATTGGCGTACCGAATACCCAACGTCTGCTCTAAATCCAGTTGTTGGCGTACCGCATACCCAACATCTCAAAAACTTGCTCGAACTGCGCTTGAGGGGGGGCCTTGGTAAATGGATCTGTTGTGTTGTCTCTTGTATCTACTCTCCTGACCTCGATCTCCCGGCGATCTATGATCTTCCTGATCAGGTGATACCGCCTCAAGATGTGTCTAGATTTCTGATGGGACCGTGGTTCCTTCGCTAAAACTATAGTCCCATTGTTATTGTAATATAAAGGTATTGGATCAACAATGGACGGAACCACCTTAAGTTCAGTAATGAACTTCTTCATCCATACCGCTTCTTTTACGGCATCGTTCATAGCAATGTATTCAGCCTCCATAGTCGAGTCTACAACGGTGTCTTGTTTGGAGCTCTTCCAACACACCGCCCCCCATTGCGGGTAAACACAAAACCCGAGACAGACTTGCTGTCATCCCTGTCACTCTGAAAGCTTGAGTCGGTAAAAGACTCGACCTTAAGCTCTCCATTACCGTACACCAAGAACATCTCCTTAGTCCTTCTCAGGTACTTGAGAATATTCTTCACAGCTGTCCAATGATTCTCACCTGGCTTCGACTGATACCGGCTCACCACATTAAGTGTGTATGCTACATCTGGTTTGGTACACAACATCATGTATATTATAGATCCTATCGCCGAAGCATAGGGTATAGTGCTCATGTGAACCCTATCCTCATCAGTCTTGGGAGACATCTCTTTGGAAATGGTGATTCCGTGCAATGCGGGTATATTACCGCGCTTGGAATCTTCCATACTAAATCTCTTTAGTATGGTCTCTATATACCTGGACTGTGAAAGTCCCAACAATCTCTTGGATCTATCTCTATAGATCTTAATCCCCAGAATATAGAAGGCGTCGCCCAGGTCCTTCATAGAGAACTTTTATGACAAGAACAGCTTGACTGATTGCAGCATAGGAATGTCATTTCCTATCAATAGAATATCATCCACGTACAAGACGAGGAATACGACAGTTCTCCCTACAATCTTCTTGTAGATACATGGCTCATCCGCATTTTTGATGAAGTCAAATTCCTTCACTGTCTCATCAAAACAGATGTTCTAGCTTCGCAACGCTTGCTTCAATCCATAAATGGATTTAAGAAACTTGCACACCTTCCCGCTGCTCTCACTGTCTATGAATCCCTCCGGCTGATACATATAAACGCACTATTCTAAACTTCCATTTAGAAAAATCGTTTTAACATCCATCTGCCAGATATCATAGTCATGATAAGCAGCAATGGCAAGTATGATCCGAATGGATTTCAGCATAGCCACTGGAGAAAAGGTTTCGTCATAGTCCACTCTTGGTCTTTGACAAAAACCTTTTGCAAAATGTCTAGCCTTATAAGTTTCCACCTGTCCATCTACACCAATCTTCTTTTTGAAGATCCACTTGCATCCAACGGGTTTTACCCCAGGAGGAGCAACATCTAAAGTACAAACTTTGTTGGTGTACATAGACTTCATTTTGGATTGCATAGCATCAAGCCATTTTACAGAGTCTCTACTGTTAATGTCCTGCTCGAAACTAGTAGGATCATCCTCTTCTAAGATGCAATCCTCTCGATTCCCATCTATGAGAAAACCGCAGTATCTCTCGGGCGGACAAGAAATCCTACTAGATCTGCGGAGTGGCTGAGGTTCATTGGGTTCTATTGAATTCTTTGGTTCCACCAATTCTTCAGTTATAGTTTGTCCTTCTGGAATTTCTTCCACCGTACTCCAACTAATTTCTTTTATAAGAAATTCCCTTTCCAAAAAGGTGGCGCGGCGAAACATAAACACCTTCTGTTGCTCAGTGTGGTAGAACAGACATCCTAGCGAATTCTTAGGATATCTCACAAACTTACAAAGAATCGATCGTGCCTCTAGTTTATCCGGATTTTGTTTTTTAACATAAGCCGGACAACTCCATATCTTAATAAATTTAAGACATGGTTTCTTACCACTATATATTTCATATGGAGTCTCAGGCACAGATTTGGATGGAACCTGATTCAATAAGTATGCTGCTGTCTGAAGCGCATATCCCCAAAATGAAAGAGACAGATCAACACTACTCATCATGGAGAGAACCATGTCTAATAGGGTACAGTTTCTCGGTTCTGATGCATCATTGTGCTGTGGTGTGTATGGAGGAGTAAACTGAGAGAGAATACCATTCTCTTTTAGAAAATCAAGGAATTCCGTACTAAAGTACTCCCCTCATCGATCAGATCAATGGGTTTTAATAATTTTTCTTATCTGGTTCTTTACTTCGCTCTTATATTCTTTAAATTTCTCCAAAGCTTCAAATTTGTGTTTCAAAAGGTACACATATCCGAACTTAGAGAGATCGTCAGTGAATGTAATGAAGTACGAGAACCCACCCCTCGCATGTATAGACATCGGGCTATATACATCACTGTGTATGAGTCCTAAGAGCTCTGTAGCTCTTTCTCTGTATCCGGTGAATGGAGATTTGGTCATCTTTTCTTTGAGTTAGGACTGGAAAGTTTCATAAGACGAAAATTTGAACGAATTCAGATATCCATCCTTATGCGACTTACCTAATCTTTTCTCACCGATATGACCAAATCTACAATGCCACAAGTAGGTTTCGTTCGTATCTGAACTCTTCCTCTTGCGTGTGTTTTGTATATTGAAGATTGTGTTTTGATTTAGAACGTAGACACCATTACACAGTATACTTTCTGCAACCAATACCTGATTAAGGTAAATGTTCATGATATTTCTATCTAGAACAAAGTTATATCCATCTTTATCAAGTAAAGAAACTGATATAATATTGCAGAGCATGGAAGGTACATAGTAACAATTGTTCAAAATCATAGTATTGCCGCTTGGCAGTACTATGTGATATTCACCGACGGCAGCATCATCAACTTGTGCTTCGTTCCCTACTCTGAGGGACATATCATCCAGTCCAACCATTCTACTTTTTCTCGGTCCTTGTAATAAGTTACATATATGAGATCCTAATCTGGTATCTAGTACCCAGGAGGTAGGGTTGACCGAAAAACAGTTTTCAATAACAAATACACCTGAAGAAGATGCATTAGAATGCTTCTCCTTCAAAGGGTCATCTGGAATTCCTTACAGTCCTCCTTCACTTGTCCATATTCGTGACAGTTGTCATAAGTTAGAGTCGAACCGATGTTCCCCAGCCCAGTTTAATAAGTTGGTTCGGTCAAGTCAAACATTTTATTATCTTGATTATGGCGTGAAATGGTTGCTTCCTGGAGAGAGAGAAAAGAAACACTCAGCGTGCGCTCTTGCAAGATTAGATTGGTTATTAGTTTATCTAATCAGGATGGCTCCCACCGTTTTCTTGAATTTTCCTTCAATCCTTTAAAAGGAAAACTAGTCGGGATCATTCACACCTCATAAGTTCGCTAACCGTTCAGCCAGGTGAATGTTGGTACTCCGAGGGAGGTTCCCCATCTCCCCCGAAGGCAGATGCGAGCCAGCAGGCGTCGCATGGACCTAATTAAAATAAACCTCGTTTCCGCAGAGGCGTAGCCCCGTTAACACTTTTATAGACACCAAATGGGTTAGCTAATTGTGAAGTGAAAAATATCTCCCAAGAGTAATCCTACTCATCAGTGGGATCGAGATCCAACTATCATCACGTGTTAACCTAGATGGAAGCCGCTCTAGTCACTACACTCCAAAAGGTATGCAACACCAGCAAGTTTCCTGTATATTTGAAACTCTCGATTTGGTTTTTTCCCTAGGACCCAAGTGACCTTGACGAATAATCAACAAATCAAAAGGTCCTAGTCAAGTTCAACCCGTCATTATCCAAGATTGCATTAAACCTGCCCGCGTAACCCTTGACGAATGATGAACAAAGTCACACGATCGTCCTAACCAATCACATTTATCTATGCTACAGACAATCATTTCTCAGCTACCGTACACTAACCCTTGACGAATAATCAACAAACGCAGCATGAATACTAAGTAGTGATTATCTGAAAAGACGGAGGGCTACAACTAGGTTTTGGCGAAAAACCTTTTAACGTAATGAACTTGATATTGTTGAAGGAACCAGGTAGTTTTGAAAAGGAGTGGTTTAGGCCCCGCTTTTGAAAACTAGTGGTTTTGAAGAAAACTGAGTAATCTATAATAACATAAACTTTTGCTCAAGAGGTCACTCTCCGTGAAGGGATCTAGGCTCTTGCCTCCTCGAATGAGGTGCTGGATATTCCTAACCGAATATCACTATACAAAGCGAAAGAGTATGACTATAGCTTTTCAAAATTTGTTCCAACAACATCTTTTAGGTTTCTTTTTCTTGCATTAATCAAAATCAATGCCGTCCTATCAATTAATTCCTATCATACCAGAAAAGAACGAAAATAAAATGTACGTATATGCCATCCGCATTCGCCACGGGGCCTGTCATGCACCGTTAGGTTACTTAACTACCGGCAGATCGGGGTCAGGACTAGCGCGGATGCAAAACATCTACAACATCTACTAGTGTGTGTGTGTGTGTGTGTAACCATTCGTCCAAAGTATGATATAAGCAACATCACAGAACAACAATAAGCAACATGGAAAAGCAAATAATCTTGGAGCTTCGGGTTTCATTTGAGCAGCAAATGAGACCCGACATTCCCGGTTATGTGGATAGCCCGTGCAATGAAAAACCTAAACCCCTACGAGCACGACAAGTTACCCGCCAATCTCGGAAGTGAAGCAATCCCAATCAATAAAGTGAACGGGCCACCAAGCACTTCACGAAATCCGGTAACTTGAGCACCCCTCCATAGGTCATCCTATACCCCCTACGAGTGTAGCGAATAGCCCGCCAATTCTAGAGTAAGGCCCCCTCCGTCTCAACGCCATGAGATGCGGGCCCGTTGCCCTCTAGACCCGGCTATTCGATCACTCCTCCGTGGGGTAATCCTAGTACAGAAAAGAAAAATATATATACAACGGTGACATCGATCTCAAATCAGTCGTGCCCCAATAAAAGAATATACAAACTGGTGGAAACGGCAGTCCACATGTACGACGCTCGCCCCACAATAATGAATATACAAATGAATTTGAACTATACAACTATTATTGCACTATAGGCTATCCACCACGACAATCCATCCATAACATCAGTGCAACACAGAACATCAACGCGAATATCATGTTCGTAAACCCGTCTGATTGTACATATAGCAATCAGTCGGAATATACTGCACAATGATATTCACGGTTCCAGAAACAAATACACAGAAAAGAAAGATTTAGAATTTCGATTGATTAAAACTTTTCGCATTTACCCCAATGTACAAACCAGTACACAAACAAATCTGGGCAAAAACCAAACATACCAAAAATCACATTTCCATGAACTTGAACCCCTGAAAAAATTTGGAGCAAGGTAGCGACAATTGGGCCGCCGATCCGCGGCCAAATGTCCTATTTGGCGGTGGATTAGCAGTCCAATTTGGTGATTAGGACCTCAAAATTTTTTCTTGGCTCTAAAATCGCCTGCATATAATTTTAATATGACTTAAAATATTTTTTGAACAACTTTAAAATTCGAACAGCGAGCAAGTTTCTGGAAATGCGATTCGGATAATTTTGTCGATCGAAGTTCTAAATTAGTGCAAACTATCTAATTAAGGTTTATGGACCGGCTTTGATACCATGTTGGGTTTCCTAGTGCCCTGGCCATCTACCGCGGCCGTTGCGGAACGAAAAACCTTGTTTTTTAAAAATCCGGCGCTAGAAAACACATCCTAGAATCTAACCATACACTAAAACCAGCTAGCTAAAGAGATCTAGCTACTGTGATAACGAGCTATACCTAGAGACTCGTGTCCTTCGGGTCTTCACTCCTCTTCTCAAGCTCCTAGAGGTCTCCTTGATCAACCTTGATGTCCGGCCTCCCGGTCCTAGATGATCCACCTAAAGGTTCTTTATTCAAGCTCCTACTCCAAAATGAAGTAAACTAGGCAAGCTAGTTTCTTAGGTGATATGGTAATGTTTAGTGGTAATTTTGTATCTCAAATATTTTGGCTCTCAACACATGAGAAGGTTAAGGATTTGAATTAAAGATGAACTCAAGAAGAAGAGAGTGAGAGAGCAAGTGAAGAATAACTCTCTTCTTTTGGAATAAGAAGAATGATGGCTATCTCAAGAGAATGGCTAAGTAATTTCCTCTTCAAAAAATCCCACCATACTTCAATAGTATTAGCAATAAATAGCCAAGCCATGCATCCCCTTTCCACTTCATTTTCTATTTTCAACAAAATAGAAAATGTACAAGATGAGGTGTCATCTTCTAGAAGGTATTTTGTATAAATACAAAATACTTCTACCGTATATACATACCCATATTCATACCAAAATACGAATACCCAAGAGATAAAATAATACCACTAAAATAATACTAGCATTAAATTAATATCCGATTTAATGAACCGGCTTAATCCTAATCCCGCCAGTATTATCAACCGTCCGATCGAAAATCTGGATAACACTAGAATATACATATTGAAATATGTACACGTAAATTATTAAATCAATACTTGATTTGATAATCCGGCTTAATCCTAAGCTGGCTAGTATTATCATTCGATCAGAACCCTGCTCGATCGAAAACCTAGATGACACTAGAATATACACATCGAAATGTGTATAGGTAAATTATCAAATCAACACCTGATTTAATAATCCAGCTTAATCCTAAGCCGGCTAGTATTATCATTTGATTGAAACCCTGCATGTATAACATACGGACACCACATCGTTTAACCTGAACCAGAGAAATTCTTTGTGTGGGACTCTAAAGACTCAACAGTACACTAGTAGTGGGTTTAACCATAAACACGTCAGCGACACTAACTGTACGTAACGGCTACCCAGGTACCTGTCGCAAACAAGGCCGACGAGCAAGCTCATCCGGACCCCTACCGAGCCTATCCGTGAAAATCTCCATACAGTCCGGTCTCTTCGTTTAAGAGTATCACATGCCGAGTCTAGAGGGTGGTAAACGTCAGACCCCTAATAACCTAATAAGTCATGTCAATTTGGCTCAGGACCAATCCGAGAAACTACTGATCTAACCATCAGTAAATCTCAACTGCCTTGGCCAAGGTCTTAAGGTTATGGCCTACTGGACGCAGTGCGATATCGACTCCCAATACTGGGAGAGATGAATCCCTGACAATCACCCACTGCCTCCATGTGGCTCGGGACTGTACCCAACCAAAACTGTTTGCACGACTCAGTAGAGGCATGGTACGGTAGTGGTCAAAATACAGTAGGAACTCACACGAGACAAATGATGATCTCAGGTCTAAAGACTAACCTGTACTCATGTCACCTGAGAACTGTTATCTGACGATAAGTATAATACCATCTAGATATTCTCGGCGAGTTCGTCCAGTGTACTCACCCCCAGTGAGCACCTGTATACGATCTTAAGTGATCACACCAATGGCTGTGGGACCAACCACCGCCCCTTGTCGGGGTCTAGAAACGTAGACACAAGTCTACTCTGGAGTATCGATACCCGGTCTCGATACTCCTGCGACTTGGGACCTTTAAGGATGTGCTTATGAACTACCCAGCTCCCACAAGTATGATCGCCATCATAATGCTGGTAGTCAAGCATAATCCTACGGGCTTTATCAATATGTTTCCGCCATATGTTATATCGAGTATAACATATGTACATGTTAAGATAAAGTGAAACTATAATGGTATACTACTGTATCGAGTCATTATCAATATGTGTAAGCAATATTAAGCAACAAGAGAAAGAAATACACATATTAAGACAAAGATAACTCAAATAATATACTATATACAACTGAGCAAGATTGTCCTGTACATACATATCCCAAGCATCCTATACAATACAGGCCTCTAGGGCATACATATCCAACACTGCTCCTGTTTTGATCTTTGGTAGCGACTCCGAGGAATAGGCCAATGCGGTGTTCTCTGTCCGCCCATCAATAAAAATTCTCACCGAAGCGGATTAGAGTCTGCAAATCACAATGGCTCCACCTCGACACTACAAAGAATTTGATGCGCTCGATACATACAACGTATAAGAACTGCAAACTTTCTACGTACCTCCTAAGCGAAGAGGTGAAAGGGCGATCCTCTTCTACAAATCTACGGAGTCTAAACTAGAAAAAGAAATTTGGCATGGTGCCGATTTTGCACTCGACAGGTTTCAACCCATCCATCTTCCAAGATATTATGCGAAGGGATTGAAAGTGTTGTTAAGACGCCGAGGTGTACCCCTTAAACAAACTGTTCAACAAGCCCAATTCTACAAAAAGATTTGGGATGTTCCCATGACTCAACGAAACAAGCCTAACAGGAAGATGGAAACAACTAGACTGGGATATTTTCAGTCCAAGAAACGGGAGCAAATATATAGTTGCCGCGTCATAAACAGCTTGAGTGGAGAAGAAAATGCTCTTCCTGATAGCCGAGATGCCAAATCGGAGTGAGATCCCGCTCTAAGAACGTTAAGTTCGTCGTTCGAAAAATAAATTGACAAGCTAATAAAAGAAGCTTGTCAAGCAAGCCGGGACAACCAAAACCGCGAGATGGCCATTTATGAAAAGGCCAGGACGCAGCGTCTCAGTCAACAATCTGCGGAGAAATTAGACCGAAACTCTTTTCATCCCCAGGCCGCTATGTGTTCCCAGAAGATGGGGCCAGAGTGGGTCTTATCTTCATGTCCCCGTAAGGAAGAATATTGCGTTATGACCTCTCTTTAATGGAGACAAGGACTGACAACGAAGCTGAATACGAAGCTTTAATAGCCGGTCTTGAGATCGCTATCGATATGGGAATCAAAGACCTCTTCATTTATGAAGACTCCCAGCTGATTGTTAGTCAAGTAAACGGCGATTATCAAATGTGCAACCCAGAGCTGATAAGGTATGGTGAAAAGGTGCAGCAATTGTTGACACAAATCTATTTCTATACCCTGGAAAGCATACCGCGAGCGGAAAACAGCTAAGCGGACGCGTTAGCCGAATTGGCTAAAGAATTGGCCGATGAGGACCTCGATGACATAAGGATCATTGTGCAAAACCGCAGGGTCTTCACACCAACAAATACATCTTCGGAAGACCTAATAGAAACATCTGAAGGAAAAGAAACGACCGAACAAGTAGCTCTTCAAATAGAGGACGAAGAAAAGGTCAAGGACTGGAGGGAAGTCTTTGTTCACTGCCAAAAAACCGGATCGAGACGTTGGGACGTCTAGCCTAAATTTAGGGGCAGATACTATTTGGATTTATCCGTCCACCTCTCCGAAAATACCAAGTTGATTTATGGCACCATATATCGGAGGTTTGGACAGACGCGACCATTGTAGTAGACTTTATCAGATTCCCCCTCATTTTATGAGGGTTTTTTGATTGTGGGGACGCTCTTCCCTGCAGGCACAAGCCCCTGCAGTTAATTACGTTACCGCATTGCGATAACCACTTTCTCCTGCTCCGAAAGTTCACTTCGTGTCGTGTGTGTTTTTATTTATTTAGGTTGCCCGTGGATTGTATACGGAAACTAGTTTTGTCATCGCCCGTATGGCGCGGATTAGTCCAAATCTGTATATTTTAGATTTGGGCTTAGGTTTATTTAAGAACCGTTAATCTGGTTTGAGATTAAGATCAACCTAAATGTGTGAGCATTTGGGCTCAATTTGTTCTTGCTAAGGATGCGTTAGTCTAATTTGAGACTAAGATCAACTTAGCAAAATTTCAAGGATCATTTTTATTTAAAATCCAGCAAAAGTGCATTTGGGCTCAACTGCAAGAAAATTTCAGAGACTTAGCCAATTTGGGCTAAGTCTACATAGCATTTTTTATTCAAAAGTGCTAAGCACTTATTTGGGCTCTGACGCTCACATGTATATCATGTGAAGCATTCCGTCATGGGCGCTGCCCAATAAATGTTGAACACATTTAGTCATTTTGACTAAATGTGAAGTGCTAAGAACTTTTTATCTGGCGTTCACATGAGGTGCATGTGTGGCGCTGGGTGTTGTCCAATCAGTGCTTAGCACTCAGCTGTTTTGGCTACATATGAAGTGCTCAGCAGTTTTTGTATGGCGTCCACGTGAGGAGCACGTGCGGCGCTATGCGCTGCCTAATTAGTGCTATGCACTTAGCTGTCTTTGGCTGCATAGGGAGTGCTGAGCACTTTTATTCAGTGCCCACGTGTGTTTCACGTGAGGCGCTGGCCTTCTGTTTTGGGTGCCCGTGTATTTTTCACATGAGGCGTTAGGCGCTGTTAAAAGGGGCGCCCACGTGAGGAGCACGTGAGGCGCTAGCCTTTTTTCCTTTTTTAGAGATTAAATCTCTGTTAATGGCATTTTGACCATTAATGATCACCAAGATCTTTGTTTTTTTGAAGATCTAGGATCAAGTTTTTCCTTAAGAACTAAGTTCTTTTATAGGTTCTTTTTCCTTTTGTTTTTCTTTTGGACCTAATTCTTTTCTGATTCTTTGATTCTTAAGAACAAGATCCTCCCGATGAGAATTAAATTCTCAACTTGTGGGAGACTTGTCTTGTGGGTCTCTGATCCTGAGAAAGAACTAAGTTCTTTTAGAAGGGTTAAACCCTGAATTTATTTTACCTAGGTTTCTTTTGAAAGGGATGTTTTCCTCTCTCTCTCTGAGGGTTGAATTCTCTATTGTTTTTGGAAGCTTTCTGTATTTTTCAGAAACATATGGGTTTTTTTTTATATGAGACTTGAAGTCTCGGGTCCTTTATATAGTGGAGGCAAGTTTGTTACTTAATTCTGAGAAAATCTCTCATTGAGAGATTCCAATTGATTTAATTGGACTCAAAATTGAGTTGGGGAATTTTATCCACCATTGGATCTTTGATCCAAGACTTCTGTTTTTATAGAATATGATTTTTGTCTTTAATGAGGTTGGGGAAATATTTTCCGCTATAAGAATTTATCATGTAAAATTTAATTTTTTAATCCAATGGTTCTCTGTTTTACAGAGAGCAATTTTTCTTATTTAGAAAGATTGAGAGAATAGAATTTTATTTTATAATTGGATCTTTGATCCAACCGAAAGTATCTTCTTATTTTAGAAAGATTTGGGAAATATTTTCTCCTAACAGAATTTAATTCTATATTTTGATGATTTATCATCTCCATTGGATATTTGATCCAACGGCTCTGTTTAATAGAGAGTATTGTAGAATTTAATTCTACCTGGGCGCTGGCGCTCACGTGTTGTGTACGTGGACGCCACTTAATAATTTAATTCTTTTGATAGGTACTTATGCGCTTTGCATATTGGCGCCTGCGTGAGGAGCACGTGCGGCAATATCTAAGAATCTAACCGTTATGTAATGAACTCTTCTTTGCTTTGCACATTAGCGCCAGCGTGAGGAGTACGTGTGGCGCCATCTAAGGGTTTAACTCTATGTAATGAACTCTTCTGTGCTTTGCACATTGGCGCCCGCGTGAAGAGCACGTGTGGCGCCACCATAGGATTTAATGCTATAAGATTGGCTCTGGTGCTGGCGCCCTCATGGAGAGCACGTGAGGTGATGCCTCATTAAATTCCAACAGAGCTTTGCTCTTTTACTATGTTTAAATATTAGGGAAAGAAATGCCCCCCATCGTTGCTCTCACATGAGCACGTGAGGCGCTGCCTCATTATGACCATTTTTTTTCTTAAAAGAGACTTTTTTGTCTTTGATTTTTAACCTATTAACAGAGCTTGGCTCTTTTTCTTGAAATGATCTCTTAGTGGTCTTAAAAAATTTATTTAGGTAGACCGTTCGTCTCAGAGATCTTAGTGTTTTACCATATTACTCTGATCTTTAAGAGTTCTCTGGAATTTAATTCCAGTATATTTCCCATAGGGATTTCTGAGAAAAATTTTTTTGAAAATTCTTTTGGGAATTTTATTCCCTTTTCTTATTTTCTTTTTAGGGTTCTTCTTGCAGATTTGAATCTGCTTTAAAACACATTCTTCGAGGCCATTAGGAGTCTTGAACTCCACTGTTCAATGAAATTTTTCATTAAATGAGAATCCTTTTAGATTCTTACACTGAGTGCCTGCCTCATCATTGATGGAGCATTACTTTGATTTTGTAGGGGCCACTGTTTTTTTCTTCTTCTAGATTGTAATGATTTTGGTATTTTGATTTCTAACCATTTACTGGTTTTTCTTTTCAGATACTATGGCTTCTCATCTGTATGATCTTGAAGAGATTATCTTTTATGAGGAGATTCGCATCCAAGGCCGCTGCCAGGACCAAGAGTTTACTGATGCCCAATGTGCAGAAGTGATGCGTTGTTTCAATGATTACAACGGTCGATTGCTTCCTCGCCGTTTTGCTCTTTTGAAGATTTTCATTGGGTCGATTTGGGAAGCACTTCCTGAGCTTGATGAGGCTATGCCGCTCGAGGCACTTGATGATACTGAAGACAAGGTGCATTCAGTATATCTGATAGGCCTGATCTCAAAAAACGGAGAGATGATCTTGTCGCTGTTTTGCATCGCGTCTTCTAACAGAAGGAGATAATATCCGCGTACCAGAGGATGGACGACATCAGTGGAGATCCCGACGCTTGCATTCGTAAGAAAATGCATAAGAAGATGGTCAATGAAGCTAGAAGCAATTTACTCAAACTTGACTCTAAGTTCATGAATCCGTGTCCGGAATTTAGCGTCTTGCCATTGTAAATATTTTGATGATTTTATATATATATTTTTTTATCATCATCATCAATGTATAAATTTCTTCGAAATATGAATGACACAGCTTTCCCTTTTCTTTACGCCAATGTTCATATATGCCACCGTGAGGTGTTGTTACACGCACGCGCGCGCACACACACACACACATTAAACTAGCGCCGGTGCTCATGTGTCATGCACGTGGGGCGCTGCTGATGGATTTAATCCTAAAAGGAATCAGCGTCGACGCTTCGCGTGTCATGCACATGGGGCACTGCAGATGGATTTAATCCTAAAGGGATCAACGCCGACGCTCACGTATTATGCACGTGGAGCGCTGCTGATGGGTTTAATTCTAAAAGGAATCAGTGCCGGCGCTCACGTGTCATGCACGTGAGGCACTGCCGAAGGAGCCACTTCACCTTCTGGCACTGATTTTCATGAGTCAACTCTTTCTTTTGCCATGCCCTTTTTGTCAGGCCTTGGAAATAGTTCCACCATGCACAAAATTTTCTGTGCCTAAATTTAAATGCTTCTTTTTATATTCTGAAGAAATAATTTTCCTTTTCTTCACAAGGAGAGAACTATTTTTAACAGACCAAGAGTCATGGCTTGCAATCGTCCTCATGCTCGTCGGCAACCGTAGGAGATACCTATCGAGGGAAATGTTCCTCGTTTTACTGCGCGATTAGTGGATCCCGTTCTCATAGATGACCAATGTGACACGGTGATGTTTGAGCTTCTGACTCGTAGGGGCCCTCCTCTTCCTATCGGCTCCATTTGACTCCAGATGATCTTCTCATTTATACTTGTTGACATCCCCCCTCATCCAGCGGAGAAGACTCCGGCGATACTCGACGCGGCGGAGGACAAGATCGAGTGCTTTCATGAGCCACATTTGATTACCCAGCCTCTGAGGGATCGTTCTGTTCAGTTGCTAAGCCAGATACGGGCTCAGCGGGCTATCATGTCTGTCTTCGCTGATGGGCATGGCACTGACCGGTGGGGAGCAACTCCTCGTGATGATCGCTGCTTCGACATGGTGGAGAAGGAAGAGAAGGCTTTAGACAATTTTATTCTTAGTTTTGTAAACTCTTGTACTTTTGATCCCGTGTTCGGTGATTTGTTTCCCGTAGAATAGAGTACTTATTTAAATGTGATTCTTTATTGTTGACAGTTGAATGTTTTATCCCCAGCACATATCCATGTGGGCATCTTGCCTCTACACATATACTTTGCACTTTAATCTTAGAAGTTTCTGATGCATGCATTTGGCTATAGGTGAACACTGGACTGATGTGAACAAATGCTTCCCCCTACCATGTTGCTCACGGTCGTGAGTGAAGTAATGCATAGCATATGGCCGGTTTCGAGCTGGCATACACAATTTTTATTAGAATTTTGATCGGAGAAGATAGCGATCGGACACAAGCGTCATCATCTTTCGTTAACTGAAATCTCGATCCTTAAGAAATGTAGTTCTAAACTCTAAGGCATATGAGTTGCGCCTTTCTGTTTCTTGATGTCTTAATTTAGCGCCTATTAGTTTATTTACTCATTTCGGAGTTTGTAGTTTATTCACTCGTTTCAGAGTCTCTAGTTAGTTTATGTACTCATTTCAGAGTTTGTAGTTTATTCACTCGTTTCGGAGTCTCTAGTGTATTTATTCATTTCGAAGTTTGTAGTTTATTCATTCGTTTCGGAGTCTCTAATTTATAAACTCATTTCAGAGTGTTTTTAGTTTACCTCCCTTGGGTTTATAGGCAAACTTATCCTAACGTTGTATGTAAATAACCCCTATTCATCACGATAGAGGTCCTTAAGGTTTATGGTACTAGGGCTTTAGTCCGCAGTACCGTCGCATTGGCTGATGTATTCCTCGATATGTAATCTTTAAGCGCTGCTCAAGTAGCCCCACTACTGTCATGTCTCTGATCTTTTCGAGGGCTAGACAAGACGTCTTTAAGTAATCTTCTTAGGTCATATTACCGTCGGAAGAGCAAACGTTTGGAATTTGCCATGACGTTTTTTACTTAAGGTTGGGGTTAATTTGGAGCCCCGATAAGTCATAACCACTCCGCTCTGGTATGGGATGATCTCTGATAGTCTTTTAAGCCTTCAAGACCCGAAGCTGGGAATATGCCATTGCTTCATTTTTTGTTTTGATGATGTCATGCCGATTCTTTTGCTGAAGTAGGGCAGAAATTTGGTAGGACCTCCATTCTGTATGTATCGCAGTTGAAGTCCGGAGCTAAGAATATGCCATTGCTCCATTTTCATTTGATAGCCTCCTTCGCATCCTGCTGAAATGAGGGGGAATGTCAGGATGGTCTCTAGGTTGTATATGCGCCGTCGAGACTTGGAGTTAGGATTTTGCCGTTACTCCATTTTTGGTTTCGACCTTTGGGTCTTTTGTTGACGTTGCGTCTGCATCCTATTGGCATGAGAAGCATTTCGAGCTGGAGTTTAGGATTTTGTCGTCACTCCTTTTTTGTTTGACCTTTGGGTCTTTGATGACGTTGCGTCTACATCCTACTGACATGAGAAGCACGTCGAGCTGGAGTTAGGATTTTGCCGTCACTCCTTTTTAATTTGGTTCCTTGGAGCCTCTGTTGACGTCGCGTCTGCACCGAGAATGAACGTCGAGCTGGAGCTGGGATTTTGCCATTACTCCTTTTTAATTTGGCTCCTTGGAGCTTTGATGACGTCAAGTCTGCACTCTGTTGGAATGACAAGAATGTCAAGTTGGTCTCTAAGTTGTATATGAATCATCGAGATCTGGCTCTTCCATTAACGGGGCCTGGTGGGAAAATATGGTTCCTTTCTTTCATTTGTGCCAATGGATCGTGTACAAGAGTCAATATGGACATACTTTTTAGTTATATGTATGCCCTAGAGGCCATTATTATACATGAGATGTATATTGTAGTGGATGCTGGGACATATATAGGGAGGACTTTCTTGCTCGACATGATAGTACGCTATCTGGTTGCTCTTTATCTTAACATGTATACTTACTGTCTCTCTGTTACATATTGATAAAGCCCTTAGGATGTGTACTCGACTTCCAGGATTATGATGCAGATCATACTAGTGGGGCCTGGGTAGTCCATGAGTACATCCTTCAATGTTCCTAGTCGTGGGAATATCGAGACGACGCATCAATATTCCAGAGTAGACTAGCGTATATCTTCTCGACCCATGTGATGGGTGATGGATGATCCTATATCCATTGGTGTTTGGCATCAGAGATGGTATACGGGTGCTCAGTGGAGACTGGGTACACTTGACGGACTCGCTGAGAACTCTCAGATGGTATTATACCTCACGTCAGATGGCAGTTCTCTGGTGACACTGGTACAGCTTAGTTTGTTGACCCGAGATCGTCATAGAGTCTTGTGTGTCTCCCACTGTGCTTTGATTTCCACCCTACCACGGCACTACTGAGTCGTGCAAACTGTTAGGTCCACGTTACCTCTCCCAGTACTTTCGGGGTTGCGGAAACGGTAAAACAAATTTTTTTCTAGACTTGGTAACATGGACCGTAAAAACCGGATCTTTGCTAAACAACACACTAGCATCCTAACTAGAGATTTATCTACTCGGTTAGGGGTTATACCTCAACTTGAACTCCTTCTCTTCTTGTTTTTCTTCTCCTTGCTTGCTCCGAGGGTTGATCCGGACTTTGTTCACCTCCGCGGCCTCCTTGAGTCGAAGACGATCCACCCGAGAGATGTACACCGAGCTCCACCTCGAGCCAAGGTAACTAGGGTAACAAGATTGCTAGTCTTGGTACCCTAGGTTGTGTAGAAGAGAAGGATGGAGGTGTTTTGGGATCTTTATCTCTCAACACATGAGATTAAAAGATGAATCAAGAGGAGGAAGAAGGAGGAGCTAGCAACCATGGTGCATTTCTTTTCTTCTCATGAGCAAGAGCAAGAGAGAGAGTGAGAAAAGAATTATGAGCTAAAGAAAAATGAACCATGGTTCAATAATGCAAAACATTATCATTACTAATCCCATCAAGATAAAGTTTGCTGGCTACATTGAAATGACCATTATCATAATCCAAAAAGAAAAAGAAAATGAAAAGAAGAGTGTAGATCTCTCTTGAAGGTCAATAGTCAACACGGTCAACCGGTCAACAAAGTCAAGAGAGGTCATGGTGGTCAAATGGTCAATGCAATTAGCCATCATAAAATTATCACTAAAAGGATTAGTAAATGATGTCCGCGGCTCATAATGGTTTAGACCAAACGAATTGGAAAAACCCTAATGAGCCTGCCACATAACGGTTTTGGCCGAACCAACTGCCAAAACTCTAATGAGGCACCTCCTCCTTCATCGCTCCGGAAAACTGTGCATACACACCTGCATCCGCACTCCGTAGAATGCGGATGCACAGAAGACAAAACAAATCCATCCGTGAAATACTAGGATCCGGCTTAAACCAAAGCCCACTAGCATTGCCTGCCCGAACACCACACGCACACAAGTGTACATAAGTGATCGCAGCCCTGCCATAAAACCATACGGCCTCTACACGTTTCGCTCAGTGTAGGGAAACTCTCTGTGTGGGACTCTAAAGACTTGACACTACGCTGGCAGTGGGTTTAACCACAGACCGCAAGCGGTACTAGCTGTACGTAATGGTCCCCAGGTAGATGTCGATAAGAAGGCCGATGAGGTAAACCCATCCGAACTCCTACTGAGCCTGTATGTGACAATCTCCGTACAGTCCGGTCTGTTCGTCTGATACATCGCATGGCGGGCCTAGGGGGTGGCGAACGTCAGTCCCCTAATAGCGGTACAAGTCGTGTCGGAGTGTATCCCAGAACACCCTGAGACATCACTGGAAACCTACCAGTATATCTCGCTTGCCCTGGCCAGGGACTACATGTGCAATGGCTCTCCTAGACACAGCGCGATGTCAACCCCCAATACCGGGAGAGACGAATCATGTCTAACCGTCACTGCCTCCAAGTGCTTCGGGACTGCACCCAACTACTACCTGTTTGCACGACTCAGTAGAGCCGTGGTAAGGTAGTAATCAAAGAACAGTGGGAACACACTCGAGGCGAAGTGACAGTGTCAAGTCAGCGGACTAAGCTGTACTCATGTCACGTGGGAACTGATAACTGACGATAGGTATAATACCAACCATCAGTTCCCGACGAGTCCTGTCCAGTGTACTCGTAACCTAACGAGCACCCGCATACTATCTTAAGTACGACGTACTGACGGCTGTGGGACAGGCCGTCTCCCGTGCTGGAATGAGAAGCGCATACGCTAGTCTACTCCGGAGTATCGATGCCCTATCTCGATAATCCCACGACTAGGGACGTGTATAAGGATGTGCTTGTGGATTACCCAGCCCCCACGAGTGTGATCGCCATCATAACGCCGGTAATCAAGCAAAGATCCTAAGGGCTCTACTAATGCGTATAGGTGATATAATAAAGAAACACACATGTACACATTAAAGCAGAGACAAACCAAGTAGTATACTACTATATCGAGCAAGATTGTCTGTACAACTGTGAATATCCCAAGCTTCCATCAAGTAATATACATACTAGTATGATTCAGTAATGGCCTATAGGGCATATACACTAACAATCTCCCACTTGCACTAAGGCCATGTACTGGCGTATCGAAGACCTATCATCTCGATCAGCCGCTCGAACTGAGTCTGGGGTAAGGCCTTCGTGAATAGGTCCGCTGTGTTGTCCTTTGTGTCCACTCTCCGCACCTCGATCTCCTGGCGATCAATGATCTCCCTGATCAGGTGATACCGCCTTAAGATGTGCCTGGATTTCTGATGGGACCTTGGTTCCTTCGCTAAAGTTATAGCCCCATTGTTATCGCAATATAAAGGTATTGGGTCAACAATGGACGGAACCACATGAAGTTCACTAATGAACTTCTTCATCCAGACCGCTTCTTTTGCGGCATTGCTTGCAGCAATGTATTCAGCCTCCATCGTCGAGTCCGCGACGGTATCCTGTTTGGAACTCCTCCAACATACCGCCCCTCCGTTGAGGGTAAACACAAAACCCGAGACAGACTTGCTGTCATCTTTGTCACTCTGGAAGCTTGAATCGGTGAAGGACTCGACCCTGAGGTCTCCATTACTGTAAACCAGGAACATCTCCTTAGTCCTTCTCAGGTACTTGAGAATGTTCTTCACTGCTGTCCAGTGGTCCTCACCTGGGTCTGACTGATACCGGCTTACCGCGCTCAGCGCGTAAACTACATCTGGTCTTGTACATAGCATCGCATACATTATAGATCCTACCGCCGAAGCGTAGGGTATAGTGCTCATGCGAACCCTCTCCTTGTCAGTCTTAGGAGACATCTTCTTGGAGAGGGTAATTCCGTGCAATGCGGGTATGTTACCGCGCTTGGAATCCTCCATACTAAATCTCTTTAGTACGGTCTCTATGTACCTGGACTGCGAAAGTCCCAATAGTCTCTTGGATCTATCTCTATAGATCTTGATCCCCAGAATGTACGAGGTATCACCCAGGTCCTTCATGGAGAACCGTTGTGACAAAAATAGCTTGACCGATTGTAGCATAGGAATGTCATTTCCTATCAAAAGAATGTCGTCCACGTACAAGACTAAGAATACGACAGTTCGTCCTACAATCTTCTTATAGACACAGGGTTCATCTTCGTTCTTGATGAAATCAAATTCCTTGATTGCCTCATCAAAATAGATGTTCCAGCTTCGCGATGCCTGCTTTAATCCATAAATGGATTTAAGCAACTTGCACACCTTCCCGCTGCTCCCACTATCTACGAAACCTTCTGGCTGATCCATATAAACGCACTCTTCCAAACAACCGTTTGGGAAAGCCGTTTTAACATCCATCTGCCAGATTTCATAGTCATGGAAGGCAGCAATGGCAAGTAGGATCCGAATGGATTTGAGCATAGCCACCGGAGAAAAAGTTTCGTCATAGTCCAAACCAGGTCTTTGACGAAAACCTATTGCAATGAGTCTAGCCTTATAGGTTTCCACCTGCCCATCTACACCAAGTTTCCTTTTGTAGATCCATTTGCATCCAACGGGTTTTACCCCAGGTGGAGCAATATCCAAGGTCCACACTTTATTGGCGTACATGGACTCCATTTCGGATTGCATTGCTTCCTGCCACTTATCAGAGTCCCTACTGATAATGGCCTGCCTGAAACTGGTAGGGTCATCTTCTTCCAAGATGCAATCCTCTCGATCCTCGTCTATGAGAAAACCGTAGTATCTCTCGGGCGGATGAGAAATCCTACCAGATCTGCGGAGTGGCTGAGATTCGTCTGGGGTTATTGAATTCTGAGGTTCTGTCAAATCTTCAGTTTCATTTTGTGGTCGCTGAATTTCTTCCAGTTCTACCGAACTCCCACTTGTTTCTTTTGCAAGAAATTGCCACTCTAAAAAGGTGGCGTGGCGAGATACAAACACCTTCTGTTCCTCGGTGTGGTAGAACAGATATCCTGTGAAGTTCTTAGGATATCCCATAAATTTACATAGAACTGAACGCGCCTGAAGTTTGTCCGGATTTTGTACTTTTACATAGGCCGGACAACCCCATATCTTAATACGTTTAAGATACGGCTTTTTACCATTCCATATCTCGAACGGTGTCTTAGGTACAGATTTAGACGGAACATCGTTCAATAGATATGCTGCTGTCAATAGCGCATGGCCCCAAAATGAAAGAGGTAACTCGGCACTACTCATCATGGAGCGAACCATATCCAATAGGGTACGATTCCTCCGCTCCGAAACACCGTTGTGCTGTAGTGTATAAGGAGGAGTAAGCTGAGAGAGAATACCATTCTCTTTTAAGTAGTCTAGGAATTCCGTGCTTAAGTACTCCCTTCCTCTATCAGACCGGAGGATCTTGATACTTTTGCCAGTCTGGTTCTCTACTTCCTTTCTGAATTCCTTGAATTTCTCAAAAGCTTCAGATTTGTGTTTCATAAGATACACATATCCGAATCTAGAGAGATCGTCAGTGAATGTGATGAAGTAGGAGAACCCACCCCTTGCATATGTAGACATCGGACCACATACATCACTATGTATGAGTCCCAAGAGCTCTGTTTCTCTTTCTCCATGTCTGGTGAACGGAGATTTGGTCATCTTCCCTTTGAGACAAGACTGACAAGTTTCATAAGATGAAAACTCGAACGCATCCAAGAGTCCATCTTTATGCAACTTACTCAGTTTTTTCTCTCCGATATGACCAAGTCTACAATGCCACAAGTAGGATTCATTTGTATCTGAATTCTTCCTCTTGCGTGTGTTTTGTACATTGAGAACTGTATTCTGATTTAGAACGTAGATACCATTACACAGTGTACCTTCTGCAACCAGTACCTTATGAAGGTAAATGTTCATGATATTTCTATCAAGAACAAAGTTATATCCATCTTTATCGAGTAAAGAAACTGATATGATGTTGCAAACCACGGAAGGTACATAGTAGCAATCGTTCAAAATCATAGTCTTGCCATTTGGCAATACTAGGTGATATTCACCGACGGCTGCCGCATTAACTTGTGCTCCGTTCGCTATTCTGAGCGACATATCACCCGGTGCAACTTTCCTACTTTTTCTCAGTCCCTGCAATAAATTACAGATATGAGATCCTGATCCGGTATCAAGTACCCAGGAGGTAGGGCTGACCGTAAAACAGTTCTCAATTACAAGAACACCTGAAGCAGATGCAAAACCATGCTTCTTCTTCAACTGGGTATCCTGGGAATCCATACAATCCCCTTTCCCTTGCTCATACTTATGACTGTTGTCACAAGTTAGAGCCGAACCAACGTTCCCCAGCCCCGAATAAGAATTCGGATCGGTCAAGCGATACATTTTATTATCTTGATTAGGGCGTGAAATGGTTGCTACCTGGAGAGAGAGAAAAGAAACACTCAGCGTGCGCTCTTGCAAGTTTAGATTGGTTTTTAATTTATCTAAACAGGATGACTCCCACTGTCTCTCGAACCCCTCCTCAAACCATAAAGGAAGAATTAGTCGGGATCAATCTCACCGTACAATACTTGCTTAACCGTTCAGCCAGGCCAGTGTCGGTACTTCGAGGGAGGTTTTCCAACGCTTTCGCGAAGTTCCTTAATTAAGTAACCTCTTTTCCCTGTGGGTGTAGCCCCGCTAACACCTTTCTAGTCACCTACTTGGTTTATAGCATTGATCGTTAAGCGAGAAATTTCCCGAGGAGTAGCATATACTCACAGTAGGATCGGGATCCAAATATCATCGCGTGATAAAACTGAAGGAATCCTACCAGAATCATCACACTCCAAATGGTATGCAACACTAGCAAGTTTCAGTACTTTTGAAACTCCCGATGTGGTTTTTGCCCCTAGGACCCAAGTGACCTTGACAGAGCCAACATATCAAAAGGATCCTAGTCAAGTTCAACCCGTCATTATCTTGACTGCATTAGACCCACCCGTACGAGTCCTTGACTGAGCCAAAATGACCGCACGACTGTCCTAACCAATCACTTTGTATCCTACGGAAAAATATTATATAGCTACCGTACACTACGCCTCGGCTAAGCACGAAATACGTAGCACGAATACTATGCAATATCAATCCGAAACGATGGAGGGCTACGACTGGGTTTTGGCGAAAACCCGTTAACGTAATGAACTTGATATCGTTGAAGGAACGTGATACAGTTTTTGAAAATATAGTGACGAAAACTTTTGCTAAAGAGGTCACTCCCTATGAAGGGATCTCGGCTCTTTCCCCGTCGAATGAGGTGCTGGGCATTCATAAGATGAATACCTCGGTGCAAAGCAAGAATGATCGACTATAGTGAAGTTATTACCCTGACGCAAACTTTTGTCTAAGGGGTCACTCCCGATGAGGGGATCTCGGCCCTTGCCTCGTCGAATGAGGTGCTAGGCATTCATAACCGAATACCTCGATGCAAAACAAAAGTGAACGTCCTTGCAATAACAGCTTTTTGAAAAATTATTCCAACAACGTCTTTTAGGTTTATTTTCTTGCATTAGTTCTTTTAATGCGTCCCATCATTTAAATCCTACCATTGCAGAAAACAACCAAAATATGACGTACGCTTATGCCATTCGCATTCGCCACGGGGCCCCGTCATCACCCGTTAGGTTACTTAACTAACGACAGAGCGGGGGCTGGGCTAGCGCGGCTGAAAAACATAAGCAACGCCTAAATAGTTATTATATATAGATATATAGCAATGATAGCCAATCCAGATCACAGATGAACACTTTGGATATACTAGGAACCCGCGATTCGTTCGAGCCTGCAACGAAAAGCGGATTACACGGTCGTGATGAATAGCCAATACCCCACCCAAGACCCCTACGGGTGCGGCAAACTACCCGCCAAGTACCCGAAGCGAAGCAACCTCCCTCAACACGGTGAGTAGGCCACTCGGCACTTCGAGATACCCGGTAGTTTGTGCACCCCCTCCATGGGTCTATCCTAGGAGCAAAAACAGTAAAAAGAATTATACAATGACGGCTACAACCCCGACCCGGTTGTGCGGCCATACAAATAATATTACATCAATTTACAAATTTATTACATGAATGAAAGAAAAAGAAACTCTCATCTCACATCCACCACGGCTATTCATCCGCGACAATCCAACGAGTTCATATACACATACCATCAACAACACAGATCACAGATATGTATAACCCCCACTAATCGACGTATAGCGATGAGTAGACGTTCAATACACATATAACATTACAGATATAACCATTAGCCAAAGTCTACAGAACATCGACAAAAAATACGGATTTTTAAGCCCCAAAAACAAATTTTGCTTTCTGGAAAATCTGGGCAGAAAAATCATATTCCAAAAATCCCAAAATACCCAAATAAGAACACTGCAGGAAACCAGAACCCCAACCGAATTAAATCGACCGTGGTTCCGCGGTATAAGCAAGCTTATGCCGCGGTTCCGCGGCGCTTTAACCGAGTTAGGGGATCGTTTTTCTCCAGTGTTCTCTAAAAACCCTGAGCCGATTTTTAGTGTATGACTTATTAATTTTTGAACAGATCTAAAAATCGGCAGAAACTTGAAATTCCGGGGTGTTTTGCGGATTTTCGGTTCGGACGATATTCTAAATACTTTGCTAACATGCTAGGGTGTGTTTAGTTAGGCTCTGATACCACTGTTAGGTCCACGTTACCTCTCCCGGTACTTTCGAGGTTGCGGAAACGGTAAAACAAAATTTTTTCTAGACTTGGTAACATGGACCGTAAAAGCCGGATCTTTGCTAAACAACACACTAGCATCCTAACTAGAGATTTATCTACTCGGTTAGGGGTTATACCTCAACTTGAACTCCTTCTCTTCTTGTTTTTCTTCTCTTTGCTTGCTCTGAGGGTTGATCCGGACTTTGATCACCTCCGCGACCTCCTTGAGTCGAAGACGATCCACTCGAGAGATGTACACCGAGCTCCACCTCGAGCCGAGGTAACTAGGGTAACAAGATTGCTAGTCTTGGTACCCTAGGTTGTGTAGAAGAGAAGGATGGAGGTATTTGTCTTTTTGGGATCTTTATCTCTCAACACATGAGATCAAAAGATGAATCAAGAGGAGGAAGAAGGAGGAGCTAGCAACCATGGTGCATTTCTTTTCTTCTCATGAGCAAGAGCAAGAGAGAGAGTGAGAAAAGAATTATGATCTAAAGAAAAATGAACCATGGTTCAATAATGCAAAACATTATCATTACTAATCCCATCAAGATAAAGTTTGATGGCTACATTGAAATGACCATTATCATAATCCAAAAAGAAAAAGAAAATGAAAAGAAGAGTGTAGATCTCTCTTGAAGGTCAATAGTCAACACGGTCAACCGGTCAACAAAGTCAAGAGAGGTCATGGTGGTCAAATGGTCAATGCAATTAGCCATCATAAAATTATCACTAAAAAGATTAGTAAATGATGTCCGCGGCTCATAATGGTTTAGACCAAACGAATTGCCAAAACCCTAATGAGCCTGCCACATAACGGTTTTGACCGAACCAACTGCCAAAACCCTAATGAGGCACCTCCTCCTTCATCGCTCCGGAAAACTGTGCATACACACCTGCATCCGCACTCCGTAGAATGCGGATGCACAGAAGACAAAACAAATCCATCCGTACAATACTAGGATCCGGCTTAAACCAAAGCCCACTAGCATTGCCTGCCCGAACACCACACGTACACAAGTGTACGTAAGTGATCGCAGCCCTGCCGTAAAACCATACGGCATCTATACGTTTCGCTCAGTGCAGGGAAACTCTCTGTGTGGGACTCTAAAGACTCGACACTACGCTGGCAGTGGGTTTAACCACAGACCACAAGCGGCACTAGCTGTATGTAACGGTCCCCAGGTAGATGTCGATAAGAAGGCCGATGAGGTAAACCCATCCGAACTCCTACTGAGCCTGTATGTGACAATCTCCGTACAGTCCGGTCTGTTCATCTGATACATCGCATGGCGGGCCTAAGGGGTGGCGAACGTCAGTCCCCTAATAGCGGTACAAGTCGTGTCGGAGTGTAGCCCAGAACACCCTGAGACATCACTGGAAACCTACCAGTATATCTCGCTTGCCCTGGCCAGGGACTACATGTGTAATGGCTCTCCTAGACACAGCGCGATGTCAACCCCCAATACCGGGAGAGACAAATCCTGTCTAACCGTCACTGCCTCTAAGTGCTTCGGGACTGCACCCAACTACTACCTGTTTGCACGACTCAGTAGAGCCGTGGTAGGGTAGTAATCAAAGAACAGTGGGAACACACTTGAGGCGAAGTGACAGTGTCAAGTCAGCGGACTAAGCTGTACTCATGTCACCTGGGAACTGATAACTGACAATAGGTATAATACCAACCATCAGTTCCCGACGAGTCATGTCCAGTGTACTCGTAACTTAACGAGCACCCGCATTCTATCTCAAGTACGACGTACTGACGGCTGTGGGACAGACCGTCTCCCGTGCTGGGATGAGAAGCGCATACGCTAGTCTACTCCGGAGTATCGATGCCCTGTCTCGATAATCCCACGACTAGGGACGTGTATAAGGATGTGCTTGTGGATTACCCAGCCCCCATAAGTGTGATCGCCATCACAACGCCGGTAATCAAGCAAAGATCCTAAGGGCTCAACTAATGCGTATAGGTGATATAAATAAGAAACACACATGTACACATTGAAGCAGAGACAAACTAAGTAGCATACTACTATATCGAGTAAGATTGTCTGTACAACTGTGAATATCCCAAGCTTCCATCAAGTAATATACATACTAGTATGATACAGTAATGGCCTCTAGGGCATATACACTAACACAAACAGGTCATTTTTTAGTACAGTCCCGGGTCACATGGAGGCAATGAGCGATAGGAGGGGATTCGTCTCTCCCGGTATTGGGGGTTGATATTGCGTTATGCTTGACTGGCCATAACTTGAAATTCCTGGACAGGGTTGCTGTGATTTACAGGTAAGTGTTATCAGTAGTTTCACGCTCGTTATGGACCTTACATGGGCATGACTTATTAAGCTACTGGGGTCTGTCGTTTACCACCCCTAGGCATGATATGCGACATATTAGACGAACAGAACGGACTGTGCGGTAAGTGTTACTGATTGGATTCGCAGGAGTGTGAGCAGGCTTGCTCATTGATCTTCTGATCGCTCAATACCCGGGTGGCCGTTACTTTTAGCAGACCGCTTGCGGCTTGTGGATGACTGATATGATCACCACCTACTGCCGGCGTATTGACGAGTGTTTAGAGTCCTACACAGAGGTTTCCTGGCTCAAGCAAAACGAAATTGGAGCACATATGAGATATGTGCGAGACCGAGAATAACACGAGTATGTGATACCGTATTTTATTCTCGCGATTTGTATCATCGGTCGGTTATATGCGATATAGCCAGGTTATCGAATCAAGTGTTGATTCGATATATTGATACACCAGATATTAGTCGGTTATATGCAATATGACCGGATCATTAAATCAAGTGTTGATTTAATGATTTAATGTATATTTATATATTTGATATATTACTTTACATTATCTAGTATTGGTTCACTTAAAATTGCTTTTCTCACTTGATGTGCACATAATGTATATGTGATATATGTTTGTGTACATGATTGTATCATGCTTTATGATACATGCAAACTTGGGTGTGTGTATGACTTACACCATATTTAAGATAATGGTTAGGGTTTTTATTTATTTTGTAATTCAAAATAGTGGTTTTCTTTGTCTTGACTTGAAGCTTCATCAAGCTTAAAGCATCTTTGACAAAGTCCATACACTTTGTTTTACTTAAGATATTTATTAACCAAATCATTAGCTTAAACCATGGTTTAGTCTCTACAAAGGTTAGTGGATGATACTAACTCACCCATGGTTGCATAATTGATCATAATTCACTTCACTCAAGTGAGAAATCAAAATCTAAAGTGAACCCACTTCCTATTTCATCATCCTCTACTACTTGCCATTTAGTTTAGGGTGTTCTCTTCACAAAGTTCTTGACCTAGTGAAGGGTTAGCTTGAGTTTGAGTCATCTCGATGTAGATCATCTTCGGCCTCGAAGACTACGAGCAATCTTGTTCATTTCTCCGAGGAATTCCATACTAGAGTCCGGGAGTTCGATGATCGCAGCGAAGGGACGTCAACACGGAGCTTTAGAAGTGAAGGACCGAATCTACAAAGGTTGTATTTTTGTTCACTTCTCTTTGTGATGATAGATTACATGTTTTGTTACCCTAGTTTTCTAGCATGATTCTTAGTTTGGTTGCTTAGCACCCCCTTGAATTTTTGTTGTGGCATGTGTGATGCTTGCAAACCCTAGGCTAGGTGCTAAGGGAATCCCAACATGGTATCAGAGCCTAACTAGAAACTTAGACGATGTTAGATATAATATGAAACCGAAACAAATCTGTAATACAGTTTCTAAAACCCTGCAGTTCATGCTCTCTGTTGATTTTGAAAAGGTCTGTAAAAATTCTGCAAACAAGTGCAGAGTCATGTATGTGATACCTATAGTGCACAGAACAAAAATGAGACCCATTGCTCGGATTTCAACCAAGCACTCTTCCCCTAAAACCGAGGAGGCCGGCCCCCTAGGCTCCTATTGGTGTCGTTTTTGTTTTGTGCTCTGGTGTGCTCATTTTGGGGTTTCAGGTATTGTTTGCTTGGTCTAAATTTTCATGTGATGTAAATTTTGCTATAGGAGCAAAACGGAGTGTTTCGTAGTCGTATAATTTAACATTGTGATGGTAACCTAGGTTATGTTTGACAGTTCGAACGAAATTCAAACATCAACCCATGACCCCCTCTGAGATTTCCAAGTGTTGGAATTTTTCTAAGTTAATTATATTCAATGTTCGTGCAAGTAACTCTATGGACCCTCTAGAAGAACACATAAACCTTAACTCGATTCTATGCCCTCGGAACCGCGGCTTGAACCCTGGGGTTTGCTGTAGTTCCGTGGTGTCATAGGTGAGGCGTTGGTTTGACCCTTCTACGGCTGGATCATAGGTACCGTGGCACGTTTTGGATACCTTCGTACCCAAGGGAGGTTTTACCTACTTTAACTTCGCTCAAGTGTTGAGCTCATTGGGAGTTGTGGGGATTTGTTGATTCACTCGAAACGTTTAACATCGTATAGTATATTGTGATACAATACTTGGAATCAACAACATTTGAATTTTATAAGTCTAGCAATTTAGTCTCATTTTATCGGTTGCCACGGGATTTTGATGCGATCAAAAGTCCGTCGCAATCACGTAGTGTGTTCGGATACTCGCCGGGTAACATTACTAGATAGCCATGCCCTATAACCCCGACCAAGTGACTGTAGGAGAACTCCGTTGCCAAAAAGCATCCGTCCGGATGCTCGTGGCCGCAGTGTTCCGCCTAAGTGCACTTCGTCATCGGTATCGGGGGGTGCGGCCGTCTACTAAAGTTTCCGACGAGCATTCGATCGGGATGTCGGGAATCTTGTTGAATTACCCGACTTATTATTGGAAAGTGTTTTCAATATCGAGACTAAAATACGGGGTTTATAATTGTTAGGCATGTGATGTCTAAGGAATTCATATTGTTAGGCATGAAATCCGCAATATGTGATATTACGGGTTTATGATGTCTAAGGTTGTTGCGGATTCCAACTGTTGTAGTTTTTCACTTTCTTTTCTGTGACCGTAAGTGTAATATGTGGTGTATCGCCGGTTTCGTTGATATACGTCAACGACAATTGGGATACGCATATTTACTTACGTTGATGACATGTGATATTATGTGTTGCTGGATATGTTATATTGTATCGTCGTGTTTGAATAGCCAGGGTTTTTTTTATGTGAGATGAGTTTTTTTCATTTTCATTCATGTAAAAACTTGTATATAATATTCTTTTATTGGGGCACTTCCGAGTTGAGGAAGATGTCACCGTTGATGTATATTATTTACTTTTCCGCATTAGGATAGACCCAAGGAGGGGAGCACAAGTAACCGGGTTCTAGAGTCCAGTGGGAGACCATCTCGAGGCGTCGAGTCCGGGTCTCCTAACTATAGAATTGGTAGGGTTGCTTACCGCTCTCGTAGGGGTCTAGGGGTATGGGTTTAGCTATTCATCACGACCGTGGAATCCGTGTTTTATTCTGGCTCAAAATAAAACACGGACATCCTAGTATATCCAATATTTCATATGTTGTTTTCTGCTGCGTTATCTGTGATGTGATCATTTAATATGCGGAGATAGATATTGTATATAGTATATATGATATATTATATAGACGTTGCTTATATTTTACACCCGCGCTGGCCCTGCCCCGCTCTGCCGTTAGTTACCTAACCTAACGGTGCATGACGGGACATCGAGGCGAATGCGGATGGCATAAGCGTACGTTGTATTTATCTGTGATGTTTAGGTGACTTAAATGATGGGACATTCATTAATGAGATTAATGAAAGAAAATAAACCTAAAAGATGTTGTGGAACCGAATTTCAAAAATTAGCTAGCTCTAGTTGTTGCTTTGCATAACGGTATTCCTTGTAGAATATCCAGCAGCTCATTCGACGAGGAAAGAGCTGAGATCCCTTCACCGGAAGTGACCTCTTTAGCAATAACTAGCAGATGCTACAACCCTCGGTTTTGTCTTTTGATTGCTTTTCTAGTTCTTGCTTTGCACAGTGGTATTGTGAATATCCTGCACCTCATTCGATGAGGAAAGAGCCGAGATCCCTTCACCGAGAGTGACCACTTTAGCGAAACTAGCAAAAGCCTAAAAAACACTGCATTTAAAATCATTTGATTCTGCAACGAGATCAAGTTCAAAGCGTTAAAGGTTTTCTTAAAAACTATCTGCAACCCTCCGTCATTTTAGGAAGTAGAGTACTTAGTATTCGTACTGTGTTTGTTGACCTTAGTTAAGGCACAGTGTACGGTAGCTAAGTGATGTCTTCCTACATAGCATATGATGCAATTAGTTAGGACAGTCACGTAACTTTGTTGACTTTAGTTAAGGGTCATGTGGGTGGGTCTAATTAATCACGATATGACGGGCAGAGCTTGACTAATGCTTATGATTTGTTGACCATAGTTAAGGTCATAAGTACTAGGGGTAAAAACCTTTATCGGGAGTTTCAAGTGTTGAAATTTGCAATGAGATTGCATACCTTCTATATGATAGTTGGATCCTGATACCCACTGCGAGTAATTGTTACTCCTGGGAGAGTTTTGCACTTTACAATTAGCCGATCAAGTAGGTGTCTAGAAAGGTGTCAATGGGGTTACACCCCTGGAAAAACGAGGTTTATTTTAATTAGGTCCGTGTGAAAGCACGGGGAACCTCCCTCAAAGTACCGGCACTGGCCTGGCTGAAAGATTGGCGAACTTGTAGGGTGTAATTAATCCCGGCTAGTCTTTCCTTTTAGGGTTTGAAGGAAAATTTGATAAAAACAGTGGGAGCCATCCTGATTAGATAAAATATATATAACCAATCTAATCTTGTAAGAGCGCACGCAGAGTGTTTTCTTCTCTCTCTCTCCAGGTAGCGACCATGTCACGCCTTAATCAAGATAATAATATGGATGTATTGACCAAACCCGCTTGTTAGACTGAGCTGGGGAACGTTGGTCCCCCTCCCACTTATAATTGTTATAAGACCGAGCATGGAATAGGGGAATACCAGGATTCCCTTGCCGCCCAAACGAAGAAAGTGCATGCTGATGCATCTTCTTCGGGTGAGTTCATTACATAGAACTGTTTCTCAGTATCCTCTACGTCCTGGGTATTTGATACTGGATCAGGATCCCGGATATGTAATCTGTTACATGGGCTACAGATAGGTAGAGAACTGAGAACGGGTGATAAGTTTCAAGAGTTGAAAATGGTGCAATTGTTGCAGCCAAGGTGTTGGCAGTTATCACCCTGTATTACTAAATACATTGATTCTGAATGAATGTTATTAGATACCGAACCTGACATACAATATCATATCAGTCTCTTTATTTAGTAAAGTAGGATATAATTTTGTATTGTTGGATAATGTTTTGAACATTTCATATATCAAGAGTTGATTGGTTCAAGCATGTTATCTAAAAGCATACACATTCTAAATCAAACCACAGTTCTTAACGTATAGAACACACACAAGAGGAAGAATTCAGCAATGAACGAATCCTTCTTGAGGTATTGTAGAATAGGTCATATCAATACAACCCGACTAGCTAAGTTACATTAAGATGCATATTTAAATCAGTTTGAGTTTACATCTTGTGAAACTTACCAGTCATGTCACAAAGATAAGATGACCATAGCTCTGTTTACTTGAAACAGAGAAAGAGTTGATAAACTCTTGGGACTGATACATGATGATGTATGTAAGTCCCCTGTCTACAGATGCCAGGACTGGTTCTTTATACTTCCTTACATTCACTGATGATCTCTCAAGACTCGAACACATGTTCCTGTTGAAACACATGTCTGAACCTTCTGAGAAATTCAAAGAATATAAGTCAGAAGTAGAGAACCAATACAGGAATAAGTATTAGGTCCTATGATATGATCAGGGAGGAGAATACTTAGGCATAGAGATCTGGACTACTCTAAAGGAGAATAAGATTCTCTCTCATCATTACTCCTCCGTATACACCACATCACAACGGTGTATCGGGGTGGAGCAATCGCACCCTATTAGATAAGGTGCGCTCTATGATGAGTACTACTGAGTTACCTGTTTCCTTTTGGGGGGTTATGCACTTGTGAAGCTGCATACCTATTGAATAAGGATTCAATAGTTCCCGACGAACCTCAGCCTCTCCGCAGGGTTCCTCATCCGCCTGAGAGATACTTCGGTTTCTCAATGATAGTGGGAGAGAGGATTGCATCATGAGATGATGACCCAACTAGTTTCGAGCAGGCCATCAAGAGTGGGGACTCTGTAAGAATGGCTGGATGCTTAGCGATCAGAGATGGAATCCATGCACACCAACAAAGTATGGACTTTGTATGCTACATCTGAAGGGTTAAATCCCCATCAGGAGCAAGTATATCTTGAGAAGATTACTTGGTGTAGATGGAAAAGTTAAGACTTTCAAGGCTAGACTTGTTGTAAAAGGTTCTCGTCATTAAACTAGGCTTGGATAATGATGAAACCTTTTCTCCAATAGCTATGCATAAGTCCGTCCGGATCCTGCTTGCCACTGCTACATACCATAACTACGATATCTGGCGGTTGGGTGTCATGACTGCTTTTCTAAATATAGATTTAGGAGAGAACGTCTATAAGTACACAGCCAGAGGGCTTCATAGACAGTGGGAGCAGCAGAAACGTGTGCAGGTTGCTTTAAAAGTTAAAGCATGCATCGCGGAGTTGGAATGTCTGTTTTTGATGTGGTAGTCAAAATGTTTGACTTCATCAAAATGGTAAATGAACTTTGTATATACAAAAAGGTAGTAGAGAGTATGGTGGTATTCCTCGTACTGTATATGGATGACATACTCTTGATAGGAAAAGAGTTTCCTATGCTACACACGGTCAATCTCATCTTATCACAGTGATTCTCAATATAAGATCAAGGTGATACCTTCTAAATCCTGGGGTTTTGGATCTATGAGATAGATCTAAGTGGATGTTAGGATTCTCACTAAGTGTAGTGAGATAGTATCAATCGATCCTGGGGAGAATCACTGGATAAATTCCACGGTGATAAGGATGACTGAAGGTCAGTCACAGGCTTTGTCTTTACCCTCAGTGGAGGGGTGGTATGTTGGAAGAGTTCCAAGCTAGATACCGTAGCAAACTAGACGATAAAGGCTGGATACATCGCTACCAAAGTTGCTACCAAAGAGGTAGTCTGGGTGTATATTTATTCATGAGATGAACTAGGTTCCTACCATTGTGTGACAATGGAGGCGTGGCTTTGGCCTAGGAACCCCGGTCCCATCAGTGATCAAGACATATTCTGAGGCAGTATCACCTGATCATAGAGATGGTTGATCTCCAAGAGATCGAGGTTAGGAAAGTAGACTCAGAGGTTAACACGGCGGATCCACTCACCGAGGCCTTTCCCAGAGAGAGACTTTTATGGGATGGTTGAGTATGAGATACTACAACCACTGCTACATGATGGCCCTAGTGCAAGTGGGAGATTGTTAGTTATATGTAAGCCTTAGAGGCCATTACTATACATGAGATGTATATTGTAGTGGATGCTAGGACATATATAGGAAGGACTTTCTTGCTCGACATGATAGTACGCTATCTGATTGCTCTTTATCTTAACATGTATAATTACTGTCTCTCTGTTACATGTTGATAAAGCCCTTAGAATGTGTACTCGACTTCCAGGATTATGATGCAAATCATACTAGTAGGACCTGGGTAGTCCATGAGTACATCCTTCAATGTTCCTAGTCGTGGGAATATCGAGACGGGGCATCGATATTCCAGAGTAGACTAACGTATATCTTCTCGACCCATGTGATGGGCGATGGATGATCCCATATCCATTGGTGTTTGACATCAGAGATGGTATGTGTTGGAGATAGTGCCCTCAGAGTCAATTATTGGGTCACAGGCACGTGATTGCAATGATTGAGGGGAGGACCTATCCCGGTAGGACAGTCTTACTCGAGATGATAGTATGCTATCTGGTTTATCTTTATCATCGTGTACTGCTTTAGGTGACCTTTCGAGTCGCTATTACACGTTGATAAAGCCCCTAGGATTCTTGCTTGACTTCCAGCAGTATGAGGGCGATCATATAAGTGGGAGCTGGGGTCTACAAGCACATCCTTAAAAGGTCCCTAGTCGTGGGAGATTCGAGACAGGGCATCGTTTCTCCAGAGTAGACTAGTGTATACAGTCGAGACCCCGACGAGGGGCGGTGGCCGGTCTCACAAGCCACTGGTGTCAGTTGGTTCACCTAAGATGTATACAGGTGCTCATTGGGTTATGAGTACACCGGACAGGACTCGCCGGGAACCTGCTAGTTGGGATATACCAGACGTCAGATAGCAGTTCCCAGGTGACATGTGTACAGGTTAGTTCATCGACCTGGGATCGTCATTTGTCTCGTGTGAGTTCCCACTGTACTTTGATTACTACCCTACCACGGCTCAAAGGAGTCGTGCAAACAGGTTTTAGTTGGGTACAGTCCCGAGCCACATGGAGGCGGTGAGCGGATCTGCAGGGGTTCGTCTCTCCCGGTATTGGGGGTGAGGTCATGCTGTGTCTAGGAGAGCCAGAACATGAAAAGTCCTTGGCCAAGGCAGGAGATTTACTGGTAGGTATTCCAGTAGTATCTCAGGGTGTTCTGGGCTACACTCCGACACGACTTGTACCGCTTTTGGGGGTCTGACTTTTACCAACCCCCTAGGCCCGCCATGCGATACTCATAGACGAACGGACCGGACTGTACGGATATTGTCACTGACAGGCTCAGTTGGGTGTCGGGGTGAGCTTCCTCATCGACGTCCCATTTGGTCAATACCTGGTGGCCCGTCACGTATTGGCTTATACCTCTGACGTGCTAGTGGTTAAATCCACAGCCAAGGTATTGACGAGTCTTTAGAGTCCACCACAGACAGTTACTCAAGTTTCGGGCGAAACGCTGTAGAGGCCGTATGGAGATATGGCAGGGTTCGATCAGATACGTGCGGTATTGCACGGATCGTGATCGGACAGTTTTTTACTAGCCGGCTTTGGCTTAAGCCGGATACTAGTATTAGATAGTGTAGATTTTATCTCTTTGCATTTGTGTTCAGTGGGAATACAAATGCGGGCATGTATTTGCAGTAGCGGGGTTTTCCTGTAATTTATTACGGGATCGGTTTTATGAAGTTGCCAGTTTGTATTCCGTTCCGGCCGGTTTTCCTTTTTTCCTTCTCGGCCGGACTTTTCGTTGGAGGGGGGTTAATTGCAAGTTTGCAATTAACTTTGTTGTGAGGGGCTTTCTTGCATATGTTGCTTTTGATGAGACTTGCATCATCATGATATTCCTTTCTTGTCCATTTGATGGCTTTTCACTTGATGGTTAGTGAGTGGTTTGATAAGGAAATGGTTGTGACCATTTTCTTTTTGATTTGGTTTTTCCATTCTATTATGATACATATTGTGGTGCCATTCTTTTTCTCTCTCCAATCTCATTCTTGCATAAAGGGGGCCGGCCACTTTAGAGTGAGAGAGAGGATCATTTCTTTTTGAGTGAGAAAAATGCTTCATATCTTTTTCCATGCTACCAAGTTCATAAGCACATTTTCTTGAGTTGCTTTTCTTCTCCTCCTCATATCCTTCCATCAAGGCAACTTCAAGAACCCCAAAGAGATAACCTTCTACACTATTTCTATAGCAAGTCTTGGACGCGTCGGCTAGCCAACTTCGCGCCCGAGTTGCCTCGGTCAAGAGGCGGGAGCCCGTAAAAGATTCCGGCTATGTGGTGCCCTTTCCGACGAGCGAGGAGGTGACGGAGATTCCGCGGGAGATCGGAGTGGAGACGAAGACCGAAGGACACGGATCGCTTGGTATAGCATCTCTACTCTTTTCTATTTTTGCTAGCTAGCTAGGTTAATGGCCCGATCCGGGTGAAAAAGTCCGCGGCGGTGCCGTTTTGCAAAGTCCGCAAATTTTTGTTTTCCGCGTTTCCGGCGTCGGATCGACGGCCGGGGCGCCCCCGCGGGCTTACAATGGTATCAGAGCCACGCCATTAACCTTGCCTAGCTTGCTCTAGCGCGTTTAGAACCCGATCGAACAAAATCCCCAAAAACCGTATTTTTGTGCACATGTGTTCTCTGTTGAAATTTTTTGAGCTCCTAAAATTTTTCAGGTTGTTGCAGAGGCATGTAAAAGCAATTATAAGAAATCTGGGAAAATACGATCCACCAATTCCTCAGTTCCACCGCGGAAGCGCGGCCAAAACCCTGGTTTGGCCGCGCTTGCGCGGCGGATAAGAGGAATTGTGGCACCAAATTTTCCCAGTAAGCTTGTGGTATAGAAATAGGGCTTTTGGGATATTTTATTTGGGCCCAGGTTTTCTGTAAGTGCTACAGTTCTTTTTGGGGGCCCACTTTGATAAATTTGTTCGATCGGATATTTTAAACATGCTAGTTCACAGTTTTTACATTATATCTGCGACCGTGAATGTCACTTGATCGGTAAATCCCGTCTAACTGCTATAGCCCGGTTAGACGGATTTGCGAACGTGACATTCACGTTGATGTTCTGTGATTGTACTGTGTTGTTGCGGATCGGTCATGGGGAATAGCCTGGTTGCAGTGGTAGTACAGTTCTGTTTTATATGTACATTTGATATTGCGGGGCGAGCGTCCGACATGTGGACTGCCGTCACTGCCTGTTTGTATTATTATTTTGGGGCACGACCTGGTTGCGGTCGATGTACCCGTTGTATGTATATTTTACTTTCTGTACTAGGATTACCCCGCGGAGGGGTGCACGGATAGCCGGATTCTAGAGGGCAACAAGCCCGCATCTCATGGCATTGAGACGGAGGGGGCTTCACTCTAGAATTGGCGGGCTATTCGCCGCACTCGTAGGGGGTATAGGGTTGACCCAGGAGGGGTGCCCAAGTTACCGGATTCCGTGAAGTGCTGGGTGGTCCATTCACGTTGCTGAAGGGGGCTGCCTCGCTTCAGGTTTTGACGGGTGACTTGCCGCGCCCGTAGGGGTCTAGGTTTTCATTGCACAGGCTATCCACACGACCAGGGGAACGTCGGGTTTCAGTAGCGGCTCTGTGAAACCCGGGGATCCCAGATATCTGTATTGATCTGTGTTGCTATACATTTCTGTGTTGCATTTTATCACGCCTTGAGCGAAAATTATATATTGTATATATATATTAGTAGATGTTGTATATGTTTTTCATCCGCGCTAGTCCAGTCCCCGCTCTGTCGTTAGTTAGCTAACCTAACGGGTGATGACGGGACCCAGTGGCGAATGCGGATGGCATATACGTACGTCAGTATATTTTCGTTCTTTGTGGTGTGATCAATTGATGGGACTGCGTTGATTCGGATCAATGCAAGTTAAACAAACCTAATCTGATGTTGTTGGAACACTTTTTCAAAAAGCTGTTATTGCAAGGGCGTTCTCTTTTGTTTTGCACAGTGGTATTCATTTGGAATATCCTGCTCCTCAGTCGACGAGGCAAGGGCCGAGATCCCTTCACCGGGAGTGACCCCTTGGACAAAAGTTTGCGTCAGGGTAGTAACTTCACTATAGCCGATTACTTTTGCTTTGCATCGTGGTATTCAGTTGGAATATCCTGCACCTCATTCTACGGGGAAAGAGCCGAGATCCCTTCACCGGGAGTGACCTCTTTAGCAAAGGTTGTCGTCACTATATTTTTATAAAGCTATCAGTTCCTTCAACGATATCAAGTTCATTACGTTAAAGGTTTTCACCAGAAACCATTCGTAGCCCTCCGTCGTTTCATATGGATGGTCAATAGTATTCAAGCTGTGTATGTTGGCCAAAGTCAAGGCACAGTGTTTGGTAGCTGTTGGGTATCCATATGCAGCATAGATAGATGCGTTGGTTTGGGACAGTCGTACTGCCATTTTGGCCAAAGTCAAGGGTAGGTACGGGTGGGTTCAAATTAACCAGGAGAACGACGGGTAGAACTTGACATGTGACTTATGATATGTTGGCCAAAGTCAAGGTCATAAGAGCATGGGGTAAAAATCCACATCGGGAGTTTCAAAAGTACTGAAACTTGCCAGATATGCGCATACCTTCTGGAGTGTGATAAAGTGAGCGGATTCCGTCACGTTATCATGCGATGAGAGTTGGATCCCGATTCCCACTGATGAGTTGGTTTACTCCTCGGGTTATCCCGGCTAATTCTTCTTTCAGGTTTGGGGAAGAATTTGACGTTACAGTGGGAGGTTTCCAGATTAGATAAAGTGATAACCATTCTGATCTAGGTTAGAGTGCACGCTGAGTGTTTCTTTTCTCTCTCTCTTTGGCAGCGACCATTGACCCGACCCTAGACTATGACTCAGTGACCAAGTTGACCGAACCTTCTTAACACTGGCTTTTGGATTGTCAGAGTTGCAGACCTCTTTGCCACTCCTACTTTTACTCTTTTCTCCGGGACACCCCGTATTACTACGAACGTCCACTTCCATTGGACAAAACCATCGTATGGTTATATACGAACTCGAAGGACTTCGAGGATGGTTTCAGGTTCTGGAGAAAACGAATGGGACTATTCAGTTGTCTTTTCCTTTTACCTTCTCTCAGGTTGCGAGTACTCCTTGGTTTAGGAATAGTACACCTATTACGCAAATTGGATAGTCTTCTTCCAGACCCTAGGCTGGTGCCGACCGGTAGGGAATGAAGAAAGCCAATTAGCCTAAACGGTGTACAGAAGGTATTAAGTTCAGACAAAGCAAGGGATTAGTAAGAGGGCAAAGTAAATTGCGACTGCTATTCACGACCAAACCATGTACTTCTTTGTCAATCCTAAATCACCTATGAATTAAGTACATTCGGTTGTCTTTTATCCTCACCTTCTCTCGCATTGCGAGTGCTCCTCGGATTAGGACAGTACACCCATTATGCTTTTTGGATAGTCTTCTTCCAAACCATAGGCTGGTGCCGAACGGTAGGGAAGGAAGAAAACCATTTGGCCTAAAGGGGTGTACAGAAGGTAATGACTAAAGACATATAAAGGGATTTGGAGAGGTGGCAAAGAATTATACAGTTATAGTTGTGAATCTGGATAATGGAAGAGGCATTACTAGGAATACCAGGATACCCCATTGAAACATTTCAATGTTTCAGTTTCACTGTGTACTGTTAAAAGAAAACTGATTTCCCGATTAGACACTTACTCCAGGGTATGTATTTACCAGGTTGGATTCTCACATCTGTATGGTTTTACAGACGATGAGTGGGAGTAAGTTATTGGGAATTAGGTGACCATCCTCATTATATCGGGATTCGTTGTAATCGGTGATATTTGAGGAAGTCACCTGGGTTGTTTGCCGGTCGGCAAATATTTGGTTTTGAATATCCGTTGTTATGCACCAATTTCAAATTGATATATCTGTACGTCTATTTTTATAGAGTGAGACATACTTTTTTGAAATTATGTCTATGACATTTACCTATACCAGTTGATGGTTAGGTAAGGAGCATTGAACAACGGTGTAATTCTTCTTAACCAAAAGTACAGTTTTCAACCTACGACACACAGTGAATGAGTCACTAGACTCAGTGGACTTATACAGAGTATTGTATATTGTCCAGTGTCCATTAGGACAGAGGGGTTGGTCCTCGTACTATATTCTATTTACTTTTAACTTCTCTAGTTCTTAGACATGTGTTTCGTAGAAACACAGGGTCTAAGTTTTGAGGAGTTATAGGTATAAGAGTAAAGTAGAGAACCAGGTATTGCAAGTATCGGGATTCTTCAAAGTGATCGAAGATGTAGATACTTGTGAATAGTATTCAGTTGATAGTAATGATTAAGAGAACTAGCTTCTTTTTCAGGTTACTCATAATTGGAAGTACTCCTAAGTTGAGTAACGCTGATCGGCCTCTCCTCCATTTACTTGACATGCACTGGAGACAGCTGCATGATTTGAATCTGGTTCAATTAAATCAGTGCCTCTGTTTCTTGGATATAGAACAGTTCATATCTTGATATTGTTAAGATACGGGGAGTTGTCCGGTTTATGCTTAAAACCAGACACTGGACAACTCAAGGCACGTTTCAGTAGTGTCTGTTTGTGGGTTAACCCGGGCTATGACGAGGGTTGACTTTCTACCATCTGGAAGATCAATAGTGATATTGTTCTTGACTCGCCACAGTTTTATTAAAAATGGATTTTTTCAGAAAAACAGTAGTGGGAGTATGGTAGAACTGGAAGTGATTCCAGAACCGCAAACGATTACTGAAGATTTCATAAGATCCTAAAGATTCAATCTGGATTGACATTCCATTGGCCACTCTGCAGATATAGTGGGTAATCTCAGGCGCTCGAGAGGTACTTCGGTATGCTCAAGGACGGTGGCAGGGAGGTTCTTGTTTACCCACACTTGCCATTGCTGTTGTTCCAAGCTGCGAGACCCGGCGGGAGGATGAGTATAGCGTCGTTCTAAACTGGCTTTAGAAGTGCACGTCTATATGACTCTGCCAGAGTGTTGTTGTAGTCAGTGGGAGCAGCGGAAGCATTGATGGATGTCAGGCTTATGTCTATTTATAGACTAAAGCAGATGTAGCGGAGATAGATCATCTATTTCTGATGTGACAGTCATAGGTTTGACGTCATCAGAATAGGGGATGGATCTGTTGAGAAGGTAGTAGGGTGTGATGTCCTGGTATTTGATAACATACACGGAGTAGGAAGTGATATTCCTATACTACGATCGGTTATACTTTGGTCGTCACACAGTAGTTTCTCCACATAGGACTTGGATATTATATCAGACATTCTGGTTACTAGATCTATGGTTTTAGATCTAGATTTGGGTGGTTTCCCAATCTGGGTACTTTGACCGCATTCTATGAGTATTTAGAATGAACGACTCCTGGCACGGTAGTATACCTGCAGGTAATGGAGTCACCCTCTCTAAAGGTGTCTTACAGACTAAAGGGGAGAGGGATACGCATGATTGACAGATCACTTGCTTAGGCAATTGAGTCAATCATGAGATGTCAAGTACCACACCAGATATTGTTCTTGCAGTAGGTGCAAAAAGTTGATATTAATCCAATCTTGGAGAAACAGTCGGAAGCAGTTTTAGAACATAAGTTGATGTTCTAAGGAATTGATAACGGCAGCCTCCTTTAGGAGACGGTTATCATTCCAGGCTTCCAAGGTGACCTGGATGGCAGAGTGGCTGTCAGAGTTATAGTTTTCCCTCTGACGAGGGGCAGTATATTGGACAGATGGTCCAAGTGGATACTGAGGGGAGGCATGGCGCAGGACACTGATTAAGTTCAGTTGTCGATACCGTCTAAGAAGTTTGGATTTGGAGTTCACTTATGAGCTAGGTCCCATCAGACATCCAGACATTCTAAGACAGGTATTGCTCATTTCGGGAGATGGCTTTCTCCGCGAACATGGGATATGGAGAGACATAGAAAGAAACATCAAAGCGGATCCACTCACTGAGGCTATTCCTCGAACGCAATAGTTTCGCAAACGAGCTTTGTGAGACTGACTAATAGAGGATTTGGGTGTTCGGTATCACACGGGCTGTGAGTATGCGACATCGCAATAATTAGCCTCGAGTGCAAGTGGGAGATTGTTGGAGATAGTGCCCTCAGAGTCAATTATTGGGTCACAGGCACATGATTGCAATGATTGAGGGAAGGACCTATCCCGGTAGGACAGTCTTACTCGAGATGATAGTATGCTATCTGGTTTATCTTTATCATCGTGTACTGCTTTAGGTGACCTTTCGAGTCGCTATTACACGTTGATAAAGCCCCTAGGATTCTTGCTTGACTTCCAGCAGTATGAGGGCGATCATATAAGTGGGAGCTGGGGTCTACAAGCACATCCTTAAAAGGTCCCTAGTCGTGGGAGATTCGAGACAGGGCATCGTTTCTCCAGAGTAGACTAGTGTATACAGTCGAGACCCCGACGAGGGGCGGTGGCCGGTCTCACAAGCCACTGGTGTCAGTTGGTTCACCTAAGATGTATACAGGTGCTCATTGGGTTATGAGTACACCGGACAGGACTCGCCGGGAACCTGCTAGTTGGGATATACCAGACGTCAGATAGCAGTTCCCAGGTGACATGTGTACAGGTTAGTTCATCGACCTGGGATCGTCATTTGTCTCGTGTGAGTTCCCACTGTACTTTGATTACTACCCTACCACGGCTCAAAGGAGTCGTGCAAACAGGTTTTAGTTGGGTACAGTCCCGAGCCACATGGAGGCGGTGAGCGGATCTGCAGGGGTTCGTCTCTCCCGGTATTGGGGGTGAGGTCGTGCTGTGTCTAGGAGAGCCAGAACATGAAAAGTCCTTGGCCAAGGCAGGAGATTTACTGGTAGGTATTCCAGTAGTATCTCAGGGTGTTCTGGGCTACACTCCGACACGACTTGTACCGCTTTTGGGGGTCTGACTTTTACCAACCCCCTAGGCCCGCCATGCGATACTCATAGACGAACGGACCGGACTGTACGGATATTGTCACTGACAGGCTCAGTTGGGTGTCGGGGTGAGCTTCCTCATCGACGTCCCATTTGGTCAATACCTGGTGGCCCGTCACGTATTGGCTTATACCTCTGACGTGCTAGTGGTTAAATCCACAGCCAAGGTATTGACGAGTCTTTAGAGTCCACCACAGACAGTTACTCAAGTTTCGGGCGAAACGCTGTAGAGGCCGTATGGAGATATGGCAGGGTTCGATCAGATACGTGCGGTATTGCACGGATCGTGATCGGACAGTTTTTTACTAGCCGGCTTTGGCTTAAGCCGGATACTAGTATTAGATAGTGTAGATTTTATCTCTTTGCATTTGTGTTCAGTGGGAATACAAATGCGGGCATGTATTTGCAGTAGCGGGGTTTTCCTGTAATTTATTACGGGATCGGTTTTATGAAGTTGCCAGTTTGTATTCCGTTCCGGCCGGTTTTCCTTTTTTCCTTCTCGGCCGGACTTTTCGTTGGAGGGGGGTTAATTGCAAGTTTGCAATTAACTTTGTTGTGAGGGGCTTTCTTGCATATGTTGCTTTTGATGAGACTTGCATCATCATGATATTCCTTTCTTGTCCATTTGATGGCTTTTCACTTGATGGTTAGTGAGTGGTTTGATAAGGAAATGGTTGTGACCATTTTCTTTTTGATTTGGTTTTTCCATTCTATTATGATACATATTGTGGTGCCATTCTTTTTCTCTCTCCAATCTCATTCTTGCATAAAGGGGGCCGGCCACTTTAGAGTGAGAGAGAGGATCATTTCTTTTTGAGTGAGAAAAATGCTTCATATCTTTTTCCATGCTACCAAGTTCATAAGCACATTTTCTTGAGTTGCTTTTCTTCTCCTCCTCATATCCTTCCATCAAGGCAACTTCAAGAACCCCAAAGAGATAACCTTCTACACTATTTCTATAGCAAGTCTTGGACGCGTCGGCTAGCCAACTTCGCGCCCGAGTTGCCTCGGTCAAGAGGCGGGAGCCCGTAAAAGATTCCGGCTATGTGGTGCCCTTTCCGACGAGCGAGGAGGTGACGGAGATTCCGCGGGAGATCGGAGTGGAGACGAAGACCGAAGGACACGGATCGCTTGGTATAGCATCTCTACTCTTTTCTATTTTTGCTAGCTAGCTAGGTTAATGGCCCGATCCGGGTGAAAAAGTCCGCGGCGGTGCCGTTTTGCAAAGTCCGCAAATTTTTGTTTTCCGCGTTTCCGGCGTCGGATCGACGGCCGGGGCGCCCCCGCGGGCTTACAGTATGCTGGTGCTCAGTGGAGACTGGGTACACTGGACGGACTCGCCGAGAACTCCCAGATGGTATAATACCTCACGTCAGATGGCAGTTCTCAGGTGACACTGGTACAACTTAGTCTGTCAACCCGAGATCGTCATAGAGTCTTGTGTGTCTCCCATTGTGCTTTGATTTCCACCCTACCACGACTCTACTAAGTCGTACAAACAGGTGGTTTTTGGGTACAGTCTCGAGTCACATGGAGGCAATGAGCGATAGGAGGGGATTCGTCTCTCCCGGTATTGGGGGTTGATGTTGCGCTATGCTCGACTGACCATAACTGGAAATCTCTGGCCAGGGTTGCTGTGATTTACTGGTAAGTGTTATCAGTAGTTTCACGCTCGGTATGGATCTTACATCGGCATGACTTATCAAGCTACTGGGGTCTGACGTTTACCACCTCTAGGCGTGATATGCGACATATTAGACGAACAGACCGGACTGTACGGTAAGTGTTACTGATTGGATTCACAGGAGTGTGAGCAGGCTTGCTGATTGATCTTCTGATCGCTCAATACCCGGGTGGCCGTTACGTTTAGCAGACCGCTTGCGGCTTGTGGGCGACTGATATGATCACCACCTACTGCCGGCGTATTGACGAGTCTTTAGAGTCCTACACAGAGTTTTCCTGGCTCAAGCGAAACGAAATAGGAGCACATATGAGATATGTGCAGGACCGAGAATAACACGAGTATGTGATACCGTATTTTATTCTCGCGATTTGTATCATCGGTCGGTTATATGCGATATAGCCGGGTTATCGAATCAAGTGTTGATTCGATATATTGATACACTAGATATTTGTTGGTTATATGCAATATGACCGGATCATTAAATTAAGTGTTGATTTAATAATTTAATGTATAATTATATATTTGATATATTACTTTACATTATCTTGTATTGGTTCACTTAAGATTGCTTTTCTCACTTGATGTGCACATAATGTATATGTGATATATGTTTGTGTACATGATTGTATCATGCTTGATGATACATGCAAACATGGGTGTGTGTATGACTTACACCATATTTAAGATAATGGTTAGGGTTTTTATTTATTTTGTAATTCAAAATAGTGGTTTTCTTTGTCTTGACTTGAAGCTTCATCAAGCTTAAAGCATTTTTGACAAAGTCCACACACTTTGTTTTACTTAAGATATTTATTAACCAAATCATTAGCTTAAACCATGGTTTAGTCTCTACAAAGGTTAGTGGATGATACTAACTCACTCATGGTTGCATAATTGATCATAATTCACTTCACTTGAGTTTCTATTCTTCTTCTTCGTCATCCAAAAGAAAAAAGCTTTCTAAGTTTTTTCTAAGTGGTGAAAGCAAGTGAGAAATCAAAATCTAAAGTGAACCCACTTCCTATTTCTTCATCCTCTACAATTTTCCATTTAGTTTAGGGTGTTCGCTTCACAATGTTCTTGACCTAGTGAAGGGTTAGCTTGAGTTTGAGTCATCTTGACGTAGATCGTCTTCGGCCTCGAAGACTACGAGCAATCTTGTTCATTTCTCCGAGGAATTCCATACTAGAGTCCAGGAGTTCGATGATCGTAGCGAAGGGATGTCAACACGGAGCTTTAGAAGTGAAGGATCGGATCTACAAAGGTTGTATTTTTTTTCACTTCTCTTTGTGATGATAGATTACATGTTTTGTTACCCTAGTTTTCTAGCATGATTCTTAATTTGATTGCTTAGCACCCCCTTGAATTTTTTTTGTGGCATGTGTGATGCTTGCAAACCCTAGGCTAGGTGCTAAGGAATCCCAACAATACTTGCAGGGCAGAGGAAATTTTATTTTTTATTGCCGCGATACTCTATCTTTTCAGCTTTTCATATCGCGAAAGTCGCGATCATCCAATCATTTTAGCTTTTTATCCGCGGTGCCAAATCATTTCGGCTATTTTTTTATATTTTTACTCGTTGCTTTTTATTGCGAGTTGCCCAAACATTTCCACTGTTTTATATGCATATTTTTTCTCGCTGATTTTTATTGCAAATTTGGAATCTGATACCAACCTTGGCATCAGCATCGCAACGATTGGAATATTGCCAGGGGCAACTCATCATTTTCCTTTGTTGATTTGAACATAGGTGGCTTAGCAAATAGGGTTAAGATTTTGTCGGCTAATGCTTTTGACTTTATGAGCCGTAAGAGTCTCATAAAGGTATTTCTTCCATCCAGTCGAGAGGATCTCGTAAGTGTATTTTCTCTTTAGGAATCGTGAGAATTCCTAAATGATATTTTCTCTTATAAGTCGTAAGAATCTTGCAAGAGCATTTTCTCCTTATAAGTCGAGAGGACTTACAAGTGTTGTTCACCATATGGGAACATTTCTCATCGTTAGTGGAACTTGGTGATGGAATATTTATTCGTGCCCGTGGATTGTATACAGGGGTCAATATTGGACCGCCTGTAGGGAAACATGGGGGATGTGGCGGCTTAAAAACAGGTTCAAATCCCTGTAGCTTAAAGCTTTTGAATTTTATGAGCCATGAGTGTCTCATGAGAGGAATTTTCTTTACGAGTTTTGAGGATCCCGTAAGTGTAATTTCTCCTTAGGAATCATGAGGATTCCTAAGTGTGTTGCTCTTTTGTAAGTCGTAAGCATTTCACGCAGGTATTTTCTCCTCACAAGGTTGAGAGGACCATGGAAGTGCTCATGAATTTTTTATTTTACGAGTTTGCGTCCTATTCGGGGTTTCATAAACTCGTCGGCAGTCCTGCTTTTTTACTCATGGCGCCCTTCGGGTTTTCGTCCGTGCCCATTTTGCTTGTGGACATACCATTTTTTTAAAACGAGATTGAGCCCTTTCGAGTTTTCACAAACTCGCCGGCAGTCCTACTGTTTTTACTCACAGTGCCCTTTCGGGTTTTCATCCGTACCCATTTCTATTTTGGACATACCGTTTTTTTTAGATGATGAAACTCTCAAAAGTAGCTTTATCGCAGGTGACCCATCTGTTTGCCGGCGGGTTTTATGGGTGGCTTCATCGCTGGAGGGTGCTAGTTAGCGAGGGTGCTTCATCACCTAGTGCTTTAGACCAACTGGTTTGGGAGTCATTGCTAAGCCTTAGGTGTTGCAAGACGAGAAAAATACTAATTACGCCTAATCAGCAAGCACATGAGTAATCAGTCAGTTAGTACCTCAAGAAGTATTAACGGTCGCATGAAAAATGTGTGTGCAATTCCATCTAAAATATTCACCGACTAAAAAGTACTGAGGTAGATGGACAAGAATATGATAGCTTGAATTGAATTCTCCGAGTGTAGGGATGTCTTTAACACACACGTAGGGTTATATGATCGGTGTTTGGAAGAAAGGTAGGAATGAAGGATAAAGACGATGTTTTATTGAGGGATGATGTGATTTCTAATATCTTTTCATGACTATTAAGATAGGGCTTATGACAACCGAAAAGCTAGTGTAGTTGGAAACTTTAATTTTCAAAGCCTTTCTTTTACAATGCTTATCTTTACATGTAACTTTCATAGTCTTCCTTTTATTATAGGATTTTGTGGGTGCAATCCACTGAAAACCCTCAGGAGACAACACTCCTCCTACTAGGGACACCTAGAGGTTTAAAGGCTTGTTGCACGCGCTCAGTGCAATCGTATTGCCTACGAAAGTATGCTAGTTAGTTTTTCTTTTTCTTATATTTTCTCCTTCTCTTGAATAAAAGATGTTTGCTCGAGACGATCAAAATTAAGTTTGGGGGAATTTGTTCAGCCAAAAATATTGCATTCTGTAACATAATAATTTCCTCATTATTCTAATCATCTAAGGGTGTTTACTGTAAATATAACATGGATTACAAATTCATCTGGAAAATATCAAATACCACGTGTTATATATATAATTAATATTCTTTAAAGGAAATTGTGTGTTTATTATTTCATGCATGATATTATATATCTCGATAATCTTCAGTGAGATTTTTGTGCAGAAAGTTATAGATATCGGAATCGCAAAATTGCTGATAAAACGCAGCAAGTAAAAGAAATAAAATCTGGCAGAGATTCAGAAAAGATAAAAAGATTCCAGATATCACATATAACCACAAAGACCAGCACAAGAATACACAGAAGACAACATGCAGTAATCTCTTCAAATGGCAGCGGAACAACAGCCGATTCAGCCCGATCCGCCGCGGATCAGCGGCCGAGTTGGCTCGTCGGCGAACGTAACTTTTTCTAGAGGCTCCCTTGTAACCTCCTAACTTCTTCAAGACGCTTCGTACTCCCTAGCTTTCTCCAGAAGCTTCCCTACAACAGCCAAGCTTCTCATGCAAGCTTCATAACAACCTAGCTTCTAGTTGAAGATAAATCTAGCTTCTAGTGGAAGATTGGGGGAACTATAAAAGGAGACCTAGGGCTTCATTGTAAAGGTTGTTGAACATTGAACCAATTTACTACACAAGTTGAGTGACACAACTTGAGATCCAATCCAAATCCAATCAAATCAAGATCCATTGAGAGCAAAATCAAGCGACAATCGAAGATCCTTTATCGCAACGCCGATCATCATCAAGAGCAAGAGATCCGCGATCGATCCACGTCTCACGAAGATCGAGCCGAGCAAAGATCGACGACAAATTCCCTTTCAAAGGAGCGATCGAGAGCTAGTCTTGTAAACTCGAATTGAGAGGTGTAATTTGAAGGAGATTTAATAAAGGTGACAATTTTAATTCTCGCTTTCTTTACATTCTTGCATTATGAAATTTCTAGTTCTTGATTCTTTTATTTTCATGATGCGTGAGTGAATTCTCCGCTTGTAAAAGAATCGAGAGAATCGGTAGATCTAATGATGATGAAATCCTAAACTAATCTAAAGTCTTATGAGGATTGTGAACTTTAGAAAAAAGAATCATCGATGACCTAATTTGGAGCGGGATCACGTTCTTGATTATTTCGTTGCAAATTAGGGATCAAATGATTGATGATTTTTTTGCTAGAGGCTAGATTTGAATGATGATCAATGAAAAAATAAGGGATAGTGAAGGAGAAACCTTAGTTTCTTCAATAGATCGCTAATCTTCATTCATCGTCATCGTTCTAGCTACAATTCATCAATAGATAAGATTCGCAATTTTTAGTATTCGTCATTGCTACTAATTCGATCGATTCTTACAAGCTATTCTTCATATTCTTGATAATTCAAATTGATATTGGACACTTTCTTGATTTCTAATTCTTGAATATATTCTTGATTTTCTTGAAATGACAACTCAATTAAATCTCGAATTACTTTCTTGAATTTTCTTTTATATTTTCTTTCAATTCATCTAAAGCAAGATCGAACAAATCCTCGCATCTCAGTGGACGATCCGTATTCATTAACGAGCTACATGGACACTGTTATTGATTGCGGTATAAATTCTTTGGTTGTGATTATACTTTTCAAAACACAATCCATACGATCAATCAAATGGCGCCGTTGCCGGGGATTGCGTGCTAATTTGTTCGTTATTGCTATTTGAGTTGAAATATTATTATTCCATCCGAATTTTAAATCAAAATCGCATCGTGTGCTTAACGATTAGTTGTGAATTTTGCATGGGAATCTGGAATTATTGGAGCATTGAGATCAAGATTCTGAAGCATTAAAGAAGGCCAGTGAAGCAACAGTAGCACCAGGAAAAATTTTAGTGCAGAGATCTTATGAACCGACCGCGGAACCACGGCCATTAGCAAGGATCCGCCGCGGAACTGCGTCTGTTTAGTCGAATTGGAGCTCTGATTTCCTCTGGTATATTCTTCACTTTCTTATCTCTTCCTTGCTCTTGTCCAATAACCATTTTCTGCAAGATTCTTTGCAAAATTCACAGCGCCGCTAAAATAAAAATCTGTTGCGTGTTTTGATATTGGTTGTTTGCATATTTTAATATGGAAATTAAGGGGCAAAGACCAAATTCAGATTAGGTAGGGATTTCATTACCCTTCCTAAGCCCAAAAAATCACAAAACTAACATCTGCATCACCCTCATTAACTAAAAAATATCTAGACAAGACTCTAACGACCGTCGTACTCAATTAGGACAGAAAAAGGTCGAGGGTAATCTATTGCTTATCCGCATTTTTTTGTAGTGTCTAAGGCAAGTGTGTCTAAGGCAAGTGGTTACTTAATTAGGCCCGTTACTTACGTAGCGAAGAACCTCCCACTTACCTGGCACTTACCTGGCCAAAGAAGGGATAAAAAGGCAGTATAGGATTTATCTTACGATTTGTCTTCTGGAAGTTTAGGAGCGGTCTTGTGACTTGACCTAGGTGACCATTAGATCTAGAGTTGCTTGTGCATTTTTTGTGATTTGATTTGATTTTTCAAAATCCGCCTTTTTCAAAACAAAAACCAAATCCACTTTTCTCTAATTATCACAACGCTGCCACTTATGCTAAACCATTTAGTGCATGCTCGGCTGGACACGGGATTCTAGTAACCGTCTTGTTCGTGTTTCTCCTATCGACTCCGAAGTCGGTAATTCTACATCTTCTTTTTCTTCACCCACTACCACATCCACTTCGATGGACGGATCTCCATCGAACTTCTTTAACACCACTCTGCCACCGCCCGCAGGTGTGCAAAATTCATCCCGCATCTCTCTCCAAGAGAGATGCTACCCTATTCGAGGTCCTTTATCTACCTGTCTTTCCATTCCACCAGCCAATGGGGACGATTTCGAAATCAAACCTCAATACATCAATCTTTTACCAAAATTTCATGGTCTCGAGTCTGAAGAAGCATACGTTTTTATTACCAAATTTGAAAACGTATGTGCTATGATGGGCACTTCACAGCTTTTTGTGGATGCTAAGAGATTGCGTTTTCTCCCGTTCACTTTGTGCGATTTAACCAAGAAGTGGATTTATAACACAGCTGCACATTCTATTTCAAACTGGGATGAATTCGTCATAGCGTTCCTTAAGAAATTCTACCCCAATCATAAGACAGCCCGAGTCTATAGTGAAATAAATCAATTTACTCAGCTTCCCAATGAACAATTTTCGAAGTGTTTTGAACGCTTCAAGGATCTGTTAGTTCAATGTCCTCATCATGGAATCCATCGATGGGATCTGTGCAGAATCATATATGAGGGCATTAATCCTACAACAAAACAGGTGCTTGAATCCATGTGTCAAGGCAGCTTCATATCTAATGACGATGGTGAGGCTTGGAAATTTTTAGAAGATTTCGCTGAAAAAACTTTACAATGGGAGAGTGTAAGTCAATCATCATCTAGGGGTGGTATTCATCAACTGGATGTTTCCATAGCAGTCAAAGCTGAAATGGCAGCAATGCAAAAGAAGCTTGAAGATATGGAACACAAATTTTTATTAGCCACCCTAAATCAAATGACACTCCCCAAAACTGTCTGTGGATGCCGTTCTGATCCATCACATTTGACGTAAGAATGTCCTTTGAATTCTCCGTTTCAAGGTCAAGAGCATACTAATGCTGCTTTTCAGCAAAGATCTAGAAATGATCCGTATTCTTCCACTTATAATCAGGGTTGGAGGAATCACCCTAGTTTTTTTTGGAACCAACACCAAACTCAAAACACGGTTCCAAACCAAAATAACTTCCAAAGGGTACCTCCACAACAACAGCAGCTACTACAACTGACTCAGCACCCCTATCAATCATAAAATTTTCAAAATCCGGTCAACACTTATGCACCGTATAATAATTCTTTGCAATTGGCTAGTACAGATAACTCTTCTTTACTCGAACGAACCTTGGAAATGTTTATGAAACAGTCCATCCAAGTGTCGGCTGATATAAGGACTTCTATCGATGATACAAAGAAAAACTTCGCCTCCCAAGGTGAGAGTATTAAATCGATGGAAGCACAAATTGCATGATTGAATGCCGAAATGAGTGCTAGAGAGAAAGAGAAACTTCCGTCTCAACCCCTATCGAATCCTGGACATTCACAACACTACAATGTGAATGCCATTACAACGTTGAGATCCGGAAGAGTGCTAAATAATCAAGTCGGTGAAGAGATTGATAATCATGATGAATTAATCAATAACACCCCGGCTTTCACTTCAATTTTTCCTTCTACTTCTACTTCCACTTCTGACCCTTGTTCGTCTACCCCACCACCTTCTTGCGAGTCTTTTCTTCATTTTCCTCAAGACTCGAACCCTCAGCACACTTCTTCTAGTCCACGAAAGACAATCCCCACTCCTATTCTGGGATCTGTTCCACACACATCACCTTCTCCAATGTCGGACCCAGCTATTATTGCTAAAGCTCCTTATCCGAATCGGTTAAGGGGAAACAAATCGAGTCCACATATGGAGAAGATTATGGAAATGTTTAAACAGGTAAACATCAATATCCCTCTCCTAGATGCTATACAACAAGTCCCAGCTTATGCGAAAATTTTAAAGGACTTGTGCACTAGGAAGAGGAAGACTCAAGTGCCAAAAAAATGTATTCATGACAAATAATGTTAGCATTGCTTTTACCCCACAGTTACCAAAGAAATGTAAGGACCCTGACTGTCCTACAATCTCGATTTCTATTGGGGGTAAAAACATTAACCATGCTTTACTTGACCTTGACCTGCTTCCATATTCTGTTTACGAGCAGTTAGAGATTGGAGAGTTGAAACCAGCTCACTGCACTCTCCAAATGGCAGACCGATCAATCACCAAACCTAGGGGCGAACTAGAGGATGTGTTGATTAAAGTCGGGAATTTATATTCCCTGTGGACTTTATTGTGTTGGATACACAGCTTGTTGCAAACCCCCGGAACCAAATTCCAGTGATTCTTGGTCGACCTTTCCTAGCCACTTCCAATGCTGTCATTAATTGTTGAAACGGCTCTATGACCCAATCCTTCGGGAAGATGTCAATTGAGCTGAACATTTATAAGATTGGAAGTCAGCTGTCTGAACCCTCTGCTCATATTCTTGATGTCTGTTCTGTCCACGAGATAGCTTCCGAAAGCTGCAAGGTTGATGAACTTTGTTTTGATGATCTCGACGACATTAGTACATCAATGTTTGATCTTGCACATCTTAGTGAGGACACTTTTGATGAGTCCACTCCGGAGTCTGAAACTTTTGACTCACCACTTTTCGAGTCTGTATCCTTTACAGGCTACGAGCTTCTTCGTGAATCTGAATGTCATTCGCTTACCCCACTTTCTATTGTTTCTTCTCCGACATTAGATCTCAAATTGCTACCTTCTCATCTTAAATATGCATATTTAGGTGAGAATGAGTCTTTACCTGTGATCATATCTGCTTCTCTTACCTTAGAGCAAGAGAACGCTCTTTTGACGGTCTTGAGATACAATAGGCAAGCATTTTGTTGGACGATGGCTGACATCAAAGGGATTAGTCTCTTAATTGTTGAACATCATATACATCTGATGGATGAAGCCAAGCCAACCCGAGAACCACAAAGACGGTTGAATCCCGTCATGAAGGATGCGGTAAAGAAAGAAATTGTCAAATGCCTTGACAGTGGTATCATTTACCCAATCTCTGATAGCCAATGGGTAAGTCCAATTCATGTAGTCCCTAAGAAATCTGGCATCACGGTCATAACAAATGAGGAAAATGAGTTAATCCAGACACGCGCTCAAACTGGGTGGCGTGTATGTATTGATTATAGAAAACTCAATGTTGCAACGAGGAAAGACCACTTCCCTCTACCTTTCATTGACCAGATGTTAGAACGCTTAGCTAGACATGAATATTATTGTTTCATGGACGGATACTCTGGCTATAACCAGGTCCTTATTGCCGAAAAGGATCAAGATAAAACCACATTTACTTGTCCTTTTGGTACTTTTGCTTATAGACGCATGCCCTTTGGGTTATGCAATACTCCCACTACATTTCAGCGGTGTATGATGGGGATATTCTCGGACATGGTCGAGAATTTTCTGGAGATTTTCATGGACGATTTCTCAATATTCGGAGATTCTTTTGATGATTGCATATCTCATCTTGACGCAGTTCTTACTCGTTGTAAAGATAAAAACTTAACCTTGAATTGGGAAAAATGTCATTTCATGGTCCAAGAGAGAATTGTGCTTGGACATGTCATTTCACGGAAAGGCATTGAGGTTGACAAAGCTAAAATAGATGTCATTCATAACCTTCTTCATCCCAAATGCGTCAAAGATATACGATCTTTTCTTGGCCATGAAGGCTTTTACAGGAGATTCATTAAGGATTTTAGCAAAATTGCCAGACCCTTAACTCTTCTCTTGGCCAAGAACACAACCTTTCACTTTGACTCGGATTGGGAGGCTGCATTTGACTCACTTAAGAATTCCCTCATTACAGCCCATGTTCTATCATCTCCTGATTGGAACCACCCGTTTGAGCTAATATGTGATGCATCAGATTTTGCTGTTGGTGCAGTATTAGGATAGCACATTGATAAGATGCCACACGTGATTTATTATGCAAGTAAGACCCTGAATAATGCTCAAATTAATTATACAACTACCGAGAAAGAACTTTTGGCAGTTGTATTTGTATTAGAAAAATTCAGGCCTTGCTTGATTGGCTCACCAATTGTTGTATACACTGACCACTCCGCCTTAAAACAACTTTTATCGAAGAAAGAAGCTAAAGGTAGGTTAATACGTAGGATCCTTCTATTATAAGAATTTGATCTCTTCATTCGAGATAAGAAAGGATGTGAAAACGTAGTAGCCGACCATCTTTCACGCATCTTTTCTTCACCTATGACCCTGCCAATTAATGACTCTTTTCCGGACGAACAACTCTTGAATGTATCCACCGAACCTTGGTTCGGGGATATTGTTAATTATCTTGCAATAGGACTTATTCCCCGCAAATGGTCGAAACAGGACAAACGTCGATTTCTATCCCAAGTAAAACATTTTTATTAGGATAAACCCTATTTGTTTAAGTATTGTCCTGACCAGATCATTCGCAGATGTGTCCCCAATGATGAATTCAAGAGCGTTCTATTTTTCTGTCATGATCAGGCATGTGAAGGTCACTTTGGTCCTCGAAAGAAAACAGAGAAGGTTTTGCAATGCGGTTTTTCTGGCCTACACTATTCAAAGATGCATTTGATCATTGCAAAATCTGTCCACAGTGTCAACACACAGGTAGGATTTCTCGGAGAAATGAGATGCCACTTCAACCGATGTTGGTGGTTGAAATTTTCGATGTTTGGGGTATTAATTTTATGGGTCCTTTTCCCAACTCCTTTGGGAATTTGTACATATTGCTTGTGGTTGATTACGTCTCGAAATGGGTGGAAGCTATTCCTTGTCGCACTAATGACAACAAGGTTGTCATTAAGTTCCTTAAAGAAAATATATTTTCGCGATTTGGACACCCTCGCTATCATTAGTGATAACGGGACGCATTTCTGTAATCGGTCTTTCGAGACTTTGATGCGGAAATATGCAATCAACCACAAACTTTCGACACCCTATCATCCCCAAACGAGCGGGCAAGCTGAGATTTCCAACAGGCAAATCAAACTAATTTTGGAGAAAATAGTTTCTAAAAACCGGAAAGATTGGTCAACTAAATTGACGGATGCTCTTTGGGCATTTCGTACAGCTTATAAGACAAATCTCGATATGTCTCCTTATCGTCTAGTGTTTGGTAAGGCTTGCCACCTTCTGGTCGAGATTGAACACAAAGCAATGTGGGCCATTAAAGAACTGGACTTTGACTTAAATCAAGCATGCAACTTTTGGAAACTGCAATTAAACGAGCTAAGCAAACTCCGTGATGAAGCTTACGATAATGCTGTGATTGTAAAGAATCAGACAAAGGTATTTCACGATAAAAACATTTTGAGAAAAACTTTTACAACATGTCAACAAGTCCTTCTTTATGATTCACGTCTCCATCTTCATGCGGGTAAGCCACGATCACGTTGGAAAGGACCTTTTGTTGTGCGGTATGTAAACCTGCACGGGGTAGTTGAGGTTGAAATGTTTAAAATGGTTCAATTTTCAAAGTAAATGGGCATAGACTTAAACCGTATTTTTCCACTGACCCCTCGGAGGAGCTCCTGTTTTTACAGGAGCCGCTTTATAATGACTGATTTTCTTCCACCTCACCTCCATATCTTGGTAATATTTTCTCATCTTTTAGAATGGAGGTGATTCAACTTGTACATACATAAAATATATATATATATATATATAAATAATTGTACATAAATAAAGAATAAGTTTAGGGGAGATTTTCACAATCATATTTCATGTTCCCCATTAATAAATTTTTCCTCCCAAGTTTACAGGTTTCTGAGATTTAACAGATGGCAACAGTGAGGACACTGTTGTAAACAAGTTTGGGGAAGGTTTGTGCTTATTTACGCATTACTTTGCATCATACTTTGCATAAGCAAAAAACATATAATAAAAAAAATGTGTACATAAATAAGATAATAAAAGATTAGAAAGTGAAAAATTACATCTAAAAGATTGGAAAAATTTAAGAAAACCAAGAAATTTAGACGTTTTCTTAAACGAAACTAGTAATAAGTAGTTATGAGCCGTTGTCCCAAGGGTTAGTAAGATGAAAGAAGTCACTAATCTGAGGATAAGAATAAGTCTGAAAAATAGTTCCTATTCTGGAAGCCAAACATTTAAATGTTGATACCCTACTATATGCACTTACACACGTCTTGAAATTCGGGATAGTAGAGGAAAAATGAACACTGGTTTTGTAATCACCTAGGCAGCATAAAAAAATATAGCGAGGGTGCTTCATCACCTAGTGCCTTAGACCAACTGGTTTGAGAGTCACTGCTAAACCTTAGGTGTTGCAAGACGAGGAAAATACTAATTACGCCTAATCAGCAAGCACATGAGTAATCGGTTGGTTAGTATCTCAAGAAGTATTAACGGTCGCATGAAAAATGTGTGAGCAATTCCATCTAAAATATTCACCGACTAAAAAGTACTGAGGTAGATGGACAAGAGTATGATAGCTTGAATTGAATTCTCCGAGTGTAGGGATGCCTTTAACACACACGTAGGGTTATATGATCGGTGTTTGGAAGAAAGGTAGAAATAAAGGATAAAGACGATGTTTTATTGAGAGATGATGTGATTTCTAACATCTTTTCATGACTATTAAGATAGGGCTCATGACAACTGAAAAGTTAGTGTAGTTGGAAACTCTAATTTTCAAAGTCTTTCTTTTACAATTCTTATTTTTACATATAACATTCACAGTCTTCCTTTTATTATAGGATTTTGTAGGTGCAATCCGCTGAAAACCCTCAGGAGACAACACTCCTCCTACTAGGGACACCTAGAGGTTTAAAGGCTTGTTGCACGTGCTCAGTGCAATCGTGTTGCCTACGAAAATGTGCTAGTTAGTTTTTCTTTTTCTTATATTTTCTCTTCTCTTGAATAAAAGATGTTCGCTCGAGACGATCAAAATTAAGTTTGGGGGAATTTGATCAGTCGAAAATATTGCATTCTGTAACATAACAATTTCCTCATTATTCTAATCATCTAAGGGTGTTTACTGTAAATATAACATGGATTACAAATTCATCTGGAAAATATCAAATACCACGTGTTATATATATAATCAACATTCTTTAAAGGAAATTGTGTGTTTATTATTTCATGCATGATATTATATATCTCGACAATCCTCAGTGAGATTTTTGTGCAGAAAGTTACAGATATCGGAATCGCAAAATTGCTGATAAAACGCAGCAAGTAAAAGAAATAAAATCTGGCAGAGATTCAGAAAAGATAAAAAGATTCCAGATATCACATATAACCACAAAGACCAGCACAAGAATACACAGAAGACAACATGCAGTGATCTCTTCAAATGGCCGCGGAACCGCGGCCGATTCAGCCCGATCCGCCGCGGATCCGCGGCCGAGTTGGCTCGTCGGGGAACGTAACTTTTTCTATAGGCTCCCTTGTAACCTCCTAGCTTCTTCAAGACGCTTTGAACTCCCTAGCTTTCTCCAGAAGCTTCTCTACAGCAGCCAAGCTTCATATGCAAGCTTCATAACAACCTAGTTTCTACTGGAAGATAAATCTAGCTTCTAGTGGAAGATTGGGGGAACTATAAAAGGAGACCTAGGACTTCATTGTAAAGGTTGTTGAACATTGAACCAATTCACTACACAAGTTGAGTGACACAACTTGAGATCCAATCCAAATCCAATCAAATCAAGATCCATTGAGAGCAAAATCAAGCGACAATCGAAGATCCATTATCGCAACGCCGATCATCATCAAGAGCAAGAGTTTCACGATCGATCCACGTCTCACGAAGATCGAGCCGAGCAAAGATCGACGACAAATTCCCTTTCAAAGGAGCGATCGAGAGCTAGTCTTGTAAACTCGAATTGAGAGGTGTAATTTGAAGGAGATTTAATAAAGGTGATAATTATAATTCTTGCTTTCTTTACATTCTTGCATTATGAAATTTCTAGTTCTTGATTCTTTTATTTTCATGATGCGTGAGTGAATTCTCCGCTTGTAAATGAATCGGGAGAATCGGTAGATCTAATGATGATGAAATTCGAAACTAATCTTAAGTCTTATGAGGATTGTGAACTTTAGGAAAAAGAATCATCGATGACCTAATTTGGAGCGAGATCACGTTCTTGATTATTTCGTTGCAAATTAAGGATCAAATGATTGATGATTTTTTTGCTAGAGGCAAGATTTGAATGATGATCAATGAAAAGATAATGGATAGTGAAGGAGAAACCCTAGTTTCTTCAATAGATCTCTAATCTTCATTCATCGTCATCGTTCTAGCTATAATTCATCAATAGATAAGATTCGTAATTTTTAGTATTCATCATTGCTACTAATTCGATCGATTCCTACAAGTTATTCTTCATATTCTTGATAATTCAAATTGATATTGGACACTTTCTTGATTTCTAATTCTTGTATATATTCTTGATTTTCTTGAAATGACAACTCAATTAAATCTCGAATTACTTTCTTAAATTTTCTTTAAATTTTCTTTCAATTCATCTAAAGCAAGATCGAACAAATCCTCGCATCTTAGTGGACGATCCGTATTCATTAACGAGCTACATCGACACCGTTATTGACTGCGGTATAAATTCTTTGGTTGTGATAAAACTTTTCTTTTCATCCGAATCAATCACAAGAAATAAGATCAATCAACACCCTCACGTTGAGAAGGTTGATGGAGGATCCGTTGTCGACAATGATTTTCCCTATCTTAATGTCGTGAGAGTACCCGGTAGTGTATAACGGGCGGTTATGTTCGCACGTACCGAGGAGGAGATCTTCATCGCTGAATGTAATGTCAGCTGTGTGAACCTTTGCCAGCTTGTCCTTCATCTTCTCTTCTGCAAGGAATGCTTGGAACTGATCGGGCTCTTGTAATGCCTTGATCAGAAACTCTCGTGCCTCTTTGGACAAGAGTAGAGCATCCAATATGCTCAACTGTAAGGGTATTTTTCTTAGATGTGCTAGAACATTGTAATCCACCTTATTTTTCTTAGGCGGGTCCCTTGCTGCAAGCTCTTTGACAACTCCATCGTCGAAGGCAATTTCCTCAGGGATTTTCTCTTTCCCTTTCTCTTTTTTACTCGAACCTTTGTTTGTAGGTCCGGTTCTTTTTAGGCAGTGAGCGGTTATGCAGCTGAATATTCTCGCAGTTCTTCTCCACCTCTTTTTTTCCGGAGGTGGAGTCTTTGAAGAGAGGGCTGAGGGGTATTTCGTTCTCAGAATCGCTCTCGAATCTAAGAACTTGGGATTTGCCCCCTTCTGAACTGGTACCAACCATATGACAGTTGCCAGTCATTTTTTCACTCGCATCTATCGCACTCTTTTGTCGTCGATGAACTTCGCGCTTCATCCTCTTGAAGTATTTTTTATCAGAAACATATCCTTGCCACCACTTCTTGAAGGTACTGCATACTTTGGTGGCGTGGGTAACCCTCCGATGATATAGGCAGTAGTTTGGATATGAATCCTCTCCGTCGAGGCATATAACCCCGGGAATGTTTCCTACGAGAGGTGGCAGCTTCATTCGCATTGACAGGGCTTTGGCAAACCGCTTCTCTGCCTTGATCCTGCTCTTATTTGTCACGGGTATGCCTTGGGTTTGGTTGGAGTACTTTACGACTCCACCTTGCCGCAGTTTCTTCATCCTGACGCTGACACTTAGCCTTTTCGTATATGGTTGTTTCGCGTTCTCGGTCAGCTTTGCTTTTTCGAAAGGGTTCGTTTAACAGCCCATCGATCGGGTCTTCTAGCGGTTCCGGGGATTTTAACGCCGATTCTGCCCCCAGTTCCTCTGTGTTGTTTTCTGACGTTGAGAGAGTTTCTTCGTCATTTAACAATGAATGGGAGATCATGTGGCAACTTGTTACATGGTCTTCGGTTTCTTCTGATGAGTCATTTCCCTCATCGTTGTCACTATTTTCGTTCTCAAGAATATGCTTGAGGAACTGTTCAAGCGTGACCGGTTTCTGTACCTTCTGGTTGTACTCCTCCAGCGCGTCAATGTACTTTTGTAGGTCTGTGCTCTTGTCATCATACTTGGCAGGCTGCACAGGCTTCTTGGTCTTCTTCTTTTTCTTCAAAGACTTTGAAGGCTTGACTTGAGGATTTTTCCCTTTGTCAACAATTTTCGGTACAGGACGCGGTTACATCCCTTCGATGATTTCAGGTTCAAGTGGGCTTTTCCAACTGACCGCCAGACATTCCTGTAGATCTTTCAGCATTCTTTTGGTTTTAGCTGAAAGAAAGACTTCCCATGGAGTTTCTTCTACGAGCGAGCATGATGCCCCCGGCGCATCCACCTTTTTGGGAGTGTGCTTCTGTGATGGGTTCACCCTCCAGTTCTCAGACAGTGCAAACTTCCCCTGTTGATACTGGTCCTCGACCCAATTTTTGAAGACGTAGCAATCTTTAATTGGATGGCTCACCATTCTGTGATAGGCGCAGTAGTTAGGGTTGTTAACGTCGCCAGGTTGCGGTGGACGCCGTGGGACTGGCAATGTGATGAGTTTGTTACGCATTGCCAACTCAAATAGTCTCCTCATCTTATCACGGGAAAATGAGTAAGCGCGTCCTAGCCTTTCTTCTAGGGATAGGTGTGGACGTGCGTTGTTTTAGCGAGCAACTGATTTTGGGCCACTCAGTTGTTGTTGAGCGTTGGAAACAAAGGCCGCTTTCCCTTTACCCTTGGTGTTTTGAAAGTCCTTATTTGAGGAGGAAGGCCCGTGGCCCATCTGGTCTATTTGGGCCAGTTTATCAATTAGAGCCTAAAAGGTTGTTGGTTTGAAGAACATCATGAACTGGTATATAGTCGTTTGAGAATTAAGGGTCCCGATGAACATGCCTACGGCGGGGGATTCTTCGATGCGTTGTTCACACTTTGACCATAGGTTCCGCCACCAGATAGCATATTAGACCCAGGTTTCTCCTGGCTTTACCTTGGCGTTGATTAATGCCATGATCGGGGTGCGCTCGCTTGCACTGGAGAACCACTGTATGAACAGCAGTTCCATTTCTGTGAATGTTCTCATGGAGTCATTTGGGAGCTCCGAATACTAGTCAAAGGCCATCTCTGACAGGCTGCCAACGAACTGGCGAAGCAACAGCTTGTCGTCGCCTCCAGTGTTGCCGCACAGAGCTCTGAACTGCACAACGTGCTAGTGTGGGTTTCATGTCCCCTTGTACACATGGAAATTGGGGATCATATGTGGGAGACAGTGCCCTCAGAGTCTATTATTGGATCACAGGCACATGATTGCAATGATTGAGAGAGGACCTATACCGTTAGAACAGTCTTACTCAAGATGATAGTATGCTATCTGGTTTATCTTTATCATCGTGTACTGTTTCAGATGACCTTACAGGTCACTATTGCACGTTGATAGAGCCCTTAGGATTCTTGCTTGACGGCCAGCAGTATGATGGCGATCATATATGTGGGAGCTGGGGTCTATAAGCACATCCTTAAAAGGTCCCTAGTCATGGGAGTTTTCGAGACAGGGCATCGATACTCCAGAGTAGACTAGTGTATACAGTCGAGACCCCGACGAGGGGCGGTGGCCGGTATCACAAGCCACTGGTGTTAGTTGGTTCACCTAAGATGTATACAGGTGCTCATTGGGTTATGAGTACACCGGACAGGACTCGCCGGGAACATGCTAGTTGGTCTTCTACCAGACGTCAGATAGCAGTTCCCTGGTGACATGTGTACAGGTTAGTTCATCGACCTGAGATCGTCATTTGTCTCGTGTGAGTTCCCACTGTGCTTTGATTACTACCCTACCACGGCTCAAAGGAGTCGTGCAAACAAGTTTTAGTTGGGTACAGTCCCGAGCCACATGGAGGCAGTGAGCAGATCTGCAGGGGTTCGTCTCTCCCGGTATTGGGGGTGAGATCGCGCTGTGTCTAGGAGAGCCATTACACAAAGCCCTCAGCCGAGGCAGGAGATTTACTGGTAGGTATTCCAGTAGTATCTCAGGGTGTTCTGGGCTACACTCCGACATGACTTGTACCGCTTTTGGGGGTCTGATTTTACCAACCCCCTAGGCCCGCCATGCGATGCTCATAGACAAACGGACCGGACTGTACGGATATTGTCATTGACAGGCTCAGTAGGGTGTCAGGATGGGTTCGCTCATCGACCTCCCTTTTGGTCAATACTTGGTAGCCCGTTACGTACAGCTAATACCTCTGACGTGCTAGCGCCGGTTTTCAAGTTAAGAAAAATTTTCGTTTCCGCATTTTGGCCTCGGAGAGACGGTCGGGGCGCTACCGTAGTCTTACATCGTATATCCCGATGGGTATTTAATTTGGTTATACCAGCCTGGATACGGTCTCCCAGTTCTGACGATTTGGCCTACGGCTTTATTAGCTTGATGAGCTCGTATTTGTTGAGCGATATAATCATCAAGAGCAACCTTGAAGATTGTTTCCTCCCTTGCAGCCGATAAGGCCGGAAGAGGGTTTGATGTTTCCCCTCTGTCATCCTCGATGATTATCGGCGGATTCTCGGCTGGGGGTTCTGGCTGGATCATTATTCCAACCATATCCTGGAACAAAAGAGCCATTTGCTTTTTGTTAGCGGCCTTCTCAGCAGCTTCCTTGTCTTTCTTTCAAGTACCCTTCACAGGAACTCTGTATCGGTCTCCTGCTCTTGCTGCTGTTCGGCTGTTGTGTCCGGGATTTCTTTCTGCCCAGTAAGTGCTGCCATTTTAGTTAGCATCTCCTAGAGCTTTTGTTGTTGCTCCTGATCTTTTGTCAGCGACCGAGTTTGCGGTCGATGACCAGTGGAAGCACGGCTTTCTTCTTTCCCGGAGGCTATATAGACCGTATGCATGATCATGCCCCCAGACTTGGGACGTTTGTGTCCATAACCTATGGAATTTGTCGCAGGCGGTGGGATTTTCTCCGGCCTCATCCTTTTGTGGGAGGTCAAAGTTGAAGGAGCCGTTGTAACGGGCGCCTGTGTAGAAGAAGTCCCTCGCTGTATGACGGAAGGATGAACTTTCTATTGTCGAGCCTTCGTTTTCTTCGGTTGACGAGAATAGTTTTCATCAATCACGGAGTCCTGGACTTTTTGCCAGACCTTGTGAATTTGGGAGGAGAGCCGTTGATAGGGGCGCTCCGGCTTTGCCTGCACTGTGGTTTCTGCAAGCGGGGGAGATTTCTTTAGCACCGTCATTGGAGAGTTCTTGCATACCCTTCTGAGTAGCTCAAAGCTGTTCCCGGTTGAAACAGCAGCGTCAACTTTCACCATTGGAGTTGGTAGGGCAAGGCCAGAGGGGGAGTTGTCCCCATCTTTCCTCACTCTGCGCCAGTGGCGACGTCGAGCTTGTCTTGCAGACGGGACTGCCTCAGTTTTGGAAGCGGCTTCATCATGCCCCCCGCTTTGGTGAGAGGCTGTTGTTAGTGTCAGCCTGTTGAAGACTGACGTCCTTGGCAGGGTTTGAGGATGGCTGGCCAATCTTTCAAAGACCGACATTCTGGTAGGGTTAGTACCTTTGATGACTTCGCCCATAGCAGGAGTTGGGAGGGCTATCCATTTTGGGGTATCCCCTTCAGGTGTCACGAGTCTCTTTGCGGGCCCGTTTGGGTTCTTGCCCAGCCTGTTGAAGACTAAGACGTCAGCTTTGGACGGCCCGTTGAAAAAGGTCATTATGGTCGCTAGTCGATCAAAGACCGGCCTCTTGGGAGTTCTTCCTGCGGCACTGAGGCACCGACACCCATTGGTGGGAGCATGGTCCCGAAGAACAACCCAGTAGTGGCTTGCGTTACTTGCCCCACCGGCATTGAAAAGATGGAGGCTGCATTAGGCCCGTAGGTCACTTTTCCAGTTGGGGTGGAGCGAAAGTTGCTGTTGCAAAAGGTGCGGTGGGAAGCCATCAATTTTCTTCTTCTACACAGGAGCAAAACACCAAATTTTTGTACCTCAAATCCAAGGGCAACCATTGTGAACCGCGATTTCTCTCACGAAACACGACACACTAAGCATGGAGTGGAAAGAGGAAAAGGTCGCAACGGGCGTGCCAGAATCTGTTCACTGCCGAATGACCGGACCGAGACGTTAAGACGTCTGGCCTGAATTTGGGGGCAGATACTATATGGATTTATCTGTTCACCTCTCTGAAGATACCAAGTTGATTTATGGCACCATATATCGGAAGTTTGAACAGATACGACCGTTGTAGCAGACTTTATCAAATTCCCCTCATTTTATGAGGGTTTTTTTTATTGTGGGAACGCTTTTCCCTGCAGGTGCAAGCCCCTGCAGTTAATTACGTTACCGTATTGCGATAACTACTTTCTCCTGCTCCGGCGGTTCACTTCTTATCGTGTGTGTTTTTGTTTGCTTAGGTTTCCCGTAGATTGTATACGGAAACTAGTTTTGTCGTCGCTTGTAGGGCGTGGATCAGTCTAAATCCGTATATTTTAGATTTGGGCTTAGGTTTATTTAAGGACTGTTAATCTGGTTTGAGATTAAAATCAACTTAAATGTTTGAGCATTTGGGCTCAATTTGTTCTTGCTAAGAATGCGTTAGTCTAATTTGAGATTAAGATCAACTTAGCAAAATTTTAAGGATAATTTTTATTTAAGATCTAACAAAAGACCATTTGGGCTCAGCTGCAAGAAAATTTCAGAGACTTGGCCAATTTGGGCTAAGTCTACTTAGCATTTTTTTTACTCAAAAGTGCTAAGCACTTATTTGGGCTCTGACGCTCACATGTATGTCATGTGAAGTATTCAGTCATGGGCGCTACCCAATAAATGTTGAACACTTTAATCATTTTGACTAAATGTAAAGTGCTAAGCACTTTTTATCTGGCGTCCACATGAGGTGCACATGCGGCGCTGGGCGTTGCCCAATCAGTGTTAAGCACCCAGTCGTTTTGGCTACATATGAAGTGCTCAACACTTTTTGTATGGCGCCCATGTGAGGAGCACGTGCGGCTCTAGGCGTTGCCCAATTAATGCTAAGCACTTAGCTGTCTTCGGCTGCATAGGGAGTGCTGAGCACTTTTATTCAGCCCCCACGTGTGTTTCACGTGAGGCGCTGGCCTTCTGTTTTGGGCGCCCGCATGTTTTTCACGTGAGGCGCTAGGCTGTTGGGTTACCTACAACGGCAGTAAGGTTTCGGGTGGCATCTCCCATGCCAATTTCAAAAATTTGCCATTATAGATAACCCTAAACCTAGATCATTAACTAGAGAATCAAACAAAAGCTAGCATGTTAACACTTTAACATCTAAGAGTTGGGGATTATAACCTCTGTAGTCTGTTCCTTCGCTTCATAAGCTCCGTGTTGAGGTCCCTTCGCTGCGATCATCAAGTACCCAGACTCTAGAGAGGCTCCATGAAAAGAAAGATGCAATCTTGCTTCCAATCTTCAAAACCTCAGATGATCTACCTTGAAGAATCTCAAACCCAAGCTCTTGCTTCACTAATCAAATATTAGTAAAGCAAACACCCTAATCTAAGTGGCTAGAATAGATGAGGATGATGAAGTAGGAATTTTGCTCTATTTTGTTTTCAATTTCTCACAAAATATCATCACAAATCCAAAAGCTAGAAAGCTTTCAAGTGGAAGAAGAAGAAGAAATCCTTTTGTGATGAATAATGAATTATTGTTGTGGTTACAATTGCAACCATGAGTTAAGAATGAAGGCTTTAACTCATGTAGAGAATAAACTATGGTTAAGGATTTGGGTTGGGTTAACAAATATCTACACAAAATATTAAAGCTAAATGACAAAGGCAAAGCTTCATGAAGCATCCATGAACCTGATCCAAAAGCTAACCCAAATCCAAACCCTAAGTTGGTTTAAACTCAACAACCATGTTGCATTTGTAACCCTAACAAGTTACAATATTATATATCACGTATATAATATATTTTGTAACAAAATAAAATAATACAATTAACATATATCGCATATATATCAATGTATTATCCAGTGAGAAAATGAATCAATAAAGCGAGCTTATATTAGTTAACATAATATAATATATCACATATATAATTATACATTAAATTATCGAATCAAATCTTGATCTGACAATCCGGTTATATCGTATATAACTGACTAATATAACATGTACCATTTCATCGAATCAACATTTGATCCGATGACCCAGCTATATCACATATACCCGGCCGATATCATATATCTCGAGAATAGAATATGGTATCTCATATCGTATTATTCTCGGTCCCGCACATATCGCATATGTGCTCCTACTCCATTTTTCCTGAGCCAGGAAACTTCTGTGTAGGACTCTAAAGAATCGTCAATACGCCGGCAATAGGTGATGATCATATCAAACACCCATAAGCTGCAAGCGGTTAGCTAAACGTAACAGCCATCCTGGTATTGAGCGATCAGAAGATCAACAAGCAAGCCTGTACATTCTCCTGTGAATCCAATCAGTAACACTCCCGTACAGTCCGGTCTCTTCGTCTGATATATCGCATATCTAGTCTAAGGGTGGTAAACGTCAGACCCAATAACCGATAAGTCGTGTCGATATGAGGTCCATAACATTTTGAGAAACTACTAGTAACACTTACCAGTATATCTCAGCAACCCTGGCCAGGGATTTCCAGTTATATCCAATCGAACACAGCGCAACATCAACTCCCTATACCGGGAGAGACGAAACCCCTCCTATCGCTCATTGCCTCCATGTAATTCGGGACTGTACCCAAAAGCCACTGTTTTGCACGTTCTCTTGAACGTGGTAAGGTGGAAATCAAAGCACAGTGGGAATCACACAAGACTCTATGACGATCTCGGGTCTACAGACTAACCTGTACCAGTGTCACCAGAGATCTTCCATCTGACGTAAGGTATAATACCATCTGGGAGTTCTCGGCGAGTCCGTTCAGTATACCCAGTCTCCACTGAGCACCCGCATACCTTCTCTGATGTCAAAAATCAATGGATATGGGATCATCCATCGCCCATCATATGGGTCGAGAAGCGTATACGCTAGTCTACTCTGGTATATCGATGCCCTGTTTCGATACACCCTCGACTAGGAACATTTGAAGATGTACTTAACGACTACTCTGTCCCCACTAGTATGATCTGCATCATAGTCCTGGTAGTCAAGTACTCATCCTGAGGGCTTTATCAATATGTATTATAGAGACAATCAGTGTACATGTTTAGATAAAGAGCAACCAAATAGCATACTATCATGTCGAGCAAGAAAGTCCTCCCTATATATGTCCAAGCATCCACTACAATATACATAGCATGTACAGTAATGGCCTCTAGGGCATACATATTACTAACAATCTCCCACTTGCACTAGGTCCATTTGTTGTAGTATCTCATACCCAACAATCAACCGTGGTTGAAATATCTCATACTCAACCATCCCATAAAAGTCTCTCCTGGGAATAGGCCTTTGTGAGTGGATCCGCCGTGTTGTCATCTGTGTCTACTCTCCTGAACCTTAATCTCCCTGGAGATCAACCATCTCCACTGATCAGGTGATACTGCCTAAGAATATGTCTGGATTACTGATGGGACGGGAGTTCCTTGGCCAAAGCCATAACTCCATTGTTACGCAATGGTAGGAACGAAGTTCATCTTATGAACTAGTGTACATCAGACTATTTCTTTGGTAGCATCCTTGGTAGTGATATATCCAGTCTTTATCGTCTAGTATGTCACGGTATCTAGCTTGGAACTCTTCCAACATACCGTCCCTCCACTGAGGGTAAAGACAATGCCTGTGACTGACATTCAGTCGTCCTTATCACCCTAGAACCTTTCCAGTGATTCTCCCCAGGATCGATTGATACCATCTCACTACAGCTAGTGAGAATCCTAACATCCAATTAGATCTATCTCATAGATCCATAACCCAGGATTTAAGAGGTATCACCTGTTAGTGTATATGCCCTAGAGGCCATTACTGTATCATACTAGTTTGTATATTACTTAATGGATGCTTGGGATATTCACCTTGTATATACAATCTTGCTCAAAATAGTAGTATGCTACTTGGTTTGTTTCTACTTCAATGTGTACTTGTGTTTATTTCAGTATATCACTTATACGCATTAGTGGAGCCCTTAGGATCTTTGCTTGATTACCAGCGTTGTGATGGCAGTCACACTAGTGGGGGCTGGGTAATCTATAAGCACATCCTTATTCAGGTCCCTGGTCGCAGGACTATCGAGACAGGGCATCGATACTCCGGAGTAGACCAGCGCATGCGCTTCTCATCCCAGTGTGGGAGACGGTCTGTCCCACAGCCGTCAGTACGTCGTACTTGAGATAGTATGCGGGTGCTCGTTAGGTTACGGGTACACTGGACAGGACTCGTCGGGAACTGACTAGTTGGTATTATACCTATCGTCAGTTATCAGTTCCCAGGTGACATGAGTACAGCTTAGTCCGCTGACTTGACACTGTCACTCCGCCTCGAGTGTGTTCCCACTGTACTTTGATCACTACCCTACCACGGCTCAAAGGAGTCGTGCAAACAGGTGGTGGTTGGGTGCAGTCCCGAAGCACTTGGAGGCAGTGACGGTTAGACAGGATTCGTCTCTCCCGGTATTGGGGGTTGACATCGCGCTGTGTCTAGGAGAGCCATTACACGAGTAGTCCCTGGCCAGGGCAAACGAGATATACTGGTAGGTTTCCAGTGTTATCTCAGGGTGTATTGGGCTTCACTCCGGCACGACTTGTACCGCTATTGGGGGACTGACGTTTACCGCCCCCTAGGCCCGCTATGCGATGTATCAGACGAACAGACCGGACTGTACGGAGAATGTCACACTCAGGCTCAGTAGGAGTTCAGATGGGTTTCGCCTCGTCCGTCTTCTTGTCGGCATTACCTGGGGACCGTTACGCACAGCTAGTGCCGCTTGCGGTCTGTGGTTAAACCCACTGCCAGCGTAGTGTCGAGTCTTTAGAGTCCCACACAGAAAGCTTTTCGCCTTTAGGCAAAAGAGTAGAGGTCGCATGGTATTGCGACAGGTCGCATGGTTTTGCGACAGGGTTCGGTCACATCCGTGCACTTGTGCACGTACAGTGTCCGGACAGTTTACACTAGCGGGCTTTGGTTTAAGCCAGATCCTAGTGTACCATATGGGATTGGATTTATCCAGTTTGCATTCGTGTTCCTCGGAACGCGGATGCGGGTGTGTATGCACAGTTGACAGGGAGGCAGAGGCAGCGGATTCTCATTAGGGTTGTTGACAGTTGACCGTTGACTATTTGACTTTATGCTCAACCCTAATGAGAATATGATATGTGATTAACTATTATATTAATTAAGTATTATGGTGATATGGTTGTTGACTTGTTGACTTTTGTTGACTTGTTGACTTTGTTGACTTGTTGACCGGTTGACTAGGCTTGACTAGTTGACCATCATGATAACCATAGCCATCATTTCATGGCAAAGACTTTTGTTTACTTGCTCATTTGTGTAAAATGAGTGCATGAAATGATATGGTTGTGGTTGCTTCTAACCATCACATAAGACTTTTGTTAATATGATGAGTTATCATTGCTTTGGATTATGAGAGGGTGAGAGACAAAATACTTGCTCATTCTTTCTTGCTCATTCTCTCTCTTGTTCTTGAGCTCTCCTCTTGCTCTCACCCTCAACCTCTTGCTCCCTCTCTTGATCTATGGTTCTCTTGTCTCATGAGTTGAGAATCAAGAACCATAGATAAAATCCCATTCTATTTCTTCTCTACTCATTCTAGTTCACTAGGTTTAGCAAACCAAGTGAACTAGTTTCTTCAAAGAACGAAGAAGGAGCTAAAGGTTGGAGCTTTCAGGTGGATCTATCTTCGGCGTACGGAGACGACGAGAAGAAGCCATCGGACCACCATCGGAGCTTTGAAGACGAAGGAGTTCAAGACAAGCAAGGTATAACCCCCTAACCGAGTAGCTAAAACTCATAGTTAGGTTGTTAGATAGATGTTTAACCAAGATCCGGGTTTTAGGTCCATGTTACCATCTTTAAGAAAATCGTTTTCTACCAAATTCCGCATTCCCGAAAGTACCGGGAGAGGTAGCATGGACTTACAGTGGTATCAGAGCCTAGTTAAACTCTATCTAACATGTTAGCAAGTAACTAGAAGATCGATCAACGAAAAAGTCCCGAAACGAACCCCGGAATTTTAAACTTTCTGTCGATTTTAAAAGTGCTGGAAAACTTTTTTAATATACACCAAAAATCGACTCAGGCTTTTTTAAAGAAACTGCAAAAATTTGGGCCCATGACTCGATCAAAGCGCCGCGGTTCCGCGGCGGGAGCACGCTCCCGACGCGGAACCGCGGCCGAGTTGACTCGGTCATGGGTTTTATTTTTTGCAGTTTGCTAATTGGGGTATTTTGGGATTTTTAGTATATGTATTTTCAACCCAGATTTTCCAGAACGAAAATTTTATTTTGGGGTCCCGAAAATCCGTATTTTTGATCGAACTTCTAAAAGACTTGAGCTAACGGGTTTTTCTGTAATGTGATATTTGTATTGAACGTCTACTAATCGCTATATGTCGATTAGTGGGGGTTATACAAATCTGTGATCTGTAATGTGCTGGAATGTGTATATAAATATGTTGGATTGTCGCGGGTGAATAGCCGGGGGTTGTGAGACGAGAGTTTTCTTTTCTTGCAATTCATGTAAATTTGTAAATTGATGTAATAATTATTTGTATGGCCGCACAACCGGGAAGGGGTTGTAGCCGTCATTGTATAATTTCTTTTTACTGTTTTTGCTCCTAGGATAGACCCATGGAGGGGGTACACAAACTACCGGGTATGCCGAAGTGTCGAGTGGCCTACTCATGGAGATGAGGGAGGTTGCTACGCTTCGGGTACTTGGCGGGTAGTTTGCCGCACCCGTAGGGGTCTTGGGTGGGGTTTTGGCTATTCACCGCGACCGTGTTATCTGTTTTTGTTACAGGCTCGTACAAATTACAGATTGCTAGTATATCCAATGTATTTATCTGTGATCTGAAATGTTTATCATTGCAGTATATCTATATATGATATTATTTAGGCGTTGCTTATGTTTTACAGACGCGCTAGCCCAGCCCCCGCTCTGTCGTTAGTTAAGTAACCTAACGGGTAATGACGGGGCCCCGTGGCGAATGCGAATGGCATAAGCGTACGTCATATTTTGGTTGTTTTCTGCAATGGTAGGATTAAATGATGGGACGCATTAAAAGAACTAATGCAAGAATATCACGCATTAAAAGAACTAATGCAAGATAATAAACCAAGTTAAAGTCGTTGGAACACTTTCGAAAAACCACTCGGTTCTTTTCAAAAACAACTTTTAAATGCGGAGCTTGAGCCACTCCTTTTAAAAGCTATCTCGTTCCATCGACCAAATCAAGTTCACTACGTTCACGGTTTTGCCAAAACCATCCGTAGCCCTCCGTCGTTTCACATGAATAGTCAATAGTATTCAAGCTGTGTATGTTGGCCAAAGTCAAGGCACAGTGATTGGTAGCTATTGGGTGTTCATGTGTAGCATAGATAGATGCGTTGGTTTGGGACAGTCGTACTGCCATTTTGGCCAAAGTCAAGGGTAGGTACGGATGGATCCAAATTAACCTAGATAATGACGGGTAGAACTTGACATGTGACTTATGATATTTTGGCCAAAGTCAAGGTCATAAGAGCATGGGGCAAAAATCCACATCGGGAGTTTCATAAGTACTGAAACTTGCTAGATTTGCATACCATTTGGAGTGTGATGATTCTGGTAGGATTCCTTCAGTTTCGTCACGCGATGATATTTGGATCCCGATCCTACTGTGAGTATATGCTACTCCTCGGGAAATTTCTCACTAATCGATCAATGCTATAAACCTAGTAGGTGCCTAGAAAGGTGTTAGCGGGGCTACGCCCCCAGGGAAAAGAGGTTCTATAATTAAGGAACTTCGCGAAAGCGTTGGAAAACCTCCCTCGAAGTACCGACACCGGCCTGGCTGAACGGTTAAGCAAGTATTGTGCGGTGGGATTGATCCCGACTAATTCTTCCTTTATGGTTTGAGGAGGGATTCGAGAAATAGTGGGAGCCATCCTGTTTAGACAAACTAAAAACCACTCTAAACTTGCAAGAGCATCATGCTGAGTGTTTCTTCTTCTCTCTCCTAATTGCAGCGACCAATCAACATGACTGGACTTAAGTTACTCCTAGATAAAAACAAACTGACAGGGCCAAACTACAAAGATTGGCTCAGGAATGTCAAGATAGCAATCACTTATGACAAGCTGGGGTATCTTCTTACCACCAAAGCTCCCCCTGTCCCTGGTCCAACTTCCAGCGTCGCGGATAAGGAAATCCGTAAGACTTGGGAGATTGATAGCGCGAAGGCCAAATGCCTCCTGCTTGCCTCGATGGACAACGAACATCAGAGGAGGCATGAGAATATGGACATGGAGTCCATATTGCTCCATACAAAAGAACTGTATGGAGAGCAATCACGTATCGCAAGATACGAAGCGTCGAAAAAGTTATTTTCGACAAGAATGGCCGTCGGATCATCAGTAGCCGAGCACGTGCTAAAGATGATCGGCTACATTGAGGAGCTCGCTGACCTAGGGATCACATTGGAGAGTGAGCTATATACGGATATAGTTCTCCAGTCCCTTCCTTCCACTTACGCCCAGTTTATACTGAACTTCAACCTACAAGAAAAAGAGGTTGAACTATCAGAGCTCCTCAACTTGCTGAGGAGCGCAGAGGGCACCCTACAGAAAGGTAGGGAAACATCCACTTTGTTTGTAGGAGGATCATCTTCTTCTAGGTCCAAGGCGAAAGCCAAGGGAAAGAAGAAGAAGGCCCCCGCCAAACCAAGGGGCGGTGTTAGTAAAGTGGATACGAAGGGAAAAGGTAAAGCAACAAAGATAGCGGGGAAGCTTGTGGATAAGGAAGAATGCTTCTATTGTCATAAGAGAGGACACTGGAAGAATGATTGCAGGGCCTGGAAGGCCAGAACACAGGAATTGAAGCAGGTTGCAGCTTCAGCTTCAGGTGTGTATGTTATTGAAAACTGTCTTTCAATAAACTCTACTTCCTGGGTATTGGATACCGGATCAGGATCTCATATCTGTAATTCTTTGCAGGCGTTGAGAAACCGTAGGGTTTTGAAGGCAGGTGATATGACCCTCAGAGTTGCGAACGGAGCTAGCATGGATGCTAAAGCCGTGGGGGACTATCACCTGGGAATGTCAGATGGACATGTTTTGGTTTTGCGTAATTGCTTTTTTGTACCCAACGCAACTTGTAATATCATTTCTGTATCTTTAGTTTCTAAAGAAGGTTATGAATTTGCGTTTGTAAGCAATGTTGTAAACATTCACCTTAATCAAGTTTTGATTGGGTCAGGTACTTTGAGTAATGGTATATACGTGTTAAACCAACCACAGATTTTTAATGTCCAGAATACACACAAAAGAAAGTCTCCAGAAATAAATCAGACTTTCTTATGGCATTGTAGATTGGGTCACATCAATGAGAGAAGGTTGACGAAGTTACATACAGAAGGGTATTTGAATGCGTTCGAATATCAGTCGTATGCCACTTGTCAATCCTGTCTCAAAGGAAAGATGACAAAGACTCCGTTTACTGGACATGGAGTAAGAGCGAGCGAGCTCTTAGGACTCGTACACAGTGACGTGTGCGGTCCAATGTCTACACATGCCCGAAGCGGACATTCTTACTTCATTACTTTTACGGATGACTTCTCAAGGTACGGTTATGTCTTCTTAATGAAACATAAGTCCGAGGCCTTTGGAAAATTCCAGGAGTATAAGAATGAAGTGGAGAAACAGACCGGCAAAAGTATTAAGATTCTAAGATCGGATCGAGGTGGAGAATACTTAAGTGCCGAGTTCCTGGACTATTTAAAAGAGAATGGAATTCTCTCTCAGCTTACTCCTCCATACACCCCGCAACATAACGGTGTATCGGAGAGACGGAACCGCACCCTATTGGATATGGTGCGGTCCATGATGAGTAACGCTGAGTTGCCGCGATCATTCTGGGGATATGCGCTAGAATCAGCCGCATACCTTTTGAACCGTGTTCCCACTAAGACTGTGCCTACTACGCCATTTGAGATGTGGTGTGGGAAGAGACCCCATCTTAATCACATTAAGATATGGGGAAGTCCAGCTTTTGTCAAAAAGCAGCATGCGGACAAGCTCGAGGCACGCTCAGTACTGTGCAAGTTTGTGGGATATCCAAAGAATTCCAAGGGATATTTCTTCTACTGTGAAGAGGAACAAAAAGTTCTTGTTTCTCGTCATGCCCACTTTCTAGAACACCAGTTCATAGAAAAAGAAATAAGTGGGAGCGCAGTAGAACTGGAAGAAATTCCAGAACCATGGACTATTACTGAAAGTTTAGTGGAACCAGAGGGTTCGGAAGAACAGGACATTCCTACGCCGCTCCGCAGGAGTAGTAGGCAGACTCATCCGCCCGAGAGATACTACGGTTTTCTCGTAGACGGGGATAGAGAGGATTGCATCATAGATTATGATGAGCCTACTAGCTTCCAGCAGGCCGTTCAGAGCGTTGACTCAGTGAAATGGCTGGATGCAATGCGGACCGAAATGGAGTCCATGTACACCAACAAGGTATGGACGTTGGACATTGCTCCAGACGGGGTAAAACCCGTAGGATGCAAGTGGATCTTCAAAAGGAAGATTGGTGTAGATGGACAGGTTGAGACCTATAAAGCTAGGCTGGTAGCAAAGGGTTTTCGTCAAAGACCTGGCTTGGACTACGACGAAACCTTTTCTCCAGTAGCCATGCTGAAATCCATTCGGATCCTTCTTGCCATTGCTGCCTTCCACGATTATGAGATCTGGCAAATGGACGTAAAGACAGCCTTTCTAAATGGAAATTTAGAGGAGTGTGTCTATATGGACCAGCCAGAGGGTTTCATTCAGAGTGGGAGCAGCGGAAAGGTGTGCAAGTTGCTTAAGTCCATCTATGAACTAAAGCAGGCATCGCGGAGTTGGAACATCTGCTTTGATGAGACGGTCAAAGAATTTGGCTTTATCAAAAATCCAGATGAACCATGCATCTATAGTAGATTTGTAGCGAGAACTGTAGTATTCCTCGTTTTATACGTGGATGACATTCTCTTAATAGGAAATGACATTCCTATGCTACAATCTGTCAAGGGGTTCTTGTCACACAGGTTCTCCATGAAAGACCTGGGTGATGCCTCGTACATTCTGGGTATCCGGATCTACCGTGACAGATCCAAGAGGATATTAGGACTTTCGCAGTCCAGGTACATCGACACCATACTGAAGAGGTTCAGTATGGAAGATTCCAAGCGCGGTAACCTACCGGCTTGTCACGGGATCACCCTCTCCAAAGAGATGTCTCCCAAGACTGATTTAGAGAGGGATCGCATGTCTATTATACCCTACGCTTCTGCGGTAGGCTCTATAATGTATGCGATGTTGTGTACCAGACCGGATGTAGCTTATGCACTGAGTGTGGTAAGCCGGTATCAGTCAAACCCTGGGGAGAAACACTGGATAGCGGTAAAGAACATTCTCAAGTACCTGAGAAGGACTAAGGAGATGTTCTTGGTGTATGGCGGAAAAGACCTCCAGATCGAGGCCTTTGCTGACTCCAGATTCCAGAGTGACAAGGATGATTCCAAGTCCATGTCGGGTTTTGTCTTTACCCTCAATGGAGGGGCGGTGTGTTGGAAGAGTTCCAAACAAGAAACCGTTGCAGACTCGACGATGGAAGCGGAATACATCGCTGCATCTGATGCCGCAAAAGAAGCTGTCTGGATGAGGAAGTTCTTGAAAGAACTTCAGGTGGTTCCGTCCATTGTTGATCCAATACCTCTGTATTGCGACAACAATGGGGCTATAGCTTTAGCGAAGGAACCCAGGTCCCATCAGAGATCCAGGCACATCTTGAGGCGGTATCACCTGATCAGGGAGATCGTAGATCGCCAGGAGATCGAGGTTCGGAGAGTCGCTTCAGAAGATAACACTGCTGATCCATTCACCAAGGCCCTGCCCCAGACTCAGTTCGAGCGGCTGATCGAGATGATAGGTCTTCGATACGCCAGTACATGGCCTTAGTGCAAGTGGGAGATTGTTAGTGTATATGCCCTAGAGGCCATTACTGTATCATACTAGTTTGTATATTACTTAATGGATGCTTGGGATATTCACCTTGTATATACAATCTTGCTCAAAATAGTAGTATGCTACTTGGTTTGTTTCTACTTCAATGTGTACTTGTGTTTATTTCAGTATATCACTTATACGCATTAGTGGAGCCCTTAGGATCTTTGCTTGATTACCAGCGTTGTGATGGCAGTCACACTAGTGGGGGCTGGGTAATCTATAAGCACATCCTTATTCAGGTCCCTGGTCGCAGGACTATCGAGACAGGGCATCGATACTCCGGAGTAGACCAGCGCATGCGCTTCTCATCCCAGTGTGGGAGACGGTCTGTCCCACAGCCGTCAGTACGTCGTACTTGAGATAGTATGCGGGTGCTCGTTAGGTTACGGGTACACTGGACAGGACTCGTCGGGAACTGACTAGTTGGTATTATACCATTACTGTATCATACTAGTTTGTATATTATTTGATGGAAGCTTGGGATATTCACAGTTGTATATACAATCTTGCTCGAAATGGTAGTATGCTACTTGGTTTGTCTCTGCTTTAATATGTGCATGTGTTTCTTTTAGCATATTGCTGATATACATATTAGTAGAGCCCTTAGGATCTTTGCTTGATTACCAGCGTTGTGATGGCGCTCACACTCATTGGAGCTGGGTAATCCATAAGCACATCCTTATACTGGTCCCTGGTCGTTGGACTATCGAGACAGGGCATCGATACTCCGGAGTAGACTAGCGTATGCGCTTCTCATCCCAGCATGGGAGACGGTCTGTCCCACAGCTGTCAGTACGTCATGCTTGAGATAGTATGCGGGTGTTCGTTAGGTTACGAGTACACTGGACAGGACTCGTCGGGAACTGTTGGTTGGTATTATACCTATCGTCAGTTATCAGTTCCCAGGTGACATGAGTACAGCTTAGTCCGCTGACTTGACACTGTCACTCCGCCTCGAGTGTGTTCCCACTGTACTTTGATCACTACCCTACCACGGCTCAAAGGAGTCGTGCAAACAGGTGGTGGTTGGGTGCAGTCCCGAAGCACTTGGAGGCAGTGACGGTTAGACAGGATTCGTCTCTCCCGGTATTGGGGGTTGACATCGCGCTGTGTCTAGGAGAGCCATTACACGAGTAGTCCCTGGCCAGGGCAAACGAGATATACTGGTAGGTTTCCAGTGTTATCTCAGGGTGTATTGGGCTTCACTCCGGCACGACTTGTACCGCTATTGGGGGACTGACGTTTACCGCCCCCTAGGCCCGCTATGCGATGTATCAGACGAACAGACCGGACTGTACGGAGAATGTCACACTCAGGCTCAGTAGGAGTTCAGATGGGTTTCGCCTCGTCCGTCTTCTTGTCGGCATTACCTGGGGACCGTTACGCACAGCTAGTGCCGCTTGCGGTCTGTGGTTAAACCCACTGCCAGCGTAGTGTCGAGTCTTTAGAGTCCCACACAGAAAGCTTTTCGCCTTTAGGCAAAAGAGTAGAGGTCGCATGGTATTGCGACAGGTCGCATGGTTTTGCGACAGGGTTCGGTCACATCCGTGCACTTGTGCACGTACAGTGTCCGGACAGTTTACACTAGCGGGCTTTGGTTTAAGCCAGATCCTAGTGTACCATATGGGATTGGATTTATCCAGTTTGCATTCGTGTTCCTCGGAACGCGGATGCGGGTGTGTATGCACAGTTGACAGGGAGGCAGAGGCAGCGGATTCTCATTAGGGTTGTTGACAGTTGACCGTTGACTATTTGACTTTATGCTCAACCCTAATGAGAATATGATATGTGATTAACTATTATATTAATTAAGTATTATGGTGATATGGTTGTTGACTTGTTGACTTTTGTTGACTTGTTGACTTTGTTGACTTGTTGACTTTTGTTGACTTGTTGACCGGTTGACTAGGCTTGACTAGTTGACCATCATGATAACCATAGCCATCATTTCATGGCAAAGACTTTTGTTTACTTGCTCATTTGTGTAAAATGAGTGCATGAAATGATATGGTTGTGGTTGCTTCTAACCATCACATAAGACTTTTGTTAATATGATGAGTTATCATTGCTTTGGATTATGAGAGGGTGAGAGACAAAATACTTGCTCATTCTTTCTTGCTCATTCTCTCTCTTGTTCTTGAGCTCTCCTCTTGCTCTCACCCTCAACCTCTTGCTCCCTCTCTTGATCTATGGTTCTCTTGTCTCATGAGTTGAGAATCAAGAACCATAGATAAAATCCCATTCTATTTCTTCTCTACTCATTCTAGTTCACTAGGTTTAGCAAACCAAGTGAACTAGTTTCTTCAAAGAACGAAGAAGGAGATAAAGGTTGGAGCTTTCAGGTGGATCTATCTTCGGCGTACGGAGACGACGAGAAGAAGCCATCGGACCACCATCGGAGCTTTGAAGACGAAGGAGTTCAAGACAAGCAAGGTATAACCCCCTAACCGAGTAGCTAAAACTCATAGTTAGGTTGTTAGATAGATGTTTAACCAAGATCCGGGTTTTAGGTCCATGTTACCATCTTTAAGAAAATCGTTTTCTACCAAATTCCGCATTCCCGAAAGTACCGGGAGAGGTAGCATGGACTTACATCACCTTGATCCTATATGGAGAATCCTTGTGATAAGAGGAGATTGACCGAGCATAGCATAGGAAACTCTTTTCCTATCAAGAGTATGTCATCCACGTACAATACGAGGATCACTACCATACTCCCTACTACCTTTTTGTATATACAAGGTTCATCTACCATTTTGATGAAGTCAAACTCTTTGACTACCACATCAAAACAGATGTTCCAACTCCGCGATACCTTCTTTAACTCATAAAGCAACATGCACACGTTTCCGTTGCTCCCACTGTCTACGAAGCCCTCTGGCTGTGTACTTATAGACGCTCTCTTCTAAATCACTATTTAGAAAAGCCGTCATTACACCCAACTTCCAGAAATCGTAGTCATGGTATGTAACAATGGCAAGTAGGATCTGGATGGACTTAAGCATAGCTTTGAAAGTCTCAACTTTTTCTTGTACACCAAGTAATCTTCTCAAGATATACTTGCTCCTGATGGGGATTTAACCCTTCAGATAAAGCAACCAAAGTCCATACTTTGTTAGTGTATAAGGATTCCATCTCGGATTGCTTAGCATCCAGCCAGTCTTACAGAGTCCCTACTCCTGATAGCCTGCTCGAAACTAATTGGGTCATCATCTCATGATGCAATCCTCACTCCTACTGTCATAGAAAAAACCGAAGTATCTCTCAGGTGGATGAGGAACCCTATTAGATCGACGGAGAGGCTAAGGTTCGTTGGGAGCTATTGAATCCTCCGGGTTCACCAAATCATCAGCTGCAGTTTGTATAGCTGGAACTCCTTCCAGTTCTACCTCATGACCACTAATTTCTACACAAGAAATCCTTTTCTCTAAAAGGTGGCATGCCGAGAAATAAAACACTTTTGTTTCTCGGTTCGGTAGAAGATATTCCTTTGCGAATGCTTGGAATATCCAATAAACTTCCATGGAACTGACCTTGCCTCGAACTTGTCCGGATTTTGCTTTTAAACATAGGCCGGACAACCCCAAATCTTAACATCCTTAAGAGATGGGCTCTTCCCATACCATATCACATATGGAGTTGTAGGCACCTGATTTGGTTGGAACACTATTCAATAGGTATACAGCTTCTTAAGTGCATAACACCCAAAAGGAAATAGGCATCTCAGTTGTACTCATCATAGAGCACACCATATCATATAGGGTGTGATTGCTCCGCCCCGATATACCATCGTGCTGTGGTGTTTTCGGAGGAGTAATGCCGAGAGAGAATCCCATTCTCCTATAGAATAGTACAGGAACTCCATGCTCAAGTATTCTCCCCCCTGATCTTATCATAGGATATAATACTTATACTCATTTTGGTTCTCTACTTCTATCTTATATTCATTGAATTTCTTAAAAGCTTCAGACTTGTGTTTCAACAGGAACACATGTGCGAATCTTGAGAGATCATCAGTGAATGTAATGAAGTACAAAGAATCGTTCCTAGCATGTGTAGACAGGGGACCTATATACATCATCATGCATCAATCCCAAGAGTGCACTAACTCTTTCTCTGTTTCCAATAAACAGAGCTATGGTCATTTTATCTTTGTGACATGACTGGCAAGTTTTACAAGATGTAAGTTTAAACTGATTTAAATATGCATCTTAATGTAACTTAGATAGTCGGGTCGCATTGATATGACCCAGTCTACAATACCTTAAGAAGGATTCGTTCATTTCTGAACTCTTCCCCTTATGTGTGTTCTGTACCTTAAGAACTGTGGTTTGATTTAGAACGTCTATGCTTTTAGATAACGTTCCTGAACCGATCAATTCTTGATATAGGAAATGTTCAAAACATTATCCATTAATACAAAATTATATCCTTCTTTACTAATAAAGAGACTGATATGATGTTGTATATCAGGTTCGGTATCTAATAACATTCGTTCAGAATCAATGTATTTGGTAATACAGGGTGCCAACAGACAACACTTGCACTATTTTTAACTCTTAAAACTTATCACCCGTTCTCAGTTCTCTACCTATCTATAGCCCATGTAACTTATTACATATGCGGGATCCTGATCCGGTATCTCATACCCAGGACATAGAGGATACTGAAAAACAGTTCTCGGTAATGAACACACACGAAGATGATGCATCAGCATGCACTTTCTTCGTTTGGGCGGCACGGGAATTCTAGTAATCCCCTATTTCCTGCTCGGTCTTATAACAATTATAAGTTGGAGAGGGACCAACGTTCCTTAGCGCAGTATGACAAGCGAGTCCGGTCAATACATCCATATTATTATCTTGATTAAGGCGTGACATGATCGCTACCTGGAGAGAGAGAGAGAAAACACTCAGCGTATGCTCTTGCAAGATTATATTGGTTATTAATATATCTAATCAGGATGGCTCCCACTGTTTTAGTGAAATCTTCCTTTAAACCCTAAAAGGAAAGACCAGCCGGGATTAATTACACTCTACAAGTTTGCTAATTTTTCAGCCAGGCCAGTGCCGATATTTTGAGGGAGGTTCCCCATGCTTAAATAAACCTCGTTTTCCCTGAGGCGTAACCCCGTTGACACTTTTCTAGACATCTACTTGATCGGCTAATTGTAATGTGTAAAACTCTCCCAGGAGTAACTCTTACTCGCAGTGGGTATCGGGATCTAACTATCTCATAGGAGGTATGCAATCTCATTGCAAATTTCAACACTTGAAATTCCCGATAATATTTTACCCCTAGCATCCTATGACCTTGACGAAAGCCAACAAACCATAGGCTACTAGTCAAGTTCAACCCGTACATTTTCTGATTGAATTAAATCCACCCGCACGACCCTTGACGAAAGCCAACAAAGTCGTACGACTACCCTAACTCAATCGCATCATATGCTTATGCAGATAAGCATAAATAGCTACCGCACACTACGCCTTGACGAAAGCCAACAAACGCAGCACGAATACTATGAAGTACTTATCTGAAATGACGGAGGGCTACGACAGGCTTTTATGAAAACCCTTTGCGTAATGAACTTGATATCGTTGTAGAATCAAATGATTTAAATGGAGTGTTTTTGAGGCCTTTTGCTAGTTTTGCTAAAGAGGCCACTCCCGGTGAAGGGATCTCGGCTCTTTCCTTATCGAATAAGGTGCAGGATATTTCACAAATACCACTATGCAAAGCAAGAACTAGAAAAGCAATCGAAAGACAAAACCGAGGGTTGTAGCATCTGCCAGTTATTGCTAAAGAGGTCACTCCCGGTGAAGGGATCTCGGCTCTTTCCTTATCGAATAAGGTGCTAGATGTTCTACAAGGAACACCGCTATGCAAAGCAATAACTAGAGCTACCTGTTTTTGAAAATTCGATTCCACAACATCTTTAGGTTTCTTTTATTTCATTAATCTCATTAATGAAGTCCCATCAATTTAAGTTTACCTAAACATCACAGATAAATATAACGTACGCTTATACCATCTGCATTCGCCTCGATGTCCCCTCGTGCACCGTTAGGTTAGGTAACTAACGGAAGAGCGGGGTAGTGCTAGCGCGGGTGTAAAACATAAGCAACGTCTATATAATATATCATATATACTATATCCTGTATTCATCTCAACATATCAAATGATCACATCACAGATATCGCAGCAGAAGAAACATATAAAATATTGGATATACTAGGAGGTCCATGTTTTATTGCGAGCCTGTATAAAAAACGGATTCCACGGTCGCGATGAATAGCCAATCCCATACCCCTAGACCCCTACGAGAGCGGCAAGCAACCCTACCAATTCTAGAGTTAGGACACCCGGTCTCGACTCCTCGAGATGGTCTTGTATGTCCACGTTGCCCACCCCGGTACTTGCGGGGAGACAGAAAACGGAATAAAAATCAAATTTTTATCAACTTAGGCAACATGGACTAGACAAAGAAGGATCTTTGCTAAACAAAAACAAGCTAAAGCTAACTAGAAACTAGCTAAGTGTTAGAAAGGTTATACCTAGGGCTTTATGTCCTTCTCTCCTTGCTCCTTGGAGTAGTGGAAAAAGGTCACCTTTGCCGTCTTCTCACGTCGAAAAAAGATCCATCTGAAAGCCTCAACCTTTGGCTTCAACTCCAAGCTAGAAGTAACTAGGGTGCAAGAAGTGCTAATCCTTAAACCCTAGATGAGAGTAGAGATTATCAAGAAGGGGTTTTTCTCAAGCTCAAGTGTTTCTCAACACATGAGAGGGGAGAGCTTGAGGGAGAGGAAGAACAAGAGAGAGAAAGTGAATGATAGAATGAGAGAAAATATGAAGCATTCTCTCATATATGTGTGAATTATTGTAATTAGATAATTAGCTAGATAATTGTCATGGTTAATCAAGACATGACCATTATCATTTCATTTTTAATGCAATTTGCAAGGATCAAAGAGCATCTTCCAAATGAAATGATGATGGTCAAAGTGTCAACCTAGGTCAACAAGTCAAGGAGGTCAAATGGTCAACAACCATAACCATGCATAATTATATTAAACTAATATCAATTAACCATAATTCACACATAAGCATTAGGGTTAATAAAATGACCATAGTCATTAACCCTAATCAAAGTCCTCTCCCTCTGTCTCAGGCAACTGTGCATACGCACCCGTATTCGTGATCCGAGGAACACGAATACAAAGAGAAAAACCAATCCCAAATCATATACTAGGATCTGGCTTAAACCAAAGCCCGCTAGTATAAGCTGTCCGGACAGCAAACGTGCACAAGTGCGCGGATGTGAACGAACCCTGTCGCAAAACCATGCGACCTCTACTCATTTTGCCTAAAGGCGAATAGCTCTCTGTGTGGGACTCTAAAGACTCGACACTACGCTGGCAGTAGGTTTAACCACAGACCGCAAGCGGCACTAGCTGTACGTAACGGTCCCCAGGTAGATGCCGATAAGAAGACTGAGGAGGTGAACCCCATCTGAACTCCAACTGAGCCTGTATGTGACAGTCTCCGTACAGTCCGGTCTGTTCGTCTGATACATCGCATGGCGGGCTTAGGGGGGCGGTGAACGTCAGTCCCCTAATAGCGGTACAAGTCGTGTCGGAGTGTAGCCCAGAACACCCTGAGATAACACTGGAAACCTACCAGTATATCTCGCTTGCCCTGGCCAGGGACTACTCGTGTAATGGCTCTCCTGGACACAGCACGATGTCAACCCCCAATACCGGGAGAGACGAATCCTGTCTAACCGTCACTACCTCCAAGTGCTTCGGGACTGCACCCAAAAACTACCTGTTTGCACGACTCCTTTGAGCCGTGGTAGGGTAGTAATCAAAGTGCAGTGGGAACACACTTGAGGCGAAGTGACAGTGTCAAGTCAGCGGACTAAGCTGTACTCATGTCACCTGGGAACTGATAACTGACGATAGGTATAATACCAACCAACAGTTCCCGACGAGTCCTGTCCAGTGTACTCGTAACCTAACGAACACCCGCATACTATCTCAAGCATGACGTACTGACAGCTGTGGGACAGACCGTCTCCCATGCTGGGATGAGAAGCGCATACGCTAGTCTACTCCGGAGTATCGATGCCCTGTCTCGATAGTCCAACGACCAGGGACCAGTATAAGGATGTGCTTATGGATTACCCAGCTCCAATGAGTGTGAGCGCCATCACAACGCTGGTAATCAAGCAAAGATCCTAAGGGCTCTACTAATATGTATATCAGCAATATGCTAAAAGAAACACATGCACATATTAAAGCAGAGACAAACCAAGTAGCATACTACCATTTCGAGCAAGATTGTATATACAACTGTGAATATCCCAAGCTTCCATCAAATAATATACAAACTAGTATGATACAGTAATGGCCTCTAGGGCATATACGCTAACAATGTCCCACTTGCACTAAGGCCATGTACTGGCGTATCGAAGACCTATCATCTCGATCAGCCGCTCGAACTGAGTCTGGGGCAAGGCCTTGGTGAATGGATCTGCTGTGTTATCTTCTGAAGCAACCCTCCGAACCTCGATCTCCTGGCGATCCACGATCTCCCTGATCAGGTGATACCGCCTTAAGATGTGTCTGGATTTCTGATGGGACCTGGGTTCCTTCGCTAAAGCTATAGCCCCGTTGTTGTCGCAATACAGAGGTATTGGGTCAACAATGGACGGAACCACCTGAAGTTCTTTCAAGAACTTCCTCATCCAGACAGCTTCTTTTGCGGCATCAGATGCAGCGATGTATTCCGCTTCCATAGTCGAGTCAGCAACGGTTTCCTGTTTGGAGCTCTTCCAACACACCGCCCCTCTATTGAGGGTGAAGACAAAACCCGACATGGACTTGGAATCATCCTTGTCACTCTGGAAGCTGGAGTCAGCAAAGGCCTCAATCTGGAGGTCTTTTCCGCCATACACCAAGAACATCTCCTTAGTCCTTCTCAGGTACTTGAGAATGTTCTTTACTGCTATCCAATGTTTCTTCCCAGGGTTTGACTGATGCCTGCTTACCACACTCAGTGCATAAGCCACATCCGGTCTGGTACACAACATTGCATACATTATAGAGCCTACCGCAGAAGCGTAGGGTATAATAGACATGCGGTCCCTCTCCAAATCAGTCTTGGGAGACATCTCTTTGGAGAGGGTGATCCCGTGACAAGCCGGTAGATTACCGTGCTTGGAATCTTCCATACTGAATCTCTTCAGTATGGTGTCGATGTACCTGGACTGCGAAAGTCCTAATATCCTCTTGGATCTGTCACGGTAGATCCGGATACCCAGAATGTATGAGGCATCACCCAGGTCTTTCATGGAGAACCTGTGTGACAAGAACCCCTTGACAGATTGTAGCATAGGAATGTCATTTCTTATTAAGAGAATGTCATCCACGTATAAAACGTGGAATACTACAGTTCTCGCTACAAATCTATAATAGATGCATGGTTCATCTGGATTTTTGATAAAGCCAAATTCCTTGACCGTCTCATCAAAACAGATGTTCCAACTCCGCGATGCCTGCTTTAGTCCATAAATGGACTTAAGCAACTTGCACACCTTTCCGCTGCTCCCACTCTGAATGAAACCCTCTGGCTGGTCCATATAGACACACTCCTCTAAATGTCCATTTAGAAAAGCTGTCTTTACGTCCATCTGCCAAATCTCATAATCGTGGAAGGCAGCAATGGCAAGAAAGATCCGAATGGATTTCAGCATAGCTACTGGAGAAAAGGTTTCGTCATAGTCCAAACCAGGTCGCTGACGAAAACCCTTTGCTACCCGTCTAGCTTTATAGGTCTCAACCTGTCCATCTACACCAATCTTCCTTTTGAAGATCCACTTGCATCCTACGGGTTTTACCCCATCTGGAGCAATGTCCAACGTCCATACTTTGTTGGTGTACATGGACTCCATTTCGGTCCGCATTGCATCCAGCCATTTTACCGAGTCGACGCTCTGAATGGCTTGCTGGAAGCTAGTAGGCTCATCACAGTCTATGATGCAATCCTCTCTATCCCCATCAATGAGAAAACCGTAGTATCTCTAAGACGGATGAGACTGCCTACTACTCCTGCAGAGTGGCGTGGGAATGTCTTGATCTTTCGAACCCTCTGGTTCTACTAAGCTTTCAGTAATAGCTTGTGGTTCTGGAATTTCTTCCAGTTCTATTGCGCTCCCACTTATTTCTTTTTCTATGAACTGGTGTTCCAGAAAATGGGCATTACGAGAAACAAGGACTTTTTGTTCCTCTGCGTAATAGAAAAGATACCCCCTGGAGTTCTTTGGGTATCCCACAAACTTGCACAGTACTGAGCGTGCCTCGAGTTTGTCCGCATGCTGCTTTTTGACATAAGCTGGACATCCCCAAATCTTCAAGTATTGAAGATAGGGTTTCTTCCCACTCCATAACTCATATGGTGTGGTAGGCACAGTCTTAATGGGAACTCGGTTCAAAAGGTATGCAGCTGTTTCTAGCGCATATCCCCAGAACGAAATCGGCAACTCAGCGTTACTCATCATGGACCGTACCATATCCAATAGGGTTCGGTTCCGTCTCTCCGATACACCGTTATGTTGCGGAGTGTATGGAGGAGTAAGCTGAGAGAGAATTCCATTCTCTTTTAAGTAACCCAGGAACTCGGCACTCAAGTATTCACCACCTCGATCAGATCTCAGTGCCTTGATACTTTTGCCTGTTTGTTTTTCTACTTCATTCTGATATTCCTGGAACTTTTCAAAAGCTTCGGATTTATGCTTCATCAAGAAGACATGTCCGAACCTTGAGAAATCATCCGTAAAAGTAATGAAGTAAGAATAACCGCTTCGCGCATGTGTAGACATTGGACCGCACACGTCGCTGTGTACGAGCCCCAAGAGCTCGCTCGCTCTTACTCCGTGTCCAGTAAACGGAGTCTTTGTCATCTTTCCTTTGAGACAGGATTGACAAGTTGCATACGATTGATATTCGAACGGATCCAAATATCCTTCTGCATGTAACTTAGTCAACCTTCTCTCATTGATGTGACCCAGTCTACAATGCCATAAGAAAGTTTTATTGATTTCTGGAGACTTTCTTTTGTGTGTATTCTGGACATTGAAAATCTGTGGTTGGTTTAATACGTATATACCGTTGTTCAATGTACCTGACCCAATCAAAACTTGATTAAGGTGAATGTTCACTACATTACTTACACATGCAAATTCATAACCTTCTTTAGATAATAAAGATACAGAAATGATATTACAGGTTGCATTTGGTACATAATAACAACTACGCAAAACCAAAAAGTGTCCATCCGACAATCCCAGGTGATAATCCCCCACGGCCTCAGCATCCATGCTAGCACCGTTTGCAACTCTGAGGGTCATGTCACCTGCCTTCAAAACTCTACGCTTTCTCAACGCCTGCAAAGAATTACAGATATGAGATCCTGATCCGGTATCCAATACCCAGGATGTAGAGTTTATTGATAGACAGTTTTCAATAACATACACACCTGAAGCTGAAGCTGCAACTCGCTTCAAATCCTGTGTTCTGGCCTTCCAAGCCTTGCAATCCTGTTTCCAGTGACCACTTTTGTGACAGTATAAGCATTCTTCCTTCCCCACCAGCTTACCCGCTACCTTTGTTGCTTTTCCTTTTCCTTTCGTATCCACTTTACTGACACCGCCTCTTGGTTTGGCGGGGGCTTTCTTCTTCTTGCCCTTGGCTTTCGCCCTGGACCTAGAAGAGGAAGATCCTCCTACAAACAAAGTGGATGTCTCCCTACTTTTCTGTAGGGTGCCCTCTGCACTCCTCAGCATGTTGAGGAGCTCTGAAAGTTCAACTTCTTTTTCCTGTAAGTTGAAGTTCAGGATGAACTGGGCGTAAGTGGAAGGAAGGGACTGGAGAATCAAGTCCGTATAGAGCTCATTCTCCAACGTGGTCCCAAGTTCTGCGAGCTCCTCTATGTAGCCAATCATCTTAAGCACGCGTTCCGCTACCGATGATCCGACGGCCAACCTTGCCGAAAACAACTTCTTCGACACTTCGTATCTGGCGATACGAGACTGCTCTCCATACAGTTCTTTTGTATGAAGAAATATGGACTTTAGGTCCATATTCTCGTGCCTCCTCTGATGTTCGTTGTCCATCGAGGCAAGTACGAGGCATTTGGCCTTCGCGCAATCTATTTCCCATGTCTTACGGATTTCCCTATCCGCGACACTGGTTTTGGGACCTGGGACAGGGGGAGCTTGGTGGTAAGAAGATACCCCAGCTTGTCGTAAGTGATTGCCATCTTGACATTCCTGAGCCAATCTTTGTAGTTTGGCCCTGTCAATATGTTTTTATCTAGTAATAACTTAAGTCCGGTCATGTTGAATGGTCGCTGCAATTAGGAGAGAGAAAAGAAACACTTTAGCATGATGCTCTTGCAAGTTTATAGTGGTTTTTAGTTTGTCTAAACAGGATGGCTCCCACTGTCTCTCGAATCCTTTCTCAAACCGTAAAGAAAGGATTAGTCAGGATCAATCTCACCGTACAATACTTGCTTAACCGTTCAGCCAGGCCAGTGTCGGTACTTTGAGGGGGTTTTTCCAACGCTTTCGCGAAGTTCCTTAATTAAGTAACCTCTTTTCCCTGTGGGCGTAGCCCCGCTAACACCTTTCTAGACACCTACTAGGTTTAAAGCATTGATCGTTAAGTGAGAGTTTTCCCAAGGAGTAGCATATACTCACAGTAGGATCGGGATCCAAATATCATCGCGTGATAAAACTGAAGGAATCCTACCAGAATCATCACACTCCAAATGGTATGCAGCGCTAGCAAGTTTCAGTACTTATGAAACTCCCGATGAGGATTTTTGCCCCATGCTCTTATGACCTTGACTTTGGCCAAAATATCATAAGTGACATGTCAAGTTCTACCCGTCATTCACCTGGTTAATTTGGACCCACCCGTACCTACCCTTGACTTTGGCCAAAATGGCAGCACGACTGTCCCAAACTAACGCATCTATCTATGCTGCACATGAATACCCAATAGCTACCAATCACTATGCCTTGACTTTGGCCAAAATACATAGCTTGAATACTTTTTGACCATTCATGTGGAATGACGGAGGGCTACGAATGGTTTTGGCGAAACCGTGAACGTAGTGAACTTGATATAATCGATGGAACGAGATAGCTTTTAAAAGGAGTGGTTCAAGCTCCGCGTTTAAAAGTTTAGTTTTGAAAAGAACCGAGTGGTTTTCAAAGTGTTCCAATCGACTTTTACTTGGTTTATTTTCTTGCATTAGTTCTTTTAATGCGTCCCATCATTTAATCCTACCATTGCAGAAAACAACCAAAATATGACGTACGCTTATGCCATTCGCATTCGCCACGGGGCCCCGTCATCACCCGTTAGGTTACTTAACTAACGACAGAGCGAGGGCTGGGCTAGCACGGCTGTAAAACATAAGCAACGCCTAAATAGTTATCATATATAAATATATAGCAATGATAGACATTACAGATCACAGATGAATACATTGGATATACTAGGAATCCGCAATCCGTTCGAGCCTGCAACGAAAAACGGATCACACGGTCGCGGTGAATAGCCAATACCCCACCCAAGACCCCTACGGGTGCGGCAAACTACCCGCCAAGTACCCGAAGCGAAGCAACCTCCCTCACCACCGTGAGTAGGCCACTCGGCACTTCGAGATACCCGGTAGTTTGTGCACCCCTCCATGGGTCTATCCTAGGAGAAAAAACAGTAAAAAGAATTATACAATGACGGCTACAACCCCGACCCGGTTGCGCGGCCATACAAATAATATTACATCAATTTACATGTTACAATGAATGAAAGAAAAAGAAATACTCATCTCACATCCACCCCAGCTATTCACCCGCGACAATCCAACGCATCCATATACACATACCATCATCAAACACAGATCACAGATATGTATAACCCCGACTAATCGACATATAGCGATTAACCGACGTTCAATACATATAAACATCACAGATATAACCCTTATAGTCAAAGTGTAGTGAAGTTCGAAAAAAAATACATATTTATAGGCCCCCAAAAACTAATTTCTATTCTGGAAAATCTGGGCACATATAAACCATCTTAAAAATCCCAAAACCATGCCAGAAGAACACTGCACCAAACTCGACCCAGAGCCGAGCCAACTCGGCCGCGGTTGCGCGGCAATAGCTTGCTATTGCCGCGGAACCGCGGCGCTTTGGTCAATTCACTGGACCGGGTTTGGTGGCTTTCTTCACAAAACCCTGAGACGATTTTTGGAGTATGATAAATTTTATTTTGAGCAGGAAAAAATTTAACAGAAAGTTGGGTTTTTGAAAACTCGGTTTTTCGATTTTTTCGTTTCGAACTTCCATACACTTTCACTACCTAGCTAGTTTATGTTTAGTTAGGCTCTGATATCACTGTAAGTCCACATTGCCCACTATGGTACTTGCGGGGAGGCGGAAAACGGAATAAAAATCAAATTTTTATCAACTTAGGCAACATGGACTAGACAAAGAAGGATCTTTGCTAAACAAAAACAAGCTAAAGCTAACTAGAAACTAGCTAAGTGTTAGAAAGGTTATACCTAGGGCTTTATGTCCTTCTCTCCTTGCTCCTTGGAGTAGTGGAAAGAGGTCACCTTTGCCGTCTTCTCACGTCGAAGAAAGATCCACCCGAAAGCCTCAACCTTTGGCTTCAACTCCAAGCTAGAAGTAACTAGGGTGCAAGAAGTGCTAATCCTTAAACCCTAGATGAGAGTAGAGATTATGAAGAAGGGGTTTTTCTCAAGCTCAAGTGTTTCTCAACACATGAGAGGGGAGAGCTTGAGGGAGAGGAAGAACAAGAGAGAGAAAGTGAATGATAGAATGAGAGAAAATATGAAGCATTCTCTCATATATGTGTGAATTATTGTAATTAGATAATTAGCTAGATAATTGTCATGGTTAATCAAGACATGACCATTATCATTTCATTTTTAATGCAATTTGCAAGGATCAAAGAGCATCTTCCAAATGAAATGATGATGGTCAAAGTGTCAACCTAGGTCAACAAGTCAAGAAGGTCAAATGGTCAACAACCATAACCATGCACAATTATATTAAACTAATATCAATTAACCATAATTCACACATAAGCATTAGGGTTAATAAAATGACCATAGTCATTAACCCTAATCAAAGTCCTCTCCCTCTGTCTCAAGCAACTGTGCATACGCACCCGTATTCGTGATCCGAGGAACACGAATACAAAGAGAAAAACCAATCCCAAATCATATACTAGGATATGGCTTAAACCAAAGCCCGCTAGTATAAGCTGTCCGGACAGCAAACGTGCACAAGTGCGCGGATGTGAACGAACCCTGTCGCAAAACCATGCGACCTCTACTCATTTTGCCTAAAGGCGAATAGCTCTCTGTGTGGGACTCTAAAGACTCGACACTACGCTGGCAGTGGGTTTAACCACAGACCGCAAGCGGCACTAGCTGTACCTAACGGTCCCCAGGTAGATGCCGCTAAGAAGACTGACGAGGTGAACCCCATCTGAACTCCTACTGAGCCTGTATGTGACAGTCTCCGTACAGTCCGGTCTGTTCGTCTGATATATCGCATGGCGGGCCTAGGGGGTGGTGAACGTCAGTCCCCTAATAGCGGTACAAGTCGTGTCGGAGTGTAGCCCAGAACACCCTGAGATAACACTGGAAACCTACCAGTATATCTCGCTTGCCCTGGCCAGGGACTACTCGTGTAATGGCTCTCCTGGACACAGCGCGATGTCAACCCCCAATACCGGGAAAGACGAATCCTGTCTAACCGTCACTGCCTCCAAGTGCTTCGGGACTGCACCCAAAAACTACCTGTTTGCACGACTCCTTTGAGCCGTGGTAGGGTAGTAATCAAAGTGCAGTGGGAACACACTCGAGGCGAAGTGACAGTGTCAAGTCAGCGGACTAAGCTGTACTCATGTCACCTGGGAACTGATAACTGACGATAGGTATAATACCAGCCAACAGTTCCCGACGAGTCCTGTCCAGTGTACTCGTAACCTAACGAGCATCCGCATACTATCTCAAGCACGACGTACTGACGGCTGTGGGACAGACCGTCTCCCACGCTGGGATGAGAAGCGCATACGCTAGTCTACTCCGGAGTATCGATGCCCTGTCTCGATAGTCCAACGACCAAGGACCAGTATGAGGATGTGCTTATGGATTACCCGGCTCCCACGAGTGTGAGCGCCATCACAATGCTGGTAATCAAGCAAAGATCCTAAGGGCTCTACTAATATGTATATCAGCAATATGCTAAAAGAAACACATGCACATATTAAAGCAGAGACAAACCAAGTAGCATACTACCATTTCGAGCAAGATTGTATATACAACTGTGAATATCCCAAGCTTCCATCAAGTAATATACAAACTAGTATGATATAGTAATGGCCTCTAGGGCATAAACACTAACAGGTCTCCCACTGGACCCTAGAACCCGGTTACTTGTGCTCCCCGCCTTGGGTCTATCCTAATGCGGAAAAGTAAATAATATACAATGGTGACATCATCCTCAACCCGGAAGTGCTCCAATAAAAGAATATTATATACAATGAATTTTACATGAATGAAAATAAAAACCTTCATCTCACATAAAACCCCCGGCTATTCAAAACACGACGATCCAATATAACATATCACAGCAACACATAACATCACATGTCATCAACGTAAGTAAATATGCGTATCCCAATTATCGTTGATGTATAGCAACGAAACCGGCGATACACCACATATTACACTTACGGTCGCAGAAAAGAAAGTGTAAAACTACAACAGTTGGAATCCGCAACCACCTTAGACATCACATGCCTAACCAAATAAATTCCTTAGACATCGCATGCCTAACAATTATAAACCCCGCATTTTAGTCTCAATATTGAAAACACTTTTCAATATCTAGTCGGGCAATTCAACAAGATTCCCGACATCATGATCGAATGCTCGTCGGAAACTTTAGTAGACGGCCGCACCCCCCGATGCCGTCGACGAAGTGCACTAAGGCGGAACACCGCTGCCGCGAGCACCCGAACAGATGCTTTTGGCGACGGGGTTCTCCTATAGTCACTTGGTTGGGGCTATGGGGCATGGCTATCTATTAAGTTTACCCGGCGAGTATCCGCGTACGCTACGTGATTGCGACAGACTTTTGATCGCTTCAAAATCCCGTGGCAACCGATCAAATGAGACTAAACTGCTAGATTTATAACATTCAAATTAGTTATCTCATAACTACATGTGGATTCCAAATATTGTATCACATTACAGAAAAAGTTAGACGACGTTAAACATTCCGATCGAATCAACAAACACCCAAAATTTCCCTATTTGCTCAACACTTGAACTTAGTTTAAAAGCATCCATCACATACCACAGTACCAAAGAACCAGCCGTAGAAGGGTCAACCAACGCTTCACATGTGGCAACGCCGAACTACCACAAACCCTAGGGTTTAGAGACGGTTTTGACGGTCACATAATTGAGTTAAGGTTTCGTTCTTCTAGAGGGTCAACCATGTTACTTGCACGATATTTGAATGTTCTTTAATTAAGGAAAAATCCAACACTTGGAAATTTTCCGGCAGGGGAAAAAGTGAGTTATTGATATCCTTTCGAACTTTTTAACACTATCTAAACAATCATGAAACCAAGCTAGAATTGCGAATACGAAACACTCTGAATTACCTTTTGAGTAAATAAATATCTCATGCAAATTTAGCTAAATTAAACAACACTAAAAGTACCAAACCCCAAAGACTTGAATACCACCCAAAACTCAAACCCCAGCTCTCCAAGAAATCTGAGCAGGCCAGAATTTTAGGCCTACTGGCCGGCCAAAACCCGAGCAGGGGGGATGGGTTTTGGGCTGTGTTCATATTGTATCACATACAATCTTCTGCAACTGTTTGAAAAAAATTTTGACTCCAGAAATAATTCGACAGAAACTAGGGTTTTGCATCGGGTGTTTCGGAGTTGTTTCGGTTTCGTAATCCTACACTTATCCGTCTAATTCTCTAGTTAGACTCCGATACCACTGTTGGATTACTTATAACGGCAGTAAGGTTTCGGGTGGCATCTTTCATGCCAATTTCAAAAATTTGCCATTATAGATAACACTAAACCTAGATCATTAACTAGAGAATCAAACAAAAGCTAGCATGTTAACACTTTAACATCTAAGAGTTGGGGATTACAACCTTTGTAGTCCGTTCCTTCGCTTCATAAGCTCCGTGTTGAGGTCCCTTCGCTGCGATCATCAAGTATCCGGACTCTAGAGAGGCTCCATGGAGAGAAAGATGCAATCTTGCTTCCAATCTTCAAAAACTAAGATGATCTACCTTGAAGAATCTCAAACCCAAGCTCTTGCTTCACTAATCAAGTATTAGTAAAGCAAACACCCTAATCTAAGTGGATAAAATAGATGAGGATGATGAAGTAGGAATTTTTCTCTCTTTTGTTTTCAATTTCTCACAAAATATCATCACGAATCCAAAAGCTAGAAAGCTTTCAAAAGGAAGAAGAAGAAGAAATCCTTTTGTGATGAATAATGAATTATTGTTGTGGTTACAATTGCAACCATGAGTTAAGAATGAAGGCTTTAACTCATGTAGAGAATAAACTATGGTTAAGGGTTTGGGTTGGGTTAACAAATATCTACACAAAATTTCAAAGCTAAATGACAAAGTCAAAGCTTCATGAAGCATCCATGAACCTCATCCAGAAGCTAACCCAAATCCAAACCCTAACTTGGTTTAAACTCAACAACCATGTTGCATTTGTAACCCTAACATGTTACAATATTATATATCACATATATAATATATTTTGTAACAAAATAAAATAATACAATTAACATATATCGCATATATATCAATGTATTATCCGGTGAGAAAATGAATCAATAAAGAAAGCTTATATTAGTTAACGTAATGTAATATATCACATATATAATTATTCATTAAATAATCGAATCAACTCTTGATCCGACAATCTGGCTATATCGCATATAACTGATTAATATAACATGTACCATTTCATCGAATCAACACTTGATCCTATGACTCGGCTATATCACATATACCCGGCCGATATCACATATCGCGAGAATAGAATACGGTATCTCATATCGTATTATTCTCGGTCCCGCACATATCGCATATGTGCTCCTACTCCGTTTTGCCTGAGCCAGGAAACCTCTGTGTAGGACTCTAAAGAATCGTCATTACGCCGGAAATAGGTGATGATCATATCAAACACCCACAAGCTGCAAGCGGTCAGCTAAACGTAACAGCCACCCAGGTATTGAGCGATCAGAAGATCAACAAGCAAGCCTGTACATTCTCCTGTGAATCCAATCAGTAACACTCCCGTACAGTCCGGTCTCTTCGTCTGATATGTCGCATATCCAGTCTAGGGGTGGTAAACGTCAGATCCCAATAACCGATAAGTCGTGTCGATATGAAGTCCATAACATTTCGAGAAACTACTGATAACACTTACCAGTATATCTCAGCAACACTGGCCAGGGATTTCCAGTTATAGCCAATCGAACACAGCGCAACATCAACTCCCTAAACCGGGAGAGACGAAACCCCTCCTATTGCTCATTGCCTCCATGTGATTCGGGACTGTACCCAAAAGCCACCATTTTGCACGTTCTCTTGAACGTGATAAGGTGGAAATCAAAGCACAGTGGGAATCACACAAGACTCTATGACGATCTTGGGTCTACAGACTAACCTGTACCAGTGTCACCAGAGAACTGCCATCTGACGTAAGGTATAATACCATCTGGGAGTTCTCGGCGAGTCCGTTCAGTGCACCCAGTCTCCACTGAGCACCCGCATACCTTCTCTGATGTCAAACATAAATGGATATGGGATCATCCATCGCCCATAATATGGGTCGAGAAGCGTATACGCTAGTCTACTCGGATATATCGATGCCCTGTCTCGATACACCCTCGACTAGGAACATTTGAAGGATGTACTTAACGACTACTCTGTCCCCACTAGTATGATCTGCATCATAGTCCTGGTAGTCAAGTACTCATCCTAAGGGCTTTATCAACATGTATTATAGAGACAATCAGTGTACCTGTTTAGATAAAGAGCAACCAGATAGCATACTATCATATCGAGCAAGAAAGTCCTCCTTATATATGTCCAAGCGTCCACTACAATATACATCGCATGTACAGTAATGGCCTCTAGGGCATACATATTACTAACATAGGCGGTGTTAAAAGGGGGCATCCACGTGAAGAGCACGTGAGGCGCTAGTCTTTCTTCCTTTTTTAAAGATTAAATCTCTGTTAATGACATTTTGACCATTAATGATCACCAAAATCTTTGTTTTTTTAAGATCTGGGATCAGTTTCTTCTTTATGAACTAAGTTCTTTTATAGGTTCTTTTTCCTTTTGTTTTTCTTTTGAACCTAATTCTTTTCTGAATGTTTGATTCTCAAGAACAAGATCCTCCCGATAAGAATTAAATTCTCAACTTGTGAGAGACTTGTCTTGTGGATCTCTGATCCAGAGAAAGAACTAAGTTCTTTTAGAAGGATTAAACCTTTAAAATAGGTAAAAAGAGATATTTTGATCTCTGAATTTCTTTTACCTAGGTTTCTTTTGAAAGAGAAATCTTCCTCTATGAGGGTTGAATTCTCTATTTTTTTTGGAAGCTTTATGTATTTTTCAGAAGCTTATGGGGTTTTTTTCTATATGAGACTTGAAGTCTCGGGTCCTTTATATAGTGGAGGCAAGTTTGTTATTTAATTCTGAGAAAATCTCTCATTGAGAGATTCCAATTGATTTAATTGAACTCAAAATTGAGTTGGGGAATTTTACCCACCATTAGATCTTTGATCCAAGGACTTCTGATTTTACAGAATATGATTTTTGTTTTTAACGAGATTGGGGAAATATTTTCCCCTATATAGAATTTATTCTGTAAAATTAGATTTTTTAATCCAATGGTTCTCTGTTTTACAGAGATCGATCTTTCTTATTTAGAAAGATTGAGGGAATAGAATTTTATTCTATAATTGGATTTTTGATCCAACCGAAAATATCTTTCTTATTTTAGAAAGATTTGGGAAATGTTTTCTCCCAACAGAATTTAATTCTGTATTTTGATGATTTATCATATCCGTTGGATCTTTGATCCAACGGCTCTGTTTAATAGAGAGTATTGTAGAATTTAATTCTACCTGGACGCTGGCGCTCACGTGTTGTGCACGTAAGCCCCACTTAAGAATTTAATTCTTTTGATAGATATTTATGTGCTTTACACATTGGCGCCTGCGTGAGGAGCACGTACGGCAACATCTAAGGGTCTAACTCTTATGTAACGAACTCTTCTGTGCTTTGCACATTAGCGTCCGCGTGAAGAGCATGTACAACGCTATCTAAGAGTTTAACTCTATGTAATGAACTCTTCTATGCTTTGCACATTGGCGCCCGTGTGAGGAGCACGTGAGGCACCACCATAGGATTTAATCCTATAAGATTAGCTCTGGCACTGGAGCCTTCGTCGAGAGCACGTGAGGCGTTGCCTCATTAAATTCATATAGAGTTTGCTCTTTTACTCTGTTTAAACATTGAGGAAACAGTCTTCATAGACTATTTCAAGTCTTAACGAATGTCCGAAAATGCGTCTTCTAGACATCAGCTCATGAAATGAGCTTTGTCATTCGCCTTCGTCAATGATACTCTATATAAGAGGTCATTCGACTGCCTATGGCTAAGATGCCTGGGCCCGGAGGAGGCAAAGAAAGTCATCCAATAAATACACGATGGACTGTGTGGTTCTCATTAAGCTGAACCAAAGATGAAGCTGAAGATAAAAAGAATGGGTTGCTGTTGGTCCACAATGATTCAAAACCGCCTCAAATATGCAAAGCAGTGTCACTCATGCCAAATTCACGGGAAACTTCATACACCAGCACCTAAATCTGCTGCACCCGACAGTAGCCAGCTGACCGTTCAAAATATGGGGAACCGATATAGTTGGCCCCATCAAACCAGCGTCATCTATAGGTCATCGGTTTATATTAGCAACGACCAATTACTTCTCTAAATGGGCAGAAGCAGTACCACTAAAGGAGGTGAAGACGGAGAATATCCTCCACTTCTTCAAAACCCATGTCATTTATCGGTTCGGCTCTCCGCGACGCATTATCTCGGATAATGGACAGGTTTACAGAAGCCATAAAATCAGCCGCTTTGCACAGCAACATAAAATAGATTAGAGATATTTTTAGTCTATAATTCTCGGGCCAATGGTCTAGCTAAAGTCTTCAACAAGAGCTTGACCAAGATTATAAAAAAACAGTGTCCAGAAATAGAAAGGACTGGCACGAAAAGCTGCATGAAGCTCTCTGGGCATACCGAACAACGTTCAAGACGGCCACGAATACAACACCATATGCTGCTGGGAACCTTAGTCACACTAGAAAACTAGTTTTCGAAGATGGCAACATGGATTTCAAAAATATTCTAGTTTGCCAAAATTCCCAAACCAAGAATCGAACTAAATAGCTAGAACTTGTATACAAAAACCTAGTGAGCTAAACTAATCTACTATATGTAGAACACTCACATCCTCAAGCTTTCTTCAAGTGCTCCGGATTGCGGTTGCAAGCCGGTCCTCCTTTACCGAAGATGATCCACCTGAGAGAAACGATGCAGGCTCCAGCTTTGCCTAGCGAAGCAACCGACGCTCCAAGATCGCTAGCAATGGAGAGTGGGGATGTATGAATTTTTCACTAGTTTTTTCTCTCATTTCTTATACTCAAGTGAGCAACCAATGAAGAAGGAGGAGGAGGTGAGGAAAACCAAGGCATGAGCAACTCAAGAAAGAAAATGAGCTAAGTGTAGAAGAGCTCTCAAGCATGAAGAGTCAAGAGAGAATGAATGAATGGCATGTAAAAAAATGGCTCCTCATTTTTCAACCATGCAAAAAATATCTCACACATTTTTACAAATAAACAATCAAAGGCCAAAACTCTCTACATACCTCCAACCATGCTCATGCCTTCTCACTCTCCACCTCATTTGCAAATAATTTTCTAAAAAGAAAATCAGATAATGAGGTGTCCATCTTCTAGAAAATATTCCGTATAAATACGGATACAATCCGGTATACGTATCGAAATACATATACGCGTATTCGTATAAAAATACGAATAGCCAAGAAAGAAAATGAATAGTGAACAATAATACCAGAATACATATACTAAAAATATATATATAAATTATTAAATCAAAACTTGATTTAATAATCCGGCTTAATCCTAAACCGTTAGTATTATCAACTGTCCGATTAAAGTCTGTGTAGCATGTACACATATTTAATCAGACACCTATATATACCAACATACATCATCTATATCATATCGCCTGAACCGGAAAAACCCTCTTTGTGGGACTCTAAAGACTCGTCAATACGCTGGCAGTGGATTTAACCACAAGCACATCAGCGGCACTAGCTGTATGTAATGGCTACCCAGATATTGAGCGAAAGGAAGGCCGATGAGCAAACTCATCCGTACCCTTACTGAGCCTGTCTGTGACAATCTCCGTACAGTCCGGTCTGTTAAAGTCAGACCCCTAATAACGCGATATTTCGTGTCGGTGTGAAGCCCATCACCTACTGAGAAACTACTGATCCAAATCAGTAATTCTCGTCCACCTTGGCCAAGGATTTCTAATGATGGCCACCCGTGCACAGCGTGACATCTACCTCTAATACCGGGAGAGACGAATCCCCGACGATCCGCTCACTGCCTCCATGTGGCTCGGGACTATACCCAACTAAAACCTGTTTGCACGACTCCTTTGAGCCGTGGTAGGGTAGTAATCAAAGCACAGTGGGAACTAACACAAGACAAATGACGATCTCAAGTCAACAGACTAACATGTACTCCTATTACCTGAGAACTGCTATCTGACAATAGGTATAATACCATCCAGCATGTTCCCGGCGAGTCCGTCCAGTGTAACTCATAACCCAATGAGCACCTGTATACTATCTTAGGTGACTAACTGACACCAATGGCTTGTGAGACCAGTCACCGCCCCTCGTCGGGGTCTCGAAAAGTATACACTAGTCTACTCTGAAGTATCGATGCCCAGTCTCGATACTCCCTCGACTAAGGATATTTAAGGATATGCTTATGGACCACCCAACTCCTACGTCTATGACCGCAATCATAATGTTGGTAGTCAAGAAAGAATCATATGGGTTCTATCAACACGTAATAGTGATCTGTAATACCACATAATGCATGTATATGATAATAGAGACAAACCAGATAGCATACTATCATCTCGAGTAAGACTGTTCTACCCGTATAGGTCCTCCCTCAATCATCATAATTGCCTGCCTGCGATTACAATAATTACCTTGAGGGCGCTATAGCCAACAATCACCCACTTGCACTTAAGGCTGATTATTGCGGTGTCGCATACTCACAGCCCGTGTGATACCAAACACCCAACTTCTCTACTAATCAGTCTTGCAAAGCTTGTTTGCGAAACTATCACGTTTGAAAAATAGCCTCAGTGAATGGATCCGCTCCAATATTTCTATCTTTATCTCTCTATATCTCAATATCGTGGAGAAAGACTATCTCCCGAAATGAGCGATACATGTCTTAGAATTTGTCTGGATATCTGATGGGACCAAGTTCATAAATGAACTCCAAATCCAACAAACTTTTTAGACCGTATCATCCACTAAATTTAATCAGTATTCTGCGTCATGCCTTCCTCAGTATCCGCTTAGACCACCTGTCCAACATACTACACCTCAGAAGAGGGTAAACTCTAACTCTGACAAACACTCTATCATCCAGGTCACCTTGAAAGCCAGAAATGATAACCGCCTCCTGAAGAAGGCGGCCGTTACCATATACCAAGAACATCCTCTTATGTTCATTACTGTTTCCCAATGTTTTTCCAGGATTGGATTAATATATGCTTATTGCATCCAGTGTAAAAGCAATATCTGGTGTGGTACTTGAAATCCCATGATTGACTCAATTGCCTAAGCAAAAGATATGTCAATCATGCAAATCCCTTTCCTCATCAGTCTAGAAGACATCTCATTAGAGAGGGTGACTCCCTCACCTGCGGGTACACCACCACGCCAGGAGTCGTCCATTCTAAAACACTTTAGAATAGTTTCAAAGTACCCGAATTAGGACACTTCCCAAATCTAGATCTAAAACCATAGATCTAGTCACCAGAATCCCTGATATTTTGTCCATATCCTATGCGGAGAAACAACTTATGACAACCACGGCATAACCGATCGTAGTATAGGAAGATCACTTCCTATCAAGAGCATGTCATCCAAATACCAGAACATCACTCCCTACTACCTTCTTACTAGGTCCATCAGTTGTTTTAATGAAGTCAAACTTAATGACTGTCACATCAAAATAGATGATCTATCTCCGCTATACCTGCTTTAGTCTATAAATAGACACAAGCTACTGGTCCACAACTCTTCCGCTGCTCCCAATGACTACAACAACCCTCTGGCAGAGTCATATACATGTGCACTTCTAAAGTTAATTTAGAACGACGTTATAGTTATCCACCTGCCAGATCTCATAGTCTAGGACAGCAGTAGTGGCAAGCATAGGTCATCAAAACCTCCTTGTCGCCGTCTTTGAGGAAACCAAAGTACCTCTCGGGTGGCTGAGGTTACCCACCAAATCTGGAGAGTGGGTAATGGATTGTTGAATCCAATTGAATCTTTAGGTTCTACTAAATTTTCAGTAATCGTTTGTGGTTCTGGAATCACTTCCAGTTCTACCATACTCCCACTAATATTTTTTGAAAACAATTCATTTTACTAAAACGGGTGGCGAGTCAAGAACAATATAACTATTGATCCTCCAAATGGTAGAATGTTAACCCTCGTCAAAGCCCGGGATAACCCACAAACCGTCATTACTGAAACGTACCTTTAGTTTATCCAGATTCTGGTTTTAAGCATAAGCCGGACTACTCCATATACCTTAACATTGTTAAGATATGAATCCATTCTATATCCAATATAGAAACAAAGGCACTAATTTAATTGGAACCAGATTCAAAAATCAAGCAGCTGTTTCCAGTGCATATCGACTAAATGGAAGAAGGCCAAGCAGCGTTACTCATCAAGGAGCGTATCTACGGATGAGTAATCTGAAAGAGAATCAAGTTCTCAAATATATTACTTACGACGGAATACCTAGCATAAGTATCAACAACTTCAATCACCTCGAAGAACCTTGATACATGCAACATATGGTTCTCTACTTTATTCTTATATCTATAACTTCTCAAAATTTAGACCTTGTATTTCAACGAAATGCGTGTCTAAAACTAGAGAAGTCATAAGTAAACGGAATATAGTACGAGTACCAACCATTTTGTCCTAATGGACATCGGACAATATACAATACTTTGCATAAGTCCCCTGAGTTTAATGACTCAAACCATGTGCGTTGTAGGTTGAAAACTGTGCTATGGTTAAGAAGAATTACACCGTTGTAGAATGCACCTTACTTAACCATCAACTGATATAGGTAAATGTCATAAACATAATTTCAAAAAGTTATATCTCACTTTATAAATAAACATATAGATATATCAGTTTGAAATTGGTGCATATCAACGGATATTCAAAACCAAATATTTGTCGTTAGGCAAAACCTAGGTGATTTCCTCAAATATCACCAATTACAAAGAATTCAGATATATTGTGGACCTAATCACCCAATTCCCAATATCTCACTCCCACTCAGTATCTGTAACGCTATACAGATGTAAGAATCAAGTCTGGTAAATACATACCCAGGAGTCAGAATCTAATTGGGAAAACAGTTTTCAATTAATACCGCACAGTAAAACTGAAACATGAAAATGTTTCGAAGGGGTGGCCGGGTATTCCTAGTAATGCCTCTTCCACTATCAAGATTCATGACAGTAGTCGAAATTTCCTTTCCCTCACTCCAATCCCTTTATATGTCTTTACTTCTTACCTTCTGTACACCATACTTAGGCTAATTGGTTTTCTTCCTTCCTTACCTTTCGGCACCAGCCTAAGGTTTGGAAGAAGACTATCCAATAAGCGTAATAGGTGTACTCTCCTATTACTAGGAGCCCTCACAACCTAAGAGAAGGGAAAAAGAAAAGACAACCAAATAATCTTATTCAATTTCTCCAGAACCGGAATCCATCCTTGAACAGAAACAAGTTTCTTCGAGTTCGTATGTAACTGTACGATGGCATAACCAAGCAATATGGATCTTCGTAGTGATACGGAGTGTTCTGGAGAAATGTAAAAGGGAAGTTGGAGTAATAGGGATATATGTGGTTTTGTCGTGAATCACGACAGTAGTCGCAAATTCTTTTGCCCTCATTCTAATCCCTTTATATGTCTTTACTTCTTACTTTCTGTACACCATACTTAGGCTAATTGGTTTTCTACTTTCCCTACCTTTCGGCATCTGCCTATGGTTTGGAAGAAGACTATCCAATAAGCGTAATAGATGTACTCTCCTAATACCAGGAGCCCTCGCAACCTGAGAGAAGGTAAAGAGAAAAGACAACCGAATAATCATATTCAATTTCTCTAGAACCGGAAACCATCCTCGAACTGAAATAAGTTTCTTCGAGTTCGTATGTAACTATACGATGGAATATCCAAGCAATATGGATCTTCGTAGTGATACGGAGTGTTCTGGAGAAACGCAAAAGGGTAATTACGAGCGGCAGGGATATATGCGACTTTATCGTGAACCATGACAATCCAAAGCCAAAGTGTGTAAGAAGGTTCGGTTAACTTGGTTTATGAGTTTTAATTTAAAGTCAGGTCATGGTGGCTACCAAAGAGAGAGAGAAAAGAAACACTCAGCGTGCATTCGAACCTAGATTAGATTAGTTAATCACTTTATCTAATCAGGATGGCTCCCACTGTTTCCTCGAATTCTCCTTCAAACCCTAAAAGGAGAATTAGTCATGATCATCTGAAAATCACCCGAGGAGTAACACCTATTCATCAGCAGGAATCAGGACCCAACTATCATTGCATGATAACTTGATGGAATCCACTCAAGTCATCACACTCCAGAATGTATGCGCATGCCTGGAAAGTTTCCTGTATATTTGAAACTCTCGATATGGTTTTTTCCCCAAGGACCCAAGTGACCTTGACGAATAATCAACAAATCAAAAGGTCCTAGTTAAGTTCAACCCGTCATTATCCAAGATTGCATTAGACCCACCCGCATGACCCTTGATGAATAATCAACAACGTCACACGACCATCCTAACCAATCGCATTATCTATGCTACTGACAATCATTACTTAGCTACCGTACACTATGCCTTGACGAATAATCAACAAATGCGGCATGAATACTAAATAGTACTTATCTGAAACGACGGAGGGCTACGGATGGTTTTTGGCGAAAACCCTTTAACGTAATGAACTTGATATTGTTGAAGGAACCCGAGCAGTTTTTGAAAATGAGTGGTTTAAGCTTCGCATTTTTAAAACGAGTGGTTTTGTAGAAAACCGATGGTTTTGAAGAAAACCGAGTAGTTTATAGTCACAGAAACTTTTGCCAAAAAGGTCACTCCCTGTGAAGGGATCTAGGCCCTTTCCCCATCGAATGAGGTGCGGGATATTCCTAACTGAATACCACGATGCAAAGCAAAAGAATCGAATATGGTGAAGTTATTACAATGATATAAACTTTTGCCTAAGAGGTCACTCCCTATGAAGGGATCTCGGCTCTTGCCTCGTCGAATGAGGTGCTGGATATTCATAACCGAATACCGCTGTGCAAGACAAAAGGAAACGTCTGTAATGTCAGTTTTCAAAAATTGGTTCCAAAAATATCTTTTAGGTTTGTTTTCCTTGCATTAATCAGAATTAATGCGGTCCCATCAATTAATCATATCATGCCAGAAAAGAAACGAAAATACAATGTATGTATATGCCATCCGCATTCGCCACAGGGCCCCGTCATGAACCGTTAGGTTACTTAACTAAAGGCAGAGCGGGGACTGGACTAGCGCGGATGCAAAACATATACAATATCTACTAGTATATATATAAATATATATGAACATTCGTCTTATGCATGATATCAAGTAACATCACAAAAGCATCACAGCAGAAGCAAATACAATATGGAAATGCGGATAAACAAGGAAAAGTACATTTCAATGGAGCCAAATATTAAATGCAATTTCCCGGTCATGTGGATAGCCCTTAGTATCAGACCCTAGACCCCTACGAGTGCGGCAAGCCATCCGCCAACCTCAGAAGCGAGGCAGCCCCAATCAACGAAGTGAGTGGGCCACCCAGCACTTCAGAAATCCGGTGACTTGGACACTCCTCCGCGGGTCAATCCTATACCCCCTATGAGTGCGGCAAATAGCCCGCCAATTCTAGAGTAAAGTACCGCGGTATTAATGCCATGAGATGGAGGCCCGTTTCCCTCTAGAACACGGCTACTCGAGCACCCCGCCGCGGGGTAATCCTAGTGCATGTAATGAAAAACAGAATATACAACGGTGACAACGTCCGCAACCTGGACGCGCCCTAAAGAATAATACAAGCCGCGATGACAGCAATCCACATGTCGGATGCTCGCCACGCAATATGAATATGCATTACATCACAGAGAACTACATCCAATACTATGTACACTGGGCTATCCATCACGACAAATCCAACATAACCATAATCACATAGCAACACAGAACATCAACACGAATATCATATTCATAAACCCGTCTGATTATGCATATAGTAACCAGTCGAATTATACCGCGCTATGATATTCACGATCGCAGAAACAAATGCTCAGAAAAACACAAATTTAAAATTTCAATCGATTAAAACTTTCCACACTGGCCCCCAATGTACAAACCAGTACACAAACAAATCTGGGCCAAAACCAAATATCCCAAAAATCATATTTCCATGAACTAGAACCCCAAAAAAAAATTAAGGTGCTGTAGCCTAAAAAGGGCCGCGGCTCGGACGCAAAATGTGCCATTTTGCTTCTGTTCCGCGATCATTTTTTGGGATTAGGTGCCTAAATTTTTTCTTAGCTCTAGTTTGCATGCACATAATTTTAATACAACCAGAATTTTTTTTCTGAACTTTGAAATTCGAACAGCAAGCAATAGTTTTGGAAATACGATTCGGAAAATTCCGTCGATCGAAACTCTAAATTGGTGCAAACAAGTCTAGCTTTTAGCTTGGCTCTGATACCACTGCTGGGAATCTTAGGCACATTAGCAAACTAGTTTTCGAAGATGGTAACATGGATTTCAAAAATATTCTAGTTTGCCAAAATTCCCAAACCAAGAATCGAACTAAATAGCTAGAACTTGCATACAAAAACATAGTGAGCTAAACTAATCTACTATGTGTAGAATACTCACATCCTCAAGCTTTCTTCAAGTACTCCGGATCGCGGTTGCAAGCCCGTCCTCCTTTACCGAAGATGATCCACCTGAGGAAAACGATGTAGACTCCAGGTTCGCCTAGCGAAGCAGCCGACGCTCCAAGGTCGCTAGCAATGGAGAGTGGGGATGTATGAATTTTTCACTAGCTTTTTCTCTCATTTCTTATGCTCAAGTGAGCAACCATTAAAGGAAGAGGAGGAGGTAAGGAAAACCAAGGCATGAACAACTCAAGAAAGAAAATGAGCTAAGTGTAGAAGAGCTCTCAAGCATGAAGAGTCAAGAGAGAATGAATGAATGGCATGTAGGAAAAAAATGGCTCCTCATTTTTCAACCATTCAAAAAATATCTCACACATTTTTACAAATAAACAATCAAAGGCCATACCTCTCTACATACCTCCAACCATGCTCATGCCACCACACCCTTTACCTCATTTGCAAATGATTTTCTAAAAAGAAATCAGATAATGAGGTGCTCATCTTCTAGAAAATATTCCGTATAAATACGGAATACAACCCAGTATACGTATCGAGATATATATACGCGTATTCTTATAAAAATACGACTAGCCAAGAGAGAAAATGAATAGTGAAAAATAATACTAGAATACATATACTAAAAATATATATATAAATTATTAAATCAAAACTTGATTTAATAATTTATATATATATTTTTAGGATATAATCCGGCTTAATCCTAAACCGATAGTATTATCAACCGTCTTATTAAAGTCTGTATAGCATGTACACATATTTAATCGGACACATGTATGTACCAACATACGTCATCTATATCATATCGCCTGAACCGGAAAAACCCGCTTTTTGGGACTCTAAAGACTCGTCAATACGCTGGCAGTGGATTTAACCATAAGCACGTCAGCGGCACTAGCTGTACGTAATGGATACCCAGGTATTAAGCAAAAGTAAGGCCGACGAGCAAACTCATCTGTACCCCTACTGAGCCTGTCTGTGACAATCTCCTTACAGTCCAGTCAGTTCGTCTAAAAGTATCGCATATCGGGTCTAGGGGGTGGATAATGTCAGACTACTAATAACGCGATATTTCGTGTCGGTATGAAGCCATCACCCACTGAGAAACTACTGATCCAAATCAGTAATTCTCGTCCACCTTGGCCAAGGATTTCTGGTGATGGTCATCCGTGCACAGCGTGACATCTACCTCCAATACCGGGAGAGACGAATCCCCGACGATCCGCTCACTGCCTCCATATGGCTCGGGACTGTACCCAACTAAAACCTGTTTGCACGACTCCTTTGAGCCGTGGTTTGGTAGTAATCAAAGCACAGTGGGAACTCACATGAGATAAATGACGATCTCAAGTCGACAAACTAACCTGTACTCATGTTACCTGAGAACTGCTATCTAACAATAAGTATAATACCATCTAGCATGTTCCTGACGAGTCCGTCCAGTGTAACTCATAACCCAATGAGCACCTGTATACTATCTTAGGTGACTAACTGACACCAATGGCTTGTGAGACCGGTCACCGCCCCTCGTCAGGGTCTCGAAAAGTATACACTAGTCTACTCCGGAGTATCGATGCCCAGTCTCGATACTCCCTCGACTAGGGACATTTAAGGATGTGTATATGGACCACCCATCTCTCACGTATATGATCGCCATCATAATGCTGGTAGTCAAGCAAGAATCCTATGGGCTCTATCAACACGTAATAGTGATCTGTAATACCACATAATGTATGTACATGATGATAGAGACAAACCAGATAGCATACTATCATCTCGAATAAGACTGTTATACCCATATAGGCCCTCCCTCAATCATCACAATCGCCTGCCGCTGATTACAATAATTTCCTTGAGGGCACTTTAGCTAACATACGCATTGGTGTTTGGCACAAATGCGGTGCTCCCATTAGAAGTAGAACTCCCCTCTCTATGAGTAGCGGTTCAATACGAGCCGACAGATGAAGAAAATGCTCATCTTAGGCTTGAAAAGGTCGACGCCCTCGATGAAACCTGCCTTATAGCATAACAAAATCTGGAGACTTATAAGGCAAGGATGACATGGTCATATGAAAGACTGACCAGGACGAGAACATTCCGCCTAGGCGAACTTGCTAGTCGTCAAAAGACTAATGATCCCCAATCGTGTAAAACGGGGGAAGTTCGAGCCGAACTAAAATACGGCAATAATGGACCGAAATGTCCTCAAACTAATGCTGGACCGAAACGTCCTTAAACTAATGCTGGACCATCATGTCCCTATACTATCATTTCGCCCCAAACATACGGCGATAATGGACCGTCATGTCCTTAAACTAACACGTTTAGTCCTACGGTGGATCCCCATATGGATTACCGTATACAATCCACAGGTATAAACGATTCATAACCTTCCCAGGTCCCACGTGATGCAGTCCTTCAAAAAAGATCGGGGCCTACAGCTAATGGTGTGTTACCTTACGGGCCTCTAAAAAACGGTACATCCACAAGCAAAATGGGAACGAATGAAAACCCGAAAGGACGCCGTGAGTAAAAAAAGCAAGACTACCGGCAAGCTAGTGAAATTCTGAAAGGGCGTGAACTCGTTAACAAAAAAACGGTACGTCCATAAGCGAAATGGGCATGAATGAAAACCCAAATGGGCGCCGTGAGTAAAAATAGCAGGACTGCCGGCGAGCTAGTGAAAACCCGAAAGGGCGTAAACTCGTTAAAAAAAGGTACGTGTTCACCGCCGAAAGACCGGACCGAGACAAACTGGGACGTCTGGCCTGAATTTTGGGGGCAAATGCTATTTGGACTTCTCCATCCACCTCTCCAAAGATACCAAGTTGATTTATGGCACCATATATCAGAGGTTTGGACAGATGCGACCATTGTAGCAACTTTATCAGATCCTTCCTCATTTGTGAAGGGTTTTTGATTGTGGAGACGCTCTTCCCTGCATGAGCAAGCCCCTACAGTTAATTACGTTATCGCATTGCGATAACCACTTTTTCCTGCTCCGGCAGTTCACTTCGTGTCGTGCATATGTTTTGTTTGTTTTGGTTGCCCGTGGATTGTATACGAAGACTAGTTTATGTCGTCGCCCGTAGGGCGCGGATCAGTCCAAATCCATATATTTTTAGATTTGGGCTTGCTTGACGAGGGTTTTGAACTTAGGTAGTATATTCCTTCCATTCAAAAATATTTTTATTTTATTTAAGGACCGTAAATCTTGTTTGAGATTAAGATCAACTTAAATATGTATAAGTGAACATTTGGGCTCAGTTTGTTTTTGCTAAGGATAGTCTTGTTTGAGACTAAAATCAACTTAACAATATTTTAGGATCATTTTTACTTGAGATCCAGCAAAGAGCATTTGGGCACTGCTGCAAGAAAAATTCAGAGACTTAGCCAATTTGGGCTTAGTCTGCTTAGTCTTTTTCTTTATACAAAAGTGCCAAGCACTTATTTGGGCTCTGTTTGTTCAACCCTTTTCTTTTTTATGTAAAAGTGCTAGGCACTTATTTGAACTCTGATGCTCATATATATGTCATGTGAAGCTTTCAGTCATGGGCGTTGTTGAACACTTTAGTCCTTTTGACTAAATGTGAAGTGCTAAGCACTTCCTATGGCGTCCACATGAGGTGCACATGCGGCGCTGGGCGTTGCCTAATTAGTGCTAAACACTCAGCCGTTTTGGCTGTATATGGAGTGCTGAGCACTTTTATTATGGCGCCCACGTGAGGCGTTGGGCGCTGCCCAATCATTGCTAGGCACTTAGCTGTCTTCGGCTGTATATGGAGTGCTGAGCACTTTTATTCAGCGCCCACTGTGTTTCACGTGAGGCGCTGGCCTTCTGTTTTGGGCGCCCGCGTGTTTTTCACATGAGGCGCTAGGCACTGTTAAAAGTGGGGCGCCCACGTGGGAAGCACGTGAGGCGCTAGTTTTTTTATATGGAGATTTAATCTCTGTTGATGTTTTCAAAGAGGTTAAACATCTGTCAATGGCATTTTAACCATTAACGCTCACCAAAATCACTATTTTTAAGGATTTCGGGTTGAGTTTTTAGAAAACTAAGTTCTTGATTTGAAAGAACTGAGTTCCTGGAGTATTATGGACTCCATTTTTTTCCTTTTTGAATTTGTTCTTTCCTGAATATTTGATTCTCAAGAACAAGATATTCCTGATGAGAATTAAATTCTCAACTTATGAGAGACTTGTCTTGTGGATCTTAGATCCAGAGAAAGAACTAAGTTCTTTTAAAAGGGTTAAACCCTTAGATCTGATAGAGATATTTTGGTCTCTTTTCTTTACTTAGGGTTTCGAGAAGGAAGCTTTTCTTCTTTGAGAATTGAATTTTCTGTTCTCTCAAGAGCCCATTGTATTTTTGGCAGAAGCTTATAGGGGGTTTCCTAAATATGAGACCTGAAGTCTCGGGTCCTTTATATAGTGGAGGCAGATTGTTAATTGGTTTTGAGAAAATCTCTCATTGAGAGATTCCAATTGATTTAATTGATTTGGGGAATTTTACCCACTGTTGGATCTTTGATCCAAAGACTTCTTTTTTACAGAATATGTTGTTCTTATTTTTGACAATATTGGGAAAATATTCTCCCATATACAGAATTTATTCTGTCAAGTGGTGATTTTTAATCACAATTGGATTTTTAATCCAAGGGTTCTCTGTTTTACAGGGAACAATCTTTTTGTTTGGAAAGATTGAGGGAATATATTCCCAAAATAGAATTTTATTCTATTATTGGATCATTGATCCAACCGAGAATATCTTTCTTATTTAGAAAGATATGGGAGATATTTTCTCCTAATAGAATTTGATTCTATATTTTGATGATTTATTATCTCCGTTAGATTTTTGATCCAACGGCTCTGTTTAACAGAGAATATCCTAACTTTTGTTAGGGAAATGTAGAATTTAATTCTACTGATATGAACTTAGGTACTGGCGCTCACGTGTTATGCATGTGGACGCCACTTAAGAATTTAATTCTTATGATAGGTACTTATGTGCTTTGCACATTGGCGCCTGCGTGAGGATCACGTGAGGTGCCACCATAGCATTTAATCTTATAAGATTGGCCCTGGCACTGGTGCCCTCGTAGAGAGCACGTGAGGCGCTGTCCCATTAAATTCCAACAGAGCTTTGCTATTTTATTAGGTTAAATATTAGGGGAACAGTACATCCACAAGAGAAATGGGCACGGATGAAAAACCGAAAGGACGCAGTGAGTAAAAACAGCAGGACTGCCGGCAAGCTAGTGAAAACCCGAAAGGGCGCTAACTCGTTAACTAAAAAAATACACTTACAAAGTCCTCACGACTTTTCAAAGAGAAAACACCTGTGTGGGATCCTTACGACTCACAAAGGAGTAACACACTTAGGAAACCATATAATTCCTAAAGAGAAATTACACTTACGAGATCCTTACGACTCGTAAGGAGAATATACCCTTAATAAGAACCTCACGGCTTATAGAATTCAAAAGTCTTAAGATACAGGGATCTGAATATTTTCTTAAGCCACAAAAATCCACGGGAATAAATAAATTCCCCATCAAGTTCCTCTAATGGCGAGAAATATCCCCATATGGCGAACGACGCTTGTAAGTTCATCTCGACCTTGCAAGGAGAAAATACTTTTGTAAGATCCTTATGACTTGCAAGAGAAAACACACTTAGGAATCCCCACGATTCCTAAGAAGAAAATACACCTACAAGATCCTTACGACTCGTAGAAAGAAATACATTTATGGGACCCTTACGGCTCATAAAGCAAAACGCCTTAGTCGACAGGATCCTAACCCTGTTCACTAAGCCACCTTTGTTCAAATCAACAAAGACAAATGATGATTCGCTCCTGGAAATATTCTAGTTGCAGTGATGCTGATGCTTAAACAGGTGTTAAACTCCAAGTTCTTTCACGGCAAATGATGATTCGCTCCTGACAAAATTACAGTCGTAGCATTGCTGATGCCAAAAATTGGTATCAGGACCCAAGTCCCCAACTCGCAAAAAAAAGCCGAAATTATGGGGCCACTCGCAATAAAAAGCAGCAGGTAAAAAAAAGAAACAGCCGAAATTTTTGGGCAACTCGCAATAAAAAATAGCGAGTAAAAACAAAAATAATAACATAGCCGAAATAATTGGGCACCGCAAAAATAGCCGAAATGATTGGGCAATCGCGACTTTCGCAATATGAAAAGCTGAAAAGATAGAGCATCACGGAAATGGAAAAAAATAAAACAAAATAAAACTTTTCTGCCCTTCAAGTAGGTCCATACTGACTCTTGTATACAATCCATAGGCTTAAATGAAATAAAGGAGACCATGTCTTCCCACCAGGCTCCATCAAAGGGAGAGCCAAGTCTTGACGGTACATCTACAGACTAAAAACTATTCCGATGTTCTTCTCATTCTGACAGGGTGTAATCATAATGTCAATAAGGACCCAAGGGTCAAACAAAAGTGGAGTAATGGAAAAATCCTAGCTCCAAATCTCGATGGCAACATCTACAACCTAGAAATCAGTTTGACGTCCCTTCTTGATATAGATATGACGTTAATAAAGACCCAAGGGTCAAACAAAAGTGGGGTGACGGCAAAATCCTAGCTCCGGAACTCGATTGCAATACATACAGCATAGATCTCTTATGGATGTCTACCCCTCTTCGGCGTAGAATTAGCACGACATCACCAAATCAAAAGTGGAGTGATGGAAAAATCCTAGCTCCAGATTTTAGTAGAAACATTTACAGCCTAGAGATCATATCGACGTGCTTCTCATGTCAGCAGGATGCAGACGCGGCATCAACCAAGACCCAAGGTCAAATAAAATTGGAGCAACAACATATTCCTAGCTCCAGATCTCTATTACAATACATACAGCATAGAGATCATACGGATACCCTACTTCAGAAAAGAATCGGCGCGACATCATCAAAGAAAAAATGAAGTGACGGCATATTCCTAACTTCGGGTCTTGATGACAATACATACAAAACCTAAAGACCATTGGAGATCATCCCACCCCAGAAGGGTGCGGTTATGACTCATCGGGGCTTCAAATTAAGCCTAATCTCAAGTAAAAAGCGCCACGGCAAATGCCTAACGCTTATTCTTCTGACGGTAATATAAATACTCCAACCTAAGAAGATTATTTGAAAACGTCTTATCCAGCCTCAGGAAGGATCAGAGACATGACAGTCGCGGGGCTACTCGAACAGCAGCCTAAGAAACTGCATATCGAGGAATACATCAGCCAACGCGACGGTACAATGGACTTAAACCTAGTACCACAAACCTAACGGATCTCTGTCATAAAAGAATGGTGGTTATCTACATCCAACGTTATAGCAAGTTTACCTGTAAACCTAAGAGAAGTAAACTAAAAACACTCCGAAATAAGTACATGAACTAAAAACACTCCAAAATGAGTACATAAACTAGAAACTCCAAAATGAGTGAATAAACTAGAGAATCTGAAATGATTGAATAAATTAGAGACTCTGAAATGAGTGCATAAACAACTTCGCGCCAGATCAAGACATTAAGGAACAAAGAGGTGCATGTGAAAATAAAAAAATGTATATCTTTATTCATGAATCAAAGTGTTTGAAAGACGCAATTTATAAAGAAAAAGGGGATACAATCGTGATCTCTAAGAGGGCGGGGTTTTTAGTAAAGCAGCGACCAGTTCATTCTCCTACCGGAGCTCGTTCTCGCATTCCACTATTGCGGCTAGCAGCGCTTCGATTTGAACTCGTTGTTGCAAGCACGAAGAAAGCTTCTCAGAAATCTCTTGTTTAGAAACTTCGTGGCCCCACATTCCATGCTCTATAAATTCACGGTCCCTTTTCAAACACAGCGTTGAAGATTTTGGAAGATGACTAGGAGTCACGCAGCATTTAGGAAGATTTTTTCATATCAGTCCAGTGTTCATCTTCATATAGATGCATATTTGAATGAGAAATAGCGTTGAAAGTATGCTCATTTATATGTACGTGTGTGAAGGTTAGTGCATTATATGTGCGCCACATATGCGCGCATCATTGGCATTTGTACTTAGCAGAAACTCTTAAGGGTGAAAAGCAAAGCACATGCACAGATGCAAGATGCACACATGAATATGTGCTGGGGATGAAACATTCAGCAGTCAACGATAAAGAAATGCATTTAAATAAATATCTTATTCTACAAGGAAGAGATCACCAAATATGGGATCAGAGATACAGGGGTTAACAAAACAATAAACAAATTTCTCTAACCCCCTCTTTGCTTGCTCCACCATATCAAAACGGCGGTCTTCGTGAGGATTCGGTCCCCATCGATCAGTGTCGTGTTCATCGGCGAAAGCAGCCATGATGGCCCGCTGAGCCCGTATCTGGCTTAGCAACTGAACGGAGCGATCCCTCAGAAGCTTGGCAATCAAATGTGCCTCATGAAAGCACTCAATCTTGTCATCCGCTGCGTCGAGCATCGCCGGAGTCATCTCCGCTGGATGACAGGGAATGTCATCGAGCATGGACAAGAAGATCATCCAGAGCCAAATGGAGCCGGTGGGGAGAGGAGATCCTCTACGAGTCAGGAGCTCGTGTATCACCGTGTCGCATTGGTCATTCGTGAGAGTGGGATTCACCAAGCGTGCAGCAAAATGAGGAATAATTTCCTCGATAGGCACCTCCCATGGCTGCCGATGAGTATGTGGATGATTGCAAACCATGTCTCTTCTCTGTTAAAATGGTTCTCTGAGAAAGTAAGAGAGAAGATGAACATGTCTTCAGATTATAAAGAGAAGCATTTAAGTCTAGGCACAGAAAATGTTGTGCATGGTAAAACTATTTCTAAGCTCTAACAAAAAGAAGGCAATGGAAAAGAAAGGGTTGACTTAGGAAAAGCTGAGCAAGAAGGTAAAACGATTCTCTCGTATAATAAGGCAGTGCCTCACGTGAAGCATACGTGAGTGCCGGCACTGGTGTTTTTATAGGATTAAATCCTATAGCAGCGTCTCACGTGAAGCACACATGAGCGTTGGCGCTAGTCTTTTATAAGATTAAATCCTATAGCAGCGCCTCATGTGAAGCGCACGTGAGCATTGGCGCTAGTCTTTTATTGGATTAAATCCTATAGCAGTACCTTACGTGAAGCACACATGAGCGTTGGCGTAAGAAAAAAGCTTTGGCATTCATGCTTCAAAGAAATTTATACATTGGTGTTCCCTGATTAAAAATCAGGAAAAAACTTAAAAAGAGACATCACGTGCTCGCACGTGACCAATGGTCACGTGTTGGCACGTAACGGTTAAACCAGCGGCACAAAACAGACCGCAGAAAAGGAGTCCATTCGGGGGGTCACGTGCTCACACGTGACCGAGGGTCACGTGTCCACAAGTGACCGGGGGTCACGTGTCCACACGTGACCCCCGGTCACTTGTGGACACGTGACCCCCGGTCACGTATGCGCACGTGACCCCCGGACCGGGGGTCACGTGCTCATACGTGACCAAAGGTCACGTGTCAACACGTGACTGGCTTTAAAAGACTTACGGTTTAACAGAATTAAATTCTAAAAAGATCATTTAAATCTTTCCAAAATGGAGAAGAATTATGGAGAACCGTCGGTTTAAGAATCCGAGGGTGATTAAATATCACCAATTTATGGAAAAATCTTGGACAAGGAAAGATTTCCCCTAAATCTCACCGAAATAACAAATAGAATATCTTTGGATTAAGACATCCAACAGTGAATAAAATTCACCTAGTAATCTAAAGGCTCAGATTAATGATGAAAACAAATCAAATCTTTCAATGAGAGATTTACTAAACAAATTGATTCCTGTCCTCCTCCTATAAATAGGAGTCTAGAAGGGAGAGTTAAAAAAAGAAGTGAGACAGAATTTTGGAGAGAAAAACTTTGAAGAGAATTTTAGCATCTTGAAAGTTCAGAAAGAAAACTCTAGGTGAGAAAAAGAAAGAGGATCAAAACTTCAGAAAAAAGAGAATTTAATTCTCAAAGATCTAAGAGTTTAACTCTTTTAAAAAGAACTTAGTTCTTTCTTTGGTTGAAGATCTGTAAAGTGCACATCTCCCCATAAGTTGAGAATTTAATTCTAATCGGGTCGAGATCCTGCCATGCAAATCTAAAACATAGAGGAAGAATTGAGTTTAGAGAATTTAATTCTCCCAAAGTTATAGGAATTTAATTCCTCCAAGATAAAATTAGGGTTTAACCCTATATGAGAATTCGATTCTCCAAAATTATAGGAATTTAATTCCTTCAAGATGGACAGAACTAGGGTTTAACCCTAATTGAGAATTGAATTCTCTCAAGCTCACAGGAATTCAATTCCTCTTAAAATGAAATTAGGGTTTCACCCTGTGCCAGAACTTGATTCTTTACATATATGGGAATTTAATTCCTCCAAAGGAAAATTAGAGTTTAACCCTACCTAAGAATATAATTCTTCCAAAGAAAATAGGAATTTAATTCCTCTAAAGTAATAGCTAGGGTTTAACCCTATGAAGAATTTAATTCTTAAAAAGATAAACAGATCTTCAAACAGGAAAAAAACCAGGGTCACGTATTCCCACGTGACCCCTGTAAAGATCCACAGAAAAGAACTCAGAGGTAACGCCTCACGTGCTCCACGTGACCCCTGAAGCACAGAAAGAAAAAACAAAAGAAACAGAAGCTCTGGGCACTCTCACGTGTTACCACGTGACCCCTTGGCAAATCAGCACACAAATCCCCGTCACGTGTCAGCACGTGATGCTCCAAAATCAAATATAGAAAGTATTCAATACTTTTTTGCAGAACAGAATAAGGGGAACCTGGCCCCACCTTTGGGCGCTCTCACATGTCCACATATGACCCCTTTTCTTTAGTGTTTTGACACTAATTAGAGATCTTCATTCCCAGTGTTTAACACTGATTTTTCTTAGTGTTTAACACTAATTTGAAAACCCTATTTGCAGTGTTTAACACTGATTATTTTCTAGTGTTTGACACTAAATCGAAAACTATATCTCCAGTGTTTAACACTGATTGTTCTTTTAGCGTTTAACACTAGTTTTAGAATTCTGTCTTTAGTGTTTAACACTTTTGTTATTTGGTGTTTAACACTACTTCTTGCCAAATTGGCTAATCTTTCAGAGGCAAAGCCTCCCCTTCAATTGAACCTCAAAATTGAATAACATCCAGAGCTACAACAGAAATGTTATCAAGTCCCTCAAAACTCTTGTGGACTGGAACCAGACAAATGTCAAACAGTCCAACAAAGGGTTAGACTTAATTGGACTTAGCCCAAGTTGGTCATTAGTCCTCAATCCAGACTTAACTGAGCCAATGGGCTCACAATATAATTAATTGGTCTTGGTTCCAAATTGGGTTACAGATCATTTAATCTACCTTGCTTCAAGGGTACATCTCTTCACTCCTTTGATATTTGTCGTTGTAATTCCTCAACGTCTTCAAAGAGGTGACGGGTCCCAACAACCATACATTTCACGGACTGTGGGGTCCTTAAACTCATGAACTATGATGTCCTTAACCTTGACCGTGATTTCTTAAAACTAACAACGGACTGTGGGGTCCTTAAACTCATGGACTATGATGTCCTTAACCTTGACCGGGATGTCTTAAAACTAACAACGGACAATGACGTCCTTAAACTTGACCGTGATGTCTTAAAACTAACGCTGGACTGTGGAGTCCTTAAACCCATGGACTATGATGTCCTTAACCTTGACCGCAATGTCTTAAAACTAACATTGGACCGTAATGTCCTTAAACTACCTATCGACCACAACGTCATTAAACTAAACAATAGAGCCCCCAATTACTCTTTTGTTGGATCTAAACGATCCCGTTAAGTTGATCTTAGTCTAAAATGAGGCTAACGTATCCTTAATAAACGTTTAAGTTGATCTTAGTCTCAAAAGAGGCTAACGTATCCTTAAACCCAAATCTAAGAAAGATACAGATTTGGACTAGTCCACGCCCTACGGGCGGCAACATAACTTAGTCTCCGTATACAATCCACGGGCAACCAAACACAAAACAAACACTCACGACACGAGGTGACCATATGGAGAAGGAGAAAGTTGTTACCGCGAAGCGGTAGCGTAATTAACTGCAGGGGCTTGCACCTGCAGGAAAGAGCGTCCCCACAATCAAAAACCCCTCAAACGAGGGGGAATCTGACGAAGTCTGCTACATCGGCCGCATCCGTTTAAACCTTCGATACATGGTGCCATAAATCAACTTGGCATCTTCGGAGAGGTGGACGGATAGCACCAACTAGCATATGCCCCGAATCTCAGGCAAGACGTCCGTCTTGCACGTCTTTCGGAGGGGAACAAATTCTGGCACGCCCGGTGGGACCTTTTCCTCTTTCCACTCCACACTTCATGTGTCGTATTCGCGAACCAATCGCGGTTTGCTAATGGTTGCCGTTGGGTTTCGAGGTACTAAGATTTGGCGTTTTGCTTGGTGTAGAAAGCAAAAGGATCAATGGCTGGCACCTGCTCAAAGTGTCCCACATGCAACTGCGACCTACGTTCCGCCTCGACTGGGGGCATAACCTACGGGCCCCGAGCGGACTTTTTGTTCACGATGCCCGTGGAGCAGATTACTCAAGCCACCACAGGGCTGTTTTTCGGGACCATGCTCCCGCCAACGAGCTTCACCATCCCTGTACCCGTATCAGAAGCTTCAGAGAAGTCGGTCTTCGATCGACTTGCTACTACCACGGCCCCTCTCAACAGGTCGTCCGATTCCAACTCCTCGGTCTTCACCAGGCTGAACTCGAGCTCCAAAGGGCCTACCAGGAAGCCCATAATACCTGAAGTGGCCATCCCAAAGAAGATAGCCATTCCTGCTCCTGAAGTCGTCAAGGCGGCTTCTCCTGCCAGAGGGTCGGTCTTCGCAAGACTGACTGCTCCCATCCCCGCTCCCTCTCAGAAATCTGTCTTTGACCGATTGGACACGGCTTCTCAACGGACGTCAATCTTCAAGAGGCTGACACCGGTAACAGCCCCTCACCTGAACAGGGGGCAAGACAAAGCCGTCGCTGAACCAATCCCAACAACTCGTCACGCCCGACGTCACCACTGGCGTCGGATAAGGAAGGCTGGGGGCAACTCCCCCTCTGGGCTAACTCCACCAGCTCTAACGGTGGAAATTAATGCTGCTGTTCCAACCGGGAACAGCTTTGAGCTGGTGAACATGGTACGCAGAAATTCGCCAACTGCGGTGCTCAAAAGATCTCCTCCACCGGTAGAAACCGTCGTAGAAACAAAGCCGAAGCAGTCCCCTCAATGGCTATCTTCCAAAGTCTACAAAATTTGGCGACGAGTCCGAGAATCGGTGATTGATCCGAATTTCTCCCATCAGCATAAGAAGTCAAAAGTCCGACAGGAAGAAAATCACCCTGTTAAGCAACGGAAGACGACGGCCACCTGGGTGCCCATAGCAACGGCCCCCTTAACTTCGATGGCCCACAAGAGAAGAAGACCGGAGAAAGTCCCCACGTCTGCGGCAAATGTCAAAGGCAGTGAGCCTAAACGCCCTAAGTCTGGGGGCATGGTGGTACATACCGTCTATATGGCATCCGGGAAAGAGGATAGCCGTATATCCACAGGTCATCGACCGCTTACGCGATCGTTGACTAAGGCTCAAGAGCAGCAGCAGAAGCTCTAAGAGATGATGACCACGATGGCCGCACTCACCGGGCCAAAAGAAAGCCCAGAAGCATCCTCGGATCAGTGACAGGAGCAAGAAACCGATGTCGAATTCCTTCGCATGATACTTGAAAAGAAGGACAGAGAAGCTGCGGAACAAGCAGCCAATATAAAATGAATGGCCCTTCTGTTCCAGGACATGGTGGGTATGATGATCCAGCCGGATCCCCCAGCCGAAGACCCTCCGATTATCCTTGAAGATGGCAGAGGAGAAACGTCAAATCCACCTCCGGCTCTTTCAACGGCCAAAGAAGAAACGATCTCTAAAGCTGCCCTGGATGACTACATAGCCCAGCAGATACGAGTTCACCAGGCAACTGAGGCAGCCGGCCAAGTTGTCAAAACGGGGCGACCATATCTGAGCTGGTATGATCAGATCAAATACCCTCCGGGCTATACGATCCCAAAATTCCATGTTTACAAGGAGACAGGCAACCCCCATCAACATGTTGCCTAGTTCAGGGCTCTTTGCGGCAACACCGTTTGCGATGATAAGCTCTTACTCCGTCAATTCGTCGGCAGCTTATCGGAGACGGCGTTTGAATGGTACTCCGAGCTTCTAAATGACTCTGTCAAAACTTTCGCAGAGATGGAGTTGCTATTCACTCAGCGATTCGCAAGTGCCAGCGAACGTACCCCGATAACAGCTTTGATTAATGCAAGGGTGAAGCCGGGCGAAACTTGGGTCCAATATGTAATCCGATGGCGGAACCTGTGGTCGAAGTGCGAGCAGCGCATCGAAGAAGCTCCAGCGGTGGGCATGTTCGTGGGTACTCTAGACCCTCATGCAACTATTTCACAGTTCATGATGTTCTTCAAACCGACCACGTTCCAGGCTTTAATCGACAAGCTGGCCCAGATGGACCAGATGGGTTATAGACCGTCTCCCCCAAAGCTGGAACCTCGGAACGACAAGGGTAAAGGGAAGACAACCTTCATCACGAACACCCAACAGCAGCCCAGTGCCCCAAAGCTAGCGGATCAACTGGAAGAGAGACGACACTATTACAATGAGAAAACGAAGCGTCCTTACTCATTCCCACGGGACAAAACAAAGAGGCTGTTCGAGCTGGCAGTGTGCAACAGGATTATCAACTTACTGAATCCAAGGCGACCGCCGCAACCCAGCGAGGTGAATAACCCTAATTACTGCCCTTACCATCAAACGGTAAGCTATCCGATTGAGGATTGCTTCGTCTTTAAGGGATGGATTGAGGATCAGTACCTACAAGGCAAGTTTGCACTGTCTGAGAAGTAGAAAGTAAACCCACCACAACCGCACACTCCGAAGAAGATGGACACACCGGGGGCAGCGTGCTCTTTTGTTGAAGAAGCGCCATGGGAGGTCGTGCTTTCATCCAAAACCAAAAGGATGCTGGATGATCTCCAGACATGTCCAGCGATCAGGTGGAAGAACCCGCTGGAACCCCAGATCATCGAAGGGATGCTGAAACCGCACCCAGCTCCAAAGATTGGTGGTGATGGCCCAAGCACTCACGCCCAGCCATCAAAATCTTTGAAAAAGAAGAAGAGATCCAAAAAGCCCGTGAAGCCTGGTGACAAGCGCACGGACTTGCAGAAACAGATCGACGCGCTGGAAGAGTACAACCAGAAGGTGCGGACTCCAATCACGCTCCAAGAGTTCCTCAGCCACGTCTTTGAGAACGGAGAGGATGAAGAAGGCTCATCAGATGGATCTGAGGACTGTGTATCAAGTTGTCATGTGATCTCTCACTCGTTGATAGACGACGAAGAGACTCCTTGTACAAAGAAAATAGAGGTAGGTCTTGAACCAGAACTTTTACGGCCGTCAGACAAGATGATCGACGCCTTCCTGAATGAGATTCGTCTGAAAAGTAAAGCCGATTGGGAGCGTGAGATGGCCATATTAGAAGGAGCCAAACGCCGGCGACTAGACGAAAGAGTCGAGGCACTCCCACCAAATCAAAAGACATCCGTTGTGGATAAAATCAAATTAAAGATGAGGAAAAGGTTTGCTAAAGCCATATCAAGGGGAATGAAGCTACCGCCCTCTGAAGAAAACACTCTCGGTGGAGCAGAGATGCATCCTAATTACTGCTCATATCATCGAAAGATTTCACACCCCACCGAAGAATGCGACGCTTTTAAAAGGTGGTGGCAGGGATATGTTGCTCACCGGCAACATTTTAAGCGGACGAAACGCAAAACTCGTCGGGAGCAGAGAAGTACGACCGAGAAGCGTAAAAGAACTACCGGCAACTGCTGTACGGTCAACGCCGGAGGATCACAGGTTCTCACCTTTGGGAGTGACTCTGACGAGGAAATGGCTCTTGGCCCTCTCTTTAAAGAATCCGTCTTAGGGAAAGAGGAAGAACCAGAGGCCTGTGAAAACATTCAGCTGTGCAATCGCATGCTTCCAGAAAAGAATCTCGGACCCACGAATAGAAAAGATAAGGGAAAAGAAAAAGTCTCTGAGGGTGTCGCCCTGGATGACCAAGTATGAAAGAGCTGACTGCCAAGAACCCGCCCAAGAAGAGTAAGGTGGACTACAACGTCCTAGCGCACCTGAGGAAGCTACCCTCTCAGCTCAGCATTCTTGACGCCCTCTTATTATCAAAAGAAGCGAGAGATTCATTAATCAAGGCGTTACAAGAGCCCGAGCAATTCCAAGCCTTCCTCGCCGAAGAAAGGATGAAGGATGAACTGGAAGAAGTGCACACAGCCGATATCACGTTCGGTGATGAAGACCTTCTCCTTGGGACGTGCGACCACAACCGTCCCCTATATGTCTCCGGATACTGCCACGATATCAAGATAGGCAAAATCCTGGTTAGTAATGGATCCTCCGTCAATCTCCTTAATGTACGGGTGTTGAAGGAAATCTGCATGAGCGTTCAGCACCTCGCTCGTGATAAAATTACCATCTCCTGTTTCGACTCCCAGTCATCACGGACTTTCGGATCTGTAATACTAACATTACGCTTCGGACTACTCGTCACGGATATTAAGTTTCACGTCATTGACGCCAAGACCTGCTACAATGCTTTGCTCGGTCGTCCCTGGTTATACGAGTACAACATCATCCCTTCTACACAACATCAGTGTATGAAGTATTTCAAGGATGGTCTTGAGTATACCGTAACAGGTGAGCTAAACCCATTCTCCGTGAATGAAGTCTGCAAGTATGAAGATGCAAAATACTTTTTGCCAGATTTCGAGGACACAGAGAGATGTCGCAAACCGGAGAACAAAGCTATCGCCACCATTCCTGTCTTCGGGAGTGATACCGAAGAAGAAGAAGAGATAGTTTACTCTGGGCCGTCTCGACGCAACAACCCGGGACCGTCCGCCCCCATATTGATCTTCGGAAGCGACTCGGAAGATAAGGTTAATGCTATGTTCTCCAGCCGGCCGTCAATACCAGCATTCCCTGGTGATAATCAGAGTTTGCAAATTACCATGATTCCGCGGGAGCACTACAAAGATCTCGACGCACTTGAAGCTTACAGTGTGCAAGACCTGCAGACATTTTACGTCCCTCCCAGGCGAAAAGGTGAAAAGGTGATCCTATTCTATCGGTCCACCAAAACAAGAGTGGAGAAAGAAATCTGGCATGGCGCGGATTCTACACTTGACAGGCTCCAACCTATCCCTTTGCCCAGATATTACACGAACGGACTAAAAAGGCTATTGAAACGCCAAGGGGTACCTTTCAAACAGACTATTCGACAAGCTCGATTCTACAACAGAATTTAGGATGTCCCTGGGACTCAGCGCAAGTTGCCCAACGGGAGAATGGAAACGCTTGGGCTTGGATATATGAAATCCGGGAAACGGGAACGAGTCCATGGTAGCTACGTTATATATAACCTCGATGAAAAAGAGGACGCCTTGTCAGAAAATGCCGACCCCGCACCAAAACAAGATCCTCCAATCAAAATTCCGAGTCCGTCATTTGAAGAATGAATGGACAAGCTTATTAGAGAAGCGGGTCAGAAAGTTCGAGACGATTATAACCGCGAAATGGCCATCTATGAGAAAGCCAGGACGCAACGCCTTCTTCGACAGGCCGCGAAAGATGAAAATGCTCCTCCCTGTCAACCTGTTGTGCAAAAGGCCCGACGCAGAGGCAGAAACAAGTCGAAGAGCAGAAAAGGCGTTCGACAGCGACAAAGCGGGACTAAGAAGTCACGCTGTCGAGAATCAAGCGGTCCGGATTTGTCCCTTATGAAGAAGATGAGTCGAGCATACTCTTTTCCTCAAGATAAGACAAAGAAGATACTTGACCTCGCTATAAAACATCAAATGATTACACTTCCAGAGTCGAAACACCCCGAGCAAGCAGGCGAAGTCTCTCACCCAGACTATTGCTCTTATCACCGAGCAATAGGACACCCTCTCGAAGATTGCTTCACCTTTAAGAACTGGGTCGAAGATCAGTATCAGCTCGGCAAGTTCGCTCTATCCGACAGTTGAAGGATAACTCCGCCACAAAAGCATGAACCCAAAGCCACGAGGGTAGAACTAGATACACATCGGTCTTCGAAGCGAATTCGTACTTGTCATATGATAACATCATCAAAAGAAGAACCTGAGAATATACATGACCTTCCCTGGTGCTTCGAAAGCAATGATGACGAGGTGATCTCAGAATTTCCACCAGCACCGAAAGAGCTGGAAGATGGAATACATACCACTGCAGATAACCTCAAGAAAATCGATTTGGGGACGACAAGTGACCCAAGGCCTACGTTTGTCAGCGAGCTGCTGTCCGAAGAACAGGTGGCGACACTCAAAGACGTGCTCATACAGTACAAAGACTGCTTCGCATGGAACTACTCCGAGATGCCGGGATTAGATCCAGAGATTGCTGTGCACAAGTTGGCAATTTTCCCGGACATCAAGCCAATCAAACAAGCACCGAGAAGAATACGGCTCAAGCTTGAGGTGAGCATCAACGCCGAGGTCAAGAAGCTGATCGACTCCGGCTTCATCCAGGAAGTTCAATATCCTGACTGGATCGCCAATATCGTCCCGGTAATGAAGAAAAATGGGGCAGTACGCATATGCGTGGACTTTCGGGATCTTAATAAAGCCTGCCCGAAGGATGACTTCCCGGTACCAGTCACCGAGCTGATGATAGACAATACATCCACCCATGAAGTCTTCTCCTTCATGGACGGATCGTCATGATATAATCAGATAAAGATGCATCCCGAGGACCAGAAGCATACCGCGTTCCGAACCCCTTTGGGTATATTCTGCTACAAGGTGATGTCCTTCGGTCTAAAGAACGCCGGTGCCACCTATCAGAGGGCCATGACGAAGATCTTCGATGACCTTATACATGAAATCGTCGAATGCTATATCGATGACCTCGTGGTCAAAAGCAAATCATACGAGGAACATCTCGAGCATCTGAAGGTCGTATTTCAACGCCTTCGGCAATATAATTTGAAGATGAACCCTCTCAAATGCGCATTCGGAGTTTCTTCAGGCAAATTCCTAGGATTCATTGTCCGACACCGAGGTATCGAGATAGATCCGTCAAAAATCAAGGCGATCATGGAAATGGCCCCGCCAAGGACTCTCAAACAATTGCGGTCTCTCCAAAGGAAGCTCGCGTATATCCGGCGATTTATAGCCAATCTCTCTGGCAAGTGCAGTCCTTATAGTCATCTGATGAAGAAGGGAACCCCGTTCGTCTGGGATCACAAATGCCAAGGCGCATTGGACGAGATCAAGCAGTATCTACAGAACCCGCCCGTGCTGGCCGCTCCGGTCAAGGGAAAACCTCTCATTCTGTATACAACCACCCTTGAAGGTTCCTTAGGCGCATTATGGGCACAGGAGAACGACCAAGGGAAGGAGAGAGCGCTCTACTATTTGAGTTGAGTTCTACTGGGGATAGAAAGCAATTATTCTCCCATCGAAAAACACTGCCTGGCGTTGATCTTCGCGATAACGAAACTCCGGCACTATGCATTGGCACATGAAGTCCGTCTCATATCGAAGGTGGACCCTCTTAAATATTTGATGTCAAAGGATATACTGACAGGTCAGCTCGCTAAATGGGCCCTGCTCTTGATGGAGTTCTCAATAACTTATCAGCCTCTTAAGGCAGTGAAAGGCCAAGCCATCGCCGACTTCCTCGCTGAGCATCCAATACCTGCCGATTCTCCTTTAAATTGCGAGCTGCCAGACGAACATGCGTTTGATGCGATCGACGGTGGTAATGCCCGATGGGAAATTTACTTTGATGGAGCGTCCTCCATGAAGAAGAGCAAACAGAACACCTCTGTAATCAAATCAGGGGTAGGCCTTATCTTCGTGACCCCACAAGGAGGGATAATGCGCTTCGCCTTCTCCTTGACAGAGCCGAGGACGAACAATGAAGCTGAATACGAAGCTTTGATAGCAGGCCTCGAGATCGCCATCGACATGAGAATTGAAAACCTCCTCATATACGGAGACTCCCAACTGGTCGTTAGTCAAGTAAACGGCGACTACCAGACGTGCAAGCCAGAGCTGGTGAAGTATGGCGAGAGAGTACAGCGACTGCTGACTCAAATTCCCTCCTACAGGCTGGAAAGCATACCGCGTGCAGAAAATAGCAAGGCGGACGCGTTAGCCAAGCTCGCTAAAGAACTGGCTGATGAGAACCTCGATGACGTCAGAATCGTGGTACAAAGCCGTCGGGTCCTCGCACCGACAGAAATATCTCCGGAATCATCTGAGGAAAAGGAAGCGATTGAAAAGACGGCCCTACAAGTAAAAGACTAAGAGAAGGTTGAAGATTGGAGAGAAGTCTTTATAGACTACTTCAAATCCCGTCGAACGCCTGAAGATGCGTCCTCAAAACATCACCTCATGAAGCGAGCCCTATCTTTCGCTTTCGTCAATGATACCCTATACAAGAGGTCATTCGATTCTTTATGGTTAAGATGCCTGGGACCTGAAGAGGCGAAGAGAGTCGTCCAAGAAACTCATGACGGACTCTGCGGTTCTCACCAAGCGGGCCTGAAGATGAAGTTGAAGATTAAACGGATGGGCTACTACTGGCCCACAATGATTCAGGACTGTCTCAAGTATGCGAAGCAGTGCCACTCGTGCCAGATCCATGGGGACTTTATCCATCAGCATCCGAATCCGCTGCATCCAACGGTGGCTAGCTGGCCGTTCGAAATGTGGGGAACTGACATAATCGGCTCCATCGAACCGGCATCGTCCAGAGGACATCGATTCATTTTGGCGACAACTGATTACATCTCCAAATGGGCAGAAGCAGTACAGCTGAGGGAAGTGAAGACAGAGAATATCCTCCATTTCTTCAAGACGCACGTTATTTATCGGTTTAGGACTCCGCGACGGATCATATCTAATAACGGGCCAACCTACAGAAGCCACAAGATTAGCCGCTTCGCACAACAGCACAACATAGACTGGAGATACTCCTCAGTGTATAATCCCCGAGCTAACGGTCTAGCTGAAGCTTTCAACAAGACCTTGACGAAGATCATGAAGAAGGCGGTGTCCCAAAATAAGAAGGACTGGCACGAGAGGCTGCAAGAAGCTCTCTAGGCGTATCGAACTACGTTCAAGGCAGCCACGAACATAACGCCATACGCGTTGGTATTCGGTACAGAAGCAGGACTCCCCCTCGAAATAGAATTACCCTCTCTACGAGTGGCAGTCCACTACGAGCTGACGGACGAAGAAAACGCTCACCTTCGGCTTGAGGAGCTTGATTCCCTTGATGAAACCCGGCTCATAGCGCAACAAAATCTATAGGCTTATAAATCAAGGATGAGGCGCTCATATGAAAGATTGACCAGGCCGAGGACATTCCGCCAAGGCGAACTCGTGCTAGTGGTCAAAAGACCTATGATCCCCAATCGCGCCAAGCGGGGAAAATTCAAGCCAAACTATGAAGGCCCGTACATCATAGACAAGGTCTACCAGGGTGGAGCCTATCTACTCATGGATATGCACGGTGAAAGACCTTTCAGGCCAATAAACGGTCGCTTCCTAAATAAATACTTCGCTTAATGAGTCACAGCCTAGGTCAATGATAGATGACGACGACTATGTCCGATCGCTATCTTCCTAAGCCCAAACTCTATAAGCAGTAGCCGGCCTTCTTCAACAACGGACCGAGACGTCCTTAAACTAATGATGGACCACTACGTCCTAAAACTAGCTGTTGACCGAGATGTCGATAAACTACGGTGGATTGCAACATCCCAAAGCCGAAAAAAAAAGAGAATAAAAAAAAGAAAAAAAAATAAAACGGTATGTCCATAAGCAAAATGGGCACGGATGAAAACCCGAAAGGGCTCCGTGAGTAAAAACAGCGGGGCTACCGGCGAGTCGTGTGAAAACCCGAAAGGGTGCAACCTTGTTAGAATAAAAAAAAAAGAAGAATAAAAAATAAAAAAAGAAAACGGTATGTCCATAAGCAAAATGGGAACGGATGAAAACCCGAAAGGGCTCCGTGAGTAAAAACAGCAGGGCTACCGGCGAGTGTTTGTGAAAACCCGAAAGGGCGCAACCTCGTTAAAAGACACTTACAGGGTCCTCTCGACCTTGTGAGGAGAAACCACCTGCGCGAGATCCTTACGACTCACAAGGGAGCAACATACTTAGGAGTCCTCATGATTCCTAAGGAGAAATTACACTTGCGAGATCCTCACGACTCGTAAGGAGAACTCTCTTATGGGACCCTCACGGCTCATAAGATTTGAAAGTCTTAAGTTACAGAGACCTGAACCTGTTCTTAAGCAACCCCCCACAACCTTCGATATTGCCCTACAAGCGGCTCAATGCTGACCCTTGTATACAATCCACGGGCGCGAATAAACATTTCCCTAACAAAGTCCCATCCGTGACTAGGGATATGTCTACACGGTGAACAACCCTTGTGAGTCCTCCCGACTTATAAGGAGAAAACTCTCTTGTAAGATCCTTACGACCTATAAGAGAACATACACTTAGGAGTCCTCACGATTCCTAAGGAGAAAACACACCTACGAGATCCTCACGACTCGCAGGGAGAAATACCTTTGTGAGATCCTTACAGCTCATGAAGTCAAAAGCCTTAGTCGACAGGATCCTAACCCGGTTCGCTAAGCCACCTTTGTTCGATGTCGACAGAGGCAAATGATGATTCGCTCCTGGAAATATTCCAGTTGTAGCGGTACTGATGCCGAAATCGGTATCTAATCCCAAGCTTGCGGAAAAAAGCTAGCGAGTCACACATGCATACGAAATAGCCGAAATGATGGGGCAACTTGCAAAAAAAAATCAGCAAGTAAAACTGTATGCATGCAAAATAGCCGAAATGATTGGGCAACTCGCAATAAAAAGCAGCGAGTAAAAATAAAATAAATAGCCGAAATGATTGGGCACCGCGGAAAAAAAATAGCCGAAATGATGGGGCAATCGCGACCTTCGCGATATAAAAGCTGAAATGATAGAGCATCGCTGAAAAAGAAATAAAATAAAAATGAAATCTATGCCCTACAGGTGATGTTACTTCGATCCCTGTATACAATCCAGGGGCGCAAACAAAGAAGGAATCACATTCCTCCCCCCCAAGTTTCATCCGAAGAAGAAGCCAAATCTCGATGGTCCACAGATAGCCTAAAGATCATCTCAACACCCGTCTCATTACAGCGGACACAACATCAAGCAAAGCGGAACCGCGGCAACTCCCAGCTCCGTGACTCGGCGGCGTACAGCCGACAGAGAGTCAAATTCTGACTTCGTGAAGTACAGACAAAGTCAAAAATTCCTGGTCACGTGGAACGCGGATAACGTCACTCTTTGATCCCGTGGAAAATGTCCAGAGCGGATCCTGGTTCTCACAGAGTACGGCAGTGAACCCGTGTGAAGCATCCAGAGCAGAGCCTGGTCCTCGCCGAACACGGCAGTGAACCCGTGGGAAGCATCCAGAGCAAAATTCCTGGTCACGTGGAACGCGGATAACGTCACTCTTTGACCCCGTGGAAAACGTCCAGAGCGGATCCTGGTCCTCGCAGAGCACGGCAGTGAACCCATATGAAACATCCAGAGCGGAGCCTGGTCCTCGCCGAACACGGCAGTGAACCCGTGGGAAGCATCCAGAGAAAAATTCCTGGTCACGTGGAACGCGGATAACGTCACTCTTTGACCCCGTGGAAAACGTCCAGAGCGGATCATGGTCCTCGCAGAGCACGGCAGTGAACCCGTGTGAAGCATCCAGAGCGGAGCCTGGTCCTCGCCGAACACGGCAGTGAACCCGTGGGAAGCATCCAGAGCAAAATTCTTGGTCACGTGGAACGTGGATAACGTTACTCTTTGACCCCGGGGAAAACGTCCAGAGCGGAGCCTGGTCCTCGCCGAACACGGCAGTGAACCCGTGGGAAGCATCCAGAGCAAAATTCCTGGTCACGTGGAACGCGGATAACGTCACTCTTTGACCCCGTAGAAAATGTCCAGAGCGGATCCTAGTCCTCGCAGAGCACGGCAGTGAACCCGTGTGAAGCACCCAGAGCGGAGCCTAGTCCTCGCCGAACACGGCAGTGAACCCGTGTGAAACATCTAGTGCAAAATTCCTGGTCACGTGGAACGTGGATAACGTCACTCTTTGACCCCGTGGAAAACGTCCAGAGTGGAGCCTGGTCCTCGCCGAACACGGCAGTGAACCTGTGGGAAGCATCCAGAGCAAAATTCCTGGTCACGTGGAACGCGGATAACGTCACTCTTTGACCCCGTGGAAAACGTCCAGAGCGGAGCCTAGTCCTCGCCGAACACGGCAGTGAACCCGTGTAAAGCATCTAGTGCAAAATTCCTAGTCACGTGGAACGCGGATAACGTCATTCTTTGACCCCGTGGAAAACGTCCAGAGCGGATCCTGGTCCTCGTAGAGCACGGCAGTGAACCCGTGTGAAGCATCCAGAGCGGAGCCTGGTCCTCGCCGAACACGGCAGTGAACCCGTGGGAAGCATCCAGAGCAAAATTCCTGGTCACGTGGAACGCGGATAACGTCACTCTTTGACCCCGCGGTAAACGTCCAGAGCGGAGCCTAGTCCTCGCAGAGCACGGCAGTGAACCCGTATGAAGCATCCAGAGCAAACATCGGACTATGGAGTCCTTAAAATCCACGGACTATGATGTCCTTAACCTCGACTGTAATGTCTTAAAACTAACGATCAACCATGATGATTCTATACTAATTTTACCTTGGTTCAAGGGTACATCTCTTCATTCCTTTGATATTTGTCGTTGTAATTCCTCAACGTCTTCAAAGAGGTGACGGGTCCCAATAACCACACGTTTCGTGGACTGTGGAGTCCTTAAGTCCATAGACTATGAAGTCCTTAACCTTGACCGCGATGTCTTAAAACTAACATCGGACCATGGAGTCCTTAAATCCACGGACTATGATGTCCTTAACCTTGACCGTGATGTCTTAAAACTAAACATCGGACTGTGGAGTCCTAAAATCCACGGACTATGATGTCCTTAACCTTGACCGTGATGTCTTAAAACTAATATTGGACTGTGGAGTGCTTAAATCCACGGACTATGATGTCCTTAACCTTGATCGTGATGTCTTAAAACTAATATTGGACTGTGGAGTCCTTAAACCCACGGACTATGATGTCCTTAACCTTGACCGTGATGTCTTAAAACTAACATTGGATTGTGGAGTCCTTAAACCCACGGACTATGATGTCCTTAACCTCGACCGTAATGTCTTAAAACTAGAAACGAACGGCGGAGTCCTTAAATCCACGGACTATGATGTCCTTAACCTCGACCGCGATGTCTTTAAACTACGGTACCCTGGAAAACATCCAGAGCAACCCCTGACCCCGTGAAATACGGATAAGGGTAACCGCACCCAGCACTTGCGGGTCCTCACGACCTGTAGGGAAGAAAACTCTCTTGTGATATCCTTACGACTCTCTAGGGAAAACCCGCTTAATAATCCTCACGATTCTTAAGGAGAACTTACACCTATGGGATCCTCTCAACCTGTAGGGAGAAAAACTCTTTATGAGACCCTCACGGCTCATAAAGCTCAAAAGTCTTAGGAGGCAAATCTTAACCCTGAATCCTAAGCCATCGCTGCCCTGCAAAGAGATCAAGATAGACTATCCGCAGAATACATTCAATAAAAAGGGACACGCCATCGAGAAGAAAAATATGACTCTTATTCATAAATCAAAATGGATACAAAGTACGGTTCATGAAAAAACAAAAAAAATATATACTCTCATTCGGGAGTATGTAAAAAAAAAAGATACAAGTCTTCAAGACGGCGGGCGATTTAGAAGCTCGGTCTGTTGGAGATAGTGCCCTCAGAGTCAATTATTGGATCACAGGCACGTGATTGCAATGATTGAGGGAGGACCTGTCCCAGCAGGACAGTCTTACTCAAGATGATAGTATGCTATCTGGTTTATCTTTATCATCGTGTACTGCTTTAGGTGACCTTACAGGTCACTATTGCACGTTGATAGAGCCCTTAGGATTCTTGCTTGAATACCAGCAGTATGATGGCGATCATATACGTGGGAGCTGGGGTCTATAAGCACATCCTTAAAAGGTCCCTAGTCATGGGAGTTTTCGAGACAGGGCATTGATACTCCAGAGTAGACTAGTGTATACAGTCGAGACCCCGACGAGGGGCGGTGGCCGGTCTCACGAGCCACTGGTGTCAGTTGGTTCACCTAAGATGTATACAGGTGCTCATTGGGTTATGAGTACATAGGACAGGACTCACCGGGAACATGCTAGTTGGTCTTATACCTGACGTCAGATAGCAGTTCCCTAGTGACATGTATACAGGTTAGTTCATCGACCTGAGATCGTCATTTGTTTCGTGTGAGTTCCCACTGTACTTTGATTACTACCCTACCACGCTCAAAGGAGACGTGCAAACAGGTTTTAGTTGGGTACAGTCCCGAGCCACATGGAGGCAGTGAGCGAATCTGTAGGGGTTCGTCTCTCCCGGTATTAGGGGTGAGGTCGCGCTGTGTTTAGGAGAGCCATTACACGAAGTCCTTGGCCAAGGCAGGAGATTTACTGGTAGGTATTCCAGTAGTATCTCAGGGTGTTCTGGGCTACACTCCGACACGACTTGTACCGCTTTTGGGGGTCTGACTTTTACCAAACCCCTAGGCCCGCCATGCGATGCTCATAGACGAACGGACCGGACTGTACGGAAATTGTCACTGACAGGCTCGGTAGGGTGTCAAGATGAGTTCGCTCATCGACGTCCCTTTTAGTCAATACCTGGTAGCAGGTTACGTATGGCTAATACCTCTGACTTGCTAGTGGTTAAATCCACAGCCAAAGTGTTGACGAGTCTTTAGAGTCCCCCACAGACCGTTTCTCAAGTTTCGGGCGAAACGCTGTAGAGGCCGTATGGAGATATGGTGGGGTTCGATCATATACGTGCGGTATTGCACGGATCATGATCGGACGGATAATACTAGCGGGCTTTGGTTTAAGCCGGATCCTAGTATTGTACAGTGTTGATTTTGTCTCATTGCATTTGTATTCCGTCGGATTACAAATGCGGGTATGTATATACAGTCGCGGGGTTTTCCTGTAATTTATTACGGGATCGGTTTTTTGAAGTTGCCAGTTTGCTTTCCGTTTCGGCCATTTTCCTTTGTTTCTTTCCTTGGCTGAAAATTGGTGGAGGATGGCTTATTTGCAATTGTGCAAATTAGCATTAGTGGAGGGTGTTATTTGCAAGTAGTAGCTTCATGATGTTTCAACCATCTTTTGACTTCTTGCTTCATGATTGTGCTTCATCATTGCTTGACTTTTGGAGACATGATGGTTGATGGATATGGGAGTTGGTATGGATTGGATTGTGATCATCATTTCTTATGATAACCATTTTCCTTTTTGATTGCATTAGTTTTTTCCCTACCCCTTGACCTTTTTCCTCTCTCCCTTCACCAAGTGATGGCCGGCCATTCACTAGGAGGGCTGTCCAAAATTTGTAGTGAAGAAAATGGTTCTCATTTTGGCTTGCAAAATCCTTTTGTTCATCTCCAAAGTATACTACTTCTCCTCCACCAAAAAGGCAACTTCTAGTAACCCCATCGAGACAAAAGAGTTCTACACTTCATCTACAGCATTTCTTGGACACGTCGACTCACCAACTTCGTGCCCGAGTTGCCTCGGTCCAGAGGTGGGAGCCCGTAAAAGAACCCGGCGATGTGGTGCCCTTCCGACGAGGAGATGAAGACCGGAGATTCCGCGGGGAGATCGGGACGACGACGAGAAGACCGAAGGACACGGATCGCTCGGTATATCTCTCTACCCCTTCTCTAGTTAGCTAGGAGTAGGTTAATGGCCCGATCCGGGATTTTAGTGCGCGGTGGTGCCGGTTCAAAAGTTTCGTAAAAGTATCGTTTCCGTATTTTGGCCTCGTTCTGACGGCCGGGGCGCCGCCGTGCACTTACACTGGTATCAGAGCCACGCCATTAACCTAGTCTATCTTGCTCTAACGTGTTTAGAACTCGATCGAACAAAAATCCCAAAACCGCGTTTTCAAATTTGATAGTTTCTGTCGATTCTGTTCTGTGCTCAGAAAATTATTTGATACATTGCATAAATACAGGCAGGGTTTTTAATGGAATCTGGGAAAGTTTGGTGGAATGATCTTCTTGTTCAGCCGCGGAACCGCGGCCGTACCCCTACTTTGGCCGCGGTTCCGCCGCAGTAAAGAAGAAACATTGCACAAAATTTCTTCCAGTAATTCCTGAGTTGAAAATGGGGGTTTTGGAATATTCTGTTTGGGCCCAGATTTTCTTTGAGTGCTACAGTAGTGCTTGGGGCCCACTTCGGTAAATTTGAATGATCAAAAATTTTAAACATGTTAGTTCACAGTATTTACATTATATCTGCGACCATGAATGTCACTTGATCGGTAAATCCTGTCTAACTGCTATAGCCCTTTTAGACGGATTTGCGAACGTGACATTCACGTTGATGTTCTGTGTTGTGCTGTGATGTTGCGGATTGGTCGTGGGGGATAGCCTGGATGCAATGGTAGTATAGTTTGGTTATTTATGTACATTTGATATTGCGGGGCGAGCGTCCGACATGTGGACTGCCGTCACTGCCTGTTTGTATATTATTCTTTTGGGGCACAACCGGGGTGAAGTCGATGTACCCGTTGTATGTATATTTTACTTTCTGTACTAGGATTACCCCAAGGTGGGGTGCACGGATAGCCGGATTCTAGAGGGCAATGGGCCCGCATCTCATGGCGTTGAGACGGAGGGGGCTTCACTCTAGAATTGGCGGGCTATTCGCCGCACTCGTAGGGGGTACAGGTTGACCCAGGAGGGGTGCCCAAGTTACCGGATTCCGTGAAGTGCTGGATGGTCCATTCACATTGTTGAAGGGGGCTGCCTCGCTTCAGGTTTTGGCGGGTAACTTGCTGTGCCCGTAGGGGTCTAGGATTTTATTGCACAGGCTATCCACACGACCAGGGGAACGTCGGGTTTCAGTAGCGGCTCTATGAAACCCGGGGATCCCAGATATCTGTATTGTTCTGTGATGCTTATTACATTTCTGTGATGTTGCATTTTATCACGCCTTGAGCAAATATTATATATTGATATATATACTAGTAGATGTTGTATATGTTTTGCATCCGCGCTAGTCCAGTCCCCGCTCTGTCGTTAGTTAAGTAACCTAACGGGTGATGATGGGACCCAGTGGCGAATGCGGATGGCATATACGTACATCATTATTTTCGTTCTTTTGTGGTGTGATCAATTGATGGGACTGCATTGATTCGGATCAATGCAAGCTAAACAAACCTATTCTGATGTTGTTGGAACAATTTTTCAAAAATCTGTTATTGCAAGGGCGTTCTCTTTTGTTTTGCACAGTGATATTCAGTTGGAATATCCTGCACCTCAGTCGACGAGGCAAGGGCCGAGATCCCTTCACCGGGAGTGACCCCTTGGACAGAAGTTTGCGTCAGGGAAATAACTTCACTATAGTCGTTTACTTTTGCTTTGCATCGTGGTATTCAGTTGGAATATCCTGCACCTCATTCTACGGGGAAAGAGCCGAGATCCCTTCACTGGGAGTGACCTCTTTAGCAAAGGTTTTCGTCACTATTATAAAGCTATCCGGTTCCTTCAACGATATCAAGTTCATTGCGTTAAAGGTTTTTCACCAAAAACCACTCGTAGCCCTCCGTCGTTTCATATGGATAGTCAATAGTATTCAAGCTGTGTTTGTTGGCCAAAGTCAAGGCACAGTGTTTGGTAGCTATTGGGTATTCATATGCAGCATAGATAGATGCGTTGGTTTGGGACAGTCGTACTGCCTTGTTGGCCAAAGTCAAGGGTAGGTACGGGTGGGTTCAAATTAACTTGGAGAATGACTGGTAGAACTTGACATGTGACTTATGATTTGTTGGCCAAAGTCAAGGTCATAAGAGCATGGGGTAAAAATCACATCGGGAGTTTCAAAAGAAACTGAAACTTGCCAGATATGCGCATACCTTCTGGAGTGTGATAACGTGAGCGGATTCCGTCACGTTATCATGTGATGATAGTTGGATCCCGATTCCAACTGATGAGTTGGTTTACTCCTCGGGTGATCCCGACTAATTCTTCTTTCAGGTTTGGAGGAGAATTTGACGGTACAGTGGGAGGTTTCCTGATTAGATAAATTGGTAACCATTCTGATCTAGGTTAGAGTGCACGCTGAGTGTTTCTTTTCTCTCTCTCTTTGGCAGCGACCATGACCCGACCCTAAGACTATGACTCAGTGACCAAAATTAACCGAACCTTCTTAAACACTGGCTTTTGGATTGTCAGAGTTACAAACCTCATTGCCACTTCTACTTTTACCCTTTTCTCCAGGACACCCCGTATTACTACGAACGTCCACTTCCATTGGACAAAACCATCATATGGTTATATACGAACTCGAAGGAATTTATTCGAGAATGGTTTCCGGTTCTGGAGAAAACGGATAGGACTATTCAGCTGTCTTTTCCTTTTACCTTCTCTCTGGTTGCGAGTGCCCCTTAGATTAGGGGATAGTACACCTATTAAGCAAATTGGATAGTCTTCTTCCAAACCATAGGCAGGTTCCGACCGGTAGGGAATGAAGAAAACCAATTAGCCTAACGATGGTGTACAGAAGGTATTATGTAAAGACAAATAAAGGGATTAGAAGGAGGGCAAAGTAAATTGCGACTGCTATTAACGACCAAACCAAGTATTTCATTACCACTCCCACTTCACCTTTGTATTTCTTCAGGACACTCCGTATCACTATGAAGATCCACAGTTTATTGGATACTCCGTCGTATGGTTATATACGAACTCGAAAGGAACTTGTTCCAGTTCGGGGATGGATTCTGGTTCAGGAGAAATAGGAATAAGGTTTATTCAGGTGTCTTTTATCTTCACCTTCTCTCGCGTTGCGAGTGTTCCTAGGATTAGGACAGTACACTCATTACGCTTATTGGATAGTCTTCTTCCAAACCATAGGCTGGTGCCGAACGGTAGGGAAGGAAGAAAACCATTTAGCCTAAGAGGGTGTACAAAAGATAATGACTAAATACATATGAAGGGATGTGGGGAGATGGCATAGAAATGTACGGTTACAGTTGTGAATCTGGATAATGGAAGATGCATTACTAGGAATACCCGAATACCCCTACGAAACATTTACATGTTTCAGTTTCACTGTGTATTGTTAAAAGAAAACTGATTTCCCAATTAGCCCTTGCTCCAGGGTATGTATTTACCAGGTATGATTCTCACATCTGTATGGTTTTACAGATGATGAGTGGGATTAAGTTATTGGGAATTAGGTGATTGTCCTCATTATATCGGAATTCGTTGTAATTGGTGATATTTGAGGAAGTCACCTGGGTTGTTTGCCGGACGGGAAATATTTGGTTTTGAATATCTGTTGTTATGCACCAATTTCAAATTGATATATCTGTACGTCTATTTTTATAGAGTGAGATATACCTTTTTGAAATTATGTCTATGACATTTACCTATATCAGTGGATGGTTAGGTAAAGAGCATTAAACAGCGGTGTAATTCTTCTTAACCATAAGTACAGTTTTCAACCTACGACACACAGGGAGTGAGTTATTAGACTCAAGAGACTTATACAGAGTATTGTATGTTGTCCAGCGTCCATGAGGACAGAGGGGTTGGTCCTCGCACTATATTCTGTTTACTTGTGACTTCTCTAGTTCTTAGACATGTGTTTCGTGGAAACACAAGGTATGAGTTTTGAGAAGTTATAAGTATAAGAATAGAGTAGAGAACCAGATGTTGCAAGTATCGGGATTCTTCAAGGTGATCGAAGATGTAGATACTTGTGTATGGTATTCAGTTGATAGTAATGATTAAGAGAACTTGCTTCTCTTTCAGGTTACTCATAATTGGAAGCACTCCTAAGTTGAGTAACGCTGATAGGCCTCTTTCCATTTAGTTGACATGCACTGGAAACAGTTTAATGATTTGAATCTTGTTCAATTAAATCAGTGCCTCTGTTTCTGTATTGGATATAGAACAGTTCATATCTTAACATTGTTAAGGTACGGGGAGTTGTCCGGCTTATGATTAAAACCAGACTCTGGATAACTCAAGGCACGTTTCTGTAATGGTTGTTTGTGGGTTAACCCAGGCTATGACGAGGGTTGACTTTCTACCATCTGGAAGATCAATAGTGATATTGTTCTTGACTCGCCACAGTTTTAATAAAAATGGATTTTTTCAGAAAACAGTAGAGGGAGTATGGTAGAACTGGAAGTGATTCCAGAACCGCAAACGATTACTGAAAATTTGATAAGAACCTAAAGATTCAATCTGGATTGACATTCCATTGGCCACTCCGCAGATAAGGTGGGTAACCTCAGGCACCCGAGAGGTACTCCGGTAGCCTCAAGGACGGTAGCAGGGAGGTTCTTGTTTACCCAGACTTGCCATTGCTGTTGTTCCAGACTATGAGACCCGGCAGGAGGATGAGTATAGCGTCGTTCTGAACTGGCTTTAGAAGCGTACGTGTATATGACTCTGCCTGAGCGTTGTCGTAGTCAGTGGGAGCAGCGGAAGTATTGATGGACAAGTGGCTTATGTCTATTTATAGACTAAAGCAGATGTAGCAGAGATAGATCATCTATTTCTGATATGACAGTCATAGGTTTGACTTCATCAGAATAGGGGATGGATCTATTAAGAAGGTAGTAGGGTGTGATGTCCTGGTATTTGGATGACATACACAGAGTATGAAGTGATATTCCTATACTACGATCGGTTATACTTTAGTTGTCATACAGTGGTTTCTCCACATGGGACTTGGATATAATATCAAGACATTCTGGTTACTAGATCTATAGATCTAGATTTGGGTGGTTTCCCAATCAGGGTACTTAGACAGCATTCTAAAAGTTTTTAGAATGGACGACTCCTGGCACGGTAGTATACCTGCAGGTGATGGAGTCACCCTCTCTAAAGGAGTCTTACAGACTAAAAGGGAGAAGGATGTGCATGATTGGCTGATCACTTGCTTAGGCAATTGAGTCAATCATGAGATGCCAAGTACCACACCAGAGGTTGTTTTTTGCACGAGATGCAATAAGTTGATATTAATCCAATCCGGGAGAAACAATCGGAAGCAGTTTTAGAACATAAGTGGATGTTCTAGGGATATGATAACGACAGCCTCATTCGGGAGACAGTTATCATTCCAGGCTTCCAAGGTGACCTGAATGACAAAGTGACTGTCAGAGTTATAGTTTTCTCTCTGATGAGGGGCAGTATTTTGGACAGGTGGTCCAAGCGGATATTGAGGGAGGCATGGCGCAGGATACTGATTAAGTTCAGTTGACGATACAGTCTGAGAAGTTTGGATTTGGAGTTCATTTATGAACTAGGTCCCATCAGATATCCAGACATACTCTAAGACAGGTATTGCTCATTTCGGGAGATGGCTTTCTCCGCGAACTTGAGATAAAGAGAGACATAGGAAGAAACATTAGGGCGGATCCACACATTGAGGCTATTCCTCGAACGCATTAGTTTCGCAAACAGGTTTTATGAGACTGATTAGTAGAGGAGTTGGGTGTTCGGTATCACACGGGCTGTGAGTATGCGACATCGCAATAATTAGCCTTGAGTGCAAGTGGGAGATTGTTAGAGATAGTGCCCTCAGAGTCAATTATTGGATCACAGGCACGTGATTGCAATGATTGAAGAAGGACCTGTCCCAGCAGGACAGTCTTACTCAAGATGATAGTATGCTATCTGGTTTATCTTTATCATCGTGTACTGCTTTAGGTAACCTTACAGGTCACTATTGCACATTGATAGAGCCCTTAGGATTCTTGCTTGACGACCAGCAGTATGATGGCGATCATATACGTGAGAGCTGGGGTCTATAAGCACATCCTTAAAAGGTCCCTAGTCGTGGGAGTTTTCGAGACAGGGCATCGATACTCCAGAGTAGACTAGTGTATACAGTCGAGACCCCGACGAGGGGCGGTGGCCGGTCTCACAAACCACTGGTGTCAGTTGGTTCACCTAAGATGTATACAGGTGCTCATTGAGTTATGAGTACACCGGACAGGACTCGCCGGGAACATGCTAGTTGGTCTTATACCTGACGTCAGATAGCAGTTCCCTGGTGACATGTGTACAGGTTAGTTCATCGACCTGAGATCGTCATTTGTCTCGTGTGAGTTCCCACTGTACTTTGATTACTACCCTACCACGCTCAAAAGAGACGTGCAAACAGGTTTTAGTTGGGTACAGTCCCGAGCCACATGGAGGCAGTGAGCGGATCTGTAGGGTTCGTCTCTCCCGGTATTGGGGGTGAGGTCGCGCTGTGTCTAGGAGAGCCATTACACGAAGTCCTTGGCCAAGGCAGGAAATTTACTGGTAGGTATTCCAGTAGTATCTCAGGGTGTTCTGGGCTACACTCCGACACGACTTGTACCGCTTTTGGGGGTCTAACTTTTACCAACCCCCTAGGCCCGCTATGCAATGTTCATAAACGAACGGACCGGACTGTACGGAAATTGTCACTGACAGGCGCAGTAGGGTGTCAGGATGAGTTCGCTCATCGACGTCCCTTTTGGTCAATACCTGGTAGCATGTTACGTATGGCTAATACCTCTGACTTGCTAGTGGTTAAATCCACAGCCAAAGTGTTGACGAGTCTTTAGAGTCCCCCACAGACCGTTTCTCAAGTTTCGGGCGAAACGCTGTAGAGGCCGTATGGAGATATGGCGGGGTTCGATCATATACGTGCGGTATTGCACGGATCATGATCGGACGGATAATACTAGCGGATTTTGGTTTAAGCCAGATCCTAGTATTATACAGTATAGATTTTGTCTCATTGCATTTGTATTCCGTCGGATTACAAATGCGGGTATGTATATACAGTCGCGGGGTTTTCCTGTAATTTATTACGGGATCGGTTTTTTGAAGTTGCCAGTTTGCTTTCCGTTTCGACCATTTTCCTTTGTTTCTTTCCTTGGCTGAAAATTGGTGGAGGAGGGCTTATTTGCAATTGTGCAAATTAGCATTAGTGGAGGGTGTTATTTGCAAGTAGTAGCTTCATGATGTTTCAACCATCTTTTGACTTCTTGCTTCATGATTGTGCTTCATCATTGCTTGACTTTTGGAGACATGATGGTTGATGGATATGGGAGTTGATATGGATTGGATTGTGATCATCATTTCTTATGATAACCATTTTCCTTTTTGATTGCATTAGTTTTTTCCCTACCCCTTAACCTTTTTCCTCTCTCCCTTCACCAAGTGATGGCCGGCCATTCACTAGGAGGGCTGTCCAAAATTTGCAGTGAGGAAAATGGTTCTCATTTTGGCTTGCAAAATCCTTTTGTTCATCTCCAAAGTATACTACTTCTCCTCCACCAAAAAGGCAACTTCTAGTAACCCCATCGAGACAAAAGAGTTCTACACTTCATCTACAGCATTTTTTGGACACGTCGACTCGCCAACTTCGTGCCCGAGTTGCCTCGGTCCAGAGGTGGGAGCCCGTAAAAGAACCCGGCGATGTGGTGCCCTTCCGACGAGGAGATGAAGACCGGAGATTCCGCGGGGAGATCGGGACGATGACGAGAAGACCGAAGGACACGGATCGCTCGGTATATCTCTCTACCCCTTCTTTAGTTAGCTAGGAGTAGGTTAATGGCCCGATCCGGGTTTTTAGTGCGCGGTGGTGCCGGTTCAAAAGTTTCGTAAAAGTATCATTTCCGCATTTTGGCCTCGTTCTGACGGCCGGGGCGCCGCTGTGCACTTACACGGTCAGCTCATCCCTTTTCCGCTGGGCCTTACCTTCATGGTTCAATATCGCCAGAAGACGGGCTTCCGCCTGAGCCTGCTGGGCCTGATACGAGGCAAGCCGGCCTTCAAGATCTTTCTCGGTAACCTTGTGGGCCTCAACCCTTTCGCGAGTGAATACGGCAGCTTTATCGAGGGCCACCACCTCTTTGATAGACTCTTGAATTACTCGCCAGAGTTCATACGCTTTATTGGCTTTGGCTGTAAGGCTGGCCTGGAGCTCGTTCAGTGCCTTAGAGGCCAGCTCCCTCTCCGAGAATTTGCGGCCGAGCCGCTTCTCGCACGACACCATGTTCGCCGCGCACCGCTTTATCGGCCTCCGCAAGTCCGCCTTTGCAGCCACGGCCTCCGAAGAAAGGCGGGAACACTCAAGTACGTGCAAGAAAGCCTCCACCTGCCGACAGAACTCAACCCAGACTCGCACCACCGCTTCACTATGGTAGGTGGCAAGAAAAGGAAGAGAACCGTTAGCTTCGGCAGCAAATACTTCAGCTGTGATTGCGCTGCCAGCGCGAAGCTCCTCGATCAGAGACGACAGGGAGACAAGGCTTAACTCGGCCAAGCGTTCTGAGGCTCGCAAAGCATAGGGGCTGGGTGGCATGGCGATGCGCGACTCCAGCGCTGTGGGAGCTGGCAGGGCTGTTCAGATTTGAAAAATGTCAGTGAAACTCTTAAGCAAGGGAACAAGTGGGACCATATTGAGACATCACTTACCCACAGTCATGCAAGAAGGGGCTGAAGGTTCCCCTGGCCCTTCGAGGACCTCAACCTCGTCATCAGCCTCCAGAACTATAAAGGGCATCAATGTCATTCCGCAAAAATAACAGCGATGCTATGTAAAGATGGTGGACGAAACTAACCTTGCCCAGACGAGAGGACGATGCGTTGAGGAGATATCTCCTGCGGAGCGGCCATCTCCAGCAGACGCTGAAAGGATTGCCGGGGAGACAAATCGGCAATAGAGGCCGCCAGCCCGCGCAATTCCGAAAAGACAAAAGAGTTCAGGCAACAAAAAGATTACTAGCTTAAAATGTAGAAGGTTACCTTCGATGCTCCTCCCATTCTGAGCTGGGGGGATAGCAGCTTCAACGGCCTCCGCCGTGACCTCGGGCTCCAACAAAGGGAGGGTGGTCCCGACTACCTCCATCCCAGCCTCTGGGCCGCCCTCAGGAAGAGTCGTTGGGGCGGCAACCACCAAGGGAGCCTCTCCCAAAGGAGCGAGTGCTCCGGGATCAAGAACCGCCACCGGAGGTTCTATTGTGAGAGGAGCAGCGTCGTCAACCCCCTCCACATCGAGCAATATTTCATTGGGAATATCAACAGGCTCTATCTTCAACAAGCCCGTAGGAACCTCCCTCATCGCCGAAGTCTCTGCACAATTCACGCAAGAATAAGGATACATGCATACGAGTGTAAACAATATGAAGTGCTGCAAAGAAGTATAAGAACATACCAATGCGTAAGGAAACTTTCAATATGGCTTCTTCAAGACGATGCTCCTTCTCAAGGAGGTGTGCTAGCCGGGGTTCGAGGGTGGACTCGTGACCGCCGGTCCACAAGGAAAGCGCGTCCGTAGCATCCTCCGAAGCAGCCTGCTTCAGGGCCCTTTCTCCCCATTCCTCCAAAGGGCCAATAAACCGCCGCCGGATCCACGAGGGGTCTTCATAGAAGATTACGGCAGGATTGGGTTTCTTCGGAACCCTTATGTTCTGAGATTCATTTTTAGAACGTCTTATAGCCTCAGCCAATTGTGCGGCTTCCTCGGCAGCCGAACCCGGGAAAAGAAAGCCAGCATCCGACTCTTGCACGGCCAACGGTTCATCTGGAAGTATGGGCTCAGACTCTGCTAAAGAATCGAGTAAGTTGGTGGCCACCTTCCTCCGCCGCTTAGATCCAGAACCGGCCGCCAAAGATGACCGTTTCCTCCCCCATGGAGCCTTAGCACGACGCCGACCCACTTCACCTTCAATACCCTTGTCCCTACCACCCTCGCTTGGCGCCATAATTGAGGATGACACGGCCATTGTCGACGCCACGGGTGGTGGTGCTACTACCGGAGCCCGATTAGCTCGCGACCGGGTGCTCAATGGCATACCAACTGTGGGAGTGAGGTCTACTCCCGACTCTCCCGGAATAAGCGCAACACTGGTATCCCTCAGGGGAAAGCGGACCGGGGCGCGCGGGCGCAGCGTAGCTCCTGTGACCGGAACCTGAGTAGGAGCGCCATGGCCAAAGAGTACCCTTCTCTCCTCAACAATAATCGGGTTGACCCGATGAAGGTACCAACCCATAAACGACCCCACGCACTGGGGAAGATGGTCAGTTTCAGGGATCATGAAGTGGGAGCCGGTGTTCAACCTCACGAAATGGTGAGCTGCATCGCGAAGGGCTTCGAGTGAAGGGACCGGCGCAACTATGAAAGCCTCGAAAGGGACGCCCTGGTCGTATCCAAGCTGCCGAGCGAAGCGATGCGGGTTGTACCGCATGAAAAGGGCTGCACTATCCTGGCGAAATACCAGATAGCCTGGTCTAATTGCATACAAGTGCGTGGCCTTCCGGGACCTCAAAGAAGGCACATTTTCTTTTGACCGGTCCCAGAGTTGCTGAGCTGGACCTGAGGGAGAACATAAAACCCGGTCGGTAAACACCAATCCGCCAGCGGTAGCATAAGGGGCAATCAACGCCCGAATGGCCCCAAATTGAGTTGGGTCGGAGGAAGAAGCATTCACCAATACATAAGTCGCGGGAAGGTGTAGGCGTCGTAAAATGCGGGCCTCTGATGCATAGCGAAAGCACCCAACACGTGCATTTCGATCCAAGACGTGAAGTAATGAAGCGAAAAGTTTACTACATCTACGCCGGGAGTAGAGGTATTAGCCGCAGCGCCCAACCCGTGATAGAGATGCGCCAATGCCGGGATGCCGACGGCCAGCCGTGTCCCCTCAGCTATACGATGAGCCGGATAGATAACTGAGACTCTCATGAAGCGGCGATATATGGGGATGACGAACCGGCTGAGCCAGATGCTGACGAAGCCCACGAAGAACGTCTCCTCATCCATGCCGGGAGCTGCAATGGATTCGAAAGACATCGGCGACATAATGAGAATATAGTACTGTGGTAAATCCGATTCCTTGGTCGGCAGCTTCTTCGGACCGAACCCGAAGGGGTCATTAATATTCGCGAACTTCGGAGCCGTCTTCGACAGGACATCCTCGCGAAGGAAGCAAGCGATGAAGCTCTTAAAAGTGATGCCTTGCTCCTCGGATTCTGTGAACAGCCGGTCGAAGATACCCAATGCCTTGATCAGACTTGGACGCTTGTGGCGCACGGCATTCTCGCTTGACAAGCGGTTGAGGATTGCGGGCTCGGTCTCAAATACATACTCATCGGGAGGCAACAACTCCTCATAAAGCATCCCCCGGATTGGCAGCCCCGAAATCTCATAAAATTCTTCCAAAGAAATCGAAACCTCTCGGTCCCCTAGAAGAAAAGTGTTGGTGGGGAGATTCCATTGGTTCAAGAACGCCTTATCCCACCAGACATGCGGGGATTGGTAGTGGAAGAGCGACGCAAACATCGCCTGGTAAAGACCGACCTTCTGCAGCCGTGCGCGATGGGAAGAAAGGATGTAATGAGCCCAGAGGAGGTAGCCCGTAGGGTATCGAGGGGTGAGCCCTATCTTGTAGATTTGTCCCCATGGTTGGGCCTCACCCTAACAAATACGCCGTCCCAGAATATCTATAGCTGGGATCGGATGGTTTGGGATACCAGTCGTCAAAGGCTCGAGCCGCCCCATCGGAGTCCAATTCGGCATCTCCACGGTAAAGACTGTCCTTGGTGGGTCCATTGGCAGAAACGGAAAGGTGGGCTCCGTTGGTACTTCGCAAAGGAAGCTTCGGCGTCCCCGGATAATATGACCGTACCAGGTCCCCCACAAAAGCAAGTTAGTGCAGGTCGGGTCATGGGCCTTGATCATCGCCATCACTTCCTCATCAGATGGTGACTGAGGAAAGGCGGCCTCCGAGCGAGTGAAAGGAAAGTACGGAACCGAAGTCATTGCACCTGAAATAAAATAGGAGGAAAACTGTTAAAAGCGAAGCCATCAATATATATATATATAGATATATATATGGTTATAAATATATATATATAAAAACAGTTGAAGAAAGCGACAGCAGACTTTTTTTATGGGACCATTGGCTACAAAACACATGGGTCCCACAGAATCAAGATGGCGGGTCGTTAATAATGAGGCCAAGCAATTATAATGAGACAAAAGGAAGATTCTCATTAAATAAGCAGTGGATTTCAAGTGACCCTACACATTCCCCTAAAAAGAAATCTGTTTTGGACTCTGTGACAAATCAAACAGAATCAAGGGAATTAAATTCCCAGGAAAGGACATGGCAAACTTCTCCTTCTCGGATGTGAAAGAGACAGCTCAGGGCAATGAAACCCCAAGAAGTCCCCATGGGAAGAACTTAGTTCTTCATAGGAATTAAATTCCTTGTTAAAAGAAGAGAATTAAATTCCCCGAGACACCCTTCAGAATCCTTTTTTTTAGATGGAATTAAATTCCAGAGAAAGACAACCGATACCATCATCTCTCTAAAGATCAGAGAAACTTTAAAAGATTTAGTATTTGAAGTTTAAATGGTTTTCTGTTCTTGTTGAAGAAACTTGAAGGAAAAATGAGTTCTTATTAAAAAGGGGAAAGCCCTTGGTATGGATTTAAAATCCAGAAAGTTCTATGAAAGTTCTTCGATCATCCAAAGATCATTACCTGAGGAAAAGGAATCCTTCAACAGAGTTAAACTCTGGAAAATTTGCAAGACAGAGAACTAAGCTCTGAGAAACGAGAATTAAATTCTCAAAAGAAAAGATAGACAAAGGAGGAAGATGGAAAGAGTGGAGGCGCTTCTGAAGAGACCCCTGCATTTATAGGATGTGATGGAAATGCTTCATCTCCCCGATTCCCTAGATAGATCCAACGGTCACAAAAATGACAGCGTTGCACTCACGTGCAGACACGTGAGAGCAACACTGTGGGGGCATTTGTTCCCTGATTAAAAATCAGGAAAAAACTTAAAAGGAGACATCACGTGCTCGCAGGTGACCAATGGTCACGTGTTGGCACGTGACGGTTAAAGCAACGGCACAAAACAGAGCGCAGAAGAAGAGTCCATTCGGGGGGTCACGTGCTTACACGTGACCGGGATCACGTGCTTACACGTGACCGGGGGTCACGTGCTCACACGTGACCAAAGGTCACGTGTCAACACGTGACTGGCTTTAAAAGCCTTACGGTTTAACAGAATTAAATTCTAAAAAGATCATTTAAATCTTTCCAAAATGGAGAAGAATTATGGAGAACCGTCGGATTAAGAATCCAAGGGTGATTAAATATCACCAATTTATGGAAAAATCTTGAACAAGGAAAGATTTCCCCTAAATCTCACCGAAATAACAAATAGAATATCTTTGGATTAAGACATCCAATGGTGAATTATTTCACTTAGTAATCTAAAGGCTCAGATTAATGATGAAAACAAATCAAATCTTTCAATGAGAGATTTACTAAACAAATTGATTCCTCTCCTCCTCCTATAAATAGGAGTCGAGAAGGGAGAGTTAAAAAAAGAGGAGAGACAGAATTTTGGAGAGAAAAACTTTGAAGAGAATTTTAGCATCTTGAAAGTTCAGAAAGAAAAGTCTAGGTGAGAAAAAGAAACAGGATCAAAACTTCAGAAAAAAGAGAATTTAATTCTCAAAGATCTAAGAGTTTAACTCTTTTAAAAAGAACTTAGTTCTTTCTTTGGTTGAAGATCTGTAAAGTGCACATCTCCCCATAAGTTGAGAATTTAATTCTCATCGGGTCGAGATCCTGCCATGCAGATCTAAAACTTAGAGGAAGAAATGAGTTTAGAGAATTTAATTCTCCCAAAGTTATAGGAATTTAATTCCTCCAAGATAAAATTAGGGTTTAACCCTATATGAGAATTCGATTCTCCAAAATTATAGGAATTTAATTCCTTCAAGATGGACAGAACTAAGGTTTAACCCTAATTGAGAATTGAATTCTCTCAAGCTCACAGGAATTCAATTCCTCTTAAAATGAAATTAGGGTTTCACCCTATGCTAGAACTTGATTCTTTACATATATAGGAATTTAATTCCTCCAAAAGGAAAATTAGGGTTTAACCCTACCTAAGAATATAATTCTTCCAAAGAAAATAGGAATTTAATTCCTCTAAAGTTATAGCTAGGGTTTAACCCTATGAAGAATTTAATTCTTAAAAAGATAAACAGATCTTCAAACAGGCAAAAAACCAGGGTCACGTATCCCCACGTGACCCCTGTAAAGATCTACAGAAAAGAACTCAGAGGCAACGCCTCACGTGCTCCACGTGACCCCTGAAGCACAGAAAGAAAAAACAAAAGAAACAGAAGCTCTGAGCGCTCTCACGTGTTACCACGTGACCCCTTGTCAAATCAGCACACAAATCCCCGTCACGTGTCAGCACATGATGCTCCAAAATCAAATATAGAAAGTATTCAATACTTTTTTGCAGAACAGAATAAGGGGAACCTGGCCCCACCTTTGGGCGCTCTCACGTGTCCACATGTGACCCCTTTTCTTTAGTGTTTTGACACTAATTAAAGATCTTCATTCCCAGTGTTTAACACTGATTTTTCTTAGTATTTAACACTAATTTGAAAACCCTATTTGCAGTGTTTAACACTAATTATTTTCTAGTGTTTGACACTAAATCGAAAACTATATCTCCAGTGTTTAACACTGATTGTTCTTTTAGTGTTTAACACTAGTTTGAGAATTCTGTCTTTAGTGTTTAACACTTTTGTTATTTGGTGTTTAACACTATTTCTAGCCAAATTGGCTAATCTTTCAGAGGCAAAGCCTCCCCTTCAATTGAACCTCAAAATTGAATAACATCCAGAGCTACAACAGAAATGTTATCAAGTCCCTCAAAACTCTTGTGGACTGGAACCAGACAAATGTCAAACAGTCCAACAAAGGATCAGACTTAATTGGACTTAGCCCAAGTTGGCCATAAGTCCTCAATCCAGACTTAACTGAGCCAATGGGCTCACAATATAATTAATTGGCCTTGGTTCCAAATTGGGCTACAGATCATTTAATCTACCTTGGTTCAAGGGTACATCTCTTCACTTCTTTGATATTTGTCGTTGTAATTCCTCAACGTCTTCAAAAAGATGACGGGTCCCAACAACCATACATTTCACGGACTGTGGGGTCCTTAAACTCATGGACTATGATGTCCTTAACCTTGACCGTGATGTCTTAAAACTAACAACGGACTGTGGGGTCCTTAAACCCATGGACTATGATGTCCTTAACCTTGACCGAGATGTCTTAAAACTAACAACGGACTATGACGCCCTTAACCTTGACCGTGATATCTTAAAACTAACGCCGGACTGTGGAGTCCTTAAACCCATGGACTATGATGTCCTTAACCTTGACCGCAATGTCTTAAAACTAATATTGGACCGCAATGTCCTTAAACTACCTATCGACCGCAACGTCATTAAACTAAACAATAGAGCCCCCAATTACTCTTTTGTTGGATCTAAACGATCCCGTTAAGTTGATCTTAGTCTAAAATGAGGCTTACGTATCCTTAACAAACGTTTAAGTCGATCTTAGTCTCAAAAGAGGCTAACGTATCCTTAAACCCAAACCCCCAAACCCAAATCTAAGAAAGATACGGATTTGGACTAGTCCACGCCCTACGGGCGACAATATAACTTAGTCTCCGTATACAATCCACGGGCAACCAAACACAAAACAAATACTCACGACACGAGGTGACCATATGGAGAAAGAGAAAGTTGTTACCGCGAAGCGGTAGCGTAATTAACTGCAGGGGGTTGCGCCTGCAGGGAAGAGCGTCCCCACAATCAAAAACCCCTCAAACGAGGGGGAATCTGACGAAGTCTGCTACATCGGCCGCATCCGTTTAAACCTTCGATACATGGTGCCATAAATCAACTTGGCATCTTCGGAGAGGTGGACGGATAGCACCAACTAGCATCTGCCCCGAATCTCAGGCAAGACGTCCGTCTTGCGTGTCTTTCGGAGGGGAACAATTGGTAATAAGGATGATAAAAAAAAGAAATAAACATCATCAAAGGTCTACATTGGTAAGACGCTAAATTTCGAACATAGATTCTCAAACTTAAAGGCAAGTTTGAGTAAAGCACTCCTAGCTTCATTGATCATCTTCTTATGCATCCTCTCCCGAATACAAGCTTCGGGATCCCCTCTGATGTCTTTCATCCTCTAGTACATGGATATTATCGCTTTCTGTTAGAAAACATGATGGAAAACAGCAACGGGATCATCTCTCCGCTTCTTCGAGATCAGGCCCATCAGATATACTGAATGCACCTTGTCTTCAGCATCATCAAGTGCCTCAAGATAGCATAGCCTCATCAAGCTCTGGAAGCACTTCCCAGATCGATCCAACGATAATTTCCAAAATGGCATAACGGCGGGGGATCAATCGACCGTTGTGATCATCAAAGCGACGCATCACCTCATCACATTGGGCATCAATGTACTCCTGGTCTTGAAAGCGACCTTGTATGCGAATTTCTTCGTAGGAAACAATTTTCTCAATATCGTATAAATGACCAGCCATTGTACCTGAAAAAGGACAAAAGAACCATTAGCAAAAGGTTGTGAGTTCATTTGCTGGAACTACTAACAACAAAGCTAGTGGACCCCACAAAATTAAAGTGGCGGCTCATCAATAATGAGACATGTGCCCACTGTAGAAATCAAAACAGGTTCTCATTAAATGAATAGTGGAGTTAAAACTCCCAATATTCCTTGAAAAGCGGGTTCTTTTAAACGACAACAGATTCAAATCTGTAAAAAGGGTATTAAAACCCTAAAAATCCTAGAAAAAGAAAATATCCAAGAACAGTAAAGGGAATAAAATTCCCAAAGTTTCAAAAGAATTCTAAGCTCTGAAAAAAAACACACAACAATGATGGGATTAAATCTCAGAAATCCCCATGTTAGAAAACCCATGGGATAATAGATGGAATCAAATTCCAGGAAACCTCTAACGTCAAGATTAACAATAGGGTAAAACCCTAAGAAGAGAATCAAAGATCCTCAAGAATATCCATTGACTCAGATCTCGGATATGAACATCAAAATCAACAATCTACATAAAAAAAAAGTTTTTTTAAAGATCTCCAAGAGATCGATTTAGGAAAAGAGCTAAGCTCTGTCAAATATGATAATAGATTTAAAATCCAAAAATAAAAAAACATGTATGCCCGAAAGGGGTTAAAAGCTAAGCTTTGCTCATAGTCCTCACCAGAAAATTTGGCAGAGTCTACTATGTTCAAAGGAGTTCTTGAGGACATAGATCTAAGCTCTGGAAATAAGAATTAAATTCTCAAAAGAAAAGGAATGCTTAGGAAAGAAAATGAAAAGACATCAATCATCTCAAGGGCCCAAAGCCCCATTTATAAGACATGAGAGGATCGGTTCAACTCTCCTAGGTGATCCAATGGTGATAAAATTGACACCGTTGTACTCACATGTAAGCCACGTGAGAACAACGGTGGGGGACATTTGTTCTCTTATTAATTAAACACAATAATAAGAGCTAAGTTATGTTTAAATACAATAAGGCAGTGCCTCATATGCTCCCTACGTGAGCACCAGCGCCAGTCTCTATTAGGATTAAATCCTACAGCGACGCCTCACGTGGAACACACATGAGCGCCGGTGTGCAAAGCACGAGAGCGACTATTTATAAAAGAATTAAATTCTTGGACAGCGCCCATATGCGTACCATATGAGCGACAGCGTCCAAATTAAGAGCATGTAGAATTAAATTCTATATGGAAATTATTTCCCTAAAATCTGGGGATATTCTCTGTTAAACAGAGCCATTGGATCAAAGATCCAATAGTGAGTAAAAAATCATCAAAAGATAGAATTAAATTCTATTAGGGGAAAATATCTCCCTAATCTTTCAAAATGAGAAAAATATTCTTGATTGGATCAAAGATCCAATAATAGAATCAAATTCTAATATGGGAAAATATTTCCCTAATCTTTCTAAATGAGAAAGATAAAATCTGAACACTTGGATTAAAAAAATCCAATGGTGATTAAAAATCACCATTTGATAGAATTAAATTCTATCTATGGGAAAATATTTCGCTAATCTTGTTAATAATAATAATATATATTCTGTGAAACAAAAATCACTGGATCAAAAATCCAATGGTGGATAAAATCCCCCGAATAATCTTTGAGGCCAATTAAATCAATTGGCGTCTCTCAAATGAGAGATTTTCTCAAATTAAATAACAATTTGTCTCCCCTATATAAAGGATCTGAGACTTCAAGTCTCAAAAAAAAGAAGGAAGGAACCCCATAAGTTTTCCACAAAACTGAGAATTTAATTCTCTTCTCAATGAAGAAAATCTTCGCTCTTTCAAACCCTAGGTAAAGAAAAAAGCAGAGATCAAATGTATCTCATCTGCCTAGCATAAAGAAAGCATGGGTTTGACCCTTCATAAAAAGAACTTAGTTCTTCCTCTGATCTGAGATTTGCAAAGCAAATTTCCCCACAAGTTGAGAATTTAATTCTCATCGGGGAGATTCTGTTGTCCAAACTCAAAATCTAAGAAAAAGAACTAGATTAAAAGAAAAAGAGAGAAAAGAACGTATGTTCTAGGAATTTAATTCCTTTCCAAATAGGGTTTAACCTTACATAAAAAACTTAGTTCTTACAAGAAGAACAGAAGAACTTAGTTCTCCAATAAAACCGATCTCAGATCCTCAGAACAGAGTTCTTAGAGATCGTTAATGGCCAAAATGTCATTAACAGAGATTCAATCTCTAAAAACAAAAGACTCGGCGCCTCACGTGCTTCCCACGTGAGCGCCCAAAACAAAAGGCGCGGCACCTCACATGCTTCCCTCGTGAAGCACCCAAAGCAAAAGGCTCAGCGCCTCACGTGAAATACACGTGAGCGTCAAAAAAATATTAAACTTAGCGCCTTACGTACTTCCCATGTGAAGCACCCAAATTATAAACTCAGTGCCTCACGTGAAATACACGTGGGCACCCAAAAATATAAACTCGGTATCGTACGTGCTTTCCACATGAGCGCCCAACGAAACAGAACGCTCAACGCCTCACGTGAAAGACACGTGAGCACCGTATAAAAGTGCTGAGCACTAAAAATTTAGTCAAAATGACCAAGTGATTAGCACAGATTGAGCAGAGCCCATATCTGAGTGCCTCACGTGGTACACAAGTGAGCGCCAGAGCAGAAAATAAGTGCTTAGCACTTTTAAATAAAGGGGGAAAGCCCAAAACCGAGTAGACCAAGTCCAAATTGGTTAAATCTTTGAAATTTCTTGCAGCTGAGCCCAAACGTTCTGTTGTTGGATGTCAACAAAAAGTTGATGATCCCAAAAATGTTGCTAAGTTGATCTTAATCTCAAATAAGACTAATGTATCCTTAGTAAAAATAAATTAAGCCCAATTGCTCATATATTTAAATTGATCTCAATCTCAAACTAGATTAATGGTCCTTAAATAAGACAAGATATTTTTTGAACTAAAGAAACATACAACTTACGTTCAAATCCAAATCTAAAATATCCAGATTTAGACTAATCCGCGCCCTACAGGCGACGACATAAACTAGTCTCCGTATACAATCCACGGGCAACCAAAACAAACAAAATAACATACGACACGAAAAGAACTACTGGAGAAGGAGAAAGTGGTTATCGCAATGCGATAACATAATTAACTGCAGGTCTTACGCCTGGACGGAAAAATGTCCCCACAAACAAAAACCCCTCACAAATAAAGAGGAATCTGATGAAGTTTGCTACATCGGTCACATCTGTCCAAACCTCTGATATACGATGCCATAAATCAACTTGGTATATTCGAAGAGGTGGATGGATATGTCCAAATAGTATCTGCCCCCAAATTCAGGCAAGACATTCCATCCCAGTTTCATTCCTGTTTTCGGCGGCAAACAGCTTCCACCATCATTGAAAAGAGTGCACAACGTTTTCCACATCCCGCAACTAAGAAAATATGTCAGCGACCCTAGTCTCATCGTAGATTATTCAGAAATCACTGTGGAGGCCGACCTATCCTATGAGCAGTAACTGGTTGAGATCCTAGACCGTAAGGAGAAAACCCTGAGGAACAAGACAGTTCAACTTGTTAAAATTATGTGGAGATAGGACTCCCCAGGCGAGTCTACATGCAAGAGAGAGGATGAGATGAGAGAACGATATTTCTATCTTTTTGTAACTCCCCATTTTGTAACATTCCGACCCTTGCGACCCTTGTAATTTCGATGACGAAATTATTTCAAGGAGGGTAGATTGTAATGTCCGTGCTTCCTAAATACCTAATAAAAGTGTTTTACAAATTTTCCTGTATCAAAATAATTATTTTAACACTTCCATTTGTAAAAAAAATACCTTTAAAAGATTTTTCTATAATTAAAATGAATTAATATAATTTTTAATAATTCAAATTGAATTTTTAGAAAAAGCTAAGATTCATGAGATAATTTTAAAATCGTAAACGAAAACTATTTTTGAAAATATTTTGGTTACAAATGAAAGAAAACATCAAAATATATTTTCTAGAATTTTCCCTAATTTTTCTAATATTTTAAACTATTTTTATAATTTTTATAACCCAAAAATAAATTTTTAAAACAAAAATAAATAAATAAAAATAGGGCAGCCCATAATTTTCACATGGGTTTCCTTGGGAAGCCCATGTGTCTTGTGGGGGTTGAAAATTAAGGAAGTGGGTCGCTGTGTTTAATATTAATTAATTCATATTAAACCTTTTCAAAACCCTACAAATACCCCCTCACTCTTTCTCATTTTTATCACAACCTACACACTAAAAAAATTTTTAAAAATACCTTCTTCTTCGTTTTTCCGACACCGACGCTCTGGTATAAGCTGTTCATCAATAAAAAAATTTGAGTTAGGAGATATTCTCATTTCCGTGCAACCCAACGTTTCCCGAAATCCATTTTCCTCATCCGTTTAAGGTAAGTTACCTCCATTCTTCTTCGATTTTTGAACCTTTTCTATTACCATATCGTTGAATTGTTCTCATTCTTGTAAGTAAGTCACTTCTTTTTCCCCTTCTCTCTATCGTTTCATCTCAAACGATCCTTAAAACGAATATCGATTAAAGTGGAGTTAGCCTTTTTAATAATTTTTTAAAAAAAATTTTGTCACACTTGTTATGCTAAATAAATTATGCTAATTTTGTAAAAAAAAAACACCTTAATATGATCTCTTTAACTTTGAAAGTGTTAGAGTTTCATGTTAAATAAAATATACATTGAACTTTTCGTGAAAATACCATGAACTTTACATGCACCCCTTATCGTTTTCATGACATAAACCTATATAAAACTCATAGGGTAATGACCTGCCCCACTCACATACACAATAGTTTCATAGCACGATACGTTGGTACATATTTTACTCTAAAGAAAATAATATTCAAGAAAATACCCTCGCCTTTTAAAACTGCTCTTATGAATCACTATTTACACCTTTGCAATTACGCCTCTACAACCCTCGTTAAAGGACTCGTTTGTGAATGGTGCAAGTTATCGCACGTCTTTAGAATAGTAGAGCGAGATGTTGAACTCCTTACGGAGAATTCGGTCTCGAAAAGAATAAAATACGATTTTAAAGAAATACGAATTTTAAAACAAATTAAATAATTGAAAAATTATATAAATCATAAATCCGTATTTTTCTATGAAAACAAATTTTAAAAGACTATATTTTTAAATGAAAAATTAAAGTTACACAAAAGTACCATCAAGTTTCCAAAAGATAAAATTTTCATTAAAATACCATAAACTTTAATAGTTAGATTTTTTTACACAAAAATACAACAAAATATAAAATACATTTTTATACAAAAATCTTGACTTTTTAAACAACATATTTTTATTAGAAACTTACTCGAGTCTTTTGGACAAATTAAAACCCCTCGAGAAATTTTAAATGGCATTTTTACTAAAATACCCTAGAAAATCAATATACTAGTTTATATTACGTATTTAGGTTGCAGAGTGGTTTGAGTGGTATTTTCTCTTGTTAGTTGCTTCAGGGTTGCCTGAGACAATGATGCACCACTTGTCTCTCCCTAAATATAGATCGTAACTTTAGCGTGGAATTTATCAATGGCAAGCGTCTTTGAAAAAGACACAAATCCTGCATTCCATGTGCAACGATTGTCGATATTTTCCAAACTCAAGAAATTCACAAGAGTAAATCTATTAATAACATATGACTATAACCTAAATACAAACTCGAACTTGATTTGAACTCGAACTCGAATCCAAACTCGAACCTAATCTTGAACTTGAACTTCAACACTTGACTTGACTTGACTGAACCATGAATATAACTTGACATGAATATCTGAATACAACTTCAACCTGAACTTGCATATTATATTCATAGATTCGGGCAAGACCTGCAAACTTGAACTATACAATAAAATACACGGAGATAAGGGGTAGGTTGGTAAATAACGTTTTTCGTGGAACAAGAGGTCACTTTAAAAGACACCTCTTGAATATCTTGTGCCGTTGTTCCATGGGTTACGATGGAGCCTTATACTCTCTTGCACCTTTGGTCCTCGGGGTAAGCTGGACTACTCTCGTATGCACACTTAATTTCCTTATCAAACTACAAACAACTACGTTAGAATAGAATAACCATCTTCATATACTTTATCATACTTAAGATACTTTAACATACTCATATCCAATTAACACATTTTACCTTCTCATTACTACATTAGATTCATGTTCTTCTTACATGCTTTTTATCACACTATACCTCCATACTCTTTTGGGGACTTACCGAGTGCTAGTTCGCTGACGACATTTCTCTCTTGTTTTTTTTTTTGAATGTTCGTCAAGAGGACCGGATTCTGAGGAGATCGAGCCCAGTCGAGACGATTTTGATCAGCTCACCACTCAGCCAGATTACTAATTCCATTTATGCAGTTATTCTCTATATGCCATTGTTTAGGCATCTTTTTCAGTATTCGTACTTTTTTTCAGACATTTGTATTTGAATTATGAGTGTAAACAAAGTTGTTGTTGAAATTGTTAATTCTTGCATATTGTTATATTGCTTATAGTATTTATTCCGGAAATGACCTTCTCGAAATAAATACGTTGCGGGCCTCGTCACATGTTGTTACCATCTTCTGGGAAGCAGGGCATGACACATATATAACCTTACATATTTACATTTACTTGGTTTCTATTCACTTTATACATCTGTCAGTCATCTTTATTTACTTTTTTGGGGGACTTACCGAGCGCTAGTTCGCTGATGACATTCATCTTTGTTTCTTTTTCTTAGAATGTTTGTCAGGGGGACCGGACTCTGAAGAGATCGAGCCGAGCCAAGAAGACTTGGACCAGTTCGCTACCCAGCCTGACTAATAGTTCCTTTTCTACATTTACTTCTGTATGCCAATGTTTAGGCATTTGTTTAAATCATTGTATCTTTTTACTTCCGACAATTGTATTTGAAATTTGAATGTAAATAAAGTTGTTGCTTAATTTCTACACTTGTTATTCTTACACATTGTTCTATTGCTTACTTACACTTAATGTATTTATTAAGGGAAATGAGCTTCTCGTAATAAATACGTTGTGGGCTTACCACGTCACCGTTTCCGTCTAGTGGGAAGCGGGATGTGACAGGTTTTATTGGCGACCCATGCAGGTCAGTTCTACATGATGTCTTAAGCAATATATTACAAGAATTATTAGAATCAACAACTATACATTCTTTGCATTTCAAATTTCTGGAATCTATCCTAACTTGTCTTTTATATCAAGGTGATGGATTCTCCAAACAACACCAGAACCAATGTTAATAGCAACACACCACCGCCTACCCTATCACCTCCCCCTACCATTGCGGCACCAATCAATGAACAGACGGTGCTTGCAGAAACCATCAAAAGCCTTCTGAAGGGCCAGCAACAGTAAACTGCTATCCTTATGAACCGCCCTGAAGACGAAACACCTGGAGTAAAGCAATTCCGGGCATTGCGCCGAAAGAACTTCTCAGGGAAAAGAGTCCTCTTGAGGCTGAAGAGTGGGCTCAAATATCGATAACGACCTTGCAACAACGCAGGTACCAGACATAGCTTGGGTTCGTGTGGCAAAACTTCAGCTCACGGACAACGCACGAGTCTGGTGGAAGGCCGAGGAGAGCCATCTTGCACAACCAATAGAGTGGAAGACGTTCTGCGACCTATTCGATGCGAAGTTTTTTCCTGAGACTGCCTGTTTCGATATGGAATAACAGTTCATCCACTTGCAATAAGGCTCTATGTGGGTAAAATCAGTGAATGAATATGATGCCGAATTCGTCATGATTAGCAAGTAAAGAATTTATCTCAAATTCCGTTCCGTAAAACACATCACTGTTCTGACATCAACATTTTATCAGGTTCGCGGCATACCTGATCCCTACCAATGAGATTCGGGCTAGATGATTAAACAAGGTTTAGACCCCGGAGATTCAAGCGGCTTTAGCCACAGGCGACTATCTGACTCATGAACTCGCTCTGAAGGCAGCGCACCGTTATGAAACTGTGGTCAAGAAGAAGGGTAAGCCGCAAGCAGCAGGAATCAAATGCCTTGCTACCCAGATGACAGGAAGAGCCTCTTCCAGGCCGATTTTTGCACCCAAAAGGCTAGGAGGATCGTTTAGTCGATCCAGTCCAGATTTCTGTTTCTACTGCAAGAGAACTGGACACTTGGAGAAGGACTGCATGTGTACAAATGGCCTATGTTTGATTTGTGGTGCATCTACTCATGCTATAGGAGCATGCCCATATTGAAGTAACACTGCACCAGCATCCAGACCCACAATGCCAACTCCGCAGAGGCCAACAATTTAGCACCTGCAACTCGCCTCGCTCTTCCTGCACCAGCTCCACGTGGACCGCCAGCACAGCCTCAACATCAATTCTATCAGGCACAGAGAAACGTGCCTCAGGGATAGAGGAATGTATTTGTTCATACCATAATATTGCATTATTATATTCCCCATTCTTATTCGTTTTATAAATAAACAGGTGCTTTTGACGCATGTCTGCTACATATTACAGGTTACAGGTTCTTGGACAGAAAACAGTGAAAATGATGAAAAGACGATGCAAAAGTGGACTTTAACCAACAAACAGAAGACTCTTGATCAAGCCTACATCGAAGGACAGTTCACAATTAACAAGGCAACGCAAGTTCAAAAAATTACAAAGCGAACGGTTAAAAATCCATTGCAAATTGTTCACTGAAGATCTGGAACCAATGTAGAAGCCCAATTGATAAAAGAACCAAGGAATCAGAAGCCCAAAAAGACCCAGAACAAGACATGAAATTTTAAGCTGTCCAGCCTACCAATAGGCCATGGAACCGCGGCCTAAGCCTACCATTGCCGCGGTTCCGCGGCCATCATGTGCCCGGGCTTCGCGAATTTTTTACAGAAACTCGAGACAACGCTGAATAGTTGACTAGGTCTTTTCTTAGGGGTATTTTCGTAAAAGCAGATATGCGAATCAAATGTAACCTAGGGTTTCCTATCTTCTATAAATAGGGACTCTAAATCATTGTAAACCTTATGCCTCCTTTTAATAATAAATTTCAGAATTCTTTATGGAGAGCATCGGTGTCTCTTTACAATTCATGAATTCAGATCTGACAACCTGCGTTGATGTTTGGAGAGAGCCATCTGTAAGTAGTTATATTTAATTGCTCTAGTTTAGATTTTAATTCTTTGCCCTAGGTAAATTTAATTCATTGCCGTAGATAATTGTTTAGAGTTAGCTTTGGGGAAGGATTTTGAGAGATGAGATCTCTCATCCCTTTCTTGCCCATTATATCTTTTCAATAGGACTCCATGCATACACGCACACACCGCGTCCTACGGCACCCTATCCCTCGAGGTAGCGATGATACCGTAGTATAAAAGCCCGGTTGTGCGCGTTTTCCATGGAGGTTAGGGTAAGGATCTCTAAAGGAAGGACAAGAACCTATAGGAAGGAACACATTCCCGAATGGATCTAATCCCCTTTATTGATAATTACCATAACTCCTCTTAGATCCTAATTTGGGTATAGAAAGTATTGAGATTTACTTGCATTTCCAAACCATCCCTAAACCTAACCCTAGCATGACTAGATCTAGATAATCATAGTATAGAATAATTAGGTTTTTAGATTTAATAATCAATCCGAACACCCTTCGGAATTAACTCGTTAGCACGACTAGGAGATTCACAAAATCCCTATGGACCGACCCGTACTCACCGGCTAGCTACAAAGCGACGCCGTTCTTGATTGCGGTTAATAGATAGTTTTTGAGACCAATCAGTACTTTCGGCGGGGAGGAATGTACCAAGACGTCAGGCTTTCACAATGACGGTCGATGAGGCCAAAGCCACAGGACAAGTCATCACCGGTAAATTCTTCCTATCCTTTCAACCTTTCGATACTAGTACACCGTTATCTTTTCCTATACCTAAACGCAACCTCACATAACTTAGGTACTATACTAGTAGCCACCCTTCCCGCACTCGCACTTTTCGACACTGGAGCTTCATATTGCTTCATGTCACTACGGTTTGTAAGAACGCACGCGATTCTCGTCAAGCCACTCATATCAAGATGGAAGGTCAATTCTGGGAATGGAGTTTTGAAGGCAACTTTAGGGTATGATCAGTGCCCAGTTGTAGTTTGCGGCCGAGAATTCTACGCAAATTTCAAAGTGTTGGACATACAAAATTTCGATACTGTATTGGGAATGGATTGGATGGGAGTATTTTATGCTACCATTAACTACCATCGAAGGAGGGTAGTCTTTAAGATACCAGATCACCCTGTCTTCCATTTCAAAAATGGAGATAGAACCTTGGATCCAGGAAGCTACCATGCAAGACCGCAGAAGTGTCCTCCCTACAAGCCGAAGGAGAAAAGCCAGAAGTAGTTCGAGAGTTCGAGAATATTTTCTCTGAAGACATATCAGGTTTGCCTCCCGATAGAGCTCTTGAATTTAGTACTGATTTATAACCCGGTGCATAACCTGTAATCAAAGCTCCATATCAACTAAGTCTGGAAGGATTGAAAGAAATTCGTATCCGGTTAGATGAGCTCCTGAAGAAAGGTTGGATCAGACCCAGTACCTCAAGTTGGGGATCACCGGTGCTACAAGTGAAGAAGAAGGAAGGTACCTACAGAATGTGCGTGGATTATCGAGCACTGACGAAGTAACGATTAAGAACAAGTATCCGCTACCTCGCATCGATGACCTTTTCGATAAACTAAGTGGATCTTGTGTCTTATCTAAGTTAGATCTTCACTCAGGTTATCATCAGGTGAAGGTCAAGGAGTTCGACATTCCAAAGACGGCGTTTAGGACTCGTTATGGCCATTATGAATATGTCATAATGCCGTTTGGAGTGACCAATGCACCAGCCATTTTTATTAACCCGATAAACCAAGTTTTCCGAGAGTACTTAGACAAGTTTGTTGTTATCTTCATCGACGGCATCCTGGTGTATTCAAAGAATCGGAAAGAGCATGCCGATCACTTACGCATTATCCTGGAGACACTATGACAATATCAACTCTACGCCAAGTATAACAAGTGTGAATTTTGTCTAGACCAGGTCGGATTTCTCGGACACATCGTTTCAGGCGAAGGAATCTCTGTAAATCCAACTAAGGTGTCAGCTGTCAGCGAATAGCATACACCAAAGTCAAGCTTTGATTGGGTCAGATACACTAGATAACGGTATATACGTATTAAATCAAGCTCGGATTTTCAACGTCCAGAACACACTTAAAAGAAAGTCTCCATAATTAAATAGGGCTTTCTTATGGCATTGTATACTGGGTCACATCAATGAAACACGGTTGATGAAGTTACATAGAGAGGGATATTTGGATCCGTTCGAATATCAGTCTTATGCAACTTGTCGATCTTGTCTCATAGAAAAGATGACAAAGACTCTGTTCACTGGACACGGAGTAAGAGCGAGCGAGCTATTGGGACTCATACACAGCGATGTGTGTGGTTCAATGTCTACACATGCACGAAGTGATTATTCCAATTTCATTACTTTTACGGATGATTTCTCTAGGTATGGATATGTCTTCTTGATGAAACATAAATCCGAGGCCTTTGAGAAATTCCGAGAATATAAGAATGAAGTGGAAAAACAAACAGGCAAAAGTATCAAGACACTGAGATCTGATCGAGATGGTGAATACTTAAGTGCCGAGTTCCTGGATTACTTAAAAGGGAATGGAATTCTTTCTCAGCTTACTCCTCTATACACACCTCAATACAACGGTGTATCGGAAAGACGGAACAGAACCCTATTGGATATGGTGCGTTCCATGATGAGTAGCGCTGAGTTGCCGCGATCCTTCTGGGGTTATGCACTAGAATCAGCTGCATATATTTTAAACAGGGTTCCTATCAAGACTGTTCCAACCACACCATATCAGATGTGGAGTGGGAAGAAACCATATCTTTAGTATCTGAAGATATGGGGATGTCCAGCTTTTGTAAAAAAGCAACATGCGGACAAGCTCAAGGCACGCTCAGTACTATGTAAGTTTATAAGATATCCAAAGAACTCCAGGGGGTATCTTTTCTATTACATAGAGAAACAAAAGGATTTTGTTTCTCGTCATGCCCACTTTTTGGAAAATCAATTTTTGGAAAAAGAAACTAGTGGGACTGCAATAGAACTGGAAGAAATTCCAGAACCACAAGGTATTACTGAAAGCATGGTAGAACCAGAGGTTTTGAAAGGACAGGGCATCCCCGCGCCACTCCGCAGGACTAGTAGGCAGTCTCATTCGCCCGAGGAATACTACGGTTTTCTCATAGATGGGAATAGAGAGGATTGCATCATTGATAATGATGAGCCAACTAGCTTCCAGCAAGCCATTCAAAGCGGTGACTCTGTAAAATGGCTGGATACAATACGGACCGAGATAGAGTCCATGTACACCAACAAAGTATGGACTTTGGACATTGCTCCAGAAGAGGTAAAACCCGTAGGCTGCAAATGGATCTTTAGAAAGAAGATTGGTGTAGATGCACAGGTTGAAACCTATAAGGTTAGACTTGTTGCAAAAGGTTTTCATCAAAGACCTGGTTTGGACTATGATGAAACCTTTTCTCCAGTGGTAATGCTCAAATCCATTCGGATCCTTCTTGCCATTGTACCTTCCACGATTATGAGATTTGGCCGATGGACGTAAAGACCGCTTTTCTGAATGGACATTTGGAAGAGTGCGTCTATATGGATCAGCCAGAGGGTTTCATTCAGAGTGGGAGCAGCGAGAAAGTGTGCAAGTTGCTTAAGTCCGTTTATGGACTAAAGCAGGTATCGCGGAGTTGGAACATCTGTTTTGATGAGACGGTCAAAGAATTCAACTTTATCAAAAATCAAGATGAACTATGCATTTATAGTAAGATTGTATCGAGAACTGTGGTATTCTTCGTCTCGTACGTGGATGACATTCTCTTGATAGGAAATGACATTCCTATACTATAATCAGTCAAAAGATTCTTGTCACAGAGGTTCTCCATGAAAGACCTGGGTGATGCCTCCTACATTCTGAGGATCCAGATCTATCGTGATAGATCTAAGAGGATGTTGGGACTTTCGCAGTCCAGGTACATCGACACCATACTAAAAAGATTTAGTATGGAAGATTCAAAGCATGGGAGTCTACCGGCTTGTCACGGAATCACCCTCTCCAAAGAGATGTCTCCCAAGACTGATTTGGAAAAGGCTCGCATGTCGGTTATACCCCCACGCTTCTGTGGTAGGCTCTATAATGTATGCGATGTTGTGTACCAGACCAGATGTTGTTTACGCACTTAGCGTGGTAAGACGGTATTAGTCAAACCCAGGGGAGAACCACTGGATAGCAGTAAAGAATATTCTCAAGTACCTGAGAAGAACCAAGAAGATGTTCTTAGTATATGGCGGAAAAGACCTCCAGATCGAGGCCTTTGCTAACTCCAGCTTCCAGAGTGACAAGGATGACTCCAAGTCCATGTCGGGTTATGTCTTTACCCTCAATGGAGGGGCGGTCTGTTGGAAGAGCTCCAAGCAGGACACCGTTGCTGACTCAACGATGGAAGCGGAGTATATCGCTGCTTGTGATGCCGCGAAAGAAGCAGTCTGGATAGGGAAGTTCCTAACAGAACTTCAGGTGGTTCCGTCTATTGTAGATCCAATACCTCTGTATTGTAACAACAACGGCGCTATAGGTTTAGCGAAGGAACCCAGGTTCCATCAGAAGTCCAGACATATCTTAAGGCGGTACCACCTGATTAGAGAGATCATTGATCGCCGAGAGATCGAGGTGCAGAGAGTTGATTCGGAGAACAACACTGCAGATCTACTCACAAAGGCCATCCCTCAGACACAGTTCGAGAGACTATTCGAGATGATAGGTCTGCGATATGCCAATGCATGACCTTAGTGCAAGTGGGAGATTGTTAGTGATATATTCTCTAGAGGACATTATTGTATCATACTGGTTTGTATATTACATATTGGAAGCTTGGGATATATACGGATATAGTAACAGTCTTGCTCGAAATGGTAGTATGCTACCTGGTTTGTTTCTACCTCAATATGTGCATGTGTTTCTTTTAGCATATCGCTTATACATATTGGTAGAGCCCTTAGGATCTTTGCTTGATTACAAGCGTTGTGATGGCAATCACACTAGTGGGGATGGGTAGTCTATAAGCACATCCTTATACAGGTCCCTAGTCGTAGGATTATCGAGACAGGACATCGATACTCTAGAGTAGACTAGTGTATACACTTCTCATCCCAGCCAGGGAGATGGTCTGTCCCACAGCTATTAGTACGTCGTACTGGAGATAGTATGCAGGTGCTCATTGGGTTATGAGTACACTGGACATGACTCATAGGGAGCTGCTGGTGGGTATTATACCTATCGTCGGGTAGCAGTTCCCAGATGACATGAGTACAGCTTAGTCTGTCGACTTGACACTGCTACTTCGCCTCGAGTGTGTTCCCATTGTTCTTAAATTACTACCCTACCACGGCTCAAAAGAGTCGTGCAAACAGATAGTAGTTGGGTGCAGTCCCGAAGCACTTGGAGGCAGTAGCGGTTAGATAGGATTTGTCTCTCCCGGTATTTGGGGTTGATATCGCGCTGTGTTCGGAAAGCCATTACACAAAGTCCCTGGCCAGGGTAAGCGAGATTTACTGGTAGGTACTCCAGTAGTTTCTCAAGTTGTTTTGGGCTATACTCCGACATTACTTATTGCACTATTAGGGGTCTAACGGCTACCGCCCCCTAGGCCAGATATGCGATACTCTTAGACGAACAGACCGGAGTGTACGGAGATTGTCACAGATAGGCTCAGTAAGAGTTCGGATGAGTTTTCTCATAGGACTTCTTATCGACAGATACCTGGGTAGCCGTTACGTTGACTTTCTGCTTTTACTCTTGCTCATGTCTGAGCTAGTACCGCTGACGGCTTATGGTTAAACCCACTGCCAGCGTAGTGTCGAGTCTTTAGAGTCCCACACATAGGGTTTCCCTGCATCGGGCAAAAGATGTAGAGGCCGTATGTTTTACGGCAAGGCTTCGATCACATACGTATACTTTTGCACGTATGATGTTCGGGCGGATAATACAAGTGGGCTTTGGTTTAAGCCGGATCCTAATATTATATTGATGGATTATTTTCGTCTCTTTGTATTCGTATTTTTCGGAATACAAATACGGGTATGTATATACGGATGAGGGGCATTCTTGTAATTTACTCAAGATTGTTTCTAGAAGAAGACACCCCATATTTGTATTAATCGTTTTGTTAAAAGGTTAATGAGGTGGAGGAAATGAGGTGTACGTTTTCATTAAATGAGGCATGGCTACTTGGTGACTCATGGAATGACTCACTAGATGACTCATGAAGCATGCTAGATATTTTGGTGAGATATTTTCTTGCTTGAATTATTGGATGCTTCATTAGTCACAACTCTTATCCATCTTCATTCACTTGCTCATTCTATACTCTCATTTCCTCAAGCTCCTTCTTCTTCCTCCAACCCTAAATGTCTCATGTGTTGAGAAACCTAGGGTATTTAGATACAAACTAATCTATCTTCACTCTCTACATTATATAGGACATTTAGTTTAGCGAACTAGGTGCCTTAGTTATCTTGGATTAAGGTTGGAGCTCGGACTATAGACTCTCGGGTGGATCATCTTTGACTTGAGAGGACCGACGAGGAGGCCCGATCCATGTATGATCCGAGGAGCCTATGACGAGGAGGATGATAGCAAGAAGACCCGAAGGACATAGTTATGTGAGGTACTTTCTATCCGAGTAGTTAACCTCATACAGTTTTGCTAGTTAGGGTTTAGTATTGATCCTGGAGTTCAAGTCGGTGTTGCGAAGCTCGTAAAAATCGTGAAAGTCGACTTTTCCATTTTCCTTCTTGTTCATCAATCTCCAATCAAGACTCCTGGGGTATGCCCTCTAAGCCGCCAACGTCAGACCTGAAGCTTGTTCTTGGGCATGGAGGGCAAAATATGATACAGCTGGGAGAGCGTCTTTTTCTGCAGTTACTACGAGATCTCAACTATTTCATGGTAGTCAATGTCGGTAGTTGACCATAGGACAGAGGCAGTTAAGTAGTCAAGGAGAGAGCAAATCCAAGTCAGCTTGATGCGCTGAAGCGCACTCATACTTGGGATCGTTCCCTTGCCGTCGGGTTCACTCAGAGTGAGTAGAACACTTTTTGAATTCTGAGAGGCTTGCAAAAACTTCGAGGCCCCAGCGGCAGTGGAAGTCGTAGCGGCGGAACTCAAATTCACTTAGCCCATCCTGTGTCCAGTCCTAGGGAAGACCTTCTCTCATTCTGGAGCTACTGATGTCTTATCCTTTTTTACTCCTTACAATGAAACTCATGCTTAGTGTCACGAACTATCACATCTAGAGTAGGCTTTCTGCAATTGCTGCCGAAATAGGCTTAGGCTTCTGAACAACAAGTACCCAACGACTCGCCGGAAAGACAGGTCCCTTAGGTATTCTTGCTTGTTGTGGGAAGTTAGACATCTTCCCCTACATTGCCAACTGATTCAATCCAATCTTGGCCTCCTGTCCTTCCTTCTGTCCAAGCTCTTTTCAACTGCCCCCCGAATGAGAGGACTCCTTCTTGCCTGGGGACCCTCCTTCGTGCAACTTCCTACCTTTTGGCTGGTGGACTAGATAGGGACAGGACCTCCCCGTCGATTGAGGATTTAAAGGTCAAGTCTTTGCGTATTCCGCCTCCCCGTGAACCCGCAGGGTGCGCGACATCGACTTACAACTTGTCTTGATACCCAAAAACTCATGCAGAAGATCGTGAGATTACATAGGGTACCTGTTTGCATCGTCTCCGACCGAGATACTAGATTATGATCCCAATTTTAGTAGAGTCTTCAAGACAGTCTGGGAACGAGTCTGAATTTCAGTACGGTGTATCATCCCTAAACAGACGGACAGTCCGAACGAACAATAGAGATCCTGGAAGATATGCTGAGAGCCTGTATGCTAGACTTCGGAGGTTCGTGAGAAGATCACCTACACCTTGTGGAGTTTTCCTATAACAACAGCTACTAGGTAAGTTTTGGGATAGCACCTTTCGCAGCACTTTATGGATGTAAGTGTCGTTCCCCGCTGAGTTGGGACAATGTTGGAGATCGTGAACTCCTTGAGCCAGAGATGATCGTGGAAACTGTAGATGTGGTTCGCACGATCAGGGAGAAGATGCGCATAGCTCAGGACCGACAGAAGCATTGGGAAGATGCAAGGCGTCGACACTTGGAGTTCCAACCCGGAGAGCATGTGTTTCTGATCTCTTCGAATAGAGGAGTGATACATTTTGGCAAGAGAGGTAAACTCAGTCCAAGGTATATCGGACCGTTCAACATACTTGAACGAGTTGGAGAAGTGGTACACCGCTTGGCACTATAACCCTCATTGGAAGGTGTGCATAATGTGTTCCATATATCCCAGCTACGACGATATGTGAGTGACCCCGGCCACATACTTGATCACTCAGAGCTCACTATACAGACCGATCTAACTTGCGAGCAGCAACCAGTTGAGATCTTGGATCGAAAGGTGAAGACTTTACGGAATAAGAAGGTGAACTTAGTCCGAGTGATGTAGAAAAAGGATTCGCTAGGAGAATCAACCTGGGAACGAGAAGACGATACGCGTACACAATACCCTCACCTTTTTGAAAATTAATCTTTATGTAAATTTCAAGGATGAAAGTTTTATAAGAAAGGTAGAATGTAACGACTCTGAAATTCCTGTACAAATGTAACTTGTTCAAATATATAGAAAGGATATTTCAACCTAACTAGGAGTTATAAATTGCTCAATAAAAGCAAGAAACTCCTTATAGCCTATTGGTTAATACTCTCCACTGTTGTTATTTAGCCTATATGTTTGAATCCCATCAGTCCTAATTATTTTTATAATTTTTCTTTTTAACTTTTTCGGAAGTCCGATAATTGCACATGCAATACACGGAGAATCGAAAAGTTTTAGATAAATCAAACAGGATAAATGAGGTGTTAATTACGAGTTAAACATATGGCATAAGTCTCGAGACACTTGGCACAAGTCTCGAGACACTTGGCAACGATCTGGCGCCAATATCACTCTTATGGCCACTACCGGCGGTTCAGATGGCCCCAAAATCCTCCATGTTTCGCCCGTGTGTCCTTTAGACTCCCCTCTACTCCATTTTATTGTTTGTTTTATCTGAATTCAACAAGAGACTCTTCAATTTCTCCATTAACACCATTAAACCTATTTTTAATTCATTTTTATTTCACACACTATCATTTTTACCCTATAAATACCACCCCATTCCCTAGCTCACCCCTATTCTGAAAATTTATCAAAAATTCTCTAAATTCCTAATTTCAAGAAAAGGATTAAGACTAGTTAAAAGGAGTTAGCAATCCAAGTCCATTCCATTAAAAACCGGAGCCATTCCCGACGATACAGCAACTCCATGAAGACCCCCTCCCTATTTTTACTCTCTTCTCAACGCTGCACAAACCGTAAGTCCCTTCCTTTCTCTTTCATTTCATCTCAAACCGTTTTCTAAAACTATTCAACTAAAATGGAGTTAGGTTAAGTAAAGCTTCTTTGAATAAGTTTTGTCACCCTTGCTATATGAAAAATTCCACCCTAACCCTTCCAACATCACTTCAAATATTATTCATCTAAATTACTTCTGAATTGTTTAAAAATTTTGGGCTAAATAAATCATACAACAAAATTACACCAAAACACCATGAACTTTAAAAGTAATCTTTTTATCGAAACCTAGAAATATATACCTATAGGAAATTTGCAGGGTAATGACCTACCCCATTACATACACTATGAATTTATAGCACGATATTTTAGATACATGTTTAATTTGAAGAATGTTTTAGATACATGGATTCATACCATTACTTACAAAAAATGTTTTTTTAAATCGATATTTTTAAATCCTTTGCAATTGCTCCTCTACAACTCTTTTAGGGGAATCCAATTATGAATGGTGCGGGTTATCGCACGTGTAGGGTTCCTAGGCACACTAATGAGGTCTCACAAGGCATCAACCATGCCAAATTCAAATTTTTCGGTGCCGAGAAACCCTAATACGGATCGTTGAGTAGAGTTTTAGGCGAAAACGATAAGTAGTTAACAACTTAACTAAGAGTGAACGGAAATACAACCTTTGTAGATCCGGTGCTCTACCTCCATAGCTCCGTGATGATGTCCCCTCGCTGCGATCATCGGATTCCTAGACTCTCGCGGTGGTCTCATCGGAGAAAAGATCGGGCTAGGTCGTCGACTTCGATGCCGAAGATGATCTATGTCAAGGCAACTCAAGATCAAACTCCAACTTCACCAAGTCATGAAACTTGTGAAGAAAACACCCAATACTACTTGGCAAGTGGTAGAGGATGAAGAAATAGGAAGTGGGTTCACTTTAGAATTGGATTTCTCACTCTTTTTCTCAAGTTGCCATTAATGGAGGCAAGGTTTCTTCTTTGTCGAAGAAGAAGAAGAAGAAAGAATATGATAAGTTGTTTTTGAAAATAGAAAATAAGATGATACTTATCATATTTTCAACCATGGTTAAGTGTAGAGACTAAACTAGGGTTAGGTTGAATGGTTAGGGTTAAGGCAAATGACAAACTAGCTAGACTTTTCAAAGCTTCAAGAAGCTTCAACTAGCAAACAAAGAAAGCCACCATGATTTATTTTGCCCAAAAATAAATAAAAAGAATAAATAAATAAGTAAATCAAAACCCTAACCATTAACATAACCATGGTTTAATCATACACACCCAAGTTTGCATGTATCATCAAACATGATACAAACAAGTGTACAAAAGTATATCACATATACAATGTGCACTTCAAGTGAGAAAATCCATTTAAAGTGAACAAATACTAGTTAATGTAAAGTAATATATCAAATATATAATTATACATTAAATCATTAAATCAACACTTGACTTAATGATCCGGTCATATCACATATAACCGACTAATATCAATAGTAACATCTTATCGAATCAACACTTGATTCGATAACCCGGCTATATCGCATATAACCGATCAATGTCACAAATCGCGAGAATCGAATACAGTATCACATACTGGTATTATTCTCGGTCCCGCACAGATCTCATATGCGCTCCTATTTCGTTTCGCTTGAGCCAGGAAACCTCTGTGTAGGACTCTAAAGACTCGTCAATACACCGGCAGCAGGTGATGATCATATCAAACACCCACAAGCCGCAAGCGGTCTGCTAAACGTAACGGCCACACGGGTATTGAGCGATCAGAAGATCGACGAGCAAGCCCGCTCACACTCGTGTGAATCCAACCAGTAACACTTACCGTACAGTCCGGTCTCATCGTCTGATATGTCGCATATCTTGCCTAGGGGTGGTAAACGTCAGACCCCAATAGCTCAATAAGTCATGTCGATATGAGGTCTATAACAGTTCGAGAAACTACTGGTAACACTTACCAGTAAATCTCAGCAACCCTGGCCAGGGATTTCCGGTTATAGCCAATCGAACACAGCGCAACATCAACTCCCTATACCGGGAGAGACGAATCCCCTCCTATCGCTCATTGCCTCCATGTGATTCGGGACTGTACCCAAAAACCACCGTTTTGCATGCCCTCTTGGACGTGGTAAGGTGGAAATCAAAGCACAGTGGGAACCACACAAGACTCTATGACGATCTCGGGTCTACAGACTAACCTGTACCAGTGTCACCAGAGAACTGCCATCTGACGTAAGGTATAATACCATTTGGGATTTCTCGGCGAGTCCGTCCAGTGTACCCAGTCTCCACTGAGCACCCGTATATCATCTCTGATGTCAAACACCAATGGATATGGGATCATCCATCGTCCATCTGTATGGGTCGAGAAGGTATACGCTAGTCTACACTGGTATATCGATACCCTGTCTCGATACACCCACGACTAGGGACCTTGAAGGATATACTTATGGACTACCATGTCCCCACTAGTATGATCCGCATCATAGTCCAGGTAGTCAAGTACACATCCTAAGGGCTTTACCAACATGTAACAGAGAGACAATCAGTGTACACGTTAAGGTAAAGAGCAACCAGATAGCATACTATCATGTCGAGCAAGAAAGTCCTCCCTATATATGTCCAAGCATCCATTACAATATACATCCTATGTATAGTAATGGCCTCTAGGGCATACATATAACTAACAATCTCCCACTTGCACTAGGGCTATCTGATAGCAGTGGTTGTAGTATCTCATACTCAACCATCCCATAAAAGTCTCTCTCTGGGAAAAGGCCTTCGTGAGTGGATCCGCCGTGTTGTCCTCTGAGTCAACTCTCCTTACCTCGATCCCCTGGAGATCAACCATCTCCATGATCAGGTGACACTTGCCTTAGAATATGTCTGGATCACTGATGGGACGGACGTTCCTTGGCATAAGCCACAACTCCATTGTCACACAATGGGAGGAACTAAGTTCATCTCATGAACAAATATACATCCAGATTGCCTCTTTGGTAGTATCTTAAGTAGCGATGTATCCTGCCTTTATCGTCTAGTGAGCCACGGTATTTAGCTTGGAACTCTTCCAACATACCGTCCCTCAACTGAGGGTAAAGACAATGCCTGTGACTGACATTCAGTCGTCCTTATCACTCTGGAACCTTTCCAGTGATTCTCCCCAGGATCGATTAATACCATCTCACTACATCTAGTGAGAATCCTAACATCCATTTAGATCTATCTCATAGATCAAAAACCCAGGATTTAGGAGGTATCACTTTGATCCTTTATGGAGAATCATTGTGATAAACGGAGATTGACCGAGCGTAGCATAGGAAACTACTTTCTTATCAAGAGTATGTCATCCACGTACTCTACGAGGATCACCACCATACTCCCTACTACCCTTTTGTATATACAAGGTTCATCTACTATTTTGATGAAGTCAAACTTTTTGACAACTACATCAAAACAGACGTTCCAACTCCGCGATGTCTGCTTTATCCTATAAAGCAACTTGCACACGTTTCCGCTGCTCCCACTGTCTACGAAGCCCTCCGGCTGTGTACTTACAGACGTTCCCTTCTAAAACATCATTTAGAAAAGCAGTCATAACACCCAACCACCAGATATCGTAGTCATGGTATGTAGCCGTGGCAAGTAGGATCCGGATGGACTTAAGCATAGCCACTGGAAAAGGTTTCATCATTATCCACGCCTGGTCGATGACGAAAACCTTTAACAAGTCTAGCATTGAAAGTCTCAACTTTTCCATCTACACCAAGTAATCTTCTCAAGATATACTTGCTCCTGATGGGGATTTAACCCTTCAGATATAGCAACCAAAGTCCATACTTTGTTGGTGTATAAGGATTCCATCTCAGATCACTAAGCATCCAGCCATTCTTACAGAGTCTCACTCCTGATGGCCAGCTCGAAACTAGTTGGGTCATCATCTCATGATGCAATCCTCGCTCCCACTGTCATAGAGAAACTGAAGTATCTCTCAGGTGGGTGAGAAACCCTACTAGATAGGCGGAGAGGCTGAGGTTCGTTGGTATCTACTGAATCCTTTGGTTGTACCAAATCATCTGCTGTAGTTTGCATAGCTGGAACCTTTCCAGTTCTATATAACTAACCTTGCCTCGAGCTTTTCCGGATTTTGCTTTTAGACATAGGCCGGACAACCCCAAATCTTAACTAGCTTAAGACATGGGCTCTTCCCATACCATATCTCATATGGAGTGGTGGGCTGTGATCTGATTCAAACCCTATTCAATAGGTATGCAGCTTCTCAAGCGCATAACTCCCAAAAGGAAACAGGTAACTCAGTGTTACTCATCATAGAGCGCACCATATCGAATGGGGTGCGATTGCTCCGCCCCGATACAACGTTGTGCTGTGGTGTATTCGGAGGAGTAATGCTGAGAGAGAATCTCATTCTCCTTTAGAATAGTTCAGGAATTCCATGCACAAGTATTCTCCTCCCTGATCGCATCAAAGGACATAATACTTATACCCTCATTTTGGTTCTCTACTTCTAACTTATATTCCGTGAATATCTCAAAAGGTTCGGACTTATGTTTCAACAGGAACATATGTCTGAATCTTGAGAGATCATCAGAGAATGTAATGAAGTACAAAGAACCGGTCTTGGCATGTGTAGACTGGGGACCTTTATACATCAACATGTATCATCCCAAGAGTTCACTAACTCTTTCTCTGTTTCCAGTAAACGGAGCTATGGTCATCTTATCATTGTGACATGACTGGCAAGTTTCACAAGATGTAAATTCAAACTGATTTGAATATGCATCTACATGTAACTTTAGCTAGTCGGGTCGCATTGATATGACCTAGTCTACAATGCCTCAAGAAGGATTCGTTCATTTCTGAACTCTTCCTCTTGTGTGTGTTCTATATACTAAAAACTGTAGTTTGATTTAGAACATCAATACTTTTAGATAACGTGCCTAAACCGATCAACTTTTGATATAGGAAATGTTCAAAACATTATCCAACAATACAAAATTTTATCATTTCTTTACTAATAAGGAGAGTGATATGATTTTGTATATCAGGTTCGGTATCTAATAACATTCGTTCAGAATCAATGTATTTTGGTAATACAGGGTGACAGTGACCAACAGACTTTGGCTGCAACACTTGCCCCGTTTTCTGTCTCATGAAACTTATCACCCGTTCTCAGTTTTCTACCTTTCTGTAGCCCATGTAACGGATTACATTTGCGGGATCCTGATCCGGTATCTAATACCCAGGACGTAGAGGATACTGAGAGACAGTTCTTTGTAATGAACACACCCGAAAATGATGCATCAGCATGCACTCTCTTCGTTTGGGCGGCACGGGAATTCTGGTAATCCCCTATTTCCTACTCGGTCTTATAACAATTATAAGTTGGAGCGGGACCAACGTTCCCCAGCTCAGTATAACAAAGCGGGTTTGGTCAATATTCTGTATTATTATCTTGATTAAGGCATGATATGGTCGCTACCTAGAGAGAGAGAGAAGAAAACACTCAGCATATGCTCTTGCAAGATCAGATTGGTTATTTATTTTATCTAATCAGGATGGCTCCCACTATTTTTTATCAAATCTTCCTTCAAACCCTAAAAGGAAAGACTAGCCGGGATTAATTACACGCTACAAGTTCGCCAATCTTTCAGCCAGGCCAGTGTTGGTACTTTGAGGGAGGTCCCCCGTGCTTTCGCACGAACCTAATTAATGTAAACCTCGTTTTCCTAGAGGCGTAACCCCGTTGACACATTTCTAGATACCTACTTGATCGGCTAATTGTAATGTGTAAAACTCTCCCAGGAGTAACTCTTACTCGCAGTGGGTATCGGGATCCAACTATCTCATAGAAGGTATGCAATCTCATTGCAAATTTCAATACTTGAAATTCCCGATAATATTTTGCCCCAAACGATCTATGACCTTGACAAGGTCAACAAAACATAGACCATAAGTCAAGTTCAACCCGTCATTTCTTGATTGAATCAAACCCACCCGCACGACCCTTGACAAGGTCAACAAGGCCGTACGACTACCCTAACCCAATCTGCATCATATGCATAAGCAGATAAATACTGCTTAGCTACCGCACACTGCGCCTTGACAAGGTCAATAAACGCAGCACGAATACTAAACGGGACTTATCTGAAATGACGGAGGGCTACGATAGGTTTTTCTGAAAACCTATTGCGTAATGAACTTGATATCGTTGTAGGATCAAATGAATTTTGAAATGGAGTGTTTTTTAGGCTTTTCTAGTTTTGCTAAAGGGGTCACTCCCGGTGAAGGGATCGTCGGCCCTTTCCTCGTCGAATGAGGTGCGGGATATATCATATATATCACTATGCAAAGAAGAAACTATAGAAGTAATCAAAAGACAAACCGAGGGTTGTAACATCTGCCAGTTATTGCTAAAGGGGTCACTCCCGGTGAAAGGATCGTCGGCCCTTTCCTCATCGAATAAGGTGCAGGATATATCATATATACCGCTGTGCAAAGCAAGAACTGTAGATACCTGTTTTATTTTGAAATTCGATTCCACAACATCTTTAGGTTTCTTTTTCTTTCATTAATCACATTAATGAAGTCCCATCATTTAAATTTACCTAAACATCACAGATAAATACGACGTACACTTATGCCATCCGCATTCGCCTCGATGTCCCCTCGTGCACCGTTAGGTTAGGTAACTAACGGCAGGGCAGGGCAAGGCTAGCGCGGGTGTAAAACATAAGTAACGCCTATATAATATATCATATATACTATATACAGTATCTATCACAGAACATCACATGATCACATCACAGATATCGCAGCAGAAGAATCATATGAAATATTGGATATACTAGGACGTCCGTGTTTTCAATACGAGCCAGTATAAAACACGGATTCCACGGTCGCGAGGAATAGCCAAACCCACACCCCTAGACCCCTACGAGAGCGGCAAGAAACCCTACCAATTCTAGAGTTAGGAGACCCGGACTTGACTCCTCGAGTTGGTCTCCCACTGGACTCCAGAACCCGGCTACTTGTGCCCTCCTCCTTGGGTCTATCCTAGTGCGGAAAAGTAAATAATATACAAAGGTGACATCTTCCGCAATCTGGAAGTGCCCCAATAAAAGAATATTACATGCAAGTTTTTTACATGAATGAAAATGAAAAACACTCATCTCACATAAAAAAAACCCGGCTATTCAAACACGACGATCCAATATAACATATCCAGCAACACATAACATCACATGTCATCAACGTAAGTAAACATGCGTATCCCAATTGTCGTTGACATATAGCAACGAAACCGGCGATATCACATATTACACTTACGGTCACAGAAAAGAAAGTGTAAAACTACAACAGTTGGAATCCGCAACCTCTTTAGACATCGCATGCCTAATCAAATGAAATACTTAAACATCGCATGCCTAACAATTATAAACCCCGCATTTTAGTCTCATTATCGAAAACTCTTTTCAATATCAAGTCGAGCAATTCAATAAGATTCCCGACATTCAAATCGAATGCTCGTCGCAAACTTCAGTAGACGGCCGCACCCCCGATGCCGTCGACGAAGTGAACTAAGGAGGAACACCGCTGCCGCGTGCACCCGAACGGATGCTTTCGGCGATGGGGTTCTCCTACAGTCACTTGGTCGGGGCTATGGGGCATGGCTGTCTATTAAGTTTACCGGCGAGTATCCGCGTACGCTACGTGATTGCGACGGACTTTTGATCGCATCAAAATTCCGTGGGAACCGATCAAGTGAGACTAAAGTGCTATGTTTATAACATTCAAATCACTTATCTCATAACTGCTTGTGGATTCCAAGTATTGTATCACATTCCGGATAAGATAGAAAATGTTAAACTTTCTGATCGAACATTCAAACACCCAAGTTTTCCCGAAACAAATCAACACATGAAATAGGTTTAAAAACATCTAGTTCATGCCTCAGTACCAACGGTCCAGCCGTAAAAGGGTCAAGCCAACGCCTCACATGTGGCACGCCGTACTGCCCCAAACCCGAAGGTTCAAAGGGCAGTTCAAGACGGTCATATAATCGAGTTAAGGTTTGTTGTCTTCTAGAGGGTCCATCGCGTTACTTGCACTACTTAGAACGTTATTAAACCACGGAAAGATCCAACACTTGGAAATTTCCCGACAGGGGAAAAGGTGGGTATTTATATCCGGTCGAACTTTTTAACATATTCAATAATTATCCGGAAAACACATAGACAAGATTAGACAATCCGATCGAATCCACGAGTTCCCAAAACAACCCCAGAAAACTCAACTCTAGAGTGAAAATTAAAAATTCCCAGAAAACTCAGGACCAACTGTTAAACATTACTGTGCAAAATGTGATAAATGAAACCAGAGAACGGCCGCGGAACCGCCGCACGAGCCATGCTCGTGCCGCGCTTCCGCGGCTCTTTAATTAAATTAGTCACTCGAATTTGCACAGTAACTCTTAGAAAGGCCTGCTGAATTTTCTGCATATTTTTAATTCTCAAAAAACCCCGATTTAAAAAAATGTACAGAAAGCAATTTGAGATTAGGGTTTCGGTTCGATCGGACTTCTAACTCCGTCTACGCATCGCCTAAGGCTCTAGCTAGGCTCTGATACCACTGTAGGGTTCCTAGGCACACTAATGAGGTCTCACAAGGTATCAACCATGCCAAATTCAAATTTTTCGGTGCTGAGAAACCCTAATACGGATCGTTGACTAGAGTATTAGGCGAAAACGATAACTAGTTAACAACTTAACTAAGAGTGAACGGAAATACAACCTTTGTAGATCCGGTGCTCCACCTCCATAGCTCCGTGATGATATCCCCTCGCTGCGATCATCGGATTCCTAGACTCTCGCGGTGTTCTCATCGGAGAAAAGATCGGGCTAGGTTGTCGACCTCGATGCCGAAGATGATCTACGTCGAGGCAACTCAAGATCAAACTCCAACTTCACCAGGTCATGAAACTTATGAAGAAAACACCAAATACTACTTGGCAAGTGGTAGAGGATGAAGAAATAGGAAGTGGGTTCACTTTAGAATTGGATTTCTCTCTCTTTTTCTCAAGTTGCCATTAATGGAGGCAAGGTTTCTTCTTTGTTGAAGAAGAAGAAGAAGAAAGAATGTGATAAGTTGTTTTTGAAAATAGAAAATAAGATGATACTTATCATATTTTCAACCATGGTTAAGTGTAGAGACTAAACTAGGGTTAGGTTGAATGGTTAGGGTTAAGGCAAATGACAAACTAGCTAGACTTTTCAAAGCTTCAAGAAGCTTCAACTAGCAAACAAAGAAAGCCACCATGATTTATTTTGCCCAAAAATAAATAAAAAGAATAAATAAATAAGTAAATCAAAACCCTAACCATTAACATAACCATGGTTTAATCATACACACCCAAGTTTGCATGTATCATCAAACATGATACAAACAAGTGTACAAAAGTATATCACATATACAATGTGCACTTCAAGTGAGAAAATCCATTTAAAGTGAACAAATACTAGTTAATGTAAAGTAATATATCAAATATATAATTATACATTAAATCATTAAATCAACACTTGACTTAATGATCCGGTCATATCACATATAACCGACTAATATCAATAGTAACATCTTATCGAATCAACACTTGATCCGATAACCCGGCTATATCGCATATAACCGATCAATGTCACAAATCGCGAGAATCGAATACAGTATCACATACTAGTATTATTCTCGGTCCCGCACAGATCTCATATGCGCTCCTATTTCGTTTCGCTTGAGCCAGGAAACCTCTGTGTAGGACTCTAAAGACTCGTCAATACGCCGGCAGCAGGTGATGATCATATCAAACACCCACAAGCCGCAAGCGGTCTGCTAAACGTAACGGCCACCCGGGTATTGAGCGATCAGAAGATCGACGAGCAAGCCCGCTCACACTCCTGTGAATCCAACCAGTAACACTTACCGTACAGTCCGGTCTCGTCGTCTGATATGTCGCATATCTTGCCTAGGGGTGGTAAACGTCAGACCCCAATAGCTCGATAAGTCGTGTCGATATGAGGTCTATAACAGTTCGAGAAACTACTGGTAACACTTACCAGTAAATCTCAGCAACCCTGACCAGAGATTTCCGGTTATAGCCAATCGAACACAGCGCAACATCAACTCCCTATACCGGGAGAGACGAATCCCCTCCTATCGCTCATTGCCTCCATGTGATTCGGGACTGTACCCAAAAACCACCATTTTTCACGCCCTCTTGGACGTGGTAAGGTGGAAATCAAAGCACAGTGGGAACCACACAAGTCTCTATGACGATCTCGGGTCTACAGACTAACCTGTACCAGTGTCACCAGAGAACTGCCATCTGACGTAAGGTATAATACCATCTGGGAGTTCTCGGCGAGTCCGTCCAGTGTACCCAGTCTCCACTGAACACCCGTATATCATCTCTGATATCAAACACCAATGGATATGGGATCATCCATCGCCCATCTGTATGGGTCGAGAAAGTATACGCTAGTCTACACTGGTATATCGATGCCCTGTCTCGATACACCCACGACTAGGGACCTTGAAGGATGTACTTATGGACTACCATGTCCCCACTAGTATGATCCGCATCATAGTCCAGGTAGTCAAGTACACATCCTAAGGGCTTTACCAACATGTAACAGAGAGACAATCAGTGTACACGTTAAGGTAAAGAGCAACCAGATAGCATACTATCATGTCGAGCAAGAAAGTCCTCCCTATATATGTCCAAGCATCCACTACAATATACATCCTATATATAGTAATGGCCTCTAGGGCATACATATAACTAACAGCATGTCTTTCGGATAGTAGAGCGGGATACAGAATTCCTCACGGAGAATTCGGTCTCGAAAGGAAATAAAAATATGATTTTTAAAGAATACGATATTTTAACAAATTAAATCATTTGAAAATTTTCATAAATCATAAATCCGTATTTTTCTATGAAAACTAATTTTGAAAAATATATTATTAAAATGAAAAAAATTAAAGTTACACAAAAATACCACCAAGTTTCCAAAAAGTATAATTTTCACAAAAATACCATAAAATTTTAAAAAGTGGGTTTCATTACTAAAATACCACTAAAACTAAAATACATTTTTATAAAAACTCTTAATAATATAAATGACTTTCGAGGTTTATTTTTAAAACAATATTATAACATTTTTCATAAAACCCTCACGAGAAATGCAAACAATGTAAACAATAGGAATAAATCTTTAAGGGCCCTAAATTAATATAGGTTTAAGCGGTATCATTTCTATTGAGCCCCAAGAAACCGGAGAAAGTGAGTACTTGCCTATTCAGGTTAGACAACACTACAACTTAACAGAGTTATCAATGGTAATCGTCTTGGAAAAAACACAAATCCTGCCATCCATGTACAGCAGTTGTCCGATTATTCCCGAACTTAAAAATTTCAAAAGCTAAATCCATTCATAAGATATTGACTTTAACTTGAATACACACTTAAACTTATTGTAAACTCAATCTTGAATCCCACTCAAACCCAAACTTGAACGCTTTATCTTGAACTTAAATATCTGAACTTGAACTTGAATATCTGAACTTGAACTTGAATATTTGACTGAACTTGATCGAACCATGAATATAACTTGATATGAACTTGACATGAATACATGCACACATGATTACAACTTGAATATGAACTTGTACTCTTATATTCATGGATTCGGTCAAGACCCGTAAACTTGAACTATACACTACAATACGCGGGGATAAGGGGTAGATTGGTATGGAACGTATATCATGACACGAATGGTCACTTTAAAAGACACATACATGAATTCTCGTGCCGTTGTTCCATAGATTATGACAGGGCCTTGTACTACATGTTACCATGGTCTACGGGGTAAGTTGGACTTCTCTCGTATACATGAATACTTTCTTTATCAAACTACAAACAACTATGTTAGAATATTTATCTTATACACATATATGATCATGCTTAGATACTTTCATATACAATCTTACATGTTCACATTTACTTGGTTTCTTTTCACTTTATACATATGTCAATCATCTTTATTTACTTCTTTTGAGGACTTACTGAGCGCTAGTTGGCTGACGACATTCATCTATGTTTCTTTTCCTTGGAATGTTCGTCAAGGGGACCGGACTCTGAGCAGATCGAGCCGAGCCAGGAAGACTTAGACCAGTTCGCTATCCATCCTGACTACTAGTTCCTTTTCTGCATTTACTTCCGTATGCCAATGTTTAGGAATTTGTATAAATCATTGTATCTTTTTATTTCCGACGGTTGTATTTGAAATTTGAATGTAAATAAAGTTGCTGCTTAATTTTTACTCCTGTTATTCTTGCACATTGTTATATCGCTTACTTATGCTTAATGTGTTTATTAAGGGAAATGAACTTCTCGTAATAAATACGTTGCGGGCTTGCCACGTCACCGTTTCCGTCTACTGGGAAGCGAGGCATGACACCAACAAATATATCGGGCTTTTGCATCTTTCTTCACAAAAAGATACCGAAGTGCTGAATGGTCAGTATAAACAGTGATGAGCGAACCGATCAAGTAGGATCTAAACTTCTCAAGTGCAAAAACAATAGCTAATAGTTCTTTCTCGATTGTAGAATAATTTAGATATGCATCATTTAGAGTTTTACTAGCGTAATGGATAACATGTGGCATCTTATCAATACGTTGTCAGAAGACAGCTCTAATAGAGAAATCGGATGCATCACATATCAATTCGAAAGGCTTACTCCAATCCAATGAGTGGAATATGGGGCGGATGTAAGCTCCTTCTTTAAACGCTCGAATGAAACGAGACAATCATAACTAAACTTGAAAGGTACATCCTTGGCAAGTAGATTCATTAAGGTTCGAGCAATCTTTCTAAAGTCCTTGATAAAGCGTCTATAAAATCATGCATGTCCTAAGAACGACCCAATATCTTTAACCGTTTTGGAAGGTGGTAGGTTAGATATTATATCTATCTTGGCCTTATCTATCTCAACACATTTTCGTGAAATAATATGGCCTAGCACAATACCATGCTTGACCATGAAGTGATATTTCTCCCAATTGAGTGTTTAAATTTTTATCCTTACAGCATTAGAGAACTAACTCCAAATGATGTAAACACTCATCATAAGAATCACCGAAGATCGAGAAGTCATCCATAAATACCTCGAGATACTTCTCCACCATATCGGAGAATATACTAATCATGCACCGGTTAAAGGTTGTCGATGCATTACATAACCCAAATGACATTCGTCGGTAAGCAAAAGCACCGAAAGGGCATGTAAAGGTGGTCTTCTCTTGATCTTCAGGTGCTATAGGAATCTAATTATAGCCGGGGTAGCCATCAAGAAAACAATAATACTCATGTCCGGCTAATTTCTTCAACATTGGATCGATAAAAGGCAAAGGAAAGTAATCTTTCCTAGTTGCCGTATTCAGTTTCCTATAGTCAATACAAACACGTCATCCAATTTGTGTATGAATGGGAACAAGCTCATTCATATCGTTTTCAACAGCTGTTATACCAGATTTCTTTGGTAAGACATGAATAGGGCTAACCCAAGTACTATCAGAGATAGGGTAAATGATACCACTATCCAAATATTTAATAATATCATTTCTCACGCTTCTTTCATTATAGGGTTTAGCCTGCATTGAGTATCTATAGTGGTCTTGGCATCTTCTATCAAATGGATTCTATGCTGTACAATAGTTAGGCTTATCCCCTTGATATCAGTCGTTATCCATCTAATAGCTTCCTTATTATTTTTAAGAATTGATAATAATACCTCCTCTTGCCTTTTTGAAAGATTGGATGCAGTAATAACAAGGAGTGTTTCAGTTTCACCTAAGTAATCATACTTTAGGTGTGAAGGTAGAGGCTTGAGGTCTGGTCAAGGTGGCTCCAAGATGGATGGACGAAGATAAGGCCTAGGTATTGTTATTAAAGGTTCAGAAGGGAGTACCCAATTAGAATTACAAGATTCATGAATGGATGTTTCACATTCATCTACTTCAATGGGTTCTTCCTCAAAAAGTCCTTCTAGGCTTGTTTCCAAACTATTAGTCTCAAAGTCAATTGTCTCCTCCTTAGACATATCATTAGCTACATTGACTTCAAGTGGCTCGTCATAAAGGTCACTAGGTTGGCTCACTAGGTTGAAAATATTTAAGTCAATTGACATATTTCCAAAATATAGCTTCATTGAACTATTACGACAATTGATTAAAGCATTTGATGTCGCCAGGAAAGGTTGTCCCAAGATTAAAGGAATTTGGCCTTGTAGGTTGGTTACAGAAAATGTCTTTAACACAATGAAATCAACTGGGAATATAAATTCCCCCACTTTAATTAACACGTCCTTAACTTCCCCCTTTGGAACTTTCAAGGAACGATCAGCCAACTGTAAAGTGACCTTCGTTAGTTTAAGTTCTCCTAGACTTAGTTGTTCATAAACTGAATAGGGTAGCAAGTTAACACTCACACCCAAGTCAAGTAAGGCTCTATTAATCGTCTTGTCGCCTATCACACATCTAATGATTGGACAGCCATGATTCTTATATTTATTGGGCATGGATTGCGACAAGACTTCGCTAATATTTACTGCCAAAAAGACCTTTTTAAGCATATTAGTCTTTCTCTTTTGGGTGCACATATCCTTTAGAAATTTTTCATAAAAAAGGATTTGCTAAATAGCATCTAAAAGAGGAATACTTACTTTTACTTGTTTAAAGATTTCCAACACCTTCTCTATTTGAGCCGATTGCTTATTTCCCTTTAACTGCTGAGGATATAGGGCTAGTAGCTCAACAAGTTGCTCCTTCGACAGAGATAGGAGCGTAGGTCTAGGAATAAGCTCACAATCTGCTTCTCTGCTTTCTTCATTGGTAGGCGGCATCACATCGGCAGAATCATCAAGCATCACCATGTGATTGTTAACCCGCCTTTTTGATCTTAGCGTTTGAATGACATTCACTCCTGAAGGATTTGCTCAAGGATCTTTAGGATTAATGACAGGTTGACTAAGAAAAGTTCCTTTTTCTCTTTCTCCTATTGACGCGGCCATTTGACCAATTTGCACTTCTAATCTTGTAATTGCTTGTGAGTTAGCATTAACTGATTGATTAGAACTTTGCAACATTGATGTTATATTGGTCATGGCTTGAGACAATTCTTGTGTGGTTTGGGAGAATTCTCTTGTGGTTTGGGAAGTATTCATGGAAGCTTCTAAAGTCTTTTCTAGATTTGTTACTCTCCTGTCGTTCTTTTGTCCAAACTCTTGATATGGTATAAAGTTGGTATTGGTTTGGGAAGGGTTGTTTGAAGGATCTGCCCTTTGATTTTGGTAATTATGGAATTGTTGGCTTGTATTCTGGTTATTAAAGCCTTGGTTCCTAAAGAAGTTACTGCGATTCTTCCAACCAGAATTATAAGTTTGAGAATAAGGATTGTTTTAAGGTCTTTGAAAGGCCACGTTAGCAAACTCTTGACCTTGAGAGCCACTCATAAAAGGACATTCTTCGGTAAGGTGATTGGGATCTTGACATGTAGAGCAAGAAGCAAAAGAAGTGTGATTAACAGGGGCGGGATTTTTCAAATCCACGGCCTTTAATTTGCGCATGATAGCCGCAAGCTTTGCTTCAATGGCGATGGACGTGTCAATTGAATGTAGCCTTCCCTTCGATGGAGTCTTTGTCTTCTCAGTTTATGTCTCCCACTTCATGGTCTTATCAGATGGATTTTCTAAGAACGTCCTTGCATCATCCTCTAGTTTCTTCATTTAATCTCCTAAGCATACGACTCCAACATGGTCATTGTACTTACATCTAGACCTGCATAAACTATTTGGCAAAGTTTATGCTTTTCAATGGCTTGATGTGGACATTTTATGAGATCTTTGAACCTTTCAAAGTATTTCCAAAAAGATTCTCCCACAACTTGGCGAAATTGATATATCTCATTTCTAAGTTTTGCCATTTTATAGTTAGGATAGAATATCTTTAAAAAAAGTCCTAATAAAGCATTCCCAAATAGTTATGGTGTTGGTTGGGAGGCTATAGAGCTAGTTCTTTGCCTTTTCAGTTAGAGCAAAGGATATATGTTTAAGCTTAATTACATTCTCGCTCAATCGTTGAAGTTTCAACATAGAGCACACTTCCTCAAATTCCCTTATACAGACGTAAACGTCTTCACTTTCAGTTTCATGGAATTTCAGAAGTGAGTAGATGAAATTCGGTTTGATCTCATAGTGATTACCAGTTGTTGCTGGTAATGTTATGCATGATGACAAGCAGTTCTAATGGAATAGCATTTATCCTGTAGGGTGAGAGTTTGAGGAACAATATCACCCATTATATTTGGTATGGTCTCAACTTTAACTAAACGGTTTGTTTCATCTCGATTCCAAACTTGCATGCACCCACGAAGAATATAAAAAATATATTATATTTGTTTTTTTTAATTAAAAAAAGAGGAATTAACAACTAAATTAGGTATTGTAATCCTATTATTAATCCATAAGTGTACAGTCGTGTTGAAGCACGTGTATAAGAGCGAGTCGATTCCACCGAAAAGATGATACTTAATTGAATCTAGGCGAACTAAAAATAAAGATTTTGTGAAAGAAGGTTGATTGATACCGATAAAAGGAAAATAAAAATAGAGACTTTTAAATAATAGAAAGAAATATATCTAGATTTGAATTCTCCACATAGGTGTTTGCATAGAATAAATCATAATTTGTTTTCCTTTTAAATTTCCTCTTTATCACATTAAGAAATTTAAAAGAATAAATCATATGATATCCATCATAATTTTTTGATATTAAGAAAGCATAAATTATAAGGTTTTCAAAATAACTAATCAATTATATAAATCAATCACAATTTGAAGATATTTAAATCTATATGATAACAAATGAAATTCTAATACCATTAAGCATAAAATATATGCAAAATATCCCATCATAATTTGCATACAAAACTTATATTGGCGTCATAAAAACTTAATTTTTAATAAACCCTAATTAGCATGACATGGATCTAAAACGTATTGCAATATCTAAGAATAAAGTATAAGCATTCGCATCATAATTTATCAAAGAGAGTAAACAAAAGAAGAGATCATATCATGTAAATATAGAATCCATCAATGAAGAACATAGGAAAACTTATCATAAATATTCTAAGCATGACCTACCTAGATTCATCAACCTAGGTACATATGAAATTAACTATACATAATTAAAAAGAAAACAATGCAACGAAAATTCATAATTAAAAACTAAGAATCCTTACAAACTTGATGATCTCCTCAAACCCTAGATGGCTATGAAGTAAAAGAAGAGATAAAAAAAACCTAATTAACTATTCGGCAGTATTTATAGGGCTCTTGGCTGATTAAAATAGATAAACAATAATAATATTAAATCTATGGAGTGCATATAAAATTTAAGAGCCATTCTCGAAAATCAACCGGCTTTTAGCCGACCCATTTAGGTTTTTAGCCGAACTATGTGGCCCAAATTGGCTCGGTTTTGGTCTGGTTATTTGGCCTCCTGAGTTGAGTCTTTTGGATGCCCGCTTGGTCCATTAGCTCGTTACATGTAACGGTTACGCTAAAGCACTTAAATTCGTCTTTTACATCTTTTTGCGATTGAGACCATATAATCTGCAATTATCATCAAAACACACCTTGAGCAGCATTAAATATATCAAATAAAGTAAATAAGGAAATAAAATTGTGCAATAAATTACACTTATTAAGTCTCTTTTTGAGAAAGATGTTTACTAAATATGGTTTTAAATTTAGAGATTTGAACTTCAACATGACCTTGTCTCCATGTAGTCTAGGATTAAATATTAAAATTCGTAAGAAATACAATGAATCTAAGCTGGCAATATATGAGAACTTGGTTGATCAAACGAAATTTAGAAATTTTAGACTTAAAATTGAAAAGATAAATTAAATAATTTTATTTTTGGGTTATTAGAAATTAAGAATCAGAATATTATACAAATAGCATATTCACAAGGTCTATTAGGTTACTAAATCTAAAATAATTAAAAGCTTCAATAGAGAAGCTTATGTAATAATGCCTACATTTTCAGGTGTGCTATAGTTGCTACCTAATATTGGCTCAAGTGTGAGGGAAAGTGAGAACCACATCCTTTACAGTCCAGTTAGTGAGGAGAAAGTTGCAAAGGCTATTTGCAGATTATCCTCTGGGAAGCCCATGGGGGTGGACGGCTTTTCGGCAACCTCTTTCAAGTCTTATCGGGGTATTGTCGGTAGCAGGTATCCAAGACCGTCCTGGCTTTCTTTAATTCGGGACAAATGTCGACAAAATTGAAATCTACTTATATTGCACTAATCCCAAAAGTTCCTAACCCCAGTAAACCAAAGGATTTCAAGACCTTTAGCGTAGGTGCTACTTTATATAAAGTGATCGTCAGAATTTTAGTGGATCGCTAAAAACCTTTCTTGTATCGGCTTATTTCTCTTGTATAGGCAACCTTCATTCCAGGAAGGTCGATTTCGGATAATGCTCTTCTGGACCAAAAAATGATGCATTATCTTGGTAAAGCTCCGGATTCCGAGACATTAATGATGGTTAAGCTAGATATATATGGATAGAGCTTATGATCGATCGGGTGAGATGGGACTTTCTTGAATGCGTGCTACGTGAATTTCGATTTGATGGACAAAGGATTGGATGGGTTAGAGGACATGTGACAGGTGCCTCGTTCTCAATTCTTGTTAATGGCTCTCCCACCGAGACATTCAAGTCGTCTATGGGACTTGGACAAGGATGTCTTCTATCTCCAGTTCAATATTTTGCTTGTGCACATCAAAATAAATAAAAATTTAGAAATCCTATTTTTTTCTTTAAATATTTAATTTTCAAAAATCTTAAAATATTATGGTATATTCAATTTTTCAAAGCAAACAAATATCACGAATTTTATTGAATTTCTAAAGTTTTCACTTTTTTCGATTTATCATTGCTATTCTTGCTATAACTCAAGTAAATTTGAAAATTTCAAAGTTCCTAAATATTAAATTTTGTAAACCCCAATGTTTTCAATTTTCTTAATTCAGGTAAATAACCCATGAGACTGGTGAGCAATTGTACTTTATATTTTCTACTTTCAGACCTTCGACATTAGATATGTTTTTGTACACGAATTTCACAGCATTTTATTTTCACAAGTTATTCAATATTTCACACGCATATATACAGATGTAATTTATAATGGATTAATTAGCAATTAGTATTAGAACGAAAAAATGCCAATGATAATGAGAATTGACCGTGCTACGGGAAAGGATTGAAACATAAATAGTAAAGCTCCTATGGGTGCTGCCTAGCAAATTAAAAAAGAGGGTAAATTGTCTAAAAAAACCTCAGCATTGTAAGCATCCCTGGTCTGCTCTTGTTCAAAAAACCCTAGCCCAATTAAACCCCTCTTTATACTAATGACATATAAAGTCCTTTTACTAATGGCATATAAAGCCTAAAGACATGTTTGGATGTCCATATTCCAATGAAAAATAAGACTAGATGTCTTTTTTCCGTTGGACTGAACAAATCCAACAATTGGATGCTCGGATAAATTTTTTAAAAGGAATTGCACGGGGCAAAGACCCAAAAATACCCCGGTTTTAATTAAAAAAGCAAAGACCTAATTTTTCTTATCCAAACTCTCTTGAAATGTCACATCAATTTTTTCACTTTAATATTATCTTTATCTCAACCACACAAACATGCATTGTGTTACAAAAATACATAGTAATTTTACTTTTAAAATACCCATGCATCCCAACACAAATTAACAAATTAATCCTTGAATCATTCTTATGGTCTTTAACCTTAACCAACCAAACATGGCCTAAGCAGTTAGAAAATATAAAGTCCTAAATGAAATACGGCCTTTCTGCAAAAGAATTTGAACAGTAGGCTCATCCTGACAACTCTGAAAATATCACGACCTTCTAGACAACTCCTTAGCAAGCTGCAGGGTGAGGGCTTTTTGACAATTTACCGAAATAAGAACCTAGCGCTACAATAATTTTTTTTTATTTTTTACTGTCTTTTTTCAGGACAAAGGTCTGGCCTAGAAGACCAAATTTTAAGAATAAATAGCCACAACATAAATACACAAGAATTAATTAAAATCCCACACAACATAACGAATAGGTACCGTTTGTTTTGAAAATAATTATCTTACAGACCAAAAATATAATTAATTAATTGGTAACCAACACTCCCAAGGAAACTTATCGCCTTGATCAAACGCCAGAGAACCTTCTCTTTATAACAGTAACAAATGCTGGGTCAAATTCATCACAACTTTACAGATGAGAATCAACATTAATTCTACTCTCTGTCACCAAAGGCTTGCCCTCGTCCGCCTCTCCCTCGTGATCCGTGGGTGCCCTCTCTCTGTAATTACACAACCAAATTATTAAAACCAACGCCTTAACAGAAGACAATGCAAAACTAGTACTACTTTGGTGATGAGATAAAGAATATCCTAGGATTACTGTAGAGAATAATGGAGGACAAGTGTCATAGGATTTCTGTTATAGCGGTCAAAAAGTCGAATGCCACACCATCGTCTTGCACAATCGGAAACTATTTTCATCAAATAAACATAAATACGTTTATTTGATGTATACCATGTGATGTATACCTACCGTCCATTGATATGGTGGGTACAAGTAAAACAATTTCCACCACTAAATCAATCTGTAAAAGGGTCTAGATGGAGTGTGTTGGTCATAGAATAAGATGGTGTAGCATTGACATTGGACCGCTATTGGAGGAAATTTCCTTCCTGTTGCTCATCCCATATTTTCCTTGAGAATAATAGTTGTTATGGTGATGATGATGAAGATGTAAAAGAAGATGCTACAAATAGGAAACAAGTACCCTGACTCCGCCAGCTGCTCTTCCACGCCCCCCTCTGGGAGGAGTTGGAGTTGGCGTCGGAGTGGTCCTAGTTGCTTGTTGTGACTGCTGTCTTAGTCTGGCTCTCTCCCTGGCTCTCTCCGCTATGCTAATTGTTCTTCCAGTCCCAGCAACACAAGTTTTTACTGGTTCATCCATCTCAGTAGCAACGGTGCTAGTTTTAGGGCTAGGACTGGGGCTTTGTTGTTCTGAAACTGATGTTTGAGGAAGAGAAACTGGTGATCCGTCTCGAGCAGTAGCTACAGATTTGTTAGGGCTTCGGTCAGAATCAGGAGCAGCCTCGTTGCTGTTTTGAGCTGCAGATCTTTGAGGGCTTTGGGAAGAATGATCAGGAGCACTCTCATCATTGTTGTTGCCATCTTGTTTCTCCAAAGTTTCAGCAGCAGCAGCTGCTGCTATAGCATCAACGTCATCTCTCTCCTCAGGAGAAGCAACCTCAAGACCTCCGTCATCACCAATCTCACCTCCATCCCCAGTAACAAGAATAGACAAATTATTCTGTGCATCTTCTTCTTTCTGTTGCTCTGAATCATCATCTGGCATCAATTCCCCCTCCTCCTTCTCTTCCTCACTTTCAGCTTCAGATATGGCTTCCTTAACATCTCCACTTTCCGGGGGTTCATCATCGACCAAATCCATTGCTGTGCTTGGCTTATCTGATGATGACTCATCCATAATTGCATCACCTTCATATGGAAGTGGAACATCCTCTTCTGGATTTGTACCACCCACAGGTTCTTTCTGTTCTTGTTCCGAATCTTCCTTGATATTGATTTTTATATCCTCCTCGTCCACCTTCGTTCCAACAATCTCATCAATCGACAAGACCGGAGCCAGATGATCAGTTTCCATAATTTCAGTAGTTACCGGCCATGGCTCAGAAACATCAGACAAAACATCACGACTTTCTGAAGAAGGATGGCTAGATGGTACATCAGAAGAGGCCTCCACTAAAGCTTCAGAGTGCTTGGATTTTTTAAGTGAAGGAACCTCTTCAGAATTGGCCTCCTCTTGACCAACAGATTCTTCTCTTGGCTCTGAAAGAGACGAGGCGGCGAGCCTTTTTCGTGCAGATGGTAGATGTAGCAAGGAAGTGTCAGCAGCAAGTTGAGGTTCATGAGATGCGCTAGGCTTTCTTTCCTCCTTAATAGCACTCTCAGTGTCTAGAGAGGTCTCGACAGGCCGTTCGAGACGAGGACGTACAAGCCTTCTCCCAAGCTTGCGAGTTTCAATACTTGGTTTGGAGACTGTGGGCCCTTTCTCGCTGTCATCTGTTGCTTTATCTTGGGGAATTTTTTGGCTTGCAACCTGCCGGTCTGCATGAAAGAAAAGAAAAAAATAATTAGACATTGCATGCAACACTTTTTCAGGATGCAAAAAACCATCTATGCCTACCATGTACTAACCTGAAACAGAAGCAGCATTGGCATCCCGAGTCGGTGAGTCGGTAGTAATAGGCTGTGGGCCATCACCCTCATTTGTGGAATTTGCAAATTCTTCAAAATTGCCAATGGACTGGAAGTATGCAAGTGTTTGTTCATCCAAGTTGTTGCCAGGAGGAAGTTGAGCAGCAGTAATTCCATAACGCTGAATTTCAATATAATAATAATAAAATTAAAAAAATGTGAAAATGTAGAAACTGCTTCCAAAAGAAAGAAATCAGACAACAAAGCCATTTATCCTTTCTCAGACATAACAGCTATTGTATGCCTTAAAAAAGTAAAAAAAAATCAAGCAATGTCATATGAAAACACAAGATATTTCATCAGCCTACTAGGAAATACATAGGTGAAAACTACTGAAAATCAGTGTCTTGGTCAGCATCTGCATGATCTTTACACTACAGCACACCTATCTATCTTTAATGTCAACATTAGATTTTAGCCAAGATAAATGTCATTGTCCACATAGCCTGCAATTATCATTAGAATTTATTATGCTTAACAGATATAATTATATGCAGGTCCAAGCAGATAAATTTGTTGGTTTAGAAAGTATGTAGCCCACTAGGGTTTCAGGTTTCTACATAGATCAGGAAACTGTAACTGATGCCAAGCCAAAACATAGATGCCCTCAGTTAGCTCAAATGCAAGGCATCAGTCGTGACTTCCTACAAGAATATCTTTTAAAATTCCCCAGGCTTTCCCAATAAGCAGCATGTTGCATATGTTGCATATTTGGAAGCAAGAGAGCCAGACTAACTACAAGGGAATAACTCAGATTAAGATACATTTTCGAAGGATGTTTAGAAATCTCCTCTCATAAAGTGAGAGACTATGTTTCACTAGTGATCCTCCTAGACTCTTGTGGATTCACCGTTTCCAAATTGGGTATCAGGAAGGGGAGCTAATTAAGCATTATGACATCGCCAAATAATTTGAACGGGTGCATCTTACTTAGGTGTTATGGTTCACCGGAAATATTAAAGTACCCAAAGGAATCTTAGCGCAGATCATACAGGATGATGAGCATGCAACACCGACTCACTGACAATCATTCTAATAAAAATTTATGTGTGAACCTACAATGAAACATTATGCTTTGCTATGTAAGTTAATGTAAGATGCTACCATTTTCATCTTCTAAACAACAAAAAATTAATAGAAAGGTAATCATGTTAGTGGTAGGTAGAGAAATTTTCCTGGCAACAACTTGGATGAACAAAAACTTGCATACTTCCAGTCCATTGGGTAATTTAGTGGTAGGCAGAGAAAGGGTTGGTTAGAAACTTGAAAAGTGTAATTTATTTAAATTTCCTCATTAAATGACAAGGTGTGAAAAAGTTCACAAAAATATACTTACTATTCCCTCCATTTCACAGCGCGTCTTTTTTTTCCTTTTGCACGGCTATTAAGAAAAAATTGAATTTTCTAAAATCTATGATTTTATAAAGAGGTTAATAGAGGAAAGGTGCCATAGGAGGGAATTTCCTCCTATGGCGTCAGAAAAATACATGCTCCATGATTTTTTTCGACGATCGGCATACATCACTTCTATCTTTATCATCTAAGATGTGGATACACCAAATTTCATGTGATTATACCATTTTTTCACCGTTGATTTAGTTGGTGCAAAATTAACGGTTTACCGACAATAGAACTTTCTTATTCAATAGTGAAAAAGTGATGGAATCACATGAAATTTGGTGTATGTACATCTTAGATGATAACGATGATGTGATGGGTGCCGGTCGTCGGAAAAAATGGTGGAGGTTGTATTTTTTTCGACGCCATAGGAGGAAATTCCCTCCTATGACCTCTTTCCTCCATTATTCTCTTTTATAAAAGTATAGTTCCCATTTTAACCCTATCACTATTGATATTTGAACAAACATGAAGAGATGATAGTTTATTCTTGATGGTTAATTTAGTAAATGCATTATTAAAAGTGCATTGGTAATCAAAATTTCTTCTTGGTATTGCAAAGTGAATTTTCTAAAATCTATGATTGTATACAAGTATAGTTCCCATTTTAACCCTATCACTATAATATTTGGACAAACATGAAGAGATCATGATAGTTTCTTCTTGAGGGTTAATTTAGTAAATGCAGTATTAAAAGTGCATTGGTAAGCAAAGTCTAAAAAAGAGTAAGAAAAGACCTATATTATGAAACGGAGGTACTCAACGACAAGGTGAGGAAAAGTGGGAAAAAAAGATGATTAAAATCTAGCCAATAGCCTCGAACATAGCATCAACACTCACATAATGCTATGCCTCGACCATTATAGCCACACTAGTTGCTTGTATTAATAAAGAAGTTAAACATGTTACATATGTATATATAACCGAGTTTCAAAATTATTTTGGGGGGGGGGGGGGGCGCTGCCTGCCTCCTTTTGGCTAAGCCTCTGATAAAGATTGATGAGGAAAAATAATGAACTATTAAATAAGCAAAATAAACTTTATCAAGTTATGTATTCAAAGATGGTTTGATGAAAAAAGAAAAAATTATTTATTCAAAGATGGCTTGATGAGAAAAAATAATGATGAATTACTGAGTTATTTAATGGGAAGTTTTTTTTAATAAAAAGGAATATACAAGAGATCGACTATTTTCATGGTGTTCCATAATTATGAATATAGAGTTTTATTGATGTAAATTGTGAAAGACATGAAAGTAATTGTTGAGCTCTTACAAAATTAGGTCTCTTCTTTCCTTTTCTTTCAATTTATAAATGTCGTCGGACACTGCAAATAAAATAGGGATCTGGATGTAATTTTCCACGCAATATGCAAGGACGGGCGGGATTATTCCCTAGAATATTCCATCTTGTTTGGGAAACAGAAAATGAAAAGGTAGAGAAAGTATATACTTTCTTTGTTTGGGGTTGAAAAAAGTAAAGGGAAAGTGATCATTACTTGCCTCGTCACATAACCCATGTTCCAATTTCACTTTCTACGTGTAAAGCTTGAAAGTGAATGGAAAGCGAACAAAACTCATATTTAAGCCCTTTTAAATATATTTTCTTTTTAAATGTCTGATTATCAAAAAATTAATCTTTGTTTCTCATTTGTATATATATTTTTCTTTTTTGCCACATAAGCTTCAACTCATCAACTTTCCTACTTTCTTTAGATCCAAACAAACAATCTTTACTACTTTTTTCTCATTCTACTTTCTCACTTTCCTACATTGGTTTTCCTTTCCATTTGCCAATGTACCATAATGCGCGAGACAACAGTAAGAAAACAAAATTAGCTTAAGCAATGGTACTGTATAATGTGACATTAACAAATTATATTTATATTTCATCTGTACAGCAGTTCTTTACTTTTTGCTCAACGGTAGAACACTTTTAGACAGATGAAGAATAAAAAGACCATCAAATATTCAAACATGCAACAAAATTTTGTTGACACTTGTGTCATACGATCTTCTGTTTTGATTGTTTAAAACAAAACTATATTTAAAGAAGTCATATGTTACCAACGACATTTCCAAATTTTTATTCTTAAGTACAGCAAGCATAATTCTCAACATCAAACAAAATTGCCTACAATAAGATCCGCACTCAAAATGTCGATATGGCATGAAAACTTGACACAAACAAAGAACATGATGCAAGTTTAATAAAGAAACAAAGACATCTCAAAGTAACATCTCAAGGAAATAAAGACCAACGAAGAACCAAGTTGAAAAAAGGAGATAAGTGTTGTTATTGAGTCTAGTGTTGATCTCACAATGTTAGAATCCAACCCGGTTGGAGCAAATGAAAACGCTACAAAGGTTGTGGTTTCTATCTTGTTGTTCTAGTTTAAATGTTTGGTGTAGATTCTTGGGGTTTATTTTTTAATGCCATCAAAAATTTTGTTTTTAGATTCCACATGGCCGCGAGTTAGCGGCGAAGGCATTAGGAACCAATAAATATAGGTTTCCAATACCTAAATTAGATGCCATGATTGATTTGATTAATGGCATTAAGATATTTACTAAGATCTTAGGAGTGGGTATCACCAAATTAGGATTAGAACAGATGATGAGTGAAAAACCGCTTTTAAGACCAAGGAGGGTTTACATAAGTAGATGGTCATGCCTTTCGGGTTGTCTAACGCACCTAGTACATTTATGCGAACAATGACTCATATACTCGGACCTTTTATAGTAAAGTTTATAGTAGTACATTTTGACGATATTCTCATTTATAGCGCTAACCCAGATATCCATATAAAACATTTAAAATAAGTATTAGAAACTCTTAGAATTAATAAATTATATGTTAACCTTAAAAAATGTGTATTCCTTACGGATAGCTTAGTCTTTGTAGGCTATATTATTTCAGCGGATGGAATTAAAGTTGATCCTAATAAGATCGAAGTAATTCAAAATTGGCCAATCCCAAAGACAATTAGTGAGGCAAGAGGATTTCATGGTTTAGCGTCATTCTATCGTAGATTTATAAAGAACTTTAGTATCTTAATCGCACCCATTACGAATTGTTTTAGAAAAGGAAATTTAAATAGACTCCAGAGGCTGAAGAAAGTTTTAAATTGATAAAAAATAAAATGACTCAAGCACCAGTACTCGCTTTACCAGATTTTGATAAGATATTTGAGGTTCATTGTGACGCATCACATGTTGAAATAGGGGTTGTCCTTGGTCAAGAAGGGAGACCTGTTGCATATTTTAGTGAAAAACTAAATGATGCACGTTCATGCTATTCTACATATGATTTAGAATTTTATGCGATAGTTCAAGCTCTAAAATTCTGGTGACATTACCTTATTCAAAGAGAGCTTGTTTTAAATTTAGATCATGAAGTTGTAAAATACCTAAACTCACAAAGGAACCTAAATAAAAAAACATGCTAAGTGGTCTTCATTTTTATAAGAATACACATTTTACTTGAGATATAAAGCAGGCATAACTAATAAAGTAGCTTACGTTTTAAGTAGACGTAAACATTTATTAGTTATACTAAGGCCAATTATTGTTTCCCTAAACTCACTTAGAGATATGTACGCCTCTAACCCTTATTTTGGTCCTATATGGGAATCATGTCAAACAGCCGAAATGGACTCAAATGTTAAATATTTAATTCAACACGGTTATTTATTCAAGGAAACTAAATATGCATTTGTGAGGGTTCTATTCGTTTCTCTCATTCAAAAACTTCATAGTGGAGGCCTAGGTGATCATTTTGGGAAAACTAAAACCATTGCTTTAGTAGAAGAAAGATATTTTTGGCCCAAGTTAAGAAAAGATGTGTCATTTTATTAAAAGATGTAATATATGCCAATCATTTAAAGACACATCACAAAATACCGGTCTTTACACTCCCCTTCCACTTCCTACAAAACCTTGGGAGGGCGTTACTATGGATTTTATATTTAGACTACCTAAAACTGCCAGGAAGGTAGATTCCATTTTTCTGGTAGTGGATAGGTTCACTAAAATGGCTCATTTCATTGCAGGTAAAAAAACTTCTGATGCATCTCATATAGCAGATTTATTTTTTAAGTACGTTTGCATGGCATACCTAGGTCATTCACATCTGACAGGGATACTAGATTCTTAAGTCACTTTTGGAGAACATTATGGTCTAGATTGAAAACTTGTTTACAGTTTAGTGCATATCAATTTCAAACAGATGGTCAAACTGAGGTGGTCAATCGTAGCTTAGGTAATTTGCTTAGATGTTTAGCCGGTGAAAGACCTACTCAATGGGACATAATTCTTCCTCAGACAGAATTTGCGTATAACTCTGTTAATAGATCTACCGGCAAAACTCCATTTGAAGTCTTATATGGCCATCCCATCCCTCATATCCTAGATCGAATATCCTTACCATTTCATAGCCGATCCAGTGCTGAGGCCGATGCTATTGTTCAACATATAAAGAGGATCCAAAAGAAAGTGTTGGGTAAGCTTTGCAAGTACATGTCACATATAAAGCTGCCGCGGATGAGCACACACAAGAACAAATATTCCAACTAAAAGATTTGATTATGGCACATTTTCGACGGTAGAGATTTCCTGCCAGTTCTTATACGAAGTTGAGGAGAAAGAGATTTGGTCCATTTCGAGTTTTGCGGCGTCTGGGGAAAATGGTTATTTGTTGAACTTACTACTATTCTTACTACTACTATCTTTAACGTTAAGGACCTAACGGCATTTCATGAAGAGACTTCTCCACAGATTGACCTCACCACACTACCATTTGTATCGACAAGGCAGGAGAAAAATGATGAAATAGAAGACGTTATAGATGTTCGTACCAAAAAACCAAAGGCGGCGGCATACATCGAAGGTATTTAGTTCGTTGGAAAGGGCGATCATTAACAGATTGTTCATGGATAAGTGAGGGTGAATTGCGAGCAGCTCAAGAGGATATATTCCAGCGAGTAATAGAAGCCTTCTCGTCAGGAGACGAGTTCTTTCCACCAGGGGAAGCTGATGTAGTTCTAGGGAGTTTCGGAAGATTTTAGAATCTTCCGAAATATTCTAAAAATATGTAGAAGACTATGGAAGAGTTTAGAAATTTATAGAACCATGAGAGATGATGAAGGCTCTAATAAGCTTCCATGAAGACTTCTAAAATAAAATATCTTGTGTATGGGAGGTTTCTTAGGAAAATATCTACAATAAAATGTCTAATGTAAGTAGAAATATCTAGTGTGTGAAAGTTTCCTTGAAATACCTATAAATAGGCACATAACTCTCATTTGTAAGCATGAAGTGGTATTGGAAGTTTATAATAAAATTGTCCTCTTTATCTTTTACTCTCATACTTATCTCATATTTCTCTCTATACTTCTCTAATTCTAATAATCATTTTCGACACTCTCAACCATTCTCCTCTCAAATACTAACAAGTGCTCAGAAGCAGGTATTAATATTTGGCAATGGACTTAAAAGGCTGAGCTACATTTTCTTTGGATCTAAAACACAAGGCAAGCATCAAGTTAACATAATCATATATACTCAAATACCGGCATCCAAGTAAATTCTCCACTTTCACACTTTCTACCACCACCTTAATTACTCTATTTTCTTTTGTTGGTTAGTTTATTAGTATAGTTATTTACCTAATTGCTTGAAAGAATTAATCTTTTGTTTAGACTTGGCTAATCATCAAGTTTACTTACCTAACTTGGATTGAACATTTTATTTGCCATATCTCATTAGTAGGTGATATTATTTACTATTTTGTAATTCAAGTTCTCTTAAATATAGACTACATTTGCATTTTCATTTAGTTTTTGAATCTAATTCATAATAGTTGCATCAAAAACCACCCTACACTGGCATAACATTCTTCCATCTACGTTTATATATACGGCGCAGGGGTTTAAAATTTATGTTTTGTTATTGAAAATTTTATTCATATATTTCATGCAAATACTTACCTCGCATGTCATCTATGATGTTCATGGGTATTGCAGCATATGATTCAGCATTGGTTGGAGCAAGACTAAAGCTTTGCCTTAGAAGTAGTGTGTGTGTGTGTGTGTGAAATCAAAATTATAGCTAGTTTCTACTTCAATGGTAATAAGGAGGGGTTTAAACAAAGTTTTCCAGTAACATGGCACAGTATGAGTGATAATATTTTCGTTCAGCCCCCTCCTTTTCTTTCTGCAACTGTCCACATACAAAGGGATGGGGCCTACTGAAATTTGTTGACATATGCAGCCAAAAAAAGAGCTCGAATATTCCAAGGAATATTCCATCTTATGGCTTTATAATGTAATATATAGAATGCCGAGGAAAATTGCATACTATACCTCTAATATAATGACAATGGCATGCTTGTGCTTTGAAAGTTCCTCTTCCGCTTTGTTTTTTTCCTGCAGTGAATAATGAAGGACATTAACAATCATTATTGGCATCATAATATATTTGCAACGGACGCTCTACCTTGATGGAAAAGAACACATATTTGATATATTTAAAGGTGCAACCAATGTGCCGGCTGAAAAAACAAACAGCATATGAAAAAACTACGGGAATAAAAATTAGAGAGAAAAAACTAGTAACTAACTAGTCTCATGTGATATAGCGCTACAATATCAGTAATTGCGCCTAGTATCCATTCAAGAAATTAATACTTCAAGAATATCTATATAACTTAAATCAACTAAAGTTCAAAATCAAATACATTGGCAGTAATATAAAAAAGAGAGTGAACAGAAGAGGGTTAAATTATCTGTGGGGAAAAAATGGGCCACCCAATTTCTATGGTAATTCGATGTTGTGTCGTTCTGATGATTTATAAGTGCAAAAGATTAATTAAGTTTAAATTATCTTTCTGTAGGAATCAAAGATGGCTAGAGGGGAAGAAGAAGAAAATTGGACGTCTTAATTATGTGAATTTTTTCCTTCTGTATATGGTGAAACATGAAACTATTTTAGAGTAAGCAATAAAAATTCTAGACTAAAATAAGATTGGCAGGGTTGTTTCTTAGCTATTACTTGTGACAGTTGCTAGTCCGGGTGGCCCATCATGACCATTTTAGCAGATGATTGTCAATGAAGCCTAACCCATGAAGAGTAAGTTGCGACACACAAATCCAGCATTCTAGAATCATTAAGCTGGTGGCAATAGAGTATGTTAATTATAGGTTCTTTAGCAATATAAATGTTATGATATTTATATGACTAATAATAGGGTTGTATACCACCTAACATTCAGGGAGCAAGCAGCATTTATCATTTGTGCGTTGTGGGCATTCGAGGCATTTATCTCTCATGAATTCTGACTATTTTGGCACCCAGCCGCATAGATTTTTGACCTGTGGCACATATCCTTCCTGGATCTTATCTCTTCATGGTATTCATGTCCAATGCTTGCAGCTAGTTTTGAATAATAAATAAGTTCTGAAACCGCTTCATGGAAAAGAGTTGTTTCCTAAAGGAGACCCAAAACTGAGCCGCAAAACTGATGCCTGCTTTTGACGAAGAACCTAGAATAACTAGGAACAAGCAGCATGACCAAATTTCTCACATATACACAGCAAAATAAATCCGCATGCATTCTAATACAAATTCTATACACAGGGAAATAATAGTGAAACCAGCAAGCATCGAAAACACCAAAGTAGACCAATGAAAATTGGAAGATACATGGTGATCTGAAAACTACCTCTTTAACTTTCTGAATAAGTTCCATCAAAGTGTTCCTAGACTGTTTTCGCTTCAACTTGTTATCATCCCTCTCTTTCTTCAAATCTTCTTTCTGTCTTTCTAGAGTTTTCTCTAATATCTGATTTTCATGTGTTAAGGGACGAAGCTATTAAATTTAGAAATATAAAGCTATTATCATACAATAACTAACTGAAACAAACCTGAATTCGAGTATCCTTCTCCTGATCTTTCTTGGCCTGGTCACTTGAACTCTCGCCTGTGTTTTTCCTACCTATCAATATTGAAAAAAATTAGCAAAGGGGAAAAAGTAATTCATGCACAATGGTATGACTGCAAGGCATACTTGATTTAAACTCTTCAATTTGTTTCAGAAGGGCTTGGATTTTGTAGTGAAGTTCCTCCTTTCCCCTTGTTAGTGTATCCTTCTCCCTTGTTAAAGTCTCCTTATCCTTTGCTAGGGTGTCACTTTTCTTCTGCGCAAATAGAAAATAATTAGTACAGTTAACATACAATTCAATAGGTTTAGACTTATAATAAAATAATTTTGCGGTACTTAGTAAACACCACCTTTAGAACAGAGATGAACTTCGTCTGCTTCTCATTTTCTACCTTGGTAATAGCCTGTATGAAAAGTTATAGGCTTAGGACAATGAAATAAGCAAATAAACATAGTATCATACATTCAAAATCATCAACAACATGAGTACCTCAGCTTGAAGAGCATCATTTAGCCTTTTCTCTTTTTCGATTAATTCTGATTGACATTTGGCAAGAGTTTGCTCCAAGCTTGATATGTATTCCTGCTTTTCAGATATATTTTTCTTTGTCAATTCAACTACTGATTTACTCTGTTCAAGAAGTACCTGCACCACCACATATGCAATTGATTATTACATACAATATTGGATGGATCAGAATATCTACTAACAGCATTTACCAGGCAGAAGTCAGATATTCTAGCTCACGATACAATTCACAATCTCGTGTGGCTTAAGAGCAATATGCTATTGATAACATGTCTGCTAGCCTTTAAACTTAATTCAAAGTATTAGTACATAAAATGTACAAGAATGAATTTTAAGTGAACTAATCTAAATAAAAAAGTCAAATCAAATAAAGAAATCTAAGAATCATCGACTGTCCGCTATACTCACTGCTGTAATATAACCTCAAAGTCACTAGATGTGATATATCATGTAAGAACACCTATAATGTATAATAATCCATAAATGTTGCGTCAGATTGTGATTGTGATATCTCATCACAAAGTCACTTCTACAATGCATCTAAAAGAAAATAATGATGAACATCTAGATGATTTTTGCAGTTAGAAATTTAAGTGGAGCTTAAATTTCAATTGCAAGCTCTTTACCTGAAAGATAAGGGATCTAACAAGGCAAGAATTGTAATGGATGCAAAAAATTCGACTAGTGGGATCACCATAATTGTTAAAACGTGCAAAATTACACTAAGATGTCCGTTTCTTGTATCGATCGGGATATTTATGTTTTGTAGTCTTGCTTAGTAAGTGTTATTATATGTGAAGCTTATGTTAATGTTTATGTCATGTGGTTTACACTTCACGCTATATCCATATGGTATCATTTTGCAAAATTATCTTATTAATTATTATGATTGTTCACATGACTTTTGTTGATTCAAGTATCTTGTATTTGCATGTGTAATTGTTTATTGTTTCGGTTGTGCAACTACTAAACATTATATTTCCTCTAATGTAATGTTTTATAGAGCTAATTTGATCATATAATTATGAAATATCTAGTTATATGCTTACATGCTTAGCTATTATACAAGTGAATATCATATCTTTTGATATACGACAGAATATGATACAATACATAAGAAAAACGTTATACAATTCATATCACAATTTGACAACTTTGGGGATTACTTGCTAGAATCGGGTAAATTTTTCTTCCACTACGCCTGATATAACCCAATTGATCCAAGGGAATTATATTGCTATCCCATGGTTCCATTCTCCTTAAGAGAACATCCCATCAATCTTCATAGATGCTCATGCAATGTATAACAAATGTTCCTTAATCTAGATGAAACAACAATGAGAAATAGCTGGATTAATTGACAGAGAGCTTTGCAGATGCAGAAAAATGCTGAAGTATATTGGCAAAGATCATTTCACTTAAACTATAACTAATATTGCGGGTGACTGCAGAAATGCATTATGCCTCAAGAATTCAATTTACATAGGAAGTGTAACATGCAGTGAATGGTTTCAAAGGCTAATACAATAATTGTGATATCAATGTTTTATGAAAACAATCACAAGCAAGCAAGAGCGTTAAATACCAGAAACATGCGATCATGACAATCAAAATTATATCAGCTATAAAACTAACAGCACCGATTGAAAACACTTCCGCTCACTTTAATGTGTTGGAGGTCATCCTTCATCCGCTCATACTCCTCTGCATCGACATTTTTATTACTTTCATGCAACTGCAATAAACAAATATAAGAACACTTCTCTTAAAGGTTTATATTCTTTTAAATGAAGTAACAACACTTGCCTCCGTGATTCTGCTATTCAGATGTCCTTTCTCCACTCTAAGCATCTCAACCTCCTTTCGAGAAGCATCTAACTCAATTTCTTTCTCCCGCATTACGCCTGCTAATTTCTCAGCTTCTACTTTGGCCTTTTGAGCTTCTTCACGAAATTTCTACAGGAAGTTAAATAGAACTGTGTCAAAACCAGTTCTGACTGCAAGGTCAAGAATTTCATTTGCCGTTGCAGATGAAAAGAGGAAAGCGTGTTAGACATGTTGGAACATATGACAAACATTTATACTATATATAACATATACATATCATTTTCCAAACCTGGCATTCCTCAAAATTGTGCTTGTTCTCTGCACGAAGCTGCGCATTGCTTTCTCGCAGCAAATTAATTTCCTTTACCTGCATAGATAAATTCAAAAAAATGTTAGAAAACTAGTCCAACTTCCAACAGATTTTGTGTGTGCGCGTGCTCGTGTGAAGAAACAGACACAAGAGGGAAAATATTTTAGCATTTTAAAGCATAATCCTGGAAATAGAGTTTCCAGAAATAATATGGTCTAAAAAGGAAAGTTACCTGCAGCTGAAGAGTCTTGAACTCCTCATCTTTAAAGAGTTGTGTTTGAGAGTTCTCATACTGAGAATGAACCAATGCTTGAGCATTTTCTGCTGCCCTCAAAGCACTCTCGAGCTAAAGGAATATTTAAAATCAACTTATCAGCTCAAATATGATAACAACAATTAAGGCATTAATAAAGCAGTTTCTATTTTTTTATCCAGAAAAAACAAGGAATCCATGAAAAAATGGACCCAGAATTAAACCTGAAAGAATCATGCCTAACTTTAAAAAAAATGCAGTAGCACCAATAATTTCCTACAAAACTGAGACACAGTTTGGAGACAAAAACATGTCGAGCAATGGAAAGTTAAAATCTCTCATTCATTTAAATCAGCAGTCAGATTCAACATCAGGCAAGCATGCAGAAGAAAAATGAAACAATAAAGCATCAATAAAGCATCAAGCAGCAAGTATGAAGTATCCATCAAGAAAATCTAAGTGGGTGCATGAGTGCGAAACAGGATTGAGAAAGTCAAGACAACTTTGGATGCTAGAGAACGAGCAAGAAAGTATTTATGGAAAGTCTTTGGATGCTAGAGAATGCCAGAAAGTATTTACAGTTGTACACTAGAGCACTGCAAGGTTAAATAGATTAATCTAAGTCACCCAAACAAGGGAAAACACGGATAGTAAGGTAGATAAAGCATAAAATCCTTCTTCGATACAAAAGGCAATGGATGAGACTCTAGATAACACACAAAGGTAAAGTTTCCTGTCGTTCAGCAGCATATCAACAAGTTTTGTACTAACAAGATTAGCTTATAGTTAATATCTTTCCCTGCTTGACCAAAGATTTCATAGAAAGACTAGTGTGAATGAATAGAGAGGTAATTGGGCTAAAACTGAATACAAGTGTTAGCTCATTTTTTCCTTTATTTTAGCTGGAAGTCAATTGGCATGCTTATTTGTTTTCTAGCAGGCAATCCTGGCTAGAAACAGAGAGGAACCAAGAAACAAAAGATGAGAACATAACTAGAACACAATTATCGGATAGTTAATTCCAGTGCCAACCAATATCTGCACAAGAACTTCATTTTTTTAATATTATCTAAGAGCAAATGTAACACCTTTCCTACCGTGACTTTAACTAATTTCCACTTTATCCTGTGAGTAGAGTGAGAATAAGCAAGAGATACAATGGGAGGCAGACTGCATGGAAATGAACTTGGATGGTTTAAATTAGATATTCAAGTTTGAATATTGACATACTTGTGACTGAAGCCGCAACTTTTCTTGTTTCAGCAAAGATATTTCAGTTTCAGCCTGCATGATAAGATAAGAGATTCTCATTTACAACTAATCATCTACAAAGACAAAGAACAGGAATTCATGATGAACACCGGCTTACGATTTCTTTTGAGCGACGAAGATAGCTTATAACGTTTTGTAAGTTGCTCTCTGTTTGTGAATCTGTACTACGAGAGGAATGCCCGGATGACGGTTGTTCCTTATCAGCCAATTTAATGTGCAATGTCTCTAATTGACTATGCAGTATTGTGTTCTGCATGAAAAGAAAGTAAACAACAAATAAACTAGTAATGCAAATAGAGTTTAGATATGGATAAGCAACACACTAGTGTTTTGCAAGTGAGATGCACATGTAGCAGAAAAAATAATGGAAATGCGTTCTTCAAAGTTTTCCAAGCAAAATAGCTTGTATTTAAAAATGTGTGGCTCATTAATTTAGGAAACATTTTGAATTTAAATTTGATGAAGGGTAAAAAGGTAATTATGTGTTGTTTACCATCTTTGGGTCCAGCGAATGAACGTTGAAACAAAGGTAAGTCTAAACAAAACAAATTATTTAGCGTTTTAAAAGTTGACCAGAAGGTGATGGGTTCGAGACTTCCCATAAACGCAATCACCTATGGTCCATATTGTCCACGTAATTACCTAGACGGGATACCATATTAGGTTGCTGAAATCACATCACAGAGATAACATTACAGAGATATAAAGTACTTGTAAAGTAATATAAAAAAATCAAAGAACCTTCATTGTATTTCATTTATATTTGTGTACAATTTGAATGTAAATTACATCAATATTGCAAAATGTACAAAGTTATGAGAAAACTCTAGTTTAAGAGTTTTAGTTCCAGACTTTGGGGTATTTTTAATGTCAATTAGACAAAAGTTAATGGGCACTGCCCTATGTGGGGGGCAACATCACTTTATTTTGAAGTGTAAGTGGGACACCCTAGGTAGGGTCCACACCCTAACCAAGAAACCGAAATGTTTCAATCTCAGGAGGCCCATTCTGGGGGTCTCCTGACAGTCGAGAGGGGGTCCCGACACAAGCGGGATGCTTGTTTTGGGGTCTCCCGACAAAGGCGGGAAAGCTGTTTGGAAGCCTCCCGATGGCACTTTATAGGCCAAGCTAGGAACTCTTTTTTGAGTTTCTTATGTGAAAACTCATTGAGTTCTCTGCATTTATTGAAGATGATGTATAATATCATCTCCAATAGTATTTTGCAAGAATGAACACCATGGATTTGTGTTCAAGATAAAACAGTTTTTAGGCTAAGTTTTGTGTGAGGGATATAGTATTTTTAACACATGATTCCAAAATGAAGCTTGACAGTGAATAAGATTTATTTATTCACATATAATTTATCGGAGTGGGGGACCACTCTATGTGGGGCCCTTAATTTGCTCAAGAAACATAAATGTTTCATTTGCAGGAGGCCCTATTTTAGGGACCTCCTGCCGTCGAGTAGGTGGTCCCAACATAGGCGGGAGGCCTATTTTGGGGCCTCCCTATAGGACTTTTGAAACTCTTCAGAGAGTTTATTTTCTTTATGAAAGACATAATGAAAATGATATTATTTTTCAATGGTTTTGTGCAAGATGAACACATGAATTGAGTTCAAAGTCATAACATGGTTTTAAGCCATGTTTCATAAAAAGAATGCAGTGTTCTGTTAGCACTAGATTCCCTCATAGAGATGTTTTTCAAATCTCAAAGATAATGAGTTTCCTATTCACAGATGTTGTGAAAACATATTTTTATGTCTCTAAATGAATAGGGTTTTCTTATTTATATGTCCGATGAAGGGAACAATGTAGTTTTAATCTATGTTCCTTTGAGAAATAAAATTCTATTTCTGTTTATATGCAAGAAATAGGGTGACCTATTTTCAAAATATGCAGAACATGGGTTGGCCCATGTTCTAGGTTCAGTCAATAGGCGAAGAACGCATGGATTTGTGTTCTATATCTTCATCTTCTTGAAGAAAGCCATAGCCATTGCTTTCAAGTTCCTCCATTAGTTTTCATGGACCTTTTATGGATCCTTGATCAGAGAGAGATAAAGATAGAGAAAAGAGAGTATGAGAAGAGAAGAATGGTAATTCCATTCCTATAGCCCTCACTTTCTTCTTTTTCAAAGGCTATCAACACCTGGAAATTCTCTCTAGAATTTTTATCCCTTCATCCTGCATTTTGTGTTGACAGAAGTGTATACACCCCATTATGAGTGGGAAGTGGTTATAACTACTCCCTATGATTTGAGGGTGGGTGGGGGAGGAAATCCCCCCACTTTATCCTTTAAAATAGGTCAAGTTGCCTATAAAAGCGGACTCCCGGAACCCAAGGAAAGCCTCCCGAAACCCAAAAAGGGGGTCTCAAAATCTGAAATCTGCATGAGCAGGGTTCAGTGATTTGGCCAGAACTTTCTCTAGGAAAATCCAAACGACGCACCGTTTGATTTTTTGGAAACTAGACTCAATGGGCTTTCAAATGAATCATCATTCCTTCCAATTGACCAAGTGTGCTGAACTCTATGGGCATTTGAAATTAGCCGATGTGCAGACTCACAAGTACCCAATTTGGATACTTTTGAGAGTCAATATTTTTGACTCCACAAATGCCCTCACATCAATATCATGTATACAACTTGTATATATAAGTTGGATATATATGATATGAACACATTTTTTTGTGTCACCATGTGCATATGAGAGCATGAGTTGGCATCTTATAAGCTGTAGCTATAAAGTTCTCTCATGCATTCTTTTCTTTCTTTTTTTGGCATTTACTTGTGGAAAAAGGAGGAACCTTTTGTCCATGCCCCCATGTGTTGCAGTTATAATGGAAGAGAGATGTGCAAGACAGTGTGTGCACGCATGCATAAGGGTTGCTACTGGTTGACACAATAAACATATGGTGGGACCTAAAATAAAGGAGTACAAACATAAAGTACACACTAGCGGTCTAGCAGATCATTATCAGACACATTAACAACAAAAAATGCTACAACAATTAAAACAAGCACAAGTAGTAAACTAGGAGTTGCAACCTTCCGTCCAGTTAACAGTGAAGAGAGCGTTCTTTCATAACATCATTTGAGAACTAATGTTTCTAATTTTCTATACTCAATGTGATGTAGCTTATACTGTTGAGAAAATAGATTCAGTAAAATAAACCTATCAAGACAAAGCTACAAACATGGTCGACACATGAAGTTAGGAAGTTCTAAAGATGGCATAATTATTCATATACCCATCCAAAATTGATCAGAATTTTAATGTTAAAGCATTTTGCAACTGGGTTATTGCTCCTTCACAAGAAGGGTAAGAAAATAGCAGTAAGAGGCTTAACTTCAAGAAAATATGATTGCGCGTGTGGATATAAAACAGAATTGCTCGGAAGATTAATATGGAGCAGTTTCTAATATTCACCTATCAACCTCCACAATACTCACCGCTAATATGGAGCAGTTCTATTATTCTTTCACACATTAATAATGTTATAATGAAGAATAATGGTCAATGACAGTGTGCACAGGGAGGTATATGGACGAACAATTCAAATCAGTAATTGGCTGCATAATAATGTGTGCTAAACAACTAACGAGTGGAGCTAGGCAAGGTTTAAGACATTCAAAAAAATAGTGTGAAATATTAATAAGTACGAGAAGAAACATGTACCTGTATAACACTAAAGTACGATGTAAATAAAATTTAAGGTTACATCTTTCGTCGATAACTATAAATATTATTCAGCACAATTGAGCATATGTACGTATGCATAAGGCTAAAATAAATGCACGAGAATACAATCATTAAAGTTAAAACAAACATACTATTAACCCTTTTTTTTAATTGGAGCCGACTTTCATAGGCACGTCTTCATCATTTGCATCAATTTAAACCTTTACTTATAGATCTAGTCTGAATGAGAGATTCAATATATTTAATATTTTGTATCCTCAAAAGTATCAAAGTTGTCCACACATATACACATTCTTACTTCTCAACACCTATATTATATAGAAGCGTCGGACACGTCTAATTTGGAAGGACACGGCCCAAGCATGTCAAACGTGTTACCGGGCGGAGTGTCCAAGTGTCTAAATGCCCGATATGTGTCGGACACGGCATGCTTCCTAGATTTGTAAGCTAGTGTCTTAAGTGTCCTTGCTTCCTAGATTACAGCATATATCGGACTCGAGCATCAAATCAATCAACTTTCATACTCCAAGTCTTGCAAATCTTTATTTTTGGATACTATCTCTATGTTTTGATTGTGGTTCCCTGAATATTTGTTTCATTATAGGCATAGTTCCGTTCACAACACAATCCAAACTACTATAAGAAATTTAGAATTAGCAGTTAAGGATAACATCAAGAACAACAAAGCCATTACTCAAATCCTTGGACAAGTAAGGGTCAACTATACGTCTGTATGTGTAAAGTGAAAACAGATCCAAAGAAAAGATCATACCAGTTTCTGAATCATATGAATTTACACCTCATTCATAACATAGTTTGTATATATGCACTTGGAATAAATTTATAGCTGATAAAAGGGAAAGTAATCTTTGATTTAGAACAAAGCATATGTACCATAACTACTGATATGAGAGAAGATGGAAAGTACTTATTTGCTATGCACAATATTGCAACTTAGTATAAACTATACACATAAGAAATTCATGAAGATCATGATAATCAAATCTGGATAAGTGGACATGAAATTCATAAGAAACTTCTAACCTGCTCATTTACTTCAACATACTTCCTTTCAGCTTCACATTTCAATTGTTGCAGCTCCAATTTTTCGTTTTCCCATGATTTCTTTAAAAGATCCTAAAAATTAGCAATCGAAGCTCATAAGAGTACTCAGGTTCATAATTCTAATAAAGCATAAGAAGATGATATTTACTATAACATAAGTTACATAACTATATTTCTCTATAAAAGTAGTACTGGGTACATCAGGACTATAACAGTATAACATGCTAAGAGAATGAATAAATAAATAAACAGAACATCAGGCATTACAGAGTAGATTCATTTTTAGGTATACCAGCTCATTCTTTTGTTCTTGCACAGAAAAAGTCCCTATCGATTGCAGACTTATTGATCATTTCTTAGAAGATCTGATAAGGATACATAACTCATCGCTCTGAAAACATTACTTGTTTAGTACTTGCTAGAATTTATGAGTTTCTGAACATATAAAAAGAAGAGAATACAAAGTAGTTGTCCTAGGCAAGGTTGCGGGCCGACTGATCACATATTATGAGAACGTCGAAGGATCTGATGCATAAACTTACCAGTAAAATTCAGGAAACCCCTCACTTTTGCCCAAAAAGCAAGAAACCCTCCTTTAACTTGAATAACCCACACTTTACCCCAAAAACCCTAACAGTGTGAATATTTCCATCCATAAGACTTTTTCTATACCGAAAATGCCCCTCAATCAATTCTAATTGATTACCCCATTGCTTTCATTTCTTATTCTTCTTTCCCAAATCATTACTCTTTTGAATCCATGCTCAGTAATATGGAGTGTAGAATTGAATTTTGAAGATTTTGGGAAGAAAAAGGAAAAAAAACCACCGTTGCCGGTTCCAAGTCCGGATGAGAAAGGATGAGGGTTGTGGTAGGCTTGTGACGGCCAACGTGAAACTTTGTCACATTATATGACATGAACCATAATAAGAATATCGTTAGGGCGTCCCCTACTCAGCGACGCGCTACATCGGATCCCGAGTGTAGTGTTAAGTATGCAAGGTCTTCTAGGTGACAAATAAGCAAGGGTCGTCGTCCAGAAACGACGCGCTACATCGGACCCCGGGTGTAGTGACAAATAAGCAAGGGTCGTCGTCCAGAAACGGCGCGCTATATCGGACCCCGGGTGTAGTGACAAATAAGTAAGGGTTTCATAGGATCCGTCTAGCTTCCTAGAACATAGGTTCCCTTACGGGTAGACTAATAGAATTAGTGGAGGTGATGATTAGGAAAAGAGTTGGTATTATTGTTTGCAAGAAACTAACTGGGTAGGTGAAAAGAGTAGAGTCATGGAGCCTTGGGATTATAAGCTTTGGTATACAGGTAGAGATAAAAATCGTAATAGGATAGGCATAATCATAGATAGACGGTTGCTTGAAGATGTAGTTGAGATTAGGAGAAAAGGTGATAGAATTTTACTGGTTAAGTTTATTCTAAATAGAGAGATCCTTAATATTATTAGTGCTTATGCACCACAGATAGGTCTTGATGACGCTAGAAAGTGTCTATTCTGGGAGGATTTAGACGATATGGTGCAAAGTATACCTAGTGGAGAGAAGTTATTTATTGGTAGTGATCTTAATGGACATGTAGGTACTAGTCGTAGTGGGTTTGATACTATCCATGGAGCTTTTGGTTTTGGACAAAGGAATAAAGTAGATGACTCGATTCTAGATTTTTCCTTATCTTATGACTTGATCTTAGCAAACACCTGGTTTAGGAAAAAAAAGTCCCATCTTATCACTTTTAGGAGCGGATCAAGTGCTAATCAAATAGATTTTTTTTCTGATGAGAACAATAGATAGAGATTGTTGTATCGACTGTAAGGTAGTACCAGGTGAAAGTGTAACCACTCAACATAGACTTTTAATTCTAGATTTTCGATTTAGAAGAGGACCTAAGAAAATTAGACGTAAGATAGAACCTAGAATTAAATGGTGGCGATTGAAAGAAGGTAACCAAAAGGCTTTTATAGATCGTGTAGTCCAAGAAGCGGATTGGCAGTCGGAAGATGATTCAGACAGAATATGGAACAAAATGGCTAGTTGTATCAAGAAGGTAGCTAGAGATCTATTTGGTGAGTCGAGAGGTGGTGCTCCACCATCTAAGGACACATCATGGTGGAATGAAGAAGTAAAGACTGCTATTAAAATTAAAAGGGATTTTTATAAAAATTTGAAGAAAAGTAGAGATGTGGAGAGATTTGAGAAGTATAAAATGGCTAAAAAGGAAGTTAAGAAAGCTGTTCGGGAAGCTAAATCTAAGGTCTACAAGGTGTACGAGAAATTAGACACTAAAGAGGCTGAAAATGATATATACCGGATTGCTCGGATGCGGGAAAGGAAGACTAGAGACTTATGTGCGGTGAAGTGTGTCAAAAATGAAAATCTAGTTCGAGATGAGGATATCAAGGAAAGATAGAAAGATTATTTTGACAAATTGTTCAATGAGAGGTTTACTAAGAATTTGGTTGGACTTATCATTCAATCTCAAGATATAAACCGTGATTTCATGCGTAAAATAAGACTACCTGAGTTTAAAGAAGTTTTGAGCAGAATGAGTTTAAAAAAAGCGGTTGGTCCTGACGGGATTCCTATCGAGATTTGGAGATGCTTAGGAGAAATAGGCGTTAAATGGCTGACAGATCTGTTTAATAAGATTTGGCAGACAAAAAAGATGCCAAATGAATGGAGGAAAAGTATCCTTGTACCTATCTACAAGAACAAGGGTGTCATTCAAAGTTGTTCAAACTACCGTGGAATAAAACTTATGTATCACACCATGAAACTTTGGAAGAGAATGATTGAACACATGCTAAGAAAGAATTTTAAGATAACAGAGAACCAGTTTGGGTTCATGCCTGGATGATCGACGACAGAGGTTATTCATTTGCTTCGTCAACTTATCGAGCATTTTCGAGAGAGAAGAAGAGATTTGCATATGATATTTATTGATTTCGAAAAAGCGTACGACAAGATACCTAGAGAGATATTATGGGGACAATGATGAAGAAGGGGGTCCCCGTCAAGTATATTGATATAATCAAAGATATGTACGATGGAGTAGTGGCAAATGTCAGAACCTGCGGCGGCTTAACGAGTGATTTTCCGATTACAATTGGTTTACATCAAGGATCTGTATTAAGTCCATTCCTGTTTACCATCGTGATGGATGAGCTTACTAGAACTATCCAAGATGAGATACCTTGGTGTATGCTATTCGCTGATGATATTGTTCTAGTAAATGAGACGAAAGAAGGGGTTAATGCCAAATTGGAATTTTGGAGGCAAACATTAGAATCTCGGGGATTCAGATTTAGCAGGTCCAAGACAGCATATATGCATTGCAAATTTAGTAACCAGAGAATTTGTGTGATCGTAACTTTCCAAACTGGTTGGTTGAAATGGAGGAGTGCAACAGGGATTTTGTGTGATCGTAACTTTCCGTTAAAATTGAAAGGGAAGTTTTATCAGAGCGTTATTCGGCCTGCCTTATTATATGGTACAGAATGCAGGGCTCCTAAGAAGCAGCATACATAGAAGATGCACGTAGCGGAGATGCACATGCTTCGTTGGATGTGCGGTAACACTAGAAAAGATAAGGTGCGAAATGAGGATATTCGTGCAAAAGTTGGTGTAGCACCTGTGGAGGAAAAGATGCGGGAAAATCGGCTAAGATAGTTTGGTCATGTGCGACGCAAACTTATGGAAGCACCGGTTCAATGAATAGATACTCTCGATATGGGCAAGGGCAAAAGGGAGACCGAAGAAAACATGGATGGAGATGATACGAAACGATATGGTTGCCAAAGGACTTGATGAAAGTATATTGTTCGATAGGAGTGAGTGGAGGCGGAGGATTCATGTGCTGGACTCGGCGTGATTCTCATGTTGGTTCATGTAGCCTACCCCATATGCTTGGGATAAAAGGCTCAATTGTTGTTGTTGGGAAGAAAAAGGAAAGAATTTTAGAGGGATAAAAGTTAAGAGGGAAAGAAGTTTGGGTCGAAAGGTTAAAGGGGCATTCTGGGAAAATACACCAAAAGATCTAACAGTGTTAAATTCATGGGACAAAGTGCATGTTTTTCATGTGAAGGGCGATTTCCTGCTTTTCTGGCAAAATTGAAGGGGTTTCCATCATTTTAGTCTAAAGTTAATGGAGGAAGAATCAGAAGAAAGATGAGATGTGATATAGACAGTCATAATGAAAGCATACAGAATAAGTTTACTTTTTCCGTGTTTCAACAACATGAATCAGGATGTAGGATATCCGGGTTGATTCCCACGCTCTACTCGTGATTTCTCCTTATTCAGACTAATAAAAAAATCAAAGCCTATTTTACAGTTTCAACCAACCAATGAGGGACAGTTCACAACAATTTTTAGTCAAGTGTCCTTTAAAGTATTATAGCAGAAGCATCGAAGAGGCAAAACTCCAGAAACTCTGGCGGGAAATTATCAAACCACAAACATCAAAGAGGTTCCCTTCCAGCAAGACGAACTAGTTAAGATTTAACAATTCAATTTTATTTATTTTTTTTAAAGAAAAGATAAACTTCAAACCCGTGCAGTTTTAAATCAAACCTTTGTTAAACCAACTAAGTGGAAGTAAATTAATTCATAAATGGATAACATTTGATAAAATGTTATTTATCTAAGATCTTAATAATTAATATCATTGGTCCATTTATTTAACGCATAAATTGTAAATTGTAAAATTAGCAAAGAATGGAAGCTCCCATCTCAACAGCAACTGAAAATAAGTATAAACACAACCTATCTATAATAACCTCTTTCTTGTCAGGAATTAAGCATAAAATTATGGGTATCACTCGTTTCTCGAGTAAGGAATTTTGCATAAATGTCATGGCTGGTGTAAGGTTGACTTTTTTAGTTAGCGCTTTGAACAAGAATATATCTTTAGCATCTGGTTTTTAGAAAGGGGTAATGTCGGTAAAAGAGGCTTTCTTCTGCGGAATAACATATACAATAGGAGATGGCAGGCTGATCAATTTCTGACAGGATTTCTGGTGTGGGGATCAGACATTACAAGAAAAATATCCCAGGCTGTTTGAGTTAGCAAAGAGCAAAGAAGTTTTGGTAGATGGCCGGAGAGGAGATAAATGGTGGCAACAGTTCAACCGGGGTCTGACAAATGACGAGAGAAGAGAACGAAGGGCACTGATAGCATATCTTCAGGGCTGGAAACCGATGGAAGGGGGTAACAAGGACAAAGCTTCGTGGAAGTGGAATGACTGTAAATCTATCTCGGTTAAATCGTTTTATTCGATCTTGAATTATGGAGGAATAAGGTGGGAATTTGCTAATAAGATCTGGTACCTATACCCTTAAAGGTTAAGGTATTCATGTGGTTGGTCAGTAATAATGCAATCCTGACCAGGGATAACCTTTGTAGAAGAAACCTATGCATTGCGAGATATGTGGACTAAAGGTAGAGTCGATGGATCACTTATTTTATACTTGTTCAGTGGCTAGGCAGATCTGGGATAAGATTGGAGGGCTATGGGAAATAGGTTTTTTTCTTGGGGAGTTAAGGGAGGATGGGATTATGGGGATAGATAGGAGTTTTCAGGGTAATTGGAATGTGGCTGACTGGCTTTCTCGGCAATATGCTGGGGTATTTGGATAGAAAGGAACAATAGAATTTTTAAGCAGTCTAGGAAAACAACTTTGCATGTGAGCAATGGGATTGAATCGGATATTGCTTTTTGGTTAGGTACAGAAAAAGGGAAAGAAAGGAAAAGAGCCAGTGCTAACACAATTGAAGCCGGGAATATAGAAGGGCAACGAGACCAGACTTCGCACAACACGGCAGGGGAACATGATAAGGACGACGAAAGGGAGGACTAGGCCATCAGAAAAGACAAAGTTCAGGGGAAAGGTCTCTTGTTTTCTTTCAAGAGGTGTGAGGGTAGCGGAAGGATGTTGTAGGGGACTCATTCACCCCATTTACTAGTTGCTTTCTTTTCCTTTGGTTTTTGTTTTGCTTTGCTCTTTTTTCCCCTTTGTTTTTGGAGACTTTGCGGTTTCATTAAAATCTTCTTTTGATAAAACACGGGGGCGCTTTGCCTTCGTTTTGGTTATAAAAAACTCCAGCTGATGCAAAAAGGTCTCGATGACAACAATGGCAATAATTTACACGGTGAGTATTGGTGCAATGGTAAGGCAGCTTCAATAAGGCAGAAAACCATGTATTTAAGTCATGGAAGCTGTCTCTCTCAATATCAGCGACCAAAGGTATGAGATCTGACCCTACCAAGATCCCAAATGCTGGGGGCCTTGTGCAGTACACTCTCCTATGCATGTGCACTCAATACAAGAGAATTAAAGTCCGGGGACAAGTGCATGCAACATTGCAAAGGCAACATTATAGAAGTTTAACTTGCATCAGTTAGCCAACAAATCAAAAGAAAAATGTCAACTAAGTAAATGGCATGGGTTTACAGGGTTTACATTTTCGGTCTTTAGTGCTCCCGAAAGTTGCCTCAACTTTGATATTTCAGATTGCAATCCTGACAGCTCTTTAGAAGTATTCGTCAACTCTTGAATTGTCTCTGATTGAAGTACAACCTGCAAAAAGAAAAAGTGTGTACCAAGTTAATGAGGACATCTAATAGAAGAAGTGCTAAAAGTACTATATCGTTGTGAACCAACGAATATACACTACATAGTAAATACATTTGGCATGCACATTTCGCTGGGAGAGGATAGGGAATCAACTAAAGAGGAACAGGGAGATGGGATTGTGGAAGAATAACTAAAGACAATCAGACAATCATTTTCGTAGAGATATGACACATACAATATGCAGAGTAACATGTTAAAACCATGCAGGTGAAATAAGGGAGGAGGGGGGTGGGGGGAAGAGCAAGATTGTTTTTCTATTGAAAAATTCCACAAGATATTGCTACCAAATAACTTGACCATGTTATCATAAAGAGGGAAATACGAAATGAAAGATAATTATACTTGAGTACATTATGCGTATTTGACTGATGTTTATGAGATCAAGTAATCACTGTTAGAATATTTTAAAACTATGATAAATTGTAAAGCTGCACACATCATATGCTAGGAAGCGCAGACACTTCTATGTGTTTGTCGTGTCCGTGTCCAACACTCTGACACGTATTGGACACTCCGCCAGACTCACCTGGGTCATGTTCGTCTATATTGGACGTGCCCGACACTTCTAGATAGTGGGGGGTGGTTAAATCTCTTTCATGAAGGACTACTAGAAAGAGCAAATGTCACTTCTAAATAGTGGAGGGGGTTAAATTTCTTTCATAACGGACTACAACCATAAACCTTTATTTTATTTTATTATGCTTTTAAGGTTGTATTGATACATATTTCTTCTTATAGTTTACTATAGTTTGCTTAATATATATAATTATATATATAGATAAATAATATAGCCGTGTCCCCATGTCCTCTTTTTTACAAACTTATCGTTTCCAAAATCCGTGTCCGTGTGTCCATGTCCGTGCTTCACAGATCATATGTATATGGCAAAACACATGCAAGCAAAAATAAAAGAAAATAATAGTAGATTTGAATTAAATATCAAAGAAAAATTCTATAGGCAGGCTGCATGCAGCACCTGATAATAATTCATGTTATCCCCCGAAAAATCAATTTGGGTTTAGTGGTATACGGTAATCAGATATTATAGTGGACACATCATGGCCATCCGGACAATCTAGTGAAAGAAGACAAACAAGAACCATTCCAAAATAATATAACTTAATAGTGCCAATCAGATGCATATGTAGTTTTGAGAAGTTGGTTACATGTGTTGACAAAAAAACCAAAGAATTTGGAGCTGCAAACCGGTCTAGTACAACGGCGATACCCCTCCCTTGTATATAGATCGTTTTAACAAGGAATTTGGCAATATTAAGTATTAAGAGAAGGTGAGGTCAATAGCCCATCGTCAAATTTAGACAAGACTTTTATAGAACTCTGCTTCATGGCTTCTCCCACTTTCACTGGCAAAATGCTTGGATGATGAAGAGGATGAGTATGATCAAGGACTTCCACCACAGCATCGCAAATTGGAGAAAATGTCATAGAAATAAATGATGCAACGTCTTGAAATTTGTAGAAGACGAGGACAGCTTCCTTACAAACAAGTACAAAGTCGAAGAAGAATATCATCCATCGGTAAAGTCCCATTTTCTATATAATAGCCTGATCGAGGATAGCATAAAAAGTTGGTCTACTATCCTATGATTTGGCCGTCTATTCTAAATAAATATTAGGCTTAATTCCCAAAAACTACCAAAATCTTAGGGCTTGTGACAAGTAACTACCAAATTCTTTAAAATTACAGGAAACTATAAGCGTACTAAAACTTGTAAAATTAGTAAACAATAAACTACCAAACTTGTTTAGTAAATGTTCATGAAACTGCCAAAATTGTTTAGTAAATGTTCAATAAACTACCAAACTTGTTTACTAAATGTTCAATAAGCTACCAAACTACTTTAAAAAGTTTAAGAATGTCCGTACACTTTGGTAGTTTTCTGTAATTTTCAGAATTTGGTAGTTACTTGTCACAACCCCTAATTTTTTTTTAGTTTTTGGGAATTAAGCCTTAAATATTAAAAGCATAATATTTTACATATTTGCAATATTCGACAACATATTCATAATGAGTCAGTAGATGATCTTCCATTGTAACTTGACAAAAACAAACTATCTTCCATTGTAAATGCACTAAATTTCATGTGATTCTAACATCTTTTCATCGTTGATTTAGTGGATGCAAATTAACAGTTTCCGATAATGGAACATTTTCAGTGTTTTTACATGAAAATTTGTGTATCTACATCTTAGACGATGAAGATAAAGATGGACGGTGTTGATCGTCGAAAAAACGGTTGTGGGATGGCTTTTCCGACACCATAGGAGGGTTTCCCTCCTAGGGCCTCTCTCTCTCTACCCAAATTTCTACAGAAATTATTTTAAGGAACGTCCTGTTTAACAGCAAGCATAATTCCCTGTGGTTTTGAGAAGAGTTTTGCAAGTTGTTTATAGTCATAAAATGAACACTTGAATAAAACCTGTCTCTCATAGTTGTCTTGGGCAGTACGCCACCGTCTGTGCTCCCTATCCAAATCCTCCTTCAAAGAAGATACTTGAATTTCCAGAGACTCTATGCGTGTTCTACATAAAGAACAATTATATGTATTCATATCAGGTTATTCAGTTTATTAGGAAACAAGAATCCCTGTAGCATGTCTTCAGGATGTAACCACTTACAATTTTTCTACTCTCTCTTCCCTCAAGCTTAAAGATTCAGCCATTGCAGAAGAGAGTGCATGTTCTTTAGATTCAATAGCCAAAGAATATTCCGCACACTTCAACTTATAGCTGCCTTCTAACTCACAAACTTTGTTCCGAAAAGCGAGCACATCATCTTCTAATGTCCTTTTCAGTTTCTCTGCCTGCAATAAATAATTAGAGACCTTATGGAAGGTAAATATACATGAAGGAAAAGGTTAAAAGAAAACGAGCAGCCTATAAATACCTAGAATTACTTTACTGAACAGTACATCTATATGAAGAACACAATAAACGAAAAGGAGTCCCCTAAATTTGTTGCTTTACCTCTCGCTTGTATTCTTCATGTGAAGATTCTATTTGCTTCAGTGCAGTCTCATTTACACGTGCTATTTCTTTGTACTGCAGTAAATATTCCATATAGATGTAAAGGGGAAAAAATGAGGGGAATAAGATGTAAATAAGTTCTTCTTGGTACCTGTAGCATGTACTCCTTGTTTACTCGTGCTTCCTCCTTCAATTTCTCCCACTCATCTTTTGTTTTCCACAACTCTCCACCAACCTAGATGATCAACATATACGATTGTTAGAGGTAAAAAAATATTTTAAAATGATGATATAAGAAAATTTGCAAGGACAGAAAATATAGACGAAAAAAAGCAACTGTTCTCAACAGAAATCTTTGATAATAAGCACAGGAGTAGGCAGAAACTACTTGTAAATGACAAAAAAGACAGCCAGGTAAACTAAAGTTCAACAAGTTTCATAGAAATAGTGTTGTGGGACTTCGTATTTTAGCACTTGGGGGTGAAAATTAGATTGTCTTGGACTTTAAAGCCCTAATAAAAAGTAGGCATGCGTGAATCATTCTGTGATCCATCACAGGAATACAGGATACATTCAGAATATATAAGATAAGATGCATGAGAGTAAGAATGACTTGCATCGAACCCCAAGAGGGAAGTAAAGCTAAAATCCCAGAGGGTACCAGATAGACAGAGGGATAATGAGATCGTTATGGAATTGCATTCAAATGGGAGTTGGATATCTTGTCGTGCCTGAGACATAATTTGATTTCTTGAGACTCACACCCAAACCACACCCAGCGAAGTTACAAAAGTAAGGTATTAAGCTTTTTACACATATTACTGTCCAAAAGGAGTTCCTGATGAATTCTGGAAGTAATTATATATGCTGCTGTTGGATAATGCAATCTGGATTGTTGTTAGAAAGATGCTGCAGATGCTGATAAAATAATCGCTCCCTGAAGCATAGTCAAAACTAATGTGCGGTTTTGAAGTGAAAAAAGTCCATAAATTGTTGACCTGATGTCTCTATCATCTCTGTTTTGACTATTTGTCTTTGTACTAAAAAATAAGTGATACATTGGCTACTGAGAGGTGGTGAGAGTTGTAATAGGTTTATGGTTCTATATTTTTCTTTAATCTTGTGTACAAACTGTTTTGCATATTAATGAATTTTGAGACGAACCAAGTTCTTCTCTCAAAAAGGAAAAAAAAAGCTTTTTACTCCAATAGAACATCTAAATTCGAAGGGTTAATTGGGCATAACCTCCTATAAAATCAGATGTTGAGCACTTGTACCCTTTAACCTTCCGTAATCGGAATTTCCAGACAGTTTGAAATATTTTTTATTTTATTCATATTTTAATAGTTATTGTAACACCCTAACACGATCATACGATATTAATTGGTATTTTAAATTTTTCTTTATTTATTATTTGGGTTGTGATTGGTTTAAATGGTAAATGTGTTTATCCGACCCGAGCCACATGTGTGAAACCTGTTATGGTGCTAGATTATATTTTTATTAAAATTTTATCCGTAAACTAAATCCATGTGTATCTAAATCACAGATATATATAATATTTGAATTATATGCATATATCTTCTGGTAGCCACCCGTTAGAGATATTTTATATTTATTACCTGTCATCAGATTAATTAAGCATCTCATGTCAAACATCCTAGATACCTGATATATATTAGATTTGAATATATTATTTTAATCTCTAGATTATGGTTAAATAGGCTACGTAAGTACATATAATTTCCAATATATATTTTCTCTAAATTTAGTAGAGACAAATTGGAGTTCGGTAATATCTTTTATTTCATTGTTAATTGTATATATATTATCTATATACATATATAAATATAATAAAACCACATATACACAACTTATATTTTCTTTTAAAAGATCAACTCTCTAATTTCACTCTCTGTTCTCTCTCTCACGCTCACCTCAATCTTTTCCTTTCTTCTTCCTCGCGCCGCATCCCCTTCCACCCTCGTCGCCTTCATCTCCTCGCCCCATCACTGCCATCCTCGCCGTCGACCCAATCCTGACCTCACCTCCATCACCTACTCTCGTCCCGACACCACAAACATCACCGGGTCGCCAACTCCCTCTCCTTTCTCGGCTCGCCGTCGTCACCATCACCGACCCCACCTTCGAATCCATCTCTCTCGACCATCCTCCTCACACCAAGTCATCATCGTCATCTCCATCTCGCCTCCACCAACATCCTCCGAGAAACCCAACCCTGATCACTTCCGAACCCATCTCTTGCACTTCTTCGCATCTCGCCGTCGACTTCCCCCAACTCCAAGCACCACAGTGACGTGGCACACCGATTGCCAGTCCCCTCCTTCCTCAAAACCCATCACTTCCATCCCTCGTCACCTTCTCCCAACAACTGGGAAACCCACCTCCGGCCTCAAAACCCCACCGAGCATCCTCTGGGCGAGCACTCAGCCAACTCCAATGTTATCGTCGTCTCCTTCTGTTTCGAACGTCGACAGCCCCTCTCCATGCAATCGAGATCTCCGAGCCTAGCAAGTCGAAGTTGCGTCGTGTTCGTAGCCGCATTCTTCACGACCATGGCAAGTTTACAACTTACTACATGCTATATTTACTATTTATCTAGATATCTATTATTGATCATTATTATTATGTATTTATAGAATCCGTATGTCGTTAATTATAATAAGTTTATAATTTACAGTTTATGATATTATTTAAATTATATTGATAATCTGAAATTATAGCAAACTAATCTAGTTGGCTCAATTGGTAAAATCGAAGAGTATGAATTAATACGGTTAATTTATAATACGTGATAATCGTTAAATGCTATTGTAAGTACGGTTATATATATATATAACAATTAATAATGGATACATCATTTTCGTTATATTCGGTATCCCAGTTAGATATCTGTGACAACTATAATCTTGCTATTTATTATGATTTGTTTGTGAAATTAAATACTTCACCTGTATAATACACAATACCTAACATACTTACGACCTACTATCTTACTACTGCTATTGTTATATGCTTATACCTATTACATGTAATATTTACCGATGCCAACAACCATAACTTGTCCCGGTGGACGTGACGTGTTATCTAGATAGACATAACCTGTACATGTTTGTTCCTGTGTTGGCATTAGGTCGACATCATTTCATACCTGACTTGAAAAACGAAATCTAGGAAAATGGAAAAACTAAAAGTGTAACTGAAGTGTAACTTAAAAGGATATTACTTGATCCGTGATTCCGGACGGTAACAGAACAGAATCCGTAGTTTCGGAGGGTAACAGATCAGAATCATTCTTAATTCATACATCTACATACGTGGTCCCGGGGGTAACTGGGATATATACTTTTGAGGTACATGGCAGAGTACATTCATTGATTTCAAATACGTATAGGATAGTTAACCTAGAGACGGACTTTAGGATGCGCGTGACATACTTATAACCTACTGTCATAACACTTGTGATGGTTTTGCACGTGACATCCTATTTAGCACACTGTTCAGTTTGTTGTTGTTGTTATGATATTTATGACGCACTGACGTCTGGGTTTTGCATGGTCCGGTTCGTTTAACCTTATCGCAGGAAGATCAAGAATACTTTGATAGACAAGCTAAACAGTGAAGATCTTTCTACTGATTTAGTTTAGCGATGCATAGATTTATTTTCCTAGTTATGGTTGTGATCTCATAAAGGACAAGTCTAGGATATTATTTCTTGATGGATGTTTATTTTGTTTCCGCTATCTTTCTCGTTATTATTTGTTGTGCCTGTTGGACATGTGATAGTTATATATTTATTTTATTGTTCTTGATATCTGATTAACAGCCGTAATGTGACCATGAAAGGATATTTTCTCGCCATAGGTAACATGGTTGGCTTTATCACGTACCGTATTTACATATTTTTAGGAAGCGGGGCGTGACAGTAGTGCTAAAATATAATTGTGTGAATATATAGCTTATAAGTCAATTGATGATTTTGAGTGGATTAAACATGACCAGGTACCAAGATCAAATTATTATGATTCTTCCAGAGCCTTCCATTAGCTCTAAAGTTCAATCCATCAAGCTTGCCTAATAATAAAAAACTTAGCTGAAAATACTGAAAATATAAGCCCTCCCGAAAAATCAGATGATATAAAATACATGCTGAAAGTTTTAGATTTGGCTTTAAACGGTTTCAAAAATCCACTAGAGCTACTCATAACACCCCATTCATTACTGAAATTTTGTGAATCTTGTTTGCAAATAACTCTCCTGATAAAAAATTTAGCATTTATTCAATAACTTGGCATGAAAATCCTGAAAATATAAACCCTCCCCAAAATCAGATGGATTTAAAAAACATGTCGAAAATTTTAGATTTGGATTTAAAAAGCCCCAAAAATCCACTAGAGCTACACATAAGAGCCCATTCATTACTAAAATTTTGTAAATCTTGTTTGCAAATAACTCTCCTAACCAAAATTTTAGAATTTCTCCATATCATGTCATCCATTATTATTTGCATGATTAAAATTGTGTCTACATAACTAAAATTAACAAATCATTTTTATATATTGTCGGCTATATTTTTATGTGTGCAATACACATGCTGTAAATAGCTACCACAATTAATCAATTCAAATATCCTTAATAAATCAGAAAATGAAATCATGCTCACCTCCATATCTTTGCTTACTCTCTCAGTGAAATAACATTGTGACATGCAATCCCTATAGGATCTAGTACATCGGAAAGACAGATGAACCTGAACCAACCTTAGAAAGTCGCCGGCAGAGACGCAGCGGTAGAAGCCTAGTTCAGACTTTGGGTTTATGAGAGTATATACATTTTACCGGTCTGTCACATTATTCACCGAGATCAACAGATTTTACCTTAATTCTATATCCTTTATGTAAGATCTTACTCTGAATTCAAATAGCGACATTTAGCGCACAGGATCTACCAGCATCATTTCAAAGAAATAATAATGTTAAAATTGTCTTTTAAATATGTTGTAAAGATAACTGTAAACATTTCAGTATTTGATTAGGAATTAATGATGTCAAATAAACCGATATCTCATTAATGAACTCACTAACATATTAATAAACTAAACAATATAGCTGCAACCCACGATAATCAAATGGTGACCCAATACCAAGGTTTCAAATTTTGGTACTCATCTTCTTATCGGAAACCGGATGGTCATTTTTGTGATCAGAATCGACCATACTGGATCAAATTGGCCAAGATCCTAAACTATGGTTAGAAGATCATGAGGAAAATTGCCATGTGAGAAAAAGATAATTTTTTAGATGATTATACCTTTGAAATGTAATGCAATATAAATTTAGTCCAAAATACAATTCTTGTTCTTCATTCTTGGTTTGGATAATGCAATTCATATCCTTAAAATCTAAAGCCCGCTATCCAATATATCATTGGATAAGATATAATGAATTATCAAAGATATATAGGCAGATACAATATAGGCGATTTGTCAACTGATATTCAAAGATATTGCTCGATGTTTAGGTTCAAAGTTATCCATTGCTTATCAGGCGGTATGTCGGCCGAAACAAATCTTGTAAAAAGTGAAATTATAATTAGTTTTCTGTTTCATGGCAACATTTACAGGTAAAGCCCTGATCATAATCTATGCTCGGTTCTTCCCTCCCCCGCTTTGGTATATTCCATATTGGTTGTGAAAAATAACACTTCTTTTACATTGCAAAACATAATATTAAAAGAATAAAAGAAAAGGCACAGGATGAAGCTAATCATAGCATATCATGCAAATGAATGGATGATACACATGCAAAAGAAGCGAGTTACGTGTGCTAATGCACAAACATATTTCACAATTCACAATAGACATCATTAAGAAGCATAAACCATGTTAAGAAGTTCATGTAGGTATACCTCATTTGTAGAAAGTATTGAATGCTCGTGTCCATCATCAGGTCTAGTGATCTGCATGGTCAGGAAAAACAATTCAAAAGTTAAACAATGGACAAAAGATAATAGTCATCAACATTGGTAATTAAAGATTGACAAAGATGAGCTAACACGGTTCTATAACATCGTAAACAGATGAAAGCATGATTTAAACCAGAGACCTATTCCGCATACCCTTCTTTGTATATTTATCTTAATTTTAACAAGTGCAGACACTTCATACACTTATGCAAACTTCTTAGTTTCTTTTCCCCAAATTAGTCAATTTATTTTCTGCTGGTGCTGCTGTTAGTCAATTTATTTTCTGCTGGTGCTACTTTTGCAAACCGGATCTATATTTATCTCAATTTAATAAGTGTAGACGCTTCTTTTTGTACTTATCCAACATAGAGAGTTAGGTTGCTCAAGTTAGGGCTTCTTCACAAACTAGGCCTTAGGACTTGACTATTATCTATGACTTCTCTTTGTTGCCTTGACTAGCCTCTCCATTCTGACCATTGGGGTAGATGATTTTCATTTTAAATTATGTATTGATTTAGTGATACAGGTGATCGTAGAATAATGAATTTGTGAATTTTTTCTACTTGTTATACACTAGAAAGCGGAAGATTTCTTGCAACGAAGAGAGAGGGAGAACTTTGAGAATATGTGGCAGCAAAAAAGAAAGGCGGGAAGGATTTTCCCTATTTTCCCCCCAAAATTTTAAATTTTAATCGCTTTTGTTCAAGAACATGGTTTACGGTAGTCTTCTCTCAAGGATGACTTATAAAACACTACGATCAATATATAAGTGAATATGTGATTGTCTTGTCTCTTTCGTGGATAGCAATGGAAACATAAAGTAAATATATTATTTGCATCCGCCGAGTGATGAAAGACTGTTTGTGTAATGTTTTGTTTCAAGATTTATCTTTATTAATATGTTATCTATGATTTTCTTTATTGATTTTTTAAGCATTTTGTCAACCCTTCCTCGTTACATTTTTCTGGCTCTGCCCATGCATGCATAAGATTGCTAATCTCTATAGCATATGCTTCTGAACTAGATACTTTGACATTTCAAGTTCTACTTATATTAATAATATTATTGTAGTAATGTAGCGGTGTTGTAAAAGGTCACGTAACCGGAAGCAACACGAGACCGCTTTGCCTTTCACAAAGCGGGTTTAATTAAGCAAGTTTTACGTTTAAGCGGGTTGGGCCGCTTAGGCTTCTGGTTATGCAGGGCCTTAATGAGCATTTAGGTGGCCGAACCCGCTTAATCATTTGTCCTTTTATTGGAAATGGTAGCTAATTGTATGTTTTCGCTCCCCCTTAACAAAGAAAACACATACAAATCAAATTAAATCCCCAAATCTATCATTTTCCTCGCTAGAAAACCTCATCTCTCCACCCCTAAAAATTTAACTACAAATATTAAAACCGTCAAGACGACTCTTAAGATCCTCTTGGGCGCTAGGTGCCCAACCGTCTCACACCACCTAGCGCTTTTCACAACCTTATCTTGAAGAGAACTAAGTTCTCATTCGTAAACTTAATTAATTCTAATTTGCCATCCACAGATTAACAGAGGGGTTTGATAATATTTACAAGTTTGTTGGACAATCTATAACAAGATATAACTTTGAAGCAAGAAATACGATTGTAAATCTAACTAAAAAACGATACAAAAAAAGTTAGGTTAAAAATATCAAGCATTTTGTAGGCGAAAAAATATAGCAATATAACCAAATAAATGAATTTGAACCGCAAATCACAAAGTTTAGGTATAATCTCATCAATGCATCCAAAAACAAAAACAAAAAATAAATGGATATAATCAGTAGTCTCCTAAGCACTTAAGCGGTCGCAATATTAGGGATTGACTACTCTTCAAGTTCCACTTAACGCGTATTTAAAAGTCGTCATTCTGCTAGCTTAGGTGCAACGATATTGTTCTCTAAAAGAGTATTTCCAGTTCTATATGTGCGATATTACAAAATTTTACCTCTAGTCCCTATTATTTCTCAATATAATTTACAATCACTCTAAATAAATAATATATTTAGTATAGTGTAGGTGTACGCATATTAAGCAAAATACCAAACATAATTAATCGATCAATTAGCTTTCCACTCTAATTCACTGAACTCAAATTGTTGTCGATTGCCCTCTCTATCTCTCTCATGTCAATGATTATTCCTTTCTACTTGTTGTCGTTGTCCCGGTCGCTTGACGACTACAGCCGACAAATTAAAATCTTTTTTCAGTTATTTTTAGTTTCTTTTTCTTTCTCTGCGCTAATGCAAACTTCTATTAGTTATTAGTCGTATATTGCACATTACTAATAGTTCTTTAAGACTTCGAAGATCTATCTATAAGTGAAAGAAACACAAAAAAATTAAAAACAATAATATTTAATGATTAGTAACGACAAAAAAAAATCTAATAGGCAATAGAATTGGAAGGTTGATCTACGTGATAGAGGGACAGCTATTTTCTCTTTTAAATATATAAAAATACTGATATTTTGATATGAATTCCAGTGTTGTCTCTACAATCTCCTAACATAACATGTCAAAGTTTGGATTGATGGAAACTATAAATTTGGGAGAGGAGTTTGAAACTAAACTTTTCATGCAGTTACCATGGTTAGGCATTTAACTAAATATTTAGTGTGTGAAGGAATTAGCTTGTATAATAACATATATACATCGTGATTTTAGATGCATGTACATATAAGTGCTCATTTATAAGAAAATGCAAGTACAATTTTAAAATGTTCAAACCGAAAATACAAATACTGCGCAAAGTATTACGATGAATTTTTGTGAACTTTTTGGGCAAAAATGCAAGAAACCCCCGACTTTTGCCTAAAAAGCAAGAAACCCCCCTAAACTCGAAAACCTGCACTTTACCCCTATAGTTTCCTTTCAATTGTAATGTGTACGAGTGTAATTCTCTCTTTTTCACTTGAAAAAAGACCAATATAACAGATATTTCTCACAATTCAAAATCCTATGTTGCTCCCCCTCAATATATACTATTGTTATCAACAATACCTTCAGTCCATCGTATCAAGTATCTTTATAACCAATTTCCTTCTTTAGATTATTCTAGTACCTAGCTATAGAAGAACCATTGAAATACTAACAGAGTAACAGTAATAGAAGACTCGCTCTATGTTGGCCCAAATTACAAATTGTCTACTAAGGTTCTCTACAAGGGTGATGTGTTTGTGTTCCCCAAAAGATTAATACATTTCCAGTTCACTGTGACAATTGCTAGGCTTGGTAGCAAGAATCTTGGTGCAATCACTAATAGAAGATACGGTGTACGGATCAAAGCCGCCATTTCTGCCAATGTTCTTGCAAAGGCGTTTCAGGAGGACGAGAAAGTAGTTGACTATATAAAGGCTAAATTGGATGGCCAACTAGGAACCTGTTGGAACTAATGAAGAATGAGCCTAGCTATATGAACTATATGTGTGTGGTCAGGTTAGAAATTGTGTGAATGTTTATATGTTGTATTTCAAGAAAAGGATTTTGCCTAGTTATGTTAACTAATATGCAATGCCTTGTTCGGATATGCAAACATTGTACGCATACATTAAATGCAATAAATGGTTTTGCCAATTCTTAGATTAAAAAAGTAAGAATTATACCAAGAATGCCACTCCAATAAATTTAAATGGCTAGTTTCTTATTCTCTGTCCATCTTTTGCAAATCCATACTCTTAAGTTCATGCTTACTCTTTGATGGCGGAGAGTAAGGTGGTTGGTGTTTTGAATTGGAGATTTTAGAGAAGAAAGGAAGCAAGGAGGTATTAAGGGGAAAAATTAAAGAGAGAAGGAATTGGAGAAATGCTTGAAGGGCAATTGGGAAACATACACCAAAAAAACTAAAGGTGATAAATCTATAGGGAAAGTGCATGTTTCTTAAGTTAAGGTGTTTCCAGCTTTTCGGGTAATTATTTAATTATATAAGATAAGTTGAACTCAAATTAGTAATCCATCAAATCCTAATTTACCAAAAACTGATACAGAAATTTAGGTTAAAAATCAAAGATTTCGTAGAAAATAAAACTATGGAAATATAAAAAGTATAAGAAAGAGTTTGAACACAGATTCACAAAATTCCTGTTTTAAGTATGCAACTCTGCACCCCAAAAAAAGAAAAGCTTAGATAGTGGTCTAATATGCAATCTAGCAGGCAATGGAAGTAGGGGACTAATTACTTATAAGGCCCGATTAAACTCCAAAGGATAGTTACCGTTTTATCATCTTAGATCTGGTCATTGTGTTTCTTCATAGGATATATTGGATACTATTATAAAAATTTGTTATCACACTGCAATACCGAAATATATATATATATATATATATATATTAAATGTGAAAATACAATAGATATAGGAGCGTTTTGTGCAAAGGTACCAAACTCTTTAATCTCTCTCTCTCTCTCTCTCTCTCTCTCTCAATCCATAATGAAAGCAACGTATGGTATATATGATAATTATAAATAGAATCCATGAGTCCAAATTCAGCACTCTTGAAATGAACCTTTAATTGAATCCCTATTATTAATCCATTTGTGCCATTATCTTTATGCATGTGTGGTGTTGGTGTATTAAGGTGAAACCTCGAGAAACTTCTAAGTTTTATGTTATGTAACTATATAAGAATGTGGATAAAAAAAATCCAAAAGAATGACATTGGGTATTGTTAGGTAGGCAAAATGGATAATAAAGTTAGAATAGCCACCAAAAATATAAAAGAAATGGAAAGTGAAAATGGACTATAAGGTAATCATACCTTCTTCTCAGTACAGTTTATTTTGGCTTCCAGATCTAAGCACCGAGCCTAATAGGTATTTCCAAATTAGCTACATATAACCATAAACATTAAGGACATACACAATAAAAGAAAGGGTGATGCAAGTAAGGAAAAACCTCAGCCACTGCAGCCCGTGATTCAGCAGATGCAACAGCACGCCAAGCATCAGCTATTTCCTTTCGCATTTCTTCCACTTGAGTTACTGAATTCTCCATAATTTTTTCTTTATCAAGGGTCATTGTACGAACACGGTCTCTCTCTTCTTGAAGCTCTTTCTTAGCTTCTGCCCAATTTCTCTGAGGAAAATATCAATCAGGTATACACATTGATACTAGTTTAAATGAAAATACTGCAAAAAATGGGTATAAGGCAGAGCCAAAACAATGGGATTAAACCAGTCAAACTCTAATTGGAAAACAATGGGATTAAACCAGTCAAACTCTAATTGGAACTGAGAAGGTCCTTTAATCCTTATACTTCTCTGTTGTGTATAAGCAATACCTTGTATGTTAGGTATTCTTTATAGTCAAAATTTAGGCTACATTTATATCTGGCTTACATTATACCTTGATCGCCTATGAAGAATAAATTTGCTTCAACCCACTACAATTATAGACACACATTATTCCCAAACAATACCAAGAAAAATTAATGCATTAAGGAAAAAATCTTTTCTATAATAATAGAGATAAGACGAGGAGAATATAAAAGTACACTGGATTTGGCTATTTCAACAACTGAACAGGATATCAACGCTAACATAAAAGTTATCTAAGGGAGGATACACAGATGTTTGGACCCTTCAATAGTAGTAGATATCCACCAAGAAAAGGCTGAAGGCCTGAAGCATTTATGAAAAAGATCGGTGCAAGTCAAATTCTGATGGAAAAGAATGCCACAAGAGATGAAATTACTGGAAGTTAGGTGCAGTATAGAACCTGTTGTGATGTGAAAAATAAACATCAAACAGGTTACAATTTGTTTGCGGTGTTGAAGATGCTTTGTTCTGGATTTTTGTGATGATAATCAGGATGTAATAAAGGTATAAACAGCTCAAGAACACAGTTGAACTTCTAAACTGACAAAACAGTCTTCTTAGCATTGTAGTTTGAAGAAAAATCATGATCAGCAAATATAATATATTTTTATATATGCACCAACCTGTAAAATAAAAACTAGAAGGTGCACTATGCCCCCAAGAATCAAGAAGTAATGAGGTATAAAAAACATACCAAGACTCGGATAATAAAATTAGGAACAAGATGAATCTCCAAGCTATGGCAATATACGACAGGAAGAAGATGTGAAAAAAGAAGAAGAGGAAGATTATAAGCAGCAATGAAACGACGTGTATGAGTCCGAGAGAGAAGATTGAATGAAGATAGGATTTAGGAAGAAACAAGGGGAGCAGAAGGGAGGGAAGAGGTTTGTAGCAACTGTTATTCAAGTTACAACCTGGTGGTTACTAGCACAGGGATAAAACAAACGAGAAACATTCTGGAAAAGGTTTTGATCAGGAGGTGGCCGTCCTTGACTTTTAATACTCATTTGACAATGCACTTACCATTATTTTGACCATCTCATTTAAGCAAGGTTGCACAGACGCCTTGCTCCGAGTCGACACGGCAAAATAACATAATACAGAATAAGGTGTCATGGAGATAACATTTTCTAGCACACGTGTGTGTGTGTATAAATATAAGTAAAAAATTTCCTACCCACTTGAAAACCTACCAAAACTGAGAAATATATCAACACGCTTGTAGTTACTTTTACCCAATATTAAAAGCTTTACAAAGCATTAATTCTAAAGAAGTCAATTTACTTATAGTTACTTTTACTATTTATCTATTAATTTTACTAACTTATTAAAATAATTGTCAAACAATCGAAAATCCGATATTCCATTTCGAGATGGTTGATAAAACCAAGATGATGGATCCCGACCACAAAAGTGATCGTCTTCTACAGGCACTGATACAAAGATCTAAAATCTTGGTTAAGTGAATTACCTAAAAAGTAAAAAGTGGACTTTTAGTTGGCAATGTGGAAATTTCATCCGTCGGCTAAAATATCTCGTGTGTGTGTAATATAGATGCATGTGTGTATGTATATACATGTACATGTATACATACATCCGTGTGTAGGGTGCACCCAACAGTGAAGCTCATGTGGCATGTTTTTATTGGACCTTACATTGTGCTCTGCATGTAAGTCATATTTTGTACAATATGAGGAGAATAAGAACATGTCACATAAGCTTCTCTATAGGGGCTCCTTACAAGGAAATTGTAGACCCCTTTTACCCATAAATATTAAAAAAGGTTAAAACATCAAACAACTACGGCATAAAACAATATATATATAGTATCCAAATAGAAACATCATAATGATAAAATACAACAATATTGTTCAGACTTAACATCATGATATCCAAAATACAAAATGACAAATAGTTAACAAGCCTTTCTCAAATCAATCAAGAAAAATAACATCAATCCAAACTCCAAACACAACTACGACTGTCCCATCTACTCTCCATCACCATCGAATAACACCGATTCCAAACTGCTTAGACCTACTGACGTTTTCTTTTGAAATTCAAGGTTATTCTAGAGTTGAAGGAACCCACTAAGACCCACTTAATTTGATTCTACAAAATACAAATAACTTCTCAATCTAGCAATAATGAAATAACAAAACAAAATGCAAGCCACAAAATAGTTGCTAGGTTCGATTAGCTATCAAAACAAATATAGCCCATTGCTTTTGCAGGCCATGTCATTGCGGCGGACCAAAACCTCTTCTCTAGCTTTCTAGTTTCTTGATCTAATCAACAAGAATGATGAGTGGAAACTTGCTAGATGGGACGTTACGTTGCATTTTGCCAAATAATTTCACTAACTCCTGCAAAGAAAAAGAAAGATATAATGTTAATCCTCAATGCAAACTAGTTGGTGCCCGGAAATGGAACAGCCACTCCATTAATTGGATGCACGCCACCTGTTCTCACAAAGATGACCACTACATCGTATCTAATTCATTGCTCAACTACTGTCTCTTAGAGTTTCATTTAGGGATTATAAACCTGATTATGTTAGTTTCGTCTTATAACTTATGTTTATGGAAAATCTCTTCATGTTCCATACTCTCACAAATTCAATACCAACTCAAAATGTTGATTTTACGAAATCAATGGATCTTGCCTCAAACTTTTGTCAAATATTTTGCGAATCCTTTTTGGAATGATGGTTTGCTCCATAGTTAAAACTATACAATTATGACTAGTGAGCAATGTTTTAGAGATGGGACAAAAAAGCGAAGCGGCCAAGGGGCGTGGTTTCTTTGTCTATTCATGTTTTTGCTTATAAATTGTTTATCATCATTAATTGAAATGGATTTTAACCTTACTTTTGTTTTTCCTTTTCAAATGACAAGACCTAGGTTGCACGGACACGTCTTTTTGGTTACGTACTCATGTCGAACTCGTCGGACACGGATTCGTGCCTGACAGTTGCAAGACACGTGTCCGACACATATTTTCTGCGTCTTGGCTTTGGATTTGGATACGCGTTGGACGCATTTTAGTGAAACCACGACACCCAAAAAACCTATTTTTAAATTAAAAGCAAGAAAAACCTAATCTTTTTATAAATTTCTTGATTTGTTGACTTTTTTAACACAATTTTGCTGCTTAATATAATTTTTATGTGAAATATATAAGGTATTTTTGTTGAAATCGTTAATAAAATGCTGAAATAATATTATCATTATTGAAATTATGTTAAGTACAGTTAGGAAACTACCGAAATTATATTACCATTGCTGAAATGATGTTAAGTACAGTTAGGAAACTGCTGAAATTATATTATTATTGTTGAAATTATGTTAAAGTGCAGTTAAGAAAATGCTAAAATCATATTTCTTTTGTGGAAATTGCTAAACTTGTGCTAAATAATTAAGTTCTTTACTGAATTTTGATATATACAATCAAAAAATGTTGAATTGCTAAAGTATTTATTAAATATGTTGTTGCAATGATATAATATTATATTTCTTATAATTATATATATGTGTCCCCGTAACTTATATTTAGAATTTTTCCATTTCATCGTGTCGCGCCCGTATCCCGTATCTGTGAAACCTTGGACAAGACAATCATTTTAAAATTCGTAAACAACTAATAATACCAATGGGATTTAAGATAAGTATTACTCTTGCTCCAAAAGAAATCAAAATACACATTTAACACCACTTCATAATGAGTATATATTCTATAAAAAAAGATATGGTAATAAATATATTACTATTGCATTCATATACATCTACGCACACCTCTAAGTAACAATGAGCATATTTACACGAATACTGAGATAATAATTGCATGCGGCCTGATTGCAAAAAAACGTTGCGATCGGCTGCTCCTGGTCTTTTATAAGAGAGAAAATATAAAGCAAGCAGAATGCCTGGCCACTTGAGCGGTCACTTCAGTAGCCTATTAAGCATGGACACTTCTATTTGCTCGTCGTACCCATGCCCAACATGTATCGGTGTGTTTGACACGATCGAACACTTGACACCCGGACACTCCGCCCGATAACATGTCTAACATGCTTAGATCATGTCCTTCCAAATTAGACATATCCGATACTTCTATATAATATAAAATGTTGGGAAATAAGAATGTATGTGTATGCAACTTCAATACCTTTGAGGGTAAAAAATATTAAGGGAAACTTCACCAAAACCTCCATGCATTGCAACATATGTTCCCAAAATTACCATGACGAAATTACCCAGCACAGAAACCCCCGAAGCTTTCTTCCGTTGAACCCGACACTCCAGCGACCCCCTACCGTTAGATTTTTAATTCTTTAAGTTATTTCACAGCCTCACATGACATTTTACCTTTTTAATTCCCAAGGTACCCTTCTTTCCCATTTTAACACCCTTTTTCTCTCAACACCATAATTTCTAGGGTTTGATTGTTCGAGATCGACGAAGAAGGCTCCATCACCGCTGCCCATTGCTCCATCACCGCCACCGAGCTCCTCGAAGCTCAAGATCTACAGCAGCAGCAGCAGCAGCATCCACTTCTCACGGCCCACTCCAACATGGACACCATCTCCCTCACGTGTCGCCACCTCTACCATATGCTCGTCGTCCCCGACGAGCTCTCCTCGCTGCCCACTGCGACATGGACACCATCTCCTTAACGTGCTTCCGCCTCAACGTGATTACATCCCAATTCAAGTGGATTATCAATTATGTGATTTCATCCCAATTATGTTCTCAATTAGTCTCGCTTACTTTTTCTTCTAATTATGTGATTTCATCCCAATTCATGTGGGTTATCAAGGATTTGTTGAATGATGCTTGGAATATGTTTGTATAAATGATTGAATGATAATGATGTTTGTTGTAATAAATTTTATGGTAATGAATGGTGCTTGAAATGTGTTTGTATAAATGCTTGAATAATGATGATGATATTTAGATTGTGTTTGTGTTAATGTCATTTTAGATGGAGTTTGAAATATAAATTGTGTTTTGTAAGTGTGAATTGATGGTTACGACAGCAGGGCCTATGGAAGCGGCGGTGGAGATGGCGATTAGAAGCAAAATATGAGCACGAATTTACCATCAGAGGCGACAATCTCTTGAACTCCGGCAGCGGCGATGTGGTGCTCGACATCTACGACGACTCATGGCCTTACTTTAAGGGCGGCGACATCTTGAATCAAGATCCTGCCATTAGACCCGAGGAGGCCACCGTCGAGATCTCTTATGTTGGCGACAAGGCAAGCGATCGATCTTTCCCTTTGATTTCAAATTTAAATTCTTTTTGTAATGGTGTTACTTTAAATGGATATTGTGACATGCTTTTTTTATTGATTTAGGAATTGGGTTACTAATGCAAAATGAAGGAAATTATATTAAGATCTGAGAATAGAATGCATTCGGATACTCGATACAATTTAGCTTAAATCAATCATCAATTTAAACATTAAACATTAAACGACTCAAAAAATTTCCTTCCCTATCTCAAGCATTTATACAAACACATTTCCAGCACCATTATCTCCAAAATTTATAAACACATTCCAAACATTTATACAAACACATTCCAAACATATTTCGAGCATCATTATCTCCAAAATTAATACAAATATATTCTAAACAATAAACTCAAAAAAAATCACACTCTCAATCACTCTCTCAAGCATTTACACAACACATTCCAAGTACCATTATCTTCATCCATTCCACACTTCTTCAACTCACTAGCTCTAGTGAACAATTCCATGCAACTGCTCACATCGTCGGCTTTGACGCTAGAAATCAACAAGCGATGCATCGATCGAGTTCGAATTAGAGCCAAGGCTCATTCTTCTCTTGATCAATTCGTCGAACTTGAAGACGTCCACGTTGCGGCAGGACCGAAGCAATAGTGCGATGGGGGTGAGCGCCACGTGGAGCTTGCCGAAGAGTATCTTGAAGAGATCGAACGAGGTGCTAAGGTTAAGGAGGCGGCAGATCGGGAAGAGCGCGAGAGCGCGACGGAGGGAGTTTGGCCTACTCTACTCATTGCAAGAGAACAAACCCATTCTTTGATAAATCTCTCATAACCCAAAAATTTTCAAAAAATGGAGATGAGAGAACCCTCACAAAGTAGCTTGAGTTTGGTTTCTTTCTTTCAAAATGGGGTTCTGAACTTTTAATTTAGTGAATATGAAGGGTAATGCGGTCATTTAACAAAAGATTTAACGGCGGGGCTCGTGAGGGGGTCGGGTTTAACGGAGGGTAACGTTAAGGGGTTTTTATGCACGAAAATTACGCCTCGATTGTTTTGAGAACATATGCTACAGTACATAATGGTTTTAGTGAAATTTTCCAAATATTAAATATGTCGAATATTTCATTCAGACTAAATCTAACAGGTTCAAATTGATGTAAATGATGAAGTCGGGCCTATGAAAGTTGTTTCTGATAAAAAAAGGTTTATATTTTGTTTGTTTTAACTTTAATGATTGTATTCTTATGTATTTATTTTAGTTTCATGCATACATATATACTCATTCGTTTTATCGATGAAAGATGTAATCTTAAATTTTATTGATATTATACTTTACTGTTGGTCAGTTATATTAGTATGTGTTTCTTCTCATAGTTATTTATATATTGTTTAAGTATCCTCCTTTTTACAAATTTGTTGTGTCCCGTATCACAATTTTTTTGTGTCCTGTATCCATGTCGGTTCTCGTCTCCGTGTCCATGCTCCATAGTCGGCAGCTAAGAAATTAGCAATGTCTTATTTTTATTGATTTTTGTTGTTTCTTGTAAATTGTATGTTAAACATTTGTTCCAGAGGGTTTTCACTAACCTACATACTTGAGCCCCTCTCAAGCCGAGTTTCGAAGTCAAAATTCTTCTAAAACTCAATCCTAAGTTGCTTAAAATTCGAAATCAAAGTAACTTGAAAGCCCTGGCTTTGAATCTAAATCAAAACTCCAAAACTCTGCCTACTTGATTCCTTAGTGGAAGCAAAATTGAATCTCCTTCAAGCAAGAAATTGAAGTCTTCAAGTCAAAAACCGAACCTACCCACAATCAAAATCTTCTAGTCGAAGTCTCACTCACCATACTTCAAATTCTCGGTCAGAAAGAAAAGAAACCATGAAAAGAATTGGGGAACCGTGGTTAACTTAAACGTTATTATCACATGGAATGCAATACATATTTTACTTATTACAGGACTTTATAAGAGTGTAATTATCATAATAGATAATAATTACATAGGGGGCGATAATAAAAGCAAATCATACCTATAAGCCTTTAAATGCACACTATTAAAAAATTTAGGGTTTTCTGATTAATGGAATAAGAAAACTACGTCGCTTAAGCGATAAAAAGAGGAACAGAGAGAGCTCCGCCACTCAAACGGCGGCTTTTTATAACATTAGGCGCACCGGGCTGTTTAAAAAGCAGCCTAGACGGTGCTTTTTAAAACACTACTAGTAAGGGATTCTTATGATGATATAATTATCAAATAACTCAACAGTGAAGCATGAATACAGCCATAGCTGTAACATTTCGTAAAAGTTTAAAATATTTATTTTGGATTTATTTAAGAATAAAATGAATTTTTAAATATGACATAACATTTAATTTATTTCATTAAGTTTTCTAAAATGTGTGGTTTTAATTGAAGTTTTCTAACATTTATCATATGGATTTTATATTTACTATTTTGTTATGGTTAAGGCATTAGTAGAAAGCGGGAAATAAGATAGTTGTAATAAACCCTCACCCATTACACCACAAATATCTCAACATAATCTCTTTTAAGATTACGGTTCATTCTCTTTCCTTTCATTTCCTCTCTACACAAATATCCCAACTCTCAAGCTCCTTCACCCTCATCAAACCCCTAGGTCTCCTCTTTTCACAAATCATCATGGATCCTTGTGAGTCCACATAAACCAATCAAGACTTCAAGCTAGGCCCTTACCTTTTCTAAAATCCTCATTAGACAACTTTGGAGCTTGGACCCCTCTTCCCTCCATCTAAAGAGGTAAAAATCTTGTTTTTCTAGATTTTAATCATTTCATATTATGATATCTAGGGATTTCTTAAGTAAAGTCCTTGTTTTGATGGGTTAAGTCTTGAAGTGGTTGAATATTGTGGTAATTTACTTGTAGTAGTGAGGATGGTTGGATTTTGTTGGTAGCTACTACTTGTTTGAGTGAGATAGAGGAGTTATAATGCTTGGAGATTAGGTTTTAAATGTGTTTTGATACTTAATTTCAAGAGTTTTAGTAATTTTATTCTCTTAATGGCTGAAAAATCAGTGACATGTTGGGGGTTTCGAATATTTTGATGGCTCTGTTGATAATTAGCTAAAATTTAAAACTGCATAGTTGTAGATAATTGGCTTATCGTTTAGCAAAAAAGATTTGGTTAAGTTTCACTGCAAAATGAATTTTATACGAATTTTTAAAGAAAGGGTTTCCAAACTGGAAATTTCATTGCCAGTAGCTGTTTTCACTCAAATTGTAACAATTTTCTTAATTTTTCTACTAACAATTTGGAAAATCTGAAAATTTTAGGTTGTAGATAATTTTGTAAAGGTATCTCTAAAATTTTTATTTTTCTTATTCGCTTTACAAAATCTAGAGATATCGATTTTTTTTGTGAAGGTTTTCCAGTTTCTGCGGAATATCTAGAAACATGTTTTAAGATTGTATTTTATTTTATGTCGTATACTTTGAACCTGAAAAAGATATTTTGGGTATCAAAGACAACTCCTTTATCTATATGTAGAATTTTAGTTTGAGTCCAAAAATCCTGCTTACTATTTTTGGTGATTTTTCAAAGCGGACCCAAAAACTACCAATTTCATAACTTCCATTATAGAATCCGCAAGCGTTTAAAGTTGAAATTTGACGATTCGGGGTAGTTCTAGGTAACTTTGCACATGATTAGCACACGATGATCACATGTTTTAACTTATATAGGTTTGTTTCGCTTAGTATATGTATATATATCGATATTGGTAATTTATATTCTAACGTGTGAGTTATTGTTCGATATTAGGATCGGTCGCGGAGATGTCCGACACGGCGAAAAAATGAAGGCATTCACGAGCTTCGTCACGTATCGATACTTGGTGAGTAGGGGACATCAAGTAAAAAAACAGGTGGATTGCGTATATGACCCCCGACTACCAGAATTTTATAAAACATCATGTTGCTATTTTAAACCCTATTCGCAACACTCGAGCGAACTACCATTATATTAGAATCGTATTGAATACTTTACCATGTTCCCTATATATACTTGCTAGCATTGCCGCATGATATTGATAGTTGTTAACAAATGCAAGAACGAATGATTGGTGGATGATATTATAGACTTGACCCTTAATGTAAATTTACGTGCTAGATCCGCCATATCGGCTATATTGACTAGAATTTCTATATTGTTTATACTTGATTAAATTACCATATCGGCACACTTGCTATATTCCATATCAAATTACTACGCTTGCATGTGCACACTAGATTGAACACAAGTACAACTACTTAGCTACATGCTCGTTTATTGCTAAGTTACACTTCCTATATTCTGATTGCCATGTTATAGGAATATACCTAATAGGACACTACACAAATACCAACGATTGCCATAAAGCACAAATCACAAACGCGTATGCTACACTACACCTCGTTGGTACTGCTATGACATTTAGAAACTGCCATGTTACCGTAGTGTGATGACACCCATACAAATAAGAATGATCTATTACTATGTTTGATATGCAAACACCAATACTATACATGTTCGTATATATAACAATTGCCAATTGTTGCATATGTACAAATGATGAAATGTTGATATGATGGATTGATGTTTTCCATGGATTTTCGAGATACCGCAATTTTAATTATAAAAGCTTGCTTGTACTTGCGAATGTGTGGTTTTTCTTTCGATGGTGATTTGAAAGTCCACCGTGAGTTTTATAGATTTATATTGATACCATCCAAAATCGGGGAAGGGGCAGAGAAACCAATTACGGATACATGATGGACCCGGTACAGTACCCAAGGGCAAGAGACCTGCATAGGAAGATGGATGAGCCTAGCGAGGATGAGGCCGACCGGTGATAGCATCGGACACGACGGATATCCGGAGGATTCCGATCGGTGCGACATCATGACCACGGTACTTTTGACCGGGGGATTCTATTGATAGAAAGGGCTAATCCGAGGGACAGTGCCTAGGGAAACACATGAGCTTTACGTGTCGATGATTAGCACGGTTTTTATGATGACTTCTTTGATGAGGTGTTTCCGTTTGCATGATTCGTTTATGATGCACTTTTACTTACATATTCTTATGTATATGTACATGTCTATATGGGGATATCTCGTCTATTTTGCAAGGTGGGTTACATGGATAGTAACCGCCTCTTTTGTATATGTATTTCCTTGTATCTAGTGTCACTCCATCAGACCTCTTGTATTATTTAACTTAGATAGAGTCGTGACTTTATGTATATTCTTTTGGATCGAACTCGGGTAGAGTTGACCGGTTAGCTTTACTTACGTAATTTATTTATATATTGTTTGTGATCCTTCGCCTTTGAGCGTCGTATATAGCTGTGTGGTTGTGATTCTGCCGATTGTCATTCCATCCTCCCCAAATTTCTATCCTTCTTTTCTAAAAAACTTACTCAAATTTCTCTATTCTTTCGAGTCTGACATGGGAGAGATTTTATAGGTTTAATATACGTATATCCTTTAAGCTATCAAAGTTGCCCACACACATTCTTATTCTTAACCCTAGTGCTATGTATAAATGTTGGACACGTCCAATGTATTCTGATACGGCCCAAACATGCCGGACACGATGTCGAGCGATTGTCCAATGTGTGTCTGACACAAACAAAGCGTGCAAATAGATGAGTCTGGGCTTTCTAGAACTCAATAGACACAATGTCAGCCAATAAGATAATCTTAAAATGTTTAGTGGAGTTTGTTTCGCTTTTGAAATCATGTGTACGTAGGTAAATTACACAAATACTCTTAACTATTGTAGTCTTCACTAAACTACCTTAGAGTTTTTATTACAGTAAAGTATATCAAGTGATACTTCATGTGTACTTTCATGAAAAGTTAGTTGAAAACCATAGTTAACTATTTTACTACAAAAGAAAAAGCTTAAAGGTAGTGTAGTGAAAAATCACAATGGTTAAGGTTATTTTAGTGCCAGTGTACTTTTATGTATACTTACAATTATAGCATACAGAATGGGCTAAGCCATCAGTAACACTACGAGAACTTGAAAGCAACAATGCAATGACCAAAACAGCAAAAGTACACGGGGTAGGCAAACCCCAAAAAAGAAAATGTGAAAAGAAGGGAAGACCATGTTGATTTAAAGAAAATGGCAAAGTATATTCAAAATGGGCAGTGTTATGTGTGCCTTGAATGTAGGACCCAGATACATATGCCTACTCTATTTGATGATCCATTACCAGCTATTTGCAGACTGCAGAAGACCAAGGTGTGGCTGTTCGAACCTTTCGTGATCCATAGGTTACATATACCATCTATAGGCTAAGGTTTAGAATTATGAGAGGAAGACAGAAACTGCCTTTTGGTGGGATTACGCTTGTAATCATGACTAAGGTTTGAGGGATATTCCACCATCATTGAGCTCACATTTTTTCGGTATAGCAAACCCGCTCCACGTTCACCCATAGACATAGGTCAATTTTGGCCAAACCACGCTAAATCTGTATTTCTCTTTGATATCATGTGTACCTTTATAGTTTGCTATGATAGAAAGCTCCAGAAATGCATGCACAAAATTACCAACTTACAGAAAACATAAAAAAGGCAATAGCTCTCTCTCTCTCTCTCTCTCTCTCTCACACACACACATGTATACACATACATACATACACACACACATATGCTTGTACATGTACATGTACAGGAAATGGTATAATGAAATGGTGCAATGTGAGATGGCCAAATCCAACGGTTGGATGGATAACCGGATTCGTGCATCTTGTTCTACACATCAAAATATGATGTGTAAAAAAATGGAGGATTTGAAGACAAGTCATGATAAACGGTACAACAACAACTGAGGCTTTTATCCCAAGCATATGGGGTAGGCTACCTGAACCAACATGAGAATCATGCCGGGTCCAGCACATGAATCCTCCGCCTCCACTCACTCCTATCGAATAATATACTTTGATTGAGGCCTTTGACAACCATATCTTTTCGTATCACCTCCATCCATATTTTCTTCGGTCTCCCTTTCGTCCTTTTGACATTTCTTATATCGAGAGTATCCATTCGTCGAACCGGTATTTCCATAGGTCTGCGTCGCACATGACCAAACCATCTTAGCCGGTTTTCCCGCATCTTCTCCTCCACAGGTGCTACACCAACTTTTGCATGAATATTCTCATTTCGCACCTTATCTTTTCTAGCGTTACCACACATCCAACGAAGCATGGACATCTCCGCTACGTGCATCTTCTGTGTATGATGCTTCTTAGGAACCCGGCATTCTTATCATATAATAAGGCAAACCGAATAGCGCTCTGATAAAACTTCCCTTTCAACTTTAACGGAAAGTTACGATCACATAAAATCCCTGCTGCACTTCTCCATTTCAACCAAACAGCTTAGATCCTTTAATTAACATCGCTATCGATCTCCCCATCCTTTTAGATGATGAAACCAAGATATCTAAACTGATCGCTCGATAATATCTCTTGCCCTTCCAATATTATACCAATATGGTTTTGACTTCTCTGTTTGCTAAATTTGCAATGCATATATGTTGTCTTGGACCTGCTCAATCTGAACCCCCGAGATACCAATGTTTGCCTCCATAACTCCAATTTGGTATTAACCCATGCTTTCATCTCATTTACTAGAACAATATCATCAGCGATTAGCATACACCAAGGTATCTCATCTTGGATAGTTCTAATAAGCGCATCCATCACGATGGTAAATAGGAATGGACTTAATGCAGATTCTTGATATAAACCAATTGTAATCGGAAAATCACTCATTAGCCGCCGCGAGTTCTGACATTTGCCACTACTCCATCGTACATGTCCTTGATTATGTCAATGTACTTGACGGGGACCCCCTTCTTCATCATTGTCCACCATAATACCTCTCTAGATATCTTGTTGTACACTTTCTCTAAATCAATAAATATCATATGCAAATCTCTTCTCCTCTCTCGAAAACGCTCGACAAGTTGACGAAACAAATGAATAGCCTCTGTCGTCGATCGTCCAGGCATGAACCCAGACTGGTTCTATGTTATCTTAACATCTTTTCTTAGTCTGTGTTCAATCACTCTCTCCCAAAATTTCATGATGTGACACATAAGTTTTATTCTACAATAGCTTGAGCAACTTTGAATGTCACTCTTATTCTTATAGATAGGTACAAGGGTACTTTTCCTCCATTTATTTGGCATCTTTTTGATCTGTCAAATCCTATTAAACAGATCGGTCAACCATTTAACGCCTATTTCTCCTAAGTATCTCCAAATCTCGATAGAAATCCCGTCTGGACCAACCGCTTTTCTTGATCTCACTCTCTTCAAAACATTTTTATCCTCATGTAGTCTTATTTTACGCATGAAATCGCGGTTTATATCTTTAGATTGAATGACAAATCTATCCAAATTCTTAATAAAGCTCTCATTGAACAATTTGTCAAAATAATCTTTCCAACCTTTCCTTGATATACTCATCTCGAACTAAAACATTCTGATCTACATTTTTGACACTTCACCGCACATAAGTCTCTAGTCTTCCTTTCTCGCATCCGAGCAATCGAGTATATATCATTCTCAGCCTTCTTAGTGTCTAACTTCTCGTACACTTTCTTATAGACCTTAGATTTAGCTTCCCGAACAGCTTTCTTAACTTCCTTTTTAGCCATTTTATACTTCTCAAAATCTCTCTGCATCTATACTTTTCTTCAAATCTTTATAAGAATCCCTCTTAATTTTAATAGCAGCCTTTCTTCAAATCTTTATAAGTCATGATTAACGGTATGCAACTTTTTTTACGATACTTTAACGACCATCCATTTTGTGAACATGATGTCCATGTCTTTGATCCATAAATCATCTAAATTTCCATACATGTCTATTGGTAAGTAAAGCAACATGAATGGAGCCAATCGTCACTTCGATGGACAGAAGATGCTTGGATTTTTTCATCTCCCCTTAAGATCTTGTCTCGCCATATCATTGCTCTACATATACATAAACATATATAACTTCATAATATCCACCCCGCCTGTCTTGATAAGTTGACATCCTATTGGACCTTTCTTTATGGATTGGGCAATTATTAACTTAGCCCAACCCATGAAAGGCTTGTTGTTGTTGTCATCTCAAATGTATACACCACATTATCAAAACAGGAAATTGTTACTAGGAAAAAAAGGACCATTTTCAAACAAAATACATAAAATAAACACCATATCTCGTCCCAATATTTTTCAGCATATTGGACTTTTCCTGACCAATCATGTTAATAATGGATTGGATGACTACTAACAGGCTAGGTTGCAAAGAGAAATATAAGGGGGGAAATGCTAACAATTTATTAAAGAATATACTTAATTTTTTCTCTCAGGTGTATGCAACTAAGGTACTGAACAATTGCTTAAAAATTAAAACAAATGGAAACAAAATAAACCATTATGAACAGGGATGGCATTTATAATCTATGGAAAATGAAAGCTTGCATGCTCAAGTTAGGCAAGAAGAAAGAAGCATGGCATATAGCACATAATAACCAAGTAATTGCCAGCATCACAAAATAAGGTGGCTAGACAAGTCTTCATTAAAAGTAAGAAGTTGGACAAAAACTTGTGGGACAAAATATGTGGTAGAAAACTTACTTCAACTTGTTTAAGATACTCTTCATGTTTTCTACTTTGAGTAGCTCTTGCATTCTGAAAGGTAAACATACATGATCATAAATTAAACCTATATTTTATGGAAAGTTAAGTTCATGTGACATAATAAGCATACCTCACGAACTGCTTCAGCACATTGAACAGTGTCCAGGCTAGACTGCAAGAGAAGAAAAAAAGGTTGAATAACAAAATATCAAATGAAATCTAGTGCAACTAAACTACAAGGAAATTTGAATGGAAAACATACTTATACTTTCTTGCCAAGGAAAACGTGTAAACAAAGCATGAAGGACGATCACAAGCAAACTTGTGTATGCAGTACAAAAAATAACAGTCTAAGGTGAATAAACAAGTATGGTAGGAACAATAGCAACATACATATGCATGTCAAGAAAATTCAGCAATAAAATCAAGCACACCAAAGAAGTAAATACCAACCTGAAGGCGATATAATCTCTCCGACAAACTACAAACTTCAGCAGAAGCCCTTTTCTCGGAATTTATCAAAATTTCTTTCTCATGTTTAAAAATAGAAACCTGGACAAATTAAAGGAAAACATTAACCTCAATACTTAATGCGCATAGATATTACTAAAACTACTTCTCACCTCCATTGATAGTTTTCGCGAAATCTCCTCAGAGGCTTGTAACGTATCCAAACACTCTCGAAGCCTCTTTTGATAATCAACTAACAAATTTGTCAATTCTACATTTCTAGCTGAAACCGCATTAGCTTCCTGTCTCTGCAGTGGTAAACCAAAAGGATTTATTATAGATCCAATGTTGAGGAACCAAAATAGGCTAAATGCAAGCTACTAGCAGAGGGGTAGATCATTAAGAAAGAAGAGAATCGCAGGCTATTACAAAACAATTGATTCAAACAGACAGATAATGACAGAAAAACACAAATTTGAACAAGAAACCACAACCTACCAGTTGATCAAATTCCTTCATGAAACGATCAAGCCGCTCTCTAGCAAAATTCGCCTCCAAAGACATCTTATCACGTTCAGATCGTAGTGACAAAAGCTCACTCCTAATTGAGACAATGTAGAAGTATTCAAACATGTTTTTGGAATATAATACACAAACAAAAGATTTTAATTATAATACTTCTCACAGGATTTAGAATCAATTTAGCAATTCAATAGCAATTAGATCCACAATGGGATATGTGCAACTAATTATGTCATTCTTGGATATTGTGAAAGCTTAGATGCAAAGGTTAAAAAAAAGAAAAATCTTCCGAAGTTGCACTATGCCAGCAACGTAAAAAAAGTATCATTCTTGATATAAAGTTTACCTCGAATAGTGAGGCAAATATAATTTCCAACTATTACAGATTGAACCACTGATAGTCTGTTCCTTTTTGGAAAGAAATTTCAGCAATAGATACAGATGACCCTATCTTGAAACCACAAACTACAGTTGAGTTAATTAACAGGCCGTATCCTTAATTTTAGGTCTTCACTAAGAGAGCAATATATAGCATAGGAGAGTAGGTCTTGTACTTTTAGCTTGTTGCTTGAAGACATACGCAAAACAATCTAATCTCAGCTGTCAAATTTAGCATTTAACGGTTTCATACAATCATACAAAACTATCAGCAAAATGCTATATTGGTAAAGCATCAACCAGTAATAGGAATTCTTACTTCCAAGTGAGCAAACCAGTGACAAAATAAACAGTTATTTTATTTTTTGACAAAATAAACAGTTATTTTATTAAAAGACAGCAATTTGAGGAATAGAAGCAGAATATAAAAGATCAAAGAATTCATAGACATGAAAAAGCTTGTAGCTCATCCCCCTTGAAAAAAACCCGTGGACAGGATTATGAAAGGAAGAGGCACTAAAATTACCTCAAAGTAGCCATATCTTGTTCAAGATTTCTAGTGCGTTCAGAAAGTTGCTCATGTGATTTCTTCGAATCTTCCTGAGATTTAAAATGACAATGATGAGATAATGTGCCTTGCCCACTCTTCAAGAATTGTTAAAATGCTCACCTGAGAACCTTCAAAGAGAACCAAGAGATCTTTGTTTCCATCTTCTGCATTAAAATAAGTTTAAGTACAAGTTAGTATAATATGGTGAGTAGAACATCCAATAGTACTAAGTTACAAAATTATTCATTACAGTTCTGGACGGCCGCATATTAATTAACAGCAATAACAATAGCATTTATCCCAAATTTTGGACCTGATAAGAGAACAATTTTGTCCACTCAACTATTAAACTCAGCCCCACATTAAGGGTCATCTACTGTTCAACATTATCGGTTAACATATCCATTTTTGGTATCAATACTGCCAGTGCCACCTTTTAATAAGAATAATACAATTTGGAAGGAAACATGCATAAAAGACTAGGCAGAAACTAACATTAATTTTCGGCATTGGCAAACCAAAAAAAAGCTAAACAATATAATTTTTATTAATTCTTCATTCAAATTGTATGTGGCATTCATATATGTTAACTTTAAGTGTATGTGGTGGCTTATGGTCTTTTTTCAAATTTTAAGTAGTCTATCAAGTATTTCACTTAAAATAGAACGTGGTAGAGCTGAAGGGGGGAAATGGGGAGGGGCCTTCATTGTAGTTTTTTATACTCACCAGATTAAAATGGGTACACAAGAAATATAACTCGATCTATGATCGAGCAGGATCCTAACACATTCTAGATAGCTCATAAACAAGTTAGTACAATTGGCAAGGGTTAGATCAATTGGAAAATTAGTCATATAAGAGGGAAGCAAAAAGAAAGAGGGGTTATAAAAATTGAGGGTCCATTCAAGTTTAATTGGTTATAAAGTATGTCCAATATAGTTAGAGGTGTCAAACGGGTAGGTCGAGTCACCCGCAGACGGATCATTGCGGATTGCGGGCAAAATTGGCACTGTTAAAAGTGCCTGAATTTAAACATGTATTAAATTTTGTACCCATCAAGGCCATCACCCGACCTACTAAGGGCGAGCAGGTGTGTGGGTAACCCGTAGATAGATAAACGGGACATCCATGCACGGGTTAAGTATTATGAAATATTTATTGTAATTGAAAGAAAAAAGAAGTGGATAGACTTTTTGGAAATCGAATACATTAACGATCTTAATTAAAGACAACATATATATTCATATATACGTTCTCAAAAAAATTCTTACTTCTTAGTAGTATTAATAATAAATATTTTGAATCCAACTTATGTCTAGGATATTAATGAAAATTCTGATTTTCTTCAATACAAGCAGTGTAAAACCCATGAACTCGCAGATCGGTGTTGGGGTCGAAAATTGCACCCCGGTTGACCAAGTCAAAGTCGAGGTCAACCCCAAGCCAAATGAGCCCATGCCAAAATAAAAATCATGTAATAAATAATTTTGATGTAATTTTTTATGCATGAATGTAAGCAAAATGGGCATAACGCCAAATTTTTGTAAAGCCCATGGCTTATGTGCAAAAGATATGAGCACATGAAGCATGGAATGGGCAAAATGCCATTTTGTAAAGCTCAAGAGAATATATGTGATTTTGTAAGCCTATATAAGGCAACATGATGAATAAAGCATACACTTTTTTATTCTCTCAAACTCTAGGGTTTTTGTGCCTCCTTCTCCTTCCTCAAGGTTCTATCCCTTCTTCTTCTTTTGAATTAAATCAAGAGTTTTACTCTTCCTTCTCCAAAATTAAATAGTTTTTCACTATAAAACCCACAAAGGGGAGCTCAGATCTTCCATTAGATCTCAAAAAGGAGAGATGTTTAAATCCCACCCCTTCTTGTTCTTCAAGATCCGGCCAACAGAGGAGGAAGAAGGAGACACATCTCCAAAGACCCAGCTTTGGGGAAGATCCAGGGCTCAAGGGAGAAGCCTCTTCATCAGCTCCAAAAATATCTTAGGAGTTTAACTCCATTCAGCACCTTTCGGAGTTTAACTCCATAAATAATAAGTCCTCTTTTGGAGTTTAACTCCTTTTTCCGGGGCTAAGAAAAAAACCCTTCTTTCCGCCAGCGCCCACGTGCCGGGCACATGAGGCGCTCGCGCAACCACCCGGCGCCCACGTGCCGGACACGTGAGGCGCTAGCGCCAGCGCCCCAGCGCCCACGTGCCGGGCACGTGAGGCGCTAGCGCCAGCGCCCAAGCCCGCGTGGTAAGCACATGAGGCGCTGGCACCCATACATCCTTTGGACGCCATTTTCCCCCTCATTTCATACACTCCACACTAAACACCGTCCCCCGTTAGAAATTTCTAACGGGGCGCTGCCTCTCACCCCGCAAGCCCCTTGACCCCCAGCCCTCTATCCGGGTAGCAGGACCCCCGTAAACTCTGCATAGCTCCCGATATATTCAAGCCCCCTCCAAAACAAAACACACGTACACTACACATTAAGCTCACATGACCAGTTTAACCCGTTAATCTGAGGTCCTCTCGCTCCAAAGACGAGGGGTAATTAACGGCAGCTTAGTTCGCGGCTGCCGGAGATTCGGATCCCTACAATCATTAAACCCCGGGCTATCCTAGGCAGAGGGAATCTGTAGTACGCCCGACAAGCGCGCGCATATTTCTATCTCAATGAGGTGACGAAAAACACCCTACAGATTCTGGCACGCCCGGTGGGACCTTTCTTTCCTCCCATATTTCAGGTTAAATATCCAAGCGAACTCAATCAACATATACATTGATTGCCTGTACTGAAATCATGCTTTTTTGTGCAGGTTAACGACTTTCGACTGCAATCTTCAAACGCAAGTCGGTATTTGAACGACTTTCCTTGGCCCCAGCTGAGGGTAAGGCCATCAACACCGACAAAGCAACAAGGCATCTTGGGCAGGCTCTAGCGGCACCCCTGACAACTGCTCAATCGGGTATCTTCTCTAAGCCTAAACTGGAAACAGATGACCCCTAAGTCGTTAAACTGGAAACAGATGACCCCTAAATCATTAAACTGGAAACAGATGACCACCACGTCGTTGAACTGGAAACAGATGACCTCCAAATCGTTAAACTGAGAATTGATGACCACGACGTCGTTAAACTGGGAATAATCGACCTCTAAGTCGTTAAACTGGGGATGTAAAAATGTGTAAATAAAAGGGGGTGAAAGCCGAAATGCTGGGGCAACTCGCAATAAAAATCAGCGAGTAAAATAAATATGAAAATAAAGCCGAAATAATGGGGCAACCGCGAATAAATAGCCGAAATGATAGGGCAATCGCGACCTTCGCGATAAGAAAAGCTGAAATGATAGAGCAAAAAAAACCTCCAAAGGCGCATGATGAGTCGCTCCTGGCACCATATTCCAGTGCAGCGATGCAGACGCCAACCAAAATTCAAATCTCTGAATGTTCTAACGGCGAATGATGAGTCGCTCCTAGTACCATATTCCAGTGCAGCGATGCAGACGCTAACAAAATCCTAAAATTCTCCCAGACCTACGGTTGGCTCCCGAACTGACTACCGTATACAATTCACGAGCTCAAATAATTCTCATTATACCCATACCCCACCGCAATCATCAGTCCAACGGCTGGTCTCCGCCCTTGGAATTATGCTCCATTTGGGAAGACCCACTCATGTGTCCTCACAATACATGAGGAGAACAAACTTACGAGATCCTCTCGACTCGTAAGAAAACACCTTCGTGGGATCCTTACGACTCACGAAGGAAAAACACACTTGGGAGTGCCCACGACTCCTAAGGAGAAAGTACACCTACGAAATCCTTTCGACTCGTAGGGAGAAAATGCTTTATGGGACCCTTACGACTCATAAAATTGAAAAGCCTTAACTGATAAGAACCTAAACCTGTCTCCTAAGCCATCGCTCCCCAACAGGGATTACTCCTGGCGCCTGTGCTTCAGTGTCAACAACGCTGATGCCGACCCCAATTCCAAAATTCCAAACTTCCAGCACAATAGACCTCTAAGTCGCTAAACTGGAAACAGATGACCCCTAAATCATTAAACTGAGAACGAGGGAAATCCACCCGTGTGTCCTCACGATGCATGAAAACAAAACTTGCAAGATCCTTACGACTCGTAAGAAAACGCCTTCGTAGGATCCTTACGACTCACAAAGGAAAAACACACTTGGGGTCCTCACGACTCCTAAGGAGAAAATGCACCTACGGGATCCTTACGACTCGTAGGGAGAATGTTTTTATGGGACCCTTACGGCCCATAAAATTGAAAAGCCTTAAGTGATAGGGATCTAAACATGTCTCCTAAGCCATCGCTTCCTAATAGGGAAGGGCAAACGATGAGTTGCTCCTGACATTATTCCAGTGCAGCAATGCAGATGCCGACAAAAATCCAAACCCCAAATCCTCTCAAAGACAGATGATGATTCGCTCCTGGTACCATATTCCAGTGTAGCGATGCTGATGTCAACCCAAATCAAATCAAACCAACAACCTCTGCGGCGGAATCATGCTTCGTCCCAGAATTTACCCCGTGTCGAAATCATACTTCGCCTCGGGCCTCGGGATATCTACCTTCCCCGCAGGAATTATGCTCCGCCTCGGGATTAAGTAAACCAGCGACACTCCGTGCCGGGGACAAGTCGATCAGCGACACTCCGTGCCGGGGACAAGTCGACCAGCGACCTCCCTGTCAGAATCATGTTCCGCCTCGGAATCAAGTCAACCAGCGACACTCCGTGCCGGAGACAAGTCAACCAGCGACACTCCGTGCCGGGGACAAATCAACAACCAGTGACACCCCATACCGGGGACACGTCCACCAGCGACACTCCGTACCGGGGACATGTCCACCAGCGACACTCCGTACCGAGGACACGTCAACAAGCAGGCACTCCGTAACGGGGAAACGTCAAGCAGACACTCCGTAACAGGGACACGTCAAACGACACTCCGTACCGGGGACACGTCAACAGACACTCCACCTCGGGGAAACGTCCAACAGTAACACTCCGTACCGGGGACACGTCGACCAGCGACACTCCGTGTCGGGGAAACGTCCAACAGTGACACTCCATACCGGGGACACGTCCACCAGCGACACTCCGTAACGGGGAAACGTCAAGCAGACACTCCGTGATGGAGAACCGTCAAGCAGACACTTCGTACCGGGGACACGTCAAACGACACTCTGCCTCGGGGATAAATCGACCAGCGACACTACGTGCAGGGGAAACGTCAAACGGACACTCTGCGTCAGGAATATGTCCCAAACCGACACTCCGTCTCGGAGACACGTCAAGCATCGACCGTCCATGTCGTAAAAAGGGCAGTGTCGGCTTCCCACAAAGCGGGAACCAAATCACTCCGGACCAGGGAAACATCTACCACGGACACTCCGCCTCGGAGACGCGCCAAGCGTCGACCGTCCACGACGTAAAAAGAGCAATGCAGGCTTCCTACAAAACGGGAACCAAATCACTCCGTGCCGGGGAAACGTCTACCACGGACACTCCGCCTGTCTACCACGGACACTCCATCTCGGAGACGCGTCGAACGTCCATGTAAAAAGGGTAGTGCAGGGTTCCTACAAAGCGGGAACCAAATCACTCCGTGCCGCAGAAACGCCTACTACGGACACTCCGTCTCGGAGACGCGTCAAGCGTTGACCGTCCATGTCGTAAAAAGGGCAGTGCATCCCAAAAAATGGGAACCAAAGCAAGTCGCCTCCACGCGAAAGAAGATCCATCAATTTCATGCACACGACCCAGATATGTGGTGTGCATTTATTGATAGGGGGCACTTTGTGGGGGTCGAAAATTGCACCCCGGTTGACCAAGTCAAAGTCGAGGTCAACCCCAAGCCAAGTGAGCCCATGCCAAAATAAAAATCATATAATAAATATTTTTGATATAATTTTTTATGCATTAATGTAAGCAAAATGGGCATAAAGCCAAATTTTTGTAAAGCTCATGGCTTATGTGCAAAAAAAATAAGCATATGAGGTATAGGATGGGCAAAATGCCATTTTGTGAAGCCCAAGGGGCTATGTGTAATTTTGTAAGCATATATAAGGCAACATGATGATGAATAAAGTATACACTTTTTCATTCTCTCAAACTTTAGGGTTTTTGTGCCTCCTTCTCCTTCCTCAAGGTTCTAAACCTTCTTCCTATTTTGAATTAAATCAAGAGTTTTACTCTTCCTTTCCCAAAAATAAATAGTTTTTCACCACAAAACCCATAAAGGGGAGCTCAGATCTTCCATTAGATTTCAAAAATGGGAGATTTTTAAATCTTACCCCTTCTTGTTCTTCAAAATCCGGCCAACAGAGAAGGAAGAAGGAGACCCATCTCAAAAGATCTAAGGCTCAAGGAAAAAGCTCCTTCATCAACTCCAAAAATATCTTAGGAGTTTAACTCCATTCAGCACCTTTCGGAGTTTAACTCCATAAATAATAAGTCCTCTTTTGGAGTTTTAACTCCTTTTTTCGGGGTTAAGAAAAAAAACCTTCTTTCCGCCGGCGCCCCAGCGCCCACGTGTCGGGCAAGTGAGGCGCTAGCGCCCAAGAGCCTAGCGCCCATGTGCTGGGCACGTGAGGCGCTAGCACCCAAGCGCTCGCGCCAGCGCCCACGTGCCGGGCACGTGAGGCGCTAGCGCCCGAGCGCTACGCCAGCGGCCAAGCACCCGAGCGCTGCGCCAGCGCCCAGCACCCGCGTGCTAGGCACGTGAGGCGCTGGCACCCACGCGTCCTTTGGACGCCATTTCTCCCCTCATTTCATACACTCCACGCTGCTAGCCCCCTTGACCCCCAGCCCGCTATCCGGGTAGCGGGACCCCTGTAAAATCTATGCGGCTCCCGATATATCCAAGCCCCCTCCAAAACAAAACGCACATACACTGCACATTGAGTTCGCATGACCAGTTTAACCCGTCAATCGGAGGTTCTCTCGCTCCAAAGGCGAGGGGTAATTAACGGCAGCTTAGTCCGCGGCTGCCAAAGATTCGGATCCCCACAATCATTAAACCCCGGGCTAACCTAGGCAGGGGGAATCTGCAGTACGCCCGACAAGCGCGCGCGTATTCCCATCTCAATGGGGTGACGAAAAACACCCTACAATCGGATCGACCCAGTGACAGGTCGGGTAAAAACCATGAACCCGCAGGTCAAGTCGGCCCGGTGATACTTGTAAACGAATGCGGGTAATATTCTAACGGGTAGTAAAACTTTAACCCATAACTTATGTTTTACGAGTCGACCTCCGGGTTACACAGGTAACTAGGACTATTGACACCTCTAATTATATTACTTGATCAATACTGATAAAGTTTCAACCGTGATTATACAAAAAATGTCTGATAAACGTTTTTAGTTTTGAAAATAGTTTTCCTCTGCATAATGAACATGTAGCTCAATTATATGCACCACAGGGTGCATACCGCATTTGTGGACGCATATGCATTGTATAAAAAGCATTTTAAAGCAGTGATCATACCTCTTCTTTATTTATGTAGGATTTGTGTTTTCTCGGATGGGTTTTACTAAATCGCAGGCAATCAAGTAGCGTGAACAATAGTCCCATATCTTTCCCGCATCAATTGGTATCATAGAGAAATTTAACATCGAGATCTCTGTAACAAGACAAACCGTAGTGTGGGCAAGCAGGTGCTTCTCTTCGTAAATGAGATCGTTACGATATTGAGAATGACGAGCTCCTGAGAAAATACGGCACTTCGAGAAGCTTTTGAAGTTTCAACTTTCCAGAAGCAAGATGATGTTGGTCTTGTGTCCAAAAAAATATTTCCATCGTTGTGCTCCGTTGAGGAAATGAGGTGATGCGGGAGGTTTTAAAAAAATAGGTAACCCTTTCACCGTGGTGCTTCATGGTGTAAGTTGGATGAGATAGTTCGTGGAAATAAGATCGGTACACCTATTTTGATAACATGGCCAAAAAATATAGATGGAGATTCGAAAAATTTTAAAACAAATTAACCTGAAAGGCTTCAATGATTGATCGCACAAAGTTGAGAGCACGATTGAAAATAATATGCATGAAAAGAAAAGGATCTAATTTATGAAATTATGAAAATGAGGCTGATAATGAGATTATATGGAGCTATCAAGGAGAGCCTCATATGATGCAACGTAACAGTAACATGAATATCGAAGAAACGAAAAATAACAAAAAATTGCTTCAAAATATCTTACATAATCAAAGCACCGTGAGAAGACTTGCAGCGTTATCATCAAAAGGGTAAATTGTGAGATCGATGTTGCAAGAGAAAAGATGGACCCTCATCATTTGAAGGTCGAGAAAGAGGATCATATCTACGAACTTGCATCGTTACGCAAAAAAAAGAGGTACCCATAACAAACCATGCCTTGTTTCATTTTCAATTGTAAGAGATTATTATGATTTCTTATTGTGCAATATGTCAACATGCATGTCAAAGCTTGTTTGAGAGCAACCCGGTTTGAAAAGGAATTCGACCATAGAGATTTTGCAGAATGAAGAGGCTTACCATTAAATCCTAGAAAAACATGACGAATTTCCACGTCAAGTTGAAAACCAAATGAGCCATGGGATTTAGCAGAAGAGCATGTGTTTTTACATTGTGTTGGAACCATTCGTTCTGTTTGTCATCCAACAAACAGTCAAAGAACAAGCATTAAATACTACTGTGCAGTCTACGATGTTTGAGGCAGGGCTATCAAAGTTATTTAATCAATTTATGGAAGTTAAACATGGCATTATTGGGGAAGATACTTTTATTAAAGGATTCTTGTTCCATGATAAATCTCTTTTCAATTAAAAGCAACATTATGTACGAGAATTGTCACTTTGTACAGACATCATCCATGAGAACTATAGTGGTCAGGTGCCATGGCGGGCTAATTTGAACATGACAAAACCATAAGTTCGTTTGAGAAGTCAAACTTGCAGCGTGTTTTTCTTCACCCCATTGAGATGGGAATACACGCGCTTGTCAGGCGTATTACAGATTCCCCCTGCCTAGGATAGGCTGGGGTTTATTGATTGTGGGAATCCGAATCTCCGGCAGCCGCGGACTAAGCTGCCGTTAATTACCCCTCGCCTTTGGAGCGAGGGAACCTCCGATTAACGGGTCGAACAGGTCATGCGAACTCAATGTGCAGTGTGCGTGTGTTGTGTTTTGAAAGGGTTTTGGATATATTGGGGGCCCCGCAGAGTTTTTTACGGGGGTCCCGCTACCCGGATAGCAGGCTGGGGGTCGAGGGGACTAACAGCCCTCTTGCGGGGTGCGGGACAACATCCCGTTAGAAAAAATTTTCTAACAGGGACAGTGTCGTGGAGTATGTGTGTGTATATGTATATATACATATATAAGGAAAAAGGACATCCAAAGGATGCGTGAGAGAAAGCGCTAGGGCGCTAGCGCCTCACGTGCCAGGCACGTGGGCGCTAGCGCTTTGGGCAATCGGACGCTAGCGTTTTGGGCGATAGCGCTTTGAGCGCCAGAGCGCTAGCGCTTTGGGTGCTAGCGCCTCACGTGCCAGGCACGTGGGCGCTCGGGCGCTTTAGGCGCTAGCGCTTTGAGCGAAAGGGCGCTAGCGCTCTGGGCGCTAGCGCCTCACGTGTCAGGCACGTGGACACTCGGGAGGCAAAAGGGACTTGGTCCCTGCAATGGGGTTGTACTCCCAGAAAGGAACACTTATTATTTTGTGTGTATATATATGAGGAGTTAAACTCCTAGGATATTTTGAAGCTGATGAAGGGACTTCTCCCCCTGAGCCCTAGATCTTCCCCAAAGTGGGGTTTCTGGAGATGGATCTCCTTCTTCTTCCCGTCGTTTGGCCGGATCTTAGAGAAGGGGGTGATTTAAATATCTTCCCTTTTTGAGATCTAATAGAAGATCCAAGCCCCCTTTGTGGGTTTTGTGGTGAAAAACTATTTAGTTTTGGAAAAAAAAGAGTAAAACTCTTGATTTAATTCAAAAGAAAGAAGAAGGTTTTAGAACCTTGAGAAAGGAGAAAGAGACACAGGCCCTAATTTTTTTTTGGAATGAAAAAGTGTTTTTCTTTTATTCATGATCATGTTGCCTTATATAGGCTTACATGTTTACATATAGCCCATTGGGCTTTATAAAATGGCATTTTGCCCATCCCCTGGCTCATGTGCCATTTCTTTTTGCACAAAGGCATGGGCTTTACAAAAATTTGGTTTTATGGCCATTCATGCATAAAAAATTACATAAATAATAGTTATTACATGATTTTATTGTTGGCATGGGGAGGCTGGCCGCGGGCTCGACTTGGGCATGGGCCCGCTTGACCTGGGCTTGGGCCCACCTGGCTTGGGGTTGACCTTGACTTTGACTCGGTCAACCGGGATGCAAATTTTGACCCCAACAAAATGCCATCATCAATAAATACACACCGCACATTTGAGTTGTGTGCATGAAATTGATGGATCTTGAAGCTGGATTTCGATGTGGAACATTATTCCGGGGGCGGAGAATCCCTCGGGGAGCATGATTCCCGGGGATCGGGGCATCATTCCGATTTGCGAAGCATAATTCCATGGTCGGAGTATCATTCTGATGAGCGGGGCATAATTCCCAAGGGTCGGAGCATAATTCCGAAGATCGGAGCATCATTCCGGAGAGCGGAGCATCATTCCGGGGGTCGGAGCATAATTCCGGGGATCGGAGCATCATTGCGGGGGTCGGAGGATGATTCCAGGGATCGGAGCATGATTCCAAAAGGTCGGAGCATCATTCCGAGGATCGGAACATGATTCCTGAAGAGCGGAGTATGATTCCAAAGGGTCAAAGCATAATTCCGACAAGCAGCAAACATTCTGACCGAAACATAATTTCGATGCAGAGGTTGATTCCCAGACGAAGTATAATTCCGACAGGTAATGCAGGTATTCCGAGGCGAAGCATGATTTCGACACGGGGTACATTCTGAGACGAAGCATGATTCAGACGCAAAGCTTGCTGGTTGACTTGATTCCGAGGCGAAGTATAATTTCGACAGGGAAGGCAGATACGCCGAGGCGAAGCTTGATTTCGACGCGGGGTACACTCTGAGACAAAGCATGATTCCGACGCAGAGCTTGTTGGTCGACTTGATTCCGGGGCGGAGCTTAATTCCGACGAGGAGGTCGCTGGTTGACTTGATTCCAGGACGGAGCATAATTCCGACGCGGAGGTCGCTTGTTGACTTCAAACCGAAGCATCATTCCGACAGGGAAGGTAGATATCCCGAGACGAAGCATGATTTCGACACGAGGTAAATTTTGGGATGGAGCATGATTCCTCCGCAGAAGTTGTTGGTTTGATTTGATTTTGGTTAACATCAGCATCGCTACGCTGGAATATGGTACCAGGAACAAATCATCATTTGTCATGAGTGGGTTTGGGGATTGGTTTTCTTTTTGTCGGCATCTGCATTGTTGCACTGGAATAATGTCAGGAGCAACTCATCATTTGCCCCGAGAAGATTTAGGAATTGATGGCTTAGGATGCAGGTTTAGATCCCTACCACCTAAGGCTTTTCAATTTTATGGGCCGTAAGGGTCCCATAAAAACATTCTCCCTACGAGTCGAAAGGATCTCGTAGGTATATTTTCTCCTTAGGAGTCGTGGGGACTCCTAAGTGTGTTGCTCCTTTGTGAGTCGTAAGGATCTCACGCGGAAATTTTCTCCTCACAAAGTCGAGAGGACTTTGTGAGTGCATTTCATCTCTTTTTTAAGAGTTTGCGCCCCTTCGGGTTTTCACAAACTCGCCGGCAGTCCTGCTGTTTTTACTCACGGAGCCCTTTCGGGTTTTCATCCGTGCCCATTTTGCTTGTGGACATACCATTTTATTTCATTTTATTTTTTTATTTTATTTTTGGTGGGACTTTAAATGTGGTCTCACCGGTAGGACTTAGGAGAGATTGGAATCGTTTTACGCCCGTGGATTGTATACGGTTTTGCAAGATGTATGATCAAGACCGTAGGGCCGGAAAAATTTCAGGACTTTGTTGGCGTCTGCATCGCTGCACTGGAATATGGTACCGGGAGCGACTCATCATTCGACGTTGGGTATGGGACTTGGAATTTGGTTGGCGTCTGCATCGCTGCACTGGAATATAGTATCGGGAGCGACTCATCATTCGACGTTGGGTATGGGATTTGGAATTTGGTTGGCGTCTGCATCGCTGCACTGGAATATGGTATCAGGACCGACTCATCATTCGCCATTGGGTATGGGATTTGGAATTTGGATGGCATCTGCATCGCTGCACTGGAATATGGTACCAGGAGCGACTCATCATTCGTCCTTTTTTTACCGCGATTGCTCTATCATTTCAGCTTTTCTTCTCGCGAAGGTCGCGATTGCCCTATCATTTCGGCTTTTTATTCGCGGTTGCCCTATCATTTCGGCTTTATTTTTCATCTTTATTTTACTCGCTGATTTTTATTGCGAGTTGCCCCATCATTTCGGCTTTTCTTTTTATTTATTTATTTACACATTTTTTTGTTTATTTACATATTCTTACATTCCCAGTTTAACGACTTAGAGGTCGTTTGTCCCCAGTTTAATGACGTGGTGGTCGACCGTTTTCAGAGAAAGGCAGATGTATGAGAGAATCAGCTTCACGAAGAACTTCGGTCTCCGTTTGTATGAAATTGACGGTCGCAGCTGGACTGTTTGTCAGCACGCCTTTAGACAGTTCTATCTCTCCAGCCTTGTATTGCTTTTCGACCCAATCTTTGAAGACGAAGCAGTCCTCAATGGCATGACCTATCACTCTGTGATAGGGGCAGTATTTGGGGTCGTCGGTCATATTCGCTTCCTGCGGTCTTTTTGACTCTGGCAGGGGCGTCTTTGAATATTTTAGGGATTTTGTCCCTTCTGAAGGAATAGACCTTATCCAGCTTCTCTTTGAGTGGAGATTCTCCTCCCTCTCCGAACACTGGCTTCCGAGGCTGGTTGGCATTAGGCCCGCTCATCCCTTGCTTATTTCGGTTAGCCGAAGTGTTAAAAGATTCAGAATCGTCGGAATTTCCGCCTTTGCGATTATCGTCCTTTCGGTTTCTCCAGGACCTATTGTTATTTTGAGAATCCGAGAAGAACTTCTTTGAGCGCTCCAACATCTGGATTTTTCTGGTCAGCTCTTGGAATGTTTTGAGACCCGCGGTGCATAGAAACGGAGCCATCCAATTGTTGAGATTTCCGACGAGGAGACTGACGGATTGGTACTGCTCTATCGGCGGTTTACATTTGACGGAGAGATTGCGCCATCGGGTTATAAAATCCGTGTTGTTTCGTTGTTCTTTGGTTTGGTCCTTACGAGGTCGGCGATGGTAATTTTATCACTAACACTCATGAACCTTTGTCGGAACAGAGATTCCATTTGGACGAAAGTAGCAACGGAGCCATCCGGTATGCTAGCGTACCAGTCGAAAGCAACATCGGCCAAGCTATTAACGAACTGGCGGAGGAGAAGCGCATCATTGCCCCCAGTATTCCCGCATGAGGCTTTAAAGTGGGCGATGTGCTGATTCACATTTCCCATCCCATCGAATCTTCCGAATTTAGGGATGATATAGCCGCTAGGAAATTCTACCAAGATCATACTGAGCAGGATATGGTCTCCCGCTACTGCTAACATCTTTTTGCGCTTCAGCTTCGGCTACCAATGTTTTGACTTTGTTGGCAACCAAATCCATGATTTGATCTTGAGTTAGCGGGCTACTGTCATTGGTAGCCAAGACAATTCCCGAGATAGGGTGCGACTGACTTTCATGCGGTCCGCCCACCTTTGGATTTGAGGGAATAGGCGTCGGCTGCCTTGGGACACCATTTCCCGGTTCATGGGCAGAACCATGTGCTTGATTGGGCGGCTGGGAGGCAAGTTGGGTCGTAAGCTGTAAGACGACGTTTGTCAAGACGTCAATTTTTTAGTAGAGCTTGGCCATCTCCTTTTCTTTGTTTCTGAGCTGCTTTCGGAGCTCCTGGAGGTTGCTGCTCTGCGGTCTTAGGATGGAAAGTTGGCTCATTTTCGCTCTCCGAGCCCAACTCCTCATGAACTGAGGGCTCTCTCTGCTTATCAGCCTTACTAGGAGGGTCTTCATTACCTTCCAGAGGAGGCTGGTCTTGGAATGTGGCAGCCATATTCACACCAGATTGGATTTGGGATGTGGTGGCCCCGTCCTTGCTCTTACTGCGTGTACCCACCATGTAGACAGTGTGGACAACATATCCAGTCGTCTCTTTATCTTCGGCGGGGAGCTTAGAGAAGATACCCGATCGAGCAGTTGTCGAGGGCACCACTGGAGCTTGCTCGAGACGCCTCGTTGCTTTGTTCGTGTTGATGGCCTTGCCCCCAGCTGGGGCCAAGGAAAGTCGTTCAAACACCGACTTGCGTTTGAGTTGGGACGCCTTCGAGACCACCACATTTGGCCTCTTGAGACTGGTTTGTCTGACACCGGGGATTGAGGAACTGGGATGGCGTTAGCTGACACGAACAGAATAGAGCCAAATGGTAGCGGCAGCTCTTCCCATTATCGCCCGAGACTGGCCGGAAGGACCGTTCTGGCGCCCATCTTCATCGTGTAGGAGATGGAAGCCGTGCTGAGAGCTGAGATCGTCCTTGGAGACATTGTTGAAAAGAGATTGCTTGAAAACCTGCATGAAAGAGCATTATTCTAGTATAAATATAGATATGTATATTGATTGAGTTCGCATGAACGTTTAACCCGAAATATGGGAGGAGAGATAGGTCACACCCGGCGTGCCAGAATCTGTAGGGTGTTTTTCGTCACCCCATTGAGATGGGAATACACGCGCTTGTCAGGCGTATTACAGATTCCCCCTGCCTAGGGTAGGCTGGGGTTTATTGATTGTGGGGATCCGAATCTCCGGCAGACGCAGACTAAGCTGCCGTTAATTAGCCCTCGCCTTTGGAGCGAGAGAACCTCCGATTGACGGGTTGAACAGGTTATGCGAACTCAATGTGCAGTGTGCGTGTGTTGTGTTTTGAAAGGGTTTTGGATATATTGGGGGCCCCGCAGAGTTTTTTACGGGGGTCCCGCTACCTGGATAGTGGGCTGGGGGTCAAGGGGACTAGCAGCCCCCTTGCGGAGGTGCGGGGTAGCGCCCCGTTAGAAATTTTTTTCTAACAAGGACAGTGTCGTGGAGTATGTGTGTGTATATGTATATATACATATATATAAGGAAAAAGGGCATCCAAAAGATACGTGGGAGAAAGCGCTCGGGCGCTAGCGCCTCACGTGCCAGGCACGTGGGCGCTCGGGCGCTAGCGCTTTGAGCGCCAGGGCGCTAGCGCATTGGATGCTAGCGCCTCACGTGCCAGGCACGTGGGCACTAGTGCTTTGAGCGCAAGGGCACTAGCGCTCTGGGCGCGAGCGCCTCACGTGCTTGTGCTTTGAGCGCAAGGGCACTAGCGCTCTGGGCGCGAGCGCCTCACGTGCCAAACACGTGGGCGCTCGGAAGACAAAAGGGACTTGGTCCCTGCAATGGGAGTTGTACTCCCAGAAAAGAACACTTATTATTTTGTGTATATATGTATGAGGAGTTAAACTCTTTGGATATTTTGAAACTGATGAAGGGACTTCTCCCCCTGAGCCCTAGATCTTCCCTAAAGTGGGGTTTCTGGAGATGGGTCTCCTTCCCGTCGTTTGGCCGGATCTTGGAGAAAGGGGATGAGATTTAAAAATCTCCCCTTTTTGAGATCTAATGGAAAATCCAAGCCCCCCCTTTATGGGTTTTGTAGTGAAAAACTATTTAGTTTTGGAAAAGGAAGAGTAAAACTCTTGATTTAATTCGAAAGAAAGAAAAAGGTTTTAGAACCTTGAGTAAGGAGAAAGAGGCACGGGCCCTAATTTTTTTTTAGAATGAAAGAGTGTTTTTCTTTTATTCATGATCATGTTGCCTTATATAGGCTTACATGTTTACATATAGCCCCTTGGGCTTTACAAAATGGCATTTTGCCCATCCCATGGCTCATGTGCCATTTCTTTTTGCACATAAGCCATGGGCTTTACACAAAAATTTGGCTTTATGCCCATTCATGCATAAAAAATTACATAAAAAATATTTATTACATGATTTTATTGTTGGCATGGGAAGGCTAGCCGCGGGCTCGACTTGGGCATGGGCCCGCTTGACCTGGGCTTCGGCTTACCTGGCTTGGGGTTAACCTTGACTTTGACTCGGTCAACCGGGATGCAAATTTTGACCCCGACAAAAACAAAGCTACGCTGATAAATCTCAAAGACTGGTTTTCTGCAAAGAGATTGTGGATCAATTTCCATATGGTAAATTTGGAAAGCGTAACGATAGCACAAATAAATCATTCGGTGCAGCTAGTCTGAACCGATATGTGGATCAAAACTTGAGGACATGTTCTTTCTACCACATGAGTCTAATGCAGAAGGATATTGAAAATCCTTTTTTCTTTTAGGAACCATATTCTTGGGGCCTGTTTGGATGCAAAATAATTTGGTCAACAATCACTTATTTTTCCCATCAATGTGGGTCCCGCATAAATAAGCTTGTTTGGATGCATCCTGGAGATAAGTGATTATTGCTTTGAATTATGTGTTTCCACTTAAAAATGGGATATTTTCCCACTTAAAAATAAGCTAGGATTCCTAGCTTATGTCATAAGTGATTATGGAATAGTAAGGTTAACCAAGTAATATACCATAATATACATTATCTTTTTATCCAAATTTTAAAATGGTATTAATGATCGTCCTTTTGGTCATTTTACACTCAATAATTACTTATCTATCACTTTACATATAAAATCATCCAAACACCAAACAACTTATTTGTCATAATCATTTATAAGTGATTATTTCACTTTTTTCAAAAAATAATCACTTATAAGTGATTATGGCAAATAATCACTTAAAAATAAACTCATCCAAACAGGCCCTTAATATGCAAAGTTATTTGATATTTAGAATCTTTATAGTTTATTTAAGTCTTTATACATACTTAGAAATATATTTAGGAGTTTCTATTAGATCTTTGCTTATTTAGAAGTTTATTTAATTAATATGGTTCTATTTCTATTAGGACTAGGTTAATTTGAACTCCTATATACATGAGTGTCACGAAACTTATGAGACATTGAATTGTAATTGGAGTTTATTATTGTTATTGAAAAACCGAGGCTTTTGTTTAGAGGAGGCAATCATACCACTTCTTTGTTTATTTGTGGATGATTTAAATTCTCTCTTATGGGTTTCCTTCAATCTAGAGCAATCAAGTAGCGTGAATGATATTCCTATATCGTTCCCACATCAGGTTGGATCTAGCTGATTTCACGGTTAGTCACCTAACCGACTTGCAACTCAACATGGCTCAGTTCACCGTGGTTTAGATATTAAGTTTAGCTTCACGGAGGTTTATTAAGTTATCCCTCACCACGTCGCCTCATATTACTAGAAATACAGGTTTCATCTCCAAGTCATCATATTCCTGACCCATGTTCATGTCCACGATCTCCTAAAAAATAGAAAAGTATGAATCCAAAAGGTATAGTTTTGGAAATTGAGAAAGTAGTCAAAAAATTAAATATATTCTACCAAAAAGGCAAATATGACAGCAAATTATTTTCGTAACATCCAAAGTGGCTCTTTTCTTTTGTAAAATAAAGATGGGGAGCACAAACAAGTAATGTGATCATTCATGAATATATGAATAAAGTTTGCAAAAAAAAAACAGTGAAGAATATTTCGCAAATGACTGAATAAGCATGAAAGGATTGAAAAGCTGGCATGAGACATACCCAAAACAGCTTTTGTGCAACTATTATCAGATCGGCGTTTTCGTTCTTCCTCATACAATCTCTTGTACATTGCAACCTGCGAATATTTTCAACCAGGGTTTCCTGTGAGAAAGTGGGCAACGATGATTTCTTTTCACCATAACGTTAATGGCATTTCATATGTATGTCCAACTAATTAAATAAAGTGTCAAACTGATATCCAACTGCTGACATTTATCCCAGTCTCAAAACAAAATAGGCATCTTGCATTTGTTCCAGATGTCAAAATGAACCAGCTCAATCGGGACTTACAGAACTATGAAGAGACTCGATCATGCTAGCTTGTTCCTCCGACCTTTTCAACACAGCTTCAACCTTAGCTACTGCCTCAGCATTAACCTTTTCCAGTTGGATCAGGAAACCCTCCTGAAACACAAGATATTTTACTGGTATAAGAACAATAAGCTCAATAGAAGTATTATGCACCACGTAGGTGCAAAGATTAGCATACTCCAGTAATAATAACAAAGGTATATTAAGGAGCTTTTTGATTGGCTGCAAACAACAGTATTTTCTGTATAGGTGTGCTAAATTTCTAGAAAATGAGTACAAGTTAATATTCACCCTTATCTCAGCATCCCTTTTGTCCTCTTGAACTGAAAAGCTATGCACAAGCCTTCGAAGCTGAACGTTTTGTTCAACCAAGCCATCAATATCCTTGAATGTCAACTGTTTTAATGTACTAAATATTGTCAAAGGAGAAACACCATCATACAGAGATACTGCTCAAATTTTTGACTGAAAATCAAAATATATACTCACAAGGTGCTCAGAAATAACTGTCTCGGCATCAATGGCATCTACAAGATCAGCAGGGATTTCTGTACGGGAACTAACTGCAACTTGAGCAACACCACCACAACGAAGTTGAACATCTTGGCATTCCTTGAGCAAAACTGTTACCTGGAAAAATAATGTGATGGAACAATATAATTAACCCGATGTGTGAACTCCAAATATATCACACTAGTACAGCACAAGAACTTAATGGTTATGTGTTATGCCACGCATGTTAACAAGTTCAAAAGCTAAAACTTCCGAAAGAAAAGCCTGCACAGTTGTACCATCAGGAATATTGCAAATTGCATAACCAACTTTATGGTTATAGGGGCATGTGTGTTTGACTTTGACACTGTCAATAAAAGAAATGTGTTAATCAAGTACCTGCTTCTGGAGATCATTTATCTCCTTTTGTGCCATAGTATAGTCTCGCTGACGCATCTTCAATTCGGCCTGGAAATTATGTTTTTGAAACATATTGTAACATCAAAATCTAGGCATAACCAAGAAATATCTAGTGATGACAATTTTGTTACATAGGATCAATAATTAATCATGACAGAGGGAGAGAGAGAGAGGAGAACGTGTTCCATAGAACAAGAACGTGGTTGATAGGAGAGCAATGCTTCGGAAGTACCATCTGATTTAGAGCGCCTATGAAATTGAATAGAAAAGTCTACAAGGAGACAATGACCACATTGCTGTATGGATCATACTGTGAGGCAATTAATAAACATGGTCCGAAAAGCAATGTTGTAAAACACGTGTTATTTCCCTATTCAGTTGGCCACCGCGTAGTGCATGAGCAAATTATACGCCATATGATCAGATTATGCGGAATTACGCATAAATATATTCTTGACATATATAATATAGATATATCCTGAAGAAAATTTTGGACGATAGAAAATGATATGCCAATTGAAAGAAAAAGGAAAGAATGGGCCCGTATTTAGTGGATATTGAACTTGTATTTTTAGAATATTGGTTGAGTTATACGTATTGTATATGCATGCAATTAAATGATCATTTCCCACTATATTCTGTATAGAAACGATCGATTATGTGTTATGAGGTTGCTAGCCGAAAACCTTTAAGCAGCCTTTTAATGGGCCTTTTCAAACCTAGTTTTAGAAAACAGCTGAAAACGGGGAAGAACCTTGCTTGGACATGTGCAATAGAGACCAATATACACTACAATTAGGAGAAGTGACAAAATTGTAGTTGATGGCGCAATAACAGCTAGGGTTAGACCTTAAGTGAGATTGGATAGACACACTTAAAACAATGTGTTAATTTCAGTTTACCAAGAAGATGGTCTTTAACAGTGCAGAATGGGAGAAACACATTCATAAAACCAATCTCAAAAATATAAAGGCTTCTTGTTGATTATAAATTGAGTGCAACTAAAATGGGAATGCTGAAATGAATCCTAATGTGTGGCAATACTCTAAGAGATTTGCAAAAAATGGGCACATTCATAAATCGTAAGACAGCTTGCACATACAAGAAAATGAGGGAGGACTCATTGAGGTGGTGTGGAATCTTTGGACATACATTTAGTAGAAGCCAATAAATGGGTCAAATGAGAGTGATGAATTGTAGTAAATGGTGGGACAAGGGATAAACATAGGCCTAAACAGACATATATGGCGGTCAAAAATAAAGACCTGTCAGTTGCCAACAAGCACAGAAGAAGAGGTCATGCTGCCGAACCCAAAAATTTAAAATAAAAGCTTGTTGCTGTTTTTGTTAAGCAGACAAAAGAATATATAATTGATGAAATAAATGTCACATGCCTTCAGCTGCCTAAGTGTATTCTCTAGATTATCATGCTCCGAAAGTGCATGCTGCAACTTTTGGTCCATCAAAGCATATGCTTCCAGCATTCTTTCATGTTTCACTGAGACAATGCATATTAGCTTATCAGTAGGAGAAGACAAAAACCTCTCACAAGAGGAAAATAAATGGAGTTTAGGAATTATTCGCATAACAACTTACCTCGTTCATCAGAAATCATTGCGACCTTTTCCTCTATCATATGATGAACCTGAAGGTTTAAAATGTATGATTAAAGACAGGTTCCATGAAGGTAAATATAGTGTTACTGATGAATATATAGACAAGGTACTATCATATAACACTAGTCCTTGTATTATGAAAAAAGTAATTGTGGATCAAAACTTTACAAGGGATCAACGTTACTCAACCTCATTCAAAATGTTCTCTAATTCCTTTCGCCCCCGACTCTCATGCAGCAAAGCATCATAAGCTTCTTGGTATTTCTCATACATTTTCGCAAGCTACACTCAAAAGAGATCACGATAAAAAGGTTGACTAAGAGGAAACATTAAATAATCCAAATACAACAAAGCAACAAAAAAAATCAAAGGTATGCAGGATCTTACACTCCAACCGTCCCGAAGAAGGGAAGCTGCCAAAGCTGTCCCCGATATACCTTTTGGTACCATAGGGCCAACCACATCACTATTCTCATTTGTGCTAGCACCAACATTGTCTCCAATTGATCTATAAACAACAAAAAAAATTAACAATGAGGACAATACCGTTAGTAGTAGAGGAGGAGGGTGATTGAAGATATGGCCCAGCCCCAATATGAAATGAATAAATAACAACATTCAACTGAACTAGATCTCATAATAAGAAACCAAGCATCGTCTTCATCATTGGATAAGCATTTTCCAATTGAAATAGGCTGAGTCATGAAGGCCCATGAAAAATTTAGAAAGGTTTTGTGGCCAAATCGTCAACACAAGCGCGTCAATCATCTCTAAGATAATGTCAAATTCATAGCTGTGAAATAGGGGTTTGACATAATCCCAGATTACAACTGTTCACTAAATTCACCTAAGCCAGTGAAAATATCAAAATAATCTCTAAAATTAGTGGCAAATTCTAGAAGAAGGGAAAGATCCCTGCAAAGGAGATTATGTCCAACTCCACGATAAATATAAAACCAAGGGAATAGAACACATTATGACGCGTAACCAGCTTCAAAACAAAATATAAAGTCGAATATAATTGAATACTAAGTGGCACTGAACTAAATATTTATTTAACATGCTAGAAAATTTAAGAAAGAAAACTTTAATTCAAAGCATGATATATGATATCATGTCTGCATTATAACATACTAGTATTTTTGCACGTGCGATGCGCATGGGTGTATAATTAATATTTTATGTTTTAAATAAATATTATTTAATTTAAATATAGAGGTTTGATAATAAAGTTATAGAAATATCTTTTGAAATTAAAAAAACATGGATTGGATATTGATGCCTAGATGTGTGTGTAGAGAGAAGAGGGAAAATATTTAAGTCAATTAAAATATTTAAATGGGTTGATGATGTGGATAGGTTCATATAAAGAATAGACTGGAAGAATTTGCTCATTTCTTTAAAAAAATTATTAAAAAGAAGAGAGATCATTAATCGATGACCTTAGCTACATCTTTGGAGTTTGTATTATAATAGTAGAGATTTGACATGTTTAGCATGTAAAACTTTATGACACAAACGACTCGCTAAATTGTATTATTGTGTATAATAACATGAAAAATGTTCAAATGTTAATTATTCATTCAAATAAAATAAATAATAGATTTATTATATATCTGTGAAAGAAAAACATGTTATTCATCCACAGAATAAGGGGGAATAAAATAATTAAATTTATTGTACATCCGTGATAGAAAAAACATGTTATTCAATCACTGAATAAGGGGAGGGGGGAAGAAATCATGATGAGGCAAAATATTGGCAGATTTGAATGCATTTATATTTTCAATAAATGTATGGTAAGATATAATGTATCATAAATTACAAATCATATTGTACGATATATGAATGTTCTGTAGGATGATTGACCCCTAACGCTTAAATACATAATACACGTATTGATTTCTCTTCATATCGGTGTCAAAGCATAAAATATATATAACATAACATAAGAAATAAAACCATTGACAATACTGGTTAATGGCTACACTAATATATTTCATGCCGCCCATTGCCGTTCACAAGCTTTATCCATGTTCTATGTTTACAACACGTGTCTTGGGTCTCCTGGTTACTAGGGTACATATAATATACAAACTCAGACTTCAAGAAGATTGGCCACCTTGACAAACATGTTATAGTTTAGTAGGTAGCTGTTCAGACAATGCAATTTTTTAATACAAAAAAAATAACTATATTCCTCAGAAATATGGAGCTACAACATCTAGCATGATCATGATTAACACGAATAATAAAATTAATTTGAGTGTGCTCACTGAGATGACAATGCAAACATACAGTTTCTCTGGACTGAAGTCAGCTCGGAAACTATATAGAGGCAGCAGGCTCAATTCATTAGCCTTCCTTGTGTTTTCAATTTCTGTTTCACATTTTTCAAGCTTCTCTCTCAGATCTGCAGCCTCCTGCATATTAATGTAATTAAATCACAGAAGAAAGATGATATGGTTGCAAAAAGAATGGCTTATAAGGAGGGAGATTGATAGTTCATTTATGCTGCAAAACTGTGAACTGCATAACATGAACAGATCGGAATGAACTGAAGGTGGAGGCTCTTAAAAGATATCTCTTAGCCTTAGCTCAAACCAGAGAAGAGAAAAGAGGTTTCCACTTAGCTAACATAACATAAAAATATACCTTCTCCAGATCTTTCTTAACTGACATTTCCTTTTCAAGCTTTCCTTTGAAATCATTTTCTGTTTGGCTCAAGTGCATCTGCATTGGAGAAGGAAAGTTACAGTGTCAGTAAGGTATACAATTTCTGAGGTATTGGTCTAGATAGAAATATCCAGACCTCCAGTGCTTTAATGACGCCCTCAAGTTCTCCTGCCTTTTTGGACCATTCCTCGGAGCTCGCTTTGTAAAGTTCAACAAGCTTGGTTGCCTATGCATTAGTGATGAGGTTACTAGAGCTACTAGATTTGAGGGGAAATCACTAATAGAAATTTTGGTTGAGAATAAAATAAGTTATTCCCTTCAATATGATAAGTTAAAAGATAACTGCAAGCTTTAATGAAATAGGTCAAACAACGGAAAAGGAAAGCTACTATGTTCTAGCTCTAACTGAATTGCAAAAAATAATAAAAGCATGATGAGTTTCACGCCGCTTACAATCAGGATCGATTACAAGATTTAATCACCCAAGTCAAATTTGACTCTCCACTGTCCAATTCAACTAATCTCCAAGCATACAAAAGCAGACCAACTCACATTACGACAAGCCATGCTTAATGGAGAGGAGGTCAATTTTAAATAGAACCTACTACCTATAGATAAAAACCCAAATTCGATAAACAATCGAGAGATAACGAAAAGATTAACTACAGCCCGACTTTGAATCCTGTCAATATATTAAACACAAAAAGAAAATATCATATGTTTTGATGTTTTCTCATGCATTAATCAACACCTTCCAAGTAAACATGAAAACTTTTATTTTTTGAGCTGATCATTTTATCGGTCGTAGATTAAGACATAAAGTATTCAATTCATAATTTTTTTATGGTTATGGTGTTTACATAACATAGATCATGCTTAAATGCATGGATTTAAAATTAAGGTGTTCTAATACGTCTTTTCCAGTTGACAGGATGTCAAGTTCAAATCCTATTACCAGAATCATAGTCAGACTCTATACTTATACCAAGTAGGATATTCTAACAAACATACTATATACTACAATGCACTAAGCACACAATTTCTTTCATCTTAAAGGTAGTTTTAACCTATAATTTCATATAGTGTTTCGATAGCCTACATGTAAGACATTCAAAGACAAATCAGTTTGTGCCATGCAATTAAATGTATCACATTGAAAAGATGAGTAAACAATTGATTTAACTCATATAGATCTCAATGAATTGTTTCTATTTGGATTAGGTCACTTTGACCCTATCCATCGTTCTCCCAAAAAAAATATTAATGAGTACTGATAAGTTGTAGTTGTCAGTTGTTACGTGACATTAGATAAATGACGATATAAAATGAAGACATACACTAAATTTGAGAATGTGGTGCTGCAATGCAAGAGGTTGTGCCCCAATTAGAACATAGAGAGTAGGTTTGGCTCCAGTCAGCACAGAGAGAAGGGTATAGAAGAGGGAGGGAATCAGATCCACATATAAGAGAGATTGTTGGTTTGGGTTTTTATGACGTTGCTGGTTTTAAGTTTTAACTTGTGGTATTGGGTAATGTCTTCATTTTATATTCAGAAACCTGTTACCCATTAATTCAAACAAATGCAATAAGAATCATACAGCCAATATCTGTGAAAGCATGAGCTGCTAGGTCTACAACAGCATCAGAAAGATGTAAATACCCATATAATGTAGGCAGACCAATAAAAAATAAGCTGTCAGCTACTATAACATTTATATCAGCCGATATCCGAAACAATAGGTATAATCCTTAAGGATGACAACAAGGTGGCTTCTAACATCTGGCTTTGTCTAGTCTGAAAATTTTAATATTGATTAATTGGGGAATAAATTGGAATGTGTTGCATTGACTCTTGGCTTCATTTGTGCCTCAAAATTGAATGTAGTTTTGTAATAGCTATATCACCATATTTACCCTTCCTTCAGGCTCTTTCCTCGGTTTAGGTGATTCAGACGAGGCCAGTTGGTCTTTAGAATTATGGCAAGATTAGTTCCCTTTATTATAACACACAAATTCGCCATCAGCAGTAAAACTGTCAAATATTTTATTGAACATGCTTCATAATGTGATGTGAAAAGGCAGCTATGATGGTGATGATCCAAGTAGTAAATGTTCCGCTATGTTTGGATAATTTTGCAATCGCATGAGATTTTTATTACAAGTTTGGGCCAAGCATCACTTGGAAAGCATAGTATGAGGAAACTAGCTCTACTAATGAATTCCTAAACCGTTAAAACATGCAATCAATGAAGCACCCAATCTTTAAGCTGTAAATGAATGTTGGATAATAACACAATTGCAAGGCTCATTACAATTTTGGGATCAGGATCATGAAAACGAGTATTATGAGGGGGCTGGTCCCATTAATGAATCTTAAACATGGAATTCATGAATCGCTTACAAATGATATAATCGTTCTGTTTGGTTAAGGGTAACAAGTTCACCAAATGGAAAGATCTTCCCTGAAATATTCTAGAATGCTTAATCTGAACAACTTTTGGTTAATTACTTTTTGGTCCATTTCTTTGTGTAGTTCTTTTGTCTGGTCGGAAGAATATTTTCATACAAGAAGTTAGTATTGCCACAAATAGCATGATTCGATGGGTTTATTCCCGAGTGGACCAGTCAGGATTATTTTAAGAAAACATTCATATTACTCTTCCATAGTTTTAGTCACTTGTTCTTTCCACTTTTCATTTTTACTACCACCATCATCAACCAAATAAACATGAAGATCAATACAAAGAACAATCAAGTCAAGAAGCAATTAACCATCACTCTCAATATATGACATAACACAGGACTAATCAAATTAAATAAGCCAAATGGAGAATACGAGTTACCAAAAAAAATAGGCCATAGGTAGAAACATGTAATTATATTTCAAGCTGTCTGTTAATACTCGTATCCTACGAGGCTTCAACAATTTCCTAACCAAGAAAATAAGAAACCGATACAATACATATCTGTATGTCCAATCAACACAAAGAGTGACACTTTTGGATGTAGTAATGGCCGCCGTCATCATCATTATCATCACTGGTGTCATCGTAATTATTATTGCGCTTTCCCACTAATGGTGAACTTTGGAGCAAAACTAAAAGTCTAAAACCTCCCCAAAACAAAATGATTGGTTGTCACCCCGATGCAGCCCTCACAAAGTTCGTGTCAAATTACTTGTCAAGGCAATTACGAGTAAGAAAGACCTGGCCTTTGCATGGAACCTGATAGGTCGTTTATCAAATAGGTACATGTACTTTGTATTGTCATGTGGCTAAGCTCATGCTACCAAGGAGCAATCTCATATTTTCCACATAGCAGGTAACCACACCAACCTCAGCGGCAGACTATGCTGCAGGGTTTTTTTTGATGAATGAAAGGAACTCGACTCCTAGGTCATCCATATACACAGCAAACTATAAGCTTACAAAAGATCCTACATACTAACAACATGATGACATTATAAAAAAAAAACTTATTTTAAACAAGCTACACTATCGAGCCTCAGCATATAGCCCACACAATGCAATTAATTATAACAAATGAAAGTGTAAAAAAAAAATCCATAGCAGGCAATGTTTGTTCATGAATTGTACTCACTGTCGACAATTCAATAGTAAACCGTTCTTCACTAGCAGCAGCAGCTTCCTTGGATGAGCGCAATTCCTTTAGCAGGCAATTGAATAAATAATTAATATTTTTATAGATTGCTTATAGGAGGAAAATTTGCCACACTATAGGAAATTATAACCATACAAAAAAATATTACCTCCTCAAGGGAGTTCACTCTCAACTCTAGTTCATGTGCCCGTTCTTTACTCCACTTTAATGAATTTGAAGATTCGGTAAGCTGTCTCTCATGCTGCAAGGAAGTATAAACATGAATGGACAACTCAACTGAATAATTAACAGCATTTTTCAGAGTACATAAGAAATAAGTCACCTACCTCGGCAAGTTTTGACGATAGATTTGCTTCAACATCCATATGTGTTCTACGCAATTCAATAAGAGCGTTAATTTTGGCAGTTAACTCCTCATTAAGCCAAGCATTATGCTTCTCAAGCAGCTCTTTTTCCTGCATACTCAAAATACACTGAAATCAACTCGAAGTTTCCATCAGCATAGTTGTAGGTACACTTAAATGGCCATGACGTAGAAATTGATTGAGGAGCCTGTTGATTGCATAGTATTGGAATTCTGTAAATTTCAAATTCCTAACTTGGCCAGATACATATGCAATGCATTCGATCCACCCAAAAACCGGTGATTGGAATTCACCTTCAAATGAGTTCATTCAATTCTTGAACTTGGAACAGGGGTATTGCTTCACCTTAGACATTGCAATATAACCTAACCCACTTTTGCAACTCACAAGAAAAACAGCACTAAAAAAATTAAGGAACTCAAATGCATCTGGCACAGCACGATTTAGCAATTACCAAGTTTAGCATCCCATTACAAGAAACCAAACAGCATGGATTTCTAATAAAAATGAAATTCTCAACATTCACGAATCTTTATCAACATGGAAACCAATTGCAAAACACCAAACAAGTAAATTGTAGAGCTTCAGTAAATGGTTTATCCGCAGTTACCAATGAAATGGAAGGAAAAGAGTAGCTGTATTTACTTTATTACAACTACAGTAAATGATTGTATGACCTTCAAACTTCTCTCATTTGTTAAATAACAACAAATGACCTAGACTTCAATATTTATCTCCAGAATCGAGAAGACAAAAATTATAAAGCAGACAGCGGAATCATTTGACCATGCTTTATTCGAGAATGGCACAAGTATAGGTTCTACATGGAAACAACAATATATAGTTTTATAGAGGTAGAAGAATTAGTAGACTTTGGCAAAAATTGAATTTTGGCTGGCAGGCTTTGACATCCAACCATGAAAATTTTATAGATATAATCTTTCATATTTTGGTGAACTATCAATCACTTTGTAGTGCCCAGCAGAAAAGGTAATATGGAGATATAGGCTTTCATGTATCATAATCATATGGTATTGTATGCTGTAAGCTATTTTCTCCCTTATGCAAACTAAACAATTAAGTATACAACAATATGTTGCATAGAAATATGGTTAAAGTAGCAATATCGAACAATACAATTGGAGAAATATAATGGTTACAAAGATGCAAGCCACACAAGTGACACAGCCACTCAAATGTAAATACAAGATACATGAATCAAAGAAAAATTCAACTATGCAGGTAAACAATCATAAGATAATTAAGCAAATCGATACCTGATAGCGTATATACATGACATAAACATAGCATGAATGCATGATAAGTTTCACGAGTAAACCTTCCCAACTAAGTTCATCGATCGTAAATCGTAAGCTTCCCAGAATGATTTAGAATTCCAAAACTTAACAAAATAATGTTTGCAGAAAGTGTGGATTTTGCAACAGCTAACGTTATGATTCTAATGAACAAATAATATACAAGGAAACGGGGCCTGCTGGAACACTGCATGCTCATAATTGCAGTGTCCAGATTGCATGCCCCATGGGGCCAGAGTCCTTTTTTACACAACCCCCGTGTTACAAATCTTTGGTCGTTTAGAGGTTCACGTTTTGCTTATTGTACAACCCGTCCGGGTAGCAAGATATGTGTGTGTGTAATGAAGAAAAAAGGCCACATAAGGGAATTTCCTCCTATGGCATCGAAAAAATACAACCTCCATTTTTTCGACGATCGGCACCCATCACCTCCATCTTTATCATCTAAGATGTTGATACACCAAATTTCACGTGATTCCACCACTTTTTCACCGTTGAATTAGCAATGTAAAAAGTTCTATTGTCGGAAAACCGTTAATTTTGCACACGCTAAATCTACGGTGAAAAGATGGTGGAATCACATGAAATTTGGTGTATCCACCTCTTGGATGATAAAGATGGAGGTGATAAGTGCCGGTCGTCGAAAAAAATTGTGGAGGTTGTATTTTTTCGACGCCATAGGAGGAAATTCCTTCCTATGTCATCTTTCCTTCATTATTCTCTTGTGAGTGTGTTAGGTTGTTAGAATTAGATATATATTATTATTTACATAAGATATGAGATATTAAGATAAGATCTAGATAAATATTAATGGTTTTCTAATAGCTCAACAAAGTTGTTAGGTTATAGATTTAGTTGTTCTCATCTATATAATATTTAATTAAATAAAGAATAAAGGCGTTTAAATCGATATTTATCGTTATGAGAGAAAAAACTTTTGAGGGAATTTTCTTTTTTGGGTTTTGGGCTTTGTAAATATCCCGGCCCATTCGAACCTACGACTGTTCGCTTTCGCTTAATAGGTCATTGTTCTACCACTGAGTTATTGAAGAAAATATAAATTTAATATAACTAAAAATCTGAATAAGTTAATATATTTTCAAAAAAACAAAGTATATAAATGACGTTTACATTACAAAAATGACGAACCAGAAATTTGATAATACCGCTCGAAATTTCACAATATTTGATATCCAACAATTCACGATATTTGATATCCAACATCAAAGTCTTCAGACCGACATGACACCGACATCCGAAATCCGAAATTTCACGATATTTGATATCCAACAATTCACGATATTTGATATTCAATATCAAAGTCTTCATACCGACACGACACCGACATCCGAAATTTAGAACATTGCCTTAGTGTCTAATTTATTTATAAAAAAAATAGTAATAATATTTTAGGCTTATATTAAAACGGCTTGGGATAAAATTTAATAAGGAACGACAAGTATATGATCATTTCGATTATGATCTATCATCTTGGCTGTATATATTATATTGGCGTTTCACCCTTACACTATGAGCAACCTTTGTTATTGTTATGTTGCTCGTTTGCATAAGTTATGACCTATGTAATCTAAACTTACTGAGTTGTGGTTTGCTCACCCTTTATTTTAATAATTTTTTTACAGATATGCTTGGAGATATTTGGACGAGTTAACAAGTCATTACTTGAGGACTATTTAGTTTGATTGTAGAAAGTAATATTTGTGATTTTTATTATCAGAACATCGGTGTACCATGAATTAGGTGATGTAAAGAATTGATATTGTAGTTTTAGGCCTTACAGTTTCTAAGAATGGAAATTGCAGACATGTCACGCATTAAATTGCTAAAATTTATATATGTGGATTTGGAGTGTGACAATATGAATCATAGGTTAGTATGAAAAGGTTTTCGGTAGAGCTTCAACTCATTGATTGTGGTTAGTCTAAGTGGTGAGTCAACCCTCTTCCTATTTTCAAGGGCATTCCAACGAAAGAGCATATGATCCAATACACAATATTATCTAATAACCTTAGGAAGGAAAACTAAAAGACAACGTATACACATATCTAAACCCTTTTTATTTCCCTCATCAACACCTAAATGAACATTTTTCATTCACTCTAAGATCAACATGTTTCAAAAATTCGTATCCTTAAACGGCTAAACATCTTGCTCTTCTAATGCATATCCAGAAAGTCCTGGTAAATTGGAACCGCTCTAAGCATCTCCTAACCTCCTAAAAAAACTCAAATTATAACAAGAATCTCATAGAATAACTAATATAACCTGCCCCATATCTAATCTCATGAGTGTATATCATATAAAATACTATCAACTATTCCAGGTTTGAGGAAACCGCCGATAAACTTTGAAGCAAACTATAAATCCTATTGACCAATGGCATTCTATAAGCTTTACATGTTTATCACACATGATCTTATATACGCCATTATCCCTAAATAGACTAGTAACCTCCTCCGTCTAGAAATCCAGTAATAAGTAATTATATGAATCTCTCCATCAAACCTACTTTCATAACCAGAATCCATCCTTTGATCTCCTAAATCTTCCTCCAAGCTTAGTATTTCTGACAAATCCTAATATTCTATAAGTTTCCACATAAGGGTTTCAATTAGGTTGGGTGCAGATCGGTTTTTTAACACGCTAAAACAAAACAAATCAAACCTAGACATGATTATTTTAGAAGTAAAATTTCCCAAACCGAACCTAGCCTGATTAGTATCTCGAATCCGACCCAACTAACTGATATTCTATATGATCACAAGGACGACTAAACCCAGCCCGTCTAACTTGTTCTTTGTTTGTAGAATATTAAAATAATTAATCAAAGAAATATTTAGAAAAGTGGTTGTAACTCATAAAAATAATCATTTCCGTTACTGAGAATCCATAGTTCATCATAACGGATAGACAGAAAAATAAAATGCGAGATGATTGTAGTAAAGTACTTCAACAATGCTATGTGATTGTAGGGTATCTTTAAAATTGAAAGGAAAATCTATAAAATGGCTAGAAGGTTGATATTTTTTTATGGATCAAAATATAGGTCAATTAAGAAATATATCTAAGAAATGACGGTTAGAAAGGAGTATAATAAGATGGATGAGTTGTAATACACTAAATATAGAATAAGAAATAATTATACTTGTAACAAGTTGGAGGTTTCTCCCATGAAAATAAAATGAGAGAATCGATTGAGATAATTCGGACATGCAACAGAGACCAACAAATTTCCCATTTAGAAGTGGCCAAATTGTAGTTAATGGCACATCTACGATTAAGGATAGACCTAGACGAACATAGATAAAGGCAATTAAGAAAGACATTTTAATTGTTCATTTAACTGAGAAGATAACCCTTTAAAGCAAAATGGAATCATACAGCCAACTCCAAAATTTTAGGATATAGATTTGTTGTTATAAAATATCAAAATAGTATAACTATTTTTTAAAATAATTTCACGAACGAAAGAAGTTGAATTGGTTCAGAAAACATATTTTGTTTATAAAATTATAGGTTTGACTTGAACTTTTTGATGTGAGAACAAAGATTTAATGCATTAATGATATAATAGGGTCAAATCAGTTTGATCGAATCAAAATCCTTGACCTTAGCCCGTTTATTTGTTCATCTAGTTAACACAACTTATAGTTTAAAAAGCGGTCTAGACAACCGCCTTGATTAGGATGAATCAGCATTAAACCGCTTCGCTTTAGGCTAGACGTTAGGATTATATGAATAAAATGCCTAGCCCAAATTTTTAGCGGAGCGACCCGTGTAGGCAAGAAGCAAGCATGTTTTAGGCCTTTCAAACAATATTATTTATTAATTTGATGGTTTATCCATATAATGTTCTACATATTAAATTCTTTCCTACATGTTACATGTATATTCACTACATTATTATAATATTTCATATTCTTTATTTTTTTGAATATTAGTGAACTACGCATGCTTTTCTTTACTACTGTTTTGCATAAACGCATACATTTATTTTGAAAAGGTAAAATCATCTGGACGGCGTTTAGACAATTAGGCGCAAAGCATTACTCCTACTGCATAGAGCTTTTACAACCTTTAAGACAAGTCTATCATTAACGGCCTTGTCCATAATTCCATACCCCTTTTTTGGTCGGATTCAGGGCTGATAATCGGATTACAAATACTCACGACTATCTTTCCAGAAGATGGTAGTTCAATTGAGTTTATTGTAAGTTTTAAAATTTAAGAATCAAAATATGTTCCATTTCGCTCTTGGCTATATTTGTTCCTTAGAGTTGAACATAATTCCAAATAACAAAAATATCTATTTTCCCTTCCTTTAAACTTCTGCATAGTCTATGAGAATTTAGCAAATACCAACCGGTCATCTAAGGACTATGGCAATCCCCTCTTGTAATGGTTTTATGAACAAGTTATTTGGCACTTATTTAGAGAAGGTTGACGTCAGATTGACAAACGGTCGTAAAACTTCGTCATCTTTATTAGAGCTTTGCTTCATAGCCGACCTCGTTTGAATGAGAAAAGGCTTAGATGATGATGAAGATGGTTTAAATGAAATCTAAACTTAAAAAATTAATGATGTTTAATGTAATCTACCATTATTATAATACAAAACATAATTAAGAGGTAGTCATAGCTATATATGTGAGGAGGTATCATAAAAATGAAGATGAGGTCCTTGTAGTCAAGGAGATTGTGTTTGTCAGTATCCTTATTAGGGTATTCGAGGTGATAGTCATAAGCATGTCGTTGAGAAACAAAAGATGGTGATGGCCATAAATGTGAGCAAGGCCTAAGCGGCCGCTAAACATGGTTACATAACACATTGTAGGGCCAAATTAACAAGGAATGACATTGGTTTGAAAGTGAAGGAACCTATCGTTATAGCAGGGAACTAATACCATATTATGGAAATTGTTATGAGCTTGAACCCACAAATCCACACCATAAAAATTTAAGAGAATTAAAGAACTATGCATGAATGCAAGTATCATGATCATCTTAAATGCATGAAACAAAATAAGTTGTCATGGCATGATGGTTCATCATTTCCATAACTAAAAGGAAAGTAGTTGCATCTCGCTAAGTTGGTAGGATTTAAGTCATTTCATACAAGCATCAAAGCACACAGTACGTAGATGCAATGCAACATAAAAGGAGTAAGGGACTCTAAATGAGAGTAAAATGTATCAGATCTATGGAAAAGTCTTAAAATAAAAAACCAAGAAATGTTAAGCTAACCTGAATGACACGACTATATGCAACACGACATCGTCCAAGCTCTGCCTCGGCTTCATGTACTCTAGCTTCCTTTAAGGTGTTGCTCTCTGTCAAGTTAACCTATACACATTCATAACCCAAACTGCTTTATGAGATTTAAGGCCAATTGTATAAAGTCTTACCTGCAACAAAATACCATAATCCTTTATGCTTTATGCAATAACTACCATGAACTATTTTTATTGGAGGAAGCTAACTAATATACCACCTCTGATTGGAAATATACTGTAAAGTATGTTGACTTCTATCAACGCTAATTTAAATGGCCATATCGTTCAAAAATGTTTTTTTTTTTTACATTTTGAAAGTCGGCTTCCAGACTTAGTTGGAACCCATTCTATACTTATTTCTGAATCCATCCTCCAAACCTATCATGATGCCTTATGACAAACCATCATGGTCTGAAGTGGTCAAATACAGTATCTAGATCTTTTATGATCAGGTATGAAAGGAGAGATGGGTAGGGAAATAGGAGAGAGGAGAGAAATCATCTTAAACTTAGGAATTTAATGATCATAGATGGTGTTTTTAACGCGCAAAAAAAATATGGTATTTTCAAGAAATTTGCAATGTTTATGGCATAATATTGGCATTCATCTCACAATCACTGAATGCTCATAGTATTTTAGTATAATTTTGCCACTCAATAATGATTCTTAAATAGAAGCAGCATTTCTCTTCGAAATATGGGTAATATGCATTATTGAGGTCCAAAACAACTACAAGATCCAATAGAAATACTTCAAAATCATATATTGCATTTGTGATGGTGGATCCAATCCATTATACCGAATGCTCTTCCTCGTTGAAAAAATCATATTCAATTAACTTTTGGCTTTAAAGGATGATTTGGATATTGGAAAGAAAATAAGTAGAGGTGGGACCGAACAGTGGTATCAGTTCCTCATATTTTCTTATTCAGGTGGAGTAATAAATGCCTATACGAAAAGGAAATGTGCATACCGGAAAGAAAATATGAAGACAGAGATTGGAATATAGCTTCGCTCTTGGATATTTTCTTGTTCGGTGGAGGAAAGTATATGAAAGATTTTTTTAAAAATTTAGGACAATCCCACTTCAAAATTGTTTAGAGAAGAAAAGGATAGGAAAAAACATTAGTATTACTTTTGTTTTTTGCCAAAAACAAATGCCACCTATTCAAACACAGCTTTCTAAGCTTTTTATGTTTAGAAAAATAACCAAACCAACAATTGGAGCCCACTGTTAATTTTGTTTGCAAATGCCAAAACACCTCCAAAGGATAGAACTAAGCAAGAGATATATTTACACGTAAGGAATTTGTTGGCATGCAGATGTGTAGACTTACATAGGGTGTTCATTCATGTTGGACATGTTAAGTGATAGGAGGGATCAGATGTTAATCAATCCTTTGGTGAATTCTCCTCATGGCAATAGTGTTTCTCAAGTCGATAGACACTTCTAATGACATAAACCCGGGAAGATGGTGCTTGAAAATTTTTAACGCATAATTACAGAAGATTTACCCACAAAATGATGGAATGTTTATTGCAAATAAACATTAAAATTCCAGAATGGTGGATCAAGCGCCCTTCGGCTTCAAAAGTTATCTCAACTTTTGTATAACTTACTAGGTGTTTTTGGATAATGACTGATATTTTGTATGTTGGGTCATTTAGGTGGTTATTTGGAGGATGAGTCCCCTTACATCTATTGGATCCCATGCGTTGCATATGGCAATAATTAGAAATGTTGTCAAACTGAATTGTTGCTTCCTATAGCACTTTTTCTTAACTTTGAATTATTGTCATCCTGAATAAAGCACCTCACCAACTGTCATATCACTAAAGATGGATTGAGTCGTTATACATGAAATCTCCAAAACTAAGAAACAAAACTTGCAAGAAGAGTAAATTGAAGCAAGGAAAGGGTTAAGTGAACTTGCAATCTTGTCGAGATAGGCTTGAATGGTAGCATTCTTCTCTTGAATCTCAGCGTCCTTCATGTCAACCAACTCCAGCAGCTGCCTTCTCCCCTTGTGCAGCTCCGCCAACTCCACTGACAGCCTCTCAATCTCCCTATCCTTTCCAATCTGCCAATCAATTAAAAGTTTTTTTCTCCCCTCTTAAACAAATGAAATCAAAAATTCACTCAAAATAATCTTTTTAAGATAAGGAGAGAGAAACATACAGCCTTGAGATGGAGCTGGTGCTTCTGGGACTGGGCGTCAGCGATCTCAGAAAGCCTGAGCTCGACGGTGGCGGAGAGTTGGGCGTTCTCGGCCTGGAGTCGGGAGAAATCGGAGTAGAGGGAGGAGTACTTGCTCTCTAAAAGGGCGGAGATCTGCTCTGCTGCGATGGCGGCGGCGTCGGCCTCGGCTCGGACGGTGTCCAGCTGCCGCCGGACGTCGCGGATGAAGGCGTCGGCGCGATCGGCGACGGCCGACGCGTCGTGGGCGATGAGTCGGAACTCATCGTCCGAGATGAACAGCGGCATCGATCTTTTCTTTTTCTTTTTTTTTTAATTAATTACTTCTGCTGCTAGGGCTAGGGTTTATATGGGGGAGACTCGAAGAACGATGGAGATTGTAGAGAACGAAGGGGGGACTGTGGGATTTTTATTTAGTTCATTTTTTATTTATATTTTAGAAGATGGGTTAGGATGGGCCCAAAAAAGGAGCCTGCCGTTCGCCTGCCCTCGTTGATAAACAAAGCACTGTGTCCTGGGCTAAATTGCTACATACAAGTGCTTCCCATTAGCCCTATATTTTAAGGTAGTTACTCCTGTGCAGTAAGGCGTTTCTGCAAAACAAGCCAACTTGAGATCTCCAACATTGGATACGAGCGGAGGGCTCGATGCGACCGGTTCATGCATATCATTGTCACTTCGTCAATCACTCTTTACATGTCGGTTAATGGGGTGGATAATTTTATGAAAAGAGAAAGTACCCAAACTTCTAATTTCACCAACGTTTCCTCCCCCGAGAAAAACCCCCTTCCCCTGCCCCACACAATCTCAATCTCTTTTAAGAAAAGGCAGAAGAAGAACTTAGACGAAGAAGAAGAAAGTAGGTTCTCCAAATTTTCCCCCTTCTGCATCCATTAATGATTTGATTAGCATATATATTTCAATCTGTTTCTTTTAGGTTATTGTATAAATGCAAAATAAGAGCAACTTTCACTATTCATGAAACCTGAATGTGTGTATTAGCTGTAACCCTATGATCTATAACAGGGATTTGATTGGATGAACTTTCATGATGGCATGATTAAATGAGAATTGACATCATACAGGAGCTCCTTTTCGGGCCTCCGTGAGATGTTGTCTTCCGTTGATCTCGAGATAAACTGGGTTGATTATCCTTTGTGACGTGTAGGTCTCAATGGGTTTTGTGAGGACAAGATGGGATGAGGGGCTGCCGCCGTGTACCTGCAAAGAAGTCTCGGGATGGTTTGGTACCACCGAGAACCCTCCGACGCTCAAGTCAGTGACAATATCCGAGCAGAGTAATGGCGTAAGTGTAAAAAAAAATGGCTTCCCTGACCCCTCTGTGATGAGGGTTTATATAGCGGTGGTAGCATGCAGCGGCAGGCGCGAGAATCTCGCCGGCAGTTACGCTCTCGACGTCACGCCCGCGTAACAAGAGGATCGCCCGTTAAAGGGGATCGTGATGGCGTGGAACATGGGATGTTGCCGGCGGAGAATCCGCGCATGGCGAGATTCGCGGAGCGGCGGTTACGCCTGCGAGTGGTAGAGTTGGTCGGTCGGAGGGACCGAGGAAGATGGTCTCGGCGGGAGAGCTCGGGAACGAGCGAGAGGGCCGAGGTATCTCGGTCCTGCGGTAGCTCGGAGGCAAGCTGAGAAGCCGAGGGGGCCAATGTGCAGGGGCCCTGAGGTGAGCCAGCTTTGTACTTGTAGGTCGGGTACGGGGATGGCCTGGTTGGCGCCTGTAGGCCCTCTCTTCCGGGTTCTGGGACACGTCATCTGCCACGTGTCCTAATCTGGGAGGTCGCCAATATAGAGTATTATCATTAGCCCCCCACTCTTGTCCCGACCAGATCGTGGTCGGGTCAGGAGTAGACTGTCGGACCTCCTGGGGCGAGATCCCTTGTCGGGACTAATCCTCGGGCCATCGGTTGGCTTTTTCGCCAGCGAATCAAGACGAGATCTTTGCATTTAAGGAGGGCGCGCCGGTTCATGCACTCTGCAGTCAAAGCGACGGTCCACGCGTCGAGCGCCAACTGGCTGGTGTGACGTGCGCAGGTCTGTGACGTCCGACGGGACGCGGTTAATCGCCGGGCTGCCACGTGGAGCGATCGGAGCCACTGGGCGCAAGGAGCCGTTTAGGCGGGAAACGATGGGCGCCATTGGATGAGGAGCGATAAATTTGGGTGGGGCCCGCCCTAGGGCCCTTACTCTCCACTTTTACCTCCCCGGGCCCCAGCTGTTCGGCGCTCGTCTCCCCTCTTCCACTTCAGCCCCAGAAGAATCTCTTTTTCTAAGGTTAGACGTCTTCCCCTTCTGTAGAATCAGTAAACGTTGTAGGAATAGATGGTAGGACTCCTTTAGTCGTGTCTGAGTCCCCTCGGGGGGCAGGGGCTGGTCCCTCCCGCTGGGGCCGTGAGGCGGGGGCCACCTCCAGGGAGGAGGAGGCGGACATGGCCCCCAGCATCCCGTGCTGGGTGAGGCATGAGGACGAGCTCATAAACGCTCGGGCCCGATTCCACATTCCCCCGTGCTACACGCTGCGCTTGGCCAAGGAGGGAGAGAGGGCCGATCAGGTGCGGGGCAGGGAAATTGCCCTGTACTTGGAAGCCTTTTGGGGCGGAATGCGCTTGCCCTTCTCTCCTGAGGTCATTGCCGTTCTAAACTTCTTCGGTTTGGCCCCCGGCCAGTTAGTACCAAACTCATGGAGAATTCTCCTTGGGTTCTTGATCCGCCTGAGGCTGCAGGCGATTCCCTTCAGTCTTTCCCTTCTCGATTCCTCCCTTGCGTTCAAGAGTCACCCTGGCGGTAGAGCTGGCGCCCTCAGCTGGGTGTATTTTGCCTTTAGGAAGCGGCCCGGGGTTGCCGCCGGGGCCGGTGTCATGGCCTTGCCCTCCTCCATTCATGATTGGAAGAAGAAGTTCTTCTTCGTTTCCCCTCCCGAGGGAGAGGTCTGGCCAGTACCCACCAAGTGATCGAGGGAGAAATGCCTGCCGGGGAGCCTATCCGATGACCCCGCCGCGGTGAGAGTGTCGTCATGGGATCCCATCCCCCGGCATGACGTGTTGTTGTCCGAGAGGGTCCTGAGCTGGGCCGGGCTTAACCCCGTCGAGTTCGTCGGTAAGATAGGCTTGCTTTCTGGGTTTATGTTTTACTCGCGTTACTGATAAGTGGGGTGTTGGTTTCGTGCAGGGTCCATGGACTTCGATGCTCTCAGGGATGTCATGCGCCAGCCGAGGCAGCCAACCAAGGCCGTGTTGGATATAGTGCCCTCAAAGTCAATTATTGGATCGCAGGTACGTGATTGCAATGATTGAGGAGAACCTATACCGGTAGGACAGCCTTACTCGAGATGATAGTATGCTATCTGGTTTGTCTTTATCAGTCGTGTATAGGTTCAAGTGACTGATCACGATTACACTTTGATAGAGCCTTTAGGATCTTGCTTGACTACCAACAGTATGAGGGCGATCATATAAGTGAGAGTTGGGTGGTCTATAAGCATTTCCTTAATAGTGGTCCCTAGTCGTGGGAGTTTCGAGACAGGGCATCGATACTCCGGAGTAGACTAGTGTATACAGTCGAGACCTCGACAAGGGGCGGTGGCCGGTCTCATAAGCCACTGGTATTAGTTGGATCACCTAAGATGTATACAGGTGCTCATTGGGTTATGAGTACACCGGACAGGACTCGCCGGGAACCTGCTAGTTGGTATTATACATATCGTCGGATAGCAGTTCCCTGGTGACATGTGTACAGGTTAGTTTATCGACCTGAGGTCGTCATTTGTCTCGTGTGAGTTCCCACTGTGCTTTGATTTCTACCCTACCACGGCTCAAAGGAGTCGTGCAAACAGGTAGTTTTTGGGTACAGTCCCGAACCACATGGAGGCACGTGAGCGGATCGGCAGGGGATTCGTCTCTCCCGGTATTGGGGGTGGAGGTCGCACTGTGTTTAGGAAAGCCATTACACCAAGTCCTTGACCAAGGCAGGTGAGATTTACTGGTAGGTACTCTAGTAGTATCTCAGGGTGTTCAGGGCTTGTCTCCGACACGACTTATACAGCTATTGGGGGTCTGACGTTACTACCCCCCTAGGCCGGATATGCGATACTCATAGACGAACGGACCGGACTGTATATACATTGTCACTGTTAGGCTCAGTAGGGTTTCCGGATGAGTTCGCTCATCGGCCTCCCTTGAGGTCAGTCCATGGGCAGCCGTTACGCATAGCTAGTGCCGCTGACGGCTTATGGTTAAACCCACTGCCAGGGTACTGACGAGTCATTAGAGTCCCCCACAGATAGTTTCCCAAGTTCGGGCGAAACGTTGTAGAGGCCGTATGGTTTTATGGCAGGGTTCGAAAAATGCACGTGCGTTTACGCACGTGTCATATTTCGGGCAGATAATACTGGTGGGCTTTGGTTTAAGCCGGATCCATGTATTATACAGAGTACATATAATATCTTTGTCTCGGTTGCATTTGTATTCGGTTGTAATACAAATGCGGGTATATTTATACAGTTACGGGGTTATCCTGAAATTCGTTTCGGGATCACTTTTGGAAGTTGCCAGTTTCCAGTTTTCTATCAGCCGTATTTAACATTTGGTTAAATACGGATTTATCTTTTCTTGAGATGAGTGTGGATGCTTCTAGGAGGTTCTAGAAGTGGTGAGGTGTTTTGTGAGTCATGGTTGCATTTAATGATTCCATTAATGCATGATGACTTGGTTAATGATTCATCATTTTCATTAATTGTGTTCACACTTTGTGTTCACACTAGATATTTCTCTTATTGTCACCTCCCCCTCTCCTACACTCACCCTCCCCACCTCCTTATATATGGTCGGCCCCCTCCTCTCTCTCTTTCACTTGATTGGATTCATTTTGGTTAAAAGATTATGATAGTTTCGGTGTATGGAATTTCACAGCTCATTTCATTCCATCACCCGATTCCTATGGCAACTTCATTAACCGTTCGTCCATGGCTTTAGACGAAGCGAGACAAAGTCTTCTACTCATTCTCTACATCATTCTTGGTCGTCTCTTTTAGCAAAGTTGACGACCGAGTTGCCTCGAGTCAGAGGCGGGAGCCCGTTTAAAGATCCGATGACGTGGTGCCACCTGGACGAGGAGATCGGAGACCGACGAGATCGGAGTAGCCGCAACAGAGCGTAGGATGATGGTTAAAGAACGAAGGACTCGGATCGTTCGGTATAACCTTTCTACCCTCTTTGTAGTTTGTTAGTTTAGCGTTAATGGCAGATCCGGGTTTTTAGTATGCGATAGCGCCAGTTATAAAAGTTTTTGTTCCGCATTTGGCGTCTGAAAGACGGCCGGGATGCTACCGTAGACTTACATGGTATCAGAGCCACGCCATTAAGCTTTACTAACTTGTGCTAACACGTTTTAAAACATCGATCGATCGGATTTTCGAAAATCGCAATTTCTAGTGTTAAAGTTTCTGTTAATTTTAAATCTGGTCTAAAAATTTTTTGAGCATCTCAAAAAATCAAGCAGGCTTTTTAAAGGACACAGAAGAAATTCGACCCACTGATCCGACTGTACGGCTGCGGAACCGCGGCCGTCTAGGTGAATCAGTGGGCCATCTTTCTTCTGTGGATTCTACTTGGGAAATTGTGGTTTCTGGAACTGTTCATTTGGGCCCAGTGTTTTTTACTATACAGCAGATTTGCGTGGGGCCCACTTCGAGAAATTTAGTCGATCGAAATTTAAACGTGTTAGTTTACAGTGCTTACATTATATCTCCGACCGTGAATGTCATTTGATCGGTAAACCGCGTCTGATTGCTATAGTTCTTTTAGACGGGTTTGCGAACGTGGCATTCGCGTTGATGTTCTGTGTTGTGCTGTGATGTTGCGGATTTGTCATGGTGGATAGCAGTGTGCAATGATAGTGCAGTTTGGATTTATTTGTACATTTGATATTGCGGGGCGAGCGTCCAACATGTGTACTGCCGTCACTGCCTGTTGTATAATATTCTTTTGGGGCACGACCAGATTGCGGTCGATGTACCTGTTGTACTATTTTTCATTACTGTACTAGGTTTTGCCCTGCGATGGAGTGCACGGATAGCAGGGTTCTGGAGGGTAACGGGTCCGCATCTCATGGCTTTGAGAGGCAGAGGGGCCCCACTCTAGAATTGGCAGACTATTCACCGCACTCGTAGGGGGTACAAGTTGACCCAAGGAGGGGTGCTCAAGCTACCGGATTCCGTGAAGTGCCGGGTGGTCCATTCACTATGCTGTAGGGGCTGCCTCGCTTCAGGTTTTTGCGGGTAACTTGCCGCACCCGTAGGGGTCTAGGTTTCATTGCACAGGCTATCCACACGACAGGGGAACGTCGGGTTTCAGCAGCGGCTCTGTGAAACTCGGGGATCCTAGATTATCAGTATTGTTCTGTGATACTTATTACTTTTCTGTAATGTTGCATATTATCACGCCTGGAGCGATTATTGTATATTGGTTTATATACTATTAGATGTTGTATATGTTTTACACCCGCGCTGGTTCAGTCCCCGCTCTGTCGTTAGTTAAGTAACCTAACGGGTGATGACGGGACCCAGTGACGAATACGGATGGCATATACGTACATTTTATTTTCGTTCTTTTCTGGTGTGATTATTGATGGGACTGCGTTGATTCTGATCAATGCAAAGTAAAACAAACCTGTTTGGATGTTGTCGGAACAATTTAAAAAGTGTTATTACAAGGACGTTTCCTTTTGTTATGCACAGTGGTATTCGGTTGGAATATCCTGTACCTCATTCGACGGGATAAGGGCCGACATCCCTTCACCGGGACTGACCCCTTGGGCAGAAGTTTGCGTCAGGGTAATAACTTCACTATAGTCGATTACATGTTGCTTTGCATCGCGGTATTCAGTGGAATATCCTGCACCTCATTCCACGAGGAAAGAGCCGAGATCCCTTCACCAGGAGTGACCTCTTTAGAAAAGGTCTTCGCCACTATATTTTTATAAAAAGCTATCAGGTTCCTTCAACGAGATCAAGTTCATTACGTTAAAGGTTTTTTCGCCAAAAACCAGCCGTAGCCCTCCGTCGTTTCTTATGGATGGTCAGTAATATTCAAGCTATGTTTGTTGGCTTTCGTCAAGGCATAGTGTTTGGTAGTTGCTGGGGTATTCATTTGTTGCATAGATAGATGAGTTGGTTTGGGACAGTCGTATTACCTTGTTGGCTTTCGTCAAGGGTATGTACGGGTGGGTTCGAATTAACAAGATAATGACGGGCAAAACTTGACATGTGACTTATGATTTGTTGGCTTTCGTCAAGGTCATAAGAACATGGGGTAAAAATCATATCGGGAGTTTCTAAAGAAACTGAAACTTTCCAGGCATGTGCATACCTTCTGGAGTGTGATAACGCGAGTGGATTCCGTCATGTTATCATGCGATGAGAGTTGGATCCCGATTCCCACTGATGAGTTGGTTTACTCTTCGGGTGATCCCGATTGATTCTTCTTTCAGTTTGGGGGAGAATTTGACAGTACAGTGGGAGGTTTCCGGATTAGATAAAGTGATAACCATTCTGATCTAGGTTAGAGTGCACGCAGAGTGTTTCTTTTCTCTCTCTCTTTGGCAGCGACTTTTGACCGACCCTAGACTATGACTCAGTGACCAAGTTGACCGAACCTTCTTAAAATACTGGCTTTTGGATTGTCTGAGTTGCATAAGTCATTGCCACTCCTTCTTTTACCCTTTGCATTTCTCAGAACACCCGTAATACTACGGACATCCACTTCCATTGGATAGATCCATCGTATGGTTATATACGAACTCGAAGGGACTTCTTCGAGGATGGATCAAGGTTCAGGAGAAAAAGAATTGGTTTATTCAGTTGTCTTTTATTATCACTTTCTCTCAGGTTGCGAGGGCTCCTTGGTTTAGGAGAGTACACCTATTACGCTTATTGGATAGTCTTCTTCCAAACCATAGGCAGGTGCCGAAAGGTAGGGAATGAAGAAAACCAATTAGCCTAAGTAGGGTGTACAGAAGGTAATATGTAAAGACAAAATAAAGGGATTAGAAAGAGGGCAAAGTAAGTTGCGACTGCTATCATTCACGACCAAACCGCGTACTTCATCGCCACTCCTATTTCACCTTTAAAAGAATAAGGTATTATTCAGTTGTCTTTTATCATCACCTTCTCTCAAGATGTGAGTACTCCTTGGTTTAGGAGGGTACACCTATTATGCTTACTGGATAGTCTTCTTCCAAACCATAGGCTGGTGCCCAACGGTAGGGAAGGAAGAAAACCATTTAGCCTAACGATGGTGTACAGAAGGTAACGACTAAAGACAAATAAAGCGATTTGGAGAGATGGCAAAGAAATATACGGTTAGAGTCATGAATAGGATTATGGAAGAGGCATTATTATGAACACCAGGATACCCCTACGAAACATTTTCATGTTTCAGTGCATTGTTAATGGAAAACTGTTTTCCCGATTAGATACTTACTCCAGGGTGTGTATTCACCAGGTTTCATTCTCATATCTGTATGGTTTTACAGATGATGAGTGGGAGGAAGTTATTGGGAATTAGGTGATCATCCTCATTATATCGGAATTCGTTGTAATTGGTGATATTTGAGGAAGTCGCCTGGGTAATTGCCGGCAGGCATGTATTTGGTTTTGAGTATCCGTTGTTATGCACCAATTTCAAAATGATATATCTGTACGTTTATTTTTATAAAGCGAGATATAACTTTTTGATATTATGTCGATGGCATTTACCTACATCAGTTGACGATTGGGTAAGGAGCATTGAACAACGGAGTAGTTCTTAACCATAAGTACAGTTTTCAACCTGCAATGCACAGGTTTTGAGTTATTCAACTCAGTGGACTTATACAGAGTATTGTATGTTGTCCAGTGTCCATTGGGACAAAAGGGGTTGGTCCTCGTACTATGTTCTGTTTACTTATGACTTCTCTAGTTTTTAGACAAGTGTTTCGTAGAAATACAAGGTCTAAGTTTTGAGAAGTTGTGGGTATAAGAATAAAGTAGAGAACCAGGTATCGCAAGTATCGGGATTCTTCAAGGAGATCCAAGATGTAGATATTTGTGATTGGTATTCAGATGATAGTGATGGTTTTGAGAAACTTGTTTCTCTTTCGGGTTACTCATAATTGGATGTATTCCTAAGTTGAGTAATGCTGATTAGCCTCTCTCCATTAAAAGTTGATATGCACTGGAGACAGCTGCATGATTAGAATCTGGTTCCAATTAAATAAGTGCCAAAGTTTCTATATTGGATATAGAATAGATCATATCTTAACGTTGTTAAGGTACGGGGAGTTGTCCGGCTTATGCTTAAAACCAGACTCTGGATAACTCAGGGCACGTTTCTGTAATGGCAGTTTGTGGGTTGGCCCAGGCTATGACGGGGGTTGACTTTCTACCATCTGGAAGATCAATAGTGATATTGTTCTTGACCCGCCACAGTTTTAGTAAAATGGATTTTTTCAGAAAACAGTAGTGGGAGTATGGTAGAACTGGAAGTGATTCCAGAACCGCAAACGGTTACGGAAAATTTAATAGGACCTACAGATTCAATCAGGTTTGACATTCCATTAGCCACTCCGCAGATTTGGTAGGTAACCTCAGACACCCGAGAGGTACTCCGGTAGCCTCAAGGACGGTGACAGGGAGGTTCTTATCTACCCAGACTTGACACTACTGTTGTTCCAGGCTATGAAACCCGGTAGGAGGGTTGTTGTGGTCAGTGGGAGCAGCGGAAGCATAGTGGGCAAGTAGCTTATGTCTATTTATAGACTAGAGCAGTTATAGCGAAGATTGATCATCTAATTTTGATGTGACAGTCATAGGTTTGACTTCATCAGAATAGGGGATGGATCTGTTAAGAAGGTAGTAGGGTGTGGTGTCCTGGTATTTGGATGTCATACACAGAGTAGGAAGTAAAATTCCTATACTACGATCGGTTGTACTGTGGTCGTCACACAGTTGTTTCTCCAGACAGGATATGGATATAATATTTGACATTCTGGTTTCTAGATCTATGGTTTTAGATCTGGATTTGGGTAGTTTCCCAATGTGGGTACCTTGACAGTATTCTAATGGTTTTTAGAATAGATGACTCCTGGTATGGTGTTGTACCTGCAGGTGATGGAGTCACCCTCTCTAAAGGTGTCTTACAGACTAAAGGGGAGAGGGATGTACATGATTGGCAAATCACTTGCTTAGGCAATTGAGTCAATCATGAGATGTCAAGTACCACACCAGATGTTGTTTTTGCACTAGATGCAATAAGTTTGTATTAATCCAATCCTGAAGAAACATAAGGAAGCAGTTTTAGAACATAAGTGCATGTTCTACGGATTTGATGACGGCATCCTCCTTCGGGAGACGGTTATCATTCCAGGCTTCAAAGGTGACATGGATGACAGAGAGATTGTCAGAGTTATAGTTTTCTCTCTGAAGAAGAGGGACAGTATTATGGACAGGTGGTCCAAGAGGATACTGTAGGAGGCATGCTGCAGGATACTGATTAGGTTCAGTTATTGATACAGTCTAAGAAGTTTGGATTTGGAGTTCATTTATGAACTAGGTCCCATCAGATATCCAGACATATTCTAAGACAGGTATTACTCAATTCGGGAGATGGCTTTCTCCGCGAACTTGAGATTAAGAGAGACATAGAAAGAAACTTCAGGGCGGATCCACTCACTGAGGCTATTTCTCGAACACAATAGTTTTACAAACGGGCTTTGTGAAACTGATTAGTAGGGGAGTTGGGTGTTAGTTTCACACGGGCTGTGAGTACGCGACATCGCAATAATTAGCCTTAAGTGCAAGTGGGAGATTGTTGGATATAGTGCCCTCAAAGTCAATTATTGGATCGCAGGTACGTGATTGCAATGATTGAGAAGAACCTATACCGGTAGGACAGTCTTACTCGAGATGATAGTATGCTATCTGGTTTGTCTTTATCAGTCGTGTATAGGTTCAGGTGACTGATCACGATTACACTTTGATAGAGCCCTTAGGATCTTGCTTGACTACCAACAGTATGAGGGCGATCATATAAGTGAGAGTTGGGTGGTCTATAAGCATTTCCTTAATAGTGGTCCCTATGTAGGGTTCCTAAGCACACTAATGAGGTCTCACAAGGCATCAACCATGCCAATTTCAAATTTTACATGTGCCGAGAAATCCTAATACGGATCGTTAACTAGAATTTTAGGCGAAACATGCAACTAGTTAACAACTTAACTAAGGGAACGGAAATACAACCTTTGTAGATCCGGTCCTCCACCTCCATAGCTCCATGATGAAGTCTCCTCGCTGCGATCATCGAATCCCGGGCTCTGGCGTCGGCTTCATCTGAGAAATGGGCGGGCTTGGTCGTCGGCTTCGATGCCGAAGATGATCTACGTCGAGGCATCACAAGATCAAGCTCTCACTTCACCAAGTCATGAAACTTGTGAAGAAAACACCCTATACTACTTGGCAAGAGGTAGTGGATGAAGAAATAGGAAGTGGGTTCACTTTGGAATTGGATTTCTCACTTGGAATCAACACTTGATAAATTTCAAGAAAGCTTTTCTTTCTTCATCAAGAAGAAGAAGAAGAAAAGAATGAAAAATGAATTAATTCTAATTGAATAATCAAGTGATGGTTATCATAATGTAACCATGGTAAAGTGTAGAGAATAAACTAGGGTTAGGTGAATGGTTAGGTTTAGTGGTAAAAACAAAATGGAAGACTTTTCAAAGATGCTTTGAAGCTTCAAGAAGCTTTTAGCAAAGAACAAATAAATCAACCATTTTATTTTGCCAAAAATGATTAAATAAATAAACAAATAAATAAATAAAATCAAAACCCTAACCATTACACAACCATGGTTTAATCATACACTTAACCAAGTTAGCATGTATCATCAAACATGATACAATCTTGTGCACAAAAGTATATCACATATACAACTTGTGAAAATTCAAGTGAGAAAATCCATTTAAGTGAACCAATACTAGTTAATGCAAAGTAATATATCAAATATATAATTATGCATTAAATCATAAAATCAATACTTGATTTAACGATCCGGTCATATCGCATATAACAGACTAATATCCAATGTATCGGCTTATCGAATCAATCCTTGATTCGATAACTAGGTTATATCACATACTACCATTCGATACATTCATCGTGAGAATGGAATACGGTATCACATACACGCATTATTCTCGGTCCCGCATATATCTCATATGCGCTCCTATTTCGTTTCGCTTGAGCCAGGAAACCTCTGTGTAGGACTCTAAAGACTCGTCAATACGCCGGCAGCAGATGATGATCATATCAAACACCCACAAGCCACAAGCGGTCTGCTAAACGTAACGGCCACCCGGGTATTGAGCGATCAGAAGATCGACGAGCAAGCCCGCTCACACTCCTGTGAATCCAACCAGTAATACTTACCGTACAGTCCGGTCTCGTCGTCTGATATGTCGCATATCTCGCCTAGGGGTGGTAAACGTCAGACCCCAATAGCTCGATAAGTCGTGTCGATATGAGGTCTATAACAGTTCGAGAAACTACAGGCAACACTTACCAGTAAATCTCAGCAACCCTGGCCAGGGATTTCCGGTTATAGCCAATCGAACACAGCGCAACATCAACTCCCTATACCGGGAGAGACGAATCCCCTCCTATCGCTCATTGCCTCCATGTGATTCGGGACTGTACCCAAAAACCACCGTTTTGCACGCCCTCTTGGACGTGGTAAGGTGGAAATCAAAGCACAGTGGGAATCACACAAGACTCTATGACGATCTCGGGTCAACAGACTACTCTGTACCAGTGTCACCAGAGAACTTCCATCTGACGTAAGGTATAATACCATCTGGGAGTTCTCGGCGAGTCCTTCCAGTGTACCCAGTCTCCACTGAGCACCCGTATATCATCTCCGATGTCAAAACCAATGGATATGGGATCATCCATCGCCCATCTGTATGGGTCGAGAAGGTATACGCTAGTCTACTCTGGTATATCAATGCCCCGTCTCGATACACCCACGACTAGGGACCTTGAAGGATGTACTTATGGACTACCAAGTCCCCACTAGTATGATCTGCATCATAGTCCAGGTAGTCAAGTACACATCCTAAGGGCTTTACCAACATGTAACAGAGAGACAATCAATGTACACGTTAAGGTAAAGAGTAACCAGATAGCATACTATCATGTCGAGCAAGAAAGTCCTCCCTATATATGTCCCAGCATCCACTACAATATACATCCAATGTACAGTAATGGCCTCTAGGGCATACATATAACTAACACCCTAGTCGTGGGAGTTTCGAGATAGGGCATCGATACTCCAGAGTAGACTAGTGTATACAGTCGAGACCCCGACAAGGGGCGGTGGCCGATCTCACAAGCCACTGGTGTTAGTTGGATCACCTAAGATGTATACGGGTGCTCATTGGGTTATGAGTACACCGGACAGGACTCGCCGGGAACCTGCTAGTTGGTATTATACATATCGTCGGATAGCAGTTCCCTGGTGACATGTGTACAGGTTAGTTCATCGACCTGAGGTCGTCATTTGTCTCGTGTGAGTTCCCACTGTGCTTTGATTTCTACCCTACCACGGCTCAAAGGAGTCATGCAAATAGGTAGTTTTTGGGTACAGTCCCGAGCCACATGGAGGCACGTGAGCGGATCGGCAGGGGATTCGTCTCTCCCGGTATTGGGGGTGGAGGTCGCACTGTGTCTAGGAAAGCCATTACACCAAGTCCTTGGCCAAGGCAGGTGAGATTTACTGGTAGGTACTCTAGTAGTATCTCAGGGTGTTCAGGGCTTGTCTCCGACACGACTTATACAGCTATTGGGGGTCTGACGTTACTAGCCCCTAGGCCGGATATGCGATACTCATAGACGAACGGACCAGACTGTATATACATTGTCACTGTTAGGCTCAGTAGGGTTTCCGGATGAGTTCGCTCATCGGCCTTCCTTGGGGTCAGTCCATGGGCAGCCGTTACGCATAGCTAGTGCCGCCGACGGCTTGTGGTTAAACCCACTGCCAGGGTACTGACGAATCATTAGAGTCCCCCACAGATAGTTTCCCAAGTTCGGACGAAACATTGTAGAGGCCGTATGGTTTTATGGCAGGGTTCGGAAAATGCACGTGCGTTTACGCACGTGTCATATTTCGGGCAGATAATACTGGTGGGCTTTGGTTTAAGCCGGATCCATGTATTATACAGAGTAGATATAATATCTTTGTCTCAGTTGCATTTGTATTCGGTCGTAATACAAATGCGGGTATATTTATACAGTTACGGGGTTATCCTGAAATTCGTTTCGGGGTCACTTTTGGAAGTTGCCAGTTTCCAGTTTTCTATCAGCCGTATTTAACATTTGGTTAAATACGGATTTATCTTTTCTTGAGATGAGTGTGGATGCTTCTAGAAGGTTCTAGAAGTGGTGAGGTGTTTTGTGAGTCATGGTTGCATTTAATGATTCCATTAATGCATGATGACTTGGTTAATGATTCATCATTCTCATTAATCGTGTTCACACTTTGTGTTCACACTAGATATTTCTCTTATTGTCACCTTCCCCTCTCCTACACTCACCCTCCCCACCTCCTTATATATGGCTGGCCCCCTCCTCTCTCTCATTCACTTGATTGGATTCATTTTGGTTAAAAGATTATGATAGTTTCGGTGTATGGAATTTCACAGCTCATTTCATTCCATCACCCGATTCCTATGGCAACTTCATTAACCGTTCGTCCATGGCTTTGGACGAAGCGAGACAAAGTCTTCTACTCATTCTCTACATCATTCTTGGTCGTCTCTTTTAGCAAAGTTGACGACCGAGTTGCCTCGAGTCAGAGGCGGGAGCCCGTTTAAAGATCCGATGACGTGGTGCCACCTGGACGAGGAGATCGGAGACCGACGAGATCGGAGTAGCCGCAACAGAGCGTAGGATGATGGTTAAAGAACGAAGGACTCGGATCGTTCGGTATAACCTTTCTACCCTCTTTGTAGTTTGTTAGTTTAGCGTTAATGGCAGATCCGGGTTTTTAGTATGCGATAGCGCCAGTTATAAAAGTTTTTTTTCCGCATTTGGCGTCTGGAAGACGGCCGGGGCGCTACCGTTGACTTACAGGCCGGGGGAGCCAGCTCTTCCCGGGTGCAGCCTTCCCCCGCTCCTCCTGCTCTGGTGACAGTTCCCCGGAGGCGTTCGACGGTGGATCCTGCCCCGGGCCCCAGCAGGGTGTCGGGTCGGAAGCGGGCCCTGGTTATGGAGGACTCGGCTTCGGAAGAGGAGATCGGCTCCCCCTCGGAGCCGCTCAAGAGGAGTTCCCGGAAACCCTTCCGGGGGCGGTCCTCGCCGGCCGTGATGGAGGAAGGGTGGCTCCGGTTCGCGGTGCCGTCCGGGCTCTCAGTTGCGGACAACCTCCTCCATGAGATAGAGACCTCGGCTGGGGGTCGGGTTCCTGGGGGGACCCTCAAAGCTCAGCTGGCGTCGATCGCCCAAGAAGCCGTGCAGGTATGCCCCCATTACGCGGTGAGACTTGGTACCTTCTTTCCTGTTTCTGACCCTTCTTCTTTTGTGCCTTACTAGACCCTCCAGCACGTGGCCCTAGCCCTCCGCGTGGAGGTCGAGATGGTAGACCCGACAGTGGAGGCCGCGGGCCAGCTCGCCACGTTGCAAGAAAGCTCCAGACGAGAGCAGGAGGCGATGTCGGCGAGAATCGCCGCCCTGGAGGGCGAGGTTGCAGCCAGGATAAGGTAGGCCGCCCGGCATCGCGAGGCTGCCGCGATCGTCGAGGGCAAGCTTGGGGACTCCCAGGTGCTCGCCGGCACCCTGAAGAAAACGGTGAAGACCCTCCGAAAGGAGCTGGGGTCGTCTGCTGAGGCCTTTAAGTCGGCTGGCCCGCAGGCCGTGGCGAAATACAAGGGATCGAAGGATTTTTATGACGACCTGGCCGTGGCCATGACCCGCATCTGGCACGATGCCCTCGACGCTGTGAAGTCTAAGATGCCGGAATTCGACGACACGGACCTCCGGGCCGAGTTCCCCCTCAGGGGCGCCGACGGGCAAGGGGCAGAAGTTCCCGGCGAGGTGGGGACCGAGGACCCGGCATCCCCAGTGGTGGCGATTGAGGACCCCGAGGCTTTGCCCGGGCTCGAGGTGTAGAACCCCCGCTCCCCTATCTTCATTTTGTTTTTCTTATGAATTTTTGTAAGGCTGAGGAGCCGGAAAACACCTTTTGTAAAAAAAAGAAACTTATCCTTGGCAGTAGTTAAAAAGTTTCTCTTGCTTGGCTGTGATAAATTTTCTTTCTGGCGTCTGTTTGTGGAGAATACTTGCTTGGGATATTTTTACTCGCACCGTTGCGCTTTCATGCTAGGTTGGTCCTCTTCCCAGCGATCGCCCGTCGAGCTGACTGTCGTTGTTTGTCGACGCGCTTCTCCGAGGAGGTACCTCCGTGTTGGGCCCCGAGGTCGAGAGGAGATCGTTTAGGCTTGGACAGACATGGAGTCTTTTGCTGGTTAGGAAACTACTTGCCGGGACGCGCCGGGTAGGAAGGAACTGTAGCGCTGGAAGGGTCGGGAGAGGCCCCTGGAAGGCTGTGTCCTGAAGGATAGCCGAGCGAGGGAAGCTCGGGCTCGACTGCCTCCGGGAGGGCTTTCTCGATCCCCAGCGTTGAGGCAGGGAAGCTGCCCGCTGGGGATAGCCGAACGAGAGAAACTCGGGCCCGGCTGTCTCTTAGAGATCTTTCGATCCCTGGCGTCGTGGCAGGGAAGCTGCCTGCCGGGGATAGCCGAGTGAGGGAGCCTCAGGCCTCGACTGCCTCTGGGAGGGCTTTTGATCTCCGGCGTTGTGGCAGGGGAGCTGCCCGTGGGGGATAGCCGAGCGAGGGAACCTCGGGCTCGACTGTTTATCTTTGGCCGAGCAGGGTAGCTGCTCGGTTTGCCTCTTGCGAGGGCTTTTGATCCTTCAGGACGGGGACTGAACGGGGTTGCCGCCCGGTGCCTCTTGGCGAGGACTTTGATCCCTGTCGGTTGTGGTAGGAAGCTACCAGCCGGGGATAGCCGGGCAAAGACCCGGATGCCTCTGGGAGGACTTTGGTCCTTGGCGCGAGAAAAAGCTATAGGGCTGTACGAAGCCTACCAAGGACCCCTGGCCGGGCAGGGTTGCTGCCCGATGCCTCTTGGCCAGGGCTTTTGTCCTGAAGGATAGCCGAGTGAGGGATCCTCGGGCCTCGACTTTCTTTGGGAGGGCTTTTTTGATCCCCAGCGTTGTGGCAGTGAAGCTGCCCGCTGGGGATTGCCGAGTGAGAGAACCTCGGGCCTCGACTGCCTCTGGGAGGGCTTTCTCGATCCCCAGCGTTGAGGCAAGGGAGCTGCCCGCTGGGGATAGCCGAGCGAGGGAAGCTCGGACTCGACTGCCTCTGGGAGGGATTTTCCGATCCTCGTCGTTGAGGCAGGGAAGCTGCCCACTGGGGATAACCGAGCGATGGAAGGTTGGGTTGACCTACCCCGGAGAGGGCTTTGTTGATCCCCGACGTCTTCGGCAGGGAAGCTGCCCTCGGGGGATAGCCAAGCGAGGGGTCCCCGGGCCCGGCGAGGTGCGGCCTGACCGTCGGCCGTAGGCGCGGGATGGGAACGGTCGGGGCAACGGCGTCTGCGGCCATCACATTGAATGCGGGGGGGAGGTAAAGTGACAGGGACGCGTCGCTTCGTTCCCACCAGATAACGCTCGATGGAAGCCGCGTGGCAGAGACCCCCTAGGCGATAGCGGGCGACCGTTGGGCAGTGCATCGGGCTATATAAGGAGTACTAGCCCCCTCCTTTCGCAGGCAGGCCGTCGAGAATGGAGGATTTTCCGTTCACCATCCCCGACATCGTTAGCTTCAGAGATGTGTACCTCTACGACCCCTATTGCACCGAGGACACGGTGCATTTGGTTTACGGGCGCATCGAGGATCACTTCGGACGGTTGCTCCCCAGACGCTCCTCCCTGTTGCAACTACTGTTGTACTCCATCTGGAGAGCATCACCGGGGCTTCATAACCCCGTATCAGAGCTGCTTTTCGATGAGGCCGTGGGCAAGCTGTGGTCTTTGAGGCGCTTCGGCCTAATCTCCGCGACCCGGTTGGCCCGCTCAGAGGCGCTCGTCCGCGAATGCTACGAGCTGAGGCTTGGGGTCGATGCCCGCGGAGGGAACCGGGGACAAAGGCTGGAACTAGCAAGGCCCCGGCTGTTGGAGATTTTTACCGAGTACCACGAACAGTGCTCGCTGCACCCCGTTCCCCCACTATTGTAATCCCCCCTTTTTGTATGGCTGAGGAGCCCATAATACCCTTTGAATAAAACAATGCCTTTCTTTATTTCGCGCAATGCTTCATTGATCTTTATCAAACTTAACAGTAGATCTTTATCGCGCTAGAGAAAAGAAAACAAAATAACGGAATAAAAACAAGGGGAAAAAAGGGGGGTTCAGGCTAGAAGATGACTTTATCGGCATGGGCCGAGCTTCCCGGAGGGCCGTCGTTCCCCGCGCCGGGCATAGGGTATGGGGCTCCCCGGGCCCTGGGTTGAATGTCCGCTGAAACAAGCATGATCTGACCGATGGTCAGGTCGGTGGGAGGGTGAGGCTGCTCTTGCTCACGGTCGGCCCACCGTTTGTCCCTTAGGTAGGAGGCGAGGTGCCCAGACCGGATGAGCTCCTCAACGTAGTCCCTCAACTGTTTGCAGTCCTCTGTAGCGTGCCCCGACACTCGGTGGAAAGCGCAGTAGGGGCCCCGACCTCGCTTGGCGCCCTGGTGTGGGACCGGGGGAAACTTGAAGAGCCCCTCATTCTGGGTCTCCTCCAGCAGCACCGTGAGGGAGACGTTGAGGGGGGTGTATTCTCGGAATTTCGAGTGGTAGGGTTGCTGACGTTCCGGCCCGTCCTCCAGGACCCTCTTCTTCTGGTCGGGTCTATCTGCCCGAAGAAGGTTGGCATTCACTTCGGACTCCAGTTGGACCTCGTGCTCGGTCCACGCCTTGACTTCGGCCATGGTCATGGGTTGAGCTAGCGCGAAGGAGCGTAACCATTCCTTGCGCCTCAAACCAGACCTGAGCGCCGTTATGACGGTTTCGTCCCGGTGCTCGGGCACTTCGAGGAGGGCGTTGTAGAAGCGGGTGATGTAGGCCTTGAACGTTTCCTTGTCCCCGCTTTTGACTGTGAAGAGGTAGTCGACTGTGCGTTTCTGTCGACGGTTTCCCACGAAGTGGCCGAGGAACTGGGTGGCTAGCTCGTCGAAAGTTGATATTGAGTGGGGCTCGAGCCCCCGGAACCAGTCCCGACCCGTGCGGATCAGGGTGGCCGGGAAGGCCCTGCACTGGGCGGCGTCAGAATGATCTTAGAAGCTCATCCTCGCGGTGAAGGCGTCCAAGTGGTCCTTCGGGTCAGTTTTTCCGTCGAACTGAGAGACCTTCGGGGTCTTGTTGCGCGAGGAGACGCGTACAGCGAGCAGTTCCTTGGTGAATGGCTTCGTGAGCGAGTCGGAGGCGTACCTAGCTCCGTCGCTCGAGAAGTGGGCTTCCCGGTGCATGCCCTCGATCTTCTTCTCGAGGGCGTCGAGCTGACCGTGGTACCTTGAGGAATCGGCACCTGGGGATTCCCGGGCCCCGCTGCGGGCGAACTGCGTATGGGAGTGGTCCCGGTCTCTCCCGATGAGGTGTCTCAGGTCCCGGGACGGGGAAGCCCTTGAGTCGCCGAGACGAGCCCCTTCCGTGCGTTCCCGCCGACTATGATGGGGTCTGCCACGCTCGTGGATAGGAGAGGTGACCGACATTTCCTCAGGAGGGTAAGGGTAGCGAGGAGGCTCGGGGTGAGGCTCCCTGGCGGCGGATCTCGGTGTGGAGCCCTGGGGCGCCCAGCGGGCTTCAGGGAGCACCGGTTCGAGGGATTGGTGGTGAGGGGATGCAGCTTGCTGGTGGTTGGCCGTCCGGACAGGGGCGGGGCCTCCTGGCGGCGGAGGTGCAGCGACCTGGGGCCCGGGCGCGGTCGTTTGGACACGGACGAGGGATTCTACGAGGGATTGCAGGCGATCTATCCGGCCTGCGAGGGCGTTGATTACGGTCATGGAGGACGGTCCGTCCTCGCCTTCAGTGAGCGAATGGCGGCGGCTGGTACCGGGATTCCCGGGATGGTCGTCCGACATGAGAGAGGAGATAGGACGGTCAACTTTGTATTTTGGGGAATTGGGTTCCCACAGACGGCGCCAACTGATGGGGCTCCTTTTCGGGCCTCCGTCAGATGTTGTCCTCCGTAGCGCTTGTATTTTCTTAAGTGTTAGTCCCTTCTTCCATCCACAAGTGGAAGGAGAGGTTTGTCTTCGTCGGTCCCCCAAAGGGAGAGGATTGGGCAGTGCCTACCGAATGGCATAGGACGGATTGCCCAAAGGCCAAGTTGTCGAACACCCCGGAGGCAGGGATTGTGTTTTAGTGGCAACCGATCCATCATGCCTGTTCCCGCCAAAAATTTCTGCGCAAAAGAGCCCAAGGTATCAAATGGCAGCAATACGCTTAAGAAAATACAAACCAGTATTTTTCGGGCTGTATTTTGCCAAACTCCCAAATGAGAATAGGTAAATTCTGATGGCATCGAAAGCGTCTCGAAAAATCCTTCGATTTGATATATTACGGGCCTCGTAACTCTTCTGGAATCAAAAATTATGAGCAAATGTACTATGCACGTATAGTCTAAGTAATGCTCTACCATATGGGGGATACATTTTTAGTCCCACATCGAGAAAAAGAGAGATCCCTTATCTACCACTCCCCTATAAATAAGAGGGGACACCTCTCAGAAAAAATGGGGATTCAATCATCAAAGCGGCTTAGCTCTCCATAGGAGCTTAGTTCTCCAAGTTAGGGCTTTAACAGCCCTTCCCATAATGCACATATATGCAAGCGCTACATGCGGCGCCCGCCACATGTGTACCGCTTGCAACACACTTGCGCCCGCTACGTGCACACCACGTGCGAGGATTCAATCCTCAAAAGAGCTTAGTTCTCCAAGTTAGGGCCTTAGCTGCCCCCCATAATGCGCATATACGCAAGCGCCACGTGCGCCACGTGCGGCGCACGTGCGCCCTTCACGTGCGGACCATGTACGAGGATTCAATCATCAAAGGAGCTTAAATCTCCATAGAAGCTTAGTTCTCCAAGTTAAGGCTTTAGCTGTCCCTAATATTGCGCATATGCGCAAGCGCCACGTGCGCACCACGTGTGAGGATTCAATCCTCAAAAGAGTTTAGTTCTCCAAATTAGGGCTTTAGCTGCCCCCCATAATGCGCATATGTGCAAGCGCCACGTGCGCCCGCCACATGCGAGAATTCAATCCTCAAAGGAGCTTATTTCTCTATTGAAGCTTAGTTTTCCAAATTAGAGCCTTATCTGCCCCCCCATAATGCGCATATGTGCAAACGCCATGTGCGGCACGTGTGACGCACGTGCGCCCGCCATGTGCGCACCATGTGCGAGGATTCAATCCTTAAAGGAGCTTAGTTTTCCATTGGAGCTTAGTTCTCGAAGTTAGGGCCTTAGCTGTCCCTCCCCATAATGCGCATATGCGCTAGCACCATATGCGCCATGTGTGACGCACGTGCGCCCGCCACGTGTGCACTGTGTGCAACGCATGTGTGCACCGCGTGCAACGCACGTGCGCTAGCCATGTGCGGGGATTCAATACTCAAAGGAGCTTAGTTCTCTAAGTCAGGGCCTTAGCTGCCCCCCTCATAATGCGCATATGCGCAAGCGCTATGCGCGTCACATACGGATCACGTGCAACGCACGTGCGCCCGCCACGTACGGGGATTCTATCCTCAAAGGAGTTTAGTTCTCCATAGGAGCTTAGTTCTCCAAGTCAGGGCCTTAGCGCCATGTGCGCACTACGTGCGACACACGTGCGCCCGCCAAGTGCGCAACACGTGCGACGCACGTGCGCCCACGCCATGCGCAACACGTGCGACGCATGTGCGCGAACGCAAAGAAACCTTTTTCAGCAGTTAGGAGTTTAAGCTCCAACATGTTCTTCCCCCTGATGAATTGGAAATGGTTCAAAGGGTATATCTCTCCACACCTTCGATATATGGTGCTGTAATCCCTCAGCATCGTCGGAGAGGTGATGGATCCCAACGACCAATGATCTCTCTTTCCAAATATAGAGAGAACCCTCCATAAGCTTCTGAAAAATACAGAAAGCTTTAAAAATAATTAGAGAATTTAATTCTCAATAAAGAAGAAGACTTTCCTCCTCTCAAACCCTAGGTAAAGAAGAAGAAAATATCGAGATCAAAATATATTCTTTACCTAACTGTCACGTCCCGCTTCCCGGTGTACGGATAAGGAGACGTGACTGGCCCGCGACGTATTTACTCAGAAGTAAACACACTAAGCGTAAATAAGCAATATAATGTAAATGTGCACAAGAAAGACATGAGATGTAAAAGAACATCAACTTTTTATTTATTAAATATTCTTTACAATGCAACTGAAAAGTAAATACAATATGGAACGCAATGCCTGAACAATCGCATGAATTGAAAGTAAAGTATATACAAGTGAACTAAAGCTCGGGGTCCTCGATGAACTACTCCAAGTCTTCTAAGCTAGGCTCGACTCCAGAGAGTCGGGTTCTCCTGATAACATTCCAAAGAAAGAATAGAAAAGGAATGTCGTCAGCGAGCAATTGCTCGGTAAGTCCCAAAGAGAGATAGAAATAGAATAGACAGATAGAAAGTATAACTGATATAATGTATGGTTGTTATGTTTCGCTGTTATTTGTAGTTTGGTACAGAATATGCCAGTGTATACGAGAGGAGTCCAACTATTCCGTGGACTAAGCTATATAGAGCACAAGGAACCATTAAGCCACGGAACAACAGCAACGGATATTCAGGTTAGGTGTATTAAAGTGACCATCATCGTGCCACTTTTAACACATTCTGTACCAATCTACCCCTTTTAAGCTCCGTAATCTTTATTGTATTGTTATGTAGTGATTTGTAGATATAAGACTTGCCGAAACCATAATATCAATTGTTCATGTAAACGGATAAGGATATAAACGGATAGTCATGCAGACAAGTCAATGTATATCCATGGTTCGGTCAAATCAAGTCATGTTGATATAGATGGATTCATATTGTACTGAAATTATATCAAATATGGATTGTATTCGGATTAAACTGAGACTCTGTCTGAGTCAACACTTAAACAGAATTGAAGAGTTTTGGAGTTATCGGTAACTGATGCACATGAACAGTAGGATTTGCGTCTTTTTCTAAGACAATTACCGTATTGATAACCCTGTTTTAGTTATCTATCTTAAATAGGCAAGCACCCACATTCTCCGGCTCCCTAAGGCTCAAGAGAATTGGTCCCGCTTAAACCTATATTTATTAGGGTCCTTATTGTAATTTAATATAACTTGAGAGGGTTTTATGAAAAATAGTTTTGATATATTTTCAAAATAAAGCTCAAGCATTTATTTATCGTCTTTAGGGTTTTCACAGATGTAATTTTTATAAGATGAGATATTCTAAGGGATATAAACCTAAATTGGATAGTATATGGTATTTTCATGTAAAATGACCTGTATTAATTTGTGATGGTAGTTTCATGAAATTTGGGATTCCTTTGTTTAGAAAACATGGATATTTTTATGTATATTTAAAATATATAGGTTGATAATATTATATATAATTATTAGAAAATAAATTTATTTATTAAATAGAAATCACGTTTTCTTAAAAATTGTAAAATAAATTCCATCGATATGCTCCGTGAGGATGTCTGCATCTCGCCTTACTAGTCCGATGGATGTGCGATAACCCGCACCAACCAAATTTCCCCAAAATGGGTTGTAAGGACATAATTGTATGGAATTTGATTAAAACAATTTTAAAAAAGACGGTTTTGATAGTTTATGGTATTTAACTGTAAAATTCGCCTTAGCCACAAAAATATTGTTTTCAAACTATCGTTCTATGTCATGATGAGTGTTGTGATGAGGTAGGTCATTACCTCGTGAGTTTTCTAAAGGTAATATGGGTAATATGATGAATTAATGTCGCAGGTAAATTTTGTGGTATTTAAACGAAAAAGTGTAATACAAGTTGCATAGTATTTTATTTTGGATTGAAACTTGTTCTAAATATTGTTTTATGCTTTCTAAACAAGATATTAAGAGATGGTTGATTTTTTGTTAAGAAAAGTCGGGTTTTTAATGAAATTAGAATCGGAAATCGGAATAACTCCGCTTCCGACGAGTTTTAATAAGAGATTGTTTTAGAATAGAAGAGAGGAGAGGAGAGGGAACTTATAGGTTTGGAGAAGAGAGAAGAGGTATAGGAACAAGTTGTTTCTTCGTGGAGTCGTGGTGTCACCGGATTTGTGCCGAACTGTCGCCGAAACTTGACCTTGGGCTAACTCCACTTGTATAACTTTTTGGACTTGAAAAAATTTGAGAGTTTTGACAATGGATTTCAGAATAGAGAGGGATAGGGTGTGGGGTGGTATTTATAGGATAGAATTAGGGTTTAGGGTATTAAAATGGGAATTAAAATGCATTAAAAATTATTTTTAAAACTCATTTTAATTCTCTGTTAATGTGCAGGAAAATCAAACAGAAGAGGAGTAGTGGGGGAGACCAAAGGGTGTTAGGGCAAAATTTTAGAGCATTTGGGACGGGGGGGCCCGGCAGCGCCGGCCCAGAGCCTCATCTTGCCGGCCATAGTGTGGGGTCGGGGTGTGGGATTGATGCCACGTGTCATGGTCTGTTCAAATAGCGTTTTCCATATGTTTGATTTTAGTGACTTTTCATTTTTACGTGTATTGCACGTGTAAACTTTTGAGCTTCCGAAAAGTTTAAAAGAAAAATTAGCAAAAATAATATGTGGCTGAGGGGATTCAAACACAGTGGCTATGTCACAGCAGTGTAAGACTTTACCAATGAGCTACAAGTGCTTTCTTGCTGTTCTAAAACAATTCAAATACTTATAGCATACACGGTATTGCAAATACTCCATTTAGTATATTAACTTTAAACAAATTTTGTACATTATAAATAGAGTCGTTACACTAACATATCTAAGGGTTTAACCCTTCTCAAGAACTTAGTTCTTTCTCTGGATCTGAGATCCACAAGACAAGTCTCCCACAAGTTGAGAATTTAATTCTCATCGGGAAGATCTTGTTCTTGAGAATCAAAAATTCAGAAAAGAACTAGGCTAAAAAGAAAGAAAAAAGGAAAAGAACCTATCTTATGGGAATTTAATTTCTCAGAAAATAGGGTTTAACCCTAAAAGAAAATTAGTTCTTATAAAAGAACTTAGTTGTCACGCCCCGCTTCCTGGTGTACGGGCAGAGGACGTGACGGGTCATGCGACGTATTTACTCAGAAGTAAAGATGCTAAGCGTATCTAAGCAATATAAAGTAAAGTACACAAGAGACAAGATGTAAATGAACATCAACTTTATTTATTCAACATTTTTTTTACAATACAGCTGAAATGTAAATATATGGAATGAAAGTAATGCCTAAACAATGGCATAACAGAAATGAAAATATGTACGAGTAGTCTATAGCTCTGGGTCGAAGCATATCTGATCCAAGTCCTCGCTGCTGGGTTCTGTCTCCAGAAGGTCCGATCCATCTGACAACATTCCAAAGAAAGAAGAAAGGAATGCCGTCAGCGAACAATCGCTCAGTAAGTCCCAAAGAATAGGTATAGACAGAATAGACAGAAGGAGAATGTAACTTTTAAAGTTGTATTATATTGTTAATGCCGTTTTTTGTAGCTTGGTACAGAAAATGCCAGTGTATACGAGAGGAGTCCCACTATTCCGAAGACTAAGGTATACGGAGCACAAGGAACCGTTTAGCCACGGTATAATGACAATGGATATTCAGGTTAGGTGTATTATGGTTACAGTCTCGTGCCACTTTTAACACCTTCCGTACCAATCTACCCCTTTAAAACCACGCGATGTCTTGATTGTATTGTATGTATTGTATTGTCTTGTATTGTAAATTGTATATGGATGACTTGCTGGAACCATGATATCGGTAATGGAACGGATATAATGGATGCACATGTAGATGGAGAATATCCATGGTTCGGTTCAGTCAATATAGATTGATATAGATTGAATAGACGGATATATGTTGAATTGTAGTTTATACTTGAATCACATTCAAGTCAGATTGATTAGATTGAGACTCAGTCTGAGTCAGACATTTTAAAAAGAACTTGAAATCCTGAATTGGTTTTGATATTATCGGTAACTGCTGCACATGGACGACGGGATTTGTGTTTTTTTCCAAGACAATTACCGTGTTGATAACACCGTTTGTTAGATTGTCTACCTTAAATAGGCAAGCACCCATATCTCCGGCTCTCTGAGGCTCAAGAGACTGGTCCCGCTTAAACCTATGTTTACTAGGGTCCTTATTGTAATTTAGTATAACTTGAGGGGTTTTTATGTAAAATAGTTTGTTATAATTTTCAATATACACCTCAAGCATTTAATTATCATCTTTAGGGTTTTCATAGATGTATATTTTTTTATACAAGTGAAATTTCAAGTGAGTAAAACCTAACTTCATAATATATGGTATTTTATTGAAATATTGGAATTATGTTGTATTTGGATGGTATTTTCATGTAATAGTGATTCCTTTGATTTAGAAAACTTAGAATATTTATATAATTAAAATAGATATTTTGATAATATATATATATATATATTTAATGAAAGTAATTTACTTATTTTCTTGTAGAAATCTCATTTTCTAAAGAAAAAATGTATAAAAATTCCACCGAGATCAAATGCTCTTTGCGGAGGTCTGCATCTCGCTCTACTAGGCCCGAGAATGTGCGATAATCTGCACCATTCCGAACGGGGTCCCCAAAGTGGGTTGTAGAGATGCAATTGCATGGAAATGTTTAATACATTTTTTTATAGAAATGGTTTTATAAGTTAACGGTATTTATTTGTAAAGTCGTTTTATCCCATACTATGTTCCAAAATTTCCATCGTGCTATATTAGAAATGTGTGTTGTGATGAGATAGGTCATTACCTCTTGAACTATCTAAAGGTAATATGTTGTTTATGTCGAAAACTAAAGTATGTGGTATTTTACTGAAAAACTGCGATAAAAATTGCAATATAAATTCTTTTGATGTGAAACTTATTTAATATGTTTGTTAATATTTTTTTGAACATGATTTGAAAGTTTGGTATTTTCTTGTTTAATAAAAATAGGATTTTTAAAGAAAAACCGAATCGGAAGTCGGATTAATTCCGCTTCCGTCGGGTTTTAGTATTTAAGATTTTTAGAATAGAGAAAGAGAGAGGAAGAGAAGACTTACTAGCTTCAAAGAGAGAGAAGAGGTAGGAGAAGGATTGGGAAGCGTCGGGACGTCGTTTCGTCGCCGGAATCTCCTCGGAATTTCGTCGGAGCTTCGCCCTTCGCTAACTCCACTTGTACAATAAAGAGGACTTGAAAGTTTGTGAGAGTCTTGGCAGGGAATTGTGAGTGAGGATGTGAGAAATGAGGTATGGTATTTATAGGAAAATCAGGGTTTTAGGGGGTGAAAGAAATGCATTAAAATTGGATTAAGTGGGTGATTCAATGTTCTCTATATGAATGAAGAGAAAACAAACAGTGTGAGAGGAGTGGGGTATCTGAAAGGTTGCGGGGATGAAGAGATGGGGGATTTACCTACGGGCAAGCCCAGTGGTACCGGCCAAATGGGGCTTTTCGCCGGCCTATTCCCGACGGATGGGGTTGGTCTTGGTGCCACGTGTCGGGGTCGTTTGGTATTCTTCAGTGCACATGTTTAAATAATTTGTGACTCTTCAATTTACGTATTGTGCACGTGTAGACCCTTAGGCTTCTAAAAGATTAAAAGAAATTTTAATAAAAAGATAATGTGGCTGATGGGATTTGAACTCGGGTGCTATGTCTCAGTAGTGCAGGGTCTTACCAATAAGCTACAAGCTCTTTCTTGCTGTTCAAAAGCAAAACATCTACTTATAGTATACACAGGATTGCAAATACCCCAAGTGTACATTAACTTTTAACCAATTTTATGTACATTGAAATTGGAGTTGTTACATTAGTTTTTAAAGAAAACCTGATCCCAGATATTCAAAACAAAGGTCTTGTTGATCATTAATGGTTAAAATGCCATTAACAGAGATCCAATCTCTGAAAAAGAAAAGAACTTATCGCCTCACGTGCTTCCCACGTGGGCGCCCTCCCAACAGCGCCCGCCGCCTCACGTGAAAAACACGCAGGCGCCCAAAGCAAAAGGTCAGCGCCTCACGTGAAATACACGTGCGCTGAATAAAAGTGCTTAGCACTTCATATACAGCCAAAACGGCTAAGTGCTTTGTTTACCACCGAAAACGGGAGACGGAACCGCGTAGGTCGTCTTGCCTGAATTTGGGGGCAGATGCTATTTAGATTTATCCGTCCACCTCTCCGAAAATGCCAAGTTGATTTATGGTACCGTGTATCGGAGGTTTAGCCGGATGCGGCCATTGTAGCAGATTTCGTCAGATTCCTCCTCGTTCTGAGTGGTTTTTGATTATGGGGACGCTCTTCCCTGCAGACACAAGTCCCTGCAGTTAATTACGTTACCGCATCGCTGTAACCACTTTCTCCTGCTCCAGAAGGTCACCTCGTGTCGTGTGTGTTTGTTTTATTTTTTGGTTGCCCGTGGATTGTATACGGAGACTAATTTATGTTGTTGCCCGTAGGGCGTGGATTAGTCCAAATCCGCATATTCTTAGATTTGGGTTTGGGTTGGTTTAAGGATCGTTAATCTTGTTCGAGATTAAGATCAATTTAAATGGTTGTTGAGAATACGTTAGTCCAACTTTTGACTAAGATCTACTCAACAGGATTTGGGATCATTCAGATCCAACAAAAGAACATTTGGGCCCTATTGTTTTAGTTTAAGGACATTTTCGGCACATAGCTAGTTTAAGGACGTTGCGGTCCGTTGTAGTTTAAGGACGTTACGGTCCGTTGGGATGTGATCATCGGTTTGGGGGTGCACCAAGAGTTGTTGGTTGTCAGGACCCTCCACCTCTCTGAAGACGTTGAAGAATTATAACGACATGTATCAGAGGTGTGGAGAGATGTACCCTTGAACCAAATTTCAGATTGAGGGGAGAGATCATGATGGACCATCTGAGGCTCATTATTCATTTTTGGAAGACTAAGATCAACTTAGGAGATGTGTAATGGACATCATTCTGGTCAATTAGTTTGGGAAGTCTTGAGCATAGAGGCTCAGTCTATTTGGAGATCCAAGACGTTTTAATCTCAAGAGGACTTAGCCAATTTGGGGATGAAGTTGGATTCTTATAGTGTTAACACTAATATATGCTCGGTGCTCACGTGCTCTCATGTGAGTCTCTAAAGCAGTGTTAAACACTGAAACTTGGGGTGCTCACATGTGGCACGTGAGACACTTGAAAGTTGGTGCTGTACTCTTGGGTTCAAATCCCCGTCTATACATAAGTGTTAAATACTTAATTCTCGCGGCCCTCACGTGTGAGCACGTGAGGCGCCCCAAAGTTGGGCACTGCTTCTTCGGATTTATTCCCTCTTCTTTTTATAAGTGCTAAACACTATTTGAGGGTCACATGGGAACACGTGAGGCGCCCTAAAATGGGAACTGTCTTTGGGTTTATTCCCTTTTTCATGTATTTGCTGAGCACTCGTTTTAAGGGGTCACGTGGGAACACGTGATTCGATCTCAGTCATTCCTTTTTGTTCATCAGAGTTGCTCACGTGGGTGTTCTTCGCCGAAAGACGCGACCGGGACGTTGTGACGTCCGGCCTGAATTTTGGGGGCAGATGCTATTTGGTGCTATCCGTCCACCTCTTCGAAGATGCCAAGTTGATTTATGACACCATGTATCGAAGGTTTAAACGGATGCGGCCGATATAGCAGACTTCGTCAGATTCCCCCTCGTTGAGGGGTTTTTGATTGTAGGGACGCTCTTCCCTGCAGGCGTAAGCCCCTGCAGTTAATTACGCTACCGCATCGCGGTAACCACTTTCTCCTTCTCCAGATGGTCACTTCGTGTCGTGTGTGTTTGTTTTATTTTTGGTTGCCCGTGGATTGTATACGGAGACTAATTTATGTTGTCGCCCGTAGGGCGTGGATTAGTCCAAATCCGTATCTTCTTAGATTTGGGTTTGGGTTGGGTTTAAGGATCGTTAATCTCATTTGAGACTAAGATCAACTTAAACGTTTGTTGAGGATACATTAGTCTAATTTTAGACTAAGATATACTCAACAGGATTTTTTAGATCTAACAAAAGAGCATTTGGGCTCTATTGTTTTAGTTTAGAGACACCGCGGTCCAAAAGTTTAAGAACATCATAGTCCATAGAGTTTATGTTAGTTATATGTATGCCCTAGAGGCCATTACTGTACATATGATGTATATTGTAATGGATGCTTGGACATATATAGGGAGGACTTTCTTGCTCGACATGATAGTATGCTATCTGGTTGTACTTTATCTTAACATGTACTCTGATTGTCTCTATGATACATGTTGATAATTCCCTTAGGATATGTACTGGACTACTGGGACTATGATGAGATCATACTAGTGGGGCCACGGTAGTCGACGAGTACATCCTATAACTGTTCCTAGTCGAGGGTGTATCGAGACAGGGCATCGATACACCAGAGTAGACTAGCGTATACGCATCTTGACCCATATGATGGGCGGTGGATGATCCCATATCCATCGGTGTTTGACATCAAGGATGGTGTACGGGTGCTCAGTGGAGACTGGGTACACTGGACGGACTCGCCGAGAACTCCCAGATGGTATTATATCTCACGTCAGATGGCAGTTCTCTGGTGACACTGGTACATGTTAGTCTGTAGACCCGAGATCGTCATAGAGTCTTGTGTGATTCCCACTGTGCTTTGATTTCCATCATACCACGTCCAAGAGGGCGTGCAAAAAGATGGCATTTGGGTACAGTCCCGAATCACATGGAGGCAATGAGCGATAGGAGGGGATTCATCTCTCCCGGTATAGGGAGTTGATGTTGTGCTGTGTTCGATTGGCTATAACTAGAAATCCCTGGCCAGGGTTGCTGAGATTTACTGGTAAGTGTTATCAATAGTTTCTCGAACGTTTATAGATCTCGTATCGACACGACTTATCAAGCTATTGGGGTCTGACGTTTACCACCCCTAGGCGAGATGTGCGACATATCAGACGAAGAGACCGGACTGTACGGGAGTGTTACTGATTGGATTCGCGGGAGAAAGTACAGGCTTACTTGTTGATCTTCTGATCGCTCAATACCTGGGTGGCTGTTACGTTTAGCTGACCGCTTGCAGCTTGTGGGTGTTTGATATGATCATCACCTACTGCCGGCGTATTGACGATTCTTTAGAGTCCTACACAGAGGTTTCTTGACTCAGGCAAAACGGAGTAGGAGCACATATATGATATGTGCGGGATTGAGAACAATACGTGTATGTGATACCGTATTAGATTCTCACGATATGAGATATCGGTCGGGTATGTGAGATATAGCCGGGTCATCGGATCAAGTGTTGATTCGATGAACTAATACAGATTATATTTGTCGGTTATTTGTGAAATAGCCGGATTATCGGATCAAGTGTTGATTTGATAATTTAATGTATAGTTATATATTTGATATATTAAATTACATTAACTAATATTAGCTCACTTATTGATTCATTTTCTCACTCGGGTAATACATTGATATATATGCGATATATGTTAACTGTATTATTTTCTTTTGTTACAAAATATATTATATATGTGATATATAATATTGTAACATGTTATAATTACTAATGCAACATGATTAGTGGAGATTAAACAAGGTTAGGGTTTGATTTGGGTTAGCTCATTCTTGAAGCTTCTAGAAGCTTTTCTTTTTGTCATGAGCTAAGATATTTTGTTGATATTTTGCAACCCAAACCACACCCTCAACCTTAGTTAACTCTTTACAAAGGTTAGCTCATTTTATATTAGCAACCATGGTTGCATAAGTTATTATCATAACATTTCATTATTCATCACAAAAGGATTATTATTCATTCATTCTTCTTCTTCCTCCTTGCAAAGCTTTCTAGCTTTGGGTTTTGTGATGGATTTGAGTGAGATTAAGAAAACAAATGAGAGCTAAAATCCTACTTCATCGTCCTAATCTATCCTAGCCATTTAGATTAGGGTGTTCACTTCATTTGTGAGTGAGAGCTTGTGTTAAAGAAACTTCAAGGTAGATCATCTTTGTTATCGAAGATCGGGAGCAAGCTTGCATCATTCTCTTCGTGGAGCCTCTCTTGAGTCCGGGTATATGATGATCGCAGCGAAGGGAATTCAACACAGAGCTTACGAAGCGAAGGACCGGACTACAAAGGTTGCAATCCCAAACTCTTAAATGTTAAAGTGTTTAACATGCTTTGTTTCACCTAATCTCTAGTCTAAGATCTTGGTTAGGGTTGTTCGGCACGTCTAATTTTTAAATCGGGCATGGTTGATGCCTTGTAGAACCTTGTGAGTGTGCCTAGTAACCCTACTGTGGTATCAGACCCAAGCTAGAGCTTTAGGCGAAGTCTAGACGAAGTTTAAAGTCCAATCGAACTCCGAATACCCGTAAAACCCTAGTTTCTGGAAATTTTTCAATAATGTTGATTTTTTCATATTAAAAATACTTAAAAAAATCAGCAGGGTATTTTAGGAATTACTGTGAAAAACGAGCATTTAATACCATTAAACAGCCGCGGAACCGCGCAATGACATGGCTTGCGCTGCGGTTCCGCGGCCGTACAGTGGACTTATTGTTTTATTTTTGCACAGTTAAATCCGTATCTACTTCCTGATTCTTCTGGGAATTTTTAATTTATACTCAAGTGTTAAGTTTTCTGGGTTGTATTGGGGACTCGTTGATTCGATCGGATAATTTAACATCGTTTAAGTTCTTTCCGGATAATTTTAGAACGTGTTTAAAAGTTCGAACGGATATCAATAACTCACTTTTTCCCCTGTCGGAAATTTTTTCAAAAGTTGGATTTTTTCTCGAGTTTGAAACTTCCGGAAAATCATGCAAATAACGCGGTGGACCCTCTAGAAGAACACAAACCTTAACTCGATTATGTGACCGTCTGAACCGCCTCTAAACCTTAGGGTTTGGGGCAGTACGGCGTTGCCACATGTGAGGCGTTGGCTTGACCCTTCTACGGCTGGACCATTGGTACTGTGGCATGTGATGGATATTTTTTGAACCCCGCTCAGGTGTTGAGCTATTTGGGAAATCTTAGGTGTTTGTTTATTCGATCGGAAAGTTTAACATTGTCTATTTATCTGGAATGCGATACAATATTTGGAATCCACAAGTAGTTATGAGATAACTAATTTGAATGTTATAAATCTAGCAGTTTAGTCTCAGATGATCGGTTGCCATGGGATTTTGATATGATCAAAATTCCGTCGCAATCACGTAGCGTACGCGGATACTCGCCGGGTAAACTTAAAAGATAGCCACGCCCTATAGCCCCTACAAAGTGACTGTAGGAGAACCCTGTCGCCAAAAGCATCCGTTCGGGTGCTCGCGGCAGCGGTGTTACGCCTTAGTGCACTTCGTCGACGGCATCCGGGGGTGCGGCCGTCTACTAAAGTTTGCGACGAGCATTCGATCAGGATGTCGGGAATGTTGTTGAATTGCCCGACTTGATATTGAAAAGAGTTTTCGATAATGAGACTAAAATGCGGGGTTTATAATTGTTAGGCATGAGATGTCTAAGGAATTCATTTGGTTAGGCATGCGATGTCTAAAGAGGTTGCGGATTCCAACTGTTGTAGTTTTAGACTTTCTTTTCTGTGACCGTAAGTGTAGTATGTAGTTGTATCGCCGGTTTTCGTTGCTATACATCAACGACAATCGGTGTATGCATACTTACTTACGTTGATGATATGAGATATTATGTGTTGCTGTGATATGTTATATTGGATCGTCGTGTTCTGAATAGCCGGGGGTTTTATGTGAGATGAGAGTTTTTTCCTTTTCATTCATGTAAAATTCATTTATATATAATATTCTTTTATTGGGGCACTTCCGGGCTGAGGATGATGTCACCATTGTATATTATTTACTTTTCTGCATTAGCTAGACCCAAGGCGGGGAGCACAAGTAACCAGGTTCTAGGGTCCAGTGGGAGACCATCTAGAGGAGTCGAGACCGGGTCTCCTAACCCTAGAATTGGCAGTGTTGCTTGCCGCTCTCGTATGGGTCTAGGAATGTGGGTTTGGCTATTCATCGCGACCGTGGAATCCGTATTTTATACAGGCTCGTATTAAAAACATGGATCTCCTAGTATATCCAATATTTCATATATGTTCTTCTGCTGCAATGTTCTGTGATGAGATCATATTACTGCCCGAGACGAATGTTTATATTATATATATGAGATATATGTTATATTGCAGATTTCGTTTCAAATGTGATGCTTGTGAAGCATAATAAAATGGGACTTCATTAATGAGATTAATGAAACTAAAAGAAACCTAAAGATATTGTAGAAACTTGTCTCAAAAACTGGTAGCTCTAGTTCTTGCTTTGCATAGCGGTGTTCCTTATAGAACATCCGGCACCTTATTCGATAAGGAAAGAGCCGAGATCCCTTCACCGGGAGTGACCTCTTTAGCGAAACTAGCAGATGCTACAAACTCGGTTTGTCTTTTGATTGTTTCTATAGTTTTTGCTTTGCACAGCGGTATTTATGAAATATCCTGCACCTTATTCGATGAGGAAAGAGCCGACGATCCCTTCACCGGGAGTGACCTCTTTAGCGAAACTAGAAAAGCCTAAAAAACACTCCATTTAAAATCACTCGATTCTACAACGATATCAAGTTCATTATGCAAAGGGTTTTCTTAAAAACCTGTCGTAGCCCTCCGTCATTTCAGATAAGTAATAGTTAGTATTCGTGCTGTGTTTGTTGACCTTGTCAAGGCGTAGTGTGCGGTAGCTGATTACTGCTTATCTGCATAAGCATATGATGCGATTGGATTAGGGCAGTCGTGCGACTTTGTTGACCTTGTCAAGGGTCGTGCGGGTGGGTTTAATTCATATCAGGAAATGACGTGTTGAACTTGACTTGCTGTTTATGGTTTGTTGACCTTGTCAAGGTCATAGATCGCTCGGGGCAAAATATTATCGGGAATTTCAAGTGTTGAAATTTGCAATGAGATTTCATACCTTCTATGAGATAGTTGGATCCTGATACCCGCTGCGAGTAAGAGTTACTCCTGGGAGAGTTTTACACATTACAATTAGCCGATCAAGTAGGTGTCTAGAAAGGTGTTAACGGGGTTACGCCCCTGGAAAAACGAGGTTTCTTTTAATTAGGTCCGTGCGAAAGCACGGGGAACCTCCCTCAAAGTACCGGCACTGGCCTGGCTGAAAGATTGGCGAACTTGTAGAGTGTAATTAATCCCGGCTAGTATTTCCTTTTAGGGTTTGAAGGAAGATTTGACTAAAACAGTGGGAGATATCCTGATTAGATAAATTGATAACCAATCTGATCTTGTAATAGCGCACGCTGAGTGTTTTCTTCTCTCTCTCTCCTGGTTACGACTATGTCACGCCTTAATCAAAATAATAATACGGATGTATTGACCGAACCCGCTTGTTATACTGCGCTAGGGTACGTTGGTCCCGCTCCAACTTATAATTGTTATAAGACAGAGCAGAAAATAGGGGATTACCAGAATTCCCGTGCCGCCCAAACGAAGAAAGTGCATGTTGATGCATCTTCTTCGGGTGTGTTCATTACACAGAACTACTCAATGTCCTTTACGTCCTGGGTATTTGATACCGGATCAGGATCCCACATATGTAATTTGTTACATGGGCTACAGATAGGTAGAGAACTGAGAACGGATGATAAATTTCATGAGATAGAAACGGTGCAAGTGTTGCAGCCAAGTCTGTTGGTAGTTATCACCCTGTATTACCAGAATACATTGATTCTGAACGAATGTTATTAGATACCGAACCTGATATACAACATCATATCAGTCTCTTTATTAGTAAAGAAGGATATAATTTTGTATTGTTGGATAATATTTTGAACATTTCCTATATCAAGAGTTGATCAGTTCAGGCACGTTATCTAAAAGCGTAGACGTTCTAAATCAAACCACAGTTCTTAACGTACAGAACACACACAAGAGGAAAAGTTCAGAAATGAACGAATCCTTCTTGTGACATTGTAGACTAGGTCATATCAATGCGACCCGACTAGCTGAAGTTATATATAGATGCATATTTAAATTAGTTTCAATTTATATCTTGTGAAACTTGCCGGTCATGTCACAGAGATAAGATGACCACAGCTCCGTTTATTGGAAACAGAGAAAGAGTTAGTGAACTCTTGGGATTGATACATGTTGATGTATGAAGGTCCCCTGTCTACACATGCCAGGACCGGTTCTTTATACTTCATTACATTCACTGATGATCTCTCAAGATTCAGACAAATGTTCCTATTGAAACACAAGTCCGAAACTTTTGAGATAATCACAGAATATAAGTTAGAAGTAGAGAACCAAAAATGGGTATAAGTATTATGTCCTTTGATAAGATCAGGGAGGAGAATACTTGAGCACGGAGATCCTGGACTATTCTAAAGGAGAATGAGATTCTCTTTCAGCATTACTCCTCCGTATACGCCATAGCACGATGGTATATCGGGGCGGAGCAATTGAACCCTATGTGATATGGTGCGCTCTATGATGAGTACTACTGAGTTTACTATTTCCTTTTGGGAGTTATGCACTTGAGAAGCTGCATACCTATTGAATAGGGTTCCAATCAAATTAGTTGCCTACCACTTCATATGTGATATGGAATAGGAAGAGCCCATATCTTAAGTATGTTAAGATTTGGGTTGTCCAGCCTATGTCTAAAAGCATAATCCGGACAAGCTCGAGGCAAAGTCAGTTCTGTGGAAGTTTGTTGGATATCCCAAGCATTCGTAAGGGAATATCTTCTACCAAACTGAGGGACAAAAGATGTTTTGTTTCTCAGCATGCCACCTTTGTGAAAGGAAATTTCTTGTGAAGAAATTATTGGTCATGAGGTAGAACTATAAAGGTTCCAGCTATACAAACTGCAGCTGATGGTTTGGTAGAACCAAAGGATTCAATAGTTTCCAACGAATCTCAGCCTCTCCGCCGATCTAGTAGGGTTCCTCACCCACCTGAGAGATACTTCGGTTTTTCTATGACAGTGGGAGAGAGGATTGCATCATGAGATGATGACCCAACTAGTTTCGAGCAGGTCATCAGGAGTGGGACTCTGTAAGAATGGCTGGATGCTTAGCGATCCGAGATGGAATCCTTATACACCAACAAAGTATGGACTTTGGTTGCTTTATCTGAAGGGTTAAATCCCCATCAGGAGCAAATATATCTTGAGAAGATTACTTGGTGTACATGAAAAGTTGAGACTTTCAAAGCTATGCTTAAAGTCCATCCAGATCCTACTTGCCACGGCTACATACCATGACTACGATATCTGGCGGATGGGTGTCATGACTGCTTTTCTAAATGATGATTTGGAAGAGAGCGTCTATAAGTACACAGCCAGAGGGCTTCGTAGACAGTAGGAGCAGCGGAAACGTGAGCAAGATATTTTATGTGATAAATCAGGCATCGCGGAGCTGGAACGTCTGTTTTGATGTGGTAGTCAAAGAGTTTGACTTCATCAAAATGGTAGATGAACCTTGTATCTACAAAAAGGTAGTAGAGAGTATGGTGGTGATCCTCGTAGAGTACGTGGATGACATACTCTTGATAGGGAAGGAGTTTCCTATGCTACGCTCAGTCAATCTCCGCTTATCATAAGGATTCTCCATATAGGATCAAGGTAATACCTCCTAAATCCTAGGTTTTATATCTATGAGATAGATCTAAATAGATGTTAGGATTCTCACTAGTTGTAGTGAGATGGTATCAACCGATCCTGGGGAGAATCACTGGAAAGGTTCCAGGGTGATAAAGACGACTGAATGTCAGTCACAGGCATTGTCTTTACCCTCAGTGGAGGGACGGTATGTTGGAAGAGTTCCAAGCCAGATACCGTGACTTACTAGACGATTAAAGGCAAGATACATCGTTACCAAGGATGCTACCAAAGAGGCAGTTTGGATATAGATAATAGTTCATGAGATGAACTTAGTTCCTGCCATTATGTGACAATGGAGTTATGGCTTTAGCCAAGGAACCCCCATCCCATCAGAAATCCAGATATAATTCTCAGGCAGTATCACCTGATCCTGGAGATGGTTGATCTCCAGGGAGATCGAGGTTAGGAGAGTAGACACAGAGGACAACAGTGCGGATCCACTCACAAAGGCCTATTTCCCAGTAGAGACTTTTATGGGATGGTTGAGTATGAGATACTTCAACCACAGCTGATTGTTAGGTATGCGATACCACAACAGATGGCCCTAGTGCAAGTGGGAGATTGTTAGTTATATGTATGCCGTAGAGGCCATTACTGTACATATGATGTATATTGTAATGGATGCTTGGACATATATATGGAGGACTTTCTTGCTCGACATGATATATGCTATCTGGTTGTACTTTATCTTAACATGTACTCTGATTGTCTCTATGATACATGTTGATAAAGCCCTTAGGATATGTACTCGACTACTGGGACTATGATGAGATCATACTAGTGGGGCCACGGTAGTCGACGAGTACATCCTATAACTGTTCCTAGTCGAGGGTGTATCGAGACAGGGCATCGATACACCAGAGTAGACTAGCGTATACGCATCTTGACTCATATGATGGGCGATGGATGATCCCATATCCATTGGTGTTTGACATCAAGGATGGTGTACGGGTGCTCAGTGGAGACTGGGTATACTGGACGGACTCGCCGAGAACTCCCAGATGGTATTATATCTCACGTCAGATGGCAGTTCTCTGGTGACATTGGTACAGGTTAGTCTGTAGACCCGAGATCGTCATAGAGTCTTGTGTGATTCCCACTGTGCTTTGATTTCCATCATACCATGTCCAAGAGGGCGTGCAAAAAGGTGGCTTTTGGGTACAGTCCCGAATCACATGGAGGCAATGAGCGATAGGAGGGGATTCGTCTCTCCCGGTATAGAGAGTTGATGTTGTGCTGTGTTCGATTGGCTATAACTAGAAATCCCTGGTCAGGGTTGCTGAGATTTACTGGTAAGTATTATCAGTAGTTTCTCGAACCGTTATAGACCTTATATCGACACGACTTATCAAGCTACTGGGGTCTGACGTTTACCACCCCTAGGCGAGATATGCGACATATCAGACGAAGAGACCGGACTGTACGGGAGTGTTACTGATTGGATTCGCGGGAGAAAGTATAGGCTTGCTTGTTGATCTTCTGATCGCTCAATACCTGGGTGGCTGTTACGTTTAGCTGACCGCTTGCAGCTTGTGAGTGTTTAATATGATCATCACCTACTGCCGGCGTATTGACGATTCTTTAGAGTCCTACACAGAGGTTTCTTGACTCAGGCAAAATGGAGTAGGAGCACATATGTGATATGTGCGGGACCGAGAACAATACGTGTATGTGATACCGTATTAGATTCTCATGATATGAGATATCAGCCGGGTATATGAGATATAGCCGGGTCATCGGATCAAGTGTTGATTTGATGAACTGATATAGATTATATTAGTCGGTTATTTGTGAAACAGCCGGATTATCGGATCAAGTGTTGATTTGATAATTTAATGTATAATTATATATTTGATATATTAAATTACATTAACTAATATTAGCTCACTTATTGATTCATTTTCTCACTCGGGTAATATATTGATATATATGCGATATATGTTAACTGTATTATTTTCTTTTGTTTCAAAATATATTATATATGTGATATATAATATTGTAACATGTTATAATTACTAATGCAACATGATTAGTGGAGATTAAACAAGGTTAGGGTTTGATTTGGGTTAGCTCATTCTTGAAGCCTCTAGAAGCTTTTCTTTTTGTCATGAGCTAAGATATTTTGTTGATATTTTGTAACCCAAACCACACCCTCAACCCTAGTTAACTCTCTACAAAGGTTAGCTCATTTTATATTAGCAACCATGGTTGCATAAGTTATTATCATAAAATTTCATTATTCATCACAAAAGGATTATTATTCATTCATTCTTCTTCTTCCTCCTTGCAAAGCTTTCTAGCTTTGGGTTTTGTGATGGATTTGAGTGAGATTAAGAAAACAAATGAGAGCTAAAATCCTACTTCATCATCCTAATCTATCCTAACCATTTAGATTAGGGTGTTCACTTCATTTGTGAGTGAGAGCTTGTGTTAAAGAAACTTCAAGGTAGATCATCTTTGTTATCGAAGATCGGGAGCAAGCTTGCATCATTCTCTTCGTGGAGCCTTTCTTGAGTCCGGGTATATGATGATCGCAGCGAAGGGACCTCAACACGGAGCTTATGAAGCGAAGGACCGGACTACAAAGGTTGTAATCCCAAACTTTTAGATGTTAAAGTGTTTAACATGCTTTGTTTCACCTAATCTCTAGTCTAAGATCTTTGTTAGGGTTGTTCGGCACGTCTAATTTTTAAATCGGGCATGGTTGATGCCTTGTAGAACCTTGTGAGTGTGCCTAGTAACCCTACAGTTTAAGGACATCATAGTCTATAGTTTAAAGAAGTCATAGTCTGTAAAGTTTAAAGATATCATAGTCTATGAGTTTAAGGACTTCATAGTCCGTGGTAGTTTAGAGACATCACAGTCTGTAAAGTTTAAAGACATCACAGTCCATGAGTTTAAGGACCCCACAGTCCGTGGTAGTTTAGAGACATCATAGTCTGTAAAATTTAAGGACATCATAATCCATGTGTTTAAGGACCCCACAGTCCGTGGAATGTCTGGTTGTCGGGACCCGTCACCTCTCTGAAGACGTTGAAGGATTACAACGACAAATATCAGAGGAGTGAAGAGATGTACCCTTGAACCAATATTGGTCGGGAAATCTGTAGGACTAAGATCAAAAATTTATTAGCGTATGGGCTCAATTAATCTGAATTAGAGATCTGTGACCAATTTGAGCTCGGCCCATTCAGTTAAAATGTTGGGCATTTAATCAGGCTCAGTCCTTTTTCTCATTTAATAATGCTGAGCATTGGTTTGGATTCTGACAACAATTTTTGTCTTTTATTGAGTGCTGAGCACTCATTATGGCTCTGGGCTTTATCATTTAAAGAACAATTTATGTTCTCTCAGCGCACACGTGAGGAGCACGTGACGCGTTTGGCGCTGAGCGCCAGTCAATGAGCGCAGAGCGCTTCTTGTGATGTAGCGCACACGTGAGGAGCACTTGGTGCTCTTGGCGCTGAGCGCCAGTTAATGAGCACAAAGCGCTTCTGGTAAGTAGTGCACACGTGAGGAGCACGTGGAGCGCTTGACGCTGAGTGCCAGTCAATGAGTGCATAGCGCTTCTGGTAAGTAGCGCACACGTGAGGAGCACGTGGCGCGCTTGATGCTGAGCGCCAGTCAATGAGCGCAGAGCGCTTCTGTTTAAGTAGCGCACACGTGAGGCGCACGTGGCGCGCTTGGCGCTGAGCGCCAGTCAATGAGCGCAGCGCACACGTGAGGAGAACGTGGCGCGCTTGGCGTTGTGCGCCAGACTTGGAGCGCTGAGGTGCTTCTTTAAATTTGGAGCGCTAAGCCTCTGCAGCGCTTTGCGCTAGATTTGGAGCGCTGAAGTGCTTCGTTTAATTGGAGCGCTATGGCTCTTTTTATGCAACTCCGTTCTCTGAGAATTAAATTCTCCCTTATAAGAGACTTTGTCTCATGGATCTAAGAATAAAGTTCTTATTTTATAGGAGATATTTCAATCTCTTATGTTTTTTGTGAAAGGCTTTGCCTTTATGGATCTGTGATCCTAAGAGAATTGAATTATTCTTCCCCCTTTTTATAATGAGATGTTATGATCTCTTTGTGAAAGACATTTTCCTTATATATCTATTATCTAGCATAATAACTAAGTTCTTTTTCTGATAAGATGCTTTGATCTCTTTATCTTACCTTGAAGAAATACGTCTTCTGCCAAGTGCTTGCTTTTCTCTCTGAACTTTCTCAAAGTTTGGGGGGGGTTTCCACTGTATCAGACTTGAAGTCTTGGGATCTTTATATAGGGCAAGCTGATATGTTGAATCAGTTGAAGAGATCTTTTCTCTAATTAATTTGGGGATGTTTCCCACCGTTGGATCTTTGATCCTAGGGCTTCTGTTTTGCAGAAGGCAATCTTCTTGTTTTTAACAAAATTGAGAAAATCTTTCCCCATACAGAATTTATTCTGCATCTTGGTGATTTTTAATCACCATTGGATTTTTGATCCAACGGCAGGGAACATTTAGTCCTAGCGCTAGCGCTCTCGTTCTTTGCACGTGAGCGCTGCAGCAGAGTCTTTGACTCTTAGCGCTGGCGCTGTTATCGCGAGCGCTCGTGCATTGCACGTGAGCGCTGCAGCAGAGTCTTTGACTCTTAGCACTGGCGCTATTATGAAGCGCTGCTTTATTTCAAATTTCAAAATTTGAATAGAGCTTTGCTCTGATTGGAGAAACAAATGCCCCCCGCTGTTGCGTTCACGTGGCCTACACGTGAGTGCAGCGGTGGTAGCATTTCTGCCATCGGATCAACTCAGAAGTTGAAACGGCTCTCGGTGCCTATAAATAGGGCCTTTGGCTCTTGAGATGACCTCTGTTCATCTCCTTTCTTATTTTTCTGAGAATTAATTCTCTTTTAGAGCATAACTATCTGTTTTAAGAACTCTCCTAGAGACAGAACTCTGTTAAAATTTTTTAGGTAAAGATCAAATCTTTTGAAGAGATTATTTTATAATCTAGGGTTTCACCTATTAACAGAGCTTTGCTCTTTTCAAATCATATAGATTTTTAAGGTTTCTCAATAGAGCTTTGCTCTTTATAGATCTAAAGAGATCTTTCTTAGGGTTTCTTAACCTATTAACAGAGCTTTGCTCTTTCAAATCATGTAGATTTGTTAATCTTTTATGAAGAACTCTTAGAGTTTGTTCATAGATCTTGAAGATCTCGGAATTTTTAATTCATTAAAAGCTTTACTTTAAGTTTTTCTGATGGGTTATTCCATCTTCTTTACAGAGCATGGCTCTTCAGAATTTTTCTTGAGGAATTTTTATTCCTTTTATCATCAGAGTTGACAGATGTCACTCTTGTTGTAGAGCACTGCTCTCAATGGGAGATTTACTCCTTGGCCCGGGAGCCCTCATTAAATGATAATCCTTTTAGGATTTCCTCATTTAATGACAGTCTCATCAAATGATAAGACTGTTTTATTAATGATGAGCCGTCATCCAGATTATGTGGGTCCCCCTCCGGTCCCATTCCACTGCATTGCAGTACGGTACGAATTTAAAGTACATAGTCATAGAACTTAAACTGTAGCATTGCCGGCAGAAAATTTTGTTCTTTTCCATGCAGGTACTATGTCTTTCGACACTTCTTTCCCGTTTGTCCGTTCGGAAAGCGGATTTTCTGAAGCACCTGTTGATAGGAATGTTGGATATAGTGCCCTCAAAGTCAATTATTGGATCGCAGGCACGTGATTGCAATGATTGAGGGATGATCTATACCGGTAGGACAGTCTTACTCGAGAGGTTTGTATACTATCTGGTTTGTCTTTATCATCGTGTACATGCTTTAGGTGACATTGTAGTTCACTATTACACGTTGATAGAGAATAGTATGCTAGCATGGTTTGTCTTTATCATCGTGTACTGCGTTAGGTGACCTTCAGGTCGCTATTACACGTTGATAGAGCCCTTAGGATTCTTGCTTGACTACCAGCAGTATGATGGCGATCATATACGTGAGAGTTGGGTGGTCTATAAGCACATCCTTAAAGTGGTCCCTAGTCGTGGGAGTTTCGAAACCGGGCATCGATACTCCATTAGTAGACTAGTGTATACAGTCGAGACCCCGACGAGGGGCGGTGGCTGGTCTCACAAGCCATTGGTGTCAGTTGGTTCACCTAAGATGTATACAGGTGCTCATTGGGTTATGAGTACACCGGACATGACTCGTCGGGAACATGCTAGTTGGTATTATACCTGACGTCAGATAGAAGTTCCCTGGTGACATGTGTACAAGTTAGTTCATCGACCTGAGATCGTCATTTGTCTCGTGTGAGTTCCCATTGTACTTTGATTACTACCCTACCACGGCTCAAAGGAGTCGTTCAAACAGGTTTTAGTTGGGTACAGTCCCGAGCCACATGGAGGTAGTGAGCGGATCGGCAGGGGTTTCGTCTCTCCCGGTATTGGGGGTGAAATCGCGCTGTGTCTAGGAGAGCCATTACACGAAGTCCTTGGCGAAGACAGGAGATTTACTGGTAGGTATTCCAGTAGTATCTCAGGGTGTTCTGGGCTACACTCCGACATGACTTGTACCGCTTTTGGGGGTCTGACTTTTACCAACCCCCTAGGCCCGCCATGCGATGCTCATAGACGAACGGACCGGACCGTACGGATATTGTCACTGACAGGCTCAGTAGGGTGTCAGGATGAGTTCGCTCATCGACCTCCTTTTTGGTCAATACCTGGTAGCCCGTTACGTACAGCTAGTATCACTGACGTGCTAGTGGTTAAATCTACAGCTAAAGTATTGACGAGTCTTTAGAGTCCCCCACAGACAGTTTCTCAAGTTTCAGGTGAAACGTTGTAGAGGCCGTATGATATATGGCAAGGTCCGATCATATACGTGCAGTAGTGCACGGATCATGATCGGACGGATCATACTAGTGGGCTTTGGTTTAAGCCGGATCCTAGTATTAGATTTGTTGGATTACTTTAGTCTCATCGCATTCGCATTCAGTCGGAATGCGGATGCAGGTATGTATATACAGGTGAGGGATACTCTTGTGATCCGTCACGAGTTTACTTTAGTAGATGCCATTCTCTTTTTATTGTTGCAAACATTTGGATTAATGTTTGCATATGTAAATAATGAGCTCAAAACCATCATGAGGTGCATTTATTGTGACACATGCAACCTAGTGACTCATGGTCTCTTTTATTATGCATATGTCACATTTTGTAATGGATTTGAGTGATGAAATGAGAGAAAGTGAGAGAAGGGCAGCCATGATAGATATGTTTGCTCTTGTATTATTTCATTATCACTCTCACTCTCATTTGATCTCAACACAAAAGAAAAATAGAGGAAAGCTTCTTCTTCCTCCTCCTCTTTCTTGAGCTTATTATCTCCTCACTAATGGCATCCAATAAATCCTCAAGAGACAAAGTGATGACACACATTCTCTACTTCACCTTGGGCATGTCGGCTAGCAAACTTCATGCTCGAGTTGCTTCGGATGAAGCGGGAGCCCGTAAAAAGATTCGAAGATGTGGTGCCCTTTCCGATGAGGAGATCGAGACCGGAGATGCCGCGAGGAGGTTGGGATGGTGGCCAAAGATCGAAGGACACGGATCAATCGGTATAGGCTTTCCAACCCTTTCTCTAGTTGCTAGTTATAGGTTAATGGTTCGATCCGGGTTTAAAGTCTGCGATAGCGCCAGTTTCTAGTTTAGAAAAGTTTTTGTTTCCGTATTTTGGCCTCGGACAGACGGCCGGGGCGCTACCGTAGACTTACAAGGGAAGTGTTCGCGTTGATATAAGATCATGATCCGGAACAAAAGAACCTTCATTTATGAGGAACGTAGTACAATCAGATCATCAGGGGGTGGCGTAGCTTCTCTTATGCAGTACCTTCGGAGCCTATTTCGGCGATCTCTTATGCTGACGCACCTCCGGTGAACTATGCCGTGGAGGAGGTCAACTGGACCTCAGAGGGCCTCCTTCAGCCTCCTATGGCTGCAATACCCGTACAGCCGCCGACGGCTTTGGACACTCTAGGGCGGCGCATATGTCAGGACGAGTCGCGCCCTTAGGGGTAGCCATATATGATAGGCCTAAGTCCTCGTCATCCAGCTGGGTATTTGCAATGGGCCCGCTATATTTTGTCAGCCAAGAAGTTGCAGCTGCTGAAGCTTGGGTTGTTTCCCGCGATTTACGCTTCCCTTTTTCAATATTCTACGCCTCCTGCCTGGTAGGTCAAGGCTTTTCTGGAGCAGTGGAACATTCCGACCCACACCTTCTTTCTGTTGGATCGAGAAGTCTCAATCTCTTTAGAGGAGTTTGCAGAGGTTTCTGGTTTACCGGTTAGGGGAGAACACTACGAGGAGCTGCTTCCTCCGGACGAGTACGTCTTTGCTGCCAAGTCAGTGATAACAGGCCTTACCCTAGAGAACACCATTCAACATCAATTCCCCAGTTTAATTAAAGTGTTGAATATCTATGAGGGCCTTTTTCTCGAATCCGGAGGTCGTGGGGTTAATTTCATAGATTTCATCGCCCGTTTTCTCCGCTCAAAAGTCCTGTCGAAGGAAGCCGCGAAATTTGCCAAACTCGACGATCCTTTTGGTTTCGGTTTGGATAACCAGCCGGCAGCGGAGGCGGATCAGAAGAATTTCTTTCTTCCCAACACCCCGGTCGTCTCTTTCACAGAGCTTGAAGCTCCTGGGATTGACAAAAAAGCGTTCTTTTTAGGGTTCCTCAAGCTATGGCTAAGCTGGTTTGTGCTTCCAATGAACCCTCGCCATATGAGGCCGTCCGTTTTTATCCAGCTCACCGAATGGTTGTTGGGATGCAAATGGCCATCGGGGTCGCTGGGTTAGCCAATTTGTATCATGGCCTCAGCTTGGCGGCAGACACTACTGAACTAGTGGTGCAGCCCGTGAACTTCTCGATGCATTATTTTATGTCATGGATCGAGCTACATATACTTGGCGTTTTCGGTGCCCACAAAAGGCCTTGCTTCTACGACAAGTATAACTTCCCTCGGATCATGCGGCTAGTTGACGCATCCATTGTAAATCCGACATAGCGGGAAGCTAGGGGTTTGCTCCTTCATCCGTGCACAGTTAGAGACGGCATGACCTTTACCGATAAGGTTCTAACCATCGGCAAAGAATCCGCAAAAACGGTGCAGCCATTGCGGGACATTTTTAAGGACGGGGCCTCTATCTTGAAAGCTCAGGAGGTTCTTCATTTATACTCCATCAGGCCGGGCTTTCTCGTGTTTAGGCATAATAATTCGGCGTTGTTCATGAGGTACAACCTGCATCGTTTTGCCCAGCAATTTAGCTATAATCAGGGTGTCCTGCTCGAAGCCTTCTTGGCAGAACCGATTGCTACTGAAGAGGGTATCCGGAGCGCGTTGCACCATTTTATGCGATTGAACACCGGCTCCAATTTCTTTATTAGTGAGCTGAGTTGCGTTCCAAAAGTCCTGAACGTATATGTGGCGTGGTACCAGTATTCGATGGGCACCATTATTAGAGAAGAAAAGCGATTATTGCTCGATCGTAAGGGCACCGCCCTAGCGGGTAATCCAAACGTTCCTCTGAAGCGACAGACCATCGTCCATCCTCCCTTGAGAGAAGCCGCTGTGGCTGTGGTACCACATGTTATACGTGAGCTGCCCCTACCCCGTGCGCCTGAAAAAGCGGTAGCTGCGGCGTCTCCCGAGTTCGGTGTGGGTGCGGAGATTAGAACTCGTCGTCCAAAGGTGTCCACCAAGCGCAAGCTTGTTTATCGGCTGCCGGCTGATTGGTAGAATTAAAGTTAACCGCAATCAAGACGGTGTCGCTATGCAGCTAGCCGGTTGAGCACGGGTCGATCCACAGGGAGATGGTTGTATGTCCTTTCTTGTCTTAGACGAGTCAATAAAGAATGAGTATATGTTTGTTCGATTCTAACCTATGTGTATTATTTGCAAGTATAAAGTTGTTAAGAAAGGATACGATAATGTAAGCTAAAGAAATCCGTACTCAAAACCTTTGAGCCGAGTCTTGACCAATTGAAGCTAGAGCAATCGGCAACAACGTGGATTAGGGGATTTAAGCGCGGTATTCGTAGAATCCGGATTATTTACCCTTGTTCGTCCGTTCTTGTCTCTTGCTTTCGCCTCCGGCTAAACCGAACGCAACCGGTCGCGGTTAGGAATCACCGTTACCTTGTTAGGGTAGGGTGCCTAACAGAGCGCTTGCGTATGGTTTGGGCGGAGTTAAATGGAAAATAACGGGAAAAGGAAATGAGCAAAGAAATGTTAACTTACAATATCATATGGATTCTTAACAACAACAATAAATACAACATTCACAAAATGAACAACAAAGAAGAGCAAAAGAAAAGAACAAAGAAAAGAAAAGATTACAAGTAATTAAGTGCATGAATTAAATTGCAAGAAAGTAAAGCAAGATAATAATAAGCAAGTAATAAAAAGCGATAAAAAGAACAAGAAACTAGAACTCAAGACAAGCATGTGATCAATAGCCAACCCTTAAACTTGCAAGCTCAATCAAGAGGTTGCAAGATCAAGGGAAGGGTAGAGAACGCATGTGAAATGAAGCGCTAATTCCATAAGAAAATACGACCCTTGAGATCAATAACTAACCCTTAACCATTCAAGCTCAATGAAGATGTTGAATGATCAAGAGAAAGTAAGAATCTCAAGGGGAAGAAGAAACAAAAGAGAATGATACAAAAAGCCCTCATCTTCATTGATCTCCCACTCAAAAAGCTCTCACTACAATTTTCATGGAAAAAGAAATGAAGAAGAAGAAGAAAAAGACTAAATCCTAAAAAGAAAGAAGAACAAAGAATGACCCTTGGCTTAGCTCAATTCTGGAGTATTTATAGGCAGGGAGCTGGAAATCTAGGGCAAGATTCTGGACCAATATGAAAGTACCAAACTACCCCTGAAAAACGAGCAGATGAGGCGCCAACATGGCCGCGGATCAGCGGCCAATACCCCCTATTGGCCGCGGATCCGCGGCCTTTTAGTGGTGTTAGGGTGTCATCTTTTGGGGGATTCCCTGGTTTCCTGTTTCCTCGTGTTTGCCAACTCTATAATGCACAAAGTCTTCCAGAATATCTTCAGATTTCAAAGTCCAAGATTGCTTTCTTTTCATTACTTTTGACTTTATCTCTCTCGAGCTCCGCGCACCCATTGATTCTTGTGTTGCCCCCCTCGTGCTCTGTGCTTGTCCGAGACACGAATGACCACTGTCATATGTCTTGTCTCTGGAACTGGTACTCGGCACTGGACGGATATGGATGACCGGAACCCGGCTTTTATCTGCAGTGACAGATGTTCTGTATTTGGTGTAACTGTGGAGATTTTGTCTTGATTTGCAATATTTGTACTGGAAACCTGTATTCTGTAAATATGTAACAAACACGGATTACAAGCACCTACCTATAAACACACAAGCATAAGAATGGGCGGTATAAAATGCAATATTTTGGTATGAACACCGGCACTTGATCACAGAAGAAAAAGAAGTCAATACTTTCTGCGGACATTGTATGAGCCCCATGCTCCTTACAGCGAAGGCTTGAGCGAATACGGGACCAATGAAGACTTATTCATGGCGCCGGATGATACCGATCTGGAGGCTGCTATCGCGGTTTCAGCCCAACTAGCTCGCAATGAGGCAGCGATGATCACCATTGCTCAATCAGATATACTTCATTCTTATCTTTCAGTGGTTATTTTAATTATTGTGCTTTGACTGACGTTTTCTTCTTCAACAGGTATCTCCGCCGAAGAGGCTCTCGCTGCTTCTCTCAAGACTTTTGAAGAGGAGGAAAGGCTTCGCGCTTCCTTGGGCATTGGTATATTTCGGCTCACTGTGCCTTCATTCCTCTTTTTTATGGGTAAACTAATTCTTTTTTTTTTATCCTATTGCAGGGACTACCTCGACTCAGGTTATCCCAAATGCAGTGCCGATCGCGAGTAGTGACTCAGCTCCATCGTTAGCGCCGGCCACTGTAGCCACGGCTATCCCTAAGTTGCCACTAGGGGTCTCGCAGAAGCAGCCAATGATGGACGTCGTAACGGCGCCGAAGGCAGAACTTGGTTCAGATGATGGTTTACCTTTATCGGAAGTCCTGAGGAGGTCAGCTCTCGCGGCTCAGGCTGAAAGGAAGCGCAAGAGGCGTGCAGCGAAGGAACGCAATGCCGCCTTGGCTGTAGGTGCAGGATCGAGCACTGCTTCCCCTGTCCCTATTTCTCCAGAGGGTGCTCCGGCCGCCCTGTCTACCGCTCATAGATAGGCGGTACGCGTGGCTCGAGAGGCAATTGAAAGGCCGTCCCAAGGTAACGTAACACCGGGTCCTTTTATTAGAGTTTGATCTTTATATTCTCATATATCATACCCTGCATGGCCAAGTCCTGATGAGGAGGTGGTAGGTGAAATAATGACAACCACCGAGCCCGAAGTGGCCACTCTTTCTCAGGAATCCGGGACTGCCCCAACTGCCACTCTTTGCCCTTGCGGTTCCCTGCCATCGCCTGTCATTGCGAGTGTCACGACGGCTCTCGTAGAATCGGGGGACGAAGCCACGGGTGGTGAAACCTTTCCAATGGAGGGGAGCGAAGGAGTCGCTGCGCCTAGTGATGCTCTTGTCGCAGTTTCGATTGGTGACTCATCAGGTAGATTTTGAGTCATTGTTTTCCTTTTTATTCCGCAATCCCTTTCAATCCCTTGTGACGGCATTTCTTTTGTTTGTAATGCAGGTGTGGTGAGCATTGAGGTCGTGCCACCTGAAGAAGCGTCGCCGGTTGCTGCTCTGACGGTCGCCGACTCTTCGCCTTCTCTCGTGTCCTCTCAAATGCTGGAATGTATGGGTTTGCGATTTGCCTAATTTAAATTGTGGATGTCATCTTCCTTGTACTGACCATGCATCATCTCAACCTTGTAGGAGTTCTCTTCGATCATCTCTATCAAGTGTTGAACCCGCACTTCTCCTTCCAGTCGGAAGTTAGTCTGCCTGCTGGTGCCGGTGAGTATCTTTTCTAACCGACGGCTTTTATTTTCTTTAATGGGTGACCCTGCCGTTGTTAACTTTAGATTGATTGCAGCACTAAAAATTGAAGGAGGGGACAAGAGAATCGTGGTGCCACCAGTATCCCGGCTCTGCCACCTGCCGTAGCCGGTATAGTAGCCTTCATCGCTCTTGCATCTTCTTTATCTCTTAAGCCGATATCTGACTATGATTTGTTTTGCAGCAATCACACCGACTCTAGCTCCTTTCGAGTCTCAGATTCCCATGCCGGCAGGGTCTTTTGCTAAACGCTCTTCTTCCAGGGGTGCTGCGAATAGTCTGCGAATGTTAAGCGAGTTCGTTGAGGACCTTGACACCGAGGCCCCCGTATTTGCTGCAGATTTCGCTGCCGAGGTTAATCCCATGCTGGTGACGCTCGTGCACTTCCATAGCGAGGGCGTCGTTGAGTCTTGGGTTAATAATTGCAGGAAGATTGAGGCCTGTCTGTATGAGATTGAGCTCAGGCGTCCTGCTCCGGAGGTGTTGGCTTCGAACTCCCAGCGAGCTGCATGGGTTGAGCAGAGCGTTCCGTTCCTTCGCCATTTCGAACGAGAGGCGACCCTTAAGCGAAAAGAACGTGAGGCGACTTCCGCTGAATCTCTCCAACTACGTGCCGAGGTCGCAGTGAATGCTGCACAACTGAACTCCGTCTATGAAAACCTTCAACGATGTATTTCTGACGGGCTGGTGCTGAGGAAGAAGCTTGATCTTACTGAGCAGGTTGCGCAGAGTCAGGAGGCTGCTCAGCAGGAAATTGGTGAGAAACTTTCATCCTGTCTGCAACAACGGGCCCAAGTTGAAGCAGAGCTGGCCGCGGCGGCTGATCGTGAAAAGGAGTGGAGAGGAGTGCGCGAGCAACTGACTGATTTATTGAAAACGCCTCCTTCTCAGTAGTCGCTTTTGTATCAATTAAACATTTGCAATTTTTGAATAACATGTATCCATTTTCTATTCGTTTATATGATTCGTCTTGTACTCAATTGAATTCATGAATAAAAAATACACATTATTTTATCTCCCACTGTTGCTTTCTTCTCTTTGTTGTGTTGTCGCCATGTGATTTTAGCAAGTATGGCTTGTAGATGGTAGGTAGTTGTCCATCTTGGACTCTTTGCAGGATAGCGATGGCTTAAGAGACAGGGTTAGGATCTTCTAGTTAAGACTTTTCAACTTTATGAGCCATGAGGGTCTCATAAAGACTTTTCTCCCTACAGGTCGAGAGGATCCTACATGTGTATTTTCTCCTTAGGAGCCATGAGGACTCCTAAGTACGTTTTCTCTTGAGAGTCGTAAGGATCTCACAATAGAATTTTCTCGCTTACAAGTCGAGAGAACTCGTAAGTGATTGTTTCCCTCCTTATCGATTTTTGACTTGGGAGAGTATGGCCCGTGAATAGTCCATTTCGACCTCCTTGCAGGGCAGTGATGGCTTATGAGACAGAGTTAGGATCTGCTACCTAAGACTTTTCAACTTTATGAGCCATGAGGGTCTCATAAAGACTTTTCTCCCTACAGGTCGAGAGGATCCTGTAGGTGTATTTTCTCGTGAGTACTCCTAAGTGCATTTTCTCTTAAGAGTCATAAGGATCTCCCAAGAAAATTTTCTTCCTTACAAGTCGAGAAAACTCGTAAGTGATTGATGAGTTGACCTGCTCCCGAATCAAAGCATTGCTTTGACGGGGAGGCCGAGGGTTGACTTTGGCTGTTTTCCATGGGGTCAGGGGTCGACTTTGGCCATACGGCGTCAGGATTGACTTTAGCCATACGGGGTCAGGATTGAGTTTAGCCATACGGGGTCAGTATTGATTTTAGCCATACGGGGTCAGGATTGACTCTCGGTTGTCTGCGCACCGCCGAGCCATGGAACTGGGAACTTTGCCGCGGCTCCGAGATAGTTTCTAGGCTTTCTGTGAACCTTCGAGATTTAGAACTAGGGGCTTTGCCATGGCTACACTTTGCTGACGTTGCGTCTGCTGTAACGAGACGAATGTCGGGGTGGTCTCTAGGTTATCTGTGAACCGTTGAGATTTGGAACTAGGGACTTTGCCATGGCTCCGATGTTGATTGTCGCGTCTGAATCCTGCTGGAATGAGGAGGAACGCTATTGTGGGTCTCCAGGATGTAGATGTGGCCGTCGAGACTTGGAACTATGGACTCTGCCGTGGCTCCGAGATTGATTGTCGCATCCGAATCCTGCTGGAATGAGGAGGAACGCTGTTGCGGGTCTCTTGGTTGTAGATGTCGCCATTGAGACTCGGCTCTCTTTCTGATGGAGCCTGGTGGGATGATATGGTTCCCTCTTTGTTTGTGCCCCTAGATTGTATACAGGGATCGATGTGATTTCACATGTAGGGCAAAAGTTTTATTTCATATGTATTTTTTGTTTTCTTTCCGCGATGCTCTATCATTTCAGCTTTTATGTCGCGAAAGTCGCGATTGCCCAATCATTTCGGCTATTTTTCGCGGTGCCCAATCTTTTCGGCTATTTTTTTGTATTTTACTCGCTGCTTTTTATTGCGAGTTGCCCAATCATTTCGGCTGTTTTTGTATGCATATATTTTACTTGCTGATTTTGTTGCAAGTTGCCCTATCATTTCGGCTATTTCATACGCATTTTTGGCTCGCTGATTTTAACCGCGAGTTTAGACTTGGAATTTGACACCGATTAGGTATCAGCATCGCTGGATATTGTCAGGAACGAATCATCATTTTCCTTTGTCAGTTCGAACAAAAGTGGCTTAGAAAACAGGGTTAAGATCCTGCCAACTAAGGCTTTTGACTTCATGAGCCATAAGGGTCTCATAAAGATATTTCTCCCTACGAGTCGTGAGGATCTTGTAGGTGCGTTTTCTCCTTAAGAATCGTGAGGAGTCTTAAGCGTTTGTTCTCTTATAAGTCGTAAAGATCTTACAAGAGTGTTTTCTCCTTATAAGTCGAGAGGACTTAAAGTGTCGTTTGCCATATGAAGATATCCCTCGTCAGTGGTGGGACTCTATTGGGGAAACGTTTATTTGTGCCCGTGGATTGTATACAAGGGTCAATATTGAACCGCTTGTAGGGCAAAATCGGGGTGTATGACGGCTTAAGAACAGGTTCAGATTCCTGTAACTTAAGGCTTTTGAATCTTATGAGCCGTGGGGGTCTCATGAGGGAATTCTCCTCACGAGTCGTGAAGATCTCGTAAGTGTAACTTCTCCTTAGGAATCGTGGGGATCCCTAAGTGTGTTGCTCCTTTGTGAGTCGTAAGGATCTCACGCAGGTATTTTCTCCTTACAAGGTCGAGAGGACCTTGCAAGTGTCTTTTAACGGGATTGCGCCCTTTCGGGTTTTCACAAAACTCGCCGGTAGCCCTGCTGTTTTTACTCATGGAGCCGTTTTGGGTTTTCATCCGTGCCCATTTCACTTCTGGTCATACCCTTTTTTCCGCGTCAGCCTAAGAATGCTGCGGTCCATAGTAGTTTATAGACGTCTCGGTCAGTCGTTAGTTTTAGGACGTTTCGGTCCATTGTTGCCGTTTTGGAGACAACAGTTTTGCTTATAGAGTTTTGGGCTTAGGAAGATAGCGAGCGGACGTAGGCGTCGTCATAACCTAGGTCGTGACTCATCAGGCGTAGTATTTCTTTAGGAACCGGCCGTTTATTGGCCTAAAGGGTCTTTCGCCATGCATGTCCCACCTTGGCAGACTTTGTCTATGATATACGGACCCTTATAGTTCGGCTCGAATTTCCCCCGTTTGGCACAATTGGGGATCAAAGGTCTCTTGACTACTAGCACGAGTTTTCCTTGGCGGAATGTTCTCAGCCTAGTTAATCTCTCATATGAGCGCGCCATCTTTGCCTTGTAAGCCTATAAGTTTTGCTGCGCCATGAGCCGGGTTTCGTTAAGGGTGTCGAGCTCCTCAAGCCAAAGATGAGCATTCTCTTCGTCCGTTAGCTCGTAATGGACCGCCACTCGTAGAGAAGGTAGCTCTATCTCTAAGGGAAGTACTGCTTCAGCGCCGAATACCAATGCATACGACGTTGTGTTTGTGGCTGTTTTGAACGTAGTTCGATACGCCCAGATAACTTCATGCAGTCTCTCGTGCCAGTCCTTTTTGTTTTTGGACACCGTCTTTTTCACGATCTTCATCAAGGTCTTGTTGAAAGCCTCAGCCAGACCGTTAGCTCGGGGATTATAGACCAAAGAGTATCTCCAGTCTATATTATGTTGCTGCGCGAAGCAACTGATTTTGTGACTTCTGTAGGCCGACCCGTTATCGGAGATAATCCGTTGCGGAGTGCTGAACCGATAAATGACGCGTGTCTTGAAGAAATGGAGGGTATTCTCCGTCTTCACTTCTCTTAATGGTACTGCTTCTGCCCACTTGGAGAAGTAATCAGTTGTCGCCAGTATGAACCGATGTCCTCTGGACGATGCTGGTTCAATGGGCCCGATTATGTCAGTTCCCCACATTTCGAACGGCCAGCTAGCCATCATTGGATGTAGCGGATTTGGATGCTGGTGGATAAAGTCCCCATGAATCTGGCACGAGTGGCACTGTTTCGTGTATTCGAGGCAGTCTTGGATCATTGTGGGCCAATAGTAGCCCATCCTTTTGATCTTCAGTTTCATCTTCGGCCCGGCTTGGTGAGAACCGCAAAGTCCGTCGTGAGTTTCTTGGACGACTCTCCTTGCTTCTTCAGGTCCCAGGCATCTCAGCCATAGAGAGTAGAACGATTTCTTATACAGAGTATCATTGACGAAGGCGAAAGACAGGGCTCGTTTCATGAGCTGATGTCTTGAGGACGCATCTTCAGGTGTTCGACGGAATTTGAAGTAGTTTATAAAGACTTCTCTCCAATCCTTAGCCTTTTCCTGGTCTTTTGTTTGTAGGGCCATTTGCATGGTCGCTGCCTTTTCTTCAAACAACTCCGGAGATATTTCTGCCGGTGCAAGAACTTGACGGCTTTGTACCACGATCCTTACGTCATCGAGGTTTTCGTCAGCCAGTTCTTTAGCGAGTTTAGCTAACGCGTCCGCTTTGCTATTTTCCGCGTGCGGTATGCTTTCGAGGGCGTAGGAAGGGATTCGAGTCAGCAGTTGCACTCTCTCACCGTACTTTACCAACTCTGGTTTGCACGTTTGATAGTCGCCATTTACTTGACTAACGACTAGCTGGGAGTCTCCGTATATGAGGAGGTTCTCGATTCCCATGTCGACAGTGATCTCAAGACCTGCTATCAAAGCTTCATATTCGGCCTCATTGTTCGTCCTCGTCTTTGTTAAGGAGAAGGCAAAGCACATTATCCCTCCTTGTGGAGTCACGAAGATAAGACCTACCCCAGATTTGATTATAGGGGTATTGTGTTGTCGCTTCTTCAAGGAAGATGCCCCGTCAAAGTAATGTTCCCATCGGGTGTCGCTATCTCCTTTCTCCCCATCGATCATGTCAAATGCGTGCTCGTCTGGCAATTCGCAATTTAGGGGTGAATCGGCAGGTATAGGATGCTCAGCGAGGAAGTCGGCGATGGCCTGACCTTTCACCGCCTTAAGCGGACGATAAGTTATCAAGAATTCCATCAAGAGCAGGGCCCATTTAGTGAGCCATCCTGTTAGTATGGCTCTTGATATCAAATATTTGAGAGGATCCACTTTTGATATGAGGTGGACCTCATACGCCAACGCATAATGTCGGAGCTTCGTTATCGTGAAGATTATCGCCAGGCAGTATTTTTCGATAGGGGAGTAGTTGTTTTCTGCCCCCAGGAGAATTCGACTCAAATAGTAGAGAGCTCTCTCATTCCCTTGGTCGTTCTCCTGTTCCCATAGCGCGCCTAAAGAACCTTCAAGGGCTGTTGTATACAGGATGAGGGCTTCCCCTTGACCGGGGCAGTTAATACCGGCAGATTCTGTAGGTATTTCTTGATTTCATCGAGTGAACTCTGGCATTTTCGATCCCAGATGAACAAGTTCCCTTTCTTCATTAGGTGACTGTAGGGGCGGCATTTGCCGGAGAGGTTAGCTATGAACGTCGGATGTAGGCGAGCTTTCCTTGGAAAGACCGCAGTTGCTTGAGAGTTCTTGGCGGAGGCATTTCCATGATCGCCTTGATCTTCGACGGGTCTATTTCGATGCCCCGGGGTCGTACGATGAATCCTAGGAATTTTCCCGAAGAGACTCCGAACGCGCATTTGAGAGGGTTCATCTTCAAGTTGTATTTCCGAAGGCGTTGAAACACTATCTTCAGATGCTCCTAATGTTCCTCGTACGATTTACTTTTAACCACAAGGTCGTCGATATAGCATTCGACGATTTCATGTATGAGGTCATCGAAAATCTTCGTCATGGCCCTCTGATAGGTAGCGCTGGCGTTCTTCAGACCGAAAGGCATCATTTTGTAGCAGAATATGCCTAAAGGGATCCGAAAAGCGGTATGCTTCTGATCTTCGGGATGCATCTTTATTTGATTATACCCTGATGAGCCGTCCATGAAGGAGAAGATTTCGTGAGTGTACATGTTGTCTATCATCAGCTCGGTAACCGGTACGGGAAAGTCATCCTTCGGACATGCTTTGTTGAGGTCCCGAAAGTCCACGCAAATGCGCACCATCCCATTTTTCTTCATCACTGGGATGATGTTGGCAACCCAGTCAGGGTACTGAACCTCTTGGATGAAGCCGGAGTCGATTAGCTTCTTGACCTCAGCGTTGATGCTCATTTCAAGTTTGAGCCGCATTCTTCTCGGTGCTTGTTTGATTGGCTTAACGTCCGGAGAAATCGCTAATTTGTGGACGGCTATTTCTGGATCTAATCCTGGCATCTCAGAATAGTTCCATGCGAAACATTCTTTATACCGCATGAGCACGTCTTTTAGCGTAGCTACCTATTCTTTAGACAACAGTTCACTGACGAACGTCGGCCGCGGGTCACTTGCCGTCCCTAAGTCGATTTTCCTGAGGTTATCTGCAGTAGTATGTATCCCATCTTCTAATTGTTTTGGTGCTGGTGGAAACTCTGAGATCACCTCGTCATCATCGTTTTTGAAGCACCAGGGGAGGTCAGCCATATCCCCGCGCACTCCTTCTCCTGACAGCGTTATCGCGTGACATGTGCGAGATCGCTTCCAAGACCGATGTTGATCCGGTTCTACTCTCGCTGTATACGTGGCTTTCGGTACATGCTTCTGTGGCGGGGTTACCCTCCAACTGTTGGATAAAGCGAACCTGCCTTGCTGATACTGGTCTTCTACCCAGTCTTTGAAGGTGAAGCAGTCTTCAAGAGGATGTCCTATTGCTTGGTGATGGGAGCAATAGTCTGGGTGATGAACCTCACTTGCTTGTTCGGGGTGCTTGGACTCCGGGAGGGTAATCATCTAATGTTTCATGACAAGACCGAATATCTTTCTTGTCTTGTCTTGGGGAAAAGAATATGCTCGACCCATCTTCTTTTTAAGAGACGAATCATGGCTGCTCAATTCTCGATCATGTGGCTTTTTGGACCCGCTTTGCCATTGTCGAACGTTTTTTCCATTCTTTAGCTTGTTTTTACCTCTGCGTCGGGTCTTTTGTATGACGGGCTGGCGACGAAGAGCATCATCATTCTCCGCAGCCTGCTGAAGGAGGCGTTGTGTCCTGGTTTTCTCGTAAATGGCCATTTCACGGTTGTGGTCATCCCAGACCTTTTGACTCATTTCCCTTATTAGTTTGTCCATCTGTTCTTCAAACGACGGACTCGGCAATCTTGTGGCAGGATCTCGTTTTGGTTCAACTGCAGCGTCTTCTAACAGAGTGTCCCCTTCTTCATTGAAGTCATGTATAACGTAGCAGCCATAGAATTGCTCCCATTTCTTGGATTGAATATATCCAAGCCCGATCGTTTTCATTCTCCCGTTGGGCAATTTTAATTGAGTTCCAGGGACGTTCCAGATCCTGTTGTAGAACTAAGCTTGTTGAGCAGTCTGTTTGAAGGGTATGCCTTGGCATCTCAACAGCTATTTTAATCCTTTTGTGTAGTATCTGGGCAGACGGATGGGCTGGAGCCTGTCAAGAGTAGAATCGGCGCCATGCCAGATTTCTTTCTCCACTTTGGCTTTCGCAGATCGATAAAAGAGGATCGCCTTTTCATCTTTTTGCCTGGGAGGGATGTAGAACGTCTGCAGTTCTTGCACACTGTAGGTATCAAGTGCGTCGAGCTCTTTGTAATGCTCTTGCGGAACCATGGCGACCTGCAAACTCTGATCATCTCCAATGAAGGCTTGCACTGATGGACGAGCCGAGAATACTGCGTTGACCTCATCTTCAGAGTCACTGCCAAAGACCAGAATATGGGTAGACGGTTCCGGTTTGTTGTATCGGGGAGGTCCCGAATAGATTATCTCTTCCTCCTCCTCGGTATCGCTCCCGAAGACCGGAATTGTAGTGATAGCTTTTTGCTTATCCTCAGGTTTATGGCATCTTTCCATGTCTTCAAAGTCTTGTATGAAGTACTTTGCATCTTCGTACTTTCGGACTTCGTTTACAGAGAATGGGTTCAGCTCCCCTGTCACAGTGTATTCAAGCTCATCTTTGAAATACTTCATACACTGATGCTGTGTAGAAGGGATAATGTTGTACTCGTGTAACCAAGGCCGGCCGAGCAAAGCATTGTAGCAAGTCTTGGCGTCAATGATGTGGAACTTGATATCAGCGACGAGCTGCCCAAAACGTAACGTCAGTATCACAGACTCGAGCGTCCGTAATGACTGGGAGTCGAACCCGGAGATAGTGATTTTATCCCGAGCGAGGTGTTGAACGCTCATGCAGATTTCTTTTAGCACCCTCACATTTAGGAGATTGACAGAGGACCCATTGTCAACTAGGATCTTCCCTATCTTAATGTCATGGCAATACCCGGAAACATATAGGGGACGGTTATGCTCGCATATTCCGAGGAGGAGATCTTCATTGCCAAAAGTGATGTCAGCTGTGTGAATTTCTTCCAGCTTGTCCTTCATCTTTTCTTTGGCAAGGAAACCTTGAAACTGGTCAGGCTCTTGTAATAACTTGATCAGAGAATCTCTCGCCTCTTTGGATAGCAGAAGGGTGTTGAGAATACTTAGCTACGAGGGTATCTTCCTCAGGTGTGCCAGGACGTTGTAATCCATCTTGTTTTTCTTGGGTGGGTCCTTGGCTGCCAGCTCTTCGACGACTCGGTCATCGAGGGTGATATCCTCAGGGACTTTATCTTTCCCCTTATCCTTTTTGTTCGATCCCTTGTTTGCGGGTCCGAGACTCTTTTTCAGGTAGCGTGCGATTGCGCAGCTGAATGTTATCGCAGGTCTTCATCTCTTCTGTTTCAGAGATGGATTCCTTGAAGAGAGGGCCGAGGGCTATTTCTTCATCAGAATCACCCCCGAAGGTGAGAACTTATGATCCCCCGGAATTAACCATGTGACATTCACCGGCAGTTCTTTTATGCTCATCTGTCGGGCTTCTTTGCTCCCGACGAGTTTTTCGCTTCATCCGCTTGAAATGCTGCCGATGAGCAACGTATCCCCGCCACCAATTTTTAATGGCGTTGCATTCTTCAGTAGGGTGTGTGGTCCTCCGATGGTACAACCAGTAGTTTGGATGTGCATCCTCTTCGTTAAGGTGTGTTTGTAAGTCTATGTTACCCACCCCAGATGTTTACGGGGAGGCGGAATAGGTAAAAATCAAAATTTTCTTTGCAAGATAACATAGACCAGCCATAAGGATCTTTGCTAAACATTAACTAACAAACTAAGTAGAAGTGTTAACTACTTTGTTAGAAGATTATACCAAAATCTTGAACTCCTTCTTCTCTTTGTTGTGGTTCTCCTTGTTGTGAGCTCCTTGGAGTGGTTGTGGATGGTTCCTCCTCACCGGGTTCTCCACATCAGAGATGATCTACCCGAAATCCTCTACCTTGAGCTCCAACCTCTACTATGAAGTAACTAGAGTGCTTGGTGTGCTAGACTAAGAACCCTAGAGTGAGTAGAGAAGTGTTTTGGTGGTTTGGTCCCAAAAGCTCTTGATTTTCAACTCATGAAACACTTGAGCTTTTTGGGAGGAAGAGGAGAGAGCAACCATGAGAGAGAATGTATATGATAAAATGAAGGGTGAACTCTCATATTAGGGAAAAAGAATAATCAAAATTTTATTAAGATAAATGTCATGGTTGATGTTATTTTGACCATTATCATGTCACAATTAATGCTAAGCACAAATATCTTTTGCTTAACAAAAATATCTAAGTCAACATGGGCCAACATGGTCAAACCAAATTGCCATAACAAATTATCTCTAATAAAAGATTAATAATCAATTTCCCCATCTCATTAAGGTTTTAATCAAGTCACCGGTCAAAACCCTAATAAGGTGTCTCTTTCTCTGCCACTGTCAACTGTATACACATACCCGCATCTGTGTTCCGAAGAACACGAAATGCAATGAGACTGAACCAACCCAAAATCAGATACTAGGATCTGGCTTAAACCAAAGCCCACTAGTATCAACTGCCCGAACACCAAACACGCACAAGTACGTGTATGTGAACGAACCCTGTCGTAAAACCATACGACCTCTACCTCATTTCGCCCAAAGGTGAACAACCCTCTGTGTGGGACTCTAAAGACTCGACATTACGCTGGCAGTGGGTTTAACCACAGGCCGCAAGTGGTACTAGCTGTACATAACGGTCTTTAGGTAAATGTCGATAAGAAGGCCGACGAGCGAACTCGTCCGAAACCCCTACCGAGCATGTCCGTGACAATATCCGTGCAGTCTGGTCTGTTCGTCTGAGAGTATCGCATGTAAGGTCTAGGGGGTGGAAAACGTCAGACCCCTAATAACCGTACAAGTCGTGTCAGGGTGGCTTAAGACCATCCGAGGATCTACTGGTCCGTCCACCAGTAATTCTCAATCAGCATTGGCCAGGGACTTATGGTAATGACCAACCGATCACTGTGCGATATCGACTCCCCAAACCGGGAGAGACGAATCCATAACAGTCGCTCACTGCCTCCATATGGCTCGCGACTGCACCCAACTAAAACCTATTTGCACGACTCCTTTGAGCCGTGGTAGGGTAGTAATCAAAGCACAGTGGGAATCACACTAGACGAATGAAGACCTCAGGTCGACAGACTATCTGCACACATGTCAACAGAGAACTGCTATCTGACGTTAGGTATAATACCATCTAGTCAGTCCTCGGCGAGTCCTGTTCGGTGAACTCGCACCCAGTGAGCATCTGTATACAATTTTAGACGCACATCACCAATGGCTGCGGGACCAATCCATCGCCTCTCGTCAGGGTCTAAATATGTATACACTAGTCTACTCTGGAGTATCGATACCCAGTCTCAATACTCCTGTGACCAGGGACATTTAAGGATGTGCCTATTGACCACCCAGCTCCCACAAGTATGACTGCCATCACAACGCTGGTAGTCAGGCAAATATCCTACGGGCTTTATCAACATGTTCACAATAAATGAAACACAGAGTAAAAAATATATCACATGATAAGATAAAGACAAACTAAATAGCGTACAATCATATCGAGCAAGATTGTCCTGTACATACATATCCCTAGCATCCTATACAATGAAGGCCTCTAGGGCATATATATCCAACAATCTCCCACTTGCACTAAGGCCTGTAATTAGTGCAATGAGTACCCACTGTCTGTACTAGATCTAGTTGCTGGCGTATCGCATGCCCAACATCTCAAACAGCCTCTCGAACTGGACTTGAGGGATGGCCTTGGTGAATGGATTTGCCGTGTTGTATTTTGTGTCCACTCTCCGCACCTCGATCTCCCGGCGATTCACGATCTCCCTGATCAGGTGATACCGCCTCAAGATATGCCTGGATTTCTGATGGGATCTTGGTTCCTTCGCTAATGCCACAACCCCATTGTTATCACAATACAAAAGTATTGGATTGGAAATGGACGGAACCACCTGAAGTTCAGAGATGAACTTCTTCATCCAGACAGTCTCTTTTGCGGCATCGTTAGCAGCTATATACCTAGCTTAAATTGTTGAGTCTGCGACGGTATCCTGTTTGGAACTCTTTCGACATACCTCCCCTCCATTGAGGGTAAACACAAAACCCGAAACGGATTTAGAGTCATCTTTGTCACTTTGGAAGCTGGAGTCGGTCAAAGCCTCGACTTGGAGGTCCCCATTACCGTAAACCAAGAACATCTCCTTAGTCCTTCTCAGGTACTTGAGAATGTTCTTTACCGCTATCCAATACTTCTCACCTTGGTCAGACTGATACCTGCTTACCACACTAAGTGCGTAAGCTACATCTGGTCTGGTACATAATATCGCATACATTATAGATCCTACAGCCGAAGCGTAGGGTATAATGCCCATGCGAGCCCTCACTTCATCAGTCTTTGGAGACATCCCTTTGGAGAGGGTGATCCCGTGACAAGCGGGTAAATTACCGTGCTTGGAATCTTCCATATTAAATCTCTTTAGTATAGTGTCTATGTACCCGGACTGCGAAAGTCCCAACATCCTTTTGGATCTATCACGATAGATCTTAATCCCCAGAATGTAGGAGGCATCTCCCAAGTCTTTCATGGAGAATTTCTGTGACAAGAAGAGCTTTACTGATTGTAGCATAGGGACATCATTCCCTATCAGCAGTATGTCGTCGACGTATAGAACGAGGAAGACTACTGCTCCTTCTACAATCTTCCTATAAATGCATGGTTCATCTACATTTTTGATAAAGTCAAATTCTTTGACCGTCTCATCAAAGCAGATGTTCCAACTCCGCTATACTTGCTTTAATCCAGAAATGGATTTAAGCAACTTGTACACCTTTCCGCTGCTCCCACTGTCTAAGAAACCTTCTGGTTGATCTATGTAAACACTTTCTTCTAAATGTCCATTTAGAAAAGCTGTTTTTACGTCCATCTGCCAGATTTCATAGTCATGGAAGGCAACAATGGTAAGCAGGATCCGAATGGATTTAAGCATAGCTACTGTGGAAAAGGTTTCATCATAGTCCAATCCTGGTCTTTGACGAAAACCTTTTGCAACGAGTCTAGCTTTGTAGGTTTCCACTTGTCCAAATGCACCAATCTTCTTTTTGAAGATCCATTTGCATCCATCTGGTTTCACCCCAGGAGGAGCAATATCTAAAGTCCATACTTTATTGGTGTACATGGATTCCATTTCGGATCTTATAGCATCCAGCCACTTCACCGAGACTTTACTCATGATAGCCTGCTGAATATTAGTAGGCTCATCATCATCGGTAATGCAATCCTCTCGATCCCCATCTACAAGAAACCCATAGTATCTCTCAGGCGGACGAGAAAGCCTACTAGATTTGTGGAGCGACGTTGGTTCGTCGGGCTCCATAGAAACCTGAGGTTTTACTAAGTCCTCGGCAGTAGTTTGAGGTTCTGGAATTTCTTCCAGTTCTACCGTGCTCCCACTAATTTCTTTTGTAAGAAATTTGCTCTCTAAGAAGACAATGTGGCAAGCGATAAACACCTTTTTTTCTTTAGTGTGGTAGACTAGATATCCTCTTGAATGCTTGGGGTATCCCACAAACTTGCACAAAACCGATCGTGCCTCGAGCTTGTCCTGATTGTGCTTTTTAACAAATGCCGGACACCCCCATATCTTGATATACTTGAGATGTGGTCTCTTCCCACTCCACATTTCATATGGAGTGGTAGGCACAGACTTAGTCGGAACTCTATTCAATAGGTATGCCGCTGATTCCAGCGCAAAACCCAAGAAGGAAAGTGGCAACTCAACACTACTCATCATTGAACGCACCATGTCCAGTAGCGTGCGATTCCTCCTTTCTGATACACCATTATGCTGAGGTGTATACGGATGAGTAAGTTGAGAGAGAATTCCATTCTCTTTTAAGCATTCAAGGAAACTGGTACTTAAGTATTCTCCACCTCGAGCAGTTCGAAGTGTCTTGATGCTTTTACCAGTCTGTTTCTCCACTTCATTTTTATACTCCTTAAATTTCTCAAAGGCCTCGGATTTATGTTTCATTAAGAACACATGTCCATACCTCGAGAAATCATCAGTAAAAGTGATGAAGTAGGAGTGACCGCTTCTTGCATGTGCAGACATCGGACCACATACATCGCTGTGTACAAGTCCTAAGAGCTCCGTGGCTCTTTCTTCGTGTCCGGTGAACGGAGATTTGGTCATCTTTCCTTTGATACATGATTGACAAGTTGCGTATGATGAATATTCAAACGAATCTAAATATCCATCTTTATGCAACTTAGTCAACCTTGTTTCATTTATATGACCAAGTGTACAATGCCATAGGAAGGCTTGGTTTGAATCTGGAGCCTTTCTTTTGGGTGTGTTCTGAATATTGAAAACTTAAGGTTGATTAGGTATGTATATGCCGTTTTCCAGTGTGCCGAACCCAATCATTTCTTGATTTAAGAGAATGTTCATGACATTTCTTTCAAGTGCAAAATTATATCCTTCATTAGATAACAAAGATACTGATATAATATTATATAGCATACCGGGAATATAAAAACAGCTATATTACACCAAAATGTGTCCACTAGTCAACCCCAGGCGATAATCCTCATTGCAACAGCATCCACGTTTGTTCCATTGCCTACCCGGAGGGTCATATCACCTGCCTTTAGTGCTCTACGGTTTCTCAGAGCCTGCAAAGAATTACATATGTGAGAACCAGATCCGGTATCAAATACCCATGATGTAGAGTTTACTGAAAGACAGTTTTCGATTACTAACACACCTGAAGCAGCAGCAGCAGCTTGCTTCGTGTCCTTGTCTTTGAAAGCCATGCAATCCTTCTTCCAGTTCCCCTGCTTGTGACAATAATAGCATTCATTCTTATCCGCCTTCACCCTTCCTGCCTTGTTCGTTCCCAGCACCTTCTTGACCCCACCTTTCGGTTTGGTGGCTTTCATCTTCTTCTTCTCCTTGCCTTTCGCTTTGGATTTAAAAGAGGATGATTGGCCAACATACCGAACGGGGGTCTTCTCTTTTTCAAGGAGGGCTCTACTACCTTCAACATGTTGAGGAGCTTTGGAAGATCAGCTTCCATTTCGTGCATGTTGAAGTTCAGCACGAATTGAGAGAAGGTGTGGGGAAGGGACTGCAAAATCAAGTCGATGTACAACTTATTTTCTAGCACGCATCCCAGGTTTGCGGGTTCCTCAATGAGGCTGATCATTTTTAGGACATGCTCTCCTACTGGTGATCCTGGAGCTAACTTCATCAGGAATAGTTTCCTTGAGGTCTCGTACCTCGCGATACGAGAGTGCTCTCCATACAGTTCCTTGCAATGGAGAAAGATGGATATAATATTCGTACTTTCGTGCTGTTTCTGGAGTTCATTATTCATGGACGCCAGCACGATACACTTAGCTTTCTCGCAGTCCAGATCCGAAGTCTTGCAGACCTCTTTGTCCGCAACTGAGGAATCTGGTCCTGGGATAGGAGGAGCAATAGCGGTGGTGACATATGCAACCTTGTCATAAGTCAGTGCAATGTTGACGTTCCTCAGCCAATCCTTATAGTTTGGCCCAGTCAGTGTATTCTTTTCAAGTAATAGTTTTAGTCCTGTCATGGTAGCTGTCAGAGAGAGAGAGAAAAGAAACACTCAGCATATACTCTTGTAAGTTTAGAATGGTTTATTAGTTTATCTAAACAGGACGGCTCCCACTGTTTCCTCAAATTCTTCTTCAAACCCTAAAAGAAGAATTAGACAGGATTAATTGCATGTCACAATACTTGCTTAACCTTTCAGCCAGGCTAGTGTCGGTACTTCGAGGGAGGTTTTCCAACGCTTTCGTGAAGTTCCTTAATTATATAACCTCTTTTCCCTGGAGGCGTAGCCTCGCTAATACCGTTCTAGACACCTACTTGGTTTATAGTATTGATTGTTAAGTGAGAAAATTTCCCGAGAGTAATCCTACTCATCACTGGGATCGGAATCCAACTATCATTGTATGATGACCTAGATGGAGGCTACTCTAGTCACCACACTCCAGAAGGTATGCTAAATCTGCAAGTTTCCTTTATTTTTGAAACTCCCGATGTGGTTTTTACCCCAAACTCTTATGACCTTGACGTAGACCAACAAATCATAAGATGCAAGTCAAGTTCTACCCGTCTTTTTCCTGATTAATTTAGACTCATCCGTACTCGCCCTTGATGTAGGCCAACAAGGCTGTACGACTGTCCTAAACTAATGCATCTATCTATGCAACAAATAAGCAACACATTGCTACCATACACTATGCCTTGACGTAGGCCAACAAACATAGCATGAATACGATGTGTTGTTCATTTGAAACGACGGAGGGCTACGGCTGGTTTTTGGCGAAACCGTTAACGTAATGAACTTGATATAATCGAAGGAATCCTGATAGCTTTTTAAATGGAGTGGTTTTAGTCTCCGCATTTAAAATTTGCTTTTTGAAGAAAACCGAGTGGTTTTGAAATTGCTCCAACGATTTTAGCTTAGGTTTGTTTTCTTTGCATTAATGAATTAATGCTGTCCCATCAATTAATCCTACCATTGCAGAAAGAAATAAAAATACAACGTACGCTTATGCCATCCGCATTCGCCACGGGGCCCCGTCATCACCCGTTAGGTTACTTAACTAACGATAGAGCGGGGGCTGGATTAGCGCGGGTGCAAAACATAAGCAACGCCTAATAAATATCATATATAGATATATCCATTCGTCTCACGCAATAATAGGCATTCCAGATCATAGATAAACATATTGGATACACTAGGAATTCCGCACTTCGTTTAAGCCCATAACGAAAGACGGATTCTACGGTCGTGATGAATAGCCAAAACCCCATCCTAGACCCCTACGGGTGCGGCAAACTACCCACCAAATCCCCGAAGTGAAGCAATCTCTCTCAATAAAGTGAGTAGGTCACTTGTCACTTCAAAGTACCCGGTAGTTTGTGCACCCCACCTTGGGTCTATCCTAGGAGCAGAAAAACTGTAAAAGAAATAATATACAATGGTGGCTACAAGCTCAACCAAGATGTGCGACCATAAAATAATATTACATCAATTTACAATTTACATCAAATGAAAGATAAACAATCATCTCAAAACCTCGGCTATTCATCCACGACAATCCAACAAGTTCATATACACAAACTAATATCACAGATCACAGATATGTGCAACCCCAACTAATCGACGTATAGCGATTAGTAGACGTTCAACACATATAACACATTACTGATATAATCCGATTAGCTAATGTTTATAGAATTCCAATCAATAACCATATTTGAATCTACTCCAAGTACAACACTGTACACAATAATTCCTGAGCAGAAATAAAATATCCCAGAAAACACAAAACCAACACAGAGAGCACCAGAAAAAATTTGAACCAACTCGGAGTCAACTCGGCCGCGGATCCGCGGCGGAACGCTTGGTTGGTCTGACCGAGTTAGGCGCCCAAATTTCTTCAGTGTTCTATAAAAAGCCTGCACGTATTTTTCAGGTCTCTGAAAATATTTTTAGACCCATTTTTAAATACGACAGAAAAGGCAATTTTTGCTCGTGTTTTCGGGATTTTTCCGTGATCGAAGTTCTAAAGACTTTGCTAACATGTTAGTTATGGTTTAGCCTGGCTCTGATACCACTGTAAGTCTATGTTACCCACCCCGGATGTTTACGGGGAGGCGGAATAGGTAAAATCAAAATTTTCTTTGCAAGATTACATAGACTAGCCATTAGGATCTTTGCTAAACGTTAACTAACAAACTAACTAGAAGTGTTAACTACTATGTTAGAAGATTATACCAAAAGCTTGAACTCCTTCTTCTCCTTGTTGTGGTCCTCCTTGTTGTGAGCTCCTTGGAGTGGTTGTGGATGGTTCCTCCTCATCGGCTTCTCCGCACCAAAGATGATCCACCTGAAGGCCTCTACCTTGAGCTCCAACCTCTACAATGAAGTAACTTGAGTGCTTGGTGTGCTAGACTAAGAACCCTAGAGTGAGTAGAGAAGTATTTTGGTGGTTTGGTCTCAAAAGCTCTTGATTTTCAACTCATGAAACACTTGAGCTTTTTGGGAGGAAGAGGAGAGAGCAACCATGAGAGAGAATGTATATGATAAAATGAAGGGTGAACTCTCATATTAGGGAAAAAAATAATCAAAATTTCATTAAGATAATTGTCACGGTTGATGTTGATTTGACCATTATCATGTCACAATTAATGTTAAGCACAAATATCTTTTGCTCAACAAAAATATCTAAGTCAACATGGGTCAATATGGTCAAATGGTCAAACCAAATTAGCCATAACACAATTATCTCTAATAAAAGATTAATAATCAATTTCTCCATCTCATTAAGGTTTTAATCAAGTCACTGGTCAAAACCCTAATGAGGTGTCTCTTTCTCTGCCACTGTCAACTGTATACACATACCCGCATCCGTGTTCCGAAGAACACGAAATGCAATGAGACTGAACCAACCCAAATTCAGATATTAGGATCTGGCTTAAACCAAAGCCCACTAGTATCAACTTCCCGAACACCAAACACGCACAAGTACGCGTATGTGAACGAACTCTGTCGTAAAACCATACGACCTCTACCTCATTTCGCCCAAAGGTGAACAACCCTCTGTGTGGGACTCTAAAGACTCGACACTACGCTGGCAGTGAGTTTAACCATAGGCCGCAAGCGGTACTAGCTGTACATAACGGCCCCCAGGTAAATGTCGATAAGAAGGCCGACGAGCGAACTCGTCCGAAACCCTTACTGAGCCTGTCCGTGACAATATCCGCGCAGTCCGGTCTGTTCGTCTGAGAGTATCGCATGTAAGTTATAGGGGGTGGAAAATGTCAGACCCTTAATAACCGTACAAGTCGTGTCGGTATGGCTCAAGACCATCCGAGGATCTACTGGTCCGTCCACCAGTAATTCTCAATCAGCATTGGCCAGGGACTTATGGTAATGACCAACCGATCACTGTGCGATATCGACTCCCCATACCGGGAGAGACGAATCCATAACAGTCGCTCACTGCCTCCATGTGGCTCGGGACTGCACCCAACTAAAACCTGTTTGCACGACTCCTTTGAGCCGTGGTAGGGTAGTAATCAAAGCACAGTGGGAACTCACACGAGACGAATGACGACCTCAGGTCGACAGAATATCTGCACACATGTCACCAGAGAACTTCTATCTGACGCTAGGTATAATACCATCTAGTCAGTCCTCGGCGAGTCCTGTTCGGTGAACTCACATCCAGTGAGCATCTGTATACAATTTTAGGTGCACATCACCAATGGCTGCGGGACCAATCCATCGCCCCTCGTCAGGGTCTAGATATGTCTACACTAGTCTACTCTGGAGTATCGATGCCCAGTCTCAATACTCCTGCGACTAAAGACATTTAAGGATGTGCCTATTGACCACCTAGCTCCCACAAGTATGACTGCCATCACAACGCTGGTAGTCAGGCAAACATCCTACGGGCTTTATCGACATGTTCACAATATATGAAACACAGAGTAAAAAATATATCACATGTTAAGATAAAGACCAAACAAATAGCGTACTATCATATCGAGCAAGATTGTCCTGTACATACATATCCCTAACATCCTATACAATGAAGGCCTCTAGGGCATATATATCCAACAATCTCCCACTTGCACCAAGGCCTGTAATTGATGCAATGAGTACCCACTGTCTGTACTAGATCTAGTTGCTTGCGTACCGCATGCCCAACATCTCAAACAGCCTCTCGAACTGGACTTGAGGGATTGCCTTGGTGAATGGATCTGCCGTGTTGTATTTTGTGTCCACTCTCCGCACCTCGAGCTCCCAGCGATTCACGATCTCCCTGATCAGATGATACCGCTTCAAGATATGCCTGGATTTCTGATGGGACCTTGGTTTCTTCGCTAATACCACAGCCCCATTGTTATCACAATACAAAGGTATTGGATTGGCAAAGGACGGAACCACCTGATGTTCAGAGATGAACTGCTTCATCCAGACAGCCTCTTTTGCTGCATCGTTAGCAGCTATATACTCAGCTTCCATTGTTGAGTCTGCGACGGTATCCTGTATGGAACTTTTCCAACATACCTCCCCTCCATTGAGGGTAAACACAAAACCCGAAATGGATTTAGAGTCATCTTTGTCACTTTGGAAGCTGGAGTCGGTCAAAGCCTCGACCTGGAGGTCCCCATTACCGTAAACCAAGAACATCTCCTTAGTCCTTCTCAGGTACTTGAGAATGTTCTTTACCGCTATCCAATACTTCTCACCTGGGTTAGACTGATACCTGCTTACTACACTAAGTGCGTAAGCTACATCTGGTCTGGTACATAATATCGCATACATTATAGATCCTACAGCCGAAGCGTAGGGTATAATGCCCATGCGAGCCCTCACTTCATCAGTCTTTGGAGACATCTCTTTGGAGAGGGTGATCCCGTGACAAGCGGGTAAATTACCGCGCTTGGAATCTTCCATACTAAATCTCTTTAGTATAGTGTCTATATACCTGGACTGCGAAAGTCCCAACATCTTTTTGGATCTATCACGATAGATCTTAATCCCCAGAATGTCGGAGGAATCTCCTAAGTCTTTCATAGAGAATTTCTGTGACAAGAAGAGATTTACCGATTGTAGCATAGGGACATCATTCCCTATCAGCAGTATGTCGTCGACGTACAGAACGAAGAAGACTACTGCTCCTTCTACAATCTTCCTATAAATGCATGATCCATCTACATTTTTGATAAAGTCAAATTCTTTGACCGTCTCATCAAAGCAGATGTTCCAACTCCGCTATACTTGCTTTAATCCAGAAATGGATTTAAGCAACTTGTACACCTTTCCGCTGCTCCCACTGTCTAAGAAACTTTCAGGTTGATCCATGTAAATACTTTCTTCTAAATGTCCATTTAGAAAAGCTGTTTTTTCGTCCATCTGCCAGATTTCATAGTCATGGAAGGCAACAATGGTAAGCAGGATCCGAATGGATTTAAGCATAGCTACTGTGGAAAAGGTTTCATCATAGTCCAATCCTGGTCTTTGACGAAAACCTTTTGCAACGAGTCTAGCTTTGTAGATTTCCACTTGTCCAAATGCACCAATCTTCTTTTTGAAGATTCATTTGCATCCAACTGGTTTCACCCCAGAAGGAGCAATATCTAAAGTCCATACTTTATTGGTGTACATGGATTCCATTTCGGATCTTATAGCATCCAGCCACTTCACCGAGACTTTACTCATGATAGCCTGCTGAATATTAGTAGGCTCATCATCATCGATAATACAATCCTCTCGATCCCCATCTACAAGAAACCCATAGTATCTCTCAGGCGGACGAGAAAGCCTACTAGATTTGCGGAGCGGCGTTGGTTCGTCGGGCTCCATAGAAACCTGAGGTTCTACTAAGTCCTCGGCAGTAGTTTGAGGTTCTGGAATTTCTTCCAGTTCTACCGTGCTCCCACTAATTTCTTTTGTAAGAAATTCGCTCTCTAAGAAGACAATGTGGCAAGCGATAAACACCTTTTTTTCTTCAGTGTGGTAGACTAGATATCCTCTTGAATGCTTGGGGTATCCTACAAACTTGCACAAAACCGATCGTGCCTCGAGCTTGTCCGGATTGTGCTTTTTAACAAACGCCGGACACCCCCATATCTTGATATACTTGAGATGTGGTCTCTTCCCACTCCACATTTCATATGGAGTGGTAGGTACAGACTTAGTCGGAACTCTATTCAATAGGTATGCCGCTGATTCCAGCGCAAAACCCAAGAAGGAAAGTGGCAACTCAGCACTACTCATCATTGAACGCACCATGTCCAGTAGCGTGCGATTCCTCCTTTCTGATACACTATTATGCTGAGGTGTATACGGAGGAGTAAGCTGAGAGAGAATTCCATTCTCTTTTAAGCATTCAAGGAAACTGGTACTTAAGTATTCTCCACCTCGAGCAGTTCGAAGTGTCCAGTCTGTTTCTCCACTTCATTTTTATGCTCCTTAAATTTCTCAAAGGCCTCGGATTTATGTTTCATTAAGAACACATGTCCATACCTCGAGAAATCATCAGTAAAAGTGATGAAGTAGGAGTGACCGCTTCTTGCATGTGCAGACATCGGACCACATACATCGCTGTGTACAAGTCCCAAGAGCTCCGTGGCTCTTTCTCCATGTCCGGTGAATGGAGATTTGGTCATCTTTCCTTTGATACATGATTGACAAGTTGCGTATGATGAATATTCAAATGAATCTAAATATCCATCTTTATGCAACTTAGTCAACCTTGTTTCATTTATATGACCAAGTCTACAATGCCATAGGAAGGCTTGGTTTGAATCTGGAGCCTTTCTTTTGGGTGTGTTCTGAATATTGAAAACTTGAGGTTGATTAGGTATGTATATGCCGTTTTCCAGTGTGCCGAACCCAATCATTTCTTGATTTAAGAGAATGTTCATGACATTTCTTTCAAGTGCAAAATTATATCTTTCATTAGATAACAAAGATACTGATATAATATTACATAGCATACCGGGAATATAAAAACAGCTGTATTACACCAAAATATGTCCACTAGTCAACCCCAGGTGATACTCCTCACTGCAACAGCATCCACGTTTGTTCCATTGCCTACCCGGAGGGTCATATCACCTGCCTTTAGTGCTCTACGGTTTCTCAGAGCCTGCAAAGAATTACATATATGAGAACCAGATCCGGTATCAAGTACCCATGATGTAGAGTTTACTGAAAGACAGTTTTCGATTACTAACACACCTGAAGCAGAAGCAGCAGCTTGCTTCGTGTCCTTGGCTTTGAAAGCCATGCAATCCTTCTTCTAGTGCCCCTGCTTGTGACAATAATAGCATTCATTCTTATCCGCCTTCACCCTTCCTGCCTTGTTCGTTCCCAGCACCTTCTTGACCCACCTTTCGGTTTGGTGGCTTTCATCTTCTTCTTCCCCTTGGCTTTCGCTTTGGATTTAGAAGAGGATGATTGGCCAACATACCGAACGGAGGTCTTCTCCTTTTCAAGGAGGTCTCTGATACCCTCAACATGTTGAGGAGCTTTGGAAGATCAGCTTCCATTTCGTGCATGTTGAAGTTCAGCACGAAATGAGAGAAGGTGTGGGGAAGGGACTGCAAAATCAAGTCGATGTATAACTCATTTTCTGGCACGCATCCTAGGTTTTCGGGTTCCTTAATGAGGCTGATCATTTTTAGGACACGCTCTCCTACTGGTGATCCTGAAACTAACTTCATCTGGAATAGTTCCCTTGAGGTCTCGTACCTCGCGATACGAGAGTGCTCTCCATACAGTTCCTTGCAATGGAGAAAGATGGATATAATATCCATACTTTCGTGCTGTTTCTTGAGTTCATTATTCATGGATGCCAGCACGATACACTTAGTTTTCTCGCAGTCCAGATCCCAAGTCTTGCGGACCTCTTTGTCCGCAACTGAGGAATCTGATCCTGGGATAGGGGGAGCAATAGCGGTGGTGACATATGAAACTTTGTCATAAGTCAGTGCAATGTTGACGTTCCTCAGCCAATCCTTATAGTTTGGCCCAGTCAGTGTATTCTTTTCAAGTAATAGTTTTAGTCCTGTCATGGTAGCTGCCAGAGAGAGAGAGAAAAGAAACACTCAACATATGCTCTTGTAAGTTTAGAATGGTTTATTAGTTTATCTAAACAGGATGGCTCCCACTGTTTCCTCAAATTCTTCTTCAAATCCTAAAAGAAGAATTAGACAGGATTAATCGCATGTCACAATACTTGCTTAACCTTTCAGCCAGGCTAGTGTCGGTACTTCGAGGGAGGTTTTCTGACGCTTTCGTGAAGTTCCTTAATTATATAACCTCTTTCCCCTGGAGGCGTAGCCTCGCTAACACCAATCTAGACACCTACTTGGTTTATAGCATTGATTGTTAAGTGATAAAATTTCCCGAGAGTAATCCTACTCATCAGTGGGATCGGAATCCAACTATCATTGTATAATGACCTAGATGGAGGCCACTCTAGTCACCACACTCCAGAAGATATGCTAAATCTGCAAGTTTCCTTTATGTTTGAAACTCCCGATGTGGTTTTTACCCCAAGCTCTTATGACCTTGACGTAGGCCAACAAATTATAAGATGCAAGTCAAGTTCTACCCGTCTTTGTCCTGATTAATTTAGACTCATCCGTACTCGCCCTTGATGTAGGCCAACAAGGCTGTACGACTGTCCTAAACTAATGCATCTATCTATGCAACAAATAAGCAACACATTGCTACCATACGCTATGCCTTGACGTTGGCCAACAAACATAGCATGAATACGATGTGTTGTTTATTTGAAACGACGGAGAGCTATGGCTGGTTTTTGGCGAAACCGTTAACGTAATGAACTTGATATAATCGAAGGAATCATGATAGCTTTTTAAATGGAGTGGTTTTAGGCTCCGCATTTAAAATTTGCTTTTTGAAGAAAACCGAGTGGTTTTGAAATTGCTCCAACGATTCTAGCTTAGGTTTGTTTTCTTTGCATTAATGAATTAATGCTGTCCCATCAATTAATCCTACCATTGCAGAAAGAAACGAAAATACAACGTACGCTTATGCCATCCGCATTCGCCACGGGGCCCGTCATCACCCGTTAGGTTACTTAACTAACGACAGAGCGGAGGCTGGACTAGTGCGGGTGCAAAACATAAGCAACGCCTAATAAATATCATATATAGATATATCCATTCGTCTCATGCAATAATAGGCATTCCAGATCACAGATGAACATATTGGATATACTAGGAATTCCGCACTTCGTTTAAGCCCATAACGAAAGACGGATTCCACGGTCGTGATGAATAGCCAAAACCCCACCCTAGACCCCTACGGGTGCGGCAAACTACCCACCAAATATCCGAAGTGAAGCAACCTCCCTCAACAAAGTGAGTAGGTCACTTGGCACTTCAAAGTATCCGGTAGTTTGTGCACCCCACCTTGGGTCTATCCTAGAAGCAGAAAAATAGTAAAAGAAATAATATACAATGGTGGCTACAAGCTCAGCCCGGATGTGCGACCATAAAATAATATTACATCAATTTACAATTTACATCAAATGAAAGATAAACACTCTTCTCAAAACCCCGGCTATTCATCCACGACAATCCAACAAGTTCATATACACAAACCAATATCACAGATCATAGATATGTGCAACCCCCACTAATCGACGTATAGTGATTAGTAGACGTTCAGCACATATAACACATTACTGATATAATCCGATTAGCTAATGTTTGTAGAATTCCAATCAATAACCATATTTGAATCTACTCCAAGTACAACACTGTACACAATAATTCCTGAGCAGAAATAAAATATCCCAGAAAACACAAAACCAACACAGAGAGCACCAGAAAAAATTTGGACCAACTCGGAGTCAAGTCGGCCGTGGATCCGCGGCGGAACACTTGGTTCGGCCGCGGTTCCGCGGTGGTCTGACCGAGTTAGGCGCCCAAATTTCTTCAGTGTTCTATAAAAAGCCTGCACGTATTTTTCAGGTCTCTGAAAATATTTTTAGACCCGTTTTTAAAAACGACAGAAAAGGCAATTTTTGCTCGTGTTTTCGGGATTTTTCCGTGATCGAAGTTCTAAAGACTTTGATAACATGTTAGTTATGGTTTAGCCTGGCTCTGATACCACTGTAAGTCTATGTTACCCACCCCGGATGTTTACGGGGATGCGGAATAGGTAAAATCAAAATTTTCTTTGCAAGATAATATAGACCAGCCATTAGGATCTTTGCTAAACACTAACTAACAAACTAACTAGAAGTGTTAACTTCTATGTTAGAAGATTATACCAAAAGCTTGAACTCCTTCTTCTCCTTGTTGTGGTCCTCCTTGTTGTGAGCTCCTTAGAGTGGTTGTGGATGGTTCCTCCTCACCGGCTTCTCCGCGTCAAAGATGATCCACCTGAATGCCTTTACCTTGAGCTCCAACTTCTACAATGAAGTAAATAGAGTGCTTGGTGTGCTAAACTAAGAACCCTAGAGTGAGTAGAGAAGTGTTTTGGTGGTTTGGTCTCAAAAGCTTTTGATTTTCAACTCATGAAACACTTGAGCATTTTGGGAGGAAGAGGAGAGAGCAACCATGAGAGAGAATGTATATGATAAAATGAAGGGTGAACTCTCATATTAGGGAAAAAGAATAATCAAAATTTTATTAAGATAATTGTCATGGTTTATGTTGATTTGACCATTATCATGTCACAATTAATGTTAAGCACAAATATCTTTTGCTCAACAAAAATATCTAAGTCAACATGGGTCAACATGGTCAAACCAAATTAGCCATAACACAATTATCTCTAATAAAATATTAAGAATTAATTCCCCATCTCATTAAGGTTTTAATCAAGTCACTGGTCAAAACCCTAATGAGGTGTCTCTTTCTCTGCCTCTGTCAACTGTATACACATACCCGTATTCGTGTTCCGAAGAACACGAAATGCAATGAGACTGAACCAACCCAAATTCAGATACTAGGATCTGGCTTAAACCAAAGCTCACTAATATTAACTACCCCAACACCAAACACACACAAGTACGCGTATGTGAACGAACCCTGTCGTAAAACCATACGACCTCTACCTCATTTCGCCCAAAGGTGAGCAACCCTCTGTGTGGGTCTCTAAAGACTCGACATTACGCTGGCAGTAGGTTTAACCATAGGCTGCAAGCGGTACTAGCTGTACATAACGGTCCCCAGGTAAATGTCGATAAGAAGGCCGACGAGCGAACTCGTCCGAAACCCCTACTGAGCCTGTCCGTGACAATATCCGCGCAGTCCGGTCTGTTCGCCTGAGAGTATCACATGTAAGGTCTAGGGGGTGGAAAACGTCAGACCCCTAATAACCGTAAGAGTCGTGTCGGTGTGGCTCAAGACCATCCGAGGATCTACTGGTCCGTCCACCAGTAATTCTCAATCGGCATTGGCCAGGGAGTTATGGTAATGGCCAACCGATCACTGTGCGATATCAACTCCCCATACCGGGAGAGACGAATTCATAACAGTCGCTCACTGCCTCCATATGGCTCGGGACTGCACCCAACTAAAATCTGTTTGCACGACTCCTTTGAGCCGTGGTAGGGTAGTAATCAAAGCACAGTGGGAACTCACTCGAGACGAATGACGACCTCAGGTCGACAGACTATCTGCACACATGTCACCAGAGAACAGCTATCTGACGCTAGGTATAATACCATCTAGTCAGTCCTCGGCGAGTCCTGTCCGGTGAACTCACACCCAGTGAGCATCTGTATACAATTTTAGGCGCACATCACCAATGGCTGCGGGACCAATCCATCGCCCCTCGTCATGGTCTAGATATTTATACACTAGTCTATTCTGGAGTATCGATATCCAGACTCAATACTCCTGCGACTAGGGACATTTAAGGATGTGCCTATTCACCACCAAGCTCCCACAAGTATGACTGCCATCACAACGCCGGTAGTCAGACAAATATCCTACGGGCTTTATCAATATGTTCACAATATATGAAACACAGAGTAAAAAATATATCACATGTTAAGATAAAGACAAACTAAATAGCGTACTATCATATCGAGCAAGATTGTCCTGTACATACATATCCCTAGTATCTTATACAATGAAGGACTCTAGGGCATATAAATCCAACAGTGTCCTATCAGGAGTATTTCTTTCGAAGGGTGGTAGCTTCATTCCCATCGATATGGCTTTGGCAAACCTTTTCCTTGTCTTGAACCTGCTTTTGCTGGCGGCCGAAGTCCTCCTATCCGGTTGGGGTATTTCAATCCTTTCGTTCAGTCGCCAACTTCCCTTTTTCGTATACGGCGATTTCATGCTCCTGATCAGCTTTGCTTTTCAGAAGAGCTTTGTTCAAGAATACGTCAATCATTTCGTCTGACGGTCCTAGGAGTTCCGGTTCGGGATCTGCCTCCAGTTTCTCTGTATTAGGAGCTTCTTCACCATCTAATGACGAGTGAGAGATCATGTGGCAGCTTGCCACATAATCTTCAGGTTTGTCTAACGAGTCTTCTCCCTCATCTCCATCGCCATCTCTATCTTCAAGGATATGGTTGAGAAACTCTTGGAGTGTGACCGGGGTTCGCGCCTTCTGGTTATATTCCTCCAGCGCGTCAATATGTTTTTGCAGGTCCGTGCGTTTGTCATCAGGCTTTACGGGCTTTTTGATCTTCTTATTCTTCTTCGAAGACTTTACGGCTGGGCCTGAGCGTTTTGATTATCGCTACCAATTCTTGGAGTCAGGCCCGATTTCAGTATTCCCTTAATGATCTCGGGCTCTAGCGGATTTTTCCACCTAATCGCCGGGCATGTTTGGAGATCCTTCAGCATTCTTTTCGTCTTGGTTGAAAGAGTGACCTCCCATGAAGCTTCTTCTATAAAAGAGCTTGGTGCCCCCGGTGTGTCCCCCTTTTAAGAGCGTGCGGCTGAGGCGGGCTTACTTTTCAATTCTCGGACAATGCGAATTTTGCCCTGTTGGTATTGGTCCTCAATCCAGCCTTTGAAGACAAAGCAATTTTCGATTGGATGGCCTAACACTTGGTGATAGGGGCAATAATTGGGATTATTGGCCTCACCGGTTGCAATGGGCATTTTGGGTCCGGCAATATGATGAGCCTGTTGCGCATCGCCAGCTCGAACAGCCTCCTCGTTTTATCCCGGAGAAACGAATAAGGGCGCTTCAGTTTCTTATTGAAGAATCACCGTCTATCATCTTAGTGATCAGTTGGTTTTGGACCACTGGGCTGCTGCTGAGCATTGGCGACGAAGGTCGCTTTCCCTTTCCCTTTTTTGTTTCAAGATTCCAACTTCGAAGAAGATGGTCTATGACCCATCTGATCCATTTGGGCCAGCTTGTCAATCAAGCCCTGGAAAGTAGTTGGCTTGAAGAACATCATGAACTGGGATATGGTCGCCTGCGGATCAAGAGTATCCACGAACATGCCTACTGCAGGGGCTTCTTCGATGCACTGCTCGCACTTCGACCATAGATTCCGCCACCGTATCGCGTACTACACCCATGTTTCGCCTGGCTTCACTTTGGCGTTAATTAATGCGGTGATCGGGGTGCGCTCGCTAGCGCTTGCGAACCTTTGTGTGAACAGTAACTCCATTTCTGCAAATGTCTTAACGGAGTCGTTCGAGAGCTCGGAGTACCATTCAAACGCTGTCTCCGAGAAGCTGCCAACAAACTGATGAAGCAGCAGTTTGTTTTCACCTCCGGTGTTGCCGCACAGAGCCCTGAAGTAAGCCACGTGTTGGTGTGGATTCCCCGTCCCTTGTATACATGGAATTTAGGGATCGTATATCCCGGTGGGTACTTGATTTGATCATACGAGCCTGGATAGGGTCGTCCAGTCTTAACAATTTGGCCGGCCTCTTCATTCGCCTGATGAGCTCATATCTATTGAGCGATATAGTCATCCAGGGCGGCTTTAGAAATGGTCTCCTCTTTGGCTGCTAAACAAGTCGGAAGAGGGTTCAATGTCTTTCCCCTATCATCTTCAAGGATAATTGGAGGGTCTTCAGTTGGAGGATCCGGCTGTAATATCATCCTGACCATGTCTTGGAATAATAGCGCCATTCATTTTATGTTGGCAGCTTGTTCCGCTGCCTCTTTGTCCTTCTTCTCAAGAATTCTGCGGAGGAACTCAGCATCAGTTTCTTGTTCATGACACTGCTATGACGACGTCTCCAGACTTTCTTTTGGTCGAGTGAGTGCGGCCATCTGTGTTTGCGACCATCTGTGTTAACATTTCCTGAAGCTTCTGTTGTTGCTCCTGGGCCTTTGTTACGGATCTGGTGAGTGGTCGATGACCCGTAGAGATACGGCTATCATCTTTCCCGGATGCCATATAAATAGTGTGCACCACCATGCCCCCAGACTTGGGGCATTTAGATTCAGTGCCCTTGAGATTCGTCACGAACACGGGGACTTTCCCTGGCCTTCTTCTTTTGTGGGCGGTCGAAGTTGAGGGAGCCGTTGCAGCGGGCACCCAAATAGATGACATCTCCTGTGGCATGACAGGATGGTCCTTCTCTTGCCGAACTTTCATCTTCTTCGATCGGCGGGAGTAGTCTTGGTTGATCACCGAGTTTTGGACCTGTTGCCAAACCTTGTGAATTTTAGAGGACGGCCGCTAAGGGGGCTGCTCTGGCTTCACCTTTGTAACGTTCTCCATAAGTGGAGGAGACCTTTTCAGCACAGCCATCGGAGAGTTCTTGCGCACCCTCCTGAGTAGTTCAAAGCTGTTCCCAGTTGGAACATCAGTGTCTACTTCCACCGTTGGAACTGGCGGGGTAAGTCCTGATGGGGAATTGCCCCCAGCTTTCCTCACCCGGCGCCAGTGGCGACGTCGAGCGTGTCGAGCGGATGGGACCACCTCTGCTGTTGGATGAGCTTCCTCATGCCTCCTGCTTTGAGGAGAGGCTGTTATTGGCGCTAGCCTATCAAAGACTGACGTCCGTTGAGAGGGGATAGTCAGTCTTGCGAAGGCTGACTTTCAAACAGGGGAAGAAGCCTTCATGACTTCGTGTGGAGTAAGAGCTGAAACGGCCAGTCTTGTGAAGACCGACCCCTTAGCAGGAGAAGCAGCCTTGGCGATTTCAGGAGCAGGAATGGCTATCCGCTTCGGGATAACCCCTTCAGGTATTGTGGGCTTCTTGACGGGCCCATCTGAGCTTCGGCTCAGCCTATCAAAGACCGAGGTGTTGGATTTGGATGACCCGTTGAGAGGCGCCGTGGCAGTGGTAAGCCGATCAAAAACCGACTTCTTTGGAACTTCGTGCAACGACATTGGAGCGCTGAAGCTTGCTGGTGGGATCATGGTCCCAAAGAATAGCCCAGTGGTGGCTTGCATCACCTGTTCCACTGGCATGGTAAAAAGGGAGGCCGCTTGATGCCCATAGGTCACTTCTCCAACAGGGACGGAGTGGGAGTTGTTGCAGTTGGTGCAGTTAAAAGCTATTGATCTTCTTTTTCTTGATGGAGTAAGACACCAAATCTTAGTATCTCGAATCCAGGGGCAACCATAGCAAACCGCAATTCGTTCGCGAAACACGACACACAAAGTGTGGAGTAGAAAGAGGAAAAGGTCCCACCGGGACATTGAATCTGTTCTCCGCCGAAAGACGCGACCGGGACATTGAATCTGTTCTCCGCCGAAAAACGCGACCGGGACGTTAGGACGTCCGGCCTGAATTTTGGGGGCAGATGCTATTTGGTGCTATTCGTCCACCTCTCCGAAGATGCCAAGTTGATTTATGACACCATGTATCGAAGGTTTAAACGGATGCGGTCGATGTAGCAGACTTCGTCAGATTCCCCCTCGTTGAGGAGTTTTTGATTGTGGGGACGCTCTTCCCTGTAGGCGCAAGCCCCTGCAGTTAATTACGCTATCGCATCGCTGTAACCACTTTCTCCTTCTTCAGATGGTCAGTTCGTGTCGTGTGTGTTTGTTTTATTTTTGGTTGCCCGTGGATTGTATACGAAGACTAATTTATGTTGTTGCCCGTAGGGCGTGGATTAGTCCAAATCCATATCTTCTTAGATTTGGGTTTGGGTTGGGTTTAAGGATCGTTAATCTCATTTGAGACTAAGATCAACTTAAACGTTTGTTGAGGATACGTTAGTCTAATTTTAGACCAAGATCTACTCAACAGGATTATTTAATCCAACAAAAGAGCATTTGGGCTCTATTATTTTAGTTTAGAGACATTGCGGTCCAAAAGTTTAAGGACATCATAGTCCATGGAGTTTAAGGACATCATAGTCCATAATTTAAAGACTTCATAGTCTGTAAAGTTTAAAGACATCATAGTCTATGAGTTTAAGGACCTCACAGTCCGTGGTAGTTTAGAGACATCATAGTCTGTAAAGTTTAAGGACATCATAGTCCATGAGTTTAAGGAACCCACAGTCCGTGGTAGTTTAGAGACATCATAGTCTGTAAAGTTTAAGGATATCATAGTCCATGAGTTTAAGGACCCCACAGTCCGTGGAATGTCTGGTTGTCGGGACCCGTCACCTCTCTGAAGACGTTGAAGGATTACAACGACAAATATCAGAGTAGTGAAGAGATGTACCCTTGAACCAATATTAGTTGGGAAATCTGTAGTCCAATTTAGGACTAAGATCAAATATTTATGAGCATATGGGCTCAATTAATCTGAATTAGAGATCTGTGACCAATTTGGGCTCGGCCCATTCAGTTAAAATGTTGGGCATTTAATTAGGCTCAGTCCTTTTTTTCATTTAACAATGTTGAGCATTGGTTTGGATTTTGACAACAGTTTTTGACTTTTATTGAGTGCTGAGCATTCATTATGGCTCCGGGCTTTATCATTTAAAGAACAATTTATGTTCTCTCAGCGCACACGTGAGGAGCACGTGGCGCGCTTGGCGCCAGTCAATGAGCGCAGAGCGCTTCTTGTGATGTAGCGCATACGTGAGGAGCACGTGGCATGCTTGGCGCTGAGCGCCAGTCAATGAGCACAGAGCGCTTCTGGTAAGTAGCGCACACGTGAGGAGCACGTGGCACGCTTGACGCTGAGCGCCAGTCAATGAGCGCAGAGCGCTTCTGGTAAGTAGCGCACACGTGAGGAGCACGTGGCGTGCTTGACGCTGAGCGCCAGTCAATGAGCGCAGAGCGCCTCTGTTTAAGTAGCGCACACGTGAGGAGCACGTGGCGCGCTTGGCGCTGAGCGCCAGTCAATGAGTGCAGAGCGCTTCTTATGATGTAGCGCACACGTGAGGAGCACGTGGCGCGCTTGGCGCTTGGCGCCAGACTTGGAGCGCTGAGGTGCTTTTTTAAATTTGGAGCACTAAGGCTCTGCAGCGCTGTGCGCTAGATTTAGAGCGCTGAAGCGTTTCGTTTAATTGGAGCGCTAGGGCTCTTTTTAGGTAACTCCGCTCTCTGAGAATTAAATTCTCCCTTATAAGAGACTTTGTCTCATGGATCTAAGAACAAAGTTCTTATTTTATAGGAGCTTGCCTTTATGGATCTGTGATCCTAAGATAATTGAATTATTCTCCCCCTTTGTATAATGAGATGTTATGATCTCTTTGTGAAAGACATTTTCCTTATAGATCTATGATCTAGCATAAGAACTAAGTTTTTTTTCTGATGAGATACTTTGATCTCTTTATTTTACCTTGAAGAAATTCTTCTTCTGCCAAGATCTTGCTCTTCTCTCTGAACTTTCTCAAAGTTTGTGGGGAGAGGGGATTCCTCTGTATCAGACTTGAAGTCTTGGGGCCTTTATATAGGGCAAGCTGATTTGTTGAATCAGTTGAAGAGATATTTTCTCTAATTGATTTGGGGATATTTCCCACCGTTGGATCTTTGATTTTAGGGCTTCTGTTTTACAGAAGGCAATATTCTTATTTTAACAAGATTGAGAAAATCTTTTCCTATACAGAATTTATTCTGCATCTTGGTAATTTTTAATCACCATTGGATCTTTGATCCAACGGCAGGGAACATTTAGTCCCAGCGCTAGCGCTCTCGTGCTTTGCACGTGAGAGATGCAGCAGAGTCTTTGACTTTTAGCGCTGACACTGTGAGCGCCAGCGCTCTCGTGCTTTGCACATGAGCGCTGCAGCAGAGTCTTTGACTCTTAGCGTTGGCGCTATTATGAAGCGCTGCTTCATTTCAAATTTCAAAATTTGAACAGAGTTTTGCTCTGATTGGGAAAGAGTGGGAACACGTGAGCTTTCGTTATAGCGTCGAACACTAATGAATCCCCAGTCTTTTCTTTTATACACACAGAGATTTTAATCTGAGTTTTGAGAATTTTAGGCCCCTTATTTTATAAGAATTAAATTCTTTTACAGGGTTAAACCCTAGTTTTATCAAAGGAATTAATTCCTATATACTTTTGTAAGAATAAATTCTTTGAACCTAGTTCTTTCCCCTAAGTTTTGAATCTGCATAACAGAATCTTCCCGATGAGAATTCAATTCTCAACTTATGGGGAGATCTGCTTCTGCAGACCTCAACCGGAGGAAGAACTAAGTTCTTTAAGAAGAGTCAAACTCTTGGTTCGAGAATTAAATTCTCTTTTGTTTTGTGGGAGCTTTTGGGAGGCTTATGTATATTTTTTTAGAAGCTAATGGGGTGGTCTCCTCCTTATAGAGAATTAAACTCTCTCTGTATTTTTCTTCCCCTCTCTCCGTGTCTTTCTCCTCCTCTCCTCGCTCCTATTTATATGAGAAGAATAAGAATCAATTTGTTAAGAGAATCCCTCATTGAGAGATCATGATTGATTTCTTGATCTTTTAGATCAATCGGTGAATTTTGTTCACCGTTGGATTTTTAATCCAAAGGCACTCTGTTTAACAGAGAAGATTTCTTATTTGTTTAGCAAGATTATGAATATCTTGTTAGTTTTAACAAGATCAAAATTTTATTCTATCATATCTTTTTAGTTTAACAAGATCAGAAATATATTTTCTTAATATAGAATTTAATTTTATCATATGGATATCTCGTTAGTTTAACAAGATTAGAATTTTATTCTAACATAGAATTTTATTTTTATCATATGAATATCTTGTTAGTTTAACAAGATTAGGAATATTGAATTTAATTCTGTTAAATGAATATTTTGTTGGTTTAACAAGATTAGGAAAATATTTTCTTATGATAGAGACCAGATAATCACCGTTGGATCTTTAATCCAAAGGTCCTCTGTTTAACAGAGAATATTTCTCTAGTTTGAGGAAGATCAGGAAAATATTTCCCAAATAGAATTTAATTCTATCAGATGATTTAATTGGTGATATTTTATCACCATCAGATTTTAAATCCAGTATTCTCTGTTAGAGAACGATCTTTCCATATTAGAAAGATCAGGGAAAATATTTTCCAAATAAGATTTAATTTTATCACATAGAATTTAATGGGAGCATTTTAAATTGGGGCGCTCACATGCTTTGCATGTGAGAGGCAAGAGAACTCACGTGTTTAACACGTGACCCCTGGTGTGGGTTTTAGCCTGTTTCTGTTCAGAGCGCTCACGTGTTTAACACGTGAGGCTCGTTTGGCCATTTAGATTTATTTATGTTCAGCGTTCATATAATTTGAATATGAGAGCTCACGTGTTTTACACGCGAGGCCTATTTGGCCGTTTAGATTTATTTATGTTCAGCGTTTATATGCTTTGCATATGAGCGCTCACGTGTTTTACATGTGAGGCCCATTTGGCTCTTAGTTATATGTTTTCAACGCCTATATGCTTTGCATATAAACGTTCGCTTATATGCTTTGCATATAAGCGCTCACGCGTTTAACACGTGATGTCCAACCGTGAATTCTTTTCTTCTTTCTTCTCTCCCTTTTTTATAAGGGTTATAAGGGAACAAATAGCTCTTGGCCGAAAATTTTGGCGGGAACAAATGCCCCCCACTACTTTGCCCACGTAAGTATGTACGTGCGTGAAGTAGTGCAAAGTAATGCATGACCATAGAATTGATAGCTTAGGAGACAAGTTTAGGGTCCTTGTAGCCTAAGACTTTTCAACTTTATGAGCCGTGAGGTTCTCGCAGGAACATTGTTTTTCCTACGAGTCGAGACGATTCGAGAAGTTCTCGCAGGAACATTGTTTTCCCTACGAGTCGAGACGATTCGAGAAGTTCTCGCAGGGACATTGTTTTCCCTACGAGTCGAGACGATTCGAGAAGTTCTCGTAAGGACATTATTTTCCCTATGAGTCAAGAAGAATCGAGAAGTTCTCGCAGGGAAATTATTTTCCCTATGAGTCGAGATGAATCGAGAAGTTCTCGCAGGGACGCCCTACAAAAATACTTAGCACTTCATATACAGCAAAAATGGCTGAGTGCTTAGCACTGATTGGGCAACACCCAGCGCCACACGTGCTCCTCACGTGGATGCCCTACAAAAGTGCTTAGCACTTCATATACAGCCAAAACGGCCGAGTGCTTAGTACTGATTGGGCAGCGCCCAGCGCCGCACGTGCTCCTCACGTGGATGCCATATTAAAAAAAGTGCTTAACACTATATATATAACTGAGTGCTTAGTACTGATTGGGCAGCGCCCATAACTAAAGGCTTCACATGATACCCATGTGAGTGCCAGAGTGTCAAACAAGTGCTTAGCATTTTTGCATAAAAAAGCAGGGTTGACCAAACAGAGCCCAAATAAGTGCTTAGCACTTTTGACCAAAAAAAAGACTGAACAGACAAAGCCCAAATTGGCTAAGTCTCTAAAGTTTTTCTTACAGCTGAGCCCAAATGCTTTGGATCTTAATAAAATTTAATGATCCTTAAAATATTGCTAAATTGATCTTAGTCTCAAATAGGACTAATACATACTTAGTTAAAAATAAACTGGGCACAAATGCTCATATGTTTATGTTGATCTTAATCTCAAACTAGATTAACGGTCCTTAAACCAAACAAAATATTTTTGAACTAAAGGAAATTATAGCTTAAGTTCAAAATCTCAAATCTAAAATATACGGATTTGGACTAATCCGCGCCCTACGGGCGATGACATTAAATAATCTCCATATAAAATCCACGGGCAACCAAAATAAATAAAATTACATACGACACGAAATGAACTGCTGGAGCAGGAGAAAGTGGTTATCGCAACGCGATAATGTAATTAACTACAGGAGCTTGCGCCTGTAGGGAAGAGCTTCCCCATAATCAAAAACCCCTCACAAATGAGGGGGGATCTGATAAAATCTGCTACCACGGTCGTATCTATCCAAACCTCCGATATATGGTACCATAAATCAACTTGGTATCTTCAGAAAGGTGGATGGAGAAGTCCAAATAGCATCTGCCTCCAAATTCAGGTAAGACGTTCAATCTCAGTCCGTCTCTGTTTTCGGCGGAGAACAGGTTCTGGCCCGCCCGCTAGTTTTATATAATTTTTCTAAAATTTAGTTTTTATTTAGAAATTCGTATTTATTAAAAACCATATTTTTATTTCCTTTCGAGACCGAATTCTCCGTGAGGAGTTCTGCATCTCGCTCTACTATCCTAAGGATGTGGATAATCCGCACCATCCATTAGCGGGTCTCCTAACGAGAGTTGTAGATACGTAATTGCCAAGGATTTCAAATATACCGATTAAAAGAAACCCATTTTGAAAGGTGTTGTATTTTAATGAAAAACTTATTCTTTAAATGAACCATATATCTAGAATACCGTGCTATGAAACCATAGTGTGCAAGTGGGGTAGGTCGTTATCCCTTGAAAATTTTAGAGATGGGTATACTAGTTATCGAAAAATAGTTATACTAAAGTTCATGGTATTTTAATGAAAAGTTCATTACATGATTGTTTCACATGAAAATTTTGGTTAAACTTAAAACTAAATGATTGTAAATAAGGTTACAAGTAGTGTGAGAAAGTTTGTTTGACATATTTTGCTTAAAAGATGGGAGTACAAAGGTTAAAATCACACATATCGGAGTTAACTCCAGTATATCGATATGTTTTTAGAAGGTGTTTTGAGAGGAAAAGAAGAAGAGATAAGAGGGATTTACGGCTTTATAACTTCGAGAAATGAGTAAGGAAAAGAGAAGGGGGCTCCGTGGCGTCGCGGTAGCTTCGGAAACGACTTCGATTTTTGACGAAACGAGCTTGGTTGCTAACTCCACTTGACTCCACTTGCATTTAGAAACTTTTGGGAGAATTTTAATAGAAATTTTCAGAATAGGAGAGAGCTAGGAGATGGGGTGCTATTTATAGTGAAGAATTAGGGTTTGAGAATTAAAAATTTGGATTAAAAGAATTAGAATGGTATTGAATGGTGAATTGAATGGTCTCTGTTTGATTACAGGAAAATCAAACGGTGCAGAGGAGTTGAGGGGATTCGAAGGGACTAGCGTGCAAAGCACGGGAAATGGAGCTATATCGACCATCGGTGGCAGCCAAAAGGGGGAAACGGGCGGTCGGATCTCGCTGGCTTGCCTCGAGATTCGTGTCACGTATCTAGGCTTGTGTTTACTCCTATTTTCACCTGTTTGATTTTCTGAAACTTTTCGTTTCTCCATGAATTGCACGTGCAACTCTTGGGCTTCCGAAAAATTAAAAAGAAAAATCTTAAAAATAATTGGGACTGATGGAATTCGAACACACAGGCTATGTCACAGCAATGTAAAAGATTTACCAGTGAGTTACAAGTTGTTTCTTGCTTTTATTAAACAATTATAATTTATAACTCTTACACAGGCTGTAATACCCTTTTCTGTACAATAACAAGAAATTTCGGCATAGGAATTTCAGAGTCGTTACAGAAGTGAATCTTTGGAGCCAGCCAAGTATAGAGCTAAGACGAAGGTTTTGACGGCTATGGAGATTGATAAGAACCCGGCGTCAGAGATCGTTCGGGATTTCCTTGATGTGTTCCTTAAAGATTTACCAGGTCTGCCACCTCCTCGCATCTTGGGATTCTTAATCGACCTGATTCCAGGTACATCACCAGTTTCTAAAGCACTGTACATAATGGCGCCAGTAGAATTGGCAAAATTGAAGCAGCAAATTGGAGATCTTCTAGAGAAGGGATTTATTCGCCCAAGCGCTTCTCCGTGGGGTGCACCAGTCTTATTGGTGAAGAATAAGGATTGCTCGCTGTGGATGTGCATAGACTACCATGAACTGAACAGAGTAATGATAAAGAACAAGCACCCTATTCCGTGCATCGACGACTTATTTGATCAACTGGGTGGTGCCAAGGTATTTTCGAAGCTGGATCTTCGTTCAGGTTATCACTATATTAGAGTAACAGCTGAAGATGTATGCAAGATGGCTTTCCGAACCCGATACAGTCATTATGAATTTCTTATGATGTCGTTCGGTGTTACCAATGCTCCAGCAATATTCATGGATTTGATGAATAGGGTCTTTGCTAAATACTTTGTCATGTTTGTCGTTATATTCATCGACGACATACTAGTTTACTCTAAGACTCTGGAGGAGCATGCCGAACATTTGCGAACTGTACTATAAATTCCGCGAGAAGAGAAGCTATACGCAAAACTGAGCAAGTGTGAGTTCTGGCTAGACAAAATACAGTTCTTGGGACACATTGTTTCAGGCGAAGGCATTTCAGTAGACCCGGCGAAGATAGAATCTGTTGGAGATTGGCTGACACCGAAGTCAACGGCCGAGATCAGAAGCTTCCTGGGATTGGCAGAATATTATCGGCGTTTCGTTTAGGACTTTGCATGAATTTTTGAACCCTTGACGAAGCTTACACGGAAGGAAGTGCCTTATGTATGGTCAGAGGAATGTGCATAGGCTTTTGAGTTGCTGAAACAAAAGTTGACCACGACCCCTATTCTCACAATACCGGACAATTTTGGTAGTTTGGTGATACACATCGATACTTCAGGGAAAGGTTTAGGCTGGGTTTTGATACAACACGGTCGGGTAGTTGCTTATGCCTCACGACAGCTGAAGAATCACGAGAAGAACTACCCAACTCATGACTTAGAGTTAGCTGCAGTGGTTTTCGTCTTGAAGTTCTGGAGACATTACTTATTGGGAGAAAATGTGAAAGTATACACGGATCACAAGAGTCTGAAAATATATGTTCACTCAGAAAAAATTGAATATGAGGCAACACCGATGGCTAAAACTAATGGTGGACTATGACTTGTGTAAGTCAACGTTACACACCCCACGGGTTCGTGGGGAGGCGGAACGGATAAAAAAAGATTTTTACAAGCAAGGTAACATTGACTTAAACACAAGATCTTAGCTAAACCATATCTAACAAAACTAACTAAAGGTTTTATCTACTATATAAGAAGATTATACCTAAAGTCTCAAGTCCTTCTTGTCTTCCGCTATCCTCCTTGGCCTTGCAAGCTCCTTGGAGTAGAAATGGAAGTCACCTCCTTGTCGGCTTCTTGAAGTAGTAGAAGATCCACCCGAGAGTTGCAACCTTGAGCTAAACCTCCAAGATGAGGCAACTAGATCACTTGGGGTGCTAGACTAAGTGACCTAGAAAGAGTAGAGTGTGATTAGAAGTAGCTTATCTCACTAAACCCTTGATTCTCAACTCACGAGACACTAGGGTTTTGAGAGGAAGAAGAAGAGAGCAAGCTTAGGAGAGAGAATGTATTTTTGATAATGATAATAAAAATTGGAATGGATAACTTATATATGACCATTTGTCATGGCATGATAAATATCTCATCAAAATATCTATAGTCAATAAGTCAAGCCAAGTCAAATGGTCAACCAAGTAGCCATGCCAAAAAGATTATCATTTATCAAAAATAACTAATACATTTCCTTTTCTCATATTTGCTTTGACCAAGTCAATGGTCAAAACCCTAATGAGATGTCTTCTTCTTCACCCCTTCTCATCCGTATATACATACCCGCATCCGTGTTCCGAGAAACACGAATACAATGAGAGGAAGCTAATCCAATAATCAAATACTAAGATCCGGCTTAAACCAAAGCCCACTAGTATTGTCCGCTCGAACACCACGCGCACACAAGCACACGTATGTGATAGAAGCCTGTTGTAAAACCATACGACCTCTACTCGTTTCGCCCGAAGCTGGGAAACCCTCTGTATGGGACTCTAAAGACTCGACACTACGCTGGCAGTGGGTTTAACCACAGGCCGCAAGCGGTACTAGCTGTATGTAACGGTCCCCAGGTAGATGTCGATAAGAAGGATGATGAGGAAACCCATCCGAACTCCTACTAAACCTGAATGTGACAATCTCCGTACAGTCCGGTCTGTTCGTCTAAGAGTGTCGCATATCGGGCCTAGGGGGCGGCAAGATTCAGACCTCTAATAGTGGTATAAGTCATGTCGGAGTACAGTCCAAAACACCCTGAGAAACTACTGGAGTACCTACCGGTAAATCTCACTTGCCCTGGCCAGGGACTTTGTGTAATGGAGTTCCGAACACAGCGCGGCATCAACCCCCAATACCGGGAGAGACGAATACTATCTAACCGCCACTGCCTCTAAGTGCTTCGGGACTGCACCCAACTGCTATCTGTTTGCATGACTCAATAGAACCGTGGTAGGGTAACAATCTAAGAACAGTGTAAACACACTTGAGGCGAAGCAGCAGTGTCAAGTCAACGGACTAAGCTGTACTTATGTCACCTGGGAACTGCTACCTGACGATAGGTATAGTACCAACCAACAGTTCCCGACGAGTCCTGTCCAGTGTACTCGTAACCCAACGAGCACCTGCATACTATCTCCAGTACGACGTACTGATGGCCGTAAAACAGACCATCTCCCTGTTCCCCTCCGAAAGGCGGCGCACAGGACCGCGATGTCCTGACGCTGGGATTCGGGACAGATGCTATTTGGTTTTATCCGTCCACCTCTCCGAAGATGCCAAGTTGATTTATGGCACCGTGTATCGGAGGTTTAGACGGATGTGGCCGATGTAGCAGACTTCGTCAGATTCCCCCTCGCTTGAGGGGTTTTTGATTGTGGGGACGCTCTTCCCTGCAGGCGCAAGCCCCTGCAGTTAATTACGCTACCGCATCGCGGTAACAACTTTCTCCTTCTCCAGAATTTCACTTCGTGTCGTGTGTGTTTGTTTTGTTTGTGGTTGCCCGTGGATTGTATACGGAGACTGAGTAATGCCGTCGCCCGTAGGACGTGGATTAGTCCAAATCCGTATTTGCTTAGATTTGGGTTTGGTGTTTTTAGTTTAAGGATACGTTAGTCGCGTTGCGGCTAAGATCAACATAACGGGATCGTTTAGATCCGACAAAAGAGTGTTTGGGCTCTATTGTTCCAGTTTGGGAGATTCATAGTCCAATTTGGGACTAAAGTCTGTTTGGAGGATACATTAGCCATTTTTGAGGCTAAGATCGACTCAAACGTTTGTTAAGGATACGTTAGTCCAGTTTGAGACTAAGATCAACTTAACGGGACCGTTTAGATCCGACAAAAGAGCATTTAGGCTCTATTGTGCCAGTTTAGGGACGTGGTGGTCCAATATTAGTTTAGGGACGTTCCGGTCCGATATTAGTTTAGGGATGTTTCGGTCCGATATTAGTTTAAGGACGTTTCGGTCCAATATTAGTTTAAGGACGTTTCGGTCCACGAGTTTAAGGACCCCGCAGTCCATATCGATGTGTGGTCGTTGGGACCCGTCACCTCTTTGACGTCGTTGAGGAATTACAACGACGGATGTCAAAGGAGTTCGGAGATGTACCCTCGAACCGGATGTAAATTGATTTAGAAGAGCAATTTTGCTCAGTCAATTTAATTTAAGGACTTATGGCCAAAATTGGGCTAAGTCCAGTTGAAATGTTCAACATTTTATTTGCTTTTGCATTGCATTTCTTTTTTTATTTTTATTTGGGCTTTGCCCAGAAAGGATGCAGAGCATCAATTTGTTTTGGGCTCTGCCCTTTTAGGAATGATGCAAGGCATCAATTTTATTTGGGCTCTGCCCTTGTATAAAGGATGCAAAGCATCAATTTATTTGGGCTCTGCCCATTTATTGCAATTTATTTTGGCTTGTCAGGTCATTTTGATTTGGGCCTGGCCCTTTTAGTAATGCATTGCATTTGTGCAAAGCACTGTTAATTTGAGAATCTTTTAGATTCAAGAACCGATGGTTCAAAAAAGAAGTGCAAAGCACTATTTGATTTAGATCTAAGAAAAAAAAAGTTGTTTCTTATTTCAGAGAACCAAAGGTTCATGAAAGTGCAAAGCACTATTAATTTCAGCAACCTTTTAGGTTCAAGAACCGATGGTTCATAAAACAAGTGCAAGGCACTATTGGATTTAGATAAAAAAAAAGAAACAAGTTTTTTCTTGTTTTTCTTATCTTAGAGAACCAAAGGTTCATGAAAATGCAAAGCACTATTAATTTAAGAACCTTTTAGGTTCAAGAACCGATGGTTCATGAAACAAGTGCAAGGCACTATTTTATTTATTTATTTATTTATCGTTAAAGATCTATGATCTTGTTCATAAGAGAATTTTCTCTTCTTTAAAAGATTTTTACCTTTTTTTTATTCTTCAAGAGTTCTCTTCTCTTTTTTTTTATAGCCAGATCTTCCCCCTTTTGAAATGAGGTCTAGGGTCCTTTTTATAGTGCCCATGAATTAGTTATAATTTGTTACATAAATCGTTTTCTGAGTTATTTGGGTAATTTTCCCCACCGTTGGATTTTCGATCCAAAGGCCCCTGCTTTACAGAAGAAAATCTTCTTGTTTTAACAAGAACAGAAAAGATTTATTCTGTTTTGCGCAACTCCCTCAGCGCGTGACACGTGTCACGCAACTGATTTTTTTTTTTTGCTTGCGCAGCTGCGCGCTGACACGTGTCGCGCACTGCGCAGTTGCGCACTGCGCAGCTGCGCTGACACGTGTCGCGCGCTGCGCAGTTGCGCACTGCGCAGCTGCGTGACACGTGTCGCGCAACTGCGCAGCTGCGCTGACACGTGTCGCGCGCTGCGCAGGTGCGCACTGCGCAGCTGCGCTGACACGTGTCGCGCACTGCGCAAATTTTTTTTATTTTTTTTTATTTTTTTTTATTTTTTGGCAGAGCTTTGCTCTGATTGGAGAAAGAACAGAAGCATTGCTTCTTTTTCCACTTTGGAATTTAAAGAGAGCTTTGCTCTGATTGGGATAAACAAATGCCCCCCCACCGTTGTGCTTACGTGGCCTCCTAATGTGAGCGCAGCGGTGGCAGACTCCGAACCGTTGCGCCATCTCTTGGAAGCTGAAAGGGCACTTGATACCTAAAAATAGGACTTTTGGTCCCTTAGATGATTCTTATCTCTAAATTTTTACTTTCAGAACTCAGAGCCCCGCTTTTTATTTTCAAAAATTTTAAGAGTTAAACTCTTAAAACTTTTAGGTGAAAATTTTAATTAGTGTTAAATTAAATTAATTTTCATTGATAGAGCCTCGCTCTCAATAGATCCCTGATCTAAAGGAAACCTATTTAGGGTTTCACTTAGCAGAGCTTTGCTCTACAGGTCTTAAAGGGATCTAAAGAGAACTAAAGGAGACCCTACTAGGGTTCCATAGAGCTCTGCTCTCTGAAAGATTTTCCTTAGATTTTCTTAATTCATTAATGGAGCTTTGCTCCTCCTAAATCATATAGAAGAACTCTTAAGAATTCTTCATGGATCTTGAAACTTAAAGATGGCATTTTATTCCTCAGTGCATTATATTGTTTTGCTTAATCAGTCTTTCTGATAATTCTGTTGATTCTCTTTCACAGGAACAATGAACGCCCACATGTACGCTCTTAACGAGATCATATCTCATGAGGACATCCGCCGACTTGGCCGCTCTCAAAATCGGGAGTTCACAAAAGAGGGGTGTGCTGAAATAATGAGTCGCTTCGACACATACAATGGTCCAATGCTTCCCCGCCGTTCCTCTCTTCTTAAACTTATCGTGGGAGCTATCTGGGAAGCGCTTCCCCTATTCTGTTCCGGCGTGCCGCTTAGGGCGTTGGATGCCGCTGAGGACAAGGTGCACTCTGTGTACCTACTGAATTTTATCTCGAAGAGACAGCGAGACAGTCTTATCGACCTCTTGCACAAGGTCTTTCAACAGTCTGTCATACTCGCTGCTTATCGGAGGGTGGAAGACATCGGAAGGGACCCTGACGCTTGTGCTTGCGAAAGAAAGCATACTAGGATGGTCCGCGAGGCTTGGAAAGTCATAGATAAGGTCGCTTTTGAATTCCTCAATCCATGCCCTAGATCTGAGGTTATTCCATTGTAACTTTCATTTATTGTTTTTATGACTGTAAGAACTTCGGGCAATATTAATGGAAATTTTTTTTTATCCCAGCTTGTCTTTATTATATATCTTTGTCCTGAGTCTTTTTGCCCATGCATGAATGAATACGTCTTGGACGCTTGATCAAACGTAAATCGGGTGCTCTTTCTGTTGCTTTTCCTCTTTCTCAGCATGTCGTCACAATTAGCAGGTAATAGAGTAAGCTTCTTGATTTCTTCATGAGATAGCGAGGGCTTAGGCCGCAGGTTCAGATCTGCTGCTTAAGACTTTTCAACTCTATGAGCCGTGAGGGTCTCATAGAGACTTTTCTCCCTACGGATCGAGAGGATCTCGTAGGCGGGTTTTTTTCCTTAAGAATCGTGAGGATTCCTAAGTGTGGTTTTCTCTTGTAAGTCGTAAGGATCCTACAAGAGAATTTTTCCCTCTTACGAGTCGAGAGGACTTGTAAGCGGTTGTTTCTCTCCTTGTCGAAGTTCGACGTTGGAGAGTGAGACCCGTGGATGGTATGCAAGAGACCGTTTTGGGCCAACTTACGGGGTCCCAATGCTTAGGAAACAGGCTTCTTTTATGCCCACTGCCTAAGGCTTTATCTCACGAGTCGAGCCGCCTCGACAATTTTTCACAAGTCGAGACGAATCGAACGTTTCTCGCAAGAACATCTTAACGTCGCATTTAACCTCTGCTCTTTACGACAGAAGCCCGTTAAGGTTGGTGGTACTTAGGGTTTTGGCCATCGTACCGTCGCATAAGCTGATATAGTCCTCGATAGGCAATCGTGCTGTTCGAGTAGCCCTGCGACTGCCGTGTCTCTGATCCCTTCGGGGGCTGGACAAGACGTCTTCAAGCAATCCTCCTTGGCAGTTTGACCGTCGGAAGAGCAAGCGCTAGGAATTTGCCATGCCACTTTTTACTTGAGGTTAGGCTCATTTTGGAGAGCCCCGATGAGTCATAACCACTCCGCGCTGGTGTGGGATGATCTCCGATAGTCTTTCAGGCTTTATATGACTTGCCGTTAAGACCCTGAAGCTAGGAATTTGGCCTTTGCTTCGTTTGCTGGCATTGCGTCCTCTGTATCGAGACGACTGTCATGGTGGGAACTAGGGATTTTGCCGTGGCTCCGTTTGTTTGATGACGTTGCGTCTGCTGTGTCGAGACGAACGTTGGGGTGACATCTCGTCTGCTGTATCGAGACGAACGTCAAGGTGGTGACCACTCTGTGCTGATGCGAGATGATCTCCGATTGTCTTTCCGGTTTTATGTGAGTTACCGTAAAGACGTTGAAGCTAGGAATGTGGCCTTCGCTTCATTTGCTTTGTCATGTCTGAATCCCTGCTGGAGGAAGAACGCTGAGGTTGACATTTCGTCTACTGTATCGAGACGAACGTCAAGGAGGTGACCACTTCATGTGAGATGGTCTCCGATTGTCTTTCCGGTTTTATGTGAGTTACCGTAAAGACGTTGAAGCTAAGAATGTGGCCTTCGCTTCGTTTGCTTACACTGCGTCTGGTGTATTGAGACGAATGCTGAGGTGGAGCTGGGATTTTGCCATCACTCCGCTTTGTTTCGACCATGGGGTCTTTTGTTAACTTTGCATGTACACCCCGCTGGGCTGCGAAGGAACGCCGTTGTTGATATTGCGTCTGTTGTAACGAGACGAATGCTAAGGTGGAGTTGGGATTTTGCCGTTACTCCGCTTTGTTTCGACCGTGAGGTCTTTTGTTGACGTTGCATCTGCCTCCAGCTGGACTGCGGAGGAACGCTGTTGTTGACATTGCGTCTACTGTATCGAGACGAATGCTGAGGTGAAGCTGGGATTTTGCCATCGCTCCGCTTGATGGTGTAACATCTGTGTCCTGTTGGAATGAGGAGGCACACCGTTGTTGGTCTCCAGGCTGTAGACGTGGCCATTGAGATTTGGAACTATGGACTTTGTCATGGTTCCGTTTCGTTGCGATTCTGAGGTCAGTTGTTGACGTCATGTCTGCATCTAGTTGGAGTGAGGAGAAACGCCGTTGGTGATCTTTAAGTTGTCGATATTGACGTCGAGACCCTGAAGTTAGGGACCTTCCTTTGCTTCATTTGTTGACATCGTGTCTGTAATATTGCGACAAATGTCGAGATGGTCTCTAGGTTATCTATGAACCGTCGAGATTTGGCTTCGCTTTCTGGTGGAGCCTATTGGGAAGGTATTGTTCCCTTTTTATCTGTGCCCCTGGATTGTATACAGGGATAGATGTGATTTCACCTGTAGGGCAAAAAGTTTCATTTTTTTCATTTTTTTTTTATTCTTTCCGCGATGCTCTATCATTTCAGCTTTTTATATCGCGAAAATCGCGATTGCCCAATCATTTCGGCTATTTTTCGCGGTGCCCAATCATTTCGGCTATTTTTCTTTTTACTCGCTGCTTTTTATTGCGAGTTGCCCAACCATTTCGGCTATTTTGCATGCATACATTTTTACTTGCTGATTTTGTTTGCAAGCTGCCCCACCATTTCGGCTATTTCGTATGCATATATATATATATATATATTTTTTTTTGGCTCGCTGATTTTTTTTTTATTTTTTTGCGAGTAGGGGATTTGGGATCTGATACCAATCTTGGCATCAGCATCGCTGCGACTGGAATATTGCCAGGAGCGAATCATCATTTGCCTTAAAAGGACTTGGAATTTGATACCGGTCTAGGCATCAGCATCGCTGCAACTGGGATATTGCCAGGAGCGAATCATCATCTGCCATGAAAGGACTTGGAATTTGATACCGATTTAGGCATCAGCATCGCTACAACTGGAATATTGCCAGGAGCGAATCATCATCTGCCATGAAAGGACTTGGAATTTGATACCGATTTAGGCATCAGCATCGCTACAACTGGAATATTGCCAGGAGCGAATCATCATTTGCCTCTGTCGATCCCGAACAAAGGTGGCTTAGTAAACAGGATTAAGGGTCCTATCGGCTAAGGCTTTTGACTTCATGAGCCGCAAGGGTCTCACAAAGGTATTTCTCCCTACAAGTCGTGAGGATCTTGTAGGTGTGTTTTCTCCTTGGGAATCGTGAGGATTCCTAAGTGCATGTTCTCTTGTAAGTCGTAAGGATCTTACAAAAGGGTTTTCTCCTTATAAGTCGAGAGGACTTACAAGTGTTGTTTGCTGTACAAGCATATCCCTAGTCACGGATGGGACTTTGTTAGGGAAATATTTATTCGTGCCCGTGGATTGTATACAAGGGTCATTATGAGCCGCTTGTAGGGCAATATCGAAGGTTGTGGGGGCTGCTTAAGAACAGGTTAAGGTTTCTGCAACTTAAGACTTTCAAATCTTATGAGCCGTAAGGGTCCCACAAGAGAGTTCTCCTTACGAGTCGTGAGGATCTCGCAAGTGTATTTTCTCCTTAGGAACCGTGGGGATCCCTAAGTGTGTTGCTCCCTTGTGAGTCGTAAGGATCTCACGCGGGTGGTTTCTCCTTACAAGGTCGAGAGGATCTTGTAAGTGTTCTTTAACGAGGTTGCGCCCTTTCAGGTTTTCACAAACACTCGCCGGTAGTCCTGCTGTTTTTACTCACGGAGCCCTTTCGGGTTTTCATCCGTGCCCATTTTGCTTATGGACATACCGTTTTTTTTTATTCTTTTTATTTTTTATTTTTTTTAATAATTTTTTTTACGAGGTCGCGCCCTTTCGGGTTTTCACGAACACTCGCCGGTAGTCCTGCTGTTTTTACTCACGGAGCCCTTTCGGGTTTTCATCCGTGCCCATTTTGCTTATGGACATACCGTTTTTTTTTGTTTTTTTTTTTGCTTTTTTTTTTATATTCTCGTCAGCCTGAGAATGCTGCGGTAGTAGTTTAAAAACATTTCGGTCATTTGCAAGTTTTAGGACATTGCGGTCCATCATTAGTTTAAGGACATCTCGGTCCGTTGTTAGTTTAAGGACGTTTCGGTCCGTTGTCGCCGTATTTGAGGCGAATATCTAGTTTATTGACTTTTCGGTCTATGAGTCTTTCTCCATGAATGAACATGATGCCTCCGGCGTATCCATCTTCTTCGGAGCGTGCGGTTGTGGCGGACTCACCTTCCAGTTCTCAGACAGCGCAAACTTGCCCTGTTGGTATTGGTCTTCAACCCAGTTTTTGAAGACGTAGCAGTCCTCGATCAGGTGACCTACTGTTTGGTGGTAAGGGCAATAATTAGGATTATTAACGTCGCCTGGCTGCAACGGACGTTTTGGATTCGGCAGATTAATGAGTCTGTTGCGCACTGCCAGCTCGAACAGTCCCCTTGTTTTATCTTGCGGAAACGAGTAAGGACGTTTCAACTTTTCCTGGAGGGATTGCCGCTTGTTGCTTTGGCAAGCAACCGGTCTAGGGTCACCTAATTGTTGGTGAGTGCTGGCGACGAGGGCCCTTTTTTCTTTTCTTTTATCCTTTTTGTTCGATCCTTTGTTTACGGGGCCGAGAGTTTTTTCGAGGAGCATGCGATTGCACGGCTGAACGTTCTCGCGGCTTCTCAATTCCTTTATTTTTGAAATAGATTTCCCGAGGGAAGAGTTGGGGGTAGCTTCTTCGTCAGAGTCGCTTCCAAAGGTGTAATTTGTGATCCCTTGAAGTCGGCTATATGACAGTCGGCGGTGGCGCTTTTGCGCTCATCTATCGCATTTTTCCGATGTCCACAAGCTTCACACTTTGTCCTGTCAAAGTGTCACTTTTGAGCGACATACCCTTGCCACCAACAGTTAAAGGATTCGCAGTCTTCGGTAGGATGTATGATCTTCTGATGATATAAACAGAAGTTAGGGTGCATCTCTATCTCAGAGAAAGGATTTTCTTCGGAGGGCGGTAGCTTCATTCCTACTGATAGAGCTTTGGCGAACCGTTTCCTCGTCTTGAATTTGTTTTTACCCGCAGTGTATGGCTTTTGATTTGACGAGAATACCTTGGTTCTTTCTAGTATGGCCATTTCACGTTCTTGATTGGCTTTTGCTTTCAGACGAATTTCACTTAGGAAGACATCGATCAACTCGTCTGATGGCTGTAAATCTCCGGCTCAGGATTCGCCATTGGTTTCTCAGCGCAAGGAGCCTCTTTATCATCGGTCAGTGAATGAGAAATCATATGACAAGTCGCTACACAGTCTTCGGATTCATCCGATAAGTTTTCTCCATCGTTTTCATCCTCGACGAAAGAACAAGTTGCCCCTGGCGTGTCCGTCTTCTTTGGAGAGTGCGGCTGTGGGGGGTTTACCTTCCAGCTTTCAGACAGCGTGAACTTGCCTTGCAGGTATTGATCCTCGATCCATCCCTTAAAGACGAAACAATCCTCAATCGGGTGACTTACCGTTTGGTGGTAAGGGCAATAATTGGGATTATTAAGATCGCCTGGCTGCGACAGACGCTTTGGACTCGGCAGATTAATAAGTCTGTTGCGCACCGCCAGCTCAAACAGTCTTCTCGTTTTATTCTGCGGAAACGAGTAAGGACGTCCCAGCCTCTCTTCGAGGGATGGGCGTGGGCGCACGTTGTTTTGGCGAATGACCGGCTTTAAGTTGTTCGACCGTTGTTGAGTATTGGCAACGAAGGTTGCCTTCCCTTTGCCCTTTTCATTCCAAGGCTCTGTCTTTGAAGCCTATGGCCCATCTGGTCCATTTGGGCTAATTTGTCAATCAAGGCCTGGAAGGTGGTCGGCCTGAAGAACATCATGAATTGTGAGATGGTCGTCTGCGGATCGAGAGTGCCCACAAACATGCCTACCGCAGGTGCCTCTTCTATGCGTTGTTCGCATTTCGACCATAGGTTCCGCCATCGTGTTGCGTATTGGACCCACGTTTCACTCGGCCTTATCCTGGCATTTATCAGTGCTGTTATCGGAGTGTGTTCACTAGCACTCCCGAATCTTTGTGTAAACAGCAGCTCCATCTCTGCAAATGTTTTGATAGAGTCGTTAGGCAGCTCCGAATACCATTCAAAGGCTGTTTCTGCTAAGCTGCCGACGAATTGACGTAGCAACAATTTGTCATCGCCTCCAGTATTGCTGCATAAGGCCCTGAATTGAGCGACATGCTGATGCGGATTCCCTATCCCTTTATATACGTGGAATTTAGGGATCGTATATCCTGGCGGGTAACTGATTTGGTCATACCAGCCCGGATACGGTCGTCCGGTTCTAACAATTTGCCCAGCCGCTTCATTCGCCTGATGAACCCGGATCTGCTGAGCTATATATTCGTCTAGGTCAACTTTGGAGATTGCCTCCTCCTTGGCTGTTGACAGAGCCGGTGGAGGATTTGACGTTTCTCCCCTGTCGTCTTCAATAATGATCGGAGGATCTTCAGCAGGAGGATCCGGCTGTAACATCATCCCTACCATATCTTGGAAGAGGAGCGCCATCTGTTTTATGTTAGCCGCTTGCTCTGCAGCTTCTTTGTCCCACTTTTCGAGGACTCTGCGTAAAAAGTCAGCGTCGGTTTCTTGTTCTTGACGCTCATCCGAAGACGTTTCAGAGCTTTCTTTTGGCTCAGTGAGTGCAGCCATTGTAGTCATCATTTCCTGAAGCTTTTGTTGTTGCTCCTGGGCTTTCGTCACGGATCGGATGAGCGGTCGGTGGCCCGTAGAAGTGCGGCTTTCCTCCTTCCCGGAAGCCATATAAACTGTGTGCACCACCATGCCCCCAGACTTGGGGCGTTTGTGTTCGGTGTCTTTTCGATTTGCCGAAGACACAGGGGCTTTTTGCGGCCTCCTTTTTTGAGTGATTGGAGTTAAGGGAGCCGTTGTAGTGGGCACCCAAGTAGCTTTTGCTTTTTGTGGTTTGACAGAGTAATCCTTCCCCTGCCAAACCTTCATCTTTTTCTGTCATCGGAGGCAGTCTTGATCGATCACCGACTCTTGGACCTGTCGCCAGACTTTGTAAATTTTAGAGGACAGCCGTTGAGGGGGCTGCTCTAACTTCTTCTCTGGAGTATTCTCCACAGGTGAAGGAGTTCGTTTCAACATCGCAGTAGGAGAGTTTCTGCGCACCTTGTTGAGCAGTTCAAAGCTGTTCTTGGTTGGAACAGAAGCATCGATCCTCACCATCGGAGCTGACGGAGTTATCTCAGAGGGGGAGTTGCCCCCAGCCTTTCTTACTCGACGCCAGTGGCGACGTCGGGCATGTCGTGCTAATGGGGTTGTTTCCACTATAGGGGTGACCTCCTCATGCCCCCTGTGTTGGTCAGAATATACTGGTACCAACTTTTTAAAGATCGACGTCCGTTGAACGGGGACGGCCAATTTGTCAGAAGCGAACTTCTGAACATGGGAAGCAACCTTGGTGATTTTGCCAGGAACGGGAGTTGGAATGGCTATCCGCTTCGGGATAACGCCTTCTGGTATGGCAGGCTTCTTCATGGGCCCGATGGAGCTCTGGCCTAATCCATTAAAACCTGAAGCAGTGGAGTTGGGCGACCTATTGAAAGGGGTCGCGGCAGTGGTAAGTCGATCGAAGACCGACTTCTTTGGAGCTTCTTGCAATGCCATTGGGGCGTTGAAGCTCATTGGTGGGAGCATGGTCCCAAAAAATAGTCCAGTGGTGGTTTGAGCCACCTGCTCCACCGGCGTTTTGAAAAGGGAGGCCGCTTGGGGCCCATAAGTCACTCCTCCAGTAATGACGGAGCGAGAGTTGTTGCTGCAGGCGATGCAGTTCGAAGCCATTGATCTTCTGTTTTCTGCACGGAGCAAGACACCAAATCTTAGTACCTTGAATCCACAGGCAATCACAGCAAACCGCGATTTGTTCGCGAACACGACACACGAAGTGTGGAGTGGAAAGAGGAAGAGGTCCCACCGGGCGTGCCAGAATCTGTTCCCCTCCGAAAGGCGGCGCACAGGACCGTGATGTCCTGACGCTGGGATTCGGGGCAGATGCTATTTGGTTTTATCCGTCCACCTCTCCGAAGATGCCAAGTTGATTTATGGCACCGTGTATCGGAGGTTTAGACGGATGCGGCCGATGTAGCAGACTTCGTCAGATTCCCCCTCGCTTGAGGGGTTTTTGATTGTGGGGACGCTCTTCCCTGCAGGCGCAAGCCCCTGCAGTTAATTACGCTACCGCATCGCGGTAACAACTTTCTCCTTCTCCAGAATTTCACTTCGTGTCGTGTGTGTTTGTTTTGTTTGTGGTTGCCCGTGGATTGTATACGGAGACTGAGTAATGCCGTCGCCCGTAGGACGTGGATTAGTCCAAATCCGTATTTGCTTAGATTTGGGTTTGGTGTTTTTAGTTTAAGGATACGTTAGTCGCGTTGCGGCTAAGATCAACTTAACGGGATCGTTTAGATCCGACAAAAGAGTGTTTGGGCTCTATTGTTCCAGTTTGGGAGATTCATAGTCCAATTTGGGACTAAAGTCTGTTTGGAGGATACATTAGCCATTTTTGAGGCTAAGATCGACTCAAACGTTTGTTAAGGATACGTTAGTCCAGTTTGAGACTAAGATCAACTTAACGGGACCATTTAGATCCGACAAAAGAGCATTTGGGCTCTATTGTGCCAGTTTAGGGACGTGGTGGTCCAATATTAGTTTAGGGACGTTTCGGTCCGATATTAGTTTAAAGATGTTTCGGTCCAATATTAGTTTAAGGACGTTTCGGTCCACGAGTTTAAGGACCCCGCAGTCCATATCGATGTGTGGTCGTTGGGACCCGTCACCTCTTTGACGTCGTTGAGGAATTACAACGACGGATGTCAAAGGAGTTCGGAGATGTACCCTCGAACCGGATGTAAATTGATTTAGAAGAGCAATTTTGCTCAGTCAATTTAATTTAAGGACTTATGGCCAAAATTGGGCTAAGTCCAGTTGAAATGTTCAACATTTTATTTGCTTTTGCATTGCATTTCTTTTTTTATTTTTATTTGGGCTTTGCCCAGAAAGGATGCAGAGCATCAATTTGTTTTGGGCTCTGCCCTTTTAGGAATGATGCAAGGCATCAATTTTATTTGGGCTCTGCCCTTGTATAAAGGATGCAAAGCATCAATTTATTTGGGCTCTGCCCATTTATTGCAATTTATTTTGGCCTGTCAGGTCATTTTGATTTGGGCCTGGCCCTTTTAGTAACGCATTGCATTTGTGCAAAGCACTGTTAATTTGAGAATCTTTTAGATTCAAGAACCGATGGTTCAAAAAAGAAGTGCAAAGCACTATTTGATTTAGATCTAAGAAAAAAAAGTTTTTTCTTATTTCAGAGAACCAAAGGTTCATGAAAGTGCAAAGCACTATTAATTTCAGAAACCTTTTAGGTTCAAGAACCGATGGTTCATAAAACAAGTGCAAGGCACTATTGGATTTAGATAAAAAAAAGAAACAAGTTTTTTCTTGTTTTTCTTATCTTAGAGAACCAAAGGTTCATGAAAGTGCAAAGCACTATTAATTTAAGAACCTTTTAGGTTCAAGAACCGATGGTTCATGAAACAAGTGCAAGGCACTATTTTATTTATTTATTTATTTATCGTTAAAGATCTATGATCTTGTTCATAAGAGAATTTTCTCTTCTTTAAAAGATTTTTACCTTTTTTTTATTCTTCAAGAGTTCTCTTCTCTCTTTTTTTTTAGCCAGATCTTCCCCCTTTTGAAATGAGGTCCAGGGTCTTTTTTATAGTGCCCATGAATTAGTTATAATTTGTTACATAAATCGTTTTCTGAGTGATTTGGGTAATTTTCCCCACCGTTGGATTTTCGATCCAAAGACCCCTGCTTTACAGAAGAAAATCTTCTTGTTTTAACAAGAACAGAAAAGATTTATTCTGTTTTGCGCAACTCCCTCAGCGCGTGACACGTGTCGCGCAGCTGTGCTTGCGCAACTGCGCAGACACGTGTCGCACAACTGATTTTTTTTTTTGCTTGCGCAGCTGCGCGCTGACACGTGCTGCGCAGCTGCGCTGACACGTGTCGCGCGCTGCGCTGCTGCGCTGACAAGTGTCGCGCGCTGCGCAGCTGCGCAGTGCTGCGCGCTACGCAGCTGCGCTGACACGTGTCGCGCGCTGCGCAGTTGCGCACTGCGCAGCTGCGTGACACGTGTCGCGCACCTGCGCAGTTGCGCAGTCGCGCACTGCACAGCTGCGCTGACACGTGTCGCGCACTGCGCAAATTTTTTTCTTCTAACAAGTTGTGGGACCATTTTTTTTTTTGCTCTACAGGTATTAGTTGCGCACTGCTGGGATGAAAAGCGTATACACTAGTCTACTTTGCAGTATCGATGCCCTGTCTCGATAATCCTACGACTAGGGACCTGTATAAGGATGTGCTTGTAGACTACCCAGCCCCCACTAGTGTGACTGCCATCACAATGCTGGTAGTCAAGCAAAGATCCTAAGGGCTCTATCAATATGTATTAGCGATATGTTAAAAGAAACATATACACATATTAAGATAGATACAAACTAAGTAGCATACTACCATATCGAGCAGGACTGTCATAAATCCGTGTATATATCCCAAGCTTTCAAAATGTAATATACAAGCTAGTACTATACAATAATGACCTCTAGGGCATATTACACTAACAATCTCCCACTTGCACTAAGGCCGTGTGCTGGCATATCGCAGACCTAGTATCTCGAATAGCTTCTCGAACTGCGTCTGAGGGATGACCTTTGTGAATGGATCTGCAGTGTCGTCCTCTATAGCAACTCTCCGACCCTCGATCTCCCTGATCAGGTGATACCGTCTCAAGATGTGTCTGGACTTCTGATGGGACCTGGATTCCTTCGCTAAAGCTATAGCCCCGTTGTTGTCACAATACAAAGGTATTGGATCAACAATGGACGAAAGTACCTGAAGTTCTGTTAGGTACTTCCTCATCCAGACTGCTTCTTTTGCGGCATCAGAAGCTGCAATATACTCTGCTTCCATCATTGAGTCAGCAACGGTGTCCTGCTTGGAACTCTTCCAACAGACCTCCCCTCCATTGAGGGTAAAGACATAACCCGATATGGACTTGGAGTCATCCTTGTCATTCTGGAAGCTGGAGTCAGCAAAAGCCTCTATCTGGAGGTCTTTTCCGCCGTAAACCAAGAACATTTCCTTAGTCCTTTTCAGGTACTTTAGAATGTTCTTTACTGCTATCCGGTGCTTCTCTCCAGAGTTTGACTGATACCGGCTTACCACGCTCAGTGCATAAGCCACATCTGGTCTGGTACACAACATCGCATACATTATAGAGCCTACCGCAGAAGCGTAGGGTATAATAGACATGCGATCCCTTTCCAAATCAGTCTTGGGAGACATCTCTTTGGAGAGGGTGATTCCGTGACAAGCCGGTAAATTACCGCGCTTTGAATCTTCCATACTGAATATTTTCAGTATGGTGTCGATGTACCTGGACTGCGAAAGTCCCAACATCCTCTTAGATCTATCACGATAGATCTGGATCCCCAGAATGTAAGAGGCATCACCCAGGTCTTTCATGGAGAACCTGTGTGGTAAGAATCCTTTGACAGATTGTAGCATAGAAATGTCATTTCCTATCAAGAGAATGTCATCCACGTACATGACGAGGAATACAACAGTTCGTGCTACAATCTTACTATAAATGCATGGCTCATCTAGATTTTTGATAAAGTCAAATTCTTTGTCCGTTTCATCAAAACAGATGTTCCAACTCCGTGATGCCTGCTTTAGTCCATAAATGGACTTAAGAAACTTGCACACTTTTCCGCTTCTCCCACTCTGAATGAAACCCTCTGGCTGGTCCATATAGATACACTCTTCTAAATTTCCATTTAGAAAAGCGGTTTTTACGTCCATCTGCCAAATCTCATAATCGTGGAAGGCAGCAATGACAAAAAGGACCCGAATGGATTTGAGCATAGCCACTGGAGAAAAGGTCTCGTCATAGTCCAAACCAGGTCTTTGACGAAAACCCTTTACAACAAGTCTAGCCTTATAGGTTTCAACCTGTCCATCTACACCAATCTTCTTTTTGAAGATCCATTTGCAGCCTACGGGTTTTACCCCTTCTGGAGCAATGTCCAAAGTCCATACTTTGTTAGTGTACATGGACTCTATTTCGGTCCGCATTGCATCCGGCCATCTTGCCGAGTCAGTGCTCTGAATGGCCTACTGGAAGTTTGTCGGCTCATCATTATCAATGATGCAATCCTCTATATCCCCGTCTACGAGAAAACCATAATAGAAAAGATACCCCCTGCGAAGAGGTGCGGGAATGTCCTGTTCTTTTGAAACTTCTGGTTCCACCAAGCTTTCAGTAATAGCTTGTGGTTCCAGAATTTCTTCCAGTTCTACTGCGCTCCCACTTGTTTCCTTTTCTAAAAACCGATGTTCCATAAAGTGGGCATGACGAGAAACAAAAACCTTTTGTTCCTCTGCGTAATAGAAAAGATACCCCTAGAGTTCTTTGGGTACCCCACAAACTTACACAGTACTGAGCATGCCTCGAGTTTGTCCGCATGCTGCTTTTTAACAAAAGCTGGACATCCCGATATCTTCAAATACTGAAGATAGGGTTTCTTCCCACTCCACGTCTGATATGGAGTGGTAGGCACAGTCTTGGTAGGAACCTTGTTCAAAAGATATGCAGCTGATTCTAGTGCGTAGCCCCAGAATGATCGCAGTAACTCAGCGTTACTCATCATGGAATATACCATATCCAATAGGGTTCGGTTCCTTCTTTTCGATACACCGTTGTATTGTAGTGTGTATGTAGGAGTAAGCTGAGAGAGAATTCCATTTTCTTTTAGGTAATCTAGAAACTCGGCACTCAAGTATTCACCACCTCGATCAGATCTCAGTGTCTTGATACTTTTGCCGGTTTGTTTTTCCACTTCATTCTTATATTTCCGGAATTTCTCAAAGGCATCGGATTTATGTTTCATCAAGAAAATATGTCCATACCTAGAGAATTCATCCGTAAAAGTAATAAAATAGGAATAACCACTTCTTGCATGTGTAGACATTGGACCACACACATCGCTGTGTATGAGTCCCAAGAGCTCACTCGCTCTTACTCTGTATCCAATGAACGGAGTCTTTGTCATCTTTCCTTTGAGACGTGATTGACAAGTTGCATAAGATTGATATTCGAACGGATCCAAATATCCTTCTTTATGTAACTTGGTTAACCTTGTCTCATTGATGTGACCTAGTCTACAATATCATAAGAAAGCTTGATTTAATTCCGGAGTTTTTCTTTTATGTGTGTTCTGGACATTGAAAACTGGTAGTTAGTTTAATACGTATATACCGTCGTTTAGAGTACCTGACCCAATCAGACCATGATTAAGGTGGATGTTTACGACATCGCTTACAAATGTAAAATCATAACCTTCTTTAGATAACAAAGATACTGAAATGATATTACAAGTCAAACCAGGTACACAAAAACAGTTGCGCAAAACCAAAATATGTCCACTCGTCAATCCAAGATAATATTCCCCTACGGACACAGCATCCACGCTCGCTCCGTTAGCAACCCTAAGGGTCATATCACCGGTCTTCAGAACTCTACGGCTTCTCAATGCCTGCAAAGAATTGCATATATGAGATCTTGATCCGGTATCCAATACTCAGGAAGTAGAGTTGATTGACAGACAATTTTTAATTACAAACACACCTGAAACCGAAGCCACAACTTGCCTCGGGTCCTGGTTCTTGGCCTTCCAAGCCTTGCAATCTTTCTTCCAATGGCCCTTCTTGTGATAGTAGAAGCATTCTTCCTTTCCTACTGTCGGCCCTGCTTCTTTTGCTTTTCCCTTGGTTTCCACCTTACTAACACCGCCTCTCGGTTTGGTAGGGGCCTTCTTCTTCTTTCCTTTGGCTTTCGCCTTGGGCCTAGAAGAGGAAGCACCACCAACAAACAGAGCGGGTGTTTCCCTGGCTTTCTGCAGGGTGCCCTCTGCACTCCTCAACATGTTGACGAGTTCCGAAAGTTCAACTTCTTTACTTTGAATATTAAAATTCAAGATAAACTGGGCATAGGTGGAAGGAAGGGACTGGAGAATCAAGTCTGTATACATCTCGTTCTTTAACGTGGTCTCGAGGTCCGCGAGCTCCTCAATGTAGCCAATCAACTTAAGGACGTGTTCCCCTACAGATGATCCGACAGCCAACCTCGCCTGAAAAAGCTTCTTCGGGGTCTCGTATCTTGCGATACGAGATTGCTCTCCATATAATTCCTTGGTATGGAGGAATATGGATTCAAGATCTATATTCTCGTGCCGCCTCTGGTGCTCATTATCCATAGAGGCCAGCATGAGGCACTTGGCCTTCGCACTGTCAATCTCCCAGGTCTTACGGATTTCCTTATCCGCAACACTGGATTCTGGACCTGGGATGGCGGGGGCTTTAATAGTAAGCAGATACCCCAATTTGTCATAAGTGATTGCCATCTTGACATTCCTGAACCAATCTTTATAGTTTGGCACTGTCAATATATTTTTATCTAATAGTAACTTAAGGCCCGTCATGTTTGGTCGCTGCAATTAAGAGAGAGAGAAGAAACACTTTAGCATGATGCTCTTGCAAGTTTAGAGTGATTTTTAGTTTATCTAAACAGGATGGCTCCCACTGTTTCTCGAATCCTTCCTTAAACCATAAAAGAAGAATTAGTCAGGATTAATCTCACCGTACAATACTTTCTTAACTGTTTAGCCAGGCCAGTGTCGGTACTTCGAGGGAGGTTTTACGATACTTTCGTGAAATTCCTTAATTAAATAACCTCTTTTTCCTGGGGGCGTAGCCCCGCTAACACCTTTCTAGACACCTACTTGGTTTATAGCATTGGTCGTTAAGTGAAAAAATCTCCCGAGGAGTAGCATATACTCACAGTAGGATCCAAATATCATCGTGTGATAATGCTGAAGGAATTCTACCAACATTATCAAACTCCAAATGGTGTGCAACACTAGAAAGTTTCAGTTTCTTTAGAAACTCCCGATGTGGATTTTTGCCCCATGCTCTTATGACCTTGACGAAGGCCAACATATCATAAGTCACATGTCAAGTTCTACCCGTCATTATCCAGGTTAATTTGAACCCACCCGTATATACCCTTGACGAAGGCCAAAATAGCAGTACGACTGTCCCAAACCAACGCATCTATCTATGATACAGATAAATATTCAGCAGCTATCAATCACTATGCCTTGGCGAAGGTCAAAATACATAGCTTGAATACTACTGAATATGTAACTGAAATGACGGAAGGCTACGAATGGTTTTGGCGAAACTCTGAACGCAGTGAACTTGATATAATCGAAGGAACCTGATAGCTTTTAAAAGGAGTGGTTTAAGCTCCGCATTTAAAAGTTTTGCTGTTTTGAAAAAACCGAGTGGTTTTGAAATTGTTCCAACGATTCAACTTTGGTTTATTTTCTTAGCATTAATATAATGCAGTCCCATCAGTTAATCCTACCATTGTAGAAAACAACGAAAATATAACGTATGCTTATGCCATCCTTATTCGCCACGAGAGACCGTCATCATCCGTTAGGTTACTTAACTAACGACAGAGCGGGGGTTGGACTAGCGGGATGCAAAACATAAGCAACGTCTACTAGATATCATATATAGATATATACATTCGTCAGACGCAATGATAGGCATTCCAGATCACAGATGAACACATTGGATATACTAGGAATCTGCGTTTCATTTGAGCCTGCAACGAAAGGCGGATTACACGGTTGCGATGAATAGCCAAACCCTACCCTAGACCCCTACGGGTGCGGCAAACTACCCTCCAAATACCCGAAGTGAAGCATCCTCCTTCAACAAAGTGAGTAGGCCACTCGGCACTTTAAAGTACCCGGTAGTTTGTGCACCTCACCTTGGGTCTATTTTAGGAGAGAAAACAGTAAAAGAAATAATACAACGGTGGCTACAACCTCAACCCGGATGTGCCCCGCAAAATAATATTACAACACTTTACAAATTTTACATCGAATGAAAGAATGAAAACCCTCATCTCACATCCCCGGCAATTCATTACGATGATCCAACAAGTTTATATACATAAACCAATATAATCATCACAGAAATGTGCACCCCCCAACTAACCGACATATAACAATTAGCGGAAGTTTACAAACACATTTAACAGAACTTGAAACATTAAACGACATTAAACTGTGACTTCGAAACACTCGTTATTTGCCACAGTAAAGAATTTACAGTAAAATCAAAATTGGCAAAAACAAACAACTCCTGAAGCCCTAGATTCAAGTCACAAAGCCACATACCAAAATTCAAGGCATTTCCTTCCAGTTTGGCTGAGCTCGCCGGAAATTGGAGCATTGTTGCCGGCCATTTCAGGGATAAATGTCTCGTTTTGGGTGTGTGTCTATTTTACAGTTCAAGGAGTACTCTGCAGTTGTTTAAATAATTTTTAGAGCCTCATAAAAAATCGACAGAAACTTGAATCTTGGTTTCGATGTTTTCGGGTCGTTTCGGTTTCGTAGTTTAACTTATCGTTTAAACTGTTAGCTATGGTTTAGTCGGCTCTGATACCACTGTAAGTCAACGTTACACACCCCACGGGTTCGTGGGGAGGCGGAACGGGTAAAAAACGATTTTTACAAGCAAGGTAACATTAACTTAAACACAAGATCTTAGCTAAACCATATCTAACAAAACTAACTAGAGGTTTTATCTACTATGTAAGAAGATTATACCTAAAGTCTCAAGTCCTTCTTGTCTTCCGCTGTCCTCCTTGGCCTTGCAAGCTCCTTAGAGTAGAAATGGAAGTCACCTCCTCGTCGGCTTCTTGAAGTAGTAGAAGATCCACCCGAGAGTTCCAACCTTGAGCTAAACCTCCAAGATGAGGCAACTAGATCGCTTGGGGTGCTAGACTAAGTGACCTAGAAAGAGTAGAGTGTGATTATGAGTAGCTTATCTCACTAAAACCTTGATTCTCAACTCATGAGACACTAGGGTTTTGAGAGGAAGAAGAAGAGAGAAAGCTTAGGAGAGAGAATGTATTTTTGATAATGATAATAAATATTAGAATGGATAACTTATATATGACCATTTGTCATGGCATGATAAATATCTCATCAAAATATCTAGCTTAAAAATATCTCATCAGAATATCTATGGTCAATAAGTCAAGCCAAGTCAAATGGTCAACCAAGTAGCCATGCCAAAAAGATTATCATTTATAAAAAATAACTAATACTTTTCCATTTCTCATATTTGCTTTGACCAAGTCAATGGTCAAAACCCTAATGAGATGTCTCCTTCTTCACCCCCTCTCATCCGTATATACATACCCACATCCGCGTTCCGAGAAACACAAATACAATGAGACGAAACTAATCCAATAATCAAATACTAGGATCCGGCTTAAACTAAAGCCCACTAGTATTGTCCGCTCGAACACCACACGCTCACAAGCACACGTATGTAATAGAACCCTGTCGTAAAACCATACGACCTCTACTCGTTTCACCCGAAGCTGGGAAACCCTCTGTGTGGGACTCTAAAGACTCGACACTACGCTCACGTGCTTATGAGACGAAGCTAATCCAATAATCAAATACTAGGACCCGGCTTAAACCAAAGCTCACTATTATTGTCCGCTCGAACACCACACGCTCACAAGCACACGTATGTGATAGAACCCTGTCGTAAAACCATACGACCTCTACTCGTTTCACCTGAAGATAGGAAACCCTCTGTGTGGGACTCTAAAGGCTCGACACTACGCCGGCAGTGGGTTTAACTACAGGCCACAAGCGATACTAGCTGTACGTAACTGTCCCCAGGTAGATGTCAATAAGAAGGCCGATGAGGAAACCCGTAACGGTTTGTATCTAGGTGCTTAGTATGCCAACAGGTAAAAACAGCACATCAGAGGACAGCTGGGTTGTTGCAACCGCTTCCGATACCCGAATGGAAATGGGAGCACATTACTATGGATTTTGTGACTGCCCTACCACGGAGTCCAAGAGGCAACAACGTCGTGTGGGTTATCGTCGTCCGTCTTACGAAAGCAGCACACTTTATACCTTTCCGGATGGGACAGTCGACAGAGTCACTTGCGGAGAAGTACATGCAGAAGGTAGTGCGACTTCACGGAGTTCCGGTCAGCATAGTATCGAATAGGGACACCAGATTCTTTTCGTACTTTTGGAAGAGCTTATAGGAGAGTCTTGAAACACGTCTCAAGTTCAGAACGGCTTACCATCGACAGACGGACGGATAGCCTGAGCGTACTATTCAGACGCTCGAGAACATGTTGAGGACATGCATGCTGGACCTTCAGGGTTCTTGGGAGGATCACCTTCATCTGGTGGAGTTTTCTTATAACAATAGCTTCCAAGCTAATATCCAGATGGCTCCGTTCGAAACTCTTTACGGACGGAAATTTCGATCCCCTGTTTGTTAGGATGACATTGGTGAACGGAGATTACTAGGTCCCGAGCTTATAGTTCAGACAGTGAACAAGGTTCAGATGATCAGGAAGCGCATCAAGACTGCTCAGGACCGACAAAAGAGTTGGGCAGATACCAGCAAGAGATAGTTAAAGTTTGAAGTCGGTGATCATGTATTCCTGAAGATTTCACCTACTCGCGGAGTAATCAGGTTTGGGAGTCGTAGGAAACTCAGTCCCCGATTCATCGGACCGTTCGAGGTGCTAGAGCGAGTAGGGGAGGTGGTCTATCAATTTGCCTTACCTCCAACGTTAGCTGGTGTGCATAACACATTTTATGTGTCACAGTTGCGGCGCTACGTTTAAGACGACAGTCATGTTCTCGATCATTCGGAGTTAATTTTGGGTACCGACTTATCATATGTGGAGCAGCCTACTACTACTCTCGATCGTAAAAATTAGGTGCTAAAGAACAAGGCCATTTCGCTAGTCCTAGTAGTTTGGGGTGTCGTTCGTCAGGAGAGTCTACCTGGGAACGCGAAGAGGATATCCGTTCGCATTTTCCACATCTCTTCGAGTAATTGCTGTATCGTGATTTCTTGTTTCGTTCTTTAATTTCGAGGACGAAATTTTTGTAAGAGGGATATGATGTAATACCCAGTTCCTTGTACTCTTTTATCTGTATTTCTAATAATAAAATTTTCCTATATCTACCTATTTAATTTATTTCAAATAAATTTTCCATTTATACTTTTATTTATTTTTTCTAAATCCTAATCTATTTTTTTACCCTAATAGTTTTCCCTAAACTAAATCCTAGCCCAAAGCCCAACTCCTTTATCTCAAGCCCAAGCCCAAACTCTTTTCCTCCTTTTCTTTTCTCCTCAACCGTTTCTTTCTTTTTCCTTTTCAAATTCAGAAAAAACTTATTCTCCTTTATTCCCTATAAATCCCTATTAACACCACCTTATTCTATCTTAATTCTCATTAAATCCCATAATTTCTTTTGAATTCACTTTAATTCTTTCTCCCTTTCTCTCACTTTAAACTCTCTCTCTCTCTCTCCTTCTCTCATCTCGTTCTCCTTCTCCTTCTCTCTTCCCTCTCAAATTTTCCCCCCGCCGTGCCCTCCTTCAACCTCACCAACGGTCACCTCCACTCCCTCCACCTCCGGCCAACCATTACCCTTACCATCCCTGACAAGCTTCTCGTCGCCGAGACCCATCACCTTCACCTTCTCCAACCCGAGCTTCCCCCGCTGCCATCACCAACCTCTCCTCATGTAATATTTTGGAAAATTATAAATAGTAATTTATAATTTAAATATGGATATAATGAGTTTACAAAAATAATATCACATATGAATTTTGGAATCGGATTGATATCCACAAAAATGTAATTATTTTGGGAAAAATGAAGAAAATGTGTGATATTATAAAAATGATATTTAAATTGTTTTAATATAACATGAGATTTTATTATAAGATTATGGTATTTAAGTGTTATGATAAGTGTTTTATTTTAAATATGATATGAGATTTTGTGTAATATAGTGGTGGTTATGTGTAAAGGTAATTTTTAATTTTAAAAGGGTGTTTATTTATTTGAAGGATTATGTGATATGTTAAGCTAGATAAACCTTCATGCTCACCACACCCTCACATACACCCATCTCCTCCACCACCTCCTTTCTCTACACCAAATCACTACATCTCCTCCTTCATTTTATCATAACTCTTATGATATTCTTTCTACTCTCAAACTGAACTTAACACTTCTTATTCAAACCTCCAACATAATTTTTCAACTCTTCACAAATATCATAAGAAAGGTTGATGGTTCCTTCATGGAAGTTGAGCAAAACATCAAGCTAAAGCCAACACCGATTTAAGATGATTCAACCCTATACTTTATGAGATTGTAATTTCTTTGTGCTCATTCCATATAGGTACATATCATCTTTCTTTTAAGTTTTGAAGTGATAGTGAGTTTTACTTGATGGCTGAAAATCAGTGATATGTTAGGGATTTTGAATTTTTTTGATGAATCTCTATTGATAATTAGCTAAAGTTTAAAACTATAAAGTTGTAGATTATTGTCTTATAATTTAGAAAAAAAAATTGGTTAAGTTTTACTATAAAATAAATTTTATACAAATTTTTAAAGAAAGGGTTTCCAAACTGGAAATTTAATTTCCAGTGTCTGTTTTTCACTCAAATTGTAACAATTTTCTTAATTTTTATGTTACCAATTTGGAGAATCTGAAATATGCAGGTTGTAGATAATTTTGTGTAGATATCTCTAAAATTTTTATTTTTCTTATTCTCTTTACAAAATCTAGAAATATCAAATTTTTAGTGAAGATTGTTTTCTAGTTTCTGCAGATTATCCAGAAACATGTTTTAACTTTGCATTTTATTTCATGTTCTATACATAGAAATTGGAAAAGATATCTTGGGGTATCAAAGTTAACTCCTTTAACTATATGTATAATTTTAGTTTCACTCTAAATATTGTTTTACAATTTTTGGTGATTTTTCGAAGAGAGCCCAAAAACTGTCGTTTTCTGAGCTAGTATTTTCTAACAATATGCATCCGAGCATTATATTTTTCTCGCTACATTTTACCATTTGGATAATGTTATTGATGTGTGTGTTCTTACATTTGAAGGAGTATTAGCGGAGACGCTGAAGGCGTCGAGACGAGGAAAAGCGATTGTGGATTTCGACTAACTCGATCGTCGGTGAGTACATTTATATCTGCGGGGGAAGTCGGGTAGATGGCGTATAGCACCTCCGCAACCAATTATCTAGAATAGTTATGATATAACTAGTGTAAAGTAGTATATTAGCTAATTTAGTTGCATTATATTAGTGTATGGTAAGTATTTAGTAGATTTCATATGATTTTGGTTATGGTGACATACGTACATGACGATAGATCCGTACGATAGGGATATGATATTGGATGGACATTGTACGAGGGATCATACCGTACTTGTGATGACGAGGATGGTGTGCCGAATTCGGCCAAGTTTCTTTTGGACTCGTGGAGTCATGAGTTATCCCGACTTGGGACGTTACAATTGTTTGAGCTATACTCTTGTAAAAACCAACGATTCGTTTTCACGTTTAAATGATAAATGATAAGGATGTGATGCTATTTTCTAAAATGAATATCTATTTTAACTTAATGCAGCTTCCTTATCTTAAAATAACGTTTCATTCCATTTTAAAAGATAATGGTATAGCTCATAGCAATTAGTTACGTTTAATAATTACGCGATATGTTTAGATTTCCTTTATATGTTCGCGATACGCTTATCTATTATATACGTTCTCTTTTATACGAACACACCGATAGAACACTACACAACTATCAATGAGTACTATATTGCACGAGTACAGACGCATATGTTACACTATACCTCATTGGGTCTGCAATGACATTGTAGGACCGCTATACCACGCGATGTCTATATAAATGCCGATACGATGCGTTATAAATTCCCTATATCCGGGTAATTGGATTGTATTTATATGCTACGGATATGGGTAGAATTAGATTCTGCTTTAAACACTTATAGAACACTTGCACAAATACTAATGATTGACATGCTGCATGAGCACAGACACGTATGCTACACTATAGATCATTAGTATTGCCATGACACAGTAGAACTGTTACGTTTGTTTGCACGATTGACTATACTTTCATACGATGCCTTTATTACTTGCTGTGTAATTGCGAATACCAGTACCATGGGTATTCGTATTTGAATTGTTATGAGTTTTTATGATATTTTTACCTTCGCTATATATCAGTGGTATGGAACGCTGATATATATATATATATATTGATTATATCATCGGAAAGATATATGCAATTACTATTTTTCTTTACTTGATATTTCTAGATATGATGAGTTGACGTCCACCATGAGCTTGATGTTTTTCTGATTTGATTTTATTCCGAACCGAGTGGGGTGGGCAATACGGTTACGAACGTGCTATATATCCGGACTGAGTGGGGGGTATACAGTCGGATACATGGTGGACCCGGTCGAGACCGAAGGGCAGGAAGGCCGCGATTTAGGCAGGGAGCCTAGCGGGGACATTCAATACCGGAGATAGATATGAGCACGGCAGATATCCAGGGAATACTGACCGGGACTAGGGACATCGAGGGGCGACCGATCTGATTAGACGGTGTCGACGATATCTGGATTTGCGTGTCGGTGATGGACATGAGAGATTTGATGATTTTGCGTGTCGGTGATGGACACGAGAGATATGATGATTTAGGGTGTCGATGCTGGACACCCATATATTGATGTTTTGCGATCATTCGAGATATACCGTTATAGTTTATGCGTTATAGTATCCGATCATGACTGATCTGGGGGACAGTACCTGAATACTATTTTACCTGTTGATATATATAAAAGGGTTTATAAACGAGCTATAATCTCATTATTTTGACATGTCTCGGATGACCCGAGGATCTTTTAAACTGTAAACCTCTTAAAACTCTTAACTAAACAGTGAGACGTATATCTTAAATAAAATACATATAATACTTCATACTATTACGTCTGCTTTTATGCCGTGACATACGTATCCCGCGGCTATTTTAAAAAGGGGGTTTTGTTAGTTATATGTATGCCCTAGAGGCCATTACTGTACATTGGATGTACATTGTAGTGGATGCTGGGACATATATAGGGAAGACTTTCTTGCTCGACATGATAGTATGCTATCTGGTTACTCTTTACCTTAACGTGTATACTGATTGTCTCTCTGTTACATGTTGGTAAAGCCCTTAGGATGTGTACTTGACTACCTGGATTATGATGCGGATCATACTAGTGGGGACATGGTAGTCTATAAGTACATCCTTCAAAGTCCCTAGTCGTGGGTGTATCGAGACGGGGCATCGATATACCAGAGTAGACTAGCGTATACCTTCTCGACCCATACAAATGGGCGATGGATGATCCCATATCCATTGGTGTTTGACATCAGAGATGATATACGGGTGCTCAGTAGAGACTGGGTACACTGGACGGACTCGCCGAGAACTCCCAGATGGTATTATACCTCACGTCAGATGGCAGTTCTCTGGTGACACTGGTACAGAGTAGTCTGTTGACCCTAGATCGTCATAGAGTCTTGTGTGGTTCCCACTGTGCTTTGATTTCCATCTTACCACGTCCAAGAGGGCGTGCAAAACGGTGGTTTTTGGGTACAGTCCCGAGTCACATGGAGGCAATGAGCGATAGGAGGGGATTCGTCTCTCCCGGTATAGGGAGTTGATGTTGCGCTGTGTTCGATTGGCTATAACAGGAAATCCCTGGCCAGGGTTGCTGAGATTTACTGGTAAGTGTTACCAGTAGTTTCTCGATGTGTTATAGACCTCATATCGACACGACTTATCGAGCTATTGGGGTCTGACGTATACCACCCCTAGGCAAGATATGCGACATATCAGACGATCAGACCGGACTGTACGGTAGTGTTACTGGTTGGATTCACAGGAGTATGAGCGGGCTTGCTCGTCGATCTTCTGATCGCTCAATACCCGGGTGGCCGTTACGTTTAGCAGACCGCTTGCGGCTTGTGGGTGCTTGATATGATCATCACCTACTGCCGGCGTATTGACGAGTCTTTAGAGTCCTACACAGAGGTTTCCTGGCTCAAGCGAAACGAAATAGGAGCGCATATGAGATATGTGCGGGACCGAGAATAATGCGTGTATGTGATACCGTATTCCATTCTCGTGATGAATGTATCGAAAGGTTGTATGCGATATAACCTAGTTATCGAATCAAGGGTTGGTTCGATAAGCCGATACATAGAATACTAGTCGGTTATATGCGATATGACCGGATCGTTAAATCAAGTGTTGATTTAATGATTTAATGCATAATTATATATTTGATATATTACTTTGCATTAACTAGTATTGGTTCACTTTAAGATGGATTTTCTCACTCGGATGTGCGCATTGCATATGCGATATGATTTTGTGCACTTGCTTGTATCATGTTTGATGATGCATGCCTTTTGGTTAAGTGTAAAGAATTAAACCTTGGTTAATGAAATGGTTAGGGTTTACTTTTTCCTTATTCATTTTATTCATTTATTTATTCTTTTGGAAAAAGAAAAGCAAATGAGAAAATGGTGGCATGTTTTGTTTTGTTCATGAAGCTTCATGAATGCTTTGACTTGATGACCATTTTGTTTTTAGCTTAACCCTAACCATTGCATTAAACCATGATTAGTTCTCTACACTTAACTATGGTCATGTTATGATAAGGATTGATTATTCTTTTCTTTTTTAATTACTTATCATAACATAATTCTTCTTCTTCTTCCTTTCTTCACTTGAAGAAAGCAAGCTCCATCAATGGTGATTGATGGAAATGAGTGAGAAATCCAATTCTAAAGTCTACCCACTTCCTATTTCTTCATCCTCTACCTCTTGCCAAGTAGTAGAGTGTGTTTCCTTCACAAGTTTTCATGACTTGGTGAAGGTGGAGCTTGATCTTGCGATGCTTCGACGTAGATCATCTTCGGCATGGACATCGACGACCTAGCTCGCCATTTCTCCGACGAAGCCGACGCTAGAGCCCGGGAATTCATTTGGACAGCGAGGAGACTTCATTGCGGAGCTATGGAGGTGGAGCACCGGATCTACAAAGGTTGTATTTCCGTATTCTCTTAGTTAAGTGTTAACTAGTTTGCTTTTCGCCTAGAAATCTAGCCAACGGTCCGTTCTAGGGTTTCTCGGCACCATTTAAATTTGAAATTGGCATGGTTGATGCCTTGTGAGACCTCTTTATGGTGCCTAGGAACCCTACAGGTTTTACATACATATTTCGGCTACCTTATAGGCTTATACTTGGATACAAGTCATATACATATGAGATGATACATTTGGGTTTACGTGATGGATAATATTGCATTTTAGTACCTATGCGTTTTATATATATTAGTACAAGATATGATAGTACTACACTTTATGACCTAGGTATATCGTTATGCATTTCGATTTCTACCTTGCGATATACTTTTATTCACTGATGTTAGTTATATGTATGCCCTATGACCTCGGTTTGTCTTTTGATTGCTTTTATAGTTTTTGCTTTGCATAGCGGTATTTGTGAAATATCCAGCACCTTATTCGATAAGGAAAGAGCCGACGATCCCTTCACCGGGAGTGACCTCTTTGGCAAAACTAGTAAAAGCCTAAAAAACATTCATTTACAAAATCACTCAATTCTACAACGATATCAAGTTCATTACGCAAAAGGTTTTCTTAAAAACCTGTCGTATCCCTCCGTCATTTCAGATAAATACTACTTAGTATTCGTGCTGTGGTAGTTTGGCATTCGTCAAGGCGTAGTGTACGGTAGCTAACTAGTACTTATCTGCTAGCATACGATGCGATTGGATTAGGGTATTCGTATGGCGTTATTTGGCTTTCGTCAAGGGTCGTGCGGGTGGATTTAATTCAATCAGGAAATGTACGGGTTGAACTTGACTAGCGGACTATGGGTTGTTTGGCATTCATCAAGGTCATAGCATGTTAGGGGTGAAATATTATCGGGAATTTCAAGTGTTGAAATTTGCAATGAGATTACATACCTTCTATGAGATAGTTGGATCCTGATACTCACTGCGAGTAAGAGTTACTCCTGAGAGAGTTTTACATATTACAATTAGCCGATCAAGTAGGTGTCTAGAAAGGTGTCAATGGGGTTACGCCTCTGGGAAAACGAGGTTTATTTTAATTAGGTCCGTGCGAAAGCACGGGAAACCTCCCTCAAAGTACCGACACTAGCCTGGCTGAAAGATTGGCGAACTTGTAGGGTGTAATTAATCCCGGCTAGTCTTACCTTTTAGGGTTTGAAGGAAGATTTGACTAAAACAGTGGGAGCCATCCTGATTAGATATATTAATAACCAATCTAATCTTGCAAGAGCATACACTGAGTGTTTTCTTCTCTCTTTCTCCAGGTAGCGACCATGTCACGCCTTAATCAAGATAATAATATGGATGTATTGACCGGACCCGCTTGTTATACTGAGCTGGGGAATGTTGGTCCCACTCCAACTTATAATTGTTATGAGACCGAACAGGAAATAGGGGATTACCAGAATTCCCGTGCCGCCCAAACGAAGAAAGTGCATGATGATGCATCTTTTTCGGACGTGTTCATTACCGAGAACTGTTTCTCAGTATCCTCTACGTCCTGGGTATGTGATACCGGATCAGGATCTCACAAATGTAATTTGTTACATGGGCTGCAGATAGGTAGAGAACTGAGAACGAGTGATAAAATTTTAAGAGTTGAAAACGATGAATGTGTTGCAGCCAAGTATGTTGGCAGTTATCATCCTGTATTACCAAATACATTGATTCTGAACGAATGTTATTAGATACCGAACCTGATATACAACATCATATCAATCTCTTTATTTAGTAAAGAAGGATATAATTTTATATTGTTGGATAATGTTTTGAACATTTCCTATATCAAAATCAAACCACAGTTCTTAACGTACAGAACACAAACAAGAGGAAGAGTTCAGAAATGAACGAATCCTTCTTGAGGCATTGTAGACTAGGTCATATCAATGCGACCCGACTAGCCAAGTTACATTTAGATGCATATTTAAATCAGTTTGAATTTACATCTTGTGGAACTTTACAGTCATGTCATAAAGATAAGATGACCATAGCTCCGTTTATTGGAAACGGAGAAAGAGTTAGTGAACTCTTGGGATTGATACATGATGATGTATGTAGATCCCCTGTCTACACATGCCAGGACCGGTTCTTTGTACTTCATTACATTCACTGATGATCTCTCAAGATTCGGACATATGTTCTTGTTGAAACACAAGTCTGAACCTTTTGAGATATTCAAAGAATATAAGTCAGAAGTAGAGAACCAAAACGGGTATAAGTATTATGTCCTTTGATGTGATCAGGGAGGAGAATACTTGAGCACAGAATTCCTGGACTATTCTAAAGGAGAATGAGATTCTCTCTCAGCATTACTACTCCGTATTCACCACAGCACGTCGGTGTATCGCGGCGGAGCAATCACACCCTATTAGATATGGTGCGCTCTATGATGAGTACTACTGAGTTTTCTATTTCCTTTTGGGAGTTATGCATTTGAGAAGCTGCATACCTATTGAATTGGGTTCCAACCAAATCAGGTGCCTACCACTCCATATGAGATATGGTATGGGAAAAGCCCATCTCTTAAGTAAGTTATGATTTGGGGTTGTCCGGCCTATGTCAAAAGCAAAATCCGGACAAGCTCGAGACAAGGTCAGTTCTGTGGAAGTTTGTTGGATATCCCAAGAATTCGCAAGGGAATATCTTCTACCATACTGAGGAGCAAAAGGTGTTTTGTTTCTCAGCATACCACCTTTTGGAAAGGGAATTTCTTATGAAGAAATAACTGGTCATGAGGTAGAACTGGAAGGAGTTCCAGCTATACAAACTACTGCTGATGATTTGGTAGACCCAGAGGATTCAATAGTTCACAACGAACCTCAGCCTCTCCGCCGATCTGGTAGGTTCCTCACCCACCTGAGAGATACTTCGGTTTTCTCTATGACAGTGGGAGCGAGGATTGCATCATGAGAAGATGACCCAACTAGTTTCGAGCAGGCCATTAGGAGTGGAGACTCTGTAAGAATGGCTGGATGCTATGCGATCTGAGATAGAATCCATATACACCAACAAAGTATGGAGTTTGGTTGTTTTACCTGAAGGGTTAAATCCCCATCAGAAGTAAGTAAATCTTGAGAAGATTATTTGGTGTACATGGAAAAGTTGAGACTTTCAAAGCTATGCTTATGTCCATTCGGATCCTACTTGCCATTGCTACAAACCATGACCACGAAATCTGGCGGTTGGATGTCATGACTATTTTTCTAAATGGTGATTTAGAAGAGAGCGTCTATAAGTACACAGCCAGAGGGCTTCGTAGACAGTGGGAGCAGCAGAAACGTGTGCAAGTTTCTTTATGAGTTAAAGCAGGTATCGCGGAGTTGCAACATCTGTTTTGATGTGGTAGTCAAAGAGTTTGACTTCATCAAAATGATGGATGAACCTTGTATATACAAAAAGGGTAGCAGGGAGTATGGCGGCGATCCTCGTATTGTACATGGATGACATACTCTTGATAGGAAAGGAGTTTCCTATGCTACACTCGGTCAATCTCCTTTTATCACAATGATTCTCCATATAGGATCAACATGATACCTCCTAAATCCTGGATTTTGGATCTATGAGATAGATCTAAGTAGATGTTAGGATTCTCACTAGGTGTAGTGAGATGGTATCAATCGATCCTGGGGAGAATCATTGGATAGCTTCCAGGGTGGTAAGGTCGACTGAATGTCAGTCACAGGCATTGTCTTTACCCTCAGTGGAGGGACGGTATGTTGGAAGAGTTCCAAGCTACATACCGTGGCAGACTAGACGATAAATGCTGGATACATTGCTACCGAGGATGCTACCAAAGAGGTAGTCTGGATGTACACTAGTTCATGAGATGAACTTCGTTCCTACCATTGTGTGACAATGGAGTTATGGCTTTGGCCAAGCAACACCCGTCCCATCTGTGATCCAGACATATTCTAAGGCAGTATCACCTGATCATAGAGATGGTTGATCTCTAGGGAGATCCAGGTTTTGGAGAGTAGACACAGAAGACAACACGATGGATCCACTCATAAAGGCCTATTCCCAGGAGAGACTTTTATGGGATGGTTGAGTATGAGATACTTCAACCACTGCTGATTGTTGGGTATGGGATACTACAACAGATGGCCCTAGTGCAAGTGGAAGAATGTTAGTTATATGTATGCCCTAGAGGCCATTACTGTACATACGATGTATATTGTAGTAGATGCTTGGACATATAGAGGGATGACTTTCTTGCTCGACATGATAGTATGCTATCTGGTTGCTCTTTATCTTAATATGTACACTGATTGTCTCTATAATACATGTTGATAAAGCCTTTAGAATGAGTACTTGACTACCAGGACTATGATGCAGATCATACTAGTGGGGACAGAGTAGTCGTAAAGTACATCCTTCAAATGTTCCTAGTCGAGGGTGTATCGAGACAGGGCATCGATATACCAGAGTAGACTAGCGTATACGCTTCTCGACCTATATGATGGGTGATGAATGATCCCATATCCATTGGTGTTTGACATCAGAGAAGGTATGTGGGTGCTCAGTGGAGACTGGGTACACTGAACGGACTCGCCGAGAACTCCCAGATGGTATTGTACCTCACGTCAGATGGCAGTTCTCTGGTGACACTAGTACAGGTTAGTCTTTAGACCCGAGATCGTCATAGAGTCTTGTGTGATTCCCAATGTGCTTTGATTTCCACCTTACCACATTCAAGAGAACGTGCAAAACGGTGGCTTTTGGGTACAGTCCCGAGTCACATGGAGGCAATGAGCGATAGGAGGGGTTTCGTCTCTCCCGGTATAGTGAGTTGATGTTGCGCTATGCTCGATTGACCATAACAGGAAATCCCTGGTCAGGGTTGCTGAGATCTACTGGTAAGTGTTATCGGTAGTTTCTCGAACCGTTATGGACCTTGCATCGGCATGACTTATCAGGCTATTAGGGTCTGACGTTACACCACCCTCAGGCTGTGATATGCAACATATCAGACGAAGAGACCGGACTGTACGGTAGTGTTACTGATTGGATTCACAGGAGTACGAGCATGCTTGCTTGTTGATCTTCTGATCGCTCAATACCCGGGTGGCCGTTACGTTTAGCAGACCGCTTGCGGCTTGTGGGTGTTTGATATGATCATCACCTACTGCCGGCGTATTGACGAGTCTTTAGAGTCCTACACAGAGGTTTCCTGGCTCAAGCGAAACGGAGTAGGAGCGCATATGTGATATGTGCGGGACCGAGATTAATGCGAGTATGTGATACCGTATTCTATTCTCGCGAAGTGTGCCATGATTGGTTATATGTGATATAGCCGAGTTATAGGATCAGCGTTGATTCGATAAGATGTTGCATTTGATATTAGTCGGTTATATGTGATATAGCCGGATTATTAAATCAAGAGTTGATTTAATAATTTAATGTATAATTATATATTTGATATGCTACATTATATTAACTAGTATTAGCCCACTTAAGATTTCTTTACTCACATTTGATAAACTTTATATATATGTGATATATGTATTGTTTTCTTTTTGGCACAAAATAAATATGTGATATATATAAGTGTGTCATGCAAGGTTACACATGCAACATGGATGTATGAGACTTATACCATGCTAGGGTTAAGTTAGGGTTTTTATTTATGTTAAGCTAATTCAAAAGAGTTTAAGTTTAGACAAAAGCTTTTGGATAACCATTGACAAAGTCAACTCTTTTGTCAAGTTTAGGATATTTATATAATCCAACCCTTAATCTTAGTGTATGGTTTATTCTCTACATGAGTTAGGCATGATATTTTGTGACCATGGTTGCATTTGTAACCTCATGAGTTCATTCTTTTCGATCATCAAAACTTCATCTTCTTCTTCCTCATTCTTGAGCTCTCTTGATTTTGACAAAGTGATGAAACCTTGTGAGAAAATGATTTCTAATGTGAGCGAAAATCCTACTTCATCATCGTCTACTACTTGCCATTTAGTATAGGGTGTTTGCTTCACTAATTCCATGATTAGTGAAGAGATAGCTTGGGTTAGTGTCTCCTCGACGTAGATTATCTTCGGCCTCGAAGACTTCGAAGCAAGCACGTTCGTTTCTTCAAGGGGTCCTCTCTAGAGTCCGGAGTTTACAATCGCAGCGAAGGGGACTACTACATGGAGCTATTTGAAGTGAAGGACCGGTCTACAAAGGTTGTATTCCTTGTTCACTATAACTTGCAAAGTGTTTGCTTATGTTTTCCGTATTATTTCTAGTAAACGATCTAGGATTAGGGTTATCTAGAACGGCAAAATTTGAATTTAGCATAGACGATACCTCCCGAAACTTTGCTGCCGTGCTAGGCAACCCTGCAACTGAGTTGGCAACTCACCTCCGTTGTGCCCCAGTTTCTTGCAGGATTTACCGCTCGGATCATCAGCGACTTACAGCACACTCTTTCTTTGGTGATTGCTTTGGTAGGTGGGCTGCTGTTGCATCGTACCCACACTTATATATATATATATATATATATATATTCTTTTGTATCGAGTTAAAACTACATCGCCTTAGAACTTGTATATTGTGGACTTACAGGCGAGACTTAGAGTTTGTGTGTTGTTGGGCGTCGCACTCGTTGGAGTCGACTCTTTTATAATTGTTGATTTTGTTTGGTTTTTCTGTTCTTCGCCATTGGGCGTCGTATATTATCTACGTGGTTGCTCTGCCATTTGGGCGTGGAAGCTACCTCCCGTTGGGATGCTTTATATATTATATTTGTATAAGGTTTTATTCAAAATTAACAAAGATGGTGCTGCCGATTTTTAAAACGTCATAAATGCTTTTTAAACATACTTATTTAGACTTAAATGTTTATTTTAAAATGATTCCATCTAATGACTATTTTAAACCTCACCTCCAATAATTTCAAAAAAAGGTTTAGATTCCGGGTTTTCGGCTTACTTGGACCGTGTCGACATCTTTAGATATCACGTGATTTAAGTGCCGGTCACATGCAACTTTCGGACCGTGACACCTCACCGCAATCAACCAACAACCATTGCTTTGCTCCGCCGTCAACCTTACCCTCGTCCCAACACCCGAGGTCCTCACCCTTCCATTACCATCATCCCCGAGCTCCAACACCCTTCATCTCCGGCTCACTGCCGACCACCGCCGTCCGCTCAACTGAGGAGCTCTCTTCTCTTTCACTGTGCAGACCCGAGCCAAGCCTCCTGTTCTCGCCAAAAAAAATTCTGCACAAAAGAGCCCAAGGTATCAAATAGCAGCAATACGCTTAAGAAAATTCAAACCGGTATTTTCCGGACTGTATTTTGCCAAAGTCCCGAATGAGAACAAGTAAATTATGATGGCATCGAAAGCGTCTCGAAAAATCCTTCGATTTAATATATTACGGGCCTCATAACTCTTCCGGAATCAAAACTTATGAGCAAATGTGCTATGCACGTATAGTCTAAGTAATACTCTACCACATACGGGATACTTTTTTAGTCCCACATCGGGAAAAAGAGAAATCTCTTCTCTATCACTCCCATATAAATAAGAGGGGGTACTTCTTAGAAAAAATAGAATTCAATCCTTAAAGGAGCTTAGTTCTCCATAGGAGATTAGTTCTCCGAGTTAGGGCTTTAGCCGCCCTCCATAATGCGCATATGCGCAAGCTCCATGTGTGCCACGTGCAACGCACGTGTGCCCGCCGTACGAGGATTCAATCCTTAAAGGAGCTTAGTTCTCCATAGGAGCTTAGTTCTTCAAGTTAGGGACTTAGCTGCCCCCCATAATGCGCATATATGCAAGCGCCATGTGCGCCACGTGCACACTACGTGCAACGCACGTGCATCCACCGTGCAAGGATTCAATCCTCAAAGGAGCTTAGTTCTCCATAGGAGCTTAGTTCTCCAAGCTAGAGCCTTAGCTGCCCCCCATAATGCGCATATACGCCACGTGCAATGCACGTGCGCCCGCCATGTGCGCACCACGTGCAACGCGCGTGGGCCCGTCGTGCGAGGATTCAATCCTCAAAGGAGCTTAGTTCTCCATACGAGCTTAGTTCTCCAAGTTAGGGCCTTAGCTTACCCCCATGATGCACATATGCGCAAGCGCCACGTGCGCCCGCCAAATACGCAACACGTGCGCCCTCTAAGTCCGACGCACGTGCGCGAACGCAAAGAAGTCTTTTTCAGCAGTTAGAAGTTTAAGCTCCAATCTGTTCTTTCCCCTAATGAGTGGAACATGGTTCAAAGGGTACACCCTTCCACACCTTCGATACATGGTGCTGTAATCCCTCAGCGTCGTCGGAGAGGTGGTGGGTCCCAACGACCAATGATCTCTCTTTCTAAATATAGAGGAGGAGACCACCCCATAAGCTTCTGTAAAAAAAAATATACAGAAGGCTCCCAAAAACTCCTACAAAACAAAAGAGAATTTAATTCTCAAACAAGATCTTTTTCCTCAAAACCCTAGGTAAAGAAAATATCGAGATCAAAACATCTCCTTTACCTATCCTATATAAGGGTTTGACCCTTCTCAAAGAACTTAGTTCTTTCTATGGATCTGAAATCCGCAAAACAAATCTCCCACAAGTTGAGAATTTAATTCTCATAGGGAAGATCTTGTTCTTGAGAATCAAACATTCAGGAAAGAACAAATTTGAAAAAAAAGAAGATGGAGTTGCTTCAAATCAAGAACTTAGTTCTTTAAAGAACCCGATCCAAAATCTTCAAAAATTGTGATCTTGGTGATTTTTAATGGTCAAAACACCATTAAAAGAGGTTTAACCTCTCGGAGAAGATGGAGTTCATAATACTCCAAGAACTTAGTTCCTTCAAATCAAGAACTTAGTTCTTTAAAGAACCTGATCCAAAATCTTCAAAAATAGTGATCTTGGTGATCTTTAATGGTCAAAACACCATTAAAAGAGGTTTAACATCTCGGAGAAGATGGAGTTCATAATACTCTAAGAACTTAGTTCCTTCAAATCAAGAACTTAGTTCTTTAAAGAACCCGATCCAAGATCTTCAAAAATAGTGATCTTGGTGATCTTTAATGGTCAAAACACCATTAAAAATGTTTAATCTCTCGGAGAAGATGGAGTCCATAATACTTCAAGAACTTAGTTTCTTCAAATCAAGAACTTAGTTCTTTAAAGAACCCGATCTATGATCTTCAAAATAGTGATCTTGGTGATTTTTAATGGTCAAAACACCATTAAAAGAGGTTTAATCTCTCGGAGAAGATGAAGTTCATAATACTCCAGGAACTTAGTTCCTTCAAATCAAGAACTTAGTTCTTTAAAGAACCCGATTCAAAATCCTCAAAATAATGATCTTGGCAATCGTTAATGGTCAAAATACCATTAACAAAGATTTAAGTTCTCTAGAAATATCAGCAGAGATTAAATCTCCAAAAGAACTCAGCGCCTCACGTAAAAAGCACGTGAGCACTTAAGGCCAAGTTGTAAAGCGCCTCACGTGAAACACACGTGAGCGCCGGGAAAAATTAGTGCTTAGCACTATTGGAGCGCCTTGCGCAAAACACACGTGAGCGCCACAAAAGCTAGTGCTTAGCACTATTATAGTGCCTCACGTAATATACACGTGAGCGCTATAGACAACTGAGTGCTTAGCACTGCTGGGTGTTATAGAAACCCAATCTTAGCCCAAATTGGCTAAGCATACATTTATGATATCCAAATTGATTTCCAAACCGATCTCAGTCTCAAATATGACTATTGATCTCTCATCGATAATATCCAAAATGATATTCATCCCATATCTCCTAAGTTAATCTTAGTCTCAAATATGACTAAAGATTCTTAGATGATTCACCATGATCTTTTCCTTCAAATATGGGATTTGGTTTAAGGGTACATCTCTTCACACCTCTGATATATGTCGTTGTAATCCCTCAACGTCTTCAGAGAGGTGGCGGGTCCCGACGACCAACAACTTCTTTTAATCCACTTCCAAATTAACGTGCATGCCTCAAATCGGATCGTGCCCCAAATTGGGCACATTCCATATCAACATCGTTTACTTCATCACGTAACAAATACACGTGCACGCAAGTTGAATGATGGACCAAAATGTCTCTAAACTAAATATTCGCCCCCAATACGGCGATAATTGACCCAAATGTCCTTAAACTAAATATTCGCCTCAAACATGGTAACCCAATCCTAGCCCAAATTGGCTAAGCTTATGTTTGTGATATCCAAGCTGATATCCAAACCGATCTTCATTCATATCTCCTAAGTTAATCGTAGTCTCAAATATGACTAACGATTCTTAGGTCCATCACAATCTTTTCCCTCAAATATGAGATTCGGTTTAAGGATACATCTCTTCACACCTCTGATATATGTCGTTGTAATTCCTCAACGTCTTCAGAGAGGTGGCGGGTCCCGACGACCAACAAACTTCTTTCGTTGATGCACTTTCAAATAGACGTGCACGCCTCAAATCGGATCGTGCCCCAAATTGGGCACATTCCATATCAACATCGCTCACTTCGCCACGTAAAAAATACACGTGCGCGCAAGTTGAATGATGGACCGCAACGTCCTTAAACTAATATGTTTCGCCCTGCGGACTGTCTCCATAATGACTACCGTATACTATCTATAGGCTATTCATATATGATCTAATGATCAGTTGAGCCCATATACTCACTGTTTCTAAGTTGATCTTAGTCTCAAACATGACTAACGATCCTTAGATTAAACCCAAATATCCCGTGAACTGATGGACCTCATTTATATGAGATCTGCGTCCTAAGTTCATCCCCGTTGGCAAACTAAGCTACCAATGTGGACCTCGTCAAGCAAATCCTTGACCCAAAACCAAATCTCAAATATACGGATTTGGACTAGTCCGTGCCCTACGGGCGACGACAGAAACTAGTCTCCATATACAATCCACGGGCAACCAAAACAAACAAAAACACACATGACACGAAGTGAACCTCCGGAGCAGAAGAAAGTGGTTATCGCGATGTCGTAACGTAATTAACTGTAGGGGCTTGCGCCTACAGAGAAGAGCGTCCCTACAATCAAAAACCCCTGGCAAAACGAGGGGGATCTGACGAAGTCACGCTACAACGGCCGCATCCGTCCAAACCTCTGATATACGGTGCCATAAATCAACTTGGCATCTTCGGAGAGGTGGATGGATAAATCCAAATAGCATCTGCCCCCAAATTCAGGCAGGACGATCCATCCCAGTTCGTCTCTATTTTCGGTGGTGAACACCTCCATCGCAACAACTCATCCCCTCCTCTCGAACCCACATTCAAGCCGAGCCGCGATACTCTTTCGCCGCCGCCGCCGTCGACCATCATCAGAAGCCCTCTTCCTGAACTCCTCCCTGCCATCACCACACAACCGTCGTTGCCACCGCCGCGTCGCAGCGGAGCTCCTCGCTAGCCGAGCCTCACGACATTTCATCGAACACCCCTAGCCATCGCCGAGCTGCCATTTTAGGCGCCGTGTCATGTCGTGTTTGTTCACCGCCGAAAGACGCGACCGGGACGTTGGGACGTCTGGCCTGAATTTTGGGGGCAGATACTATTTGGTTTTATCTGTCCGCCTCTCCAAAGATGCCAAGTTGATTGATGGCACCGTGGAACGGAGGTTTGGATAGATGCGGCCGTTGTAGCAGACTTCGTCAGATTCTCCCTCGTTAACGAGGGGTTTTTGATTGTGGGGACGCTCTTCCTTGCAGGCCAAGCCTCTGCAGTTAATTACGTTACCACGTAGCGATAACCACTTTCTCCTTCTCCAGATGTTCACTTCGTGTTGTGTATGTTTGTTTTGTTTTAGGTTGCCCGTGGATTGTATACGGAGACTAATTTATGTTGTCGCCCGTAGGGCGGGTATTCGTTCAAATCCGTATTTTCATAGATTTGGGTTTGGGTTGGTTTAAGGATCGTTAATCTCATTTGAGATTAAGATCAACTTAAACAGTTATTGAGGATACGTTAGTCTAATTTTAGATTAAGATCTACTCAACAGGATTTTGGGATCGTTTAGATCCAACGAAAGAGCATTTGGGCTCTATCATTTTAGTTTAGGGACGTTGCGGTCCATTGGGTTTAAGTACATCATAGTCCATGTTTAAGGACATCATAGTCCATAGAATTTAGTTTAGGGACATTGCGATCCATTGGGCTTAAGGACATCATAGTCCACAGAGGTTTAAGGACATCATAGTCCATAGAGGTTTAAGGACATCATAGTCCATGGAATTTAGTTTAGGGACATTGCGGTCCACAGATCACCATCCTTGAGGTGAGGGTTTAGTTTAAGAACATTACGGTCCATAATTAGTTTAAAAACATTACGGTCCATTGGGGTGTATCCATGGGTTTGGAAATGTACCAAAAATTTGTTGGTTGTCGGGACCCGCCACCTCCCTGAAGACGTTGAATAATTATAACGACATGTATCAGAGGTGTGGAGAGATGTACCTTTGAACCAATGTCTCGACTGAGGGGGGATGGGATGAACGACATTTTAGATGCCATTTGTTAGGAGCTTGTTTCCCCCGATCAGAGAGCAAAGCTCTGTTCAAAATTTGAAATTTGAACTGAGGCAGTGCCTCACGTGCAAAGCACGAGAGCGCGAGCACCAAGAGCGCCAGTGCTAAGAGTTAAAGACTCTGAGGCAGCGCCTCACGTGCAAAGCACGAGAGCGCCAGCGCCATGAGTCAAAGACTTGAAGGCAGCGCCTTACGTGCAAAGCACAAGAGCGCCGGCGCCAAGAGTCAAAGTCTCTGAGGCAGCGCCTCACGTGCAAAGCACGAGAGCGCCGGCGCTAGAACTAAAAGTTCTCCACCCTTGGATCAAAGATCCAACTATGATGATAAATCATCAAATTACAGAATTAAATTCTGTTGGGGAAATATTCCTCAAATCTTTCCAAACAAGAAAGATTGTGCTCTGTAAATCAGAGCACCGTTGGATCAGAGATCCAATGGTGATTAAAAATCACCAAGATACCGAATAAGTTCTGTATGGGAAAATATTTTCCCAATCTTGCTAAAAACAAGAAAGATATCTTCTGTAAAACAGAAGTCCTTGGATCAAAGATCCGATGGTGGATAAAATCCCCAAATCAATTAAGAAATTTTTCAATGTGAAATTTCCTTAATTGAATCAACAAATCGGCCTCCCCTATATAAAGGACCTAAGACTTCAAGTAAGAAAGAGAAGAACCCCCTCATAAACTTCAAGTTCTCAGAAAAGAAAAAAAGAAAAGCAAGCTCTAAGAAGAAGAATTTTCTTCAAGATAAATAAAATAGAGATCAGAGTATCTCAAGGGTTTAACCCTCATAAAAAGAACATAATTCTTTTCTCAGATCTGAGATCCATGAGACAAGTCTCCTACAAATAAGAATTTAATTCTTACGGGGATGAATTTGTTCTTAGGGATCAAAGATCCGGGGAAGAACAAAGAATTGAACTTTGCAGAACATAATACACAAAGGGAAACCTAGCGCCAAGAGCTACTCAATAAAAGAGTGCTTATCACTCAATGGTTGGCGCTCAACGCCAAGCGCCTCACGTTCTCCTCACGTGGGTGCTGCTCAATAAAGAGTGCTTAGCACTTAGTGATTGGCGCTCAACGCCAAGCGCTCATGTGCCCCTCATATGGGCGCTATTCAATAAAAAAGTATTCAGCACTCAAATGCCAACGCTCAGCTCCAAGCGCTCCACGTGCCACTCGCGTGGACGCTGCTTAATAAAGAGTGCTTAGCACTCAATGGTTGGCGCTTAGCGTCAAGCGCCCCACGTGCCACTCACGTGGGCGCTACTCAATAAAAAGTGCTTAGCACTTAATGGTCGGCGCTCAGTACCAAACAATCCACGTGCCACTCACGTGGGCGCTACTAGCATAGAGCGCTCTGCACTCCTCAAGAAGAGCCTAGCGCCATAAAGAGTGTTCAACACTCATAAAAAAAGGGAAGAAAAAAGAAAGTGGGAAAAGCAAAGCAAAGTGTGAGTGTTAGTACTCACATAAATGTTTAGTAGTATGTGCACAGAGAAAGGACTGTGTCCTAATAACTGTCTAACACTTTATTAAAATAGGAAACGACAAAGACTCAGTGGGCTGAGCCCAAGTTGGCCAAACTCCTAAACCTACCGAGCCCATGCGCTCTTCATTTTCCCAAACTGTTCTTAGTCCCAAACAAGACTACCGATCTTTTGACGAATATCCATTGGTTCAAGGGTACATCTCTCCACACCTCTGATACATGTCGTTGTAATTCTTCAACGTCTTCAGAGAGGTAGAGGGTCCCAATAACCAATAACTCTTGGTATAACCCCAAACCAATAAACCATAAACCCTTTGGACCGCAATGTCCTTAAAACTAAATTGTGGACCACAACGTCCTTAAAACAAAACTCCATGGACCGCAACGTCCCTAAACTAAACTCTATAGACTATGATGCCTTTAAACCATGGACTATGATGTCCTTAAACTCCATGGACTATGACGTCCTTAAACCCAATGGACCGCAACGTCCTTAAAACTAAATTGTGGACCGCAACGTCCTTAAAACTAAACTCCATGAACCGCAATGTCCCTAAACTAAACTCTATAGACTATGATGTCTTTAAACCACGGACTATGATTTCTTTAAACTCCATGAACTATGACGTCCTTAAACCCAATGGACCGCAAAGTCCTTAAAACTAAATTGTGGACCACAGCGTCCTTAAAACTAAACTACATGGACCGCAACGTCCCTAAACTAAACTCTATAGACTATGATGTCTTTAAACCATGGACTATGATGTCCTTAAACTCCATGGACTATGACGTCCTTAAACCCAGTGAACCGCAACGTCCTTAAAACTAAATTGTGGGCCGCAACGTCCTTAAAACTAAACTCCATGGACCGCAACGTCCCTAAACTAAACTCTATAGACTATGATGTCTTTAAACCACGGACTATGATGTCCTTAAAATCCATGGACTATGATGTCCTTAAACCCAATGGACCGCAACGTCCCAAAACTAAACGCTATAGACTATGATGTCTTTAAACTACGGACTATGATGTCCTTAAACCCTATGGACCGCAACGTCCCTAAACTAAACTCTATAGACTATGATGTCTTTAAACTATGGACTATGATGTCCTTAAACCCTATGGACTGCAATGTCCCTAAACTAAACTCTATACACTATGATGTCTTTACACTACGGACTATGATGTCCTTAAACTCCACGGACTATGATGTCCTTAAACCCAATGGACCGCAATGCCCCTAAACTAAACTCTATAGACTATGATATCTTTAAACCACGGACTATGATATCCTTAAACTCTACGGACTATGATGTCCTTAAACCCTATGGACCGCAATTTCCCTAAACTAAACTCTATAGACTATGATGTCTTTAAACCACGGACTATGATGTCCTTAAACCATGGACTATGATGTCCTTAAACTAAAAATCCCCGTTAAGTAGATCTTAGTCTAAAAATTAGACTAATGTATCCTTGACAAACATTTAAGTTGATCTTAATCTCAAATGAGCTTAACGATTCTTAATCCAAACCAAACCCAAATCTAAGAAAATACGGATTTGGACTAATCCCCGCACTATGGGCGACAACATAAATTAGTCTCCGCATATAATCCACGGGCAACCAAAAATAAAACAAATACACACGACACGAAGTGAACATCTGGAGAAGGAGAAAGTGGTTACCGCGACGCGGTAGTGTAATTAACTGCAGGGGCTTGCGCTTGCAGGGAAGAGCGTCCCCACAATCAAAAAAACCCTCGCAAACGAGGGGGAATCTGACGAAGTCTGCTACAACGGCCACATCTGTCCAAACCTCCGATACATGGTGCCATATATCAACTTGGCATCTTCGGAGAGGTGTACGGATAAACCCAAATAGCATCTTCCCCCAAAATTCAGGCCAGACGTCCCAACGTCCCGGTTGCGTCTTTCGGCGGTGAACAGATTCTGGCACGCCCGGTGGGACCTTTTCCTCTTTCCACTCCACACTTAGTGTGTCGTGTTCGTGAACGAATCGTGATTTAATATGGTTGCCCCTAGATTCGAGGTACTAAGATTTGGTATCTTGCTCCGTGCAGAGAGAAGATGGCGTCAATGGCTTCTAACTGCACCAACTGCAACAACAACTCCCACTCTGCCCCGTCTGGAGGAGTAACTTATGGGACCCAAGCGGCCTCCATCTTCGCAATGCCGGTGAAACAGGTGATACAGGCCACCACTGGATTGTTCTTCGGGACCATGCTCCCACCAATGAGCTTCAACGTTCCGGTGCCGTCACAGGAAGCTCCAAAGAAGTCGGTCTTTAATCGGCTTACCACTACCACGGCTCCTCTCAACGGGTCGTCCAAGTCTAACTCCTCGGTCTTTAACAGACTAGGTCAAAGCTCAAGTGGGCCCGTGAAGAAGCCTGCAATACCCGAAGGAGTTATCCCGAAGCGGATAGCCATTCCAGCTCCGGTAAACGAAATAATTAGAGGGACTTCTCCTGCTAAGGGATCGGTCTTCGCAAGACTGGCCGTTCCAACTCCTGCTGCGGGTGGAGTCGCCCAAACTACTTTCCCTACTCGAAAGTCAGCCTTCGACAGATTGACCATTTCTTCCCAGCGGATGTCAGTCTTCATCAGGCTGGCACCAACAACAGTCTCTCCTCAAAGCAGGGGGCATGAGGAAGCTACTCCGACGATAGAGGTGATCCCAGCTACGCGTCATGCTCGACGTCGCCACTGGCGCCGAGTGAGGAAAGCTGGGAGCAGTTCCGCTTCCGAACTTAGCCAACTAGCTCCAACGGTGGAAGTTGATGCTGCTGTTCCAACTGGGAACAACTTTGAGCCGCTCAGGAGTGTGCGCAAGAACTCTCCAACTGCCGTGTTAAAAAGGTCTCCTCCGCCCGCTAAAAATATCACAAAGGTGAAGCCGGAGCAGCCCCCTCAGCGGCTGTTCTCCAAAATCCACAGGGTCTGGCGAAGAGTCCAAGGCTCTGTAATTGACAAAGATTACTCCCGCCAATCGAAGAAAATGAAGGTCCGGCAAGAGGAGAATCATCCCGCCGTCGTACCACGGAATGTATCATCTACGACAGCCCCCTCAACTTCGACCGCCCATAAAAGGAGAAGGATGGAGAACATCCCCATGTCTGCGACGAATCTCAAGGGCACTGAACCTAAGCGCCCCAAGTCTGGGGGCAGGGTGGTGCACACCATTTACATGGCTTCCGGAAAAGAGGATAGTCATGCTTCCGTGAGTCATCGACCACTCACTCGATCGTTGGCAAAGGCTCAGAAGTAACAACAAAAGCTCCAGGAGATGCTGACGAAGATGTCCGCGCTCACTGGGCCGAAAGAAAGCCCGGAGATATCGTCGGAACAACGCCAGGAACAGGAAACCGATGCCGAGTTCCTCCGAAGAATGCTCGAAAAGAAAGATAAAGAGGCCGCGGAACAAGCGGCTAACATAAAACAAATAGCGCTCTTATTCCAAGATATGATAGGGATGATGATCCAGCCGAACCCTCCAGCCGAAGACCCTCCCATAATCCTTGAAGACGACAGAGGGGAGACATCAAACCCTCTTCCGGCTCTATCAGCAGCTAAGGAAGAGACCATCTACAAAGCCACCCTTGACGACTATATAGCTCAACAGATACGAGCTCATCAGGCGAGCGAAGCGGCCGGCCAAATCGTCAAGACTGAACGACCCTATCCGGGTTGGTATGATCAAATAAAGTACCCGCCGGGATATACGATACCTAAATACCACGTGTATAAAGGGACAGGCAATCCCCATCAGCACGTCGCTCAGTTCAAGGCTCCGTGCGGTAATACTGGGGGTGACAACAAACTGTTGCTTCGCCAGTTTGTTGGCAGCTTGTCGGAAACAACATTCGAATGGTACTCCGAGCTCCTGAATGACTCTGTCAAGACATTTGCAGAAATGGAGCTACTGTTTACACAAAGATTCGCAAGCGCTTGCGAGCGCATCCCGATCACCGCACTAATCAACGCCAGAGTGATGCCGGGAGAAACCTGGGTTCAATACGCCATTCGGTGGCGGAACCTGTGGTCAAAGTGTGAACAACGCATAGATGAAGCTCCTGCCGTGGGCATGTTCGTGGGGACCCATGACCCTCAGGCAACCATTTCCCAATTTATGATGTTCTTCAAGCCTACCACCTTCCAGGCGTTGATTGACAAGCTGTCCCAGATGGATCAGATGGGCCATAAGCCGTCCTCTTCGAAAACGGATTTTCGAAACGAAAAGGGGAAAGGGAAAGCGACCTTCGTTGTTAACGCTCAACAACAACCGAGTGGCCCGAAACCGGTTGCTCACCAAGACAATAAACAAAAATCCCTTGGAGAAAAGATGAGACGTCCTTACTCGTTCCCTCGGGATAAGACGAAGAGACTATTTGAGCTAGCGCTGCGCAACAGGCTCATTACTCTGCCAGAGCCGAGACGCCCAACGCAATCAGGCGACGTTAACAATCCTAATTACCGCCCTTACCACCGAATATTGGGTCACCCAATTGAAGATTGTTACATCTTCAAAAATTGGATCGAAGACCAGTACCAACAGGGCAAGTTCGCGCTGTCTGAAAACTGGAACGTAAATGATTGATCGTATAGATTGTGTTTTGAAGAATATAATCATAACCAAAGAATTTATAACCGCAATCAATAACGGTGTCGATTGTAGCGCGTTAATGAGAACGGATCGTCCACTGAGATTCGTGTATTTATTCGATCTTGCTTTAGATGAGTCGAAAGAAAATATAAAAGAAGATTCAAGAAAGTATTCCAAGATTTAATTGAGTTGTCATTTCAAGAAAATCAAGAAAATGTTCAAGAATTAGAAATCAAGAAAGTGTCCAATATCAATTTGAATTATCAAGAAAATGTAGAATAGCTTGTAGGATTCGATAGGAAATCGTAGCAATGATGAATACTAAAAATGACTAATCTTATCTATTGATGAATTATAGCTAGAACGATGGCGATGAATGAAAATTAGGGATCTATTGAAGAAACTAGGGTTTCTCCTTCACTATCTCTTGTCTTTTTATTGATTATCATTCAAATCTAGCCTTTAGCAAAGAAAATCATCAATCATTTAATCCCAAATTGCAACGAAATTATTAAGAATGGGGATCTCGCTCCCAATTTGGTCATTGATGATTCTTTTTTCTAAAGTTCATAATTCTCATAAGACTTAAGATTAGTTTAGGATTTCATCATCATTTTGATCTACCGATTTCCTTCGATTCCTTAACAAGCGGATATTTCACTCACACTTCATGAAAATAAAAGAATCGAGAATTAGGAATTTCATAATACGAGAATTTAAAGAAAGCTAGAATTAACAAACGATCACCTTTATTAAATCGATGTCTAATTACACTTTCCCTCAATTCGAGATTACAAGATTTGCTCTCGATCGCTCTCTTGAAGAGGTAACTAATTCCGTCGAAATTCGCTTCGCTCGATCTTCGTGAGACTTGGACCTGTCGAGGATCTCGTGCTCTTTATGATGATCGGCTTCGCGTAAAGGATCTTCAATGTCTTCGCTTGATGTTGATCTCAATGAATTCTTGATTTGGATTTTTATTGGATTGAATTGGATTTGGTTTTGGTTTGTGCTTTGTAACTTGATGAATACCGAACAACCTTTTTAATGAAGCCCTAAGTCCCTTTTTATTGTCCTCCTCAATCTTCCACTAGAAGCTAGGTTAATCTTCTCAAAGAAACTAGGTAGTTGTAGGGAAGCTTCTAGACTAAGGTAGTTAGCAAGCTTGCATAAGAAGCTTGGCTGTTGTAGGGAAGCTTCTGGAGTAAGCTAGGAAGTTCTAAGCATCTTGAAGAAGCTAGGAGGTTACGAGAAAGCCTCTGGAAAACTTTGGACCGCCGACGACCTAACTTGGCCTCGGATCCGCGGAGAATCAGGCTGAATCGGTCGCGGTTCCGCGGCCTTATAATGAGCTTGATGCATCATATTTCTGTGGTTGTTTGGTGTTGGCATTTGGGTCTTCTTCTGATTTCTGGAATCTTTTTATCCTTTCTGAATCTCTGCCAGATTTTAAGCCTTTGATTTGCTGTATTTTGTCGGCAGAATTGCGATTCCGATATCTGACTTGAATAATCTTCTGCACACAATCTCAATGAAGAATGTTGAGATACAAAATATTATGCGTGAAATATTTACACACAATTTCCTTCATAATGCCGGTTATAAAGTATAACACATGTTATTTGATATTTTGCAGACGAATTGCTAATATGTGCTATATTTATACCAAACACCTTAAGATGATTAGAAAGAGTAAGGAAATTGTTATGTTGAAAGTGCAGTATTTTCGACTGAACAGTAAACCCGCCGCAGCAGCACGCTTCTAAAAAGACAGATACGACGAGGGGCATCATGTTCATTTGTCGAAGAAGCTCTGTGGGAGGTGGCCCTTTCAGCTAAGACTAAAAGAATGCTGAAGGACCTTCAAGCATGTCCGGCGATTAGGTGGAAGAACCCGCTGGAGCCTAAGATTATTGATGGGATGCTGAAGCCGCGCCCAACGCTGAAAGTTGGTGACGGTGGACAAAACCTTCAGGCCAAACTTCTGAAGTCTTCAAAGAAAAAGAACAAGGCCAAGAAGCCAGTCCAACCCGACGACAACCGTACAGGTTTGCAGAAATACATCAATGCACTGGAAGAATATAACCAGAAGGCACAGACCCCAATTACATTGGATGAATTCTTCAAGCATGTTCTTGAGAATGAAGACGATGACGATGATGAAGGAGACGATTCTTCAGAAGTGCCTGAGGATTATGTGGCGAGCTGCCACATGATCTCTCACTCGTCAATAAATGGCAAAGAAGCTCTTGATGCAGAGAAACTGGGGGCAGATCCAGAACCGGAATCCTTGGGACCGTCAGACGAGAGGATTGACATGCTGCTAAACGAAGCCCGTCAGAGAAGCAAAGCTGATCGAGAGCGCGAAATGGCCATATTCGAAAGGGCCAAACGTCGGCGACAGGATGAAAAGGTTGAAGCACTCCAACCAGATAGAAGCACGCCCGTAGCAGACAAAAGCAGGCTTAAAACGAGGAAACGGTTCGCTAAAGCCCTGTCAATGGGAATGAAGCTGCCACCTTTCAAAGGAGATACTCCTGGCAGTATATACCTTGACGAAGCGGACGTTCATCCTAACTACTGCTTATACCATCAGTGGATTGCACACTCTACCGAAGAGTGCATGGCCTTTAAAAAGTGGTGGCAGGGATACGTTGCTCATCGACAACATTTCAAGTGGATAAAGCGCAAAACTCGTCGGGAGCAGAGAAATACGACGGATGAGCGCAAAAGAACTGCCGGCAACTATCACATGGTTGATACTAAAACATCTCAAGTTCTCACCTTCGGAAGCGATTCTGATGAAGAAATAAGCCTCGGCCCTCTCTTCAAAGAATCCATCTCAGGAAAAGAGGAAGAGATGAAGAACTGTGGGAGTATTCAACTTCGCAACCGTACATTGCCCGAAAAGAATCTCGGACCTATAAACAAGGGATCGAACAAAAAAGATAAGGGGAAGGAAAAAGTCCCTGAGGATATCGCCCTCGATGATCGAGTCGTCGAAGAGCTCACAGTCAAGGACCCGCTCAAGAAGAACAAGATGGATTACAATGTCCTGGCATATCTGAGAGAGATACCCTCACAGTTGAGTATCTTGGATGCCCTTCTCCTGTCTAAAGAAACACGAGATTCCCTGATCAACGAATTACAAGAGCCCGAGCAATTTCAAGCTTTCCTTGCCGAAGAAAAGATGAAGGACGAGCTGGAAGAAGTGCATACAGCTGACATCACTTTCGGCGATGAAGATCTCCTCTTCGGAATGTGCGAACACAACCGTCCTCTGTATGTCACTGGGTACTACCATGACATCAAGATAGGGAAGATTTTAGTTGACAACGGGTCCTATGTCAACCTCCTAAATGTGAGGGTGCTAAAAGAAATCTGCATGAGCGTTCAGCACCTCGCTCGGGATAAAATCACCATCTCCGGGTTTGACTCCTAGTCATCACGGACGCTCGGGTCTGTAATACTGACGTTACGCTTTGGGCTGCTTGTTACTGACATCAAATTTCATGTCATTGACGCAAAGACCTGTTACAACGCTTTACCCGGCAGGCCTTGATTACACGAGTACAACATCATCCCTTCTGCACAACATCAGTGTATGAAGCATTTTAAAGATGGTCTCGAGTATACCGTAACGGGGGAAATAAACCCATTCTCCGTAAATGAAGTCCGAAAGTACGAAGACGCGAAGTATTTCCTACCAGACTTTGAAGACACGGAAAGATGCCATAAACCGGAGAATAAGCAAAAAGCTATCACCACTATCCCGGTCTTCGGGAGCGATACCGAGGAGGAAGAAAAGATATCTATTTGGGGCCGCCCCAATGCAACAGGCCGGGACCATCTACCCCTATTCTGGTCTTTGGCAGTGACTCTGAAGACGAAGTCAACGCAGTATTCTCGGTCCGCCCGTCAATGCGGGCCTTCACTGGAGATGATCAGAGTTTGCAAATCGCCATGGTACCGCGGCAGCACTACAGAGAGATTGATGCACTTGAGACATATAGTGTGCAAGAGATGCAGATATTCTATGACCCTCCCAGGCGAAGAGGTGAAAAGGCAATCCTATTCTATCGATCCGCGGAGACTAAAGTCGAAAGAGAAGTCTGGCATGATGTCGAGTTTGCGCTCGACGGGCTCCAACCCATCCGTCTGCCCAGATGCTACACAGAGGAATTGAGAAGGTTATTAAGATGCCAAGGCGTACCTTTCAAACAAACTGCTCGACAAGCTCAGTTCTACAACAGGATTTGGAACGTCCCCGGAACTCAGCGAAAATTGCTCAACAGAAAAATGGAAATGATTTGGCTTGGATATGTCCAGTCCAAGAAACGGGAGCAGTTCCATGGATGCCATGTCATAAATGATCTCGATGAAGAAGAGGATACTCTTTTAAAAGACGCTGACGCTGAACCAGAACGAGGTCCTACCATAAAAATGCCGAGTCCGTCGTTTGAAGAACAGATGGAAAAGCTAATAAGGGAAGCGAGTCAAAAGGTTCAGAACGACCATAGTCGCGAAATGACCATTTACGAGAAAGACAAGACGCAACGCCTCCTTCAACAGGTTACGGAGGATGACAATGCCCGTCACCGTCAGCCCGCCAGGCATTCCCAAGACAAGAAAAAGGCCCGACACGGGGGCAAAAACAAGTTAAAGAACGGAAAAAACGTTCGACCACGGCAAAACGGATCCAAAAGGCCACGCGATCAAGAAAGGGTCATCCGGAATCCGTCTCTTATGAAAAAGATGGGTCGAGCATATTCTTTCCTTCGAGACAAGACAAGGAGAATCTTTAACCTTGTCATGAAACACCAGATAATGACACTCCCGGAGTCTCGGCATCCCGAGCAAGCAAACGGGGTTCATCACCCGGATTATTGCTCCTATCACCGAGCGATAGGACATCCTCTTGAAGACTGCTTCACCTTCAAAGACTGGGTCGAAGGCCAATATCAACTCGGCAGATTCGCTCTATCTGACAGTTGGAGGGTAGCCCCACCACAAAAGTATGTGCCCAAAGCAGCGTATATAGCGAGAATAGAGCCAGATCAACATCGGTCTTGGAAACGATCTCGTACCTATCATATGATAACGCTGTCGGAAGAAGGAGAGCGCGAGAATATAGATGACTTCTTCTGGTGCTTTGAAAACGAGGATGAAGAGGAATTGATCTCAGAATTTCCACCAGCGCCGAAAGAGTTGGAAGATGGAATACATACTACTGCGGACAACCTAAGGAAAATCGATCTGGGGATGGCAAACGACCCGCGGCCTACGTTTGTCAGCGAGCTGCTGTCAAGGAACAGGTGGCTATGCTAAAAGACGTGCTCATGCAGTATAAAGACTGCTTCGCATGGAACTATTCCGAGATGCCAGGGCTAAATCCAGAAATAGCTGTGCATAAATTAGCGATATCTCTGGACGTTAAGCCAGTCAAACAAGCGCCAAGAAGAATGCGTCTCGAACTTGAAATGGGTATCAACGCCGAAGTCAAGAAGCTAATCGACTCTGGCTTCATCCAAGAAGTTCAATACCCCGACTGGATCGCCAACATTGTCCCAGTGATGAAAAAAATGGCGCAGTGCGCATCTGCGTGGACTTTCGGGACCTTAACAAAGCCTGTCCGAAAGATGATTTCCCCGTACCGGTTACTGAGCTGATGATAGATAACACGTCCACTCACGAAGTCTTCTCCTTCATGGACGGCTCATCAGGGTACAATCAAATAAAGATACATCCCAAAGACCAGAAGCATACCACTTTCCGGACTCCTCTGGGCGTATTCTGCTACAAGTTGATGCCTTTCGGTCTGAAGAACGCCGGCGCTACCTATCAGAGGGCCATGGCAAAGATTTTCGATGACATCATACATGAAATCGTCGAATGCTATATCGATGACCTCGTGGTGAAAAGCAAATCGTACGAAGAGCACTGGGAGCATCTGAAAATAGTGTTCCAGCGTCTTCGGAAATACAACCTGAAGATGAACCCTTTGAAATGCGCATTTGGAGTTTCCTCAAGAAAATTTCTAGGGTTCATCATACGACACCGGGGAATCGAAATAGATCCATCGAAGATCAAATCAATTATGGAAATGCCCATTCCAAGAACTTTAAAACAGTTGCGGTCTCTACAAGGAAAGCTCGCGTATATCCGGCGGTTCATAGCCAATCTCTCCGGAAAATGCCGTCCCTACAGTCACCTGATGAAGAAGGGGACCCCGTTCATTTGGGATCATAAATGCCAGGGTGCACTAGACATAATAAAGCAATACCTGCAGAATCCGCCGGTACAGACCACTCCGGTCAAGAGAAAGCCTCTCATCCTGTACACAACCGCCCTTGAAGGTTCCTTAGGCGCATTATTGGCACAGGAAAATGACCAAGGGAAGGAGAGAGCCCTCTACTATTTGAGTCGAGTTCTCCTAGGGGCAGAAAACAACTACTCCCCTATTGAAAAACACTGCCTGGCGTTAATCTTCGCGATAACGAAGCTTCGTCATTATGCTTTGGCGCATAAGGTCCATCTCATATCAAAAGTGGACCCTCTCAAGTATTTGATGTCAAGAGCCATACTAACGGGACGACTCGCTAAATGGGCCCTCCTCTTGATGGTGTTCTCGATAATCTATTGACCCCTCAAGGCAATAAAAGGCCAGGCCATCGCCGACTTCCTCGCTGAGCATCCGATACTTGCCGATTCATCCCTAAATTGCGAATTTCCAGATGAGCACACGTTTGACACGATTGACGGAGAGAGAAGAGGGAGTGATACCCGATGGGAACTCTACTTCGATGGGGCATCTTCCATGAAGAAGCGAAGGCACATCTCCCCCATAATCAAATCGGGGGTAGGCCTTATCTTCGTGACTCCGCAAGGAGGGATAATGCTCTTTGCCTTTTCCCTAACAGAGCCGAGGACAAACAATGAAGCAGGATATGAGGCTTTGATAGCAAGTCTTGAGATCGCTGTCAACATGAGGATCGAAAATCTCCTTATATACGGAGACTCCCAGCTGGTCGTTAGTCAAATAAACGGCAACTATCAAATGTGCAAACCAGAGTTGGTAAAGTATGGTGAGAGAGTGCAACAACTGCTGACTCAAATCCCTTCCTACGCCCTAGAAAGCATACCACGTATAGAAAATAGTAAAGCGGACGCACTAGCCAAACTCGCTAAAGAACTGGCTGATGAAAACCTCGATGATGTAAGAATCGTTGTGCAAAGCCGTCGAGTTCTGGCACCAGCGGAAATATCTCCGGAGTTGTCTGAAGAAAAGGAAGCAAACAACCCTACAAATAGAGGATCAAGAAAAGGCTAGGGATTGGAGAGAAGTCTTCATAGACTACTTCAAATCCCGTCGAACACCTGAAGATGCATCCTCAAGACATCAGCTCATGAAAAGAGCTCTGTCTTTCGCCTTCTTCAATGATACTCTGTATAAAAGATCATTCGACTCCCTATGGTTGAGATGTTTGGGACCAAAAGAAGCAAGAAAAATCATCTAAGAAATCCACTATGGATTTTGCGGTTCCCACCAAGCCGGGCCAAAGATGAAGCTGAAGATCAAGAGGATGGGCTACTATTGGCCCACGATGATTCAGGACTGCCTCGGATACGCGAAGCAGTGCCACTCGTGCCAAATTCATGGAGACTTCATCCACCAGCATCCAAATCTGCTACACCCAATGCTGGCTAGCTGGCCATTCAAAATGTGGGGAACCGATATAATCGGGCCCATCGAACCAGCATCATCCAAAAGACATCGGTTCATATTGGCGACAACCGATTACTTCTCTAAGTGGGCAGAAGCCATACTGCTAAGAGAAGTGAAGACAGAGAACTTTCTCCACTTCTTCAAGACACACGTCATCTATCGGTTCGACACTCCGCGATGAATTATCTGTGATAACGGGCCGGCCTACAGAAGTCACAGAATCAGCCGCTTTCCACAGCAGCATAATATAGACTGGAGATACTCTTCGGTCTATAATCCCTGAGCTAACGGTTTAGCTGAGGCTTTTAACAAGACCTTGACGAAAATTATAAAGAAGACGGTGTCCAGAAACAGAAAAGATTGGCACGAGAGATTGTATGAAACTCTCTGGGCTTATCGACCACGTTCAAAACGGCCATAAATACAACGCTGTATGCATTGGTATTCGGCACAGAAGCGGTACTCTCCCTGGAGATAGAGCTGCCCTCTCTACGAGTGGCGGTTCGGTACGAACTAACAGATGAAGAAAATGCTCATCTTCGGCTTGAAGAGCTAGACGCCCTCGATGAAACTCGTCTCATGGCGCAGCAGAACTTGGAGGCTTACAAAGCAAGGATGACACGCTCATACGAAAGATTAACTAGGCCGAGAATATTCCGCCAATGCGAACTCGTGCTAGCTATCAAAAGACCTATGATCCCCAATCGTGCCAAACGGGGGAAATTCGAGCCAAACAATGAGGGCCCATACATCATAGACAAAGTCTATAAAGGTGGGGCTTACTTGCTCATGGATATGCATGGCGAAAGACCCTTCCGGCCAATAAACGGCCGATTCCTGAAAAAATACTACACCTAACGAGTCACGGCCCAGGTCAACGATAGATGACAACGCTTATGTTCGCCCGCTATCTTCCTGAGTCCAAACTCTATAACTAGTATTCAGCAAAACGTCGCCTCCAAAGCTACGGACCGTAATGTCCTTAAACTAACATCGGACCGAGATGTCTGTAAACTAACTGCGGACCGAAACGTCCCTAAACTAACATCGGGCCGTAATGTCCTTAAACTAATATTGGACCGAGATGTCCATAAACTAACTGCGGACCGAAACATCCCTAAACTAACAGTGGACCGTAATGTCCTTAAACTAACTACGGACCGTAATGTCCTTAAACTAACTACGCTTATGTTCGCCCGCTATCTTCCTGAGTCCAAACTCTATAACTAGTATTCAGCAAAACGTCGCCTCCAAAGCTACGGACCGTAATGTCCTTAAACTAACATCGTACCGAGATGTCTGTAAACTAACTGCGGACCGAAATGTCCCTAAACTAACATCGGGCCATAATGTCCTTAAACTAATATCGGACCGAGATGTCCATAAACTAACTGCGGACCGAAACATCCCTAAACTAACAGTGGACCGTAATGTCCTTAAACTAACTACGGACCGAAACGTCCTTAAACTAACTACGGACCGTAACGTCCTTAAACTAACTACGGACCGAAACGTCCTTAAACTAACTACGGACCGAAACGTCCTTAAACTAACTACGGACCGAAACGTCCTTAAACTAACTACGGACCGTAATGTCCTTAAACTAACTACGGACCGAAACGTCCTTAAACTAACTATGGACCGTAATGTCCATTAAACCAATTATGGATCGTAATGTCCTAAAACTAGCTACGGACCGAAATGTCCTTAAACTACTACGAACCGCAGCATCCTTAGGCTAACGCGGCAAAAAAAAACGGTACGTCCACAAGCAGAAAGGGCACAGATGAAAACCCGAAAAGGCGTCGTGAGTAAAAACAGTAGGACTGCCGGCGAGTTTGTGAAACCCCGAAAGAGCACAATCTCGTAAAAAAATGGTCATGAGCACTCACAAGGTCTTCTCGACCTTATGAGGAGAAAATACCTGAGTGAGATCCTTACGACTTACGAAGGAGCAACACACATAGGAATCCCCACGATTCCTATGGAGAAAATGCACTTACAAGATCCATACGACTCGTAAGGAGAATACCCCTATGAGACCCTCACGGCTCATAGGATTCGAAAATCCTTAAGCTACAGGAATCTAAACCTGTTCTTAAGCCGTCATACACCCCAATTTTCCCTACAGGCAGTCCAATTCCAGCCCTTGTATACAATCCACGGGCACACATAAACATTTCCCCAACTAAGTTCCACCGATGGCGCGAAATGTCCTCATGTGGTGAATGACACTTGTAAGTCCTCTCGACTTATAAGGAGAAAACGCTCTTGTAAGATCCTTACGACTTATAAGAGAACATGCACTTAAGAATCCTCATGATTCCTAAGGAGAAAACACACCTACAAGATCCTCACGACTCGTAGGGAGAAACACCTTTATGAGACCCTTACGGCTCATGAAATCAAAAGCCTTAGTCGACAGGATCTTAACCCTATTTGCTAAGTCACCTTCTTTCGAATCGACAAAGGCAAATGATGATTCGCTCCTGGCAATATCCCAGTTATAGCGATGTTGATGCCTAAATCGGCAACAAATTTCAAGTCCTTTCACGGCAAGTGAAGATTCGCTACTGGCAATATTCCAGTCGCAGCGATGCTGATGCTAAGATTGGTATCAGATCTCAAGTCCATGCTCGCAACAAAATCAGCGAGCCAAAATAAAAAAAATATATAAAAATAGTCGAAATGATTAGGCAACTCGCAATAAAAAGAAGCGAGTAAAAAGAAAATAGCCGCAATGATTGGGCACTGCGAAAAATAGCCGAAATCATTGGGTAATCGCGATTTTCATGATATAAAAAGCTGAAATGATAGAGCATCGCGGAAAGAAATAAGAAGAATGATGAAAGAATGAAACAATTTGCCCTACAGGTGAGTCCATACTAACCCCTATATACGATCCATGGGAATAAGCGAAAAGGAGCTACATTTCCCCACCGGGCTGCGTCAAAGGGAAGTCAGACCTCGACAACCACATCTACAACCTGGAGACCAACATCGGCGTTCCTCCTCATTCCAGCAGGACACGGACGCGACACCACCAATCGGAGCCATGGCAAAGTCCCCGGTTCCAAGACTCTATGGTTCACAGACAACCTAGCGTCAGCTAATGACCTCCGTCTCGGAAACAAGTCAGCCAGTGACCTCCGTCTCGGAAACAAGTCAGCTAATGACCTCCGTCTCGGAACACGTCAGCCAATGACCTCCGTCTCGGAAACAATTCAGCAAATGACCTCCATCTCGGAAATAAGTCAGCCAATGACCTCCGTGTCGGAAACAAGTTACCAATGACCTCCGTCTCGGAAACACGTCAGCCAATGACCTCCGTCTCGGAAACAAGTCAGCCAATGACCTCTGTCTCGAAAACAAGTCAGCTAACCCCCAGAGAAATTAGTGTCCTTGGCAAAACCTCTCGACTCAAGGAAATCAGTGTCCTTGGCGAGAACCTCTCGATTCGTTTTGACCCGCAAGGAAATCAGTGTCTTTGCGAGAATCTCTCGATTCGTCTCGACCTGCAGGGAAATTAGTGTCACCGCACATAAAAAGAAAATTCTCTTATAAGATCCTTACGACTCTCAAGAGAAAACACACTTAGGAATCCTCACGACTCCTAAGGAGAAAATACACCTACGGGATCCTCTCGACCCGTAGGGAGAAAAGTCTTTATGAGACCCTCACGGCTCATAAGGTTGAAAAGTCTTAAACGGCAAAGCTGAACCTGTCTCCTAAGCCATTACTGCCCTGCAAGGAGGTCAAGATGGACTATCTACGGGCCACACTCTCCGAAGTCGAACATTGACAAGAAGGGAAACAACCACTTACAAGTCCTCTCGACTTGTAAGCGGGAAAAATTCTCTTGTGAGATCCTTACGACTCTCAAGAGAAAACACGCACTTAAGGGTCCTCACGACTCCTAAGGAGAAAATACACCTACGGGATCCTCTCGACTCGTAGGGAGAAAAGTCTTTATGAGACCCTCACGGCTCATAAAGTTGAAAAGTCTTAGGCGGCAGACCTGAACCTGTTTCCTAAGCCATCGCTGCCCTGCAAGAAGATCAAGATAAACTACATATGGACCACATTCACCAGAGTTGCACGCAAACATGAGATATAAAAAATGTGTCTTTTATTCATGAATTCAATTGGATACAAGATACATCATATAAAAGAATAAAAAAAAATGAATGAATGCGTGTTATTCATAGATTACAAATTTTCAGTCGATACAAAGACAATTATTGAGATGGAGGCGTTTTCAACAAATCAGTTAGCTGCTCGCGCGCTCCTCTCAATCCTTTCTCGCAATCGGCCGCCGTGGCCAGCTCCGCTTCGACTCGGTCCCGCTATTGTAAACAAGAGAAAGCTTTTCATCGGTTCCCAGCATGACAGCTTCACAGTCCTGCACGACCCGCTCCGCAGAGTCAAGCGTCTCAGCGTCAACCTATCCGAAATGCATCGCTGGAGATTGTCAAAGACGGCTTTCAACTGCGCAGCATTCGCTTCATCCTAGGCGCGCAACCAGGAAGATTCGCTTGAAGCCACTTCATGTTCCTTTCGCCTCAGAGTCGCCTCTTGTTCAAAATGGTGGATGTAAGGAACACTACTCTCGACCCACGCAGCCCGCTGGGGGTTCAAAGCTGATACTTCAGGAGAGGGAAGCTTGAGCTCAACCTCATGCAGGCATGCCTCGATCTTTCTGCAGTAATTAACCCAAGACTCGACGACACCTTCACCATTGTCATGACCCGAAAGAGCACGTGACTGGCCCTTGAACCATATAAAGTCTATAGGACTCCATCTGATCCAAGTAAGCCAAAAGCCCAGAAATCTAAAACCATTTTAAAAAGTAAATAAAGAAACTGTTTTTTTTTAATAAGTAAAGAAACATGTTTTGAAATCGAAGCTTTTAAATAACTAAGCGGAATATGCATTTTTAAAATGTGTAATCTTTTCTAAAAATTTCGGCAGAGTTTTCTTTGTAAAAACTGACCCCGAATGGGGTACAACAAGAATAATATATATATGCAGTGATAAAAGGCATCCCCAAGCGGGAGCTAGCTCTTCGTCAATCGACGGTCACAACCACGCAAGCAATATAATATACAACGCCAAAGGGAGAGGATCAAAACCCAAAAAGAAACTCAAACAGCCAGAAAACCGTAATACTATAAGCGCGACTCTAAGGTCGAAATAATACATCACTGTTTTTCTAAGTCTGAAACAATATACAAGTTTTGGTTGATGGAATTTCTAGATACAATGAATAATACATCAACAATGGTGGTCTTGATACAAAAGAACCCACCTACCCAAGCAAGTCACCCATATGGAAGCAGTGTGCCAAAAATACCGCTATGGAATCTGTACGACAAAAATCTGCAAGAACTGTGGCACAACTGGGGTGAGCTGCCAACTCGTGAATAGAAAATATCTACAAGCAGAGATCGAATGTATGACCCATCCTAGGTCAATACGATCAGATATATATAAACCTCAATATGAATAAGTCTGAAGCATGCTAAAGTGGCAATGTAATCTCTATACATGAGTGTAGTGCCAAGTGCTCGTGCCGGTGCCTCAGGTAATAGCATATCATAAATATGAGGTATGATCAATGTAATCAATCTGCATGTACGTGGATCCCATCCACTCGTCACCCAATGACAATAAGCATCATGCATGTAAATATCATAAAGCATATGCATGAAAAATATGAGGATATAAACCATCTGTGTCCCTCGCGACACGTCAAAATCATGGAACCGGAGTGCCCAACATCGACACTCGAGAACATCATGAAAGCTGTGCCCAGCATCGGCACGTAAATCCTCATATATCGGGATCCGTCAGTCCGGATCAGCCCACGGGCTCCGTCTGCGGAATCGGCCCTCGGCCCCAGCAGTACGTCTATATCCATCTATCGACTCTGGTCGGTATCCTCCAGATAACCGCCAGGTCCAACCAATCATCGGTAGGTACTCGCCACCCTGCTAGGCTCATCGTCTACTCCACGAAAAACATTTCATGCCCCGGGAAACCATACCGGGTCCACCATGTACCCGCAATCAGCCTCATCCGCCTCCTCGAATCGGGTTCACATGTCGCTCTCAGCACCGAGAAAACACATGGTGGACGCACTGAAATATCATATCAAGGGTAACCGGATTTTTAAAACAGTTATATGTTCTCTTTTGAAATACCCACGGTTCCCAAATCTAGAAATATCATGGAAACAACATATCTCAATGCGTATAATCAGAAAGCATGATGTATGTGACATGTAAAAGAAATGTAAGCATATCAGTCTGTCATGCAAGAATCATATCCTGAATGCAGCAGTACTACTGTGTAGTAACATGGCAATTATCGATGATGAAGTGTGTGAGCCGGCAAACAAGTGTACGTGGAACATACGCATCATCAATAATGGTGCCGGTGTCCTAGCAGCATGACTGTAATATATCAATAAACACAAGCAATGCAATGCAAATAGCATGAATATGCGGAATCGAATAATCAACGCAACAGTAAAGAATCTACCTCAATAAATATATCATGCAGCTTTGCCATTTGAAATAAGACGAATCAGGGTTTTTGGTAAAATAAGGGCTACGGTGTTTTAGGAAAAGATGCGTCCTTTGAAAATATCCGTTGAATCCCCTTGCCTATCTTTAAAATATCCCCGATTCGTTAGTTTTGAAATTGGTATGACTCGGGTCTAGTCTAACGCCTACTATGCGAACTACGGACCCAACTATCAAGTCAATCGGGAGGGGTATGGAAACCACCTAAATCTGAGTCGATATATATATATATATACAATAGTCGGTGATCCCGCCTCAATAGTATCACGTACGATATAGTATATCATATAACATCCTTGAGTCATGAGTGCGGATCTAACATCAATATATAGCTTGTACGTAAATCCGTCGTACGGCATCCCCAAATCTGGGGTACTGACCTAAGTCTAGTACAATCGACACCATCTATGTATGCATGCACGTGTATGAAACACTTCGTCAAAGGACCCGCTAAATCGTCATGTCGTATCTCAAATACGAACCCTGTCATATCGCCGATCTCACGGCCTCAATTCAAATCTCATCGACTCATCTCAATCCCATGTATCATCCTCAAATCCCGTATATGAACACATAGTCCCATACCCATGTGTAGATATACACACTTCCATATGCGCACATGCGAAAGAAAGAATGTATGCAAGTATATGTGTGCGTGTATGTGTGGATGCAACCATTACTCTAGGGTTTCGCACTATACTAAACCAATACATCCTTATCATCAATAATCCATTTTTACCATCAATAATCTTATACCACATAATAAATATATGTGTGTATACGTATTCATATACATCACCACGGACTGCGGGGGTGCTATACGCCATCCACCCGACTTCCCCCGTAGATATAATCTACTCACCTCGCTTCTCGTGTGCCGATGCCGATGTCGCCATCTTCATCTTCTTCGCCTCAACATCACGTAGGGTACCTACAAGTATATCACAAACGCTAAAGCACATGAAAATCACATCGGAAAACCAAAACAGCACACGCTACTCGCATGGGTAAAAACCTATCGTCTCGCATGCAACACGATCAATATCCACTTGTCGTTGACGTTCAAACGCCACCCGACAGAAACAAATCACCAAATATAAAAATCCATGCTAAAACAAGTCGTAAATCATGCGCCAACTCATGAAAATCAACCCAGATTTTACCCTAACTGGAATCAGACAAAATTGCACATACCATAGGTCAAATCTACTGGAAATAGGGCCCTGAACCAAAAACGAGCACTAGAACCCCTGCTTTGGCCGCAAATTGCGGCCAGGGGGATTAAATCTGCGGCCAGAAGAATGAGGTGGGGGCTAGGTTTTTGTGTGGTGGTTCTAGGGTGCCTGCACATCTCACTGTCCAACCAAAATTATTTTAGGATGTCTCAGGTGATAGCAGATTCCCAAAAACAGTGACAGATTTTCAGCTTTTCCCGATATCGATTCTATAAATCCGTATTCTGGTTCTAGTTTCATGTTTGGGTCTAAAATAACATCACATCAGGGGTTCTAAGGTCACAACAAGTCTCAATTTCATCATTGATTTCAGATCTAACCTAAACCCTAACTTGAAGTTTCACAAGTCCATCAAACGACACCATATCGATATGAAACTAGTATGGATGCAATAAGAATTGAAATACTAAACTAGGGGTGCAAAAATTACCTCCTTTGGCAACTCAAGAATTTTCTTGAGTTGCTCAAAGTCCTCCAAATCCATTCCTTCTAGGTACAATGTGTAGCTAGTGAGCTCGGGAACATTTTTTGTGAAATGGGAATAGGGTTTTGGGGTGGATTTCATGGTGGATCTAGGGCTTTTGTGAAGAGGGAGAGAGAGGGATGGCAGCAGTAGCAGCAAGGGGAGGGAGAGGAGAGAGAATGAGAAGGGAAAATGAATGGGAATGGTTCTACAAGTCAAAAAGTAAACCCCATACCTACCTCTCTCCTGATCATCATACTTTACCTTTTCTTTTCTTTTCTTTTCTTTTCCTTTTCTTCTCCCACTATGGTGAACCCTAAGTAACCATGCACCCAAAACATGTAACAAGTGTGGAAAATGATATGTGCACAATTTTGCACAAAAATGCTAAAAACCCGATTAGGGATTTTTAATCGCGATTAACACTAAAATAGCATATAATTAACCATAAAAAATTTAAAATGGCAAAATTCCATAAAATACCCCATTTTAGAATTTTCCATAATTTTCCCAAAATTTTTTCCCATTTATCGGTATTTAATTATACCGAAATATTAAAATATTCAATAAAATAATATTAAATTATAAAAATTCCAAAAAATAATATTTTATTTTTGAAATATTACAATCTCCCCTCCTTAAATAAATTCGGTCCCCGAATTTAAATTTAAACCCCCAAATACTAAAACATTTCCAATGAAAGTCCAAGTCGTCGGGGCTCCGAAATCATCAATACATAACACATCATAGCGCAATGCATGCGCATGAGTAATGAGAAGATAACTCAAAATCAAAACTCCGTCAAGCATCCCACAATCATCGGAGTCATGGTAAAGACACAAATGTCAAATCCAAAGCAAAACCAATACGATATACAACAAAACTATACATGTAGACATCAAATCTATACATGTAAATAGCTGAAGTAAATGCATGCCAAATCCTTTTAAGTCGCTGTGCGATGCGCATAACACTGCACAGTGGCGGACGTCTTTCATAAGAAAATAACTATATATATATACATATCCTTTGTTTTCTATGTACGTCCCGCCGTTTGGAAAACAATTTAGAAGGGTTTCCTTGTTTTAAAACGTTTCGTGTCATATCGGACACTTAGGTATATACTGAGGCTATAGCTCGCTTTTTTGGAAATCCCTTCGATAACTATCAATGCATGCAAAATATATCCAGGTACTGTCCTCTGACTAGTCCTGCTCAGTACGAAAACACATAGCAAATATTATAAAAACGTACTGATCCATAAGGAATCAATCCCAAAAATGTATATAACAATGCCATGTGCGTCTGATGCGCACGGAAATCAAAATCCATATATGTGCCATACATGTGCACAGAAACAATATCTAGGTGCAACGGGTGTGCACGAAGCATCTGTCATAGGCAACGTGTGTTCCTGACAGCCAAATCAGGTGCATCTGACATGCACGAAGAATCCCGATTTAGTGCATTTGGTGTGCACCAAAATCGTATCTCAAAACACGCGCCCAACATGCGTGAAAGTCCAAATCGGTGCATCCATCATGCACGAATAAAAGCTAAATCCTGCGCGCTCAACATGCATGAAATCACGAAATCCAATAGCAAGCGTCGAACATGCGCAAGTCCAAATCAAATGCACGGAGTGCAAGAAATCGACATCAATATCAGAATCCAAAATCGACATATCGGATGATATCAAATCGAAGTCAGGTGCAATTGTAGTGCACAAAATATAAATCCGGTGCAACAAAGGCACGAAATACAAATCTGGTGCGATAAACGCAAGAAACATAAAACTGGTGCATCCCATGCATAAATACCCAGCAATAACTTAAATGCGAAAGCAGCAACACCAAGTGTACCCAGGTGTAAAGAAAATCATAAACGTGTGCAACTGCGTGCACAAAACACATATCAATGCACTACAAGCACATATAAGCTATACCGAGTGCAAAAATCAAATCGTGTGCGTAACATATGAACCACATCCAATCAACCGTATGAAATCCATAAAACTCAGTCATCAAGACTAAATCATGCGAATAGATCGCCTAAATTACCGAAATCCAAAATGACGGATACGTGATAATCGAATCACAAAATCACAAATAATGAATACCGTCGTCGGTATATTCTCCTTCAAAGTCGAGAAGGTGCCGGTACATCCAATGCTAGAGGCGCAAGATATCTACTTGCCTCTTGCTCGCGGCTGGCGTCCTCTGCCTCTGGTTCCTTATCTTCCCTGTGAATTACCAATCTCGCAATCCATCGGCTCATCGGCCCTGTCAGGTGTGCTAGAGGAAACGATTCCATTCTGGCACTGCTCTGGTCGTCTCTCGGTCAATCCTCATGACCGCTCGTAAAGCAGCACGCCACTGGCGCCGACCTCTGGTCCTCTGAATGCACATCACACATCTGCTCCTGGTGCAAATCTTAATGCAGCAGTGTACTGGAAGGAATCCTGCTTAAGGTCTCTTCTGATCTCGCCTAAGCCAAACTGTACGGAGGCTGGTACTCTGGCATAATCTTTTCTCGCTCTCTGGACATCTACGTCCTTAGTACAACATCTACTCGGAAGCTGGTCGCATCCCAGCGCCTCTGTATGCATATCCGACCTTTAATCTTAACGGGGAGTAGTAACAGCTCGTCTGTATCTCGCACGAACTTCTTGTCCCGCTTGTTTGTATCATCGTCCATTTCGACGTCGCGTCTCTATCTACGCACTGCAATGTTCTCGGCTACGGTCCATCCGAAGTCTCTCATACGGACTCGAAATCACGAACTCGGTATCTTCATCACTCAGTAGAAGATATCTAGCCGAACACGTCCTCAGCGTGCATATCGCATCTCTGATGTCGGCGGAGTGGAACGTCATCTCGTCGAAATCTCATGCGAACTATTTACTCCACTTGTTCCAATGTCGACTGATTCGGACTCGTCTACTCGTGGCTGCATGGACTACGCTCCAATGGCTATACTCGTATCGGGAGTCTCCCAAGCGGTGTGTCCCATCACAATATCCGAAAGATGTCGAACCATCCGATCGACTCGTCAGAACCTCATAATCCCCCAAGAGATCAACATCTTGAGTATAGTTTAATAGTATCGAGTACATACCACAGCATCGGTGGTCCAGCCGTAGAAGGGCAAACCCAAGCCTCACTAATGGCGCCGCGCGCCGCAAACCCTAAGGTTCAAAGGCTTTCACACGGTCATTATGTCGTGTTAGGGTTTCATTCTTCTAGAGGGTCCATAGAATCGCTTGCATGTCTTTCCAAATACTTTAAACTTGGAAAATGGGTTCCTGACATTCGATCGTCTGAATCGACTCTCAACGAATCTGCGTGAAGTCGCCTCTAGCTGGAATCAATCTATCTGATGACCTCGCATTGGGGTAAGCGAACGAACCACATGTCCTAGTCATTCATCCTCGGTGACTAGCGACTCACCATCATATCTCTAAGTATATGCTCAAGCTGCAGTAGCTCCAATCATCTGGGCGATATCTCATCATTCGCAGCAGCAACTGGCTCATTCGTCCGTACGCTGAACAACGCCTCAATCATCATGAATAAGCGATATATAAATGGTCATCACATCCTGGCTGGCCTCTATCAGTGGCTCAATCCTCTGGTACCGATCGGCATGTCCGGGAAATCTCGCAAAAGCGATCTGTCAAACGCTCATGGCGCGAAAACACAATAAGACGACGCCTCTATATGCAATCGTGTGTCTCTGGAATCACGCCCTGGTCAGTCCTCATCCACGACGAGCTCATGCTGACGCAACTCGAGCCGTAGCTCACTCTGCCCGTGCAATCGGGGCAGCAAAAACATAACTAGTATCAATGAGGATAGATTATAGGAATGAATATAATACTGTGCAAGGAAATGTACATCCTAAGGTTTCTTAAGCGGAGTGGCGTGTCGTAAGTATACCGCGGAACATACGTACGGTACGTCCCTCTACTCAAACTACCTACTCCATCAATCAAGGGTCATCCTATGCGACGAAAGTTCGGGTATAATACCCCCTCGACTAAGTCTAAGTTTCGTAAGGTCAAGCCTAAGTTCCGTATATATAAACGCCCTAGGCTCCATATAGTCAAATTTAGACTCGAACCAAGGTTAACCTAGCACTCTGATACCAACTTTGTCACGACCCGAAAGAGCACGTGACTGGCCCTTGAACCATATGAAGTCTATAGGACTCCATCTGATCCAAGTAAGCCAAAAGCCCAGAAATCTAAACCCATTTTAAGGAGTAAATAAAGAAACTGGTTTTTTTTAATAAGTAAAGAAACATGTTTTGAAATCGAAGCTTTTAAATAACTAAGCCGAATATGCATTTTTAAAATGTGTAATCTTTTCTAAAAATTTCGGCAGAGTTTCCTTTGTAAAAACTGACCCCGAACGGGGTACAACAAGAATAATATATATATGCAGTGATAAAAGGCATCCCCAAGCGGGAGCTAGCTCTTCGTCAATCGACGGTCACAACCACGCAAGCAATATAATATACAACGCCAAAGGGAGAGGATCAAAACCCAAAAAGAAACTCAAACAGCCAGAAAACCGTAATACTATAAGCGCGACTCTAAGGTCGAAATAATACATCACTGTTTTTCTAAGTCTGAAACAATATACAAGTTTTGGTTGATGGAATTTCTAGATACAATGAATAATACATCAACAATGGTGGTCTTGATACAAAAGAACCCACCTACCCAAGCAAGTCACCCATATGGAAGCAGTGTGCCAAAAATACCGCTATGGAATCTGTACGACAAAAACCTGCAAGAACTGTGGCACAACTGGGGTGAGCTGCCAACTCGTGAATAGAAAATATCTACAAGCAGAGATCGAATGTATGACCCATCCTAGGTCAATACGATCAGATATATATAAACCTCAATATGAATAAGTCTGAAGCATGCTAAAGTGGCAATGTAATCTCTATACATGAGTGTAGTGCCAAGTGCTCGTGCCGGTGCCTCAGGTAATAGCGTATCATAAATATGAGGTATGATCAATGTAATCAATCTGCATGTACGTGGATCCCATCCACTCGTCACCCAATGACAATAAGCATCATGCATGTAAATATCATAAAGCATATGCATGAAAAATATGAGGATATAAACCATCTGTGTCCCTCGCGACACGTCAAAATCATGGAACCGGAGTGCCCAGCATCGACACTCGAAAACATCATGAAAGCTGTGCCCAGCATCGGCACGTAAATCCTCATATATCGGGATCCGTCAGTCCGGATCAGCCCACGGGCTCCGTCTGCGGAATCGGCCCTCGGCCCCAGCAGTACGCCCATATCCATCTATCGACTCTGGTCGGTATCCTCCAGATAACCGCCAGGTCCAACCAATCACCGGTAGGTACTCGCCACCCTGCTAGGCTCATCGTCTACTCCACGAAAAACATTTCTTGCCCCGGGGAACCATACCGGGTCCACCATGTACCCGCAATCGGCCTCATCCGCCTCCTCGAATCGGGTTCACATGTCGCTCTCAGCACCGAGAAAACACATGGTGGACGCACTGAAATATCATATCAAGGGTAACCGGATTTTTAAAACAGTTATATGTTCTCTTTTGAAATACCCACGGTTCCCAAATCTAGAAATATCATGGAAATAACATATCTCAATGCGTATAATCAGAAAGCATGATGTATGTGACATGTAAAAGAAATGTAAGCATATCAGTCTGTCATGCAAGAATCATATCCTGAATGCAGCAGTACTACTGTGTAGTGACATGGCAATTATCGATGATGAAGTGTGTGAGCCGGCAAACAAGTGTACGTGGAACATACGCATCATCGATAATGGTGCCGGTGTCCTAGCAGCATGACTGTAATATATCAATAAACACAAGCAATGCAATGCAAATAGCATGAATATACGGAATCGAATAATCAACGCAACAGTAAAGAATCTACCTCAATAAATATATCATGCAGCTTTGCCATTTGAAATAAGACGAATCAGGGTTTTTGGTAAAATAAGGGCTACGGTGTTTTAGGAAAAGATGCGTCGTTTGAAAATATCCGTAGAATCCCCTTGCCTATATTTAAAATATCCCCGATTCGTTAGTTTTGAAATAGGTATGACTCGGGTCTAGTCTAACGCCTACTATGCGAACTACGGACCCAACTATCAGGTCAATCGAGAGGGGTATGGAAACCACCTAAATCTGAGTCGATATATATATATATACAATAGTCGGTGATCCCGCCTCAATAGTATCACGTACGATATAGTATATCATATAACATCCTCGAGTCATGAGTGCGGATCTAACATCAATATATAGCTCGTACGTAAATCTGTCGTACGGCATCCCCAAATCTGGGGTACTGACCTAAGTCTAGTACAATCGACACCATCTATGTATGCATGCACGTGTATGAAACACTTCTTCAAAGGCCCCGCTAAATCGTCATGTCGTATCTCAAATACGAACCCTGTCATATCGCCGATCTCACGGCCTCAATTCAAATCTCATCGACTCATCTCAATCCCACGTATCATCCTCAAATCCCGTATATGAACACATAGTCCCATACCCATATGTAGATATACACACTTCCATATGCACACATGCGAATGAAAGAATGTATGCAAGTATATGTGTGCGTGTATGTGTGGGTGCAACCACTACTCTAGGGTTTCGCACTATACTAAACCAATACATCCTTATCATCAATAATCCATTTTTACCATCAATAATCTTAAACAACATAATAAATCTATGTGTGTATACGTATTCGTATACATCACCACGGACTGCGGGGGTGCTATACGCCATCCACCCGACTTCCCCCGTAGATATAATCTACTCACCTCGCTTCTCGTGTGCCGATGCCGATGTCGCCATCTTCATCTTCTTCGCCTCAACATCACGTAGGGTACCTACAAGTATATCACAAACGCTAAAGCACATGAAAATCACATCGGAAAACCAAAACAGTACACGCTACTCGCATGGGTAAAAACCTATCGTCTCGCATGCAACACGATCAATATCCACTTGTCGTTGACGTCCAAACGCCACCCGACAGAAACGAATCACCAAATATAAAAATCCATGCTAAAATAAGTCGTAAATCATGCGCCAACTCATGAAAATCAACCCAGATTTTACCCTAACTGGAATCAGACAAAATTGCATATACCAAAGGTCAAATCTACTGGAAATAGGGCCCTGAACCAAAAACGAGCACTAGAACCCCTGCTCTGGCCGCAAATTGCGGCCGGGGGGATTAAATCTGCGGCCAGAAGAATGAGGTGGGGGCTAGGGTTTTGTGTGGTGGTTCTAGGGTGCCTGCACATCTCACTGTCCAACCAAAATTATTTTAGGATGTCTCGGGTGATAGCAGATTCCCAAAAACAGTGACAGATTTTCAGCTTTTCCCGATATCGATTCTATAAATCCGTATTCTGGTTCTAGTTCCAGGTTTGGGTCTAAAATAACATCACATCAGGGGTTCTAAGGTCACAACAAGTCTCAATTTCATCATTGATTTCAGATCTAACCTAAACCCTAACTTGAAGTTTCACAAGTCCATCAAACGACACCATATCGACATGAAACTAGTATGGATGCAATAAGAATTGAAATACTAAACTAGGAGTGCAGAAATTACCTTCTTTGGCAACTCAAGAATTTTCTTGGGTTGCTCAAAGTCCTCCAAATCCATTCCTTCTAGGTCTAATGTGTAGCTAGTGAGCTTGGGAATATTTTTTGTGAAATAGGAATAGGGTTTTGGGGTGGATTTCATGGTGGATCTAGGGTTTTTGTGAAGAGGGAGAGAGAGGGATGGCAGCAGCAGCAGCAAGGGGAGGGAGAGGAGAGAGAATAAGAAGGGGAAAATGAATGGGAATGGTTCTACAAGTCAAAAAGTAAACCCCATACCTACCTCTCTCCTAATCATCATACTTTACCTTTTTTTTTCTTTTCTTTTCCTTTTCTTCTCCCACCATGGTGAACCCTAAGCAACCATGCACCCAAAACATGTAACAAGTGTGGAAAATGATATGTGCACAATTTTGCACAAAAATGCTAAAAACCCGATTAGCGATTTTTAATCGCGATTAACACTAAAACAGCATATAATTAACCATAAAAACTTTAAAATGGCAAAATTCCATAAAATACCCCATTTTAGAATTTTCCATAATTTTTCCAAATTTTTTCCCCATTTATCGGAATTTAATTATACCGAAATATTAAAATATTCAATAAAATAATATTAAATTATAAAAATTCCAAAAAATAATATTTTATTATTTTGAAATGTTACAACCATGGAAGTTCACGAGCGTCGCCAGTATAGGATTAAGCTCAGCAGCAAAATCTGTAGCGAATGCGAGGGTCTTGACATCAAGATCCTCGACGAATTCGCTCAACATTCGCAAACTAGTTGCAGCGCCCCTGGAAAATGGGCGTCTAGCAAAGGGCCCTGCCGGCATTGGGATACGAGACTCAAAGGGAGTTGGAGCCGGTGCGATTGCTGCAAAACAAATTATGGTCAAATGTCGACTCGGGACGTAAAGAAAATATACGAGCGATGGAGTCTACTATACCGGTTGTGGGAGGTGGCAAAATTGGGAGTACCGGAGGCACGATTATTCTCTCGTCCCCTCCTCCGATCCGTGACACTGCGATCAATACAAGGAAGACTTAGCAACGATACGGCTATTCATAAAAGAAAGATGGAGACATTAGCTAAAGAATATACTAACCAACACCAGCAGGCGGAATGACTTCCGATTGGAAGGAGAGATGCGGGTTCAACACCTGGTATAAATGGTCGAAAAGGACTTCTGCAAAGTTATGACAATACACTGTCAGGACATTATCCACAGTGAAACCGATAAGTCACAAACCTATACCTTCCAGTATTTCAGAGGACATAGAAGAAGGCGAGGGAACAACAACCGTCATGGCGGCGATTGGAGGTGCTTCAGATGGCACAACCTCAGTGCTCACTGCACCTACACTCAAAACAAACAAAATATTATCAGAAGGAGCTGAACGGGATTTAGAAATAAAAAGAAAACGGTGACCCAAGACCTACCTGATGGGTCGTCAGCCAAAACCACGACGGAAGCATCACCAGGCGCAGCGGCTTCTTCGCTTTCCTTCTCTGGAATAGTTTCTGTGCCCATGGCTTCATCCCCTGATTCGACAAGGGCCGTCGTGACGCTTGCGACGCCCGCCGATACCAGGGAGCCACACGGGGAAAGAGCAGCGGTCTAGACAATCCCAGATTCCAGAGAGTGGATAGCAACTTCGGGCACGGTAACCGCCAGGGTTTCACCCGCCATCCCATCGCCAAGACTTGGCCCTGCAGAAAATTGCATGTGTCAAAATTCGAAGATCCAGTTCTAATAAAAAGACCGAGCATTACATTACCTTGCAATAAATTCTCAGCTTCCTCCCGAGCCGCGTGCGCAACCTGTCTATGGGCGGTAGACAGGGCAGATGAAGCACCCTATGAAGCAATAGCGACAGGTGGAGTAGTGCTTGAGCCTGCACCTACAGCTAAGGCGGCATCACGTTCCTCCGATGCATGCCTCCTGCACTTCCTTTCGGTATGGGCCGTGAGAACTGACCTCCTCAGGACTTCCGACAAGGGGACGTCGTCGTCCGAACCAAGCTCTGCCTCTGGAGCCGTTACGGTGTCTATCGTCGGCTGCTTTAGCAAAGCCTCCTGCGGTAATGTTGGGGGGGCTGGGGCCACGATAGCTGGCTCTGGAAGTGTCGCTGCACCACTGCTTGGGATCGGTACCGCACTCGGAATAAACTGAGTCGAGATAATCCCTGCAATAAGATGAAAGAAAGGGTCAGAGCGCGAATGAAGACACAATAAGCTGAATTATACCAAGGCCCAAAGAAGCGCGGAGCCTCTCTTCCTCTTCAAATGTTTTGAGGGAAGCCACGAGAGTTTCTTCGGCAGAGATACCTGTTGAAGATGAAAGCGTAAGTAGAAGCATAATAAAAGAAGATAACCGTAGAAGAATGTAGCTGAAGTATACCTGACTTCGCGATAGTGATCAGTGCCGCTTCATCGCGAGCCAGTCGCTTGGAAGCCACAAGGGAAGCCTGGAGATTAGTATCATCTGCAGGCACGATGAATAAACCCTCATTGGTCCTATACTCGCATAAGACTTCGCTGTAATGATCATGGGGCTCCTGGCCGAGTACGACGTTAGCAGAAAAGAGCGACTTCTTCTTTTTCTGTGAGCGAATGCCGGCGGCCGATGACACGGACTTGCGCTTGGCGGGCATTTTTGGGCGACGAGTCCCGATCTCCGTACCCACGCCAGACTCCGGGGACGCTGCAGCTACCGCTTCTATAGGAACACGGGGTAGTGGCTTCTCAAGAAAGGCACGCGGGACCGCAACCGCGGCAGCTTCTCTTAAGGAAGGACCAACAGTGGCCCGTCGCTTTAGGGGGATAGCTGTATTACCAGCAGGGACTGCACCCTTGCGATATAGCAGTAACCGCTTTTCTTCCCTAATAACAGTACCCGTCGCATGCTGGTACTACGCCACGTATGCGTTCGAGGCTTTCGGAACGCAGCTCGGCTCACTGATAAAAAAGTTGGACCCGGTGTTCAGCCGCATGAAATAGTGCAACGCGCTATAGATACCCTTTCTATAGCAACCGGCTCCGCTAAAAAGGCCTCTAGCGGGACACCCTGATCGTTGCTGGACTGTTGAGCGAAACGGTGCGGATTGTTTCTCATGAACAGCGCCGAATCGTTCTGCCCGAACACTAAGAAGCCCGACCTGATTGAATACAAATGCAGGATCTCCCGAGCCTTCAATATAGGAGCCCCGTCTTTGAAGGTGTCGCGTAGCGGCTGCACCGTTTTAGCGGATTCCTTGCTGATAGTTAGGACCTTATCGACGAAGGTCATGCTATCTCCGACCGTACGCGGGCGAAGAACTAGACCCCGAGCCTCTCGCTGTGACGGATCTAAAGCAGAGGCATCAACTAGGAATATAACCCGCGGGAAATTATAGCTGTCGTAGAAACGAGGCCGTTTGTGGACTCCAAAAGCGCCGAGCACATGATGCTCGATCCACGACGTAAAATAATGCAGCGAGAGATTTACGGGCCGTACCCCCGGCTGAGTGATGTCTGCCGCTAAGCTGAGGCCATGATACAGGTGAGCCAGCCCAGCGATCCCAACGGCCACTTGCGTCCCGGCAACCATTCGATGAGCCGGATAGAAGACGGATGGCCTCATATAGCGAAGGTGCATGGGGAGCACAAACCAGCCTAACCATAGGCCGAGGAACCCCAAAAAGAACGCCTCTTCGTCGATGTCTGAAGCTGCAAGCTCTGCAAAGTGGACGACCACGGTATCTGGGAGGAAGAAATTCTTTTGATCTGCTTCCGCTGTCGGCTGGCTGTCTAAGCCAAAACCGAAAGGATCGTCAAGCTTGGCGAACTTCGCAGCTTATTTTGACAAGACTTCTGGGCGAAGAAAGCGGGCGATGAAATCTGTGAAGCTGGCCCCATGCCTTCCGGATTCGAGAAACAGACTCTCATAAATATTCAATACCTTGATCAGACTCGGGAATCGATGTTGAATAGCATTCTCCGGAGTAAGACCCATCACCACTGATTTGGTGGCGAAGATGTACTCGTCAGGGGGAAGTATTTCCTCGTAATGTTCTCCTCTGACGGGTAAGCCGGAGATCTCCACGAACTTCTCCAAGGAGATTGAAACTTCCCGATCTGATAGAAGAAAGGTGTGAGTCGGGACATTCCATTATTCCAAGAAAGCTTTGACCCACCATACAGGGGTCATGGAATACTAGAAAAGAGACGCATAAATCGCGGGGTACAACCCGAGCTTCAGCAGCAGCGATTTCTTGGCCGACAAGATGTATCAAGCCCACTGCAGATATCTAGCTGAATGGCGAGGAGTCAAGCCAATCATGTACGCTTGTCCCCAAGAGCGCGACTCGTCTTGACATATGCCCCGTCCCAGAATATCTAAAGCCATCGGCGGCTGTACGGGTATCGAACCCATCGAGAGCTAGAGGCGTCCATCAGTAATCCAGTTAACCTCCTCCACCGCGTAATTCATCTGGGGTGAGTCAACATAATTAATGGCGGAAATTGGCTCTGAAGGCACTACACAAGAGAAGCTGCGCCAACCCCGAATAATTTGGTTGTACCACAACCCCCATAAATGAAGAGACTTCTGCACCGGGCCGTGATCTTTAATCAGTGCGAAAACTTCCCGATCCACGGGCGTGTCTGCATAGGCACTCTCCGGGCGAACAAACGGGAAGGAAGTGTCGAAAGACATAGTACCTGCGCGTAAAGGAACGAGGGTTAGCCGCCAATGCTACAGTCCAAATTCTGATACTTGGTACTTTAAATTTGTACCACACTGCAATGCAGTAGAAAAGGACTAAGGGGGACCCACAAAATCAAGGTGACGTCTCATCATTGATGAGGCAATCACTTATTAAAGAAGAAATCTTAAAAAAGATCCTCATTTAATGAGAGACTCTTCGGGCCAAGGAGTTAAACTCCCTCGAGAGCAACGCTCTGGAAACAGGAGTGGCATCTGTCAACTCTAATTATAAGGGGAATAAAATTCCCTAAAAATTCTAAGAGCCATGCTCTGTGAAAACGATGGAATAATTCATCAAAACCCTAAAAAGCAAAGCTTTTAGTGAGTTAAAAACTCTGATATCTTTAAGATCTGCAAAACGAACTCTAAAAGTTTTTCATTAATGGGTTAAGAAATCTTAAAAGAAGATTTTTTGATCTATGATCTAAGAAGAGCAAAGCTCTATTTTCATTTAACGGGTTAAGAAACCTTAAAACACATCTTTAAGATATGTGATCTGAGAAGAGCAAAGCTCTGTTTAATCGGGCTGAATATGATTCTTACCAAATATTTGAACAAAGTTCTAACTTAAAGGAAGTTCATGGGGGCAGAGATCTATGCTCTGAAGAGAGAATTAAATTCTCAGAAAAACAAGAAGGGGAGAAGATGAACAGAAGTCATCTCAAGGGCCAGAGGCCCTATTTATAGGCGCTGGAAGTCGATCCAACTTCCAAGTTGATCTAACGGTGGAAAAGCTGCCACCGCTGTACTCACGTGTAAGCCACGTGAGCGCAACGGTAGGGGGGGCATTTGTTTCCCCGAATCAGAGAGCAAAGCTCTGTTCAAAATTTGAAATTTGAACTGAGCCAACGCCTTACGTGCAAAGCAAGAGAGCGCTCGTGCCAAGAGCGCCAGCGCTAAGAGTCAAAGACTGTGAGGCAGCACCTCACGTGCGCCAAGAGCGCCAGCGCCATGAGTCAAAGACTCTGAGGCAGCGCCATGAGTCAAAGACTCTGAGGCAGCGCCTCACGTGCAAAGCACAAGAGCGCCTGCGCCAAAAGCGCCAGCGCCATGAGTCAAAGACTCTGAGGCAGCGCCTCACGTGCAAAGCACGAAAGTGCTAAGAGTCAAAGACTCTGAGGCAGCGCCTCACGTGCAAAGCACGAGTCGCCGACGCCAGAACTAAAAGTTCTCCGCCCTTGGATCAAAGATCCAACGAAGATGATAAATTATTAAATTACAGAATTAAATTCTGTTGGGGAAATACTCCTTAAATCTTTCCAAATAAGAAAAATTGTGCTCTGTAAATCAGAGCACTGTTGGATCAAAGATCCAATGGTGATTAAAAATCACCAAGATATAGAATAAGTTCTGTATGGGAAAATATTTTTCTTATCTTGCTAAAAACAAGAAAGATGTCTTCTGTAAAATAGAAGTCCTTAGATCAAAGATCCGACGGTGGATAAAATCCCCAAATCAATTAAGAAATCTTTCAATGAGAGATTTCCTCAACTGAATCAACAAATTGGCCTCCCCAATATAAAGGACCCAAGACTTCAAGTCAGAAAGAGAAGAACCCCCTCATAAACTTCAAGTTCTCAAAAAAGAAAAAAAAGAAAAGCAAGCTCTAAGAAGAAGAATTTTCTTCAAGATAAATAAAATAGAGATCAGAGTATCTCAAGGGTTTAACCCTCATAAAAAGAATATAGTTCTTTTCTCGGATCTGAGATCCATGAGACAAGTCTTCTACAAATAAGAATTTAATTCTTACGGGAAAGAATTTGTTCTTAGAGATCAAAGATCCGGGGAAGAACAAAGAATTGAACTTTGCAGAATATAATACACAAAGGGAAACCCAGCGTCAAGCGCTACTCAATAAAAGAGTGATTAGCACTCAATGGTTGGCGCTCAGCACCAAGCGCCTCACGTGCTCCTCACGTGGGCGCTGCTCAATAAAGAGTGCTTAGCACTTAGTGATTGGCGCTCAGCGCCAAGCGCTCGTATGCCCCTCACATGGGCGCTATTCAATAAAAAAGTGTTCAGCACTCAAATGCCAGCGCTCAGCGCCAAGCGTTCCACGTGCCACTCACATAGGCGCTGCTTAATAAAGAATGCATAGCACTCAATAGTTGGCGCTCAGCACCAAGCGCCCCACGTGCCACTCACGTGGGCGCTACTCAATAAAAAGTGCTTAGCACTTAATGGTCGGCGCTCAGCGCCAAGCGCTCCACGTACCACTCATATGGGCGCTACTAGCATAGAGCGCTCTGCACTCCTCAAGAAGAGCCTAGCTCCATAAAGAGTGTTCAACACTCATAAGAAAAAGGGAAGAAAAAAGAAAGTGGGAAAAGAAAAGCAAAGTGTGAGTATCAGTACTCACATAAATGTTTAGAAGTATGTGCACAAAGAAATGACTGTGTCCTAATAAGTGTCTAATACTTTATTGAAATAGGAAACGACAAAGGCTCAGTGGACTGAGCCCAAGTTGGCCAAACTCCTAAACCTACCGAGCCCATATGCTCTTCATTTTCCCAAACTGGTCTTAGTCCCAAACAAGACTACCGATCTTTTGACGAATATCCATTGGTTCAAGGGTACATCTCTCCACACCTTTGATACATGTCGTTGTAATTCTTCAACGTTTTCAGAGAGGTAGAGGGTCCCAATAATCAATAACTCTTGGTATAACCCCAAACCAACAAACCATAAACCCTTTGGACCGCAACGTCCTTAAAACTAAATTGTGGACCGCAACGTCCTTAAAACTAAACTCCATGGACCGCAACATCCCTAAACTAAACTTTATAGACTATGATGTCTTTAAACCACGGACTATGATGTTCTTAAACTCCATGGACTATGACGTACTTAAACCCAATGGACCGCAACGTCCTTAAAACTAAATTATGGACCACGATGTCCTTAAAACTAAACTCCATGGACCGCAACGTCCATAAACTAAACTCTATAGACTATGATGTCTTTAAACCACGGACTATGATGTCCTTAAACTCCATGGACTATGACGTCCTTAAACCCAATGGACCGCACCGTTCTTAAAACTAAATTGTGGACCGCAACGTCCTTAAAACTAAACTCCATGGACCTCAACGTCCCTAAACTAAACTCTATAGACTATGATGTCTTTAAACTACGGACTATGATGTCCTTAAACTCCATGGACTATGACGTCCTTAAACCCAATGGACCGCAACGTCCTTAAAACTAAATTGTGGACCGTAACGTCCTTAAAACTAAACTCCATGGACCGCAACGTCCTAAACTAAACTCTATAGACTATGATGTCTTTAAACCACGGACTATGATGTCCTTAAACTCCATGGACTATGATGTCCTTAAACCCAATGGACCGTAACGTCCCTAAACTAAACTCTATAGACTATGATGTCTTTAAACTACGGACTAGGATGTCCTTAAACCCTATGGACCGCAACGTCCCTAAACTAAACTCTATAGACTATGATGTCCTTAAACCCTATGGACCGCAATGTCCCTAAATTAAACTCTATTGACTATGATGTCTTTAAACCACGGATTATGATGTCCTTAAACCAAATGGACCGCAATGTCCCTAAACTAAACTCTATAAACTACGATGTCTTTAAACCACGGACAATGATGTCCTTAAACTCTACGGACTATGATGTCCTTAAACCCTATGGACCGCAATGTCCCTAAACTAAACTCTATAGACTATGATGTCTTTAAACCATAGACTATGATGTCCTTGAACCACGGACTATGATCTCCTTAAACTAAAAAACCCCGTTAAGTAGATCTTAGTCTAAAAATTAGACTAACGTATCCTTGACAAACATTTAAGTTGATTTTAATCTCAAACGAGGTTAACGATCCTTAAACCAAACCAAACCCAAATCTAAGAAAATAGGGATTTGGACTAATCCCCGCCCTGCGAGCGACAATATAAATTGGTCTCCGTATACAATCTACAGGCAACCAAAAATAAAACAAACACATACGACACGAAGTGAACATCTGGAGAAAGAGACGCGGTAGTGTAATTAACTGTAGGGGCTTGCTCCTGCAGGGAAGAGCGTCCCCACAATCAAAAAACCCCTCGCAAACGAGGGGGAATCTGACGAAGTCTGCTACAACGGCTGCATCTGTCCAAACCTCTGATACATGGTGCCATAAATCAACTTAGAATCTTTGGAGAGGTGGACGGATAAACCCAAATAGCATCTGCCCCTAAAATCCAGGCCAGACGTCCCAACGTCCCGGTTGCGTCTTTCGGTGGTGAACAGAGCTCATTAGCTATCCGTGGACCGTAATTTTTGGCGAAAAAAGACATTACGGTCCATAGTTAGTATAAGAACATTACGGTCCATTGGGGTGTATCCATGGGTTTAGAGATGTACCAAAAAGTTGTTGGTTGTTGGGACCCGCCACCTCCCTGAAGACGTTGAAGAATTACAACGACATGTATCGGAGGTGTGGAGAGATGTACCCTTGAACCAATGTCCCGACTGAGGGGGGATGGGATGAACATCATTTTAGATGCCATATGTTAGGAGCTCATTAGGTATCTTTGGGACTGAGATCGGTTTGGGGGACCTTAAGCTTAAGGGGCTCAATTGATTGTCCTCGGGAGATTTGGTCTGAGTTTGGCTAATATTGGCCTCTCATAGTGTTAAACACTAGTATATGCTCAGCGCTCATGTGCTCCCACGTGCGACTTTAAAGCAGTGTTAAATACTGAAATTTTGGCGGGCGCTCACGTGCGGCACGTAAGGCGCCTGAAAATTGGCGCTGTCCATTGGGTTCTATTCCTCTTTTATATATGTAAGTGTTAAACACTTAGCTCCCTGTGGTGCTCACGTGAGAATACGTGGAGCGCCTTCAAAATGTGAGCACTGCTTTTGGATATATTTCTTTTCCATGTGAGTGCTGAGCAATTAGTCCATTGAATCGTCACGACACGCGAGGTATTCTCAAAATGTAAGCGCTGTATTTAAGTGTTGAGCACTTAGTTCATTAACGCTCACGTTCGAATACGTGAGGTGCTCTCAAAATATGAGCGCTGCATTTTGGCTCATTCCCTTTTCTGTATAAGTGCTAAGCAATTTTAGAGGGCCACGTGGGATCACGTGAGGCGCCACAAAAGTGGTAACTGTCTCTGGGGTTTTATACCCTTTCTCTTTTGGAAATGCTAAGCACTTTTAGGGGGGTCACGTGGGGACACGTGACCTGATCTCAGTCATTCTCTTTCATTCATCAAGGGTCCTCACGTGGGAGCACGTGATCGGCCATTATCATGTTGGGTGCAAATATTTTTACGTGCATGGAGATCTTGAGTTCTGAGACTTTCAAGCCCACTGTTTTGTAAGAATTAAATTCTTATATAGGGTTAAACCCTAGTTTTACTAGAGGAATTAAATTCCTATATGTCTTATAAGAATTAAATTCTTTGAACCTAGTTCTTTCCCCTAGGTTTGAATCTACGTAACAGAATCTTCCCGATGAGAATTAAATTCTCAACTTGTGGGGAGATCTGCTTCTGCAGATCTCAACCAGAGAAAGAACTAAGTTCTTTTTAGAAGAGTTAAACTCTTGTGGAGGCGAAGAAGAGATAAGATGTTCTCTGTGTTTCTTCTTTTCTCTTACCTAGGGTTTCTCTTTCTTTTTGAGGAGATCTTCTTTTCTCTCGAGAATTAAATTCTCTTTTCTTTTTAGCTTATCAGGGGATTTTCTCTCCGTTTTCTCTCTTGAACTTGAAGTTTTAGGGGGGTTCCTCCGTACAAGACTTGAAGTCTTGGGTCATTTATATAGGGGAGGCTGATTTGTTGATTCAGTTAAGGAAATCTCTCATTGAGAGATCTCTTAATTGATTTGGGGAATTTATCCACCGTCAGATCTTTTATCCAAGGACTTCTGTTTACAGAAGGCATCTTTTTGTTTTTAACAAGGTTGGGAAAATATTTTCCATACAAAGCTTGTTCTGTATCTTGGTGATTTTTAATCACCATTGGATCTTTGCTCCAACGTTGCTTTGATTTACTGAGCACAATTTTTCTTGTTTAGAAAGATTTGAGGAGTATTTCCTCAATCAGAATTTAATTCTGTATCTTGGTGATTTTTAATCACCATTGGATTTTTGATCCAACGGTGCTCTGATTTACAGAGCACAATCTTTCTTGTTTAGAAAGATTATTTAGAAATATTTCCAAAATAGGGTTCTGATTCCTTTTTTTAGAATTTAATTTTATCGGCTCAGAAGGCATTAGAGGCCCTCACGTGCAGCACGTGACCAAGTGGCACTAGGCCGGTCTGCCTATATGCAGCAGTCCCAAAGAAGAGCATCACGTGTTGGCACGTGATGCGCCTTCTGGCCTGCTATTTGTCTTATGAAGGCGTCTAAATACTTTGTATATAGGTGCTCACGTGTGGCACGTGAAGCCCAACTTCAGTCTCATTTGTTGAGTGTAAAGCTTGTAATTTTGACTCCAAGGTGCATCACGTGTGGGCACGTGATGCTCCTTTTGGGGAATTTTCCCATTGCTTTTTATTTATTATTTATTTTTTTTTCAAAATTTTGGCGGGAACAAATGCCCCCCACTACTTTGCCCACGTAAGTATGTATGTGGGTGAAGGAGTCCAATGTTATGCGTGACCAGAGAATTGATGGCTTAGGAGACAAGTTTAGGATCCTTGTAGCCTAAGATTTTTTCCATCTTCACGAGCCGTAAGGGTCTTAAGAAGGTTTTTCTCCTTATGAGTCGAGAGGATCTCATAGGTGCATATTCTCTCTAGAAATCGTGAGGATTTCTAAGTGTATATCGCCTCCGTGAGTCGTAAGGATCTCACTCGGGTATTTTTCCTTACGAATCATGAGGATCCATAAGTAGCTTCTTTATTTCATTGGCGAATGTGGCTTTGGCAAATATGGCCCATAGATAGTCCATCATGACCTCCTTGTAGGGCAGCGATTGCTCAGGAAACAGGTTTGGATCTGCCGCCTAAGACTTTTCAACCTTATGAGCCGTGAGGGTCTCGTAAAGACTTTTTCTCCCTATGAGTCGAGAGGATCCCGTAGGTGTATTTTCTTCTTAGGAGTCATGAGAACTCCTAAGTGCATTTTCTCTTGAGAGTCGAAAGGATCTTACAAGAGAATTTTTCCCCTTACAAGTCGATAGGACTCGTAAGTGGTTTTTTTTTCTTGTCGATATTCGACTTTGGAGAATACGGCCCGTGGATAGTCTATCTTGATCTTCTTGCAGGGCAGCGATGGCTTAGGAAACAGGTTTGGATCTGCCGCCTAAGACTTTTCAACTTTATGAGCCGTAAGGGTCTTATAAAGACGTTTCTCCCCACGTGTCGAGAGGATCTTGTAGGTGTAATTTCTCCTTAGGGGTCGTGAGGACTCCTAAGTGCGTTTTCTCTTAAGAGTCATAAGGATCTCATAAGAGAGTTTTCTTTAAGCGCAGGGACACTAATTTCCCTGCAGGTCGAGACGAATCGAGAGATTCTCGCAAAGACACCAATTTCCTTGCGGGCCAAAACGAAACGAGAGGTTCTCGTCAAGGACGCCGATTTTCCTGAATCGAGAGATTTTGCCAAGGACACTGATTTCCTTGGGGTCAAAACGAATCGAGAGATTCCTGCAAAGACACTAATTTCCTTGCGGGTTGAAACGAATCGAGAGGTTCTCGCCAAGGATGCTGATTTCCCTGAATCGAGAGGTTTTGCCAAGGAAACTGATTTCCCTGGGGTCGAGACGAATCGAGATATTCCTGCAAAGACACTGATTTCCTTACGGATCAAAACGAATCGAGAGGTTCTCGCCAAGGACGCCGATTTCCCTGAATCGAGAGGTTTTGCCAAGGACACTGATTTCCTTGGGGTCGAGACGAATCGAGAGATTCCTGCAAAGACACCGATTTCCTTATGGGTCGAAACAAATCGAGAGGTTCTCGCCAAGGATGTCGATTTCCCTGAATCGAGAGGTTTTGCTAAGAACACTGATTTCCTTGGGGTCGAGACGAATCGAGAGATTCCTGCAAAGACACTGATTTCCTTGCGGGTCGAAACGAATCGAAAGGTTCTCGCCAAGGACGCTGATTTCCCTGAATCGAGAGGTTCGTGAGTTGACTTGATTCCGAGACGGAGCATTGATCCGGCGAGGAGGTCATTGGCTGACTTGTTTCCGAGACGGAGCGTTGTTCCGGCGGGGAGGTCATTGGCTGACTTGTTTCCGAGATGGAGCGTTATTCCGATGGGGAAGTCATTGGCTGACTTGTTTCCGAGATGGAGCGTTGTTCCGGCAGGGAGGTCGTTGGCTGACTTATTTCCGAGAACGTAGGTCATTGGCTGACTTATTTCCGAGACGGAGGTCATTGGCTGACGCGTTTCCGAGACGGAGGTCATTGGATGACGTGTTTCCGAGACGGAGGTCATTGGCTGATTTGTTTCCGAGACGGAGGTCATTGGCTGACTTGTTTTCGAGACGGAGGTCATTGGCTGACGTGTTTCCGAGACGGAGGTCATTGGCTGACGTGATTTCGAGACGGAGGTCGTTGGCTGACGTGTTTCCGAGACGGAGGTCATTGACTGACTTATTTTCGAGACGGAGGTCATTGGCTGACTTTTTTCCGAGACGGAGGTCATTGGCTGACTTGTTTATCATTGGCTGACTTGTTTCCGAGACGGAGGTCATTGGCTGACTCTACGTTGTCTGTGAACTGTAGAGCCTTGGAACCGGGGACTTTGCCGTGGCTCCAATTGGTAGTGACGCGTTCGTGTCCTGCTGGAATGAGGAGGAACGCCGTTGTTGGTCTCCAGGCTGTAGATGTGGTCGTCGAGATCTGACTTCCCTTTAATGCAGCCTGGTGGGGAAATGTAGTTCCCTTTTTATTTACGCCCATGGATTGTATACATGTTAGTATGGACTCACCTGTAGGGCAAACGTTTCATTCTTTCATTTTTTTATTTATTTCTGCGATGCTCTATCATTTCAGCATTTTATATCGCGAAAGTCGCGATTGCCCAATCATTTCGGCTATTTTTCGCGGTGCTCAATCATTTCGGCTATTTTTTCTTTTTACTCGCTACTTTTTATTACGAGTTGCCCAATCATTTCGGCTATTTTTATATGCATATATTTTACTTGCTGCTCTTTGCTGCAAGTTGTCCTATCATTTCGGCTATTTCATATGCATTTTTGGCTCGCTGGTTTTTTGCTGCAAGTATGGAACTTGAGATCTGATACCAATCTTAGTATCAGCACCGCTGCGACTGGAATATTGCCAGGAGCGAATCATCATTTGCCGTGAAAGAACTTAGAATTTGATACAGATTTAGGCATCAGCATCGCTACAATTAGGAGATTGCCAGGAGCGAATCATCATTTGCCTTTGTTAATTTGAACAAAGGTGGCTTAGCAAACAGGGTTAGGATCCTACCGACTAAGGCTTTTGACTTTATGAGTCGTAAGGGTCTCACAAAGGGTTTTCTCCCTACGAGTCATGAGGATCTCATAGGTGTATTTTCTCCTTAAGAATCGTGAGGATTCCTAAGTGATATTTTCTCTTGTAAGTCGTAAGGATCTCACAAGAGCATTTTCTCCTTGTAAGTCGGGAGGACCTATAAGTGTTGTTCACCAAATAGGGGAATTTCACACCATTGGTGGAACTAGGCGAGGGAACGCTTATTTATGCTCGTGGATTGTTTACAAGGGTCAATATTGACCGCCTGTAGGGCAGTTTGGGGGATATGATCGCTTAAGAACAGGTTCAGGTCCTCGTATCTTAAGACTTTTTGAATCATGTGAGCCATGAGGGTCTCATAGGGGGGGAAATTTTCCGTACAAGTCATGAGGATCTTGTAAGTGTAATTTCTCCTTATGGATCGTGAGATTCCTAAGTGTTTTGCTCCCTTATGAGTCGTAAGGATCTCACGCGGGTATTTTCTCTTTACAAGGTTGAAAGGACCCTGCAAGTGCACAGAAATTTCTTTTACGAGTCTGCGCCCTTTCGGGTTTTCACAAACTCGCCGGTAGCCCTGCTGTTTTTACTCACGGAGCCCTTTCGAGTTTTCATCCGTGCCTATTTCGCATATGGACGTACCGGTTTTTTTGCCACGTTAGCCTAAGGATGCTGCGGTTCGTAGTAGTTTAAGAACGTTTCGGTCCGTAGCTAGTTTCAGGACATTGCGGTCCATAGTTTGTTTAGGGACGTTTCGGTCCGCAGCTAGTTTAAGGACATTACGGTCCATAGTTAGTTTAGGGACGTTTCGGTCTGCAGCTAGTTTAAGGACATTACGGTCCATTATTAGTTTAGGGACGTTTCGGTCCGCTGTTAGTTTAGGTACATTTCAGTCCGATGTTAGTTTAGGGACGTTTCGATCCGCGGAGTTTTGAGGCGAGATTTCGCCGGATACTACTTATAGAGTTTGGACTCGGGAAGATAGAGAGTGGACGTAGGCGTCATCATCTATCATTGACCCGGGCCATGACTCATCAGGCGTAGTATTTCTTAAGGAATCGGCCGTTTATTGGTCGGAAGGGTCTTTCGCCATGCATATCCATGAGCAAGTAGACCCCACCTTGGTAGACCTTGTCTATGATGTACGGGCCTTCATAGTTTGGCTCGAATTTCTCTCGTTTGGCACGATTAGGGATCATAGGTCTTTTGACAACTAACACGAGTTCTCCTTGGCGGAATGTTTTCGGCCTAGTTAATCTTTCGTATGAGCGTGTCATCTTTGCTTTGTAAGCCTCCAAGTTTTGTTGCGCCATGAGACGAGTTTCATCGAGGGCGTCGAGCTCCTCAAGCCGAAGATGAGCATTCTCTTCATCTGTTAGTTCATAATGAACCGCCACTCATAGAGAGGGTAGCTCTATTTCTAAGGGGAGTACTGCTTCCGTGCCGAATATCAACGTGAATGGCGTTGTATTTGTAGCCATTTTGAACGTAGTTCGATACGCCCAGAGAGCTTCATGCAGTCTCTCGTGCAGTCTTTTTTATTTTTGGACACCGTCTTCTTTATGATCTTCATCAAGGTTTTGTTGAAAGCCTCAGCTAAACCGTTAGCTCGGGGATTATAGACCGAAGAGTATCTCCAAGTCTATGTTATGTTGTTGTGCGAAGCGGCTGATTCTGTGACTTCTGTAAGCCGGCCCGTTATCGGAGATAATCCGTCACGGAGTGCCCAACCGATAGATGATGTGCGTCTTGAAGAAGTGGAGGATGTTCTCCGTCTTCACTTCTCTTAATGGTATGGCTCCTGCCTACTTAGAGAAGTAATCAGTCGTTGCTAGTATGAATCGATGTCTTTTGGATGATGCTGGCTCAATGGGGCCGATTATATCGGTTCTCCACGTTTCGAACAGCCAGCTAGCCAATGTTGGGTGTAGGGGATTTGGATGCTGGTGGATGAAGTCCCCGTGAATTTGGCATGAGTGACACTGCTTCGTATATTCGAGGTAGTCCTGAATCATCGTGGGCCAATAATAACCCATTCTTTTTATCTTCAGTTTCATCTTTGGCCCGGCTTGATGAGAACCGCAGAGTCCGTCGTAAGTTTCTTGGATGACTCTCCTTGCTTCTTCCAGTCCCAGGCATCTCAGCCACAGAGAGTCGACCGATCTCTTATATAGAGTATCATTGACGAAGGCGAAAGACAGAGCTCGTTTCATGAGCTGATGTCTTGAGGGTGCATCTTCCGGTGTTTGACGGGATTTGAAGTAGTCTATAAAGACTTCTCTCCAATCCTTAGCTTTTTCTTGGTCCCTTATTTGCAGGGTCGTTTGCTTGGTCGCTTCCTTTTCTTCAGACTATTCTGGAGATATTTCTGCTGGTGAGAGAACCCGACGGCTCTGCACAACAATTCTTACATCATCGAGGTTTTCGTCAGCCAGTTCTTTAGCGAGTTTGGCTTATATGTCCGCTTTGCTATTTTCTGTACGCGGTATGCTTTCTAGGACGTGGGAAGGGATTTGAGTCAGCAGTTGTTGCACTCTCTCGCCGTACTTTACCAACTCTGCTTTTCACGTTTGATAGTCACCGTTTACTTGACTAACGAGCAGCTGGGAGTCTCCGTATATAAGGAGATTTTCGATTCCCATGTCGACAGCGATCTCAAGACCTGCTATCAACGCCTTATATTCCGCTTCATTGTTTGTCCTCGGCTCTGTTAAGGAAAAGGCAAAGCGCATTATCCCTCCTCGTAGAGTCACGAAGATGAGGCCTACCTCAGATTTGATTATGGGAGCGTTGTGCTTTCGCTTCTTCATGGAAGATGCCCCATCAAAGTAGAGTTCCCATCGGGTATCACTCTCCCTCTTTCCTGTTGATCGTGTCAAACGTGTGCTCGTCTGTCAATTCGCAATTTAGGGATGAATCGGCAGGTATCGGATGCTCAGCGAGGAAGTCGGCGATAGCCTGGCCTTTTACTGCCCTAAGGGGTCGATAGACCATCGAGAACTCCATTAGGAGGAGGGCCCATTTAGCGAGTCATCCTGTTAGTATGGCTCTTGACATCAAATACTTGAGAGGATCCACCTTTGATATGAGATGGACCTCATGCGCCAAAGCATAGTGTCTGAGCTTCGTTATAGTGAAGATTAACGCCAGGCAGTGTTTTTCGATAGGGGAGTAGTTGTTTTCTGCCCCCAGAAGAACTCGACTCAAATAGTAGAGGACTCTCTCCTTCCCTTGGTCGTTTTCCTGTGCCCATAGTGCGCCTAAGGAACCTTCAAGGGCGGTTGTATACAGGATGATAGGCTTTCCCTTGACCGGAGCGGTCAGTACCTGCGGATTCTGCAGGTATTGCTTGATTTCGTCCCGTGTACTTTGGCATTTCTGATCCTAGACGACGGGGTCCCTTTCTTCATTAGGTGGTTGTAGGGATGGCATTTGCCGGAGAGGTTGACTTGGATTTTGATACATGTTTAGGCATCGGTATCGCTACAACTGGGATAATGCCAGGAGCGACTCATCATTTGCCCCTGTCGATTTGGACAAAGGTGGCTTAGTAGACAGGGTTAAGACCCCGTCGACTAAGACTTTTGACTTTTTGAGCCGTAAGGGTCTCACAAAGTTATTTCTCCCTACGAGTCGTGAGGATCTCGTAAGTGTATGTTCTCTTTAGAAGTCGTGAGGACTTCTAAGTGGTGTTTTCTCGTATAAGTTGTAAGGATCTCATAAGAGTATTTTCTCCTTATAAGTCGAGAGGACTTACAGGTGTTATTCACCATATGGGAACATTTCTTGCCATTTATAGAACTTGGCAAAGAAATATTTATTCTTGCCCCTGAATTGTATACAGGGGTCAATATGGACCGCCTATAAGGCAATTTGAGAGATATGACGGCTTAAGAACAGGTCTAGATCCCTGTAACTTAAAGCTTTTGAATCCTATGAGCCGTGAGGGTCTCACAGGGGGATTCTCCTCACGAGTCGTGAGGATCTCGTAAGTGTATTTATTTTAATGAGATTGAGCCCTTCCGGGTTTTCACAAGCTCGCCGGCAGTCCTGCTATTTTTACTCACGGCGCCCTTTCAGGTTTTCATCCGTGCCCATTTTTCTTGTGGACGTACCGTTTTTTTAGCAGGGTATTCCACTAGATTGTAGGACCTGTTTGTAAGCCCCTTAATATCCTTCCTGTCTTTTGAGAAGAAAGGACCATTCTACATAAAGATTCTTCCGCCAGTGAGAAATATCCCCCCTGTATATATGTAGGAGGAACGAGTACCCACGCCGTCGCTATTTTAGCGACAGGTTGCTTCAGAGCCGCTTATTTTTGTTGAGCGTAGGCGACAAACGCCATCACTTGTCATCATCGGATGAGAAAGAGTCTTGACCCATTTGATCCAATCAAGCCATTTTATCTATGAGTTCTTGGAAGGTCACGAACGCTTTTGAATTTGGGTCAAGTGTGGCTATGAGCATTCCCATGGCTGCAACTTCATCGATGCGTTGCTCGCATTTGACCAGGGATTTCTCCATCGAGTAACATATTGAACCCAAGTCTCATTTGGTCTAACCCTTTCGTTGACCAGCGCCATCACGGTAGTACGTTCGTTCTCATTAGCAAATCCCTAACAGAAGAGCATATCCATTTCGTCGAAACTCTTCACGAAATCATTTGGGAGTTCCGCATACCATTCGAAGGTGATGCCCGCCAGATCGCTGACGAACTGTCAGAGGAGTAGTATGTAATTTCCTCCAGTATTTCTGCACATGGATTTAAATCGCGTAATGTGCTGGCGAGAATTCCTAATTCCTTTGTACATGTGGAACGTTGGAAGTGTGTACTCTGGTGGGTATTGTATTTGGTCGTACCACGCCGGATATGGTCGACCGGTCTTGATTGGCCTATTTGATGCTTCACCAGCGTAGTGAGTTTTGACTTGCTGAGCGATATATGTGACCAGCTTTTCTTTTAAGAATCATTTCCTCCTTAGCCGTTGATGAGATTTGTAGAGGATTTTAAATGCCATCCTTATCTTTAAGACCAACTACCGGCGGTTCATTTGTCAGTGGTTCCGATTGAACCATCATTCCAGCCATTCTGAATTAGAAGGGCCATCTGGTTCATTTTAGTGGACATTTCTGCCGCTTCTTCATCTCTCTTTTTCAGAGCGCGCTTTAGGAAATCAATATCTGACTTCTTCTCTACTCTTTCTTCAGGTGCGTCCTCGGGATTTTCCTTAGGCGATGGATTAGCGTTTGCTGCCGCCTGAGCGAGCGTCTCCTGCAGCTTTTCACGTTGCAGTTGAACTTTTGTCACGGACCGAGTTTGAGGTCGATGACTAGTATAAGCTCGAACTTCGTCTTTGGAATTCACCACATAAACTATGTGAACTACCATGCCCCCAGGCTTGGGGTGTTTGGAGTCTTGGCCTTTGGAGTTTGCTTTGGGCACTTGAGCTTTATTAAGCCTCTCTTTTTTTGTGAAAAGTCGCTTTGGTTTTGGGAGGAACCGCTGTATCAGGATCCGTCTTGGGGTGAGTCCCCTTCACCTGCTTCCACACCTTATATATAGATGAGGAAAGTTGTCTCAGGAAGCGAACTTGTTTCTGCTCTCGTGGGATCTCCATGGGCTGCAGAGACTTCTTCAATATTGCGGCAAGAGAATTTTTTCTGACCATTCGCAACAGTTTGAAGTTGTTCCCAGTTGGAACAGCAACATTCACCACCGGGGTTGAAACATGACCATACGGAGAACTGCCCCCAGCTCATTTTGTTTGATGCCGATATCAACGTTGGTCATTTCTTACGGCCGGGATTTAATTAGCTTCAGGATTTTGCTGAGCCTGCCCCTTGCTTCCTTTGAGAGATTGAATATTCTGCCCCATGTATCGACCTTGAACCTTGGCACGTGCCGGTTGTTTGAGGACTGATTCCGTCGGCAAAGCTGCTGCTTGGGGAGCCAGTCTGTGGAAGACAGACTTCCTCTGGGCTTCTTCCATCGGCGTTGAGGCACCGAGGGTGGGAGGTGGGAGTATCGACCCAAAAAGAAGCCCGTTGATTTCTTGAAGAGCCAGATTGCCGGATTGCAGAGATTTGAGGCTGCAAGTGACCCATACTTGACTTCGCTAGATATGACAGAGCCTGAGTTGCGGTGAGTGAAAGTAAACGCCATTCTCGGAAAAGATGAAACGCCGGCTTCAGTATCCCATCACCCAAGGGCAACCACAAACATATATACCACGATTATTCGATTGCGGAAAAACATGACACACGAAGTGTGGAGTGGAAAGAGGAAAAGGTCCCACCGGGCATGCCAAAATCTGTTCACCACCGAAAGACGCGACCGGGATGTTGGGACGTCTGGCCTGAATTTTGGGGGCAGATGCTATTTGGTTTTATCTGTCCACCTCTCCGAAGATGCCAAGTTGATTTATGGCACCGTGGCTCGGAGGTTTGGACAGATGCGGCCGTTGTAGCAGATTTCGTCAGATTCCCCCTCGTTAACGAGAGGTTTTTGATTGTGGGGACGCTCTTCCCTGCAGGCGCAAACCCCTGCAGTTAATTACGGTTCTCTATGTGATGAAATGGTTGGTTCGGCCGCTTCTTCTGGCTGAGGCACTGTTTCCTCCTTTTCTTTAGTGGTGGTGCATTTAACTAAGGAGTCTGCTGAGACTTGTGCTTTGATGGTTGACCGAGGTCAATCATTTGCTTCATTAGTTCCAACCGTGGCAGTTGCGGAGCGATAACCACTTTCTCCTTCTCCAGATGTTCACTTCGTGTCGTGTGTATTTGTTTTGTTTTAGGTTGTCCGTGGATTGTATACGGAGACTAATTTATGTTGTCGCCCGTAGGGCGGGGATTAGTCCAAATCCATATTTTCTTAGATTTGGGTTTAGGTTGGTTTAAGGATCGTTAATCTCGTTTGATATTAAGATCAACTTAAACAGTTGTTGAGGATACGTTAGTCTAATTTTAAACTAAGATCTATTCAACAGGATTTTGGGATCGTTTAGATCTAATAAAAGAGCATTTGGGCTCTATCATTTTAGTTTAGGGACGTTGCGGTCCATTAGGTTTAAGGACATCATAGTCCATGTTTAAGGATATCATAGTCCATAGAATTTAGTTTAGGGACATTGCGGTCCATTGGGTTTAAGGACATCATAGTCCACAGAGGTTTAAGGACATCATAGTCTATGGAATTTAGTTTAGGGACATTGCCGTCCACAGATCACCATCCTTTAGGTGAGGGTTTAGTTTAAGGACATTACGGTCCATAGTTAGTTTAAGGACATTACAGTCTATTGGGGTGTATCCATGGTTTTGAAAATGTACCAAAAAGTTGTTGGTTGTCGGGACCCGCCACCTCCCTGAAGACGTTGAAGAATTACAACGACATGTATCAGAGGTGTGGAGAGATGTACCCTTGAACCAATGTCCCGACTGAGGGGGAATGGGATGAACATCATTTTAGATGCCATCTGTTAGGAGCCAATTAGCTATCTGTGGACTGTAATTTTTGGCGAAAAAGACATTATGGTCCATAGTTAGTTTAAGGACATTACGGTCCATTCGGGTTTATCCATGGGTTTGGAGATGTACCAAAAAGTTATTGGTTGTCGGGACCCGCCACCTCCCTGAAGACGTTGAAGAATTACAACGACATATATCAGAGTTGTGGAGAGATATAACCTTGAACCAATGTCCCGACTGAGGGGGGATGGGATGAACATCATTTTAGATGCCATCTGTTAGGAGCTCATTAGCTATCTTTGGGACCGAGATCGGTTTGGGGGACCCTAAGAATGAGGGGCTCAATTGATTGTCCTCGGGGGATTTAGTCTAAGTTTGGCTAATATTGGCCTCTCATAGTGTTAAACACTAGTATATGCTCAGCGCTCACGTGCTCCCACGTGCGGCTTTAAAGCAGTGTTAAACACTGAAATTTTAGGGGGCGCTCACATGTGGCACGTGAGGTGCCTGAAAATTGGCGCTGTTCATTGGGTTCTATTCCCTTTTTATATATGTAAGTGCTAAACACTTAGCTCCTTGTGGTGCTCACGTGCGAACACGTGGGGTGCCTTCAAAATGTGAGCGCTGCTTTTGGATATATTTCTTTTCCATGTGAGTGCTGAGCAATTGGTCCATTGAATGGTCATGTGCGGACACGTGAGGTATTCTCAAAATGTAAGCACTGTATTTAAGTGCTGAGCGCTTAGTTCATTAAAGCTCACGTGCGAACACGTGAGGTGCTCTCAAAATGTGAGCGCCGCCTTTGGGCTCATTCCCTTTTCTGTATAAGTGCTAAGCACTTTTATAGGGCCACATGGGATCACGTGAGGCGCCACAAAGGTGGTAACTGTCTCTAGGGTTTATACCCTTTCTCTTTTGGAAGTGCTAAGCACTTTTAGGGGGGTCACGTGGGGACACGTGAACTGATCTCAGTCATTCTCTTTCATTCATCAAGGGTGCTCACGTGGGAGCACGTGATCGGCCATTATCATGTTGGGTGCTAATCTTTTTATATGCATGGAGATCTTGTGTTCTGAGACTTTCAAGCCCACTGTTTTGTATGAATTAAATTCTTATATAGGGTTAAACCCTAGTTTTACTAGAGGAATTAAATTCCTATATGTTCTTGTAAGAATTAAATTCTTTGAACCTAGTTCTTTCCCCTAGGTTTGAATTTACATAACAGAATCTCCCTGATGAGAATTAAATTCTCAACTTGTGGGGAGATCTGCTTCTGCAGATCTCAACCAGAGGAAGAACTAAGTTCTTTTTAGAAGAGTTAAACTCTTGTAGAGGCGAAGAAGAGATAAGATGTTCTCTGTGTTTCTTCTTTTATCTTACCTAGGGTTTCTCTTTCTTTTTTAGGAGATCTTCTTTTCTCTCGAGAATTAAATTCTCTTTTCTTTTTAGCTTATCAGGAGGTTTTTCTCTCTGTTTTCTCTCTTGGACTTGAAGGTTTTTTTTTGGGGGGGTTCCTCCATACAAGACTTGAAGTCTTGGGTCCTTCACATAGGGGAGGATGATTTGTTGATTCAGTTAAGGAAATCTCTCATTGAGAGATCTCTTAATTGATTTAGGGAATTTATCCACCGTCGGATCTTTGATCCAAGAACTTCTGTTTTACAGAAGACATCTTTTTATTTTTAACAAGGTTGGGAAAATATTTTCCATACAGAGCTTATTCTGTATCTTGGTGATTTTTAATCACCATTGGATCTTTGATCCAACGGTGCTCTGATTTACAGAGCACAATCTTTCTTGTTTAGAAAGATTTGAGGAGTATTTCCTCAATCAGAATTTAATTCTGTATCTTGGTGATTTTTAATCACCATTGGATCTTTGATCCAACGGTGCTCTGATTTACAGAGCACAATCTTTTTTGTTTAGAAAGATCATTTAGAAATATTTCCAAAATAGGGCTCTGATTCTTTTATTTAGAATTTAATTTTATCGGCTTAGAAGGCATTAGAGGCCCTCACGTGCAGCACGTGACCAAGTGGCACTAGGCCGGTCTGCCTATATGCAGCAGTCCCAAAGAAGAGCTTCACGTGTGGCATGTGATGCTCCTTCTGCTTGCTATTTGTCTTATGAAGGCGCCTATATATTTTGTATATAGGTGCTTACGTGTGGCACGTGAGGCCCAACTTCAGTCCCATTTGTTGAGTGTAAAGCTTGAAATTTTGACTCCAAGGTGCATCACGTGTGGGCACGTGATGCTCCCTTTGGGGAATTTTCCCACTGCTTTTTATTTATTATTTATTTTTTTCAAAATTTTGGCGGGAACAGTGTTGTTGCTAACGCTCGCCATATCGCCTCATCGATCCGTCGTCAGGCAAGTGGAACTCCTCTTCCCTTACTAAATCATGCTACAATAGCTTATAAGATTAAATGATAGTGTTAGATAATTAGAGGTGTATACATATGTGTGTAATTGTGCGTAGATATATCAATACCTATATAGTGTTATGAATAATCGAATACTTATACCTTGAGCCATCGTGATTGGTTTTATTGGATCAACCCATCTTGGGTCTATTAATCATATAATTGTCATTTAGGTTTTTACAAGAATTAATTGTTTTCAATCAACACTCGTGTATGCCGATTAACTGCTCGATGTGAAACCTTAACCCCAAACTCATCTAAAAATGGTGGAATCTATGACTAATAGATTTCTTTAGTGATAATGAACGACACATAAGAAGTTGGGTAAAAAATATGGGCTTTATCTCCATGGAATGACACCCTATTGAGACCCGTCAAATATGAAATTCCTCACACACACGTAGCTTGTGAAAATCATGGTAAATTGGATATATATCGGAATGTTATGTTCTAGGGCTCGCTTAGAAGCAAACTAGATAATCTATAATCCTCTATGCTTTATATTTCAATACTACTATAACACTATGACGAAAAGTAAATGGAAATACGGCTCTGGATTGCAGACAAGAGCAGTACTTCATATTGACACCTGAATCAATTTGTTTGTATACCTCTGTATGAAAATGAAATTATGAGGAATCCTATTTCGTTACGAAGATAAACCTGTTATTTAACTATAGGTGGCAGTTTTGTTCGATTTTACTGTCGTTTGATATTTTAACTGTATTTTAAACCGTCGATACGTACAGGAGTTTCAAGCAGGGGCAGAATGTATATCTTAACCTTGAACAGTGCATATCTCCCAGCATATAAAGGATATTGTTGATCTGTCTGATGCGTTGGAAACATAATAGATAAAACTAAATATTACATAACTGTAGAAATGCCTAATTGTCATCCCAACAGGGTGTAAAACGTGTTACAAAACGGACCTTCAGTCCAGAAACTGGATTTCTAGCAGTGAACACTTAAACTGGAATGACCATAACTCGCAAACTGGGAACCCGATTGACCTGAAACCAATTTTTTTAGATTACTGTTTAAGTTTACTTTCTACTCTTTTTGCGTCATTTTGCTTAATTACGATCGTACGATTTAATATAATTTTCTGAACTCTTAAGGCATAGTGATTCATATTGCACATGACTTGTTTAGCGGCATAATTCACACATTTACCCGACCGCGATATCTTTAGTGATAGCGAGCGCTCTTATTGATTCTTAATGATTATTGCATTGTCGAACGTGGGTGGTATTGGATTAGTTGTGTCAAGTACGTCGGTGATAAGTGATTGACTCGTGAAAGTGAACAGTGCAGTGAAAAGTGAATAACACCGTGTTATTGGCGTGTACTTGTACTCAACTAGTCCCATACATATAGTTATTTAAATCTAGGGAAAAGGGGGGAAATTGAAGTGGAATGGAACTTGTATTTAGTGAGATTTAACTATTTAGAGGATGATCATTTGAACAACGATTCTTATATATATTTTAGGTTTGGATTTAGCATTCCGACTGACAGCGTTATGTCCCGGGCAACAGCGGGCCATAGTATAGGATACGCACAAGACCCTCGTTAAACATGACCATCCTTTTCCACAATTCGATTTCAAATTGACCTATAGACCAGTAGTAACATTGATCATATACTGCATTGATTATTGATATATTGATTACCTGCATTCACTGTCTCCACTTTTATTATCTTTCATTTCATGCCATATTATATTGCTACTATATATTTGCTATTACGTTGCCCTAACAACCTGAGTATGCATGCTCAGAGCTTGGAGAGGACGCTGCTCAAGAGTCAAATTTACCGTTCAAGTTTACAGAGATCTAGACGGTTTTTACTTTCAGCACTTTTACTGTTTTCCATAAAGCAACCTTGTATTCGCATTTGGTTAATAGTTTCCTTTCCAGTTGAACTATTGTAAATTGTGAACAATGAAAGATGATGTAATAAACTAGTGATGTGTTTCCTTTACTTCTGTGTTGTGTTTACTGATTACCATGTAATGCTAGAAACCAAAGTGTGACAACAGCGGGATTATTCCTTTTCCGTAGGAGCATGACTGGTATAGTCACCTCACGTATTCCGTATTTTGGGAAGCGGGGGAGTGACATTTAGGTTTCTGCTGCACCTTTCTCAAAATCGACCATGAAATCAGAAATATCTTCAGCATTCTTCTCTAGCTGTGAAGAACTTGAATATTTCTGTTGTCTTACTTGTTGTCTTCAGGTAAATGGTAAATCTAAAATTTATAAATAAAAATTAAAGTTAAAATTAATGGGGGTTTTCTGACGGAAATCATAAAGCGGGGTAAAATGATGTATCTTATTAGTTTTGGGGGTAAAAAGTAAATACCAAGTTTTGGGAGGTTAGAAAGGAATTTAGTATGTTTTGGGGGGCTTACAAGTAAAAAACCCATTCTTTAAACACCGAAACATGGCCTATTTAGGAAACTTGCTAGTATTTAATCTTTAACTTAGGAACCTTGCTGCTTAAACGTCATAGTAACGACCTACCATGACATATAACAAAATAAAGCTCTTCCATGCTTAAACTATATTTACACTCAAATATCATGACTTTTTCTAAACTATTTTTACACTAAAATGCCACGAATTTTTCTAAACTATATTTACACAAAAATACCACGACTTTTCCTAAAACCTTATTTACACTTAAATGCTATTACTTTCCTAAAAATCCTATTATGCTAAAATACCTTATACCTTCCTATAAAAAAGGGTATCATCCTTATGGTATAAATGATACCTCGAAACCCTATTATACCTTGATGTGGTTTTTCATAACCAGACATGCCATCAAACTTTACTTACCTTACATACTTCAGACGGTTAAGGTTAGGCGCGTAGATCTAAACATGGAGTGATCTTGGAAAGACCTAATACATAAAGTGAACCTCTCTTGTTTTCATGTTTAGTGTATCCGTGTGCAAAACTTAATTTATAACTTACACAGACCATTTTCCAGGGTGGGGTAGTTTGAGTTAAATAAGGCGGTATTAAGGGTCTCGGGATTCCCCTCCTATCGTGATTCCAGGGGTTAAACGGAATGCTAACCCTCTTGTACATGTTGATGTGATTCCGGGCCGTAAATGGAATGCTAACCTCCTGCATGTTGTTGTTCCGTAGGACTAACGGAATAATCCGAATACGCCAGTACTCTTATGTAACCAAACTAAAATAAGCTAAAATACGGGTTGCGGTTATTATACGACACTTACCTGTACTTCACTCATATACATGCGACATTTTACCTACACCTGATTTATATACCTTGCTACATTATTTTGCCTCTACTCTTACATGCACACTATGACACTATTATACATACTTTTTACCTTATTGCACTCAACTCTACTTGAGAATCCTACTCGAGTTTAGCTCGCTGACGGATATTTCTCTTTCTTCTCCGGAAATGTCTGTTAGGGATAAAAGAAAAGGATGGAGATGACATGGTGGAGGTTGAAGCTACGGAGGAAGATTACGCCCACCTCTCGACCTACTATTAAAATTTTAGTCTTCTTTATTTTCTTTCACCCACCTATTTAGGGTTTTCTTTTATTCCTATCTTTCTATTGATGTAATAACTTCGATGTCAAACTTGTTTTGTAATAAATGTTGAGTTGATGAAATAAATTTTTTCTTTATTACTTGTCATTGTGTGTTGCCTGCATATTTACGCTTAACATAACTATATCAAGTTTAATTGTTCTCTCAGTTACGTCGTGGACCTAGTCACGTCCTTACTATGGTATTTTGGAAAACGGGGCGTGACATGTTGTTTCAAAGAAACATAAGATTCGGGTCTTTGGTTGCTAGAGAAGTTTCTTGAATATATGTATCAAAAGAAGCCTAAGGCTATGGTAATCGATGATGATATGTCAATGCGTATAGTAGTAAATGAAGAATTCCCATGTGTACCAATGGATTATGTTGTTGGCACATTGAGAGAAATATTTCAAAGAATCTAAAGATTCCGTCGCAAATTATAGAGCTTAATAAACTGCTGTATGCACAATATTCATCCGTAAACTTCGATAGAAAATGGGTTGAATTTATGTTGAAAACCAAAAATAGACCTAACCAAGAATGGATATAGATGATGCATTTGAACGGATATTTATAGGCAGAGTCATATTTTAAAGGAAAAGTCCTTAGAATTCGGAGCACCCGGTATAGTGAATGCATGAATGCTTTGTTACATAAGTATTTTGATCGTAACATGATCCTTCAGGACCTAATTGCACACTTTGATATTTGTGTTGCACGAACACAAAGAAATGAAGCATTAGATACTTGCGTCGCTACTCAGTCAGCTCCATTTTTTATAGGCCACACACATTCGCTTGAGATTTGTGCTTTTAAGATGTACACATATCCTATTTTTGTTTGGGTACAATGGCATTTTTCAGACACCGGGAAGCTCTTTATCGCTACAAGCAATGTATGTAATGGTTATGAACATTGCATTCTTACCAACGAATAAAGAACTCAATTGTGCTATATCTAATTTCAGTTAGGAACAAGTAATCCTATCATAGCATGCACATACATGACTTTGGAATCTAAAGGTATACCATGTTCACATATCTTTTGCATACTACTCAGGCATCATCTAGACTATATAGCACCTTCATGTATCTAGGACGAAAAGAAAATAAAGCTGTTATTGTCTACCCTCGTATTCAAATCATGTCTACGACGAAGCTGATGCAACAAATATTCGATACAATGATCTTTTACAAATTACGAAAAGGAAATGTTTGGAATATAACTACAACGTTGAAGATTATACTGAAGTGAAAGAATGATTTGCTTATAAACGTAGAGAGTGGTAAGGTGATGGGTATTTCGAAGAACCAAACGATGAACTTTCTTTATCGGGAGACGTATGTCATGTTCTAGATCCAATGCGTGTAAGATGTAAAGGCGCTCTACGTAAGAGATGTAAAGCCTACTGGAAGAAAAGAGTATACAAATGCAGTAAATGACGACGTCCTATACATCAATAAAAATCTTGCGCAAACGCGTTCTATGGTGAAGTGATTGAGAATGACATGGATTTTCAGCAATGATTTGGTTATTTAGTACCCAGCTTATAAAATTGCAGCAGTGATTATCAGGTATACTAGATGTTTTTCCTTCAATCGCTTACTTTGTTCCCCTAAAATTCTTATATAGTGATTTTATATTGTTTCCTTTGAACCCCTTAAAAATAAAGATGAATTTGAATAGATCTACGTAACTTTTAACAAGTTTTCTAGGCCCGTAATAAACACTACCCATATAAACCGTACATCATGCACTCTGGCAGTTTATATATCTTAAATTACATTCCGAAACAAATAAGTTAAGTTGATAATACATTGATAAATAATTAAGGGAGTGTTGTTGATGATAATTGTGTTTGTTTGGTAACAGTTAGTGATTTGTTCATCTATTTCTACCAATATTCCCTTAGTAATCCAGTTTAATGTGTTGAGGAATGAGCCAACTGCAACCAATTACAACATGAACGTTGTCTTAGTAAACAAAGTTTATGTTGATCCCGGAGATCATAGTATGTGTTGCACATGTGCATTATCTTAAAGAAACTTATGTTAATTCCTTGTATTAAGTTAGAAATGTCATCCTAATCGCGGAAAACTTCTGCACATTAGATGAAATCGTTAATATGATATACTACATGTCATGGAAACGATACGATAATGATAGCTTCCTTTATTTTGGCATGGTGAGGATTTTTGTTTTATACTTTTTGATAATTAAGTGGTTCATCATTTTCTTCTGCTATAAGGATAAATAGATTGGTGATATATATTTATCAGAACAGATTCATCAGATAATTATCTGGCCGTGTTGTTTTTGTTTTAGGAGCACTCAGATGTTTTTTTTATCTTTTATGTCTCTATGAGATTAGATTAAGCATTCTTAAGTTTCTCTATATGGTCCTATTTCCAAATATTTTTTTAGTTTTCTTGTATGACATTTTAATACATGATTAAGTAATGTGTAAAGTCGGGATTAACGGAAATGGTACTAGATAAAATGCAAGTACTTGTCATATCTAAAAATACCACTCTTTTCGGTCCCTTAGTATAATAAAATTAAATTTGCAATATATTGTAATTGTTCATGAGATACATTCCCTTTTTTCCCCTTATTTTTGTTTTTTTTATATTGGTAATGCTTAAGTTTGATACTCATTCACACGTAATCTCTCCTTTTTTATTGGCAATTATCTTAAGCTTAGTAATGGATGCACAACTCAGATGAAGGAGATGTCAACTAGTTAGATGATTGAATGAATTGGAAATGTTACCGTTTGTTCAGATAGAGAAAGCTTATAATTAAGTGTTGTTATTGTGTCCCCCTTTCTTAGCATAAGACCTCACTACTTCCTCTTCTCCCCTTAATCTTTTTTTGAATGAACATCTCTAGTGTATCTCCTTATCTATTAGCTTTCTTTGTTTCATATTACGTTTCTTATTTGAGAGTGGTGATGTTGCTTTCTTGTATGTATAACATGCCATGTTGTATCGATGTACTTGACAATGTGTTTTTAGCCATGTTCAATTCTAGATCTATATTGTTTTTGAGGTAATAAGGTTTGAATTCTTGAATTAACTTCATTCATCTTTATCAAGTATTACAATATTTTTTCATACGGTAACTATTAGCGCAGACGGCTGTAGGTCCTGAATCATTTGTTGCTTCATTATCTATTGTTTTTAATGCATGATGATTAGTTACTCATGATCCACTTATTCCATCCGAAGCTTGTTCCATCTGCTGCCTTGATTTGCCTGATACTGTGTTTGCTACCTGAAGATGATAAAAAGTTAAGTACTACTGAGTTATCTAGTATTTTAATTTTCTTTCAGCTGCTTACATAGCCAATAGTTCATTATTCGATGAAGCTATGAAGAGTTGCAAGCGTCCCTGCGGAATTATGTAATGTTCCGCTTTAATACACACTAATATCAATGAAAATACAATGTGATCCAAAAATACTTCGTAACGTCCTAGCAATACCCTTAATCCAAAATGGTAATGGCACATCCTTCTTTGTTGTACAATTTTTCATCGGTATCTAGTGTTGTTTTGTTATCAATGTTGTATATGAGATAGGCCTCAGTGGATTTGCTTAGCTTTAAAGGGAAAATTTTGTTATAAAAATCAATGTTTTGGGTTTGCTTGTATTGTATATTGCTTGTAGTATGAACCATCATATAATTTTCTCAGGAATGAAAGATCTTTTGAAAAAGAAGAATAGAACTCAAGAAATCAAGAAATTCGAAGACCGGGAAAAGAAGATTCCAGAAATCAAAAGAGTTAAAGACGACGACAAAAAGATTTAAGAAGTAGAAGATTTCAAGAAAAAGGACGAGAAGATTGAAGCAAATTTAGAAAAGAAAGAAATAACGAAGAATTAGGGGTTTGAAAAAAGTTGTTCATGCAAGTTGAACACGTTGGAGAAAACATTGTGGGCACCAAAGTACCAAACAAAAGTTGCATGCAAACAAGAAGAGAAAAGGAAAAGGAAAAGGAAAAATGTAACACCCTACCACGATCATACGTTATTTAAAGATTTTAATTAGTATTTTGAATTTTGTTTTATTTATTATTTGGGTTGTGATTGGTTTGAATAGTGTATGTGTTCAGCGGACACGACCCGCTTACATGAAACCCGTTATGGTGCTAAAGTATCTTTTATTAATATTTATCTGTAGACCAAATCTATATGAATCTCTAATAATAGATAATAGATAATATATATATATATATATATATATATATATATATATTCTGGCAGCCATACGTTATGGATAGTTTTTATATATTAATTATCAGTATGTTTTATCTGTAGGGATGCTAGGCACACGCACAAGGGTCTACAAGGCATCAACCATGCCCGATTTAAAATTTAGCCGTGCCGAACAACCCTTAACAAGATCTTTAAACTAGAAATTAGGCGAAAACAAGCATGTTAAACACTTTAACACTAAGTAAGAGGGATTACAACCTTTGTAGATCCGGTCCTTCACTTCTAAAGCTCCATGTTGAGGTCCCTTCGCTGCGATCATCGAGTTTCCGGACTCTAGAGAGGCTCCACGAAGAGAAAGATGCAAGCTTGCTTCCGATCTTCGATAACAAAGATGATCTACCTTGAAGTTTCTTTAACACAAGCTCTCACTCACTAAATGAAGTGAACACCCTAATCTAAATGGCTAGGATAGATTAGGATGATGAAGTAGGATTTATGCTCTCATTAGTTTTCTTAATCTCACTCAAAATCATCACTAATGAAAAAGCTAGTAAGCTTTTCCATGAAAGAAGAAGAAGGAAGAAGAAGGTCTAATTCTTTTGTGATGAATAATGAAAACCATATATGAGGTTAGAAATGCAACCCTGGTTAAGAATGAATCCTTAACTCATGTAGAGAAACAAGCATGGTAAAGGGTTTGAGTTAGGTTAAGGAAATATCTTCACAAAATATCTTTTCCAAAACAAAAGGCAAAGTTTCTAGAAATTTCTAGAAAAGCTTAATTCAAATCAAACCCTAACCATGTTTAATCTCCACTAAATATGTTGCATTAATAACCATATCATGTTACAATATTAAATATCACATATATAATATTTATTGTAACAAAATAAAATAATACAATTAACATATATCGCATATATATCAATGTATTGCCCGAGTGAGAAAAAGAATCTTTTAGTGAGCTTATATCAGTTAATGTAATTTAATATATCAAATATATAATTATACATTAAATTATCGAATCAACACTTGATCCGATAATCCGTCTATTTCATAAATAACCGACTAATATAATCTGAATCAGTTCATCGAATCAACACTTGATCCGATGACCCGGCTATATCACATATACCCGGCCGATATCTCATATCCCGAGAATCTAATACGGTATCACATACACGTATTGTTCTCCATCCCGCACATATCACATATGTGCTCCTACTCCGTTTTTCCTGAGCCAAGAAACCTCTGTGTAAGACTCTAAAGAATCGTCAATACGCCGGCAGTAAGTGATGATCATATCAAACACCCACAAGCTGCAAGCGGTCAGCTAAACGTAACAGCCATCCAGGTATTGAGCGCTCAGAAGATCAACAAGCAAGCATGTACATTCTCCTGTGAATCCAATCAGTAACACTCCCGTACAGTCCGGTCACGTCGTCTGATATGTCGTATATCTCGCCTAGGGGTGGTATAAGTCAGACCTCAGTAGCTTGATAAGTCATGTTGATATGAGGTCTATAACAGTTCGAGAAACTACTGATAACACTTACCAGTAAATCTCAGCAACCCTGGCCAGGGATTTCCAGTTATAGCCAATCGAACACAGCACAACATCAACTCCCTATACCGGGAGAGACGAATCCCCTCCTATCGCTCATTGCCTCCATGTGATTCAGGACTATACCCAAAAGCCACCTTTTTGCACGCCCTATTAGACGTGGTATGATGGAAATCAAAGCACAGTGGGAATCACACAAGACTCTATGACGATCTCGGGTCAACAGACTACTCTGTACCAGTGTCACCGGAGAACTGCCATCTGACGTGAGGTATAATACCATCTGGGAGTTCTCGGCGAGTCCGTCCAGTGTACCCAGTCTTTACTGAGCACCCGTACACCATCCTTGATGTCAAACACCAATGGATATGGGATCATCCATCGCCCATCATATGGGTCAAGATGCGTATACGCTAGTCTACTCTGGTGTATCGATGCCCTGTCTCGATACACCCTCGACTAGGAACAGTTATAGGATGTACTCGTCGACTACCATGGCCCCACTAGTATGATCTCATCATAGTCCCAGTAGTCGAGTACATATCCTAAGGGCTTTATCAACATGTAACATAGAAACAATCAGAGTACATGTCAAGATAAAGTACAACCAGATAGCATACTATCATGTAGAGCAAGAAAGTCCTCCCTATATATATCCAAGCATCCATTACAATATACATCATATGTACAGTAATGGCCTCTAGGGCATACATACAACTAACATTATCTTATTCAAATATCCCATGATATTATATTGACGATTATTTATTGCAAATAAATCTTAAACATCCTAAGATATTGTGATTAGAAAATATTTTTTTCTAATCATTAGATTTATAGTTTAAGTGGGCTACGTATGTGTAGATAATTTCTAGTATATTTTTGAGTTTTAGTGGAAACGGATTGGGGATCTTAATATTTTTATATAATATTTTAGTTATTTAGTTATACAAAATCTATATCTACACACACACACACATATACATACATACATACATACATACATACATACACACACACACACATATAAGTAAAACTAATATACTATAAAAATAAAAATATATTTATACAAAAACTCTTTCCCTCTCTCTCCCTTACAATTCCCTCTCTCTCTTTCTCTCTTTCGCATATCTCTCTCTTTCATCTCCCTTCCTTCATCGCAACCCCATCGTCGCAATAACACCTTAAGCATGCTTGGAAACCTTAGACGAGCTTTCAAGTTTCTGTCTTTCCTTGTTCGCCGTCTCCGTGTGCGTGTTCGTCTCCGTGATCGCGTTCGAGGCAAGTTGTTAACTTATTACATGCTATAGTTATATAATATACGCATCTATTATCGTGATACTATATATATTCCATCATTTTATGCGGTTGTTATTTTATCATCTCATGTCAGTTAACTAATTTAACAAATAACCCTCAATAATAAGCTTAAATTATAATAAATTTAGTGTATATTAATTTATAAGATATTTAATTAGTATTATTTAATGATACATCGCAACTAGTAGAATAACATGTGGTAAATGAATGCTCATTATAATTATATAACCACAGAATAAATAATGAGCAAGTATTCGATACTTGTCGTAATTTTCTTTTCGATTGGTAAGTTAACATTATGAGATAGAAGTTTAAATACAAAATATAGAGTTAAATATAAAATAGCAGTTCAAGTATATTGATGGTTACGTTTGCATTTTACTAGTTTAATTACCATCTCTTTATTATAAGTATAAATATCGAGTATAAAATACTCATATAAATCAATTCTAAAACAAAATATTATTTTTAATTCAGTCAGATTAATATCATTAACAAGTAATAATCGATTTGATCCTATAACTAATTAACCTTAAACATGAAACACTTGTTAACCTATATCCGTTAGTGTTTACTGATGTTCTGTTATAACTGTATGTCTGTTGTATTCCATGATTTAATTGGAATATGTGATTGTGAAGTAGATACCTTACTCGACTGATTACATCATCCCTGACATGCCTATACACAAATTCATGACTTGTACCTTACCATCATGTTACTATTACCGTTATCATGCTGGTACCTATTAACTGTAATACTTACCGATGCCAACAATCCTGACTTGTTTTCTTGATGGACATGACCTGTTTTCTAGATAGACATAATATGTACCTGATTGTTCCTATGTTGGTATTAGGTAGATATTATATTGATACCTGACTTGAACATGAAACCTAGGAAAAAGGAGAAATCAAGAATGTAACTGAAACGTAACTCAACAGGATATTATTGTTACCACGATTCCGGGAGTGAACGGAATAACCATTGTTGATTGTACCGTGGTCTCGTAGGAAATGAATGGGATATATTTTACCGTGGTCCCCTGGGGAATGAACGGGATATATACTATTGAGTTATGATGAGGATTACATTAATTGGTTTCAAATACTTTTGGGAAAGAGAACCTAGACACATGAACCCATAGAATATACGTGACATGATTGACTCTATATATCTTGCTTGTTACATTACATATTATTGATATTTCTTATCGTTTATACTCATGCTATCTAGTTCTTACACCTGGTATATACTATATTTCACGCTAGTTATATTATTATGGTATTTATGATGCACCGACGTCTGGGTTTTGCATGTCCCAGATACTTGACTTTAGCACGCGAGAATCGTAAGTATTTCGACAGGATTGCCGATCAGTGAGGACCATTTCACTGATATAGCTCTTATTGATGGTTAGGTATTCTTTTTTCTTGGATCTTTATTACTTCCGTTACTGTTTCCTGTTATCGTTCTTGTGGTTATTGAACATATTTAGAGATAGATAGTTATATTATTGTTCTTGAATTCAGATTGACAGCCTTAATGTAATTATGGACAGATATTTCTTTACCGTGGTAGCATGGCTGACTTTGTCATGTTCTGTATTTACGGATTTTGGGAAACGGGGCGTGACAAGATTTTGTTGGTGTCAGAGCATAGGTTTAGGTTTGCTGGGCTTGGTTCAATTTATAGTTGGGTATGGTATCCAATACATTTTTCTTGAGACCCAGAATTTTTGGAACATGTCCTACCATATTATTGTCTTGTCATTCAAATTCGCGAATCTTATCTTTCCCTTAAACTTTTTTATCTCGACGATATGGAAATGACATTGTATCTCAGCTTGAAATCTTCTTGATTCCTTATTGCTTCTCCCCTTTATTCACTCGATTCTAATAGTAAGATTTGAGCGACTTAGATGGAGTTATGTGGTTGTAATTATGTACCATGGTATGGTTACAATGCGGTACTCTATTTAGGTAACTTGGAGTCCTATTTCGATTCATTTTTTCTTGACTTATATTCGTTGTACTAATTTATTTTCTCTCGGTTTCATTGCTTACGAATTTATGTCTTATCGCGAACTTGAATCCAACAAACACGTTATATCTTTCCCTTTGTCCCGTAATGACCAATCTGTCCGCGTTTCGAAGAATAAGGAGAAACACAGGAGAGCATATGATGATTGCAGTAGTTCGACATTGATCCCAGCGGGAGCGAGTACAGATCACTTCAAGGCCGATCAGGTGTAAGATGTTTCATTGAAGAAGTTCTGACAGACTCGTCTCAATTTATCAGAGTAGCGCAGCGGAAGTGTGGTGGGCTGATAACCCACAAGTCTTAGAACAGACTTGTAAATTCATGATGAAGGGAACTATTGTGTACTGAAAGGTGAAGTTCGTGAACAAGTTGCAGATGAAGCGCTGATAGTAGTTCGGGATTTCATGGATGTGTTCAAGGGCATCTCGGGTTTATTTCCAAAATGAGATATAGAGTTCGCGATTGATCTTATTTCTGGTGCAGCGCCAATTTTGAAGGCTTATTATTCGATGGCACAGGTAGAACTGGAAGAGATGAAGAGATAAGTTTCTAAATTATTAAAGAAGGGTTGGATTCGCAGCAGTGGTTCACCGCGGGGAGCTCCAGTTCTTTGGTTAAGAAGAAAGATGGCACGTGGAGAATGTGTATCGACTATCGAGAGTTAAATCGGGTAACCATCAAGAATAAGTACCAAATCCTTGCATGGACGAATTATTCGATCAACTCAGTGGCGCGGGAGTATTCTCGAAGTTGGATTTGCGATCGTGTTATCACCAAGTTCGGGTGAAAACAGAAGACATTTGCAAGACGGCGTTCCGAACTCGATATGGGCATTACGAGTATTTAGTTATGCCATTTGAAGTTACTAACACACCGACGATATTTATGGACTTGATGAATCGAATCTTTTCACCATTTCTAGATCGGTTCGTGATAGTACTCATTGATAATATTCTGGTCTACTCGAGGAGCAAAGAAGAGTATGAAGAACAATTAAGAATCGCACTGCAGACGTTGAGACAAGAAAATATGTATGCTAAGATGAGCAAGTAGGAGTTTTCGCTCGATGAAGTGAAGTTTATAGATCATGTTGTATCCGGAGATGGAACTGCAGTTGACCCTGAAAAGATTGCAGCTGTTCATGACTGCCTGACTCCAAAGAATATAGGGGAGATCAGATGTTTCCTTGGGCTTTCTGGATACTATAGAAGGTCTGTGGAGAACTTCGCTTATCATGCCCCGCTTCCCGGTGTACGGCGAAGGGGACGCGACGAGGCCGCTACGTATTTACTCTGAAGTAAATACGCTAAGCATACCTAAGCAATATAAAAGAAATGTACACAAAAGACAAATATAATGAAACGGCAACTTTATTTATTAACATTCTTTTGTACAATGCATGGAAAAGTAAATACAAATGAATGAAAGCAATGCCTAAATAGTGGCATAACAGAAATGAAAAGTACTGAAAATAAAAATGTGTACAATGAAGCTAGAGCTCTGGGTCGTAGGCAAGCTGATCCAAGTTCTCGCTATTAGGCTCGATCTTCTGAGTGTCCAGATCACCTGACAACATTCCAAAGAAGAAAGAGAAGGAATATCGTCAGCAAACAATCGCTCGGTAAGTCCCAAAGATAAGGGAGAAATAGAATAGACAGAAAGAGAGAGAGTGTAACTTTTAAACTTTTATTATATTGTTATAATGTTGTATTTAGTGTTAACGCTGTTGTTTGTAGCTTTGTACAGAAGGATGCCAGTGTATACGAGAGGAGTCTCACTTGCCCCGGAGACTAAGGTATCAGGAACTCAAGGAACCGTTTATACCACGGTACAACAGCAATGGAATACAGGTTAGGTGTCTTATGGTTACGGTCTCGTGCCACTTCTAACACCTTCCGTACCAATCTACCCCTTAAACCCCACGATATCTTGGTTGTATTGTTTGTATTGTATTGCAACTTGTAATGTCTTGTAATATAGATTGTATAATTGGATGACTTGCCGAAACCATGATATCAGTAAATGGATGTAACTGGAGAATCATGTATGTAACTGGAGAATCATGTAAATGGAAGTATATCCATGGTTCGGTTTAGTCAATACAGATTTAAATATATTGAATATATGTATTCAAGGATTCATGTTGGTTTGTAGATTGTACTTGAATCATATTCAAGTCAGATTATTATAATAAGACTGAGTCTGAGTCAGAACAATTAGAAAAGAAATTGAAGTCCTGATTGTTTTGATGTTATCGGTAACCGCTGCATATGGGCGGCAGGATTTGTGTCTTTTTCAAACACGATTACCGTGTTGATAACACCGTTGTTAAGTTGTCTACCTTAAATAGGCAAGCACTCACTTCTCCGTCTCCCTGAGGCTCAAGAGATTGGTCCCGCATAAACCTATATTTACCAGGGTCCTTAGGGTAATTTATAGAACTTGAGGGTGTTTTATATAAAAATACTTTTGTATAATTTTCAAAATACACCCCAACTGTTTATTTATCGTCTTTAGAGTTTTCATAGTTGTAGATTTTATATTTGTGACATTTCTATTGAATAAACCTATTTTTCATAATACATGGTATTTAATTATAACATTGAACTTGTATGGAATTCATGATATTTTAATGTAAAGTGATTCTTGTGATTTTAGGAAAAAGTTGGAATATTTATATTATCACAAAATAGATATTTTAATGATACATATATACATATTTATATAAAAATAATTTTAATATATATTATATTTCTAGAAATCTCATTTTCTTAAGATATTTGTATTTTAAATCTTTCGAGACCGAATACTCCTTGCGGAGGTCTGCATCTCGCACTACTAAGCCCAGGGATGTGCGATAATCCGCACCATCCCAGTCGGGTTCCCCAAAATGGGTTGTATCGGCACTTTGCAAAGATTTATAAAAATACGAATTCTTATAGAAAACGGTTTTAATAGTGAAAGGTATTAATATGTAAAGTTTCGTTTTCCCGTATTCAATGTTCCCGAAAGGTATTGTGTTGTGTTGCATATGAGTGTGTGAGGAGGTAGGCCATTAGCTCATGATCTAGTTAAAGGTATAGCAAGATTGTGATGTTTTAAATGCCGGAATAAAACTACATGGTATTTTAGTGAAAAAGCACGATAACAATTGAAATAGAAATCTTTTTGATATGAAACTTGTTCAATATGACTTTTTAATGTTTAATAGTCAACATGTAAGAGTTTAGTATGATTGTATTTAAGAAAATGTTGAATTTTTTAGGAAGAACCGAATCGGAAATCGGATTAACTCCGATTCCGTCGGGTTTTGGAATTACGTATTTTTAGAATAGCAAAGTGAAGAAGGAGAAGGGAATTACTGGATTTTGGTTTAGAGGAGAGGAAGAGGGAGTGGACGTAGGTTCCGGTGCATCGTTTCGTTGCCGGGAGCTCCTAGGGTCGTCGTCGGAAAAATCGCCGGAGCTTCGCCCTTCGCTAACTCCAAAAGTACACTAAACTTCTATGGATTTCTTGAGAGTTTTGATCAGAATTTTAGAGTAAGGGGTGTGTGTTTAGGGGTTGTATTTGTAGGGTAAGGCTAGAGTTTAGGGTAGGTGAAAGGTTGAATTGAAAAAATGTATTAAAATGTATTAAAATAGAGTAATTAGGGTTTTAAAGAGTCTTTGGTACTGGTCTGTACATTTAAAGTATACAGGAGTATAGGGGAATCCAAGAGCCACAACTTTGTTGTTGGCGACTCGGCGGTCCGGCCGAGTCCGGCCAGCGGCGGCGGCCCGAGTCGGCCGAGTCGCCGGCGGATTCAGCCGAGTCCGACGGCCGTTGGCTTCCTCGACGCTCCATTTACCCCCTGGGATAGTTTGTTTATTTAGTGTAGTGGGGTTTTACGGGTCAAGAACGTGTATACTCTTGGAATTCTAAAAATATTAAAATAAAAAAATATTAAAAAATAATGTGAGGTATGGGATTTGAACTCTGGTGGGTTGTTTCAGCAGTGCAAAGTATTACCAGTGAGCTAGAAGCTCCTTCTTGCTATTAAAAAGCAAAACAAACTTATAACTTGTGCTCAGGCAAAAATACTCCTTTATGTATTTTTTGAAAATTTTGTACAGAAAGTTGTACAGGAAATTTAGGGTTGTTACATCGCTCGGATAGCAGAAGTTTTAACCAAGCTAACATGAAAGGAGTGTTTCCCCCAACCAGAGTAAAGCTCTGTTTTAAAATTCAAAATTTGAAAATTGAAGCAACGCTTCTGTAATATCCGGGCCCATCCATACCAGGGTCCGTACTTTGTTACTTTAAAATCCCATTTATTTTTATTTATAACCTTATGTGTTTTATTTATAAAAATTATCTATTCCTTAAAACCTTTTTCTTTAAACCCCAAACACTACTTCTCTTCTAGTTAAACTATATTTTTCCCCTTACAAAACCCCGAGCCCAACACACTTTTCCTCAGCCATCTTCTTTTATCCATTTCCAGTAAATTTCCCTATTTTTCCCAGCAGCTCACCAAGCCTCACTCTTATTTCCTCACAATTCTTCTATTCACCAAAACCACAGCCTCGTTTCCTTTATAAATTTTATTCTGCAGCCCAAATCTCTTTTTCCCTTTCATTTCTAATAAATCCTGGCCCATCCTCTCTTTTCTTCTCAAATTCCTTTATTTTCTCCTCAGCATTATCCCTCAGCCCACACGTTATTTTCTATAAATTCCTTAATACAAAACCACCGGCCCGATTGCTTTATTCTTTCTAAATTACTCAGCCCATTCAAATTCTTTTAAATAAATCCTTCTAAGCTTGGCCCACGCATCTCATTTCCCCAGCCCACATATTTTTATTAAATTCCTTAATTTTCTCTGGCCCGGCCCAATCCCTACAGCCCGTGTCCACACTTCGACCCGCACCACTTCGCCAACCCGACCCGACTCCTGTACATCTCTCTCAAAGTCCCCAACGGCTCTTTCCCGTTCGCGCGCGCTTCTCGCGCCGCCGCCTCCGCCCTCGCCCACGCTGCCGTTACCCCACGACGCGCGCGTTTTCCCCCACGACCCTCTCTCCTCAACCCTCTACCCCCTCTTCCTCGCTCGCTCACTCCCCGTTCTCATTTTCCTCCTCTCCTCGCAGAGCCCCTACTCTCGATCTCCACCCCGCCACCTCTCGACGTCGACCTCAACGTCGTCATCCCCGATCATCGCTCCTCCTCCCCTCTTCCTCTACTGCCCCGAACGCCCTCACCTGCACTCGCTCCCTTGCACCCACGCACCCGCCACCGAGCCCCTGCGCTTCTCGCCGGCGAGCCCCTCTCCTCGCCTCAACGTCGTCGCATCATCTTCCTCACCACCTTCCCTCTCCCTTCTCTGCCACCCTCACCCAGCCTCCAAATCCACGGCCGAGCTCGATTCCCCGCACCCGAGCTCGACGTCCCCTGCCCCGACGACCGATGGGATCCTCGTCTCGGCGTCGACGCATCCCCACCTCCTCGTCGTCATCCGAGCACCCCACCTCCTCGTCGTCATCCGGCCACCCCCTCTGCGATCTCTCTCGCTCACTGCTTCTTCTCTCTCTAACTGCCTCTCTCATCCCCATCTCCCTCTCTCAGTTCCTTTCCCCCTCTTTCTTACTGTCTCCCTCTCTCTACCTCATTTCTCTCTCTCTCCCTCTCACACACTCTGATCTCTGTCTCTCTCTCTCTCTCACACTCTGATCTCTGTCTCTCTCTCTCTCACACTCTACAACTCTCTCTCTCTCTCTCTCCATCTTATTCTCTCTCTAACTCTCTAGTTCCCTAAATGCACATCTGCTCTCAGAAATTACTCTCTCTTCCTCTCGCAAATCAACACCGAAAGCAACCCGGGCAGTGGTAATATCAGTTGCGCGGAGAGTAACCGGAATGGATACGAGTGTCTGATCCCAAAAGTCCATTGTGCTGCGCCGTGCCGCGCGTGCGTCGCGCGTTCGTGACGTCACAGCCACCGTACATCCCCGGGACGCCTCCAGGCAAGTTTTTACTTGCTTTCATGCTATTTTACTTAGGTTAAAATCATTAAATACATAAATTATTAGAGTTACAAGTTTAACTGATTTTGTGCCGTACCTGTTCGGTGCGTGTTCCCAAAGAAAATACATTTCTAAATTGACGGAACTGGACATATTATATTGGCCCTTGTTGAGATGATTAACGTGTGCAAATTTCATTAGAAAATACGGCTGTTAACAGTTAAAACGACTACCCCCAAGTTTAACCGTAAAACTGAAATTCTTTTGTACCTGAAAACCGTTAAATTCACCACAAATCATATACACACTGAATTGGTGCGTTCGAGGGCTCAAATCGAAGCCAACTCGACGAACTTTAACCCTACATTAGTTCCCAGACATTCCTGTACTTAAACCATGATGAAAATTTGATCGGAGTGCGACTCTGGACTGCAGTCCAGAGCGACTCCAGTTATTGGTTGCTGTTCCGTAGTGGGTACCACAGGATTTACTTAACTCTTAGGTTGCGGAACTCCGCTGTTTATTGTAGAGAAATCTGTTAGCTAGAAAACACAACTGGTTTCATTCGGTTTCGCTACCGTTTGCTATTTTATCGGTAATTTAATATATCGGGGCACATAACAGTCCCAGCAGATTCAGAATTGACATGTTGATATTAAACAGATTATAACTCCTAACATACAGACGCGATTGAAGATCCGTTTGTTGAGTTGAAAACTTTACTGAAAACCCTAGAATTCTTTCAACTGTAGCATCGCTAAATTATGATCCCAACTGGGGTTAAAATGCGTTGCGAAATGGATTCCTGATTCTGAAATTGGATTTCCAGCCGCGAGCGCTTAAAATGAAATGGTTATAACTTTTGATCCTGGAACCCGTTTGACCTGAAACAAAATTCTAAGGATAGATAACTGAACATATTAAATACTACCTGTTTATCATTTCGCTAAATTATATACATATGTTTCATGATAAATCGTGCAAGTGATAGACTGCTGTTTTTATGATACCTTAGTTGTGCTTCTTATACTGTTCATGCATCATATCGTACATATGTCATTGTATTGATAACCTAGTGACATCGTGCATTTACCCAGTGTTAGATTTTAGTGTTGATTGTGGCAAGTACGTCTGTGTTCGTGTATTCGTGATTAAGTGAAAGTGATACGTACTTGTGCACAATCAGTGTCCCTTTTATTCTATTGCATTGTCGACGTCTGTGGGATGCGTGTACGTGTGACTATAAGTGGTATGGGACACTTATGGAAGCGCTTGCACGGATGTCACAGATAAGGCATCCGACACTGCCATTTATCTTAGGTATTAGTCGGGACGTGCTTGATGGAGGTCCTGCCTCCAGTTCTCGCGCAGACTTGTCACGGATCGATTAGTATTTAGGGTTATGGTTAGCGTTTGATGTAGACCACGGGGTGTGGGGTAGTTCAAGTGTGAATTCAACAGAATCTCGGGAGTCCCATGCCGGCTTATATATTTAGGGAGTTATATGGAGATTTACAGGGTACGTGCTATATCACCGTGATACACTCGTTACATGTTGGGCCCGTAGTCCCTTGCCCTTGGGTTCTACCCTTGGGTGGAGGACACTCGCGAGTGGTTGACTCTCACACTTGGACTGACGATAGGCTTATTGACCTGTGCAGTGAGACTTAGAGACCGATAGGGTTACTGTCATTTACATTCCTTCTATACTGTGTTGACATTTCATGACATATTGTTATACTGCTTTACTTTTCCGCTGCATTGATCTCTGCTCATTCATATTCATACTGTTTTACCGTTATTCACATCTATTACTACTGTTAGAACTGTTACTTGATTATATACATTATATTGCTATTGTGTCGCTCTGACGACCTGAGTATGCATGCTCAGTGTGAGAAGGCGATTTAGCCTGGACCAGTGCATCACAGACTTCTTGACTTGCCTTCCCGAGTTACATTCATTCGTTCCACCTCAGGTTAGTCTATACATTGTTTACTTCAGTTACTGCATTTCTCATTACCTGCGCATTATATGCTGTTTACCATGATAAACTAGAAGCCGAAGTGTGACTACGGCAGGACATTTCCTTGACCGTAGGAGCATGGCTGGCCTTGTCTACCCCTCGTATTCCGTATTTTGGGAAGCGGGGCGTGACATGGTTTAGATGGTATCAGAGCCAGGTTTTGCATCGTTTGGGATTGCAGTTTTCCATGTATAGTTTGACAATCTAAAGACATCCCTCGGTCTAGGTTGTAAACTTGTCATTCTTGATCCATATTCACATCATGTGTTCAGTTATCTATTCGCTATGGTTTCGGGTGACTTGACAAGGTTACGTGGTTGCAATTGCACTACCGTAATCTAATCAAATAACTTAAAATCATATAGTTGACTCCCCACTTGTAATGATATTCATCATCTCTGATACTCTTGAATCCTTGTTCTATCCATATCATATTTTGATTCATTTAGCATGTGACTTATAACATTCTCAAAATCGTTGTCCCAGGATCATGTCTTCCAACAACTCTTCATCTGTTTCCGCTCCCCAGAATCGGACCGTCGAGATTCTGAGTGTACTGCAAGGTTTAAAGGAAGCCCAGGAGCGAACGAACGATTTATTAGTTGAAGGACTGAGAAGACAGGTGAGTCGGACCCCAGCGGGAATCTCCTATCATAAAGGGATCCCTATTGGACGAGGAAAGGGGAAGAAGATGAAGCGTCAACAGAAGCATCAGAAGAACCCTTGCTGTGGATATTGTAAGAGACCAGGACATCTTTAGAAGGATTGTCGCCGTGCCCAAGGGAAATGTCTGATATGCGGTTCCGACAAACATCTCATCAACGGTTGCCCAGAAAGAAAAGAACTACAAGGAGGAAACTCATCCACACTCTCCACTGATGCCAAGTAAGGATTACTGCGTAGTTCAAATTTCGAGGGTAAAGAGGACCCGACCCAAGATCAACTCGCAGGACGATGATGCAGCGCTCTGGCAGTCAAAGAAGAATTTTATGTTTTCCAATTTCAGTATTTTGTAGTCGTACTATTATAAACATTTCTTTCCATTTGAACCTTTGTATCCGTTAAACTTTTAGTCGAATGAAATAAAATTTGAATTTTAATATAGGCATCATTCTCATGCTTTCTCTATATCAAATTCCATTCTTTATCACGGTATTTTAAATTCTGAGCTTTCAATTCCTTTCATCGCATATCTTTCCATACCTTGTACCCTTGGCCATTTCCTTATTTATTCCACTGTCTAATCATGACTTCTCTTTCAGGCCATGGCTCATCCTGGAGCAGCGCCGTATCTAGACGAGGATGCACTATCATGTGTTTCCTTAGATCATACACTGACGAGTTCCGATGATGAGGTCAATGATCCCCAGGTCAACTTCGGAAACAACGATTCAGAGGACGAAGGAGCAGTCGCCCCAGAGTTTAACGTGTTAGCTGATTCCGACGAAGAAGAAGGAGATCCTGAAGAGGACCCTATAGAGGAAGATCCCGATGAAGCCCCGATAGAAGAAAATCCACTTGAGGAAAATCCCGTGGAAGAAAATCCAGGAGAAGAGAATCACATGGAATCAGATCTCGATGAAGAAGCTTTATCCGAGGATGAAGAACCAGAAGATCAAGACCCTGCCGTGGAAGAACTCCCTTTGGCAGTCCCTGCGGGACGCTATGGAAATGGACGCCCCTACCTGAGCGCGCGAGACTACCGCAACCTGCTGAATCTCCACAACCGCGACTGATGAGATTTCTTTTGATGTTGTCCTTCTGGCCAAATGAAATGTGTATAGTTTAAGGCCACTTTTCGCCTTTGGGAATGTCTTGTTTCAAATTTCTTGAATAAAGTAAATCTTCTGGATTCGTAAACCTTTTGATATTTAGTTCGATTGATACTTGTTTATTGCCCCTATCCATTTATTTTATGCTGAGTTCCCTGACTGTCCACCCCTACTCATTGTGTAGTTTTCACTCTCATTTCGATTAGAAAGTACCGCACCTGATCCTTGGAGTGAGCCACTATTCATTCTTCGTCTGTACCCTGTTTGAGATCCTTCTGGAAGGAGGACCTTCCTTAGGAATTATCGAGTTCATTAGCTTTTCAAATTCTTGATTCATAGGTTTTACCGATCGTTAGTCTCCCCCTATATTTTGACCTTGTAGTCCTTTTGTTGCTCACCATTACTTTCTGTGCTGACCCGATCCCAGTCTTCTTGATCTTCAGCCTAAAGCCGTCACCCTTCGACCTTTTGTATCAGCTACATCCCATTGTAATCCCTACCCTATCTAGGCCTAAACATACTAGTGTTTTTTCCTGTTACCCCAACTATATTTAGGGGCACAATTATTTTAAAATATAGTTTTAGTAATTGTCAAAGAGTACGTGTTATTGATTACCCCGTTTTATGTATTTTAAATGCCTTATTATTATTCTTACTTTAGTAGCGCAACCTTACACCGCGCATACTTTTGGTCTATGTTTTTTTATTTCACTATACCAGTTTTCTAAATTTTTTTTTATTTTATCGACACCTTACCATAAACTGTTTTAACCTACCGACTAATTTTCGCTATTTGTTTGTCGTTACTTTATTTTCGAGTATTGTGTCAATGGTTACTATTATTAATGTTTGTGACTTACGCTATTTATCTCTGACGTATTACTTTTGATATACTTGCATATGCATATGACTGAGTTTCGATTTTTCGAGTATGTCTTGAATATCATTGTTCGTTATTATTATTATTATTCTCATAAGTTATCTTTGTAGTTGTTTCTGTTTTATACATATTTAAACTGGTATTTTGTATGATGTTCTCTCATATATTTAAACTTTCAAATTTCTTCGTCCTCCTATTTCAAATAAAAAACCTGATGTGTTAGTTGCAATATAATGGCTTTCGCCTATGTCGTATTATTTATTGTTTGTTTTAAATTTCGAGGACGAAATTTTTGTAAGGGTGGTATGATGTAATATCCGGGCCCATCCATACCAGGGTCCGTACTTTGTTACTTTAAAATCCCATTTATTTTTATTTATAACCTTATGTGTTTTATTTATAAAAATTATCTATTCCTTAAAACCTTTTTCTTTAAACCCCAAACACTACTTCTCTTCTAGTTAAACTATATTTTTCCCCTTACAAAACCCCGAGCCCAACACACTTTTCCTCAGCCATCTTCTTTTATCCATTTCCAGTAAATTTCCCTATTTTTCCCAGCAGCTCACCAAGCCTCACTCTTATTTCCTCACAATTCTTCTATTCACCAAAACCACAGCCTCGTTTCCTTTATAAATTTTATTCTGCAGCCCAAATCTCTTTTTCCCTTTCATTTCTAATAAATCCTGGCCCATCCTCTCTTTTCTTCTCAAATTCCTTTATTTTCTCCTCAGCATTATCCCTCAGCCCACACGTTATTTTCTATAAATTCCTTAATACAAAACCACCGGCCCGATTGCTTTATTCTTTCTAAATTACTCAGCCCATTCAAATTCTTTTAAATAAATCCTTCTAAGCTTGGCCCACGCATCTCATTTCCCCAGCCCACATATTTTTATTAAATTCCTTAATTTTCTCTGGCCCGGCCCAATCCCTACAGCCCGTGTCCACACTTCGACCCGCACCACTTCGCCAACCCGACCCGACTCCTGTACATCTCTCTCAAAGTCCCCAACGGCTCTTTCCCGTTCGCGCGCGCTTCTCGCGCCGCCGCCTCCGCCCTCGCCCACGCTGCCGTTACCCCACGACGCGCGCGTTTTCCCCCACGACCCTCTCTCCTCAACCCTCTACCCCCTCTTCCTCGCTCGCTCACTCCCCGTTCTCATTTTCCTCCTCTCCTCGCAGAGCCCCTACTCTCGATCTCCACCCCGCCACCTCTCGACGTCGACCTCAACGTCGTCATCCCCGATCATCGCTCCTCCTCCCCTCTTCCTCCACTGCCCCGAACGCCCTCACCTGCACTCGCTCCCTTGCACCCACGCACCCGCCATCGAGCCCCTGCGCTTCTCGCCGGCGAGCCCCTCTCCTCGCCTCAACGTCGTCGCATCATCTTCCTCACCACCTTCCCTCTCCCTTCTCTGCCACCCTCACCCAGCCTCCAAATCCACGGCCGAGCTCGATTCCCCGCACCCGAGCTCGACGTCCCCTGCCCCGACGACCGATGGGATCCTCGTCTCGGCGTCGACGCATCCCCACCTCCTCGTCGTCATCCGAGCACCCCACCTCCTCGTCGTCATCCGGCCACCCCCTCTGCGATCTCTCTCGCTCACTGCTTCTTCTCTCTCTAACTGCCTCTCTCATCCCCATCTCCCTCTCTCAGTTCCTTTCCCCCTCTTTCTTACTGTCTCCCTCTCTCTACCTCATTTCTCTCTCTCTCCCTCTCACACACTCTGATCTCTGTCTCTCTCTCTCTCTCACACTCTGATCTCTGTCTCTCTCTCTCTCACACTCTACAACTCTCTCTCTCTCTCTCTCCATCTTATTCTCTCTCTAACTCTCTAGTTCCCTAAATGCACATCTGCTCTCAGAAATTACTCTCTCTTCCTCTCGCAAATCAACACCGAAAGCAACCCGGGCAGTGGTAATATCAGTTGCGCGGAGAGTAACCGGAATGGATACGAGTGTCTGATCCCAAAAGTCCATTGTGCTGCGCCGTGCCGCGCGTGCGTCGCGCGTTCGTGACGTCACAGCCACCGTACATCCCCGGGACGCCTCCAGGCAAGTTTTTACTTGCTTTCATGCTATTTTACTTAGGTTAAAATCATTAAATACATAAATTATTAGAGTTACAAGTTTAACTGATTTTGTGCCGTACCTGTTCGGTGCGTGTTCCCAAAGAAAATACATTTCTAAATTGACGGAACTGGACATATTATATTGGCCCTTGTTGAGATGATTAACGTGTGCAAATTTCATTAGAAAATACGGCTGTTAACAGTTAAAACGACCACCCCCAAGTTTAACCGTAAAACTGAAATTCTTTTGTACCTGAAAACCGTTAAATTCACCACAAATCATATACACACTGAATTGGTGCGTTCGAGGGCTCAAATCGAAGCCAACTCGACGAACTTTAACCCTACATTAGTTCCCAGACATTCCTGTACTTAAACCATGATGAAAATTTGATCGGAGTGCGACTCTGGACTGCAGTCCAGAGCGACTCCAGTTATTGGTTGCTGTTCCGTAGTGGGTACCACAGGATTTACTTAACTCTTAGGTTGCGGAACTCCGCTGTTTATTGTAGAGAAATCTGTTAGCTAGAAAACACAACTGGTTTCATTCGGTTTCGCTACCGTTTGCTATTTTATCGGTAATTTAATATATCGGGGCACATAACAGTCCCAGCAGATTCAGAATTGACATGTTGATATTAAACAGATTATAACTCCTAACATACAGACGCGATTGAAGATCCGTTTGTTGAGTTGAAAACTTTACTGAAAACCCTAGAATTCTTTCAACTGTAGCGTCGCTAAATTATGATCCCAACTGGGGTTAAAATGCGTTGCGAAATGGATTCCTGATTCTGAAATTGGATTTCCAGCCGCGAGCGCTTAAAATGAAATGGTTATAACTTTTGATCCTGGAACCCGTTTGACCTGAAACAAAATTCTAAGGATAGATAACTGAACATATTAAATACTACCTGTTTATCATTTCGCTAAATTATATACATATGTTTCATGATAAATCGTGCAAGTGATAGACTGCTGTTTTTATGATACCTTAGTTGTGCTTCTTATACTGTTCATGCATCATATCGTACATATGTCATTGTATTGATAACCTAGTGACATCGTGCATTTACCCAGTGTTAGATTTTAGTGTTGATTGTGGCAAGTACGTCTGTGTTCGTGTATTCGTGATTAAGTGAAAGTGATACGTACTTGTGCACAATCAGTGTCCCTTTTATTCTATTGCATTGTCGACGTCTGTGGGATGCGTGTACGTGTGACTATAAGTGGTATGGGACACTTATGGAAGCGCTTGCACGGATGTCACAGATAAGGCATCCGACACTGCCATTTATCTTAGGTATTAGTCGGGACGTGCTTGATGGAGGTCCTGCCTCCAGTTCTCGCGCAGACTTGTCACGGATCGATTAGTATTTAGGGTTATGGTTAGCGTTTGATGTAGACCACGGGGTGTGGGGTAGTTCAAGTGTGAATTCAACAGAATCTCGGGAGTCCCATGCCGGCTTATATATTTAGGGAGTTATATGGAGATTTACAGGGTACGTGCTATATCACCGTGATACACTCGTTACATGTTGGGCCCGTAGTCCCTTGCCCTTGGGTTCTACCCTTGGGTGGAGGACACTCGCGAGTGGTTGACTCTCACACTTGGACTGACGATAGGCTTATTGACCTGTGCAGTGAGACTTAGAGACCGATAGGGTTACTGTCATTTACATTCCTTCTATACTGTGTTGACATTTCATGACATATTGTTATACTGCTTTACTTTTCCGCTGCATTGATCTCTGCTCATTCATATTCATACTGTTTTACCGTTATTCACATCTATTACTACTGTTAGAACTGTTACTTGATTATATACATTATATTGCTATTGTGTCGCTCTGACGACCTGAGTATGCATGCTCAGTGTGAGAAGGCGATTTAGCCTGGACCAGTGCATCACAGACTTCTTGACTTGCCTTCCCGAGTTACATTCATTCGTTCCACCTCAGGTTAGTCTATACATTGTTTACTTCAGTTACTGCATTTCTCATTACCTGCGCATTATATGCTGTTTACCATGATAAACTAGAAGCCGAAGTGTGACTACGGCAGGACATTTCCTTGACCGTAGGAGCATGGCTGGCCTTGTCTACCCCTCGTATTCCGTATTTTGGGAAGCGGGGCGTGACAGCTTCAAATTCAGCGCTAGGCGCGCTGCACGCCACGTGTCAGACACAGACGCGCTAGCGCCAGGTGCGTTGCGCCCTAGGCAGCGCACCCCCAATCAGAGTAAGGCTTGTTCCCTGATTAAAAAATCAGGAAAGAGCTTCAGAGGAAGCATCACGTGTTGGCACGTGATGGTTAAGCAGCGGCCAGAGAACAGAGCGCAGAAGAAGAAAAGCCCATTCCAGGGGTCACGTGCTTACACGTGACCAGGGGTCACGTGCTCACACGTGACCAACGGTCACGTGGCCACACGTGACCGGCTTTAAAAGCCTTATTATTTAACAGAATTAAATTCTGAATCTTTCCAAAATGGAGAAGAATTATGTGAAACCGTTGGATTAAAAAATCCGAAGGTGATTAAATATCACCAATTTATGGAAAAATCTTGGACATGGAAAGATTTCCCCCTAAATCTAACCGAAACAACAGATAGATATCTTTGGATTTAAAATCCAATGGTGAATAAAATTCACCTAATAATCTAAACGCCCAGATCAATAATGAAAGTAAATCAAATCTCTCAATAAATAAATCAAATCTTTCAATGAAAGATTTACTAAACAGATTAATTCTTTTCTTTCTCCTATAAATAGATGCCAAAGGAGAGAGTTAAAAAAAGAGAGGAGAGATACAAGGAAAACATATACAGAGAGAGAGATATAGAGCCTTGGAATCTTGAAAATTCAGGAGGAAGAATTTGATTCTCTGCAAAAGAAAAACCCTAGGTAAGGAAAGAGAGGCTTCAAAAGAGAATTTAATTCTCAAAAGAGTTTAACTCTTATAAAAAGAAAAGAACTTAGTTCTTTCTCTGCAAAGTGCACATCTCCCCTATAAATTGAGAATTTAATTCTCATTGGGTTGAGATCCTGCCATGCAGATCTAAAACATAGAGGAGGAATTGAGTTTTGAGAAATTAATTCTCACAGAGTTATAGGAATTTAATTCCTTTGAAATGGACAGAACTAGGTTTTAACCCTAATTGAGAAATTAATTCTCTCATACTTACAGGAATTTAATTCCCTTAAAAAAGAAATTAGGGTTTTACCCTATACCAGAATTTAATTCTTTATATATATGGGGAATTTAATTCCTACAGAAAAGAAATCAAGAATATAATTCTTCAAAAGAAAGTGGGAATTTAATTCCTTTAAAGTTATTGCTAGGGTTTAACCCTATGAAGAATTTAATTCTTAAAACGTGAATAGATCTTTAAAACATGCAAAGAACCAGAGTCACGTGCTACCACGTGACCCCTGTAAAGATCCACAGAAAAGAACTTTGAGGCAACGCCTCACGTGCCCCACGTGACCCCTGAAAGATGCAAAGAAAAAGCAAACGGAAGCTATGGCGCCCTCACGTGCTACTACGTGACCCCTTGGCAAAACCTTTAACAGTTAAAAACCCATATTCCCATCACGTGACAGCATGTGATGTTCCAAGAGCAATTATAGAAAGTATTCAATACTTTCAGCAGAATAAAATAAGGGGAATCAGGGCGCTCTCACGTGTCCACACGTGACCTCTCTCTCTCCTTAGTGTTTAACACTAATTTGAAGACTTTGTTCCCAGTGTTTAACACTGATTTTCTTAGTGTTTAACACTAATTTGAAAACTCTATTTGCAGTGTTTAACACTGATTTTCTTAGTGTTTAACATTAATTTGCAAACTTTGTTCCCAGTGTTTAACACTGATTTTCTTAGTGTTTAACATTAATTTGCAAACTTTGTTCCCAGTGTTTAACACTGATTTTCTTAGTGTTTAAACACTAATTTGAAATCTCTGTTCCCAGTGTTTAACACTGATTTGCTCTAGTGTTCAACAGGGCTTTGAAATCTCTGTTGCTAGTGTTTAACACTGATTATCTTTTAGTGTTTAACACTAACTTGCTAATACTGTTGGTCTTTAGTGTTTAACACTAGCTTTAACCCAATTAGCTAAGTTTCTGGAGGCAAAGCCTCTCCTTCAATGAACCAACAGAGGGCCAATATTCTAAACATGATTGGACTTAGCCCAAGCTGGCCATAAGTCCTCAATTCAAACTTAATTGGGCTAATGGGCTCATAATATAATTAATTGGTCTTAGTTCCAAATTAGGCCGAAGATCTTTTATCTACCTTGGTTCAAGGGTACATCTTTTCACTCCTTTGATACTTGTCGTTCTAATTCCTCAACGTCTTCAAAGAGGTGACGGGTCCCGACAACCACACACTGATACGGACTGTGGGGTCCTTAAACTCATGGACTATAAGGTCCTTAACCTTGACCGTGATTTCTTAAAACTAATGTCGGACTGTAGAATCCTTAAAATCCACGGACTATGATGTCCTTAACCTTGACCGGGATGTCTTAAAACTAACAACGGACTATGATGTCCTTAACCTTGACCGTAATGTCTTAAAACTAACGCCGGACTGTGGAGTCCTTAAATTCTCGGACTATGATGTCCTTAACCTTGACCGCAACGTCTTAAAACTAACATTGGACCGCAATATCCTTAAACTACCTATCGACCGCAATGTCATTAAACTAAACAACAGAGCCCCCCAATTGCTCTCTTGTTGGATCTAAACGATCCCGTTAAGTTGATCTTAGTCTAAAATTAGACTAACGTATCCTTAACTAACGTTTAAGTTGATCTTAGTCTCAAATGAGGCTAACGTATCCTTAAACTCAACCCCCCAAACCCAAATCTAAGAAAGATACGGATTTAGACTAGTCCACGCCCTACGGGCGACAACATAACTTAGTCTCCGTATACAATCCACGGGCAACCAAACACAAAACAAACACCCACGACACGAAGTGACCATCTGGAGAAGGAGAAAGTTGTTACCGTGATGCGGTAGCGGAATTAACTGCAGGGGCTTGCGCCTGCAGGGAAGAGCGTCCCTACAATCAAAAACCCCTCAAGCGAGAGGGAATCTGACGAAGTCTGCTACATCGGCTGCATCCGTTTAAACCTTCGATACACGGTGCTATAAATCAACTTGGCATCTTCGGAGAGGTGGACGGATAGCACCAATTAGCATCTTCCCCGAATCTCAGGCAAGACGTTCAGTCGTACCGTCTTTCGGAGGGGAACAGATTCTGGCACGCCCGGTGGGACCTTTTCCTCTTTCCACTCCACACTTCGTGTGTCGTCTTCGCGAACGAATCGCGGTTTGTTAATGGTTGCCTTTGGGTTTCAAGCTACTAAGATTTGGACTTTTTCCTGGCGCAGAAATCAAGCATTAATGGCATCCAACTGCTTGAGCTGCTCGAAATGCAAGTGCAACCGACGCTCCGCCTCACTTGGAGGTGTAGCCTATGGGTCTCAAGCGGCCTCCATCCTTACCATGCCGGTAGAACAAGTGACTCAGGGCACCACTGGTCTGTTCTTCGGCACCATGCTCCCGCCTGCAAGCTTCACCGTTCCAGTGCCCGCACCGGAAGCGCAAAAGAAGTCGGTCTTCGATCGGCTCACTGCTACAACGACCCCTCTCAACGGGTCGTCCAATGTCAAGCCGTCAGCCTCGGTCTTTACCAGGCAGAACCTGAACTCTGATGGGCCTGCCAAGAAGCTCATGACCCCTGACGTGGCCATCGCAAAGAAGACAACCATCTCCATTCCTGAAGTCGTCAAGACGGCTTCTCCTGCTAAGGAGTCGGTCTTTTCAAGGCTGACTATTCCGGCTCCTGCTCCTGCTCGAGGGTTTGTTTTTGACAGATTGAACATCGCCGCTCAAAAGACATCAACCTTCAAGAGGCTGGCACCAGCGGTGCCTCATCCGGATAGGGGGAAGGACGAGACTATCCCTATCACCGAGCCAGTCCCAACAGCTTGACACGCTCGACGTCGCCACTGGCGCCGAGTAAGGAAGGCCGGGGGCAACTCCCCCTTAGGGCTAACTCCACCGGCTCCGATGGTGGAAGTTGATGCTGCTGTTCCAACTGGGAACAGCTTTGAACCGCTAAGGAGGGTACGCAAGAATTCTCCGACTGCCGCGCTAAAAAGATCCCCTCCACCTGCGGAGAGTATTACAGATGCGAAGCCGGAGCATCCCCCTCAACGGCTGTCCTCCAAAATTTACAAGGTCTGGCGACGGGTTTAGGACTCGGTAATCATTCAAGATCATTCTCACCTGTAGAAGAAGGTGAAAGTTCAGGAAGAAAAGAACCGTCCTGTCAAATCACAAAGGACGACAACCACTTGGGTGTCTGCTGCAACGGCTCCTTCCACGTCGACTACTCAAAAGAGAGAAAGGCCAGAGAAGGTCCCCACGCCTACAGCTAATGTCAAAGACAGTAAGCCTAAACGCCCCAAGTCTGGGGGCATGGTGGTGCATACCGTTTACATGGCATCCGGGAAGGAGGACAGCCGTACATCTACAGGTCATCGACCGCTCACGCGATCGGTGACTAAAGCTCAGGAGCAGCAGCAGAAGCTCCAAGAGATGATGAATGCGATGGCCGCACTCACTGGGCTAAAAGAAAGCCCCGAAGCATCCTCGGATCAACGCCAGGAGCAGGAAACTGACGCTGAATTCCTTCGCAGGATACTAGAAAAGAAGGATAGAGAGGCTGCGGAACAAGCAGCCAACATACAATGAATGGCCCTTCTGTTCCAGGATATGGTGGGTATGATGATCCAACAAGACCCTCCTGCTGAAGATCCCCCGATCGTCCTTGAAGATAACAGGTGAGAAACGTCAAACCCACCTCCGGCTCTTTCAACAGCCAAGGAGGAGACAATCTCCAAAGCTGACTTGGATGAATATATAGCTCAGCAGATACGGGTTCACCAGGCGACTGAGGCAGCCGGTCAAGTTGTCAGAACAGGGCGACCGTATCCGAGCTGGTATGATCAGATCAAGTACCCGCCGGGCTATACAATACCGAAATTCCATGTCTATAAGGGGACGGGCAATCCCCACCAGCATGTTGCCCAGTTTAGGGCGCTTTGTGGCAATACTGGCGGCGACGATAAGCTCTTGCTTCGCCAATTCGTCGGCAGCTTGTCAGAAACAGCGTTCGAATGGTACTCTGAGCTCCCGAACGACTCTGTCAAAACATTTGCGGAGATGGAGCTGCTATTTACGCAGCGATTCGCGAGCGCCAGCGAACGCACCCCGATAACGGCGTTGATTAATGCCACGGTGAAACCAGGCGAGATGTGGGTCCAGTACGCTATACGCTGGCGAAACTTGTGGTCGAAATGCGAACAATGCATCGAGGAAGCGCCCGCGGTGGGCATGTTCGTGGATACTCTAGATCCTCATGCAACTATCTCACAGTTCATGATGTTCTTTAATCCAACCACGTTCCAGGCTTTGATCGACAAGTTGGCCTAGATGGACCAGATGGGTCACAGACGGTCTTCCCCGAAGCCGGAACCTCGGAATGACAAGGGTAAAAGGAAGGCAACCTTCGTCGCGAACACTCAGCAGCAACCCAGTGCCCCAAAGCTGGCAGATTAATTGGAAGAGAGACGGCGGTATTATAATGAGAAAATGAAGCGCCCTTACTCATTCCCGCAGGATAAGACGAAGAGGCTATTCGAGCTGGCTGTGCGCAACAGGCTTATTAACTTGCCAAATCTAAGGCGACCGCCATAACCCAACGAGGTGAATAACCCCAATTACTGCCCTTACCATCAAACGGTAAGTCACCCGATCGAAGATTGCTTCGTCTTTAAGGGATGGATCGAAGATCAATATCTACAGGGCAAGTTTGCGCTGTCCGAGAAGTGGAAGGTGAACCCGCCGCAACCGCACACTCCTAAGAAGACGGCGCACCGAGGGCAACTTGCTCTTTCATTGAAGAAGCTCCATGGGAAATCGTGCTTTCAGCAAAAACCAAAAGATTGCTGAATGAGCTCCAGACATGCCCGGTGATCAGGTGGAAGAACCCGCTGGAACCCCAGATCATTGAAGGGATGCTGAAGCCGCGCCTGATTTTGTCTCAAAAACTATCTATTAACCGCAATCAAGAACGGCATCGCATATAGCTAGTCGGTGAATACGGGTCGGTCCACAGGGATGTTGTGAATTTACTATTCGCTCAAACGAGTTAATTCTGAAGGGAGTCAGATTGATTTATTAAATCTAAAAACTAAATCTATCTAAATACCAAATTAATCTATATCTAAATCTTGCTAAGGTTAGGTTTAGGAATGGTTTAGAAATGTAAATAAATCTCAACGCTTTCTATACCCAAATGAAGATCTATGAGGAGTTATATTAATTATCAATAAAGGGGATTAGATCCATTCGGGAAGGTGTTCCTTCCTTTAGGTTCTTATCCTTCCTTTAGAAATTCTTACCCTAACCTCCATGGAAAACACGCGCAACCGAGCCTTTACACTACGGTATAACCGCTACCTCGAGGGATAGGGTACCGTAGGGCGCGGTGTGTGCGTGTATGCATGGAGTCCTATAAAAAAGTATGATGGGCAAGAAAGGGATGAGAGATCTCATCTCTCAAAAGCCTTCCCCAAAGCTAACATCTAAGGCAAGGAATTAAGATCTAAACTAAAGCAATTAAATAAAACTACTTACAGATGGCTCTCTCCAAATATCAACGCAGGTTCGTCAGATCTGAATTCATGAAATGAAAAGAGGCACTGATGCTCTCCATAAAGAATTCTGAATTTTATTATTAAAAGGAGGCATAGGGTTTACAATGATTTAGAGTTCCTATTTATAGAGGATAGGAAACCCTAGGTTACATTTGATTCGCACGTCTGCAATTACAAATTTGCCCTTAGGTTGACTATTCAGTACCGCCAAAATATTTTGGTAAAAATTTCACGAACCTCGGGCACTAGATGGTCGCAGAACCGCGGCATGGGTGGGGGTTGGGCCGCGGTTCCGCGGCCCATTGGAGGATTCATTTCCTGAGGTTTTCTGTGTTGCTTTTGGGCTTCATGGGCTTTGTTATTCTTTGGTTCTTTTATCAATTGGGCTTCTACGTCGGTTCCAGATCTCCAGTGAACAATTTGCAGTGGACTTTTAACCGTTCGCTTTGTAATCTTGGACCTTGCATTGCCTTGTACTTTGTGAATTTTATCTTTGATGTAGGCTTGATCAAGAGTCTTCTGTTTGTTGGTCAAAGTCCACTTTTGCATCGTCTTTTCATCGTTTTCACTGTTTTCTGTCCAAGAACCTGTAACCTGTAATATGTAGCAGGCATGCGTCAAAAGCACCTGTTTATTTATAAAACGAATAAGAATGGGGAATATAATAATACAATATTATGGTGTGAACAGCGCCCAACTCTAAAGAACGGTGGTAATGGCCCGAGCACTCACAACCAACAGTCAAAATCTTCAAAGAAAAAGAAGAAGAAATCCAAGAAGCCCGTGAAGCCTGGAGACAAGCGCATGGACTTGCAGAAACAGATTGACGCGCTGGAGGAGTACAATCAAAAGGCGCGGACTCCCATCACACTCCAAGAGTTCCTCAACCACGTCTTTCAGGAGGAAGATAATGGAGAAAGCTCGTCGGATGAATCCGAGGGATATGTGGCGAGTTGTCATGTGATCTCCCACTCGTTTACGGACAATGAAAAAACTCCTGGCACTGAGAAACTGGGGGCAGAGCCTGAGCCGGAACTTGTGTGGCCGACAGACGAAATGATCGACGCCTTTCTAGACGAGATTCGTTTGAAAAGTAAAGCTGATCGGGAGCGTGAGATGGCCGCATCAGAAGGAGCCAAACGCAGGCGACTAAACGAAAGAGTCGAAGCACTCCCGTCAGATCAAAAGACATCCGATGCGGATAAAAACATATTCAAGACGAGGAAAAGGTTTGCCAAAGCCATGTCAATGGGAATGAAGTTACCGCCCTCGGAAGAAAACACTCTCGGTGGAGCGGAAATGCATCCTGATTACTGCTCATATCATCGGAAGATTTCACACCCTGCTGAGGAGTGCGACGCTTTTAAAAGATGGTGGCAGGGATATGTTGCTCACCGGCAACATTTTAAACGGATGAAACGCAGAACTCGTCGGGAGCAGAGAAGTACAACCGACAGGCACAAAAGAACTACCGGCAACTGTTACACGGCAACGTCGGAGGATCACAAGTTCTCACCTTTGGAAGTGACTCTGATGAGGAAATGGCTCTGGGCCCTCTCTTTAAAGAATTCATCTTAAGGAAAGAGGAAGAACCAGAGGCCTGCGAAAACATTCAGCTGTGCAATCGCACGCTTCCGGAAAAGAATCTCGGACCCGCAACTAGAAAAGATAAGGGAAAGGAAAAGGTCGCTGAGGATATCGCCTTAGATGACCAAGTCATGAAACAGCTGACTATCAAGGACCCGCCTAAGAAGAGTAAGGTGGACTACAACATCCTAGCGCACCTGAGGAAGCTACCTTCGCGGCTCAGTATTCTCGACGCCCTCTTATTATCAAAAGAAGCGAGAAATTCATTAATCAAGGTGCTACAAGAGCCCGAACAATTCCAAGCCTTCCTCGCCGAGGAAAGGATGAAAGGTGAACTGGAAGAAGTGCACACCGCCGATGTCACGTTCGGTGATGAAGACCTTCTCCTTGGTACGTGCGACCACAACCGTCCCCTGTACATCTCTGGATATTGCCATGATATCAAGATAGGAAAAATTCTGGTGGATAATGGATCCTCCGTCAATCTCCTTAATGTTCGGGTGTTGAAGGAAATCTGCATGAGCGTTCAGCACCTCGCCCGTGATAAAATTACCATCTCCGGTTTCGATTCTCAGTCGTCACGAACTCTCGGATCTGTAATACTAACATTACGCTTCGGACTACTCGTCACAGACATCAAGTTTCACGTCATTGACGCCAAGACCAGCTACAACGCTTTGCTCGGTCGTCCCTGGTTACACGAGTACAACATCATCCCTTCTACGCAGCATTAGTGTATGAAGTATTTCAAAGATGGTCTCGAGTATACCGTAACAGGTGAGCTGAACCCGTTCTCCGTGAACGAAGTCCGCAAGTACGAAGATGCAAAATACTTTTTACCAGATTTCGAGGACACAGAGAGGTGTCGCAAACCGGAGAACAAAGCCGCCGCCACCATTCCTGTTTTCGAGAGTGATACCGAAGACGAAGAAGAGATAGTTTACGCTGGGCCATTTCGACGCAACAACCCGGGACCGTCCGCCCCCATATTGATCTTCGAAAGTGACACGGAAGATGAGGTTAATGCTGTGTTCTCCAGTCGGCCTTCAATACAAGCGTCCTCTGGCGATGATCAGAGTCTGCAAATTACCATGATTCCGCGGGAGCACTACAAAGATCTTGACGCACTTGAAACTTACAGTGTGCAAGACCTGCAGACGTTTTACGTCCCTCCCAGGCGAAAAGGTGAAAAGGCGATCCTATTCTACCGATCCACGGAAACAAGAACGGAGAAAGAAACCTGGCACGGCGCGGATTCTACACTTGACAGGCTTCAACCCATCCGTTTGCCCAGATATTATACGAATGGACTAAAAAGGCTATTGAAGCGCCAAGGGATGCCCTTAAAACAGACTGTCCGACAAGCTCAGTTCTACAACAGGATTTGGAATGTCCCTGGGACTCAGCGCAAGTTGCCCAACGGGAGAATGGAAATGCTTGGGCTTGGATATATGAGATCCGGGAAATGGGAACGAGTCCATGCTAGCTACGTCATATATGACTTCGATGAAGAAGGGGACGCCCTATCAGAAAACGCTGATCCCGAACCAAATCCAATAGGGTTACTCATCATGGACCGTACCATATCCAATAGGGTTCGGTTCCGTCTCTCCGATACACCGTTATGTTGCGGGGTGTATGGAGGAGTAAGCTGAGAGAGAATTCCATTCTCTTTTAAATAGTCCAGGAACTCGGCACTCAAGTATTCACCAGCTCGATCCGATCTTAAAATCTTGATACTTTTGCCGGTTTGTTTTTCTACCTCATTCTTATATTCCTGGAATTTTCCAAAGGCTTCGGACTTATGTTTCATTAAGAAGACATGTCCGAATCTTGAAAAATCATCCGTAAAAGTAATGAAGTAAGAAAAACCGCTTCGCGCGTGTGTAGATATTGGACCGCACACGTCGCTGTGTACGAGTCCCAAGAGCTCGGTCGCTCTTACTCCATGTCCAGTAAATGGAGTTTTTGTCATCTTTCCTTTGAGACAGGATTGATAAGTGGCATACGATTGATATTCGAACGGATTCAAATATCCTTCTGTATGTAACTTAGTCAATCTTCTCTCATTGATGTGACCCAGTCTACAATGCCATAAGAAAGTCTGATTGATTTCTGGAGACTTTCTTTTGTGTGTATTCTGGACATTGAAAATCTGTGGTTGGTTTAATACGTATATACCATTGCTCAATGTACCTGACCCAATCAGAACTTGATTAAGGTGAATGTTTACAATATTGCTTACAAACGCAAATTCATAACCTTCTTTAGAAACCAAAGATACAGAAATGATATTACAAGTTGCGTTGGGTACAAAAAAGCAATTACGCAAAACCAAAACATGTCCATCTGACATTCCCAGGTGATAGTCCCCCACGGCCTTAGCATCCATGCTAGCTCCGTCTGCAACTTTGAGGGTCATGTCACCTGCCTTCAAAAACCTACGGTTTCTCAACGCCTGCAAAGAATTACAGATATGAGATCCCGATCCGGTATCCAATACCCAGGAAGTAGAGTTTATTGAAAGACAGTTTTCAATAACATACACACCTGAAGCTGAAGCCGCAACCTGCTTCAGTTCCTGTGTTCTGGCCTTCCAAGCCCTGCAATCATTCTTCCAGTGTCCCTTCTTATGACAATAGAAGCATTCTTCCTTATCCACAAGCTTCCCCACTTTCTTAGTTGCTTTTGCCTTTCCCTTCGTATCCACTTTACTAACACCGCCCCTTGGTTTGGCGGGGGCTTTCTTCTTCTTTCCCTTGGCTTTCGCCTTGGACCTAGAAGAAGAAGATCCTCCTACAAACAAAGTGGATATTTCCCTACCTTTCTGTAGGGTGCCCTCTGCGCTCCTCAGCATGTTGAGGAGTTCTGAAAGTTCAACTTCCTTTTCTTGTAAGTTGAAGTTCAGTATAAACTGGGCGTAAGTGGAAGGAAGGGACTGGAGAATCAAGTCCATATAGAGCTCATTCTCCAACGTGGTCCCAAGGTCCGCGAGCTCCTCAATGTAGCCAATCATCTTAAGCACGTGTTCCGCTACCGATGATCCGACGGCCAATCTTGCCGAAAATAACTTCTTCGACACTTCGTATCTTGCGATACGAGATTGCTCTCCATACAGTTCTTTTGTATGAAGAAATATGGATTCGAGGTCCATATTCTCGTGCCTCCTCTGATGTTCGTTGTCCATAGAGGCAAGCACGAAGCACTTGGCCTTCGCGCAGTCTAGTTCCCAGGTCTTACGGATTTCCTTATCCGCGACGCTGGTTTTGGGACCTGGGACAGGGGGAGCTTTGGTGGTAAGAAGATACCCCAGCTTGTCGTAAGTGATTGCCATCTTGACATTCCTGAGCCAATCTTTGTAGTTTGGCCCTGTCAGTATGTTTTTATCTAGAAGTAACTTAAGTCCAGTCATGTCGATTGGTCGCTGCAATTAGGAGAGAGAGAAGAAACACTCAGCATGATGCTCTTGCAAGTTTAGAGTGGTTTTTAGTTTATCTAAACAGGATGGCTCCCACTGTCTCTCGAATCCCTCCTCAAACCAAAAAGGAAGAATTAGTCAGGATCAATCTCACCGTACAATTCTTGCTTAACCGTTCGGCCAGGCTGGTGTCGGTACTTCGAGGGAGGTTTTCCAACGCTTTCGTGAAGTTCCTTAATTAAATAACCTCTTTTCCCTGTGGGCGTAGCCCCGCTAACACCTTTCTAGACACCTACTTGGTTTATAGCATTGATCGTTAAGTGAGAAATTTCCCGAGGAGTAGCATATACTCACAGTAGGATCGGGATCCAAATATCATTGCATGACGAAACTGAAGGAATCCTACCAGAATCATCACACTCCAAATGGTATGCAACTCTAGCAAGTTTCAGTACTTATGAAACTCCCGATGTGGATTTTTGCCCCATGCTCTTATGACCTTGGCGTGCAGTCAAAATGTCATAAGTCACATGTCAAGTTCTTCCCATCATTATCCAGGTTAATTTGAACCCACCCGTACCTACCCTTGACGTAGGCCAAAATGGCAGTACGGCTGTCCCAAACCAACGCATTCTATCTATGCAACAGATAAATATCCGGCAGCTACCAATCACTATGCCTTGGCGTGAGGTCAAAATACATAGCTTGAATACTACCGAATATTTAACTGAAATGATGGAGGGCTACGAATGGTTTTGGCTAAACCGTGAACGTAGTGAACTTGATATAATCGATGGAACGAGATAGCTTTTAAAAGGAGTGGCTCAAGCTCCGCATTTAAAAGTTGGTTTTGAAAAGAACCGAGTGGTTTTTCGAAAGTGTTCCAACGACTTTTACTTGGTTTATTTTCTTGCATTAGTTCTTTTAATGCATATTTTTCTTGCATTAGTTCTTTTAATGCGTCCCATCATTTAATCCTACCATTGCAGAAAACAACCAAAATATGACGTACGCTTATGCCATTCGCATTCGCCACGGGGCCCCGTCATTACCCGTTAGGTTACTTAACTAACGACAGAGCGGGGGCTGGGCTAGCGCGGCTGTAAAACATAAGCAACGCCTAAATAATATCATATATAGATATATTGCAATGATAGCCATTTCAGATCACAGATGAATACATTGGATATACTAGGAATCCGCAATTCGTACGAGCCTGTAACGAAAAGCAGATTACACGGTCGCGGTGAATAGCCAATATTCCACCCAAGACCTCTACGGGTGCGGCAAACTACCCGCCAAGTACCCGAAGCGAAGCAACCTCCCTCAACTCCGTGAGTAGGCCACTCGGCACTTCGGCATACCCGGTAGTTTGTGCACCCCCTCCATGGGTCTATCCTAGGAGCAAAAACAGTAAAAAGAAATTATACAATGACGGCTACAACCCCGACCCGGTTGTGCGGCCATATAAATAATTATTATATCAATTTACAAATTTACATGAATTGAAAGAAAAGAAAACTCTCGTCTCACAACCCCCGGCTATTCACCCACGACAATCCAATGAATTCATATACACATTCCAATGACATTACAGATCACAGATTTGTATAACTCCCACTAATCGACATATAGCGATTAGCAAACGTTCAATACAAATATCACATCACAGAAATACCCGTCAGCTTAAGTCTTTAGAAACTCGATCAAAATACGGTTTTTAAATCCCCCAAAACAAATTTTTCTTTCTGGAAAATCTGGGCTGAAAAAACATATACCAAAAATCCCAAAATACCCCATAGAACAAACTGCAGTAAAGACGATCCAGAGAGGAGCTTAATCGGCCGCGGAACCGCGGCAATAGCAAGCTATTGCCGCGTTTCCGCGGTGGTTTGGTGAGATCTCTGGACCGTTTTTCTACAGTAGACTATAAAAACCCTGAGTCGATTTTTGAAGCATGATTTATTACTTTTACAGTACTTTGAAAATCGACAGCAAGTTAGACATCGGGGTGTATTTCGTGACTTTTTCTTTGATCGATCTTCTAGTTACTTTGCTAACATGTTAGATAGAGTTTAACTAGGCTCTGATACCACTGTAAGTCCATGCTACCTCTCCCGGTACTTTCGGGAATGCGGAATTTGATGAAAAACAATTTTCTAGAGGCGGTAACATGGACTCAAAACCGGATCTTTGTTAAACTACTAACTAACAACCTAACAAGAGTTTACCTACTCGGTTAGGGGGCTATACCTTTCTTGAACTCCTTCGTCTTCGACTCCTTCCGGTGTACGGATCGGCCTCACCTCGTCGTCTCCTTGCGCCGAAGATGGATCCACCCGAAAGCTTCTACCTTTGGCTTCTTCTTCGAACTTTGAAGAAACTAGATCACTTGGCTTGCTAGGCCTTGTGAACTAGAATGAGTAGAGGAATGTTTTGGTGTCTTTTTATCTCTAAGGCAATGAGTCTCAACACATGAGAATGGTTTGCCTTGAGGTAGAGAGAGCAAGAGGAAGAGGGAGAGCTTGAGAATGAGAGAGCTCAAGAGAGAGAAAGCAAAATGATAGAATGAACCATACTCTTCTCATTCTCACCTCTCAAAATCCAAAAGCCATCATAACAAAAATAGTAATCAAGTATTGCGTAAATGGTTTAAGTCAAAATGGCTATATCATTTCATGCACTCATTTTGCATAAACAAACAAGCAAGCAAAAGTCTTTGCCATGGAATGATAGCCATTGTCATGATGATGGTCAATTAGTCCAACCTAGTCAACCGGTCAACAAAGTCAACAAGTCAACAAAGTCAACCCCTCAACAACCATGTCACTATAATACTTAATTAATATTAATGTTAATCATATATCTTATTCTCATTAGGGTTAAGCAAAAGTCAATGGTCAACAGTCAACTGTCAACAGTCAACAGTCAACAACCCCAATGAAAATACTCTGCCTCTGTCTCTCTGTCAACTGTGCATACACACCCGCATCCGCGTTCCGAGGAACACGAATACAAACAAGATAAAATCAATCCCAAAACGTACACTAGGATCTGGCTTAAACCAAAGCCTGCTAGTGTTAACTGTCTGGACACTGTACGTGCACAAGTGCACGGATGTGACCGAACCCTGTCACAAAACCATTCGACCTGTCGCAGAACCATGCGACCTCTACTCTTTTGCCTAAAGGCGAATAGCTTTCTATGTGGGACTCTAAAGACTCGACACTACGCTGGCAGTGGGTTTAACCACAGACCGCAAGCGGCACTAGCTGTGCGTAACGGTCCCCAGGTAGATGCCGACAAGAAGACTGACGAGGTGAAACCCATCTGAACTCCTACTGAGCCTGAATGTGACAGTCTCCGTACAGTCCGGTCTGTTCGTCTGATACATCGCATGGCGGGCCTAGGGGGCGGAAAACGTCAGTCCCCTAATAGCGGTACAAGTCGTGTCGGAGTGAAGCCCAAAACACCCTGAGATAACACTGGAAGCCTACCAGTATATCTCGCTTGCCCTGGCCAGGGACTACTCGTGTAATGGCTCTCCTAGACACAGCGCGATGTCAACCCCCAATACCGGGAGAGACGAATCCTGTCTAACCGTCACTGTTTCCAAGTGCTTCGGGACTGCACCCAACTACTACCTGTTTGCACGACTCCTTTGAGCCGTGGTAGGGTAGTAATCAAAGTACAGTGGGAACACACTCGAGGCGAAGTGACAGTGTCAAGTCAGCGGACTAAGCTGTACTCATGTCACCTGGGAACTGATAACTGACGATAGGTATAATACCAACCGGTCAGTTCCCGACGAGTCCTGTCCAGTGTACTCGTAACCCAACGAGCACCCGCATACTATCTCCAGTACGACGTACTGATGGCTGTGGGACAGACCATCTCCCACACTGGGATAAGAAGCGCATGCGCTAGTCTACTCCGGAGTATCGATGCCCTGTCTCGATAGTCCTGCGACTAGGGACCTGCATAAGGATGTGCTTATAGATTACCCAGCCCCCACTAGTGTGACTGCCATCACAACGCTGGTAATCAAGCAAAGATCCTAAGGGCTCCACTAATGCGTATAGGTGATATAATAAAATAAACACATGTACACATTGAAGTAGAAACAAACCAAGTAGCATACTACTATTTTGAGCAAGATTGTATATACAAGGTGAATATCCCAAGCTTCCATTAAGTAATGTACAAACTAGTATGATACAGTAATGGCCTCTAGGACATATACACTAACATATTATTGGCCCACGATGATCCAGGACTGCCTCGAGTATGCGAGGCAATGCCACTCGTGCCAGATTCATGGGGACTTCATCCACCAGTATCCAAATCCTCTACATCCGACGGTGGCTAGCTGGCCATTCGAGATGTGGGGAACTGACATAATCGGCCCCATCGAACCAGCATCATCCAGGGGACATCGTTTCATCCTAGCGACAACTGATTACTTCTCCAAATGGGCAGAAACAGTACCGTTGAGGGAAGTGAAGACGGAGAATATTCTCCATTTCTTCAAGACGCACGTCATTTATCGGTTTAGAACGCCAAGACGGATCATCTCCGATAATGGGCCAGCCTACAGAAGCCACAAGATCAGCCGTTTCGCGCAACAGCACAATATAGACTGGAGATACTCCTCAGTTTATAATCCCCGAGACAACGGTCTAGCTGAAGCTTTTAACAAGACCCTGACAAAAATCGTGAAGAAGACGGTGTCCCGAAATAAGAAGGACTGGCACGAGAGGCTGCAAGAAGCTCTCTGGGCGTATCGAACTACGTTCAAGACGGCCACGAACACAACGCCGTACGCGTTGGTATTCGGTACAGAAGCAGTACTCCCCCTCGAGATAGAGTTACCTTCTCTACGAATGGCAGTCCACTACGAGCTGACGGACGAAGAAAATGCTCACCTTCGGCTTGAGGAGCTTGACGCCCTTGATGAAACCCGGCTCATAGCGCAACAAAATCTGGAGGCTTATAAAGCAAAGATGACGCGCTCATATGAAAGATTGACCAGGCCGAGGACATTCCGCCAAGGCGAACTCGTGCTAGTGGTCAAAAGACCTATGATCCCCAGTCACGCCAAGCGGGGAAAATTCGAGCCGAACTATGAAGGCCCGTATATCATAGACAAGGTCTACCAGGGTGGAGCGTATCTACTCATGGATATGCACGGTGAAAGACCTTTCAGGCCAATAAACGGTCGCTTCCTGAAGAAATACTACGCTTAACGGGTCAGGGCCTAGGTCAATGATAGATGACGACGACTATGTCCGCTCGTTGTCTTCCTAAGCCCGAACTCTATAAGTAGTAACCGGCCTTCTTCAACATCGGACCGAAATGTCCTTAAACTAATAACGGACCGAAACGTCCTTAAACTAACAATGGACCACTGTGTCCTAAAACTAGCCGTTGACCAAGATGTCGATAAACTACGGTGGATTGCAGCGTCTCAAAGCCGATAAAAAAAATAAAAATATATATATATAAATATATATAATAATAATAAAAATAAAAATGGTATGTCCATAAGCGAAACGGGCACGGATAAAAACCCGAAAGGGCTCCGTGAGTAAAAACAGCAGGGCTACCGGCGAGTGTTTGTGAAAACCCGAAAGGGCGCAACCTCGTTAAAGGACACTTGCAGAGTCCTCACGACCTTGTAAGGAGAAACCACCCGCATGAGATCCTTACGACTCACAAGGGAGCAACACACTTAGGAATCCTCACGATTCCTAAGGAGAAATTACACTTGCGAGATCCTCACGACTCGTAAGGAGAACTCTCTTATGGGACCCTCACGGCTCATAAGATTTGAAAGTCTTAAGTTACAGAGACCTGAATCTGTTCTTAAGCAACCCCCACAACCTTCAATATTGCCCTACAAGAGGCTCAGTACTGACCCTTGTATACAATCCACGGGCGTGAATAAACATTTCCCTGACCGAGTCCCATCCGTGACTAGGGATATGTTTATATGGTCAAAAACCCTTGTAAGTCCTCTCGACTTATAAGGAGAAAACCCTTTTGTAAGATCCTTACGACTTACAAGAGAACATGCACTTAGGAATCCTCACGATTCCCAAGGAGAAAACACACCTACAGGATCCTCACGACTTGTAGAGAGAAATACCTTTGTGGGACCCTTATGGCTCATGAAGTCAAAAGCCTTAGCCGACAGGACCCTTAACCCTGTTTACTAAGCCACCTTTGTTCGACACCGACAGAGACAAATGATGATTCGCTCCTGGAAATATCCCAGTCGCAGCGATGCTGATGCCAAAATCGGTGTCTAAATCCAAGCTTGCAGCGAAAAGCCAGCAAGCCACACATGCATACGAAATAGCCGAAATGATGGGGAAACTTGCAATAAAAAGCAGCAAGTAAAAATGTATGCATAAAAAATAGCCGAAATGATTGGGCAACTCGCAATAAAAAGCGGCGAGTAAAAATAAAATAGCCGAAATGATTGGGCACCGCGAAAAATAGCCGAAATGATGGGGCAATCGCGACCTTCGCGATATAAAAGCTGAAATGATAGAGCATCGCGGAAAAAGAAATAAAATGAAAATGAAATTTTTGCCCTAAAGGTGATGCTACATCAATCACTGTATACAATCCAGGGGCGCAAACGAAGAAAGGAGTCACACTCCTCCTCCCCAGGTTTCGTCAGAAGAAGAAGCCGAATCTCGACGGGCCACAAATAACCTAGAGATCGTCTCAACATTTGTCTCGTTGCGGCAAATACGACTTCGAGCAAAGCGGAACAGTGGCGATTCCCAGTTCCATGACTCGGCGGTGTGATCACCGAAAGTCAAATCCCAACTCCGTAAAATGCGGATACAATCAACAAACTTCCTGGTCACGTGGAACGCGGATAACGTCACTTTTTGACCCCGTGGAAAACGTCCAGAGCGGAGCCTGGTCCTCGCAGAACACGGCAGTGAACCCGTGTGAAGCATCTAGCGCAAAATTCCTGGTCACATGGAACGCGGATAACGTCACTCTTTGACCCCATGGAAAACGTCCACAGCGGAGCCTGGTCTTCGCAGAACACGGCAGTGAACCCGTGGGAAGCATCCAGAGCAAAATTCCTAGTCACGTGGAATGCGGATAACGTCACTCTTTGACCCCGTGGAAAACGTCCAGAGCGGAGCCTGGTCCTCGCCGAACACGGCAGTGAACCCGTGGGAAGTATCCAGAGCAAAATTCCTGGTCACGTGGAACACGGATAACGTCACTCTTTGACCCCGTGGAAAACGTCCAGAGCGGAGTCTAGTCCTCGCCGAACGCGGCAGTGAACCCGTGTGAAGCATCTAGTGCAAAATTCCTAGTCACGTGGAACGCGGATAACGTCACTCTTTGACCCCGTGGAAAACGTCCAGAGCGGAGCCTGGTCCTCGCAGAACACGGCAGTGAACCCGTGGGAAGCATCCAGAGCAAAATTCCTGGTCACGTGGAACGCGGATAACGTCACTCTTTGACCCCGTGGGAAACGTCCAGAGTGGATCCTGGTCCTCGCAGAGCACGGCAGTGAATCCGTGTGAAGCATCCAGAGCGGAGCCTAGTCCTCGCCGAATACGGCAGTGAACCCGTGTGAAGCATCTAGTGCAAAATTCCTGGTCACGTGGAACATGGATAACGTCACTCTTTGACCCCGCGGAAAACGTCCAGAGCGGAGCCTGGTCCTCGCAGAGCATGGCAGTGAACCTGTGTGAAGCATCCAGAGCAAACATCGGAATGTGGAGTCCTTAAAATCCACGGACTATGATGTCCTTAACCTTGACCGTAATGTCTTAAAACTAACGATCAACCACCATGATTCTAGACTGATTTTACCTTGGTTCAAGGGTACATCTCTTCACTCCTTTGATATTTGTCGTTGTAATTCCTCAACGTCTTCAAAGAGGTGACGGGTCCCGGTAACCACACATCGGACTGTGGAGTCCTTAAATCCATGGACTATGAGGTCCTTAACCTTGACCGTGATGTCTTAAAACTAACGCCGGACTGTGGAGTCCTTAAAATCCACGGACTATGAGGTCCTTAACCTTGATCGTGATGTCTTAAAACTAACATTGGACTGTGGAGTCCTTAAATCCTCGGACTATGAGGTCCTTAACCTTGACCGTGATGTCTTAAAACTAACATTGGACTGTGGAGTCCGTAAATCCATGGACTATGATGTCCTTAACCTTGACCGTGATGTCTTAAAACTAACATTGGACTGTGGAGTCCTTAAACCCATGGACTATGATGTCCTTAACCTTGACCGTGATGTCTTAAAACTAACCTTGGACTGTGGAGTCCTTAAACCCACGGACTATGAGGTCCTTAACCTTGACCGCGATGTCTTTAAACTACGGTACCCTGGAAAACATCCCAAAGCAATCCCTGACCCAGTGAAATACGGATAAGGGCAACCACACCCAGCACTTGCAGGTCCTCACGACCTGTAGGGAAGAAAACTCTCTTGTGAGATCCTTACGACTCCCAAGGGAAAAACCCGCTTAAGAATCTTCATGATTTTTAAGGAGAACTTACACTTACATGATCCTCTTGACCTGTAGGGAGATAAACTCTTTATGAGACCCTCACGGCTCATAAAGTTCAAAAGTCCTAGGAGGCAGATCTTAACCCTGAATCCTAAGCCATCGCTGCCCTGCAAAGAGACCAAGATAAATTGTCCGCAGAATACATTCAATGAAAAGAGACACACCATTGAGAAGAAAAATATGTCTTTTATTCATAAACCAAAATGGATACAAAACACAATTCATGAAAAGGCAAAAAGAATATACTCTCATCCAGGAGTGTGTACAAAAAAGAAAGGAAAAGATACAAGTTTTCAAGCCGGCGGGCGATTTAGCAATTTTGCTAGCTCATCCTTCTTTTGCTGGGCCATAGCTTTATGATTCAGGATCGCCAGAAGACGGGCCTCCGCCTGAGCCTGCTGGGCCTGATACGAGGCGAGCCGACCTTCAAGCTCTTTTTCGGTAGCCTTGTGAGCCTCGACCCTTTCGCGAGTGAACACGGCAGCTTTATCAAGAGCCACCACCTCTCTGATAGACTCTTGAAGTACCCGCCAGAGTTCATATGCTTTATTAGCTTTGGCTGTAAGACTGGCTTGAAGCTCGCTCAATGCCTTAGAGGCCAGCTCCCTTTCCGAGAATTTGCGGTCGAGCCTCTTCTCGCACGACACCAAGTTCGCCGCGCACCACTCTATCAGACCACACAAGCCCGCCTTCGCAGCCGCAGCCTTTGAAATAGGACATGTATGCTCAAGACCGTATAAACAAGCCTCCGTTCGACGACAATAGTTGATCTAAAACACGCGCACATCACCTAGTATGGGAAGCAACAAGAAAAATTTCCGATGTATATCCTATCAAGCATGCATTCACAACTATATGAATATTCGAAAAGCAATGATACCCAAAGCTCTGATATGTACGCAACATGATGATAGCGGTCGCAACTAAGGAAAGTTCTCATGGGAAAAATATGAAGCTCATTTGCGCAAGCAAGACACACATACGAGTACCCAACATACATGAAGATTCAACATAAAGCATGTGAAAACTAATGATAAAAAGAGTACACTAATGTGAATATACTACGCTAGCGGGAAAAGGTCACCAAACACGGGATCAGTAGCACAAGGGTTAACAAAATAAAGAACAAAATTCTCCATCCCTCTCTCTGCTTTCTCCAACACATCGAAGCGACGGTTCTCGCGAGGAGTCGCTCCCCATCGATTGGCGCATGTTCGTCCGCGAAAGCAGACATGATAGCCCGCCGGGCTCTTATTTGGCTCAACAGGTGAATCGAGCAATCATTCAAAGCCTGAGTAATCAGGCACGCTTCGTGAAAACCTTCGAGCTTTTCTTCAGCCGCGTCAAGCATCACCAGGGTCATCTCCGCCGGGTGAGGAGGGATGTCGGCAAGCACGGCAGCAAGAATCATCCGGAGCCAGAGGGAGCCCATTGGGAGGGGAGACCCCCTGCGGATCGAGAGTTCATATGCCGCTGAGTCGCATTCGTCGTTGGTAAGGAGGGGATCCACCAATCGTGCGGCAAAGCGGGGGATCATCTCCTCGATAGGAACTTCCCATGGCTGTCGACGAGCATGAGGGCGGTTGCAGGCCATGGCACCTAGTTGTTCCTCAAGATAAATCGCACTAAATTGAGAAGAAATTTCTCTATGAAGAGAAAAGAAGGCCATGGCCTCAGGTTATAAAGAGGGGCATTAAATGTTGCGCACGGAGAATCCTGCATGGTGGGACTATTTCCGAGACCCAAAAAAGGGAAAGCATTGGAAATCAAGGAGATGGGACTATTTCCAAGGCTCCTTTTTAGCATTAAATGCTGCACACAAAGAATATGGCATGAAAAATTAAACAGTCCCATCAAAGGGACCCCATGTGCGGAGCATGTGAGCACCAAACTTGACATGTACTGAAAAGTGAAATAGTGCTTTACCCACTAAACACATCAGCAGCAACAGTAGCAAAAGTGACAAAATTCCGCAAAAAAGGCATGCAAACACAGAAGGGCACGATAAAACTTATCATTCATACTTTAAAAAGTTCATATAAAATTTTAAAAAAAAAGGGAAAACGATTACAACGACAAGACCTCAGACGTGGGGCACGGATTGAGAAACCCAAACTTGGCTTTGTCCAAGATCCTCCAAGCATTTCGAACCATCCGAGTATGTTTTCTCTCGCGGTCACAAGCATCGGGGTCCTCACGAATGTCTTCTACTCTCCGATAGGCAGCAAATATGCCCGCTGCTGAAAAGCCTGGTGCAAGAGATCAATGAGGTTGTCTCGCTTTCTCTTCGAGATTAGGCTCATCAGGTACACCGAATGTACCTTATCCTCGGCGGCGTCCAATGCCTTGAGTGGCACGCCGGTGCAAAAGAGAGGGAGCGCCTCCCAGATCGCCAGCACGATGAGTCTCAGAAGAGAAGAGCGGCGAGGGAGTAGCCGACCATTGTACTCGTCGAAGCGGCTCATGATCTCAGCACATTGAGCGTTGGTGAACTCCTGGTTCTGGCTACGGCCCAGTGCACGAATATTCCCGTAAGAAATGATTTCGTCAAGATCGTACATATGGGCATCCATAATACCTAAAATAAAGATCATGAGAATTTATTACAAACCTTTTCTTCTCGGATGTGAAAGAGATGACTCAGGGCAGGAAAACCCATGAAGTTCTTTACGAAGAATTTAGTTCTTCGTAGGAATTAAATTCCTTTTTGAAAAAGGGAATTAAATTCCCATAAAAGTTCTGTTCCAGAGCCGAAGCTCCTTGGGGATGGAATTAAATTCCATAAAAAGCAACCAACATCATCATCTCCCTAAAGGATCAGATGAACCCTAAAGAGATTTACTGGTGAAGATTAAATGGTTTCATATTTCGGTTGAAAAACTTAAAGAAAAAATGGGTTCTTGTTAAAAAGGGTAAAAACCCCTTGCTGTGGATTTAAAATCCAGAGGGACATGAAAGTTCATCGTTCGTTCAAGAGCATTACCTGAAGAAAAGGGTCTTTTTTTTGACAGAGTTAAACTCTGAAAATTTTTCAAGGCAGAGAACTAAGCTCTGGAGAACGAGAACTAAATTCTCAAGAGAAAAGTTATCAAAAGAAGAAGATGAAGAGTGGAGGCGCTTCTGAAGAGACCCTTCCATTTATAGGATGGTATGGAAAACGTTTCATCTACCCTACTCCCAAGGCAGATCTAACGGTCACAAAAGTGACAGCGTTGCACTCACGTGCAAACATGTGAGAACAACGCTGTGGGGGAATTTGTTCCCTGATTAAAAAATCAGGAAAGAGCTTCAGAGAAAGCATCACATGTTGGCACGTGATGGTTAAGCAACGGCCAGAGAACAGAGCGCAGAAGAAGAAAAGCCCATTCCAGGGGTCACGTGCTCACACGTGACCAGGGGTCACGTGCTCACACATGACCAACGGTCACGTGGCCACACGTGACTGGCTTTAAAAGCCTTATTCTTTAACAGAATTAAATTCTGAATCTTTCTAAAATGGAGAAGAATTATGTGAAACCGTTAGATTAAAAAATCCGAAGGTGATTAAATATCACCAATTTATGGAAAAATCTTGGACATGGAAAGATTTCCCCCTAAATCTAACCGAAATAACAGATAGATATCTTTGGATTTAAAATCCAATGGTGAATAAAATTCACCTAATAATCTAATGGCCCAGATCAATGATGAAAGTAAATCAAATCTCTCAATAAATAAATCAAATCTTTCAATGAAAGATTCACTAAACAGATTAATTCTTTTTCTTCTCCTATAAATAGGTGCCAAAGGAGAGAGTTAAAAAAAAGAGGAGAGATACAAGGAAAACATATACAGAGAGAGATATATAGAACCTTGGAATCTTGAAAATTCAGGAGGAAGAATTTGATTCTCTGCAAAAGAAAAACCCTAGGTAAGGAATGAGAGGCTTCAAAAGAGAATTTAATTCTCAAAAGAGTTTAACTCTTATAAAAAGAAAAGAACTTAGTTCTTTCTCTGGTTGAAGATCTGCAAAGTGCACATCTCCCCTATAAATTGAGAATTTAATTCTCATTGGGTTGAGATCCTGCCATGCAGATCTAAAACATAGAGGAGGAATTGAGTTTTGAGAAATTAATTCTCACAGAGTTATAGGAATTTAATTCCTTTGAAATGGACAGAACTAGGGTTTAACCCTAATTGAGAAATTAATTCTCTCATACTCACAGGAATTTAATTCCCTTAAAAAAGAAATTAGGGTTTTACCCTATGCCAGAATTTAATTCTTTACATATATGGAGAATTTAATTCCTACAGAAAAGAAATCAAGAATATAATTCTTCAAAAGAAAGTGGGAATTTAATTCCTTTAAAGTTATTGCTAGGGTTTAACCTTATGAAGAATTTAATTCTTAAAAGATGAACAGATCTTTAAAACATGCAAAGAACCAGAATCACGTGCTATCACGTGACCCCTGTAAAGATCCACAGAAAAGAACTTTGAGGCAACGCCTCACGTGCCCCACGTGACCCCTGAAAGATGCAAAGAAAAAGCAAACGGAAGCTATGGGCGCCCTCACGTGCTACCACGTGACCCCTTGGCAAAAGCTTTAACAGTTAAAAACCCATATTCCCATCACGTGACAGCATGTGATGGTCCAAGAGCAATTATAGAAAGTATTCGATACTTTCAGCAAAATAAAATAAGGGGAATCAGGGCGCTCTCACGTGTCCACACGTGACCTCTCTCTCTCCTTAGTGTTTAACACTAATTTGAAGACTTTGTTCCCAGTGTTTAACACTGATTTTCTTAGTGTTTAACACTAATTTGAAAACTCTATTTGCAGTGTTTAACACTGATTTTCTTAGTATTTAACATTAATTTGCAAACTTTGTTCCCAGTGTTTAACACTGATTTTCTTAGTGTTTAACATTAATTTGCAAACTTTGTTCCCAGTGTTTAACACTGATTTTCTTAGTGTTTAAATACTAATTTGAAATCTCTGTCCCCAGTGTTTAACACTGATTTGCTCTAGTGTTCAACAGGGCTTTGAAATCTCTTTTGCTAGTGTTTAACACTGATTATCTTTTAGTGTTTAACACTAACTTGCTAATACTGTTGGTCTTTATTGTTTAACACTAGCTTTAGCCCAATTAGCTAAGTTTCTGGAGGCAAAGCCTCTCCTTCAATGAACCAACAGAGGGCCAATATTCTAAACATGATTGGACTTAGCCCAAGCTGGCCATAAGTCCTCAATTCAAACATAATTGGGCTAATGGGCTCATAATATAATTAATTGGTCTTAGTTCCAAATTGGGCCAAAGATCATTTAATTTACCTTGGTTCAAGGGTACATCTCTTCACTCCTTTGATACTTGTCGTTGTAATTCATCAACGTCTTCAAAGAGGTGACGGGTCTCGACAACCACACACTGATACGGACTGTGGGGTCCTTAAACTCATGGACTATAAGGTCCTTAACCTTGACCGTGATGTCTTAAAACTAATGGCGGACTGTGTAGTCCTTAAAATCTACGGACTATGATGTCCTTAACCTTGACCGGGATGTCTTAAAACTAACAACGGACTATGATATCCTTAATCTTGACCGTGATGTCTTAAAACTAACGCCAGACTGTGGAGTCCTTAAATCCTCTGACTATGATGTCCTTAACCTTGACCGCAACGTCTTAAAACTAACATTAGACCGCAATGTCCTTAAACTACCTATCGACCGCAATGTCATTAAACTAAACAACAGAGCCCCCCAATTGCTCTCTTGTTGGATCTAAACGATCCCGTTAAGTTGATCTTAGTCTAAAATTAGACTAACGTATCCTTAACTAACGTTTAAGTTGATCTTAGTCTCAAATGAGGCTAACGTATCCTTAAACTCAACCCCCCAAACCTAAATCTAAGAAAGATACGGATTTGGACTAGTCCACGCCCTACGGGCGACAACATAACTTAGTCTCCGTATACAATCCACGGGCAACCAAAAACAAAACAAACACCCACGACACGAAGTGACCATCTGGTGAAGGAGAAAGTTGTTACCGCGATGCGGTAGCGTAATTAACTGCAGGGGCTTGCGCCTGCAGGGAAGAGCGTCCCCACAATCAAAAACCCCTCAAGCGAGGGGGAATCTGACGAAGTCTGCTATATCGGCCGCATCCGTTTAAACCTTCGATACACGGTGTCATAAATCAACTTGGCATCTTCGGAGAGGTGGACGGATAGCATCAATTAGCATCTGCCCCGAATCTCAGGCAAGACGTTCAGTCGCGCCGTCTTTCGGAGGGGAACAAGGCTCTGTTTTAAAATTTCAAAACTCAAAAGTTGAAACAACGCTTCAGATCCAGCGCTCTGCGCTGCGCGCCACGTGTCAAAAACGGGTGCGCTAGCGCAGTTGCGCTGCGCGCCACGTGTCGAACGTAGGTGCGCTAGCGCAAGGTGCGCCAGCGCTGGAATTAAAAATTCCCCACCGTTAGATCAAAAGATCTAATAATAATAAATTATTAATTAATCAGAATTAAAAATTCTGTTATGGAAAGATCTTTCCAATCTTATTAAAATAAGAAAATTATCTTCTGCAAAGCAGAAGTCCTAGGATCAAAGATCCAACGGTGGAAAATATTCCTAAATCAATCAGAGAAAGATCTCTTAAAACTGATTTAACAAATCACTTGGCCCTATATAAAGGCCCCAAGACTTCAAGTCTCATATAGAGAAACCCCCCTATAAACTTTGAGAAAACTCAAAGAAAGAAAAGCAAGATTTTAGAAAAAGAAGATCATTTTCTTCAAGGTAAAGAACATGATTCTTGAACACAGAGATGAAATCATCTCATAAAAAGAAGAACTATCTTTTTAAAAAAGATCATAGATCTATAAAGATCAAGGCCTTTGATAAAAAAGAGAGATTAAAAAGATCTCATCATAAAAACCAAAAAGAAGTATTTACTTCATTCACAGATCGTCGATCTACGAAGGCAGAGCCCTTTTATAAACAAGAACTTTTGTTCTTGAATCTTGAGGCAAAGCCTCATTTAGAAGAACATAAACTTGTTCTCTGATCATTAATCTGATCAAATGCGCTTTGCGCTACTGAAAAGTGCTTTGCACTCAAGAACTGCGCTTTTGCGCTCCTTGGATCGGCGCTCAGCGCCAAAACGTGCCACGTGTCAACCACATATGCAACTTGCGCTTCTGAAATAGCGCATTGCGCTCATGGGCTGGCGCTCAACGCCAAGCGCGCCACGTGTCGCTCACTGGTGCACCACCAAACTAGCGCAAAGCGCTCATAAATTGAAAGCGCAATGCGCTCATAAGCTGGAGCTTAGCGCTAAGCGCGACACGTGTCACCTTCGTGTGCGCTACCTGATAGAAGCGCAATGCGCTCTTCAATTGGCGCAAAGCGCCTGACGCGCCACGTGGCGTGCTATCAGAACACACTTTGTTTTGATGAATTCTATGCTTTCAATACAAGACAAAAAAATGTCAGAACCCAATGCCTAGCATTACTAAAAGGGCCAAGCCCAAATAAAGACTCAATAGCCAGAACAACAAAAATGTTAAACATTTTAATTGGACTTAGCCCAATTCTGGCCATAAGTCCTCAACTTATATTGAACTGGGCCCATCTGCTCACAAATATTTCAACAGACCTTAGTCCCGAGCTGGGCTACAGATCTTTCAAACAATTCACACCGGTTCAAGGGTACATCTCGTTACTCCTCTGATGTTTGTCGTTGTAATCCTTCAACGTCTTCAGAGAGGTGACGGGTCCCGATGACCACACATTTCTACGGACTGTGGGGTCCTTAAACTCATGGACTACGATGTCCTTAAACTTTATAGACTACGATGTCTTTAAACCGGACTGTGGGGTCCTTAAGCCCATGGACTACGATGTCCTTAACCTGGACTGTGGGGTCCCTTTAAACCCACGGACTACGATGTCCTTAACCTGGACCGAGATGTCCTTAAACTATCGCTGGACCGAGATGTCCTTAAACTACCGCTGGACCGAGATGTCCTTAAACTGGTAATCGACCGCAATGTCCCTAAACTAAACAATAGAGCCCAATTCCTCTCTTGTCGGATCTAAATGATCCTGTTAAGTTGATCTTAGTCTAAAAATTACACTAACGTATCCTTAAAATACGTTTAAGTTGATCTTAGTCTCAAATGAGGCTAACGTATCCTTAAACCCAAACCCCAAACCCAAATCTAAGAAGATGCGGATTTGGACTAATCCACGCCCTACGGGCGACAACATAAATTAGTCTCCGTTTACAATCCACGGGCAACCACAAACAAAACAAACACCCACGACACGAAGTGACCATCTGGAGAAGGAGAAAGTTGTTACCGCGATGCGGTAGCGTAATTAACTGCAGGGGATTGCGCCTGCAGGAAAGAGCGTCCCCACAATCAAAAACCCCTCACCGTGAGGGGGAATCTGACGAAGTCTGCTACATCGGCCGCATCCGTTTAAACCTTCGATACACGGTGCCATAAATCAACTTGGCATTTTCGGAGAGGTGGACGGATAGCACCAATTAGCATCTTCCCCCAGATTCAGGCAAGACGTTCGCCGCGTCTTCCCGGTTTCCGGCAGTAAACAGATTCTGCAACGCCCGGTGGGACCTTTTCCTCTTTCCACTCCACACTTCGTGTGTCCTGTTCGCGAACGAATCGCGGTTTGATATAGTTTCCCTTGGGTTCGAGGTACTAAGATTTGGTTTCTTGCTTGGCGCAGAAAGCGAAATAGCAATGGCATCTACTTGCGTGAAGTGTTCCAACTGCAACTGCAACTCGCGCTCCGCTTCATCTGGAGGCATAGCTTACGGGCCTCAAGAGGCCTCCTTGTTCACGATGCTGGTAGATCAGGTGACTCAGGCCACCACCGGATTGTTCTTTAGGACCATGCTCCCACCGATGAGCTTCAGCACCCCCGTACCAACACCAGAAGCTCCCAAGAAGTCGGCCTTTGATCGGCTTGATACTACCGCGGACCCTCTCAACGGGTCGTCCAGCTCCAGCGCCTCAGTCTTCGCCAGATTGGGCCAAAATTCATATGGGCCCGTGATGAAGCCTGCAATCCCAGAAAAGGTTATTCCGAAGAGGATAGCCATCCCTGCTCCTGAAGTCGTCAAGGCGGCTTCTCCTGCTAAAGGGTCGGTCTTTACAAGACTGACTGTTCCGGCTCCCACTACGGTTCCCGTCTCTGCTCAGAAGTCTGTTTTTGACCGATTGGATACCGCTTCTCAATGGACATCAGTCTTCAAGAGGTTGACGCCAGCAACAGCCCCTCACCTGGAAAGGGAGCAAGACAAAGCCATCCCCATCACCGAACCAACCCCAACAGCTCGACACACTCGACGTCTCCACTGGCGCCGAGTAAGGAAGGCTGGGGGCAACTCCCCCTCTGGGCTAACTCCACCAGCCCCAACGGTGGAAGTCAATGCTGCTGTTCTAACCGGGAACAGCTTTGAGCTGCTAAATAAGGTGCGCAGGAATTCTCTTATCGCCGTATTGAAAAGATCTTCTCCACCCGTGGAGAATGTTACAGAAGTAAAGCCGGAACAACCCCCTCAGCGGCTGTCCTCCAAGGTTTACAAAGTCTGGCGACGGGTTCAGGAGTCGGTGATCGATCAAGACTATCCTCGCCGACAAAAGAAGCTAAAGGTTCAGCAGGAAGAGAACCATCCTAGCAAGCTGCGAAGGACGACAATTGCCTGGGTTCCCGCTGCAACGGCCCCCTCAACGTCAACTGCTCAAAAGAAAAGGAGGCCAGAAAAAGCCCCTGTGACTATGGCAGACCACAAAGACGTTGAGTCCAAACGCCCCAAGTCTAGGGCCATAACAGTACATACTGTTTATATGGCATCCGGGAAAGAGGATAGCCGCGCTTCTACAAGCCATCGACCTCTCACCCGATCCATCACAAGAGCTCAGGAACAACAGCAGCAGAAGCTTCAGGAGATGCTGACTGCAATGGCCGCTCTCACCGGGCCAAAAGAAAGCCCGGAGGCATCATCAGAACAGCGTCACAAACAAGAAACTGATGCTGACTTCCTACGCAGGGTCCTCGAAAAGAAGGACAGAGAAGCAGCAGAACAAGCTACCAACATAAAACAAATGGCGCTTCTCTTCCAATACATGGTAGGAATGATGTTACAGCCGGATCCTCCAGCTGAAGATCCTCCGGTCATTATTGAAGACGATAGAGGGGAGACATCCAATCCTCCTCCGGCTCATTCAGCAGCCAAGGAGGAAACCATTTCCAAAGCCGCACTGGATGACTATATAGCTCAGCAAATACGAGCTCACTAGGCGAATGAAGCGGCCGGCCAAGTCGTCAAAACTGGGCGACCGTATCCAAGATGGTATGACCAAATAAAATATCCGCCGGGATATACGATCCCTAAATTCCACGTGTACAAGGGGACAGGAAATCCTCACCAGCACGTCGCCCAGTTCAGAGCTCTTTGTGGCAACACCGGGGGCGATGATAAGCTTTTGCTCCGTCAATTCGTCGGCAGCTTGTCAGAGACGGCCTTCGAATGGTACTCCGAACTTCCAAACGACTCCGTCAAGACTTTTGCGGAAATGGAGCTGTTATTCACCCAGCGATTTTCGAGTGCTAGTGAACGCACCCCAATAACGGCATTGATCAATGCCAGGGTAAAGCCAGGCAAGACGTGGGTCCAATACGCCATACGATGGCGGAATCTGTGGTCGAAATGCGAACAGCGAATCGAAGAAGCGCCAGCGGTAGGCATGTTTGTGGGCACTTTGGACCTTCATGCAACTATTTCCCAGTTCATGATGTTCTTCAAGCCGACTACTTTCCAGGCCTTGATCGACAAACTGGCCCAAATGGACCAGATGGGTCATAGACCGTCTCCTCCAAAACCGGACTCTCGAAATGAGAAGGGAAAGGAAAAAGCGATCGTCGTCGCCAATGCTCAACAGCAGCCCGGTGGCCCAAGACCAATTGATCGCCAAAATAACAGAACTCGATCTCTTGAAGATAAAATGACTCGCCCTTACTCGTTTCCTAGAGACAAGACGAAGAGGTTATTCGAGCTTGCACTGCGCAACAGGCTCATCAATCTGCCGGAGCCAAGGCGCCCGGCGCAACCCGGTGACATTAGCAATCCTAACTATTGCCCTTATCACCGAATATTAGGCCATCCGATCGAGAATTGTTACATCTTCAAAAGCTGGATAGAAGATCAATACCAGTAGGGCAAATTCATATTATCTGAGAATTGGAAGGTGAACCCGCCTCGGCCACACACTCCTAAGAAAACAGATACACCGGGGGTATCATGCTCTTTTGTAGAAGAAACTCCATGGGAGGTCGCTCTTTCAGCCAAGACAAAAAGAATGCTGAAGGATCTCCACACATGCCCGGCAATCAGGTGGAAAAATCCACTGGAACCCGAGATCATCGAGGAGATGCTGAAACCGCGTCCAACTCCAAAAATCCGTGGTGATAGCCAAAGCACGCACACTAAGCCTTCGAGATCTTTGAAAAAGAAGAAGAAATCCAAGAAGCCCGTGAAGCCTGGCGACAAGCGCACGGACCTACAAAAGCAGATTGACGCGCTGGAAGAGTTTAACCAGAAGGCGCGGACTCCAATCACGCTCCAAGAGTTTCTCAGCCGCGTCCTTGAGGACGGAGACGATGGAGAATACTCATCAGATGAGTCCGAAGATTATGTGGCAAGCTGCCATGTGATCTCTCACTCGTCGATAAACGATGAAGAAGCTCCTTGCACCGAGAAATTGGGGGCAAATCCTAAGCCGGAACTTCTGGGGCCATCAGATAAAATAATTGATGCATTCCTGAACACAGCTCTTCTTAAAAGCAAAGCTAATCGCGAGAAACACTCCCGCCAGATCAAAATACCTCCGTCGTGAATAAAAACAGGTTCAAGATGAGGAAGAGGTTCGCCAAAGCCATATCAATGGGAATGAAGCTGCCACCCTCAGAAGGAAACCTTCTTGGTGAAGCGGAAATGCATCCTAGCTACTGTTTATATCATCAAAAGATTGTGCACCCTACCGAAGAGTGCAACGCTTCTAAAAGATGGTGGCAGAGATATATTGCTCACCGGCAACATTTTAAGCGGATGAAACGTAAAACTCGTCGGGAGCAAAGAAATATGACCGAGGAGAGTAAAAGAACCGCCGGCAACTGTCGCACTGTCAGTGCCGGGGGTTCCCAAGTTCTCATCTTTGGGAGCGACTCTGATGAAGAAATGACTCTTGGCCCCCTCTTTAAGGAGTCCACCTTGGGAAAAGAGGAAGAACCGAAGACCTGTGAAAATATTCAGCTACGCAATCGTACGCTGCCCGAAAAGAATCTTGGGCCCTCGAACAGTGGGTCACATAGAAAAGATAAAGGAAAAGAAAACGTCCCTGAGGATATCATCCTTGATGAACAAGCCGCCGAAAACTGACAGCCAAGGACCCGCCAAAGAAAAGTAAGGTGGACTACAACGTTCTGGCACACTTGAGGAAGATACCCTCGCAACTCAGCATTCTCGACGCCCTTCTGCTATCCAAAGAGATAAGAGATTCTTTAATCAAGGCACTGCAGGAACCCGAGCAATTCCAACCTTTCCTCGCCGAAGAAAAGATGAAGGACGAGCTGGAAGAAGTACACACAGCCGATATTACCTTCGGCGATGAAGATCTACTCCTTGGGACATGCGAGCACAACCGTCCCCTATATGTCTTCGGATACTGTCATGACATCAAGATAGGTAAAATCCTGGTCGACAATGGGTCCTCCGTCAATCTCCTTAACGTGCGGATGTTGAAGGAAATCTGTATAAGCGTTCAACACCTCGCTCGGGATAAGATCACCATCTCCGGATTTGACTCCCAGTCATCACAGACGCTTGGGTCTGTGATACTGACGTTACGCTTTGGGTTGCTCGTCACTGATATCAAGTTCCACGTCATTGACGCCAAGACATGTTATAACGCTTTGCTCGGCCGGCCTTGGTTACACGAGTACAACATCATCCTCTCTACACAACATCAGTGTATGAAGTATTTCAAGGATGGTCTCGAGTATACCGTGACAGGAGAGCTAAACCCATTCTCCGTGAACGAAGTCCGCAAGTACGAAGATGCAAAATACTTACCAGACTTTGAGGAAACAGAAAGATGTCACAAACCGGAGAACAAAGCTATCACCACCATTCCGATCTTCGGGAGTGATATCGTGGAGGAAGAAGAGATAGTTTACTCAGGTCCGACCCGGTACAACAAGCCGAAACCGTCCGCTCCTATGCTTATCTTCGGCAGCGACTCGGAAGATGAGGTCCATGCCGTATTCTCTACTCGGCCTTCAATACAAACCTTCGCTGATGAAGAGCAAAGTTTCCAAGTTGCCATGGTTCCGCCCAAGCATCATAAAGAACTAGACACGCTCGACACCTGCAGTGTGGAAGAACTGCAAACATTCTACGTCCCTCCCAGGCGAGAAGGTGAAAAGGCGATCCTATTCTACCGATCCGGGGAAACCAAAGTGGAGAAAGAAATATGGCATGGCGCGGATTCTACACTTGACAGGCTCCAGCCCATCCGTTTGCCCAGATATTACACAGACGGACTAAAGAGACTCTTGAGATGCCAAGGTGTACCCCTTAAGCAAACTGCGCGACAAGCACGGTTCTATAACAGGATCTGGAACGTTCCCGGAACTCAACGAAAGTTGCCCAACAGGAGAATAGAAACGACTGGACTTGGGTATGTTCAATCCAAGAAACGGGAGCTATTTCACGACTGCTACATCATACATGACTTTGATGAAGAAGGAGATGCTCTGTGGGAAGATGCTAACCCTGAACCAGAAAGAGCACCCGCCGTGAAAATGCCCAGTCCGTCATTCGAGGAACAAATGGACAAGCTTATAAGGGAAGCAAGTCAAAAGGTTCGAGACGACCATAATCGCGAAATGGCCCTCTACGAGAAAGCCAGGACGCAACGCCTCCTTCAACAGATTGTGAAAAATGAAAATGCTCCTCCTTGTCAACCCGTTGTACAAAAGGCCCGACGCAGAGGCAGAAACAAACCAAAGAGCGGGAAAGGCGTTAGACAGCGACAAAGCAGGTCCAAGAAACCGCGCGATCAGGAATCGAGCAGTCCGGATTCATCTCTTATGAAAAAGATGGGTCGAGCATACTCTTTTGCCCAAGACAAGACAAGGAAGATATTCTCCATTTCTTTTGACAACAACTGATTACTTCTCCAAATAGGCAGAAGCAGTACCGCTGAGGGAAGTAAAGACGGAGAATATCCTCCATTTCTTCAAGACGCGCATCATTTATCGGTTTGGAACTCCACGACGAATTATCTCCGATAACGGGCCAGCCTATAGAAGCCACAAGATAAGCCACTTCGCACAGCAGCATAACATAGACTGGAGATACTCCTTAGTCTATAATCCCCGAGCTAGCGGTCTAGCTGAGGCTTTTAACAAGACCTTGACGAAGATCGTGAAAAAGATGGTGTTCCGAAATAAGGACTGGCACGAGAGACTGCATGAAGCTCTCTGGGCATATCGAACTACGTTCAAAACGGCCACGAACACGACGCCGTATGCATTGGTATTCGGTACATAGGCGGTACTTCTCCTCGAGATAGAGCTACCCTCTCTATGACTGGCAATTCACTACGAGTTAAAAGACGAAGAGAATGTTCACCTTCGGCTTGAGGAGCTCGATGCCCTTGATGAAACTCGGCTCATGGCGCAACAAAATCTGGAGGCTTACAAAGCAAAGATGACGCGATCATACGAAAGATTAACTCGGCCGAGAACATTCCGCCAAGGCAAACTCGTGCTAGTGGTCAAAAGACCTATGATCCCCAATCGTGCCAAGCAGGGGAAATTCGAGCCGAACTATGAAGGCCCGTATATCATAGACAAGGTCTACCAGGGTGAGGCCTATCTACTTATGGACATGCACAGCAAAAGGCCCTTCAGGCCAATAAATGGTCGCTTCTTACAGAAATACTATGCCTGACGAGTCACGGCCTAGGTCAATGATAGATGACGACGATTATGTCCGCTCGCTATCTTTCTAAGCCCAAACTCTAAAAGTAGTAGCCGGCTAACGGACCGAAACGTCCTTAAACTAACGACGGACCGAAACGTCCTTAAACTAACAACGGACCGAAACGTCTTTAAACTAATAGTGGACCGAAAAGTCCTTAAACTACCAACGGACCGAAACGTCTTTAAACTAACAACGAACCGAAACGTCCTTAAACTAACAACGGACCGAAACGACCTTAAACTAGCTGTTAACCGAGACGTCGACAAACTACGGTGGGTTTCAGCATCCCAAAGCTGATAAAAAAAATAAAAAAAAGAAGAAGAAAGAAAAAGGTATGTCCACAAGCAAAATAGGGCACGGATGAAAACCCGAAAGTGCTCCGTGAGTAAAAACAGCAGGGCTGCCGGCGAGTTTTGTGAAAACCCGAAAGGGTGCAGCCTCGTAAAAAAAAAGAGAAAAAGAAAGAAAACGGTATGTCCATAAGCAAAATGGGCACGGATGAAAACCCGAAAGGGCTCCGTGAGTAAAAACAGCAGGGCTACTAGCGAGTTTTGTGAAAACCCGAAAGGGCGCAATCTCGTTAAAAGACACTTGCAAGGTCCTCTCGACTTTGTAAGGAGAAACCACCTGCGTGAGATCTTTACGACTCATAAGGGAGCAACACACTTGGGGATCCTCACGATTCCTAAGGAGAAATTACACTTGCGAGATCCTCACGACTTGTAAGGAGAACCCCCTTATGGGACCCTCACGGCTCATAAGATTCAAAAGTCTTAAGCTACATGGATCTAAACCTGTTCTTAAGCAGCCCCTACAACCTCCACTACTGCCCTATAAGCGGCTCAACGCTGACCCTTGTATACAATCCATAGGCGCGAATAAGCATTTCCCTAACAAAGTCCCATCCATGACTAGGGATATGTCTACAGGGTGAACAACCCTTATAAATCCTCTCGACTTATAAAGAGAAAACACTCTTGTAAGATCCTTACAACTTATAAGAGAACGCACACTTAGGAATCCTCACGATTCCTAAGGAGAAAACGCACCTACGTGATCCTCACGACTCGTAGGGAGAAAAACCTTTATGATACCCTTACGGCTCATGAAGTCAAAAGCCTTAGTCGACAGGATCCTAACCCTGATCGCTGAGCCACCTTTGTTCGACATCGACAGAGGCAAATGATGATTCGCTTCTGGCAACATCCCAGTTGTAGCGGTGCTGATGCCAAAATCGGTGTCTAATTCCAAGCTTGCAGCAAGAAGCTAGCGAGCCACACATGCATACGAAATAGCCAAAATGATGGGGCAACTTGCAACAAAATCAGCAAGTAAAAAATGTATGCATGCAAAATAGCCAAAATGGTTGGGCAACTCGCAATAAAAAACAGCGAGTAAAAAAAATAATAATAAATAGCCGAAATGATTGGGCACCACGAAGATAGCCGAAATGATTGGGCAATCGCGACCTTCGCGATATAAAAGCTGAAATGATAGAGCATCGCGGAAAGAAATAAAATTAAATGAAATTTATGCCCTACAGATGATATTACATCAATCCCTGTACACAATCCAGGGGCACAAACAAAGAAGGAATCACACCTTCTATAACATTTCCAAAATAATAAAATATTATTTTCGGGAATTTTTATATTTTAATATTATTTTAATGAATATTTTAATAATCGGGAATAATTAAATATAAATAAATGGAGAAAATTATGGAAAATTCTAAAATGAGGTATTTTATGGAATTATGCCATTTTAAAGTTTTTAAGACTAGTTATATGCTAATTTAGTGTTTATCGCGATTAAAAATCGCTAATTGGATTTTTAGCTTTTTTTGTGCAAAAATGTGCACATATCATTTTCCACACTTGTTGCACTTGTTTTAGCATGGATTTTGGTTTTTGGTGATTCATTCCTGTCGGGTGGCGTTTGGACGTCAACGACGGGTGGATTTTGATTGTGTTGACATGCGAAGCGATAGGTTTCTACCTATGCGAGTAGCGTGTGCTGTTTTAGTTTCCGATGTGATTTTCATGTGCTTTAGCGTTATGATATCCTTGTAGGTACCCCGAGTGATGTTGAGGCAAAGAGGATGAAGATGGCGACATTGGCACAGACACACGAGAAGCGAGGTGAGTAGATTTATATCTACGGGGAGAAGTCGGGTGGATGGCGTATAGCACCCCCCGCAGTCCGTAGTGATGTATACGAATACGTATACACACGTATATTTATTATGTGTTGTTTAGGATCATTGATCGTAATAATGGTATTTTTGATGCTAAGATTATATTGGTGTAGTATAGTGCGAACCCTAGAGTAGTGGTTGCACTCACACATACACTTACACACATACTTGCATACATTCTTTCATTTATTGGTGCGTATATCTACACATGGGTATGGGACTATGTGTTTATATACGGGGTTTGAGATGATATTTGATGTGAGGCCGTGAGATCGGCGATGTGACATAGTTTGCCTTTGAGGTGCGATATGATAGTTTTAGCGGGCCTTTGGACATGTGCTTTACCCGCATTCATATTTTATAGATGGTGTCGATTTGTACTAGACTTACAGTAGTACCCCAGATTGTGTGATCTGATGATAAGTGATACCTGATATGTGATGAGATAGTGTGATATTGACCCCTACCCAGCTATTGGGATGCCGTACGACGATTTACCGTACGAGCCGATATTGATGATAGATCCGCACTCATGACTCGAGGATATCATAAGATATGTTATTGAGGCGAGATCACCGACTATCATATCTATATTTATATATTGACTTAGATTAGGTGGTTTCATACCCCTCCTGTCTAGATTATTTAGTAGACATTAGACTAGACCGAGTCATACCTATTTCAAAACTAACGAATCGGGGATATTTTAAAGATAAGCAGAAGGGTTATACGGATATTTTCAAATGATGCATCTTTTCTTAAAACACCGTAGCCCTTACTTTACCAAAAGCCCTGATTCGTCTTATTTCAAAAGGCAAGGTTGCATGACATATCTATTGGGGCAGGTTCTGTACTTTTGCGTTGATCATTCGTTTCCGCATATTCCTGCTATTTGCATTGCATCGCTTGTATTGTTGTGACATTCAGTCATGCTGCTAGGACACCAGCACCATTATCGATGATGTATATGTTCCACGTACACTTGTTGCCGGCTCACACACTCATCATCGATAATTGCCATGTCACTACACTATAGTACTATTGCATTCATGATATGATTCTGGCATGGCATATTGTACACTTATACCTGTACACATATATAGATGATTCTAGCTTGATTGGGGATTTGGGAACCGCAAGATACTCTTTAAAAACAGATTCCTTTTAAAAGAGCGGTCTCCCTCGACATGTGCACATTATTATTCCATGTTGCATGACTTGCTGATATGCTTGCATTACTGTTACATGCCGCATACATCATGCTTTGACTGTACGCATTGAGATATGTTGTTTCTATGATATTTCTGGATTTGGGAACCGAGGGTATTTCAAAAGAGAATATGTCATTTCTTTAAAAACCCGGTTACCCTTGATATGATATTTCAGTGCGTCCACCATGTGTTTTCTCGGTGCTGAGAGCGACATGTGTAACCCGAATCGAGGCGTGGATGAGCCGATTGCGGGTACATGGTGGACCCGGTATGGTTCCCCTCGGCAAGATGATCGATGAGCTTTGCCGATTGAGCCTGGAGGCGGGCGAGTACCTACCGGTGATTGGTTGGACCTGGCGGTTATCCGGAGGATACCGACCAGAGTCGATAGATGTTTTGGGCATACTGCCGGGGCCGAGGGCCGATACCGCAGACAGAGCCCGCGGGGCGATCCGGACTGACGGAGCCCGATATATGAGGATTTACGTGCCGATGCTGGGCACAGTTTTCATGATGTTTTCGGGTGTCGATGCTGGGCACCCTGGTTCCATGATTTTGATGTGTCGCGAGGGACACGGGTGGTTATATCCTCATATTATTTCCCATGCACATGATTCATGATATTTACATGCATGGTGGTTATTGTCAGTGGGTGACGAGTGGACGGGATCCACGAGTGTGCAGATTTGATTACATTGGTTATACCTCATATTCATGACATGCTATTACCTGAGGCACTAGCACGAGCACTTGGCACTACACTCATGTATAGAGATTACATTGCCAGTTTAGCATGCTTCAGCTTTATTCATATTGAGGTTTATGTATATCTGATCGTTTTGACCTAGGATGGGTCATGCATTTGATTTCTGCTTGTAGATATCTTTCTATTCACGAGTTGGCAACTCACCTCCGTTGTGCCCCAGTTCTTGCAGGTTTGCCGTACAGATTCCATAGCGGCATTTCTGGCACACTGCTTCCTTATGGGTGACTTGCTTGGATAGGTGGGTTCTTTTGTATCAGAACCGCCCTTGTTCATGTATTATTTATTGTATCTAGAATTGTCCATCAACCAAAACTTGTAGTTTGTTTCAGACTTAGAAAACAGTGTTGTTTTATTTCGACCTTAGAGTCGCGCTAGTAGTATTACGGTTTTCTGGCTGTTTTGAGTTTCTTTTTTTTGGGTTTTGATCCTCGCCCTTTGGCGTTGTATATTATTATTGCTTGCGTGGTTGTGACCGTCGGTGGACGAAGAACTAGCTCCCGCTTGGGGATGCCTTTTATCATTTCATATATATTATTCTTGTTGTACCCCGTTCGGGGCCAGTTTTTACAAAGGAAACTCTGCCGAAATTTTCAGGAAAGGTTACACATTTTTAAAAAAATGCATATTCGGCTTAGTTATTTAAAAACTTTGATTTCCAAACATGATTTCCTTACTTTTCAAAAACAGTTTTCCTTATTTACTCTTTAAATGGTTTTAGATTGCTGGGCTTTTGGCTTACTTGGATCAGATGGGGTCCTATAGACTTCATATGGTTCAAGGGCCAGTCACGTGCTCTTTCGGGTCGTGACAAAGTTGGTATCAGAGCGCTAGGTTGACCTTGGTTCGAGTCTAAGTTTGACTATGTGGAGCCGAGGGCGTTATCTATAAGGAACTTAGGCTTGACCTTACGGAACTTAGACTTGGTCGAGGGGGGTATTAGACCCGAACTTTCGTCGTGTAGGATGACCCTTGGTTGATGGAATAGGTGACTAAAGTAGAGTGACGTACCGTGGGTATGTTCCGCGGCATACTTACGACACGCCACTCCGCTTAAGAAACCTTAGGTTGTACATTTCCTTGCATTGTGTCATATTCCTTCCTATGATCTATCTTCATCGATACTGGTTATGGTTTTGCTGCCGCGATTGCACGGGCAGAGTGAGCTACGGCTCGAGTTGTCAGCATGAGCTCGTCGTGGACGATGACTGACCAGGGCGTGATTCCCGAGGAATACGATTGCATATTGAGGCGTCGTCTTATTGTGTTTCCGCACGTTGGGCGTTTGACAGATCGCTGTTGCGAGATTTCTAGGACATACCGGTCGGTACCAGAGGATTGAGCCACTGATAGAGGCCAGCCAGGTTGTGGTGACCGTTGATATTATCGCTTATCCAGGGTGGTTGAGGCGCTATTTAGCGTATAGACGAAGGAGCCAGTTGTTGCTGCTAATGATGAGATACCGCCCAGATGATTGGAGCTACTGCAGCATGCAATGTTCTTGGAGACATGATAGTGAGTCGCTAGTCACCGAGGATGAATAACTAGGACATGTGGTTCGTTCGCTTACCCCGATGCGAGGTCATCAGGTAGATTGATTCCAGCTAGAGGCGACTTCACGCAGATTCGTTGAGAGTCGATTGAGACGATCGAATGTCAGGAACCTATTTTCCAAGTTTAAAGTATACGGAAAGACATGCAGGTGATTCTATGGACCCTCTAGAAGAATGAAACCCTAACTCGACTTAATGACCGTGTGAAAGCCTTTGAACCTTAGGGTTTGCGGCGGTTCCGCGACGCCATTAGTGAGGCTTGGGTTTGCCCTTCTACGGCTGGACCACCGACGCTGTGGCATGTACTCGATACTATTAAACTGTACCCGAGATGTGAGCTCTTGGGGGATTATGAGGTTCTGACGAGTCGATTGGATGGTTCGACATCTTTCGGATATTGTGATGGGACACTGCTTGGGAGACTCCAGATACGAGCATAGCCGTCGGAGCGCAGTCTGTGTAGCCATGATGAGATGAGTCCGAATCAGTCGATAGTGGAGCAAAGTGGAGTAAAGAGTTTGCACGAGATTTCGACGAGATGACGTTCCACTCCGCTGACATCAGAGATGCGATATGCACGCTGAGGACGTGTTCGGCTAGATATCTTCTACTGAGTGATGAAGATACTGAGTTCGTGATTTCGAGTCCGTGTTAGAGACTTCGGGTGGACCGTAGCCGAGGACATTGCAGTGTGCAGATAAAGACGCGACGTCGAATGGTCGATGATACAGACAAGCGGGACAAGAAGTTCGTGCGAGAGGCAGACGAGCTGTTACTACACCCCGTTAAGATTAAAGGCCGGACATGCATACAGAGGCGCAGAGATGCGACCAGCTTCCGAGGAGATGTTGTACTAAGGACGCAGAGGTCCAGAGAGCGAGAAAAGATTACGCCAGAGTACCAGCCTCCTTACAGTTTGGCTTAGGCAAGATCAGAAGAGACCTTGAGTAGGATTCCTTCCAGTACACTGCTGCAATAAGAGTTGCACCCAGGATCGGATGTGTGATATGCATTCAGAGGACCCGAGGTCGGCGCCAGAGATGTGCTGCTTTACGAGCGGTCGTGAGGATTGACCGAGAGATGACCAGGTAAGTGCAAGAACGGAATCGTTCCTGTCAGCACACCTGACCGGGCCGATGAGCCGATGGATTGCGAGTTGGTAATCTACAGGAAAGATCAGGAACCAGAGGCAGAGGACGCCAGCCGCGAGCAAGAGGCAAGTAGATATCTTGCGCCGCTAGCATCGGATGTACCGGTACCTTCTCGACCCTGAAGGAGGGTATACCGACGACGGTAATTATGATTTGTGATTTTGTGATTTGATTATCACGTATCCGTTGCTTTGGATTTCGGTATTTTGGGCGATCTATTCGTATGATTTAGTCTTGATGACTGAGTTTCATGATATTTGATTTTGTGCACCATGGTTGCACCTACTGGGTATTTATACCTTGTACATAGTTATTACTCTTGAGCTGTTGATTGCGATTTCATGCCTATTTTATGCTGGTGATTTGATTTACGCTTCCAGCAGAGTTTCATGTAATTTTAGTGTTTTGATTTTGCACTCGGTATAGCTTATATGTGCTTGTAGTGCATCGATATGTGTTTTGTGCCCGCAGCTGCACACGTTTATGATTTTCTTCATATCTGGATACACTTGGTGTTGCTGCTTACGTATTTGAGTTATTGCTTGGTATTTGTGCATGGGATGCACCAGTTCTATACTTCGTGCATTTGTCGCACCAGTTTTATGTTTCTTGCGTTTATCACATCAGATTTATATTTCGTGCCTTTGTTGCACCGGATTTATATTTTGTGCATTACGATTGCACCTGACTTCGATTTGATGCCTTTCGGTATGTCGATTTTGATTGTGATATTGATGTGGATTCTTGCACTCCGTGCTTTTGACGGGACTTACGCATATTCGACGTTGCTATTGGATTTTGTGATTCCGTGCATATTGAGTGCGCAGGGTCTAGATTTTCATTCGTGCATGATGGATGCACCGATTTGGATTTTCGCGCATGTTGGGCGCATGTTTTGAGATACGATTTTGGGGCACACCAGATGCACTAAATCGAAATTCTTCGTGCATGTCAGATGTACCTGTTTTGGCTGTCAGACACACATGTTGCCTATGACAGATGCTTCGTGCACACCCGTTGCACCTAGATGTTGTTTTGTGCACATGTTTAGCGCATATATGGATTTTGATTTCCGTGCGCGTCAGACGCACAGGGTGGTGTTATGTGCATTTTTGGAATTTATTCCTTTTGGAGCAGTACATTTTTATGATGTGGGATATTTGCTTTCATACTGAGCAGGACTAGTCAGTGGACAGTGCCTGAATATATTTTGCATGCATCGATAGTTATCGAAGGGATTTCCGAAAAGCGAGCTATAGTCTCAGTATATACCTACGTGTCCGATATGACACGAAACGTTTTAAAAAAAAACAAGGAAACCCTTCTGATTGTTTTCAAAACGGCGGAACGTGCTTATTAAACAAAGGATATATATATACATATATAGTTACTTTCTTATGAAAAACGTCCGCCACTGTGCAGTGTTATGCGCATCGCACAGCGACTTAAAAAGGATTTGGCATGCTTTTACATCAGCTATTCACATGTATAGATTGGATGTCTGCATGTGTAGTTCTGATCCATATCATATCGGTTTTGTATTGGATTTGACATTGTGTCCTTACCTTGACTCCGATGATTGCGGGATGCTTGATGGAGCGTTGTTTTTGAGTTATCTGCTCAGTACTCATGCGCATGCATTGCGCTGTGACGTTTTATGTGTTGATGATTTCGGAGCCCGACGACTTGGAATTCGTATCGAAATATTTTAGAATTTGGGGTCTTAAATTTAAATTCGGGGACCGAATTTCTTTAAGGGGGGTAGATTGTAACATTTCCAAAATAATAAAATATTATTTTCGGGAATTTTTATATTTTAATATTATTTTAATGAATATTTTAATAATCGGGAATAATTAAATATAAATAAATGGAGAAAATTATGGAAAATTTTGGAAAATTCTAAAATGAGGTATTTTATGGAATTATGCCATTTTAAAGTTTTTAAGACTAGTTATATGCTAATTTAGTGTTTATCGCGATTAAAAATCGCTAATTGGATTTTTAGCTTTTTTTGTGCAAAAATGTGCACATATCATTTTCCACACTTGTTGCACTTGTTTTAGCATGGATTTTGGTTTTTGGTGATTCATTCCTGTCGGGTGGCGTTTGGACGTCAACGACGGGTGGATTTTGATTGTGTTGACATGCGAAGCGATAGGTTTCTACCTATGCGAGTAGCGTGTGCTGTTTTAGTTTCCGATGTGATTTTCATGTGCTTTAGCGTTATGATATCCTTGTAGGTACCCCGAGTGATGTTGAGGCAAAGAGGATGAAGATGGCGACATTGGCACAGACACACGAGAAGCGAGGTGAGTAGATTTATATCTACGGGGAGAAGTCGGGTGGATGGCGTATAGCACCCCCCGCAGTCCGTAGTGATGTATACGAATACGTATACACACGTATATTTATTATGTGTTGTTTAGGATCATTGATCGTAATAATGGTATTTTTGATGCTAAGATTATATTGGTGTAGTATAGTGCGAACCCTAGAGTAGTGGTTGCACTCACACATACACTTACACACATACTTGCATACATTCTTTCATTTATTGGTGCGTATATCTACACATGGGTATGGGACTATGTGTTTATATACGGGGTTTGAGATGATATTTGATGTGAGGCCGTGAGATCGGCGATGTGACATAGTTTGCCTTTGAGGTGCGATATGATAGTTTTAGCGGGCCTTTGGACATGTGCTTTACCCGCATTCATATTTTATAGATGGTGTCGATTTGTACTAGACTTACAGTAGTACCCCAGATTGTGTGATCTGATGATAAGTGATACCTGATATGTGATGAGATAGTGTGATATTGACCCCTACCCAGCTATTGGGATGCCGTACGACGATTTACCGTACGAGCCGATATTGATGATAGATCCGCACTCATGACTCGAGGATATCATACGATATGTTATTGAGGCGAGATCACCGACTATCATATCTATATTTATATATTGACTCAGATTAGGTGGTTTCATACCCCTCCTGTCTAGATTATTTAGTAGACATTAGACTAGACCGAGTCATACCTATTTCAAAACTAACGAATCGGGGATATTTTAAAGATAAGCAGAAGGGTTATACGGATATTTTCAAATGATGCATCTTTTCTTAAAACACCGTAGCCCTTACTTTACCAAAAGCCCTGATTCGTCTTATTTCAAAAGGCAAGGTTGCATGACATATCTATTGGGGCAGGTTCTGTACTTTTGCGTTGATCATTCGTTTCCGCATATTCCTGCTATTTGCATTGCATCGCTTGTATTGTTGTGACATTCAGTCATGCTGCTAGGACACCAGCACCATTATCGATGATGTATATGTTCCACGTACACTTGTTGCCGGCTCACACACTCATCATCGATAATTGCCATGTCACTACACTATAGTACTATTGCATTCATGATATGATTCTGGCATGGCATATTGTACACTTATACCTGTACACATATATAGATGATTCTAGCTTGATTGGGGATTTGGGAACCGCAAGATACTCTTTAAAAACAGATTCCTTTTAAAAGAGCGATCTCCCTCGACATGTGCACATTATTATTCCATGTTGCATGACTTGCTGATATGCTTGCATTACTGTTACATGCCGCATACATCATGCTTTGACTGTACGCATTGAGATATGTTGTTTCTATGATATTTCTGGATTTGGGAACCGAGGGTATTTCAATAGAGAATATGTCATTTCTTTAAAAACCCGGTTACCCTTGATATGATATTTCAGTGCGTCCACCATGTGTTTTCTCGGTGCTGAGAGCGACATGTGTAACCCGAATCGAGGCGTGGATGAGCCGATTGCGGGTACATGGTGGACCCGGTATGGTTCCCCTCGGCAAGATGATCGATGAGCTTTGCCGATTGAGCCTGGAGGCGGGCGAGTACCTACCGGTGATTGGTTGGACCTGGCGGTTATCCGGAGGATACCGACCAGAGTCGATAGATGTTTTGGGCATACTGCCGGGGCCGAGGGCCGATACCGCAGACAGAGCCCGCGGGCCGATCCGGACTGACGGAGCCCGATATATGAGGATTTACGTGCCGATGCTGGGCACAGTTTTCATGATGTTTTCGGGTGTCGATGCTGGGCACCCTGGTTCTATGATTTTGATGTGTCGCAAGGGACACGGGTGGTTATATCCTCATATTATTTCCCATGCACATGATTCATGATATTTACATGCATGGTGGTTATTGTCAGTGGGTGACGAGTGGACGGGATCCACGAGTGTGCAGATTTGATTACATTGGTTATACCTCATATTCATGACATGCTATTACCTGAGGCACTAGCACGAGCACTTGGCACTACACTCATGTATAGAGATTACATTGCCAGTTTAGCATGCTTCAGCTTTATTCATATTGAGGTTTATGTATATCTGATCGTTTTGACCTAGGATGGGTCATGCATTTGATTTCTGCTTGTAGATATCTTTCTATTCACGAGTTGGCAACTCACCCCCGTTGTGCCCCAGTTCTTGCAGGTTTGCCGTACAGATTCCATAGCGGCATTTCTGGCACACTGCTTCCTTATGGGTGACTTGCTTGGATAGGTGGGTTCTTTTGTATCAGAACCGCCCTTGTTCATGTATTATTTATTGTATCTAGAATTGTCCATCAACCAAAACTTGTAGTTTGTTTCAGACTTAGAAAACAGTGTTGTTTTATTTCGACCTTAGAGTCGCGCTAGTAGTATTACGGTTTTCTGGCTGTTTTGAGTTTCTTTTTTTTGGGTTTTGATCCTCGCCCTTTGGCGTTGTATATTATTATTGCTTGCGTGGTTGTGACCGTCGGTGGACGAAGAGCTAGCTCCCGCTTGGGGATGCCTTTTATCATTTCATATATATTATTCTTGTTGTACCCCGTTCGGGGCCAGTTTTTACAAAGGAAACTCTGCCGAAATTTTCAGGAAAGGTTACACATTTTAAAAAAAATGCATATTCGGCTTAGTTATTTAAAAACTTTGATTTCCAAACATGATTTCCTTACTTTTCAAAAACAGTTTTCCTTATTTACTCTTTAAATGGTTTTAGATTGCTGGGCTTTTGGCTTACTTGGATCAGATGGGGTCCTATAGACTTCATATGGTTCAAGGGCCAGTCACGTGCTCTTTCGGGTCGTGACACCTTCCTTCCCCAAGCTCCATCGGAAGAAGAAGCCAAATCTCAACGGTTCACAAACAACCTGAAGACCACTTCGATATTCGTCTAATTACAACAGACGCGACGTCATCCATATGACCCCGTTCGGAAATACGTCATCCACATGACCCCGCTCGGAAATACGTCATCCACATGACCCCGCTCCGAAATACGTCATCCACATGACCCCGCTCCGAAATACGTCATCCACATGACCCCGCTTGGAAATACGTCATCCACATGACCCCGCTCGGAAATACGTCATCCACATGACCCCGCTCGGAAATATGTCATCCACATGACCCCGCTCGGAAATACATCATCCACATGACCCCGTTCGGAAATATGTCATCCACATGACCCCGTTCGGAAATACGTCATCGGCATGACCCCGTTCGGAAATACGTCATCGGCATGACCCCGTTTGGAAATACGTCATCAGCATGACCCCGTTCGGAAATACGTCATCAGCATGACCCCGCTCGGAAATACGTCGTCCATATGACCCCGTTCGGAAATACGTCATCCATATGACCCCGTTCGGAAATACGTCATCCATATGACCCCGTTCGGAAATACGTCATCAACATGACCACGTTCGGAAATACGTCATCCATATGACCCCGTTCAGAAATACGTCATCAGCATGACCCCGTTCGGAAATACGTCATCCACATGGCCCCGTTCGGAAATACGTCATCTATATGACCCCGCTCGGAAATACGTCATCCACATGACCCCGTTCGGAAATACGTCATCAGCATGACCCCGTTCGGAAATACGTCATCCACATGACCCCGTTCGGAAATACGTCATCCGTATGACCCCGTTAGGAAATACGTCATCCACATGACCCCGTTCGGAAATACGTCATCAACATGACCCCGTTCGGAAATACGTCATCCATATGACCCCGTTCGGAAATACGTCATCAGCATGACCCCGTTCGGAAATACGTCATCCATATGACCCCGTTCGGAAATACGTCATCAGCATGACCCCGTTCGGAAATACGTCATCCACATGGCCCCGTTCGGAAATACGTCATCCATATGACCCCGTTCGAAAATATGTCATCCATATGACCCCGTTCGGAAATATGTCATTCGCATGACCCCATTCGGAAATACGTCATCCATATGACCCCGTTCGGAAATACGATATGACCCCGCTCGGAAATACGTCATCCACATGACCCCGTTCAGAAATACGTCATCCACATGACCCCGTCACGGAAATACGTCATCCATATGACCTTGTCACGGAAATACGTCATCCATATGACCCCGTCATGGAAATACGTCATCTACATGTCTATCCCACTAAACACTTGTGGGTCCTCTCGACTCGTAAGGAAGAAAAACTCTCTTATAAGATCCTTACGACTTATAAGGGAAAATGCACTTAGGAATCCTCACGATTCCTAAGGAGAAAATACACCTATGAGATCCTCACGACTCGTAGGGAGAAAATTTTTATGAGACCCTCACAGCTCATAAAATTGAAAAGTCTTAGGTGACAGATCCTAACCCTGTTTCCTAAGCCATCACTACCCCTCGAAGAAGCCAAGACAAGATGCTCACTCTATCATCTGCCGACCATGTTTGCTAAGGTGACATGCTGATAACAAAAGAAAGAAGAAGCAGAGAGATGACACAAGACATTGCAAAAAAAAATGTGTATCTTTTATTCATGAATTCAATTGGGTACAAAATATATCATATGAAAGAATAAAAGAACGAATACATTTTATTCAAAATTACAAATGGTACAAAAAAAATTTTGAGAAGGAAGTGCTTTCAATAATCCAATCAGCCGCTCGCACACTTCCCTCAGCCCCTCTTCTTGATCAGCTACCGCAGCCAACTCTGCTTCGACCTGGGCTGGCTGCTGCAAGTAAGACGAAAGTTGTTCCTCGGTGGCCCGCTGAGCTGCTTCACGATCTTGTGCATCTCGCGCGATGACATCAAGCTTCCGCCTCAATGTTAACCCATCAGAAATGCATCGCAGAAGGCCTTCAAAGATAACTTTCAACTGGGCAGCATTCGCATCAACCTGAGCATGCAGTCGAGCAGATTCACTTGAAGTTTCTTTACATTCCTTCTGCTTTAAAGACACTTCTTGTTCAAGATGGCGGAAGTAAGAAGTGCTCTGCTCGATCCACGGGCCCGTTGAGTGCTCGCAGCCAGAATCTCAGGTGCAGGACGCCTAAGCTCAAGCTCATGCAGGCAAGCCTCGATTTTCCTGCAGCAATTAACCCAGGACTTAACGACGCCCTCACCATGAAAGTTCACGAGCGTCGCCGGCATAGGGTTAATCTCTGCGGCAAAATCCGCAGCAGATGTGGGCGTCTCCACGTCGAGCTCCTCAATATAGTCGCTCAGCATGCGCAGACTATTCGCGGCGCCTTTCGAGGACGAACATCTGGAGAAGGGTGTTCCCCTCCGAAAGACGGCCGAGACTGAACGTCTTGCCTGAGATTCGGGGCAGATGCTATTTGGTTTTATCCGTCCAGCTCTCCGAAGATGCCAAGTTGATTTATGGCACCGTGTATCGGAGGTTTGGACGGATGCGGCCGATGTAGCAGACTTCGTCAGATTCCCCCTCGCTTGAGGGTTTTTTGATTGTGGGGACGCTCTTCCCTGCAGGCGCAAGCCCCTGCATTTAATTACGCTACCGCATCGCGGTAACAACTTTCTCCTTCTCCAGAATTTCACTTCGTGTCGTGGGTGTTTGTTTTGTTTGTGGTTGCCCGTGGATTGTATACGGAGACTGAGTAATGCCGTCGCCTGTAGGACGTGGATTAGTCCAAATCCGTATTTACTTAGATTTGGGTTTGGTGTTTTTAGTTTAAGGATACGTTAGCCGTATTGAGGCTAAGATCAACTTAAACGTTCGTTAAGGATACGTTAGTCCTGTTTGAGACTAAGATCAACTTAACGTGGTGATCCATTTATTATATGGCCATCAGGACTCGTCACCTCTCTGACGTCGTTGAAGAATTACAACGATAGGTGTTAGAGGAGTTCAGAGATGTACCCTTGAACCAAAGTTGATTTGGAGTTTTATAGTCCATTTGAATGTTTAAGGATACGTTAGCCGTGTTTGGAGCTAAGATCAACTTAAACAGGACCGTTTAGATCCGGCAAAAGAGCATTTGGAGGCTCTATTGTTCCAGTTTAGGGACGTGGTGGTCCATGTTCCAGTTTAGGTACGTGGTGGTCCATCGTCAGTTTAAGGATGTGGTGGTCCATCATTAGTTTAAGGACGTAGTGGTCCATATTCCAGTTTAGGGACGTTGTGGTCCATCGCCAGTTTAAGGACGTGGTGGTCCAACATTAGTTTAAGAACGTTTCGGTCCAATATTAGTTTAAGGACGTTTCGGTCCACGAGTTTAGGGACCCCGCAGTCCGTATTCATATGTGGTCGTTGGGACCCGTCGCCTCTCTGACGTCGTTGAAGGATTACAACGAGAAGTGTCAGAGGAGTTCGGAGATGTACCCTCGAACCGGAGGTAAATTGATTTAAGAGAGAAATCTTGCTCAGTCAATTTAATTTGAGGACTTACAGCCAAAATTAGGCTAAGTCCAGTTGAAAATGTTCAACATTTTATTTGCTTTTGCATTGCATTTTTATTTGGGCTCTACCCATAAAAGATGCAGAGCATCAATTTGTTTTGGGCTCTTCCCATTTATAAATGATGCAAAGCATCTACTTTGTTTGGGCTCTGCCCCTTTTAAAATGCATAGCATTTTTATTATTTTGTTTGGGCTCTGCCCATTTATAAATGATGCAGAGTATCAATTTAATTAGGCCTGCTTGGTCTTTTTGATTTGGGCCCGGCCCTTTAAGAAATGTCTTGCATTTATCAGGCGCTTTGCGCCAATCAGAGAGCGCAAGCGCTTGTAGTGTTGACACGTGTCGCGCAAGCGCAGTGCGCTGCGCTAATGTGCTGCGCTTGCGCTGCTGACACGTGGCGCACTCTGGTGAGTTGCGCCAATTAAAGAGAGCAAAGCTCTATCTCAAAGCGCATAGCGCAAGTAGTTCAGATGCTAACACGTGGCGCTCTCCCAAGAGCGCAACAGCGCAATTTGCAAGTGCAAGGCACTATGATTTAAGAATATTTTAGATTCAATAACCAATGGTTCATAAAAGAAGTGCAAAGCACTATTCGTTTCCTTGATCTAATTTAGATCAAAGAAAAAACAAGTTTTTTCTTCTTTTTATTTCAGGAATCAAAGGTTCATAAAAGTGCAAAGCACTATTTATTATGTGAAGATCATTGATCTTGTTTTTAGATCAATGATCTATTAGAAGAAATTTCTTCTAATTTGTGAAGGTTTTTACCTTTTTCTTGAGACTTTTTCAGAGTTCTCTCTGTTTGAAGCTCTTGATTTCTCAAAAGTGTTGATGCCTTTGAATTGAGGTCTAGGGTCCTTTTTATAGTGCCCATAAATTTGTTAAAGAGATCTTTCTCTGAGTGATTTGGGGAATTTTCCCCACCGTTGGATTTTTGATCCAAGGGCTTCTGTTTTACAGAAGAAAATCTTCTTGTTTTAAAAAGAACAGAAAGATTTCTTTAAAATCTTAATTCTGTTTGGCGCAAATGCCCCAGCGCGTGACACGTGTCGCGCAGCGCAAAGCGCAGCGCAACTGCGCTAGCGCATCAGCGCTTACACGTGTCGCGCTGTGCAAAGCGCAGCGCCACTGCGCTAGCGCATCTGTGCTAACGCAAAGTGCAGCGCAACTGCGCTGACACGTGTCGCGCAGCGCAGTGCTTGCGCAACTGAAGCGTTGCTTCCTTTATTTTAACTTTAATTCTCACTTTAATTTTCAAGGCAGAGCTTTGCTCTGATTGGAGGAAAACAGAAGCATTGCTTTTTTCCCCCCTTGGAATTTGAACAGAGCTGTGCTCTGATTGGGGTAAACAAATGCCCCCCCCCCCACCGTTGTGCTTACGTGGCCCCAAACGCAAGCGCAACGGTGGTAGGATTCCAACCGTTGCGGCAACTTTTGGAAGTTGAAAGGGCACTTGATGCCTATAAATAGGACCTTTGGTCCTACACAGATGATTATCATCTTTAAGATTTTTATTTTCAAAAATTTCAGAGCTTTGCTCTCGCCTTCGAGAACTCCTTGAGTTAGATTTTCTTTAACAGAAACTATTTAAGTAAGAATTAGTCTTGACTTAAATCAATTTTAATTAATAGAGCTTTGCTCTCATAGATCTTTGATCTAAAGAAAACCCTTTTGGGGTTTCACCAAATAGAGCCTTGCTCTTAGGAATTTGTTTCAGGGTTTTTTAACCCATGAACAGAACCTTGCATCTTTGGCAAAATACATATCTCTTTGATCTAAAAAAAAAATGAACTCTTAAGAGTTTGGATAATGAAAATTAAAAAATGGAGTTTTGTATTTAATGGATTATATCATCAATAGTAATGATCTCTGAGTTCTCGGGGGATTTCTTTAAATTTCCCTTATCATTGAATTTGATAGGCGTCATCCCTATTCGTAGAGCATTGCTCTTGGGGAGTTTTAACTTTCTGTGTCCCTCCTTTTTTTATCGCTAATCTTCCATTGATGTTTCCTTCAGGCGTTATGGCGGTGCGTCTATACAGTCTGCACGAATTCATCACCTATGAGGATATCCGTGTACAGGGCCGCCAACAAGACCAGGAGTTTACGGATGCCCAGTGTGCGGAAGTCATGGGTCGTTTGAACGCACGTGTTGGTTGGCTGCTCCCCCGCCGCTCTGCTCTCCTGAAAGTTGTGTTGGGAGCGATTTGGAGAGCACTCCCGGGGTTCCACGAGGCCTTACCGCTCAATGCGCTGGATGATGCCGAAGACAAGGTGCATTCAGTGTACCTGTCGGGGTTGATCTCGAAGAAACGGCGGGATAGCCTCATCGACATCCTGCATCAAATTTTCCAGCAGACGACGATAGTCACTGCTTATCGAAGGCTGGGGGGGCTTGCCGAGGATCTTGACACACAAGAGCGTGAGAGACTGCGCACAAGAATAATCAGAAAGGCCAGAAGAACTCTGGATGGCCTTACTTTTGAATTCCTCAATCCGTGCCTTGGATCTGAGGTTATTCCATTGTAATAATATTTCTCGTTTATTGCTTTATGATTGTAAGAATTTTTGGCAATATAAATGAAATTTTTTTATCCCAACTTGTCTTATTTCTCGTACTGAGTCTTTTGCACATGCGTGAATGAGTGTGTCTCGAATGCTTGATTAAACGCCAATCAGGTGTTCTTTCTGTCGCTTTCTTCTTTCTTTTATTATCAGCATGTTGACTTAATAATCATAATTGGCAGATAACTTAGTTTCTTCCAAAAGATAACGATGGCTTAGGCCGCAGGTTCAGATCTGTCGCCTAAGACCTTTCAACTCTATGAGCCGTGAGGGTCTCATAGAGACTTTTCTCCCTACGGATCGAGAGGATCTCATAGGTGGATTTTCTCCTTAGGAATCGTGAGGATTCCTAAGTGTATTTTCTCTTATAAGTCGTAAAGATCTTATAAGAGAATTTTCCCCCTTACAAATCGAGAGAATCCGTAAGTGGTTGGTGAGTTGACTTGTTTCTAAGTCGAAGTATAGCTCCGCCGGGAAGGTCGTCGGTTGACTTGTTTCCGAGACGGAGGTCGTCGGTTGACTTGTTTCCGAGTCGGAGGTCGTTGTTGACTTGTTTCCGAGTCGGAGGTCGTTGTTGACTTGTTTCCGAGTCGGAGGTCCTTGTTGACTTGTTTCCGAGACGGAGGTTGTTGTTGACTTGTTTCCAGGTCGGAGGTCGTTGTTGACTTGTTTCCGAGACGGAGGTCTTTGATTGACTTGTTTCCGGGTCGGAGGTCTTTGATTGACTTGTTTCCGAGTCGGAAGTCGTTGTTGACTTGTTTATGAGACGGAGGTCGTTGTTGACTTGTTTCCGAGACGGAGGTCGTTGTTGACTTGTTTCCGGGTCGGAGGTCGTTGTTGACTTGTTTCCGGGTCGGAGGTCGTTGTTGACTTGTTTCCGGGTCGGAGGTCATTGTTGACTTGTTTTCGAGACGGAGGTCTTTGATTGACTTGTTTCCGGGTCGGAGGTCGCTGTTGACTTGTTTCCGAGACGGAGGTCTTTGATTGACTTGTTTCCGCGTCGGAGGTCGTTGTTGACTTGTTTCCGAGGCGGAGGTCGTTGTTGACTTATTTCCGAGTCGGAGGTCGTTGATTGACTTGTTTCCGGGTCGGAGGTCTTTGATTGACTTGTTTTCGGGTCGGAGGTCGTTGTTGACTTGTTTTCGGGTCGGAGGTCGTTGTTGACTTGTTTCCGAGATGGAGGTCTTTGATTGACTTGTTTCCGGGTCGGAGGTCGCTGTTGACTTGTTTCCGAGACGGAGGTCTTTGATTGACTTTAGGTTGTCTGTGAACCGTAGAGTCTTGGAACTGGGGACTTTGCCGTGGCTCCGATTGGTGATGTCATGTCCGTGTCCTGCTCGAATAAGGGGGAAAGCCGCTGTTGGTCTCCAGGCTGTTGGTGAATCGTCGAGATTTGGCTTAGCTTTATGGCGGAGCCTGTTGGGAAGGTGTGGTTCCCTCTTTGTTTGTACCCTTGGATTGTATACAGGGATCGATGTGATCTTAACTGTAGGGCAAAAGGTTTCATATATTTCTTTTTATTGTTTTATTTCCGCGATGCTCTATCATTTTAGCTTTTATATCGCGAAGGTCGCGATTGCCCAATCATTTCGGCTATTTTTCGCGGTGCCCAATCATTTCGGCCGTTTATTTTTATTTTTACTCGCTGTTTTTTTTATTGCGAGTTGCCCAATCATTTCGGCTGTTTATTTTTATTTTTACTCGCTGCTCTTTATTGCGAGTTACCCAATCATTTCGGCCGTTTATTTTTATTTTTACTCGCTGTTTTTTTATTGCGAGTTGCCCAATCATTTCGGCTGTTTACTTTTATTTTTACTCGCTGCTCTTTATTGCGAGTTGCCCAATCATTTCGGCTATTTTGTGTGCATATGTTTTTACTTGCTGCTTTTTATTGCAAGTTGCCCCATCATTTCGGCTATTTCGTATGCATGTGCGGCCTACTGGCTTTTCGCTGTAAGCCTGGAATTAGATACCGATTTCGTAATCAGCACCGCTACAACTGGGATATTACCAGGAGCGAATCATCATTTGCCTCTGCCGATGTTGACCAAAGGTGGCTTAGCGACCAGAGTTAGGGTCCTGTCGACTAAGGCTTTTGACTTCGTGAGCCGTAAGGGTCTCATAAAGTTATTTCTCCCTACAAGTCGTGAGGACCTTGTAGGTGTATTTTCTCCTTGGGAATCGTGAGGATTCCTAAGTGTTTGTTCCTCTGTAAGTCGTAAGGATCCTACAAGAGGGTTTTCTCCTTGTAAATCGAGAGGACCTACAAGGGTTGTTCATCATACGTACATATCCCCAGTCACGGATGGGACTTGGTTAGAGAAATGTTTATTCGCGTTTGTGGATTGTATACAAGGGTCAGCATTGAGCTGCTTGTAGGGCAATATCGAAGGTTGTGGGAGTTGCTTAAGCATAGGTTTAGGTCTCTGTAACTCAAGACTTTCAAATCTTACGAGCCGTGAGGGTCCCATAAGAGAGTTCTCCTTACGAGTCGTGAGGATCTCGTAAGTGTATTTTCTCCTTAGGAATCGTGGGGATCCCTAAGTGTGTTGCTCCCTTGTGAGTCGTAAAGATCTCACGTGGGTGGTTTCTCCTTACAAGGTCGAGAGGATCCTGTAAGTGTCTTTTAACGAGGTTGCGCCCTTTCAGGTTTTCATAAACACTCGCCGGTAGTCCTGCTGTTTTTACTCACGAAGCCCTTTCGGGTTTTCATCCGTGCCCTTTTTTCTTATGGACGTACCGTTTCTTTTTTATTCTTTTTATTCTTTTTTTTACGAGGTCACGCCCTTTCAGGTTTCACGAACACTCGCCGGTAGTCCTGCTGTTTTTACTCATGGAGCCCTTTCGGGTTTTCATCCGTGCCCATTTTGCTTATGGACATACCGTTTATTATTATTATTTTTTTTATATATATATTTTTTTATTATATTCATATTTTTTTCTCTTTTTTTTATTCATCTCATCAGCCTAAGGATGTTGCGATAGTAGTTTAAGGACGTTTCGGTCCGTCGTTAGTTTAAGGACGTTTCGGTCCGTCGTTAGTTTAAAGACGTTGCGGCCCGCTATTAATTTAAGGGCGTTTCGGTCCGTCATGGAAAAGGCTGGCTACTGCTTATAAAGCTTGAGTTTACGAAGATAGCGAGCGGACATAGTCGTCGTCATCTATCATTGACCTAGGCTGTGGCTCATTAAGCATAGTATTTCTTTAGGAATCGACCATTTATTGGCCTGTAAGGCCTTTCACCGTGCATGTCCATGAGTAGATAGGCCCCACCCTGGTAGACCTTATCTATGATGAACGGGCCTTCATAGTTTGGCTCGAATTTTTCCCGCTTGGCGCGATTGGGGATCATAGGCCTTTTGACCACTAGCACAAGTTCGCCTAGGCGAAATGTCCTCGGTCGGGTCAATCTTTCATATGAGCGCGTCATCTTTGCTTTATAAGCTTCCAGATTTTGTTGCGCTATGAGCCGTGTTTCTTCAAGGGCATCAAGCTCCTCAAGCCGAAAGTGAGCATTTTCTTCGTCCGTCAGCTCGTAATGGACTGCCACTCGTAGAGAGGGTAGCTCTATCTCGAGGGGGAGTACTGCTTCCGTACCGAATACCAACGCGTATGGCGTCGTGTTGATGGCTGTTTTGAACGTAGTTCGATATGCCCAAAGTGCCTCTTGCAGCCTTTCGTGCCAGTCCTTCTTATTTCGGGACACCGTCTTCTTTATGATCTTTGTCAAGGTCTTGTTGAAGGCTTCGGCTAGACCATTAGCTCACAGATTATAAACTGAGGAGTATCTCCAGTCTATATTATGCTGCTGCGCGAAGCGACTGATCTTGTGGCTTCTGTAGGCTGGCCCGTTATCGGAGATGATCCGTCGCGGAGTTCCAAACCGATATATGACGTGCGTCTTGAATAAATGGAGGATATTTTCCGTCTTCACTTCCCTCAACGGTACTGCTTCTGCCCATTTGGAGAAGTAATCAGTCGTCGCCAGGATGAAACGATGTCCCTTGGACGATGCTGGTTCGATGGGGCCGACTATGTCAGTTCTCCACATTTCGAATGGACAGCTAGCCACCATCGGGTGTAGTGGATTTGGATGCTGATGGATGAAATCCCCATGAATTTGACATGAGTGGCACTGCTTCGCATACTCAAGGCAGTCTTGAATCATCGTGGGCCAGTAGTAGCCCATCCGTTTGATCTTCAACTTCATCTTTTGGGCCTGCTTGATGAGAACCGCAGATTCCGTCATGAACTTCCTGGACGACTCTTTTCGCTTCGTCAGGTCCCAGACATCTCAACCACAGGAAATCAAATGACCTCTTGTACAGAGTATCATTGACGAAGGCGAAAGACAGAGCTCGTTTTATGAGCTGATGTCTTGTGGACGCTTCTTCAGGCATTCGGTGGGACTTAAAGTAGTCTATGAAGACTTCCCTCCAATCCTTGGCCTTTTCCCAGTCTTTTATTTGCAGAGTCGTCTGCTCATTCACTCCCTTCTCTTCGGATGATTCCGGAGATATTTCTGCTGGGGCAAGCACCCGACGGCTTTGTACCACGATTCTGACGTCATCGAGGTTCTCGTCAGCCAGTTCTTTAGCAAGCTTGGCCAACGCGTCTGCTTTGTTGTTTTCTGCGCGCGATATACTTTCCAAAGTATAGGAGGGAATTTTGGTCAACAGTTGTTGCACCTTTTCACCGTACTTCACCAACTCCGGTTTGCACGTTTGGTAGTCGCCGTTTACTTGACTAACGACCAGTTGAGAATCTCCGTATATGAGGAGGTTTTCAATTCCTATGTCAATGGCGATCTCGAGGCCTGCTATCAAAGCTTCGTATTCGGCTTCGTTATTCGTCCTCGGCTCTGTTAGGGAGAAAGCAAAGCGCATTATCCCTCCTTGTGGAGTTACAAAGATGAGTCCTGCCCCTGATTTGATTACAGGGGTATTTTGCTTGCGCTTCTTCATGGAGGATGCTCCGTCGAAATAAAGTTCATATCGGGTATCGTTCCCATCGATAGTGTCAAACGCATGTTCGTCTGGCAAATCGCAATTCAGAGGAGAATCGGCAGGTATCAGGATGCTCAGCGAGGAAGTCGGCGATGGCCTGGCCTTTCACTGCCTTGAGAGGTTGATATGTTATCGAGAATTCCATCAAGAGCAGGGCCCATTTAGCGAGTCGTCCCGTCAATATGGCCTTCGACATCAGATATTTAAGAGGGTCGACCTTCGAAATAAGACGGACCTTATGTGCCAATGCATAGTGCCTGAACTTTGTTATCGCGAAGATCAACGCCAGGCAGTGTTTTTCAATGGGAGAGTAGTTGCTTTCTGCCCCCAGAAGAACTCGACTTAAGTAATAAAGAGCTCTCTCTTTCCCTTGATCATTCTCTTGCGCCCATAATGCGTCTAAAGAACCTTCGAGGGCGGTTGTGTAAAGAATGAGGGGCTTTCCCTTAACCGGAGCAGCCAACACTGGCGGGTTCTGCAGGTACTGTTTAATCTCGTCCAGCGCGCCCTGGCATTTTTGATCCCAGATGAATGGAGTCCCTTTCTTCATCAGGTGACTGTAAGGGCGGCACTTGCCAGAGAGGTTGGCTATAAATCGCCGAATATATGCGAGCTTTCCTTGGAGAGACCGCAACTGTTTGAGAGTTCTCGGCGGAGGCATTTCCATGATCGCCTTGATCTTTGACGGATCTATCTCGATGCCTCGGTGTCGGACGATGAATCCCAGGAATTTGCCCGAAGAAACTCCGAATGCACACTTGAGGGGGTTCATCTTCAAGTTGTATTGTCGAAGACGTCGAAATACGGTCTTTAGATGCTCGAGATGTTCTTCGTATGATTTGCTCTTGACCACGAGGTCGTCGATATAGAACTCGACGATTCCATGTATAAGGTCATCGAAGATTTTCGTCATGGCCCTCTGATAGGTGGCACCGGCGTTTTTTAAACCGAAGGGCATCACTTTATAACAGAATATTCCCAGAGGAGTCCGAAAAGCGGTGTGCTTCTGGTCTTCGAGATGCATCTTTATCTGATTATACCCTGACGATCCGTCCATGAAGGAGAAAACCTCATGAGTGGACGTATTGTCTATCATCAGTTCGGTGACTGGCACTGGGAAATCGTCCTTCGGGCAGGCTTTATTGAGATCCCGGAAGTCTACGCATATGCGCACTGTCCCATTTTTCTTCATTACCGGGACGATGTTGGCGATCCAGTCAGGATATTGCACTTCCTGGATAAACACAGAATCGATCAGCTTCTTGACTTCGGCGTTGCTCCGAGGATGTCTCCAGGCTTGCTTTCGGTCCCGTTAGTACGGCCATGGCTGTCAGCATTTCTTGGAGCTTTTGTTGTTGTTGCCCCTGAGCCTTAGTCATTGATCGCGTAAGCGGTCTATGACCTGTGAAGACATGGCTATCCTCTTTTCCGGATGCCATATAGACGGTATGTACCATCATGCCCCCAGACTTGGGGTGTTTGGGTTCAGTGGTCTTGCAGTTCGTCGCAGACCCAGGGATTTGCTCCGGCCTTCTCCTCTTTCGTGGGCGGTCGAGGTTGAGGGAGCTGTTGCAGCGGGCACCCAAGTAGCTATCGCCTTTCGTGGCTTGATAGGATGGTCCTCTTCCCGCTGAACTTTCACCTTTTTCTGTCGGCGGGGATAATCTTGATCAATTACCGAGTCTTGGACTTGATGCCAGACCTTGTAGATTTTAGAGGACAGCCGTTGAGGGGGCTTTTCCGGCTTCACCTTTGTAGCGCTCTCCATAGGTGGAGGAGATCTTTTCAGCACAGCGGTCGGAGAGTTCTTGTGGACCTTCCTAAGTGGTTCAAAGCTATTTCCAGTTGGAACAGCAGCATCAATTTCCGCCGTTGGAGTCGGCGGAGTCAGTCCAGAAGGAGAGTTGCCCCCGGTCTTCCTTACTCAGCGCCAGTGGTATATCCCTAGTAGGAGGGGTGTTGTCTCCTGAGGGTTTTCAGCGAATTACACCCACAAAATCGTATAATAAAAGAGAGATGGTGAAAGTTATATAAAGATAAGAACTATAAAAGAAAGAACTTGAAAATAAGAGTTTTCAACTCTACCAGCTTTTCAGTTGCTATGAGCCCTATCTTAATAGTCATGAAAAAATGTTAGAAATCACATCATCCCTCAATAAAACATCGCCTTTAGTTTTCATTCCTACCTTTCTTCCAAACATTGATCATATACCCCTACGTGTGTGAACTGGACATCCCTACACTCAGAGAATTCAATTCAAGCAATCATACTCTTGTCCATCTACCTCAGTACTTTTTAATAGATATTTAGATGGAATTTGCTCACACATTCTTCATGCGACCGTTAATACTTCTTGAGGTACTAACCGATCGATTACTCATGTGCTTGCTAATTAGGTGTTTTTCCTCGTCTTGCAACACCTAAGGCTTAGCAGTGGCTCCCAAACCAGTTGGTCTAAGGCACTAGGTGATAAAGCACCCTCGCTATATTTTTTTTATTGCTGCCTCGGTGCTAACAAAACCAGTGTTCATTTTTCTTTTCACCATTTTATCTTTTATTCTCCACTTTTATTTTCTTCATACTTTGGCTTCTAGACAAGAGCATTTCAAGGTATCCTCTACTATCCCGAGTTTCAAGATGTGTGTAAGTGCGTATAGTAGGGTATCAACGTTCAAATGTTTGGCTTCCAGAATAGGAACTATTTTTCAGGCTTATTTTTATCCTCAGATTAGTAATTTCCTTCATCTAACTAACCCTTAGGACAACAGCTCATAACTACTTATTACTAGTTTCATTTAAGAAAACATCTAACTTTCTTGTTTTTCTTAAACTATTCCTATCTTTTAAATATAATTTTTCACTTTCTACTCTTTTATTATCACAATTTTTTTTTTTGTGTGCTTATATACAGTATAATGCAAAGTAAGGCGTAAATAAGCACAGGAGCGCTGAAAAACGACTTCTTGGGAGCTTCTTGCGATGGTACAGGAGCGCTGAAGCTCGTTGGCGGGAGCATGGTCCCGAAGAAAAGCCCAGTGGTGGTTTGAGTTACCTGCTCCATGGCATAGTGAAAAAGGAGGCCGCTTGGGGCCCATAGGTTACTCCTCCAGATGGGACAGAGCGAGAGTTATTGTTGCAGTTAGTGTAATTTGAAGCCATTGATTTCTTGAAGAGCTTGAATATTCTGCCCCCTGCGTCGTCCTTAGTCTTTGGCATGTGCCAGCTGTTTGAGGACCGATTCCGTCGGCAAGGCTGCTGCTTGGGGAGCCTGCCTGTGGGCGAAAAACATCCTCTGGGCTTCCTCCATCGGCATTGAGGCACTGAAGGTGGGAGGTGGGAGCATCGACCCAAAAAGAAGCCCGTTGATTTCTTGAAAAGTCGGATTGCAGATACTTGAGGCTGCAAGTGACCCATACTTGACTCCACCAGATATGACAGAGCCTGTATTGCTAAGGTCGGAACAAACGCCATTCTTCATAAAGACGAAGCGCCGACTTCAGTATCCACTCCCCTAAGGGCAACCACAAACATACACACCGCGATTATCTAATCACGGGAAAAACACGATACATGAAGTGTGGAGTGGAAAGAGGAAAAAGTCCCACCGGGCGTGCCAGAATCTGTTCCCCTCCGAAAGACGGCCGAGACTGAACGTCTTGCCTGAGATTCGGGGCAGATGCTATTTGGTTTTATCCGTCCACCTCTCCGAAGATGCCAAGTTGATTTATGGCACCGTGTATCGGAGGTTTGGACGGATGCAGCCGATGTAGCAGACTTCGTCAGATTCCCCCTCGCTTGAGGGGTTTTTGATTGTGGGGACGCTCTTCCCTGCAGGCGCAAGCCCCTGCATTTAATTACACTACCGCATCGCGGTAACAACTTTCTCCTTCTCCAGAATTTCACTTCGTGTCGTGGGTGTTTGTTTTGTTTGTGGTTGCCCGTGGATTGTATACGGAGACTGAGTAATGCCGTCGCCCGTAGGACGTAGATTAGTCCAAATCCGTATTTACTTAGATTTGGGTTTGGTGTTTTTAGTTTAAGGATACGTTAGCCGTATTGAGGCTAAGATCAACTTAAACGTTCGTTAAGGATACGTTAGTCCTGTTTGAGACTAAGATCAACTTAACGTGGTGATCCATTTATTATATGGCCATCAGGACTCGTCACCTCTCTGACATCGTTGAAGAATTACAACGATAGGTGTCAAAGGAGTTCAGAGATGTACCCTTGAACCAAAGTTGATTTGGAGTTTTATAGTCCATTTGAATGTTTAAGAATACGTTAGCCGTGTTTGGGGCTAAGATCAACTTAAACGGGACCGTTTAGATCCGGCAAAAGAGCATTTGGAGGCTTTATTGTTCCAGTTTAGGGACGTGGTGGTCCATGTTCCAGTTAAGGGACGTGGTGGTCCATCGTCAGTTTAAGGACGTGGTGGTCCATCATTAGTTTAAGGACGTTTCGGTCCATTGCCAGTTTAAGGACGTGGTGGTCCATATTCCAGTTTAGGGACGTAGTGGTCCATCGCCAGTTTAAGGACGTGGTGGTCCAACATTAGTTTAAGGACGTTTCGGTCCAATATTAGTTTAAGGACGTTTCGGTCCACAAGTTTAGGGACCCCGCAGTCCGTATTCATGTGTGGTCGTTGGGACCCGTCGCCTCTCTGACGTCGTTGAAGGATTACAACGAGAAGTGTCAGAGGAGTTCGGAGATGTACCCTCAAACCGGAGGTAAATTGATTTAAGAGAGCAATCTTGCTCAGTCAATTTAATTTGAGGACTTACGGCCAAAATTGGGCTAAGTCCAGTTGAAAATGTTCAACATTTTATTTGCTTTTGCATTGCATTTTTATTTGGGCTCTACCCATAAAAGATGCAGAGCATCAATTTGTTTTGGGCTCTGCCCATTTATAAATGATGCAAAGCATCTACTTTGTTTGGGCTCTGCCCCTTTTAAAATGCATAGCATTTTTATTATTTTGTTTGGGCTCTGCCCATTTATAAATGATGCAGAGCATCAATTTAATTAGGCCTGCTTGGTCTTTTTGATTTGGGCCCGGCCCTTTAAGAAATGTCTTGCATTTATCAGGCGCTTTGCGCCAATCAGAGAACGCAAGCGCTTGTAGTGTTGACACGTGTCGCGCAAGCGCAGTGCGCTGCTGACACGTGGCGCACTCTGGTGAGTTGCGCCAATTACAGAGAGCAAAGCTCTATCTCAAAGCGCATAGCGCAAGTAGTTCAGATGCTAACACGTGGCGCTCTCCTAAGAGCGCAACAGCGCAATTTGCAAGTGCAAGGCACTATGATTTAAGAATATTTTAGATTCAAGAACCAATGGTTCATAAAAGAAGTGCAAAGCACTATTCGTTTCCTTGATCTAATTTAGATCAAAGAAAAAACAAGTTTTTTCTTCTTTTTATTTCAGGAACCAAAGGTTCATAAAAGTACAAAGCACTATTTATTATGTGAAGATCATTGATCTTGTTTTTAGATCAATGATCTATTAGAAGAAATTTCTTCTAATTTGTGAAGGTTTTTACCTTTTTCTTGAGACTTTTTCAGAGTTCTCTCTGTTTGAAGCTCTTGATTTCTCAAAAGTGTTGATGCCTTTGAATTGAGGTCTAGGGTCCTTTTTATAGTGCCCATAAATTTGTTAAAGAGATCTTTCTCTGAGTGATTTGGGGAATTTTCCCCACCGTTGGATCTTTGATCCAAGGGCTTCTGTTTTACAGAAGAAAATCTTCTTGTTTTAACAAGAACAGAAAGATTTCTTTAAAATCTTAATTCTGTTTGGCGCAAATGCCCCAGCGCGTGACACGTGTCGCGCAGCGCAAAGCGCAGCGCAACTGCGCCAGCGCATCTGCGCTGACACGTGTCGCGCAGCGCAGTGCTTGCGCAACTGAAGCGTTGCTTCCTTTATTTTAACTTTAATTCTCACTTTAATTTTCAAGACAGCGCTTTGCTTTGATTGGATGAAAACAGAAGCATTGCTTCTTTTCTCACCTTGGAATTTGAACAGTACTTTGCTCTAATTGGGGTAAACAAAGGACCCTGCCGGCATCATAATGCGAGACTCGAAAGAGGCTGGAGTCGATGTTATTGCTGTAAAATAAATCATAGTCAGATCACGGCTCGAGAAATAAAGAATATACATACACAAAAAATAGTGTCTACTATACCAGCTGCAGCAGGGGGCAGAGCTGGGAGTGCTGGTAGCGCAACGACAGCCTCGTCCCCTCCTTCAATTTGTAAGGCTACAAGCAACATAAAGAAGAGTTAGCAGTAATGCGACTGCCCGTTAAAGAAAGGACGTCGTTTAGAAAAGATACTCACCTACACCAGCAGGCAGACTAATCTCTGACAGGAAGGAGAAGTGTGGGTACAGCACCTGATGCAGGTGGTCGAAAAGGACTCCTGCAAGGACACAGTAATGCAACGTTAGTACATAAATTATACAGCTAAAAAAATAAGACTGATGGGTCACGAATCCGTACCTTCCAACATCTGAGATGGTATGAGAGAGGGTAGAGGAGGTGTCACCGTCAAGGCGGTAGCTGATGGCATTGCCTCAGGTAGCGCGACATCAGCATTAGCCGCGCCTGCATTAGAAACAAGATAAACCCTGTGAGGAAAGATTGAAAAGATTGCAGAATAAAAAGAAAAGCAATGATCCAAAATCTACCTAGTGAGTCGCCAGTCGGAACCACGACAAAGGCGTCACTTGACACAGCAACTGCTCCATCCTCTTCCATCGGGAGGTTCTCACCGCCTGTCGCCTCATCCCCTGACTCTACCAGAGCCGTTGTAACGCTCGCGACGCCAGAAGATAGCAAAGGGTCGCAGGTAGAAAGAGCAATGATTGAGGTAGTGCCCGACTCTTGAGAAGGAGCGGCCACCTCGGGCTCAGCAATTGTAGCCGTCTCACCCATCAACACCTCGGGTTCGGCGGCTGTTGCTACCTCCTCCACAGCTATCTCAGGCTCGGCAATCGTGACTGACTTATCGGTCACCACCTCGGGCCCGGCAATTTCAGCCACCTCGCCTACCGTCGCCCCGGGCTCGGCAATCACAGCTACCTCCTCCACCGCTACCTCAGGCTCAGCGGTCGCCGCCACCTCTTCGGGAAGACTCGGCTCTGCAAGATAGGATATATGAGAATTGATACTTAAAACTTTGACAACGGAACCTCACGACACATTACCTTGAGTTGATTTACCGTTTGCTTCCCGAGCCGCACGTGCCGCCCGTCTGTAAGAAGTAGGCAAGGCAACCGGAGATTCCTCTGAGGGAGCAGAGGCAGGGGTAGCGGTGCTCGAACCCGCACCCACGGCTAAGGCAACACTATGCTCCCTTGCTGCATGCACTCGGTATTTCCTTTCTGCTCGGGCCGTCAAAGTGGACCTTCTAGAAGCCTCCTTCAACAGGACATCATCGTCCGCACCCGGGGTTACCTCTGGAGCCGTCAAGGCTTCCGTCATCGGTCGTTTGAGTAAGGCCTCTTTCGGCAGTGCCGAAAAGGCCGGGACTTCGGTAGCTGGCCGGAGAAGAAGTTCCGCTTCATTTTGTGGGATCGGCGTTGTTGTCCCTGCGATGAGATAAAGAAAGGGTCAGATTGTCTATAAGAAAGGATAATCAAGACACAATAAACCGAGACATACCAATGCCCAACAAAGCACGATTCCTCTTCTCCTCTTCGAAGGACCTGAGGGAAGCCGCCAGAATCTCTTCAATGGTAAAGCCTAAGCCTGCTACAAAAGGAAAAATGTCAATCAAAACATGACAGTAAAAATAAAGATATAATGCAATAACAAGACGCGAATAACGTTTACTTGATTGCATGAGGGCGGCTATTTCTGTTTGGTGAGTGGCAGAGCGCACAGAAGCCACAATAGCGGCCTCGAGATCAGTTTCTTCTGGCGCTATGAAAAGACCCTCATTGGTCCCATATTCACTTAGACCTACGTTATAAGGAGCCTAAGGCTCCAGGCCGAGTACAGCATCTAGGGAGAAGACCGACTTCTTCTTCTTCTGTGCGCGAGCTCCAGTCGCAGCAAGCACGAGCTTACACTTGTTGAGCACCTTAGGGCGACGAGTCCCGATATCTGAGCCCACGCCAAATTCGGGTGAAGCTATGTTTACCGTCTCCGCGGGAGCACGGGGCACCGATAGCACATCCACCGTCTCCACAGGAGTAGGGGGCAATCCACGCGTAGGGCTCAGCATACGTGGAGGCTCAACTGCAGCAACCTCTCTTAGCGGAAAAGGGACAGCGATCCGTCGCTTTAAAAGGACGTTGCGATCACCGGCAGGGGGCGCACTCTTGCGATCGAGCAGCAGCCGCCTCTCTTCCCTGATAACAGCACCCATCGCGTGTTGATACCAGGACGCGTGTACGTTGAGTGCCCTCGGGACGCAACTCGGCTCGCTAATGAAGAAGTGGGAGCCCGTATTCAAGCGCATGAAGTGATGCAGCGAACCCTGTAGGGTTGCTAGGCACGCGCACAAGGGTCTACGAGGCATCAACCATGCCCGAATAAAAATTTAGCCGTGCCGAACAACCCGAATACGGAACTTTAAACTAGAGATTAGGCGAAAACATGCATGTTAACAACTTAACACTAAGTGAGAGGGATTACAACCTTTGTAGATCCGGTCCTTCACTTCATATGCTCCGTGTTGTGGTCCCTTCGCTGCGATCATCGGGTTCCGGGCTCTCGAGAGGTTCCACGAAGAGAAAGACGCAACCTTTGCTTCCGATCTTCGAAACTATGATGATCTACCTCGAAGTTTCTTTAACACAAGCTAACACTCATGAAATGATGTGAACACCCTCATCTAAATGGCAAAGGAAGATGAGGATGATGAAGTAGGATTTTTGCTCTATTTATTTATCTTTTTCTCACAAGTATTCATCACCTTTGAAAAATCTAGTAAGCTTTTTCATGGAAGAATGAAGGAGGAAGAAGAAGATCAATATCATTATCCTTTTGTGATGAATAGGAAAAGTAATAATATGATAGATTATGCAACCATGGTTCACTTAACCAATGTAGAGAATTAACTAGGGTTAGGGTTTGGGTTTGGTTAAAGCATGACTCATTTCAAAATATCTTTCAAATGACAAAAAGAAAACCTTCTAGAAACATCTAGAAAGTTTAACCCAAATCCAAACCCTAATCAAGTTTAAACTCCACTAAACATGTTGCATTATTTATCATATCATATTACAATATTATATATCACATATATAATATTTATTGTAACAAAATATAAATAATACAATTAACATATATCGCATATACATCAATGTATTACCCGAGTGAGAAAAAGAATCTTTTAGTGAGCAAATATTAGTTAATGCAATTTAATATATCACATATATTATTATACATTAAATTATCGAATCAACACTTGATCCGACAATCCGGCTATATCGCATATAACCGGCTAATATTTATCCGTACCGATTCATCGAATCAACACTTGATCCGATGACCCGGCTGATATCAAATATCGCGAGAATATAATACGATATCACATACCGCATTATCCTCGGTCCCGCACATATCACATACGTGCTCCTACTCCGTTTTGCCTGAGTCAAGAAATCTCTGTGTAGGACTCTAAAGAATCGTCAATACGCCGGCAGTAGGTGATGATCATATCAAACACCCACAAGCTGCAAGCGGTCAGCTAAACGTAACAGCTACCCAGGTATTGAGCGCTCAGAAGATCAACAAGCAAGCCTGTACATTCTCCTGTGGATCCAAACAGTAACACTCCCGTACAGTCCGGTCTCGTCGTCTGATATGTCGCATATCTCGCCTAGGGGTGGTAAACGTCAGACCCCAGTAGCTCGATAAGTCGTGTCGATATGAGGTCTATAACAGTTCGAGAAACTACTGATAACACTTACCAGTAAATCTCAGCAACCCTGGCCAGGGATTTCCGGTTATAGCCAATCGAACACAGCACAACATCAACTCCCTATACCGGGAGAGACGAATCCCCTCCTATCGCTCATTGCCTCCATGTGATTCGGGACTGTACCCAAAAGCCACCTTTTTGCACGCCCTCTTGGACGTGGTATGATGGAAATCAAAGCACAGTGGGAACCACACAAGACTCTATGACGATCTCGGGTCAACAGACTACTCTGTACCAGTGTCACCGGAGAACTGCCATCTGACGTATGGTATAATACCATCTGGGAGTTCTAACCGAGTCCGTCCAGTGTACCCAGTCTCCACTGAGCACCCGTACACCATCCTTGATGTCAAACACCGATGGATATGGGATCATCCATCGCCCATCATATGGGTCAAGATGCGTATACGCTAGTCTACTCTGGTGCATCGATGCCCTGTATCGATACACCCTCGACTAGGAACAGTTATAGGATGTACTCGTCGACTACCGCGGCCCCACTAGTATGATCTCATCATAGTCCCAGTAGTCGAGTACATATCCTAAGGGCTTTATCAACATGTAACATAGAGACAATCAGAGTACATGTTAAGATAAAGTACAACCAGATAGCATACTATCATGTCGAGCAAGAAAGTCCTCCTTATATATGTCCTAGCATCCACTACAATATACATCGTATGTACAGTAATGGTCTCTAGGGCATACATATAACTAATAATCTCCCACTTGCACTAGGGCCATCTGTTATGGTATCGCATACCCAACAATTAGCTGCGGTTGAAGTATCTCATACTCAACCATCCCATAAAAGTCTCTACTGGGAAAAAGGCCTTTGTGAGTGGATCCGCGCTGTTGTCCTCTGTGTATACTCTCCTAACCTCGATCTCTCTGGAGATCAACCATCTCCATGATCAGGTGATACTGCCTAAGAATTATATCTGGATTTCTGATGGGACGGTAGTTCCTTGGCTGAAGCCACAACTCCATTGTCACACAATGGTAGGAACAAAGTTCATCTTATGAACTTATAAACATCCAGACTGCCTCTTTGGTAGCATCCTTGGTAACGATGTATCTTGCCTCTAATCGTCTAGTATGTCACGGTATCTAGCTTGGAACTCTTCCAACATACCGTCCCTCCACTGAGGGCATAGACAAGCCTGTGACTGACATTCAGTCGTCCTTATCACCCTGGAACCTTTCCAGTGATTCTCCCCAGGATCGATTGATACCATCTCACTACAACTAGTGAGTGTCCTAACATCCAATTAGATCTATCTCATAGATCCAAAAACACAGGATTTAGGAGGTATCATTTTGATCCTATATGGAGAATCCTTGTGATAAGCGGAGATTAACCGAGCGTAGCATAGGAAACTCTTTCCCTATCAAGAGTATGTCATCCACGTACTCTACGAGGATCACCACCATACTCTCTACTACCTTTTCGTATATACAAGGTTCATCTACCATTTTGATGAAGTCAAACTCTTTGACTACCACATCAAAACAGATGTTCCAACTCCGCGATGCCTGTTTTATCATAAAAAACATCTTGCACACGTTTCCGCTGCTCCCACAGTCTACGAAGCCCTCTGGCTGTGTACTTATAGACGCTATCTTCTAAATCATCATTTAGAAAAGCAGTCATGACACCCAACCACCAGATATCGTAGTCATGGTATGTAGCCGTGGCAAGTAAGATCTGGATGGACTTAACCATAGCTTTGAAAGTCTCAACCTTTCCATGTACACCAAGCAATCTTCTCAAGATATACTCGCTCCTGATGGGGATTTAACCCTTCAGATAAAGCAACCAAAGTCCATACTTTGTTGGTGTATAAGGATTCCATTTCAGATCGATAAGCATCCAGCCATTCTTACAGAGTCCCACTCCTGATGGCCAGCTCGAAACTAGTTGGGTCATCATCTCATGATGTAATCCTCGCTCCCACTGTCATAGAGAAACCGAAGTATCTCTCAGGTGGGTGAGGAACCCTACTAGATCGGCGGAGAGGCTGAGGTTCGTTGGAAACTATTGAATCCTTTGGTTCTATCAAATCATCAGCTGCAATTTGTATAGCTGGAACATTTCCAGTTCTACATAACAGAACTTGCCTCGAGCTTGTCCGGATTTTGCTTTTAGGCATATGCCGGACAACCCCAAATCTTAACAAACATAAGATATGGGTTCCTCCCTTTCCATATCACATATGAAGTGGTAGGCAACTGATTTGATTTGAACCCTATTCAATAAGTATGCAGCTTCTCAAGTGCATAACTCCCAAAAGGAAATAGGAAACTCAGTAGTACTCATCATAGAGCACACCATATCACATAGGGTGCTATTGCTCCGCCCCGATACACCGACGTGCTGTGGTGTATACGGAGGAGTAATGCTGAGAGAGAATCTCATTCTCCTTTAGAATAGTCCAGGAATTCCGTGCTCAAGTATTCTCCTCCTTGATCTCATCAAAGGACATAATACTTATACCCGTATTTTGGTTCTCTACTTCTAACTTATATTCTGTGAATATCTTAAAAGGTTCGGACTTGTGTTTCAGCAGGAACATATGTCTGAATCTTGAGAGATCATCAGAGAATGTAATGAAGTACAAAGAATCAGTCTTGGCATGTGTAGACAGGAGACTTTCATACATCAGCATGTATCAATTCCCAAAAGTTCACTAACTCTTTCTCTGTTTCCAATAAACAGAGCTGTGGTCATCTTATCTTTGTGACATGACTGGCAAGTTTCACAAGATGTAAATTCAAACTAATTTAAATATGCATCTATATGTAACTTCAGCCAGTCGGATCGCATTGATATGACCTAGTCTACAATGCCTCAAGAAGGATTCGTTCATATCTGAACTCTTCCTCTTGTGTATGTTCTATATACTAAGAACTGTGGTTTGATTTAGAACGTCAATGCTTTTAGATAACGTGCCTGAACCGATCAACTATTGATATAGGAAATGTTCAAAACATTATCCAGCAATACAAAATTATATCCTTTCTTTACAAATAAAGAGACTGATATGATTTTTTATATCAGGTTCGGTATCTAATAACATTTGTTCAGAATCAATGTATTCCGGTAATACAGGGTGATAGTGACCAACAGACTTGGCTGCAACACTTGCACCGTTTTCTGTCTCATGAAACTTATCACCCGTTCTCAGTTCTCTACCTATCTGTAGCCCATGTAACAGATTACATATACGGGATCCTGATCCGGTATCACATACCCAGGACGTAAAGGATACTGAGAAACAGTTCTCTGTAATGAACACACCCGAAGATGATGCATCAGCATGCACTTTCTTCGTTTGGGCGGCACGGGAAATCTGGTATTCCCCAATTTCCTGCTCTGTCTTATAACAATTATAAGTTGGAGCGGGACCAACGTTCCCCAGCTCAGTATAACAAGTGGGTTCGGTCAATATATCCGTATTATTATCTTGATTAAGGCGTGATATGGTCGCTATCTGGAGAGAGAGAGAAGAAAACACTCAGCGTATGCTCTTGCAAGATTAGATTGGTTATCTAATATATCTAATCAGGATGGCTCCCACTGTTTTTGTCAAATCTTCCTTCAAACCCTAAAAGGAAAGACTAGCCGGGATTAATTACACGCTACAAGTTCGCCAATCTTTCAGCCAGGCCAGTGTCGGTACTTTGAGGCAGGTCCCCCGTGCTCTCGCACGAACCTAATTAATGTAAACCTCGTTTTCCCAGAGGCGTAACCCCGTTGACACCTTTCTAGACACCTACTTGATCGGCTAATTATAATGTGTAAAACTCTCCCAGGAGTAACAATTACTCGCAGCGGGTATCGGGATCCAACTATCTCATAGAAGGTATGCAATCTCATTGCAAATTCCAACACTTGAAATTCCCGATAATATTTTACCCCTAGCATCCTATGACCTTGACGAAAGCCAACAAACTATAGGATACTAGTCAAGTCCAACCCGTCATTTCTTGATTGAAATAAACCCACCCGTACGACCCTTGACGAAAGCCAACAAAGCCGCACGACTACCCTAATCCAATCGCATCATATGCTAGCAGATAAGCAGCAGATAGCTACCGCACACTACACCTTGACGAAAGCCAACAAATGTAGCACGAATACTATTTACAACTTATCTGAAATGACGGAGGGTTACGACAGGTTTTTCAGAAAACCTATTGCGTAATGAACTTGATATCGTTGTAGAATCGAGTGATTTTAAATGGAGTGTCTTTGAGGCTTTTCTAGTTTTGCTAAAGGGGTCACTCCCGGCGAAGGGATCGTCGGCCCTTTCCTCATCGAATAAGGTGCGGGATATATCATATATATCACTGTGCAAAGCAAAAACTCTTAAAAGCAATCAAAAGACAAACCGAGTTTGTAGCATCTGCCAGTTATTGCTAAAGGAGTCACTCCCGGTGAAGGGATCTCGGTCCTTTCCTTATCGAATAAGGTGCTGGATGTTCTACAAGGAACACCGCTATGCAAAGCAAGAACTAGAGCTACCAGTTTTTATAAACAAGTTTCTACAACATCTTAGGTTTCTTTTATTTCATTAATCTCATTAATGAAGTCCCATTTTAATTATGCTTCACAAGCATCTCCTTTTGAAACGAAATCTGCAATATAACATATATCTCATATATATAATATATAAACATTTGTCTCAGGCAGTAATATGATCTCATCACAGAACAATGCAGCAGAAGAACATATATGAAATATTGGATATACTAGGACGTCCGTGTTTTCAATACGAGCCAGTATAAAACACGGATTCCACGGTCGCGATGAATAGCCAAACCCACATCCCTAGACCCCTACGAGAGCGGCAAGTAACACAGCCAATTCTAGGGTTAGGAGACCCGGTCTCGACCCCTCGAGATGGTCTCCCTCTGGACCCTAGAACCCGGTTACTTGTGCTCCCCGCCTTGGGTCTACCTAATGCGGAAAAGTAACAAATATACAACGGTGACATCTTCCGCTACCTGGAAGTGCCCCAATAAAAGAATATTACATACAAATGAATTTTACATGAATGAAAAAGAAAAACTCTCATCTCACATAAAACCCCCGGCTATTCAAACGCGACGATCCAATAGAACATATCACAGCAACACATAATATCTCATATCATCAACGTAAGCAAGTATGCGTATCCCGATTGTCGTTGATGTATAGCAACGAAGCCGGCGATACACCACATACTACGCTTACGGTCACAGAAAAGAAAGTGTAAAACTACAACAGTTGGAATCCGCAACCACCTTAGACATCGCATGCCTAACCAAATGAATTCCTTAGACATCACATGCCTAACAATTATAAACCCCGCATTTTAGTCTCATTTATCGAAAACACTTTTCAATATCAAGTCGGGCAATTCAACAAGATTCCCGAAAAACTGATCGAATGCTCGTCGCAAACTTTAGTAGACGGCCGCACCCCCGATACCGTCGACGAAGTGCACCAAGGCGGAACACCGCTACCGCGAGCACCCGAACGGATGCTTTCGGCGACGGAGTTCTCCTACAGTCACTTGGTCGGGGCTATGGGGTGTAGCTGTCTATTAAGTTTACCCGGCGAGTATCCGCGTACGCTACGTGATTGCGACGGACTTTTGATCACATCAAAATTCCGTGGCAACCGATCATCTGAGACTAAACTGCTATGTTTATAATATTCAAATTAGTCATCTCATAACTATCTGTGGATTCCAATTATTGTATCGCATTCCAGATAAATAGAAAAAGTTAAACTTTCCGATCGAATCATCAAGCACCCAAGAATTCCCCAATATATTTCAACACTTGAAAACAGTTTAAAAACATCCATTACATGCCACAGTACCAATGGTCCAGCCGTAGAAGGGTCAAGCCAACGCCTCACATGTGGCACGCCGTACTGCCCCAAACCCTAAGGTTCAAAGGGCAGTTCAAGACGGTCACATAATCGAGTTAAGGTTTGTTGTCTTCTAGAGGGTCCATCAAGTTACTTGCACGACTTAGAACGTTCTTAAACACGAGGAAAAATCCAACTTTTGAAAAATTTTCCGACAGGGGAAAAAGTGAGTTATTGATATCCGTTCGAACTTTTTAACAGTTTCTAAAAAATTATCCGGACAAAACTAAACAAAGTTATAATATCCGATCAAAACTTTAAGTCCCCAATACAACCTGGATAATTCAACAGTTGAATAATAAAAAATAAAAATTTCCAGAAACTACAAGATTATAAAATAGGAGTTACTGTGAAAAGCACGTGGCATAAATCGACCACGTGGCCGCGGAACCGCCGCACATGCTTGGGTGGGGCCGCGGTTCCGCGCCTCGTTTGGCGAATTACGCTCACGTGTTTCACAGTAATTCTTGTAATTACCTGCTGTAATTTTTGGATATTTTTAATGTGGAAAAATCCCAATTTTAAGAAAATTTCCAGAGAGCATGTTTCGGACGGGGGTTTTGGTTCGATCGGACTTCAAACTTCGTCTAGACTTCGCCTAAAGCTCTAGCTTGGCTCTGATACCACTGTAGGGTTGCTAGGCACGCGCACAAGGGTCTACGAGGCATCAACCATGCCCGAATAAAAATTTAGCCGTGCCGAACAACCCGAATACGGAACTTTAAACTAGAGATTAGGCGAAAACATGCATGTTAACAACTTAACACTAAGTGAGAGGGATTACAACCTTTGTAGATCCGGTCCTTCACTTCATATGCTCCGTGTTGTGGTCCCTTCGCTGCGATCATCGGGTTCCGGGCTCTCGAGAGGTTCCACGATGAGAAAGACGCAACCTTTGCTTCCGATCTTCGAAACTAAGATGATCTACTTCGAAGTTTCTTTAACACAAGCTAACACTCATGAAATGATGTGAACACCCTCATCTAAATGGCAAAGGAAGATGAGGATGATGAAGTAGGATTTTTGCTCTATTTATTTATCTTTTTCTCACAAGTATTCATCACCTTTGAAAAATCTAGTAAGCTTTTTCATGGAAGAATGAAGGAGGAAGAAGAAGATCAATATCATTATCCTTTTGTGATGAATAAGAAAAGTAATAATATGATAGATTGTGCAACCATGGTTCACTTAACCAATGTAGAGAATTAACTAGGGTTAGGGTTTGGGTTTGGTTAAAGCATGACTCATTTCAAAATATCTTTCAAATGACAAAAAGAAAACCTTCTAGAAACATCTAGAAAGTTTAACCCTAATCCAAACCCTAATCAAGTTTAAACTCCACTAAACATGTTGCATTATTTATCATATCATGTTACAATATTATATATCACATATATAATATTTATTGTAACAAAATATAAATAATACAATTAACATATATCGCATATACATCAATGTATTACCCGAGTGAGAAAAAGAATCTTTTAGTGAGCAAATATTAGTTAATGCAATTTAATATATCACATATATTATTATACATTAAATTATCGAATCAACACTTGATCCGACAATCCGGCTATATCGCATATAACCGGCTAATATTTATCCGTACCGATTCATCGAATCAACACTTGATCCGATGACCCGGCTGATATCAAATATCGTGAGAATATAATACGATATCACATACCGCATTATCCTCGGTCCCGCACATATCACATACGTGCTCCTACTCCGTTTTGCCTGAGTCAAGAAACCTCTGTGTAGGACTCTAAAGAATCGTCAATACGCCGGCAGTAGGTGATGATCATATCAAACACCCACAAGCTGCAAGCGGTCAGCTAAACGTAACAGCTACCCAGGTATTGAGTGCTCAGAAGATCAACAAGCAAGCCTGTACATTCTCCTGTGGATCCAAACAGTAACACTCCCGTACAGTCCGGTCTCGTCGTCTGATATGTCGCATATCTCGCCTAGGGGTGGTAAACGTCAGACCCCAGTAGCTCGATAAGTCGTGTCGATATGAGGTCTATAACAGTTCGAGAAACTACTGATAACACTTACCAGTAAATCTCAGCAACCCTGGCCAGGGATTTCCGGTTATAGCCAATCGAACACAGCACAACATCAACTCCCTATACCGGGAGAGACGAATCCCCTCCTATCGCTCATTGCCTCCATGTGATTCGGGACTGTACCCAAAAGCCACCTTTTTGCACGCCCTCTTGGACGTGGTATGATGGAAATCAAAGCACAGTGGGAACCACACAAGACTCTATGACGATCTCGGGTCAACAGACTACTCTGTACCAGTGTCACCGGAGAACTGCCATCTGACGTATGGTATAATACCATCTGGGAGTTCTAACCGAGTCCGTCCAGTGTACCCAGTCTCCACTGAGCACCCGTACACCATCCTTGATGTCAAACACCGATGGATATGGGATCATCCATCGCCCATCATATGGGTCAAGATGCGTATACGCTAGTCTACTCTGGTGCATCGATGCCCTGTATCGATACACCCTCGACTAGGAACAGTTATAGGATGTACTCGTCGACTACCGCGGCCCCACTAGTATGATCTCATCATAGTCCCAGTAGTCGAGTACATATCCTAAGGGCTTTATCAACATGTAACATAGAGACAATCAGAGTACATGTTAAGATAAAGTACAACCAGATAGCATACTATCATGTCGAGCAAGAAAGTCCTCCTTATATATGTCCTAGCATCCACTACAATATACATCGTATGTACAGTAATGGCCTCTAGGGCATACATATAACTAACAATCTCCCACTTGCACTAGGGCCATCTGTTATGGTATCGCATACCCAACAATTAGCTGCGGTTGAAGTATCTCATACTCAACCATCCCATAAAAGTCTCTACTGGGAAAAAGGCCTTTGTGAGTGGATCCGCGCTGTTGTCCTCTGTGTATACTCTCCTAACCTCGATCTCTCTGGAGATCAACCATCTCCATGATCAGGTGATACTGCCTAAGAATTATATCTGGATTTCTGATGGGACGGTAGTTCCTTGGCTGAAACCACAACTCCATTGTCACACAATGGTAGGAACAAAGTTCATCTTATGAACTTATAAACATCCAGACTGCCTCTTTGGTAGCATCCTTGGTAACGATGTATCTTGCCTCTAATCGTCTAGTATGTCACGGTATCTAGCTTGGAACTCTTCCAACATACCGTCCCTCCACTGAGGGCATAGACAAGCCTGTGACTGACATTCAGTCGTCCTTATCACCCTGGAACCTTTCCAGTGATTCTCCCCAGGATCGATTGATACCATCTCACTACAACTAGTGAGTGTCCTAACATCCAATTAGATCTATCTCATAGATCCAAAAACACAGGATTTAGGAGGTATCATTTTGATCCTATATGGAGAATCCTTGTGATAAGCGGAGATTAACCGAGCGTAGCATAGGAAACTCTTTCCCTATCAAGAGTATGTCATCCACGTACTCTACGAGGATCACCACCATACTCTCTACTACCTTTTCGTATATACAAGGTTCATCTACCATTTTGATGAAGTCAAACTCTTTGACTACCACATCAAAACAGATGTTCCAACTCCGCGATGCCTGTTTTATCATATAAAACATCTTGCACACGTTTCCGCTGCTCCCACAGTCTACGAAGCCCTCTGGCTGTGTACTTATAGACGCTATCTTCTAAATCATCATTTAGAAAAGCAGTCATGACACCCAACCACCAGATATCGTAGTCATGGTATGTAGCCGTGGCAAGTAAGATCTGGATGGACTTAAGCATAGCTTTGAAAGTCTCAACCTTTCCATGTACACCAAGCAATCTTCTCAAGATATACTCGCTCCTGATGGGGATTTAACCCTTCAGATAAAGCAACCAAAGTCCATACTTTGTTGGTGTATAAGGATTCCATTTCAGATCGATAAGCATCCAGCCATTCTTACAGAGTCCCACTCCTGATGGCCAGCTCGAAACTAGTTGGGTCATCATCTCATGATGTAATCCTCGCTCCCACTGTCATAGAGAAACCGAAGTATCTCTCAGGTGGGTGAGGAACCCTACTAGATCGGCGGAGAGGCTGAGGTTCGTTGGAAACTATTGAATCCTTTGGTTCTATCAAATCATCAGCTGCAATTTGTATAGCTGGAACATTTCCAGTTCTACATAACAGAACTTGCCTCGAGCTTGTCCGGATTTTGCTTTTAGGCATATGCCGGACAACCCCAAATCTTAACAAACATAAGATATGGGTTCCTCCCTTTCCATATCACATATGAAGTGGTAGGCAACTGATTTGATTTGAACCCTATTCAATAAGTATGCAGCTTCTCAAGTGCATAACTCCCAAAAGGAAATAGGAAACTCAGTAGTACTCATCATAGAGCACACCATATCACATAGGGTGCTATTGCTCCGCCCCGATACACCGACGTGCTGTGGTGTATACGGAGGAGTAATGCTGAGAGAGAATCTCATTCTCCTTTAGAATAGTCCAGGAATTCCGTGCTCAAGTATTCTCCTCCTTGATCTCATCAAAGGACATAATACTTATACCCGTATTTTGGTTCTCTACTTCTAACTTATATTCTGTGAATATCTTAAAAGGTTCGGACTTGTGTTTCAGCAGGAACATATGTCTGAATCTTGAGAGATCATCAGAGAATGTAATGAAGTACAAAGAATCAGTCTTGGCATGTGTAGACAGGAGACTTTCATACATCAGCATGTATCAATTCCCAAAAGTTCACTAACTCTTTCTCTGTTTCCAATAAACAGAGCTGTGGTCATCTTATCTTTGTGACATGACTGGCAAGTTTCACAAGATGTAAATTCAAACTAATTTAAATATGCATCTATATGTAACTTCAGCCAGTCGGATCGCATTGATATGACCTAGTCTACAATGCCTCAAGAAGGATTCGTTCATATCTGAACTCTTCCTCTTGTGTATGTTCTATATACTAAGAACTGTGGTTTGATTTAGAACGTCAATGCTTTTAGATAACGTGCCTGAACCGATCAACTATTGATATAGGAAATGTTCAAAACATTATCCAGCAATACAAAATTATATCCTTTCTTTACAAATAAAGAGACTGATATGATTTTGTATATCAGGTTCGGTATCTAATAACATTTGTTCAGAATCAATGTATTCCGGTAATACAGGGTGATAGTGACCAACAGACTTGGCTGCAACACTTGCACCGTTTTCTGTCTCATGAAACTTATCACCCGTTCTCAGTTCTCTACCTATCTGTAGCCCATGTAACAGATTACATATACGGGATCCTGATCCGGTATCACATACCCAGGACGTAAAGGATACTGAGAAACAGTTCTCTGTAATGAACACACCCGAAGATGATGCATCAGCATGCACTTTCTTCGTTTGGGCGGCACGGGAAATCTGGTATTCCCCAATTTCCTGCTCTGTCTTATAACAATTATAAGTTGGAGCGGGACCAACGTTCCCCAGCTCAGTATAACAAGTGGGTTCGGTCAATATATCCATATTATTATCTTGATTAAGGCGTGATATGGTCGCTATCTGGAGAGAGAGAGAAGAAAACACTCAGCGTATGCTCTTGCAAGATTAGATTGGTTATCTAATATATCTAATCAGGATGGCTCCCACTGTTTTTGTCAAATCTTCCTTCAAACCCTAAAAGGAAAGACTAGCCGGGATTAATTACACGCTACAAGTTCGCCAATCTTTCAGCCAGGCTAGTGTCGGTACTTTGAGGGAGGTCCCCCGTGCTCTCGCACGAACCTAATTAATGTAAACCTCGTTTTCCCAGAGGCGTAACCCCGTTGACACTTTTCTAGACACCTACTTGATCGGCTAATTGTAATGTGTAAAACTCTCCCAGGAGTAACAATTACTCGCAGCGGGTATCGGGATCCAACTATCTCATAGAAGGTATGCAATCTCATTGCAAATTCCAACACTTGAAATTCCCGATAATATTTTACCCCTAGCATCCTATGACCTTGACGAAAGCCAACAAACCATAGGATACTAGTCAAGTCCAACCCGTCATTTCTTGATTGAAATAAACCCACCCGTACGACCCTTGACGAAAGCCAACAAAGCCGCACGACTACCCTAATCCAATCGCATCATATGCTAGCAGATAAGCAGCAGATAGCTACCGCACACTACACCTTGACGAAAGCCAACAAATGTAGCACGAATACTATTTACAACTTATCTGAAATGACGGAGGGTTACGACAGGTTTTTCAGAAAACCTATTGCGTAATGAACTTGATATCGTTGTAGAATCGAGTGATTTTAAATGGAGTGTCTTTGAGGCTTTTCTAGTTTTGCTAAAGGGGTCACTCCCGGCGAAGGGATCGTCGGCCCTTTCCTCATCGAATAAGGTGCGGGATATATCATATATATCACTGTGCAAAGCAAAAACTCTTAAAAGCAATCAAAAGACAAACCGAGTTTGTAGCATCTGCCAGTTATTGCTAAAGGAGTCACTCCCGGTGAAGGGATCTCGGTCCTTTCCTTATCGAATAAGGTGCTGGATGTTCTACAAGGAACACCGCTATGCAAAGCAAGAACTAGAGCTACCAGTTTTTATAAACAAGTTTCTACAACATCTTAGGTTTCTTTTATTTCATTAATCTCATTAATGAAGTCCCATTTTAATTATGCTTCACAAGCATCTCCTTTTGAAACGAAATCTGCAATATAACATATATCTCATATATATAATATATAAACATTTGTCTCAGGCAGTAATATGATCTCATCACAGAACAATGCAGCAGAAGAACATATATGAAATATTGGATATACTAGGACGTCCGTGTTTTCAATACGAGCCAGTATAAAACACGGATTCCACGGTCGCGATGAATAGCCAAACCCACATCCCTAGACCCCTACGAGAGCGGCAAGTAACACAGCCAATTCTAGGGTTAGGAGACCCGGTCTCGACCCCTCGAGATGGTCTCCCTCTGGACCCTAGAACCCGGTTACTTGTGCTCCCCGCCTTGGGTCTACCTAATGCGGAAAAGTAACAAATATACAACGGTGACATCTTCCGCTACCTGGAAGTGCCCCAATAAAAGAATATTACATACAAATGAATTTTACATGAATGAAAAAGAAAAACTCTCATCTCACATAAAAACCCCGGCTATTCAAACGCGACGATCCAATAGAACATATCACAGCAACACATAATATCTCATATCATCAACGTAAGCAAGTATGCGTATCCCGATTGTCGTTGATGTATAGCAACGAAGCCGGCGATACACCACATACTACGCTTACGGTCACAGAAAAGAAAGTGTAAAACTACAACAGTTGGAATCCGCAACCACCTTAGACATCGCATGCCTAACCAAATGAATTCCTTAGACATCACATGCCTAACAATTATAAACCCCGCATTTTAGTCTCATTTATCGAAAACACTTTTCAATATCAAGTCGGGCAATTCAACAAGATTCCCGAAAAACTGATCGAATGCTCGTCGCAAACTTTAGTAGACGGCCGCACCCCCGATACCGTCGACGAAGTGCACCAAGGCGGAACACCGCTACCGCGAGCACCCGAACGGATGCTTTCGGCGACGGGGTTCTCCTACAGTCACTTGGTCGGGGCTATGGGGTGTAGCTGTCTATTAAGTTTACCCGGCGAGTATCCGCGTACGCTACGTGATTGCGACGGACTTTTGATCACATCAAAATTCCGTGGCAACCGATCATCTGAGACTAAACTGCTATGTTTATAATATTCAAATTAGTCATCTCATAACTATCTGTGGATTCCAATTATTGTATCACATTCCAGATAAATAGAAAAAGTTAAACTTTCCGATCGAATCATCAAGCACCCAAGAATTCCCCAATATATTTCAACACTTGAAAACAGTTTAAAAACATCCATTACATGCCACAGTACCAATGGTCCAGCCGTAGAAGGGTCAAGCCAACGCCTCACATGTGGCACGCCGTACTGTCCCAAACCCTAAGGTTCAAAGGGCAGTTCAAGACGGTCACATAATCGAGTTAAGGTTTGTTGTCTTCTAGAGGGTCCATCAAGTTACTTGCACGACTTAGAACGTTCTTAAACACGAGGAAAAATCCAACTTTTGAAAAATTTTCCGACAGGGGAAAAAGTGAGTTATTGATATCCGTTCGAACTTTTTAACAGTTTCTAAAAAATTATCCGGACAAAACTAAACAAAGTTATAATATCCGATCAAAACTTTAAGTCCCCAATACAACCTGGATAATTCAACAGTTGAATAATAAAAAATAAAAATTTCCAGAAACTACAAGATTATAAAATAGGAGTTACTGTGAAAAGCACGTGGCATAAATCGACCACGTGGCCGCGGAACCGCCGCACATGCTTGGGTGGGGCCGCGGTTCCGCGCCTCGTTTGGCGAATTACGCTCACGTGTTTCACAGTAATTCTTGTAATTACCTGCTGTAATTTTTGGATATTTTTAATGTGGAAAAATCCCAATTTTAAGAAAATTTCCAGAGAGCATGTTTCGGACGGGGGTTTTGGTTCGATCGGACTTCAAACTTCGTCTAGACTTCGCCTAAAGCTCTAGCTTGGCTCTGATACCACTGTAGGGTTGCTAGGCACGCGCACAAGGGTCTACGAGGCATCAACCATGCCCGAATAAAAATTTAGCCGTGCCGAACAACCCGAATACGGAACTTTAAACTAGAGATTAGGCGAAAACATGCATGTTAACAACTTAACACTAAGTGAGAGGGATTACAACCTTTGTAGATCCGGTCCTTCACTTCATATGCTCCGTGTTGTGGTCCCTTCGCTACGATCATCGGGTTCCGGGCTCTCGAGAGGTTCCACGAAGAGAAAGACGCAACCTTTGCTTCCGATCTTCGAAACTAAGATGATCTACCTCGAAGTTTCTTTAACACAAGCTAACACTCATGAAATGATGTGAACACCCTCATCTAAATGGCAAAGGAAGATGAGGATGATGAAGTAGGATTTTTGCTCTATTTATTTATCTTTTTCTCACAAGTATTCATCACCTTTGAAAAATCTAGTAAGCTTTTTCATGGAAGAATGAAGGAGGAAGAAGAAGATCAATATCATTATCCTTTTGTGATGAATAGGAAAAGTAATAATATGATAGATTATGCAACCATGGTTCACTTAACCAATGTAGAGAATTAACTAGGGTTAGGGTTTGGGTTTGGTTAAAGCATGACTCATTTCAAAATATCTTTCAAATGACAAAAAGAAAACCTTCTAGAAACATCTAGAAAGTTTAACCCTAATCCAAACCCTAATCAAGTTTAAACTCCACTAAACATGTTGCATTATTTATCATATCATGTTACAATATTATATATCACATATATAATATTTATTGTAACAAAATATAAATAATACAATTAACATATATCGCATATACATCAATGTATTACCCGAGTGAGAAAAAGAATCTTTTAGTGAGCAAATATTAGTTAATGCAATTTAATATATCACATATATTATTATACATTAAATTATCGAATCAACACTTGATCCGACAATCCGGCTATATCGCATATAACCGGCTAATATTTATCCGTACCGATTCATCGAATCAACACTTGATCCGATGACCCGGCTGATATCAAATATCGCGAGAATATAATACGATATCACATACCGCATTATCCTCGGTCCCGCACATATCACATACGTGCTCCTACTCCATTTTGCCTGAGTCAAGAAACCTCTGTGTAGGACTCTAAAGAATCGTCAATACGCCGGCAGTAGGTGATGATCATATCAAACACCCACAAGCTGCAAGCGGTCAGCTAAACGTAACAGCTACCCAGGTATTGAGCGCTCAGAAGATCAACAAGCAAGCCTGTACATTCTCCTGTGGATCCAAACAGTAACACTCCCGTACAGTCCGGTCTCGTCGTCTGATATGTCGCATATCTCGCCTAGGGGTAGTAAACGTCAGACCCCAGTAGCTCGATAAGTCGTGTCGATATGAGGTCTATAACAGTTCGAGAAACTACTGATAACACTTACCAGTAAATCTCAGCAACCCTGGCCAGGGATTTCCGGTTATAGCCAATCGAACACAGCACAACATCAACTCCCTATACCGGGAGAGACGAATCCCCTCCTATCGCTCATTGCCTCCATGTGATTCGGGACTGTACCCAAAAGCCACCTTTTTGCACGCCCTCTTGGACGTGGTATGATGGAAATCAAAGCACAGTGGGAACCACACAAGACTCTATGACGATCTCGGGTCAACAGACTACTCTGTACCAGTGTCACCGGAGAACTGCCATCTGACGTATGGTATAATACCATCTGGGAGTTCTCGGCGAGTCCGTCCAGTGTACCCAGTCTCCACTGAGCACCCGTACACCATCCTTGATGTCAAACACCGATGGATATGGGATCATCCATCGCCCATCATATGGGTCAAGATGCGTATACGCTAGTCTACTCTGGTGCATCGATGCCCTGTCTCGATACACCCTCGACTAGGAACAGTTATAGGATGTACTCGTCGACTACCGCGGCCCCACTAGTATGATCTCATCATAGTCCCAGTAGTCGAGTACATATCCTAAGGGCTTTATCAACATGTAACATAGAGACAATTAGAGTACATGTTAAGATAAAGTACAACCAGATAGCATACTATCATGTCGAGCAAGAAAGTCCTCCTTATATATGTCCTAGCATCCACTACAATATACATCGTATGTACAGTAATGGCCTCTAGGGCATACATATAACTAACAAACCCCGTATTCCCTCTCTGGTGACAGCGGGTTCTATCAAGAACGCCTCCAGTGGGACCCCCTAGTTATAGCTCAGCTGCTGGGCAAAATGATGGGGATTGTATCTCATAAATAGCGCTGCATCATTTAGCCTAAATACAAGAAAGCCCGACCTGATGGAGTATAGATGGAGAACCTCCCGAGCTTTCAACACGGATGCCCCGTCCTTAAAAATGTCGCGCAATACCAGCACCGACTTGGAAGCTTCCTGGCCAATCGTTAGGACTTTGTCCGTGAAAGACATACCATCTCCGACCGTGCGACGGCGAAGAAGCAAGCCCCTAGCTTCCCGCTGTGACGGACTCACGATGGACGCGTCAACCAGCCGCATAATTTGCGGGAGCTTGCATTTCTCGTAAAACGAAGGTCTCTTGTGAATGCCAAAGACCCCGAGCACGTGTATATCCATCCACGAAGTAAAGTAATGCATCGGGAAGTTGGCGGCATGCACCCCCGGTTCAGTTGTATCCGCCGCCACGCTAAGACCATAGTATAAATGGGTTAACCCGGCAATCCCAATGGCCACTTGTATTCCGGCCACCATACGATGCTCGAGGTAGAAGACAGAAGGCCTCATGTAACGAGGATGTATAAGGAGTGCGAACCAGCACAACCATAGCCCAAGAAACCCGAGAAAGAAAGCCTCCTCGTCAATGCCCGGAGCGGCGATTTCTAACAGAGGAATGATCGCAACATCAGGAAGAAAAAAGCCCTTCTGATCGTCTTCCAGTAAGGGTCGACGGTCCAAACCAAAGCCGAAGGGGTCATCGAGCTTGGCAAACTTTTCGCCTCGCTGCGACAAAATCTCCGGGCGAAGGAACCGGGCAATGAAATCCGCAAAACTGACCCCCGGCCTCCGGATTCTAAGAAGAGGCTCTCGTACATGTTCAGCACCTTTATCAGACTAGGAAACTGGTGCTGAATGGCGTTCTCCGGCGTTAGGCCCATCACCACCGGCTTGGTGGCAAAAACGTATTCATCCGGAGGAAGCAGCTCCTCGTAGTGCTCCCCCATAACCGGCAGACCGGAAATCTCAGCAAATTCTTCTAAGGAGATGGAGACTTCTCTGTCCATTAGAAGAAAGGTATAGGTTGGGATGTTCCACTGCTTCAAGAACGCCTTAATCCACCATGTGGGAGGAGCAGAATATTGGAACAACGAAGCATAAACCGCAGGGTATAGGCCGAGCTTCAGCAGCTGCGTTTTCTTCGCTGACAAGATGTACATGGCCCACTGCAAATACCCGGCCGAATGTCGGGGAGTCAACCCGATGATGTAGGGTTGTCCCCAAGGGCGCGACTCGCCCTGGCATATGCGTCGTCCCAAGTTATCCAAAGCTGCCAGCAGCTGCATGGGTATGGCGGCAATCGAAGGTTGAAGAAGACCCTCCGAAGTCCAATTGACAACCTCCACGGCATAGTTCACCGGGGGTGCATCTGCATATGGAATCGCCGAGATCGGCTCCGACGGCGTCGCACAAGAGAAGCTTTGACGACCTCTGATAATCTGGTCATACCATCTGCCCCACAAGTGGAGATTTTTGTGTTCTGGGTCACGGTCTTTGATAAGCGCAAGAACCTCCCGTTCCACAGGTGCCTCAGGGAATCCTCCCTCTGAACGGACGAACGGGAACATGGCATCGAAAGACATGTCGCCTACAAAAAGGGGGACAGGAGTTAATTATCAGTGCTCTGACACTCGGTATTTTAAAAGTTGCACCACACTGCAATGCAGTGAAAAGGGGGACCCACAAAATCTAGATGATAATTCATCAATTAAAAATTATTAATAAAAACAGCCTCATCATTGGATGAGACTGTTAATTAATGAGGAAATTCTCAAGAAAATCCTCATTGAATGAGAAATCCCTCGGGAAAAGGAGAAAATCTCCCTTTGAGAGCAAAGCTCTATAACAGAGTGACACTTGTCAAACTCTGATCATGAAGGAATAAAATTCCTTAAAGAGCCTGGCTCTGTAATGATGATGGAAAAATCCATCAAGGATTAATTAAAATTAATTTTTGTGAATTAAAAATTCTGGGATCTTCAAGATCCATGAAAAACTCTTAAGAGTTCTTCATCAAAGATCAAGAGATCTACATATTATCAAAGAGCAGAGCTCTGTTCATGGGCTAAGAAACCCCAAGAAAAGATCTGTTTAGATCTATGGGTTCATGAGAGCAATACACTATTAATGAAACCCTAAAAAGGTTTTCTTTAGATCAAAAATCTATAAAGAGCAAGACTCTGTTAATGGGTAAAAACCCTAATTTATTAAAATTTTAAACCTAAGTTTTGGTAGAGTTCTGACTCTTGAAAAGTTCTTAAACTGAAGAGCAAGGCTCTGAATAAAAATTCTTAAGAAAGAAGATGATAATTATCTAAGCGACCAAAGGTCCTATTTATAGGTATTGAACCGCCTCTTCAATTTCTGAGTTATCCAAGGGCTCAGATGTTGCCACCGCTGCACTCACGTGTGCGCCACGTGAGCGCAACGGTGGGGGGGCATTTGTTTCCCCCAACTAGAGCAAAGCTCTGTTTTAAAATTCAAAATTTGAAAATTGAAGCAACGCTTCAAATTCAGCGCTAGGCGCGCTGCGCGCCACGTGTCAGACACAGACACTCTAGCGCCAGGTGCGCTGCGCCCTAGACAGCGCGCCCCCAATCAGAGCAAGGCTCTGTTTTAAAATTTCAAAACTAAAAAGTTGAAGCAACGCTTTAGATCTAGCGCTCTGCGCTGCGCGCTACGTGTCAAACACGGGTACGCTAGCGCAGTTGCGCTGCGCTCTGCGCTTCACGCCACGTGTCAAAAACGGGTGCGCTAGCGCAGTTGCGCTGCGCTGTCGAACGTAGGTGTGCTCGTGCAAGGTGCGCCAGCGCTGGAATTAAAAATTCCCCACCGTTAGATCAAAAGATCTAATAATAATAAATTATTAATTAATCAGAATTAAAAATTCTGTTATGGAAAGTTCTTTCCAATTTTATTAAAATAAGAAGATTATCTTCTGCAAAGCAGAAGCCCTAGGATCAAAGATCCAACGGTGAGAAATATTCCCAAATTAATCAGAGAAAGATCTCTTAAAACTGATTTAACAAATCAATTGGCCCTATATAAAGGCCCCAAGACTTCAAGTCTCATATAGAGAAACCCCTATAAACTTTGAGAAAACTCAAATAAAGAAAAGCAAGCTTTTATAAAAAGAAGATCATTTTCTTCAAGGTAAAGAACATGATTCTTGAACACAGAGATGAAATCATCTCATAAAAAGAAGAACTATATTCTAAAAAAGATCATAGATCTATAAAGACCAAGGCCTTTGATAAAAAAGAGAGATTAAAAAGATCTCATCATAAAAACCAAAAAGAAGTATTTACTTCATTCACAGATCGTCGATCTACGAAGGCAGAGCCCTTTTATAAACAAGAACTTTTGTTCTTGAATCTTGGGGCAAAGCCTCCTTTAGAAGAACATAAACTTATTCTCTGATCATTAATCTGATCAAATGCGCTTTGCGCTACTGAAAAGTGCTTTGCACTCATGAACTGCGCTTTTGCGCTCCTTGGATCGGCGCTCAGCGCCAAAACGTGCCACGTGTCAACCACATATGCAACTTGCGCTTTGCGCTTCTGAAATAGCGCACTGCGCTCATGGGCTGGCGCTCAGCGCCAAGCGTGCCACGTGTCACTCACTGGTGCACCACCAAAGTAGCGCAAAGCGCTCATAAATTGAAAGCACAATGCGCTCATAAGCTGGCGCTTAGCGCTAAGCGCGACACGTGTCAGCTTCGTGTGCGCTACCTGATAGAAGCGCAATGCGCTCTTCAATTGGCGCAAAGCGCCTGACGCGCCACGTGGCGCGCTGTCAGAACACAATTTGTTCTGATGAAGCTATGCCTTCAATACAAGACAAAAAAAATGTCAGAACCCAATGCCTAGCATTACTAAAAGGGCCAAGCCCAAATAAAGGCTCAATAGTCAGAACAACAAAAAAATGTCAAACATTTTAATTGGACTTAGCTCAATTCTGGCTATAAGTCCTCAACTTATATTGAACTGAGACCATCTGCTCACAAATATTTCAACAGACCTTAGTCCCGAGCTGGGCTACAGATCTTTCAAACAATTCACACCGGTTCAAGGGTACATCTCGTTACTCCTCTGATGTTTGTCGTTGTAATCCTTCAACGTCTTCAGAGAGGTGACGGGTCCCGATGACCACACATTTCTACGGACTGTGGGGTCCTTAAACTCATGGACTACGATGTCCTTAAACTTTATAGACTATGATATCTTTAAACCGGACTGTGGGGTCCTTAAGCCCATGGACCATGATGTCCTTAACCTGGACTGTGGGGTCCCTTTAAACCCACGGACTACGATGTCCTTAACCTGGACCGAGATGTCCTTAAACTACCGCTGGACCGAGATGTCCTTAAACTACCAGTAGACCACCATGTCCTTAAACTGGTAATCGACCGCAATGTCCATAAACTAAACAATAGAACTCAATTGCTCTCTTGTCGGATCTAAATGATCCTGTTAAGTTGATCTTAGTCTAAAAATTAGACTAACGTATCCTTAACATATGTTTAAGTTTATCTTAGTCTCAAATGAGGCTAACGTATCCTTAAACCCAAACCCCAAACCTAAATCTAAGAAGATACGGATTTGGACTAATCCACGCCCTACGGGCGACAACATAAATTAGTCTCCGTATACAATCCACGAGCAACCACAAACAAAACAAACACCCACGACACGAAGTGACCATCTGGAGAAGGAGAAAGTTGTTACCGCAATGTGGTAGCGTAATTAACTGCAGGGGCTTGCGCCTGCAGGGAAGAGCGTCCCCACAATCAAAAACCCCTCACCGTGAGGGGGAATCTGACGAAGTCTGCTACATCGGCCGCATCCGTTTAAACCTTCGATACACGGTGCCATAAATTAACTTGGCATCTTCAAAGAGGTGGACGGATAGCACCAATTAGCATCTGCCCCCAGATTCAGGCAAGACGTTCGCCGCGTCTTCCCGGTTTCCGGCGGTAAACAAGGTGGTACTGTTTGTTTGGTCCGAGAAGTGTGCGTTAGGTTTTGAAGCGTTGAAACAAAGGTTGACAACCGCTCTTATTTTAATAGTGTCAGATGGTTCCGGAGGATTAGTTATTCACAGCGATGCATCTCGGAAAGGCTTGGGATGTGCTTTGATGCAATATGGAAAGGTTGTAACTTATGCATCGAGACAGTTGAAACTCATGAGAAGAACTACCCAACTCACGACTTGGAACTAGCAGCAGTTATTTTTGTGCTAAAGATTTGGAAACACTATTTATAGGGCAAAAAGGTAGAGGTGTTTACTGATCACAAGAGCCTAAAGTATGTGTTCACACAGAAAAGGCTCAATATGAGACCGTGTAGATGGTTGGAGCTGATGCCCGACTATGATCTTGATCTAAAATACCATCCGGGAAAAGTTAATGTAGTACCGGATGTTTTAAGTCGGTTGCCAGCAATACGGATGTTGAATTCATAGAAGGAGTTATAGCGGATTTTCAGAGATTCGAGTTGGAGCTCGTACTACCAGATTCTTCGAGACGGTTGATGCAGTTGCAAGTACAGTCATCGTTGATTGATAGCATTAAGGCAACGTAGTTGCACGATCCTAAATTGCAGAAATTTCAAGGACAGGTGGAGGCAGGATTTTGAACGGATTATTAATTCAAGAAGACGGTTCTTTAAGATATGGAAATCGTTTGCGTGTGTCTAAAGGAGAAGTTCGTGAAGAAGTCATAAAGGAGGCTCATGGTTCTGCATATTCGGTACATTCAGGAGGCATGAAGATGTATAGAGATTTGCGACAACATTTTTGGTGGGAAGGCATAAAAAGAGATATTGCTTGTTACATGTTGAGATACTTGGTGTGTCAGCAAGTCAAGGCCGGACATCAAAGGGTAACTGGTTTGTTGCAACCACTTCTAATTCCCCAATGGAAGTGGGAACTTATAACCATGGATTTCGTGACAGCATTATCACGGAATCCAAAGGGAAATAACACAGTATGGATGATTGTCGATCGACTGACCAAGGCAGCTCATTTCATACCATTTCGAGTTGGTCAGTCAACGGAGGGTTTGGCAGAGCGGTACATGCAGAAGATTATGAGATTGCATGGAGTACCAGTGAGTATTGTTTTTGATCGGAATACCTGGTTCCTATCACATTTTTGGAGAAGTCTACAAGAAAATTTGGGAACTCGCTTGAAATTTAGTACGACCTATCACCCTCAGACAGATGGACAGTCCGAGAGAACGATTCAAACTCTTGAAGGTATATTGAGAGCTTGTATGTTAGACTTCAAGGGTTTGTGGGAGGATTATTTACATTTAGTGGAGTTCTCGTACTATAACAGTTTTCAGGTGACTATACAGATAGCTCCATTCGAAGTATTGTACGGTTGTAAGTGTCGCTCGCCAGTATATTGGGACGACGTTGGAGAAAGAAGATTTTTGGGACCAGAACTGATTGTTCAAACTGTGGAGAAAGCCAACTTGATTCGTGAGCATATGAAGGTGGCATAAGATTGACTAAAAAAGTTGGGCAGATACTGAAAGAAGACTATTAGTGTTTTAGTGATCATGTGTTCTTGAAGATATCACCGATTAGGGGAGTAATCCGGTTTGGTAGTCGAGGCAAGATTAGTTCTCGATCCATGGGGCTTTTCGATATCATTGAGCGTATTGGAGAAGTAGCTTATCGATTGGTTTTACCACCATCTTTAGCAGGTGTTCACGACGTGTTTTATGTATCTCAATTTCACAAGTATGTTCGAGATAAGATGCGTGTTCTAGATCACTCGGAATTGACAGCGAGAGAGTATTTGACTTATGAAGAGCAACCGATGGCTATTGTGGATCGACGAGAAAAGATTCTCAAGAATGAAGTAATCTCTCTAGTGCTTATTTCGTGGGGAAATCGTTTGGATGGAGAATCTATTTGGAAACGTGAAGACGAAGTTCGACAAAAGTTTCCACACCTCTTTCCTTAGATCTGTATCTTCATCGTTCTTGTCTTTTTCTGTTTCATGAATTTCAAGAATGAAATTCTTTTTGCAGTTGCGTATAATGTAACACCCTAGCACGATCGTACGTTATTTAACGATTTTAATTAGTATTTTGAATTTTGTTTTATTTATTATTTGGGTTGTGATTGGTTTGAATAGTATATGTGTTTAACGGACACGACCCGCTTGCATGAAACCCGTTATGATGATAGAGTATCTTTTATTAATATTTATCTGTAGACTAAATTTATATGAATATCTAATAATAGATATAAAACATTTAAATATATATATATATATATATTCTGGTAGCCATACGTTATGGATAGTTTTTATATATTAATTGTCAGTATGTTTTATCTTATTCAAATATCTCATGATATTATATTAACGATTATCTATTGTAGATAAATCTTAAACATCTTATGATATTGTGATTAAAATATATTTTTCTAACCATTAGATTTATGGTTTAAGTGGACTACGTATGTGTAGATAATTTCTAGTATATTTTTGAGTTTTAGTGGAGATGGATCGGGGATCTTAATATTTTTATATAATATTTTAGTTATTTAGTTATACCAAATCTCTCTCTCTCTCTCTCTCTATATATATATATATATATATAAACCTAATATACTATAAAAATAAAAATATATTTATACAAAAACTCTCTCCCTCTCTCTGCCTTACAATTCTCTCTCTCTCTCTCTCTCTCGCATCTCTCTCTCTTTTATCTCTCTTCCTTCATCACAGTCCCATCGTCGCAATAACACCTTGAGCAAACTTGAAAAGCTTAGACGTACTTTCAAGTTTCTGTCTTTCCTTGTTCGTCGTCTCCGTGCGCATGATTGTCTCCGTGATCGCGTTCGAGGCAAGCTGTTAACTTGCTACATGTTATAGTTATATACTATACGCATATATTATCGTAATACAATATATATTCTATCATTTTATGCGATTGTTATTTTATCATCTTATACCGGTTAACTAATTTAACAAATAACCCTCAATAATAAACTTAAGTTATAATAAGTTTAGTGTATATTAATTTATAATATATTTAATTAGTATTATTTAATGATATATCGTAACTAGTAGAATAATATGCGGTAAATGAATGCTCATTATAATTATATAACTATAGGATAAGTAATGAGCAAGTATTCGATACTTGTCGTAGTATTATTTCCGATTGGTAAGTTAAAATTATGAGATAGAAGTTTAAATACAAAATATAGAAGTTAAATATAAAATAGTAGTTCAAATATATTGATGGTTTGCATTTTACTAATTTAATAACCATCTCTCTGTCATAAGTATAAACATCGAGTATAAAATACTCATATAAATTAATCCTAAAACAAAATACTATTCTTAATTCAGTCAGATTAATATCATGAACAAATAAAAGTCGATTTGGTCATATAACCAATTAAGTTTAAACATGACACGCTTGTTAACCTATATCCGTTAGTATTTAATGATATTCGGTTATAACTGTATTGCCTGCTGTATACCATGATTTGACTGGAATATGTGATTGTGAAGTAGATACCTTACCCGACTGATTATATCATCCTTGACATGTCTGTACACAAATTCATGACTTGTACTCTACCATCCTGTTACTATTACCGTTATCATGCTGGTACCTATTGACTATAATACTTATCGATACCAACAATCCTGACTTGTTGTCCTGATGGACGTGACATGTTGTCTAGATAGACATATCATGCACTTGATTATTCCTGTATTGGCATTATGTAGATATTATATTGATACCTGACTGAAATATGGGGAAAAAAGAAAATCAAGAATGTAACTGAAACGTAACTCAAGAGGATATTTTTGCTGCCGTGATTCCGGGAGTGAACAGAATAACCATTGTTGATTGTACCGTGGTCCTGTGGGGAATGAACGAGATATATTGTACCGTGGTCCTATGGGGAATGAACGGGATATATGCTGTTGAGTTACGATAAGAATTATATTAATTAGTTTCAAATAACTTTAGGATAAAGAATCTAGACATATGAACCCATAGGATACACCTGACATGATTGACTCCATATATCTTTTTTATTACATTACATGTTATTGCTATTCCTTATCGTTTATACTCATGGTATCTAGTTCTTACACCTGATATATACTGTTATATTATTATGATATTTATGACTCACTGACGTCTGGGTTTCGTATGGCCCAGATACTTGACTTTAGCACGCGAGAATCATTAGTACTTCGACGGAATTGCCGATCAATGAAGACCATTTCACTGATATAGCTCTTATTGATGGTTATGTATTCTTTTTTCTTCGATCTTTATTGCTTCCGCTACTGTTTACTGTTATCATTCTTGTGGCTATTGGACATATTTAGAAATAGATAGTTATATTATTGTTCTTGATTACTGATTGACAGTATTAATGTGACTATGGAAGGATATTTTCTTACCGTAGGTAACATGGTTGGCTTTGTCACGTTCCGTATTTACGAATTTTAGGAATCGGGGCGTGACAAAAATGAACAAAATCTTTTATTGACAAAAATTGGAGATGGGATTTATTGCAAAAGAAAATATAAACTGAAAAAGAGTAAAAGAAAAAGGAAGGAAGCAGGGTGTATAGAAAATCAAGAAGAGAAAGGGTCATATATGAAAAGATTAAAGCGAGAAAAAGGAAAAGCTCAATGTTTTCGATTAGTTCGGTTAAAGGTGGAAAATTTGTGGGAATCAAGTGGAAGACAAAGGTGGAAATGCAATGTCAAGGATTTACACAAATAATTAGTAAATTGTTCTTCAAGATTCCGTTAAGATCAAAAAGATAAAGTAGTTTGAAGGAATTCATTCTAGCAATGCAAACAAGAGAGTGATTGGACCGGTGATGATAAAGCAAGCAAGATATTACTAATTTCACCGTTACAGCCATAATAATATAGCTAATATAAAAGAGTGAGGCTAAATAATTAGGGATGAACATGTAAAAGAGACTACAACATATTTATTTTTTTAAATGCATTGGAGAAAATAAGTGCAATTATTAAATAAACATTTAAAGCAAGGATACACATGTTATAACCACAGCTCTTTCAAATTAAATTCACTGTTTTATATACAAATATGCTTTTAATACCATTAGAGAACTAAATTTGATTTAAGAAGTGTATATAGCAAAAAAAGACTGTCAAAACTTTCTTTATTTTCATTTAACAGAGTACTTTAGATAAATACATTAAATAGAGTTAGATTAGATAGATTAGATTTAGATTGTTTAGTTCCTAAATGCTGGATCTTCGTATGAGGATGTGGATTTTCGTGGTCTCGCTGACGACGATCATCCTGTGATTGACATGGAGCAGTGCTACTTCAACACCGTGAATGAGATCCGGATTAGGATCAAGAGGAGGACAAAAATTAAAGGCCCATGTAGTTGAGGTTAATTTTGTCTATACACAAGTTTTGGCGTGGATTTATCAAATAAAGGTTTAGCAATATGGCCTTGTTTGAATACTTGGGGTAAAAATTCGTCGGATTTCATTTAGGATAAAAATGTCTTGAAATGCATGTGTATTCCTTTTGGTGAAAAAATTCGGAGGATTTTTATATCAAAGCTTGTTTTGTTGGTAAAGGATAAGTTTGTATAACATAGTATTATTAACCATATAGAAATTAAAAGTGTAGAAAAAATGATATTCTTATCTTCTTCAATTTTTTAGATCTCTCATCCCATTTTTCTTTTTTTAAATTTTATTACTCATATTATTCCATTTTAATTTTCTTCAATTCCATTTTCCATTATTTTCTTCATCAATTTTTATTCCAATTCCCATAGCCTGTTATTTCTTTCATTTTATCCCTTAATTTCCCACACCACATCATCTTCTTCTTCAATTTTCACAACCCATCATCATGTTTTCAATTTCAACCGATTAATTAAAAAAAAATTCAACCCATTATATTCTTTTTCAAAAAAAAAAATTTCTTCTAATTCCACAATTCATCTTAATTTCTCTTTTTTGATTTCAAACTAACCTGAGAATCTCCTCTCACGATTATTTTTACAAGCAATCCATTACTTGTTTTACTATACAACCCATCTAAAAATCTCATCTCTAATTCTAGAAAATAAAAAGGAGAAAAAAGCCAGAGATAATATAGAGAATGGAAGAGTTAGTGAGAATTTTTTATCAAAGTGAAACAAGATACAAAGATATTGGAAAAAATTTCTTAAAAAAGGAGGAGGAAGAGAGAGAGAAGCCGGAATTAAAAAAATCAGCTTTGAGCTGTTTTTTTATCCATAGGAATAACCCTATTTAAGTTTTCTAAAGACTCTGGATTACCGTTGAAAATTAGTATCCAAATAATCATTTTTAAGGGATTGGGCCGATCTATTGAAAAAAAGGAATCTTGATCAAAAATCCATTGGATTAGACAATCAGCTAGTGTTTAATTCTCCCTTTTTATCTTTCTACAGTTGTTTCTTGGGTCTAATCAAATGATCATTCTCATATCGAAACAGATGGCGGCCTCGTTGCTTCCGCTTCCGATGATGAACGTGGCGCGCACGTGCGCCTCCCAATGCCGGTGGGCCCCACTTCGCCGTGACACCATCTCTCACCGTTGCCGATCCCCTCTTCTTCAAGCTCGCAGCCTTCACTCCTCCTGCTCCTCCAGTAATTTATTACTCTCCCTCTCTCCCCACATGTATTATTTGTCATATATGCATGCCCATAAGCTGTTTGTTGAATTGCCTCATTGAGCTCACTCCTCTCCTTGACAAGATTCAATTAATTGATCAGACTAACATTTAGATTGTTATTATTGTTCACCATCTATCGCTTAATTTTAAACACTTTTGTTTTCGGCCTTTTTTTTATATTAAAGATTGTCAGATATTTCAAATACCTTTTGGTTTTTAGTGGAGAACAGCCAGATTAAATATTTAATCGACGAATTACTTTCTAATATAGGAAGGAAAACTCGTCTATAGTCATTTTTTAAGATCGAACACAACTATCAACAATCATCATCATCATGATAAAATAGATAATAAACCGAGTTTTAGACGCATTCCGAAATTCTAGGATCTAATAGAAAGTTAGAATTTATGTATCCAAGCCCATTATACTAGAAGAATATCCTATCACATATACATCCCTTTCAAACAAGGCGCATCATTCTTGGTCATGGCATGAATCTCTTTATTGCAAACACGGTCGATGGATAAAGGATTCTTCCTTTTTTTTTGCCCCCGATCTTTGTGCCAGATTAGATACATGGACAATTTCTCTATAGTATGTGTATGTGTGTCTATTCATACTTAAATATATCGTAATCAGAATCTAGTGTAAACACAGAGTTCAACTTGTATGTCCTTTTTATCTTGTATTGTACTAGCCTACTAGGATAAGGGAGAAATACGTATCCATAAACAATAGCATCTAGTTCCTTATATTTTGATGCACTAACCTTGTCCCTTTCAGACTTGGCTGATACAAAAATACCAAACGAACAGTCAGAAATCATCTTCTTAGGCACAGGAACTAGTGAAGGCATTCCTCGAGTGAGCTGTCTCACTCATCCCACAAAGACATGTGCGGTATGGATGTGAGAATTTTGGATTTTCTCGGCATATTTAATTAGGTTGTGATTCATATTTGATTGTTATGCCTGGAGCATTCTGTATTTAGAAATGCCTTGCTCACACACTCTGAATATTCATTACAGGTGTGCTCAAAAGCAATGCAACCAGGCAATAAAAATAGAAGACGCAACACAAGTATCCTTATCCGCTACATCAACTCTATAGGAAGCTATAACATTCTTATAGATGTCGGCAAGTACGTGACATCTATAACATCTTCCATTTCCCAATGTTCATGCAAGATGAATTGTGCTTGATTAAAGTTAGCAGTAAACAATGCTTTCTGATGTGTTGTATAATGCTTGCAAGTTAATAGCTGGAAACTATAATTATGTTTATACGTTTGGACTATGTGGGCAATATGCCAATAGAGCTTAGGGGGCCTACGCAAACCCCCTTCGCAATGAGCGTAAAACAGGGGGGACCCGGTGGGTGGGGCTCACCTTGTTTTTTATCATGCACATAAGAACTTGCATGGGGACTTGCGTAGTTCCCTTTTCCTCATGCCAACATATAATGAAATAAAATTGCGAAACATATAAATTAATTATAGACCTAAAATATAGGCTTCTTTCCATAGAGCTGCCAAAAATTTACCCGTTTGGCAACAAACTACCAAAAAGTCTCTAAATTGCAAAACATCTACCATGACTAACAGAAATGGTGCAATGTCAGCACATCATCACATAAGTCAGCACATCACACTATAAAATGCAAAAAAGAGGGGGGGGGGGCAACCCGATTATACCCCTCTTCCTCATCCACGTAATATAAGCCTAACTTTCTCCCTCCTCCTCCGGTGCCGTCACCCCCGCCACACTCCTCATCCTCTTCTTATTCCCTAACTCTAAGCCTAACCATGACTGGCCTTTTCCTCTTGCCCTGTCGCGGTGCTGCCACTTTGGCCACGGCCACCCTCCTCTCTCACTGTCGCCACCCCCCTCCTTTACCATCATCCTCATCATCCTCGCCTTCTTCTTCCTCAACTCTAAACCCAAACCCTAACATAACCTCTTTCATCTTCTTTTTCTTCCGCAACTTTGACCCTAAGCTAACCTCTTTCATCTTCTATTCTTTCCTAACCCTACGCCTCCTCCATCATTTCCCTTCTCTTCTCTCACTGCCGCCCCCAATTCCTACACCCCATCCACTAACACCTCCCTCCTTCCACTCCACCCGCCTCCCATCTCCCATCTCCCTCTCTTAGTATTTTTCTGTAATTTTGTAATTTAGTAGTTAGTTGCTAAATGCGTAAACCTTTTAGTAGTTTTATATCTTAAAATATATCTATTAAAAATAGTGGATTTAATGAAGTATATGTTATCTTAAGATGATATATATATATATATATATATATATATATATATATATATATATATATATATATATGTTGGAAATAGCCAACAGTAAGATATTTCTCAGATTAGTTAGAATCCGTTTGTAACAAAATCTGTTTATACTTAGTTAGAATCTGTTTGTAACATAATCTGTTTGTAATTTCCTTATTGTTTTCCTCATCTCTTTCTATACTCGTGTAACAAGGCTATAAAAGAGTCTCTCTGTATACTGAATTCTGTGTGAAAGAAAGTCCAATTCGCTTATATAGTATCAGAGCGGTAAAACTTTTTCCAAAAAAATCACCATTTTTCCTCAACCAAAAGAAATCCCAGTTCTTTTTTTTCCAGTCATAATGTCCTCTACCACAGAGACTGAAGTATCCTCTACAAACCCCACAAAAAACAATTCCGACTCCCTAGCCCAATCCCTTCAATCCCTCCAACTCTCCGTTCATAAACTGACCGGCCAAAACTATCTTGAATGGTCCCAATCAGTGAAACTCGCCATTGATGGACGCGGCAAGCTAGGCCATCTCACTGGCGATGAGAAGGTTCCTGATGCGATAGATCCGAAATTCAAGACGTAGCGATCGGAGAATTCTTTGGTTATAGCATGGCTTCTCAACTCTATGGAGTCCTCTATAGCCAAGCCACACATGTTTCTGCCTACTGCGAAGGAAGTCTGGAAAACTGTCAGAGATGTACTCAGATCTCGAAAATTCTTCACAGATATTTGAAATCAAGACACAACTGTGGAACTTGAAGCAGGGAGAACGGGATGTGATTAACTTCTACAACGAGATGGTGGCCCTGTGGCAGGAACTTGACCAGTGTTATGATGAACACTGGGAAAATCCTAACGACCTGAAGAGATTCAAGGTACGCGAGGAGAATGACCGCGTCTACATGTTTCTTGCAGGTGTGCATCAAACCCTGGACGAAATTAAGGGTCGAATTCTCGGACGGAAACCTCTTCCATCCATCCTAGAGGTATTTTCAGAGGTTCGGCAGGAGGAAAGCAGACGCAAGATTATGCTCCGCAGCCCGAGATCTGACAGCTCCGAACCAGAAGGATCTGCTCTCGTCTCTCGAGCCTTCAAAGGCGGCTCTAATAGGCGCGAAAGACCGTTCTGCGACCACTGCAAACGTCCGTGGCACACTAAGGAAACGTGCTGGAAAATCCATGGGAAGCCGCAGAATTTTTCCAACAACAGGTCCGGAACTCAAGGGGATCGGAACACCAGCCAGAGTCCTTTATAAAAACAGGCTTTGTAGATCGAGTCCGATGGTTCTTAAGAGTCAAGAATCAACTGGATCGCCTCCATTCACAAAGGAACAACTGGAGCACCTGTACAAGTTCTTTAACTCCACCACAGACCCGTCAAAACCCTCCTGTTCTTTAGCCTAAATCGGTAACAATCACCCTATCTCTTTTTCATGTATCAATCAACTTTCTTGGATTCTTGACTCTGGAGCAACTGATTACATGACCAGTTGTTTCACATTATTTTCAACCTACGGACAGGAAACAAAAGGGTCAAAATTGCGGATGGTTCATATTCTGCCATAGCCGGCTAAGGAACCATCATAATCTCTCCTTCCTTAACCATTCTTAATGTTTTACATGTTCCAAAGCTTTCCTGCAATCTGATTTCCATTATAAAGCTAACTCAAGACCTTAAGTGTCAAGTTAAATTCATGTCCTCTCATTGTGAAATTCAGGTTATGCACTCGGGGACGATGATTGGCAATGCTAGGACTAGTGGAGGTCTCTACTTGTTTGAAGAAGGATCGCATCTCAATAAGTCTGCATCTAGTTTGTGTTTTTAGTCCATGTTTGTTTCTCGTGACAATGAATTGATTATATTACATTTTTGTCTAGGTCATCCTAGTTTCCATTATATGCAGTATTTGTTTCCAAAGTTGTTTCGGAATAAAAATACTTCTCAATTTCAATGTGAAGTTTGTGCTTTTGCCAAACATAAAAGGGCAATTTATGCATCTCGACCCTATAAACTTTCAGCACCGTTTGCCTTAATCCATAGTGACATTTGGAGACCATCCCGCGTTTTATCTGTCTTCGGAAAAAAATAGTTTGTTTCGTTTATTGATGATCATGCTAGAGTCCTTTGGGTGTTTTTACTAAAGAAGAAATCAGAAATTGAACAAGTTTTCAAAACCTTTTATGCCATGGTTGAAACACAGTTTAACACAAAAATTCAGAATTTTCAAAGTGACAATGGACGAGAATTTTTTAATGAAACCTTGGGAGATTTTTTTGCAAAGAAAAACATCATTCACCAAAGTTCTTGCATTAACACACCGCAACAAAACGGTGTGGCTGAAAGAAAAAATAAACACATTCTTGAAATTGCTAGGGCATTATTATTCACCAACCATGTTCCAAAAACATTATGGAATGAAGCAATTTAACAGCAACCTATCTTATTAATAGAATGCCCTCGAAAATTCTCAATTTTAAAAAACCCGTTGTCTTGTTAAAATCCCTTTACCCTCAAAACCGTCTTGCAATCTCGGATCTGCCGTTGAAAATTTTTGGTTGTACCGTGTTTGTTCACGATCACAACCTCACTAGGGGTAAACTTGATCCAAAATCGAAAAAATGTGTTTTCATTAGCTACGCCACGAATCAAAGAGGGTATAAATGCTTTGATTCTTTATCAAATAAAACATTTATCATAATGGATGTGTTGTTTTTTGAAAATAAATCTTTTTTTAAGCCTTCTCTTCAGGGGGAGACAAATCGTGAAGACTCGGTTTCCATAAAAATAGTCTCCCAAAAATACCCAAATTAATCCCACATACAAATTCACAAGATCTAGATTTTTTAAATCAAGACATTTTAGATCAGTCTTTTGAACACCTGACAATCCAAAACAGTGAAAATTCACTGGACACTAAAAAAAAGGTCCTTGATAACTCAAAAAATATGTCTGTTGAAAACTCGGTTGCTTTATTAGAAAATCCGGAAAAATCCCATAAAAATAGGAACACACCACCGACTCCTAAAACAACTTGCCCCGTGGATTTAAATCCACCAGAAGCTGATGTGGAAATTAAAACTTACAAAAAGAAACAACGTGAAACAAGTCTGGAAAAAACGCAACAGGAGCATTTAATTGAGATAGATCTTTCTCCAGAAGCAGAGGCCGACTCTGTCCAGCCCCACCAAGAATCCGACTTAAAAACAGAACCGGATCACAGTTAGCTGGATCTTCCCATAGCCCTCCGAAAGTCCACAAGGTCATGTACTAGTCGTCCCTTGTATCCAATGTCAAAATTTGTGTCCTCAAATAATCTCTCATCCAGTTTTTCAGCCTTTACCTCTAATGTGTCTGCTGTGGAGATTTCAAAAACTGTACAGGATGCTCTGAGAGCTCCAGAGTGGAGAAAGGCGATTTTCGAGGAGATGAATGCACTTGAGAAAAATTAGACTTGGAACATGGAGGAGCTGCTGAGAGGAAAGAAGGCTCTAGGATGCAAATGGGTATTCATACCAAAGTTTCATGCAGATGGAACCCTAGAACGATATAAGGTAAGGCTCGTTGCTAAAGGGTTCACTCAAACATACGGGATCGACTACACAGAGACTTTTGCACCTGTGGTTAAGCTAAACACGATCCGGATCTTGCTGTCAGTTGCAGTAAACCTCGATTGGCGACTTCAACAGCTAGATGTGAAGAACGCGTTTTTGAATGGAGACCTGGATGAAGAAGTGTACATGGAACCTCCGCCGGGGTTTGAAAAAGGGTTCGGCTCCAAAGTGTGCAGATTGAAAAGATCACTTTACGGTCTTAAACAATCTCCATGAGCTTGGTTCGAACGTTTCCATCAGTTTGTAAAAGGGCAAGGATACAATTAGGTTCAGGCAGATCACACCATGTTCTACAGAGTCTCGAGACATGGAAAAATTACAATACTAATTGTTTACGTTGATGACATCATTGTTACAGGAGATGACGAGGAAGAGGTCAACCAGTTAAAAGGAAGTCTCGCCAAGGAGTTCGAAGTAAAAGACTTGGGAGAATTGAAGTATTTCTTGGGTATGGAAATTGCTCGAAATAAGAAAGGCATTGTCGTGTCTCAACGGAAGTATGTTCTCGATCTCATCAAAGAAATAGGGATGACAAACTGCAAACCTGCGGAGACACCGATAGATCCGAATAAAAAGCTCGGAAAATTTACACAGAGCCCGCCAGTGGACATTCCACAATACCAGAGGTTAGTGGGAAATTGATCTATCTCACACACACGTCTCGATATCACCTTTGCAGTGAGTATGATAAGCCAATTTATGCACTCACCTCAAGAAGAGCACCTTGATGCAGCATATAGAGTTTTGAAGTATTTAAAGGACGCACCAGGAAGAGGTTTATTCTTCAAAAAATGAGACTCGCAGCGTCGAAGTATTCACTGACACGGATTGGGCAGGTTCCATCGTAGACAGGAAGTCGAGTATTGTATGTACGTGTGGGGCAATCTAGTTACATGGCGGAGAAAGAAACAAAGTGTCGTGGCAAGGAGTAGTGGGGAGGGAGAATTTCGAGCCATGGCCAACGGTATTTGTGAAGTTCTGTGGATTTAACGGGTACTACAGGAAATAAAGCAGCCTATAACTCAGCCACTAAAACTATACTGCGACAACAAATCTGCCATCAGCATAGCACACAACCCCGTACAGCATGACAGAACGAAGCATATTGAAGTCGACCGCCACTCCATCAAGGAAAAACTGGATGCCGGTACCATCTGTATCCCCTACATCCCGACAAAAGAACAAACTGCAGATATCTTTATAAAGGGACTATTCAAAGCAGTGTTCAAGGGATTCATAAGCAAGTTGGGCATGATGGACATCTAACTTGAGGGGGAGTGTTGGAAATAGCCAACAGTAACATATTTCTCAGATTAGTTAGAATCTGTTTGTAACAAAATCTTGTTATATTTAGTTAGAATCTGTTTGTAACTTCCTTATTGTATTCCTCATCTCTCCCTATACTCGTGTAACAAGGATATAAAAGAGCCTCTCTGTATACTGAATTCTGTGTGAAAGAAAGTTCAATTTGCTTATATATATATATGTATATGTATATGTATATGTATATATATGTATATGTATATGTATATATCTGACCACTAAAACATAAAGAACCAGTTCCAAAAACAATCTGAAGTCAAATGACAACACTATCAAATGGCTGATGTATTGTCTACTATGACTAAAAGATGACAATGCACACGCGTACACAGATAGAGAGAGGTCATGGAAGTATCATGTTTCTATCATGACATATCATCCGACATTTACAACAATGATAATTGTTGCATGGTGTATATAGTTTATTCTGTTATCAGAATTGGTTCTTTCAAAGTCTCTTTGTAAGTAGTCTCTTCATCATTCTCTGTGGCATGTTTAATCTGATGAAAGTAAAGCCATTCTATCTTCATTTCTAAAAGTAGCGATTATAATTTTGATCGGTACAGATCATAGTTGCAATAATACAGTATCCTTAAAGCCTGTAATTAGAGGTATTATATGTAGCAAGGGCTAAATAAGCAAGCACTTAGGTTGTTTTCGATATGCTAATAACTGATGCATCTGTTACTTTTAAATCAAAATGTGCAGATTTTTTTACCATAGTGCTCTTCAGTGGTTTCCTGCTTTTGGGTAAGAATCCATTCTACTGATTTTTGTACTTTGTAGCTTGTTTTACACTTGTTATCAACTTCCATCGCTATACATATAATCGATGTTTGTCTAATGTTTGTTGACATACCTTTTAAATAGCAGGGTCTTGATCTTCTTCAATATGTTAATATAAATTAGTTCAGCAACTCTGCTTCTGATTGCACCCTATGCTAACCTAAAACCTCTGAATTTTAGTACGGTTCTGGTGTTTATTTACTACAGTCTATCATGCTTTTCTATACTTTTTCTGTTTCAACTCAACTGTACTTCTGTCAGGCTGAGGACGATTGACGCAGTCATTATAACCCACTCCCATGCTGATGCAATTGGAGGTATTCCACATGCTGATAATTGATAATATTTTATGTGCAAAATTTTCCTTTCATAGAAAAAAACGGGATTCTGTGTAATAAGCTTTTGATACTCAAGAATGTGCAAATTTTCCTTTAATATGGGGATAACCTTGGTTCTGGAATCTCCTGTAGCTTATGGTATTATTGGCATCCATATAACTCATTTGGAATACTGAATATTAGCTTAAATTCATAGCATGGTTCGAGGAAAGTGGTGCCCGGATGAAAGTCTATAGTTTAACCCACTTACTTTGCTGCAGAAGCCTGCAGCAGCAATAGATACACTAACAGGACCGTTCATATATTAATAATGAATTGCTTCGGTGCATTATGTACAAACATGCTTTATCAAGTTATTGTTATCATCATCACAGTACCTTCGTGGAGATGCTTTCAAAGTCCTCTATGGCTCTGTGCTTAAATTCATGTCAGCATTCCATCTGATCACAAAATCTTTACTTATGGAAGCTCTCACTTCTTTGTGCTTCGGATTCCATCTTCTATGAAGCATCAATTTTCTAGAGAATCTTTTATGAAACTTTTTTTTCCCTAAATGAAAGTGGCTGAGGTCCACCTGCTTCATTCGAAAAATGAAAAAAAGACAAATTCAGCCATCTCAAATGTTAAATATATAATTTGTAGTTCTGGAAATATCTTGAAGTATCCTTTAATATCTAATAGCCTAGAACAACAAGTCTGTAGTAACGTAGAAGATTCTAGAATATGCTGGACACAAGAAATAGAATGTCAAATTGAATAAGTTTGGTATAAGTTGGTTATTGCTGTTGGTCCTTGTCTTAGCCGCATCTTGTCAACAATAAATAATTCAGTATATTAAGTTACCATACCATCTTATAATGTTCAAATTGAACGTAGTTTATCTTATCAGTATTGCATTTCTTATGGCTCTATCCGCACCGAACACTGTTAACTTGTTCATTGCTAATAAAATTTTCGATCTTGATGGTGATTCTATACAGTGTGCTATCACAGCATAATTATTCAATCAAAATCCAATGACAACAATAACAAGCCTTCATTCCAAATTTTTGGAGTCGGTTATATGAATCCTCCTCGTCCATTTTACTCTGTTAAGGACTGTCTCCTCCGTTAGATTAACAATTAACATATCATTGATACTTAACCTACCCTCTTGAATTCATACTCTCTCCTACCCAAGAGACAAACATCATGGGCCCATGCATGACATTATGATGTGAGCGCCAACCTTGTATCTCTTGGATAGAAGAGGGTATGAATTCAAAGTGGGTAGGTAAAGTATTGCTCATTATCATTTTTTGATAGAAAGTATTGCTCATAAACATATCGTCAATCAAAATCCTATTGCAAGGAAATTTTCGAATACCATATAATTGCAGAAGAGTGAACGCTTTGGTGCATCTAAGACTAAGAGATGATATATATGGAGACGTGGAACAATATTTTATATGCACCCGAGACTGATTTATAATGGATTATCCGTGGTGCAGGTCTTGATGATCTTCGTGACTGGACAAACAATATCCAGCCACATGTTCCAATATATGCGGCAACGCGAGATTTTGAGGTTAGAATTTTTTTCAATCTCAACACTGTTTGTTTGCCATGAGCAGCTTGGTTGGCTTTTCATGGAAACACTGCCTTAGCTGTGAAGCATATTGAATACGTTGGTCATTTGTATGAGATATTGTCCGAGTTGGAATATTAAAAGGTTTCTTGGTCAGTCCTTCTTCTATAGTGTTATATGCAAGAATGAAATCTTGGTAGCAGTACTGAGATTGATCGTCCAGGTTATACCACATTTACTTTAGCAGTAATGTGTAATAATCATGTAACATGTATGGCTTGTTCTTTAATTAGTTCTCTCGCTTAAGGTTATCATTTATCAATGTGCTTAGCGCATTAACCTTTTCTTGTAAGTTTGTATTCATATTTATATTCCATCTTTTACCCTACTTGTTTTTGTTATAGGTGATGAAGAAGACACACTACTACTTAGTGGACACAAGTGTAGTTTTACCTGGTGCTGCCGTTTCAGAGTTGCAGTTTAATATAATCAAAGATGAACCATTTTTTGTCCATGATCTAAAGGTTGTAAGTTGCTCATCTTTATGATCTGAGCAAGTTATTTCAACTGCAGTATACTATCATGCATTAAAAATATTAAAGAGGCAACCTGGACAGACTTTGATGGATGCGATGAGAATAGCTGAAAGGAGGAAAAGAAAAACCTAATTTTGAGTATGATTGGCTTCAAAAGTCTATTTAATTATAGGGCTTTTTTGATATAGGTCCTCTAAAACATTGGTATTTTGAAAAGCACCCTCTAAAACTTTATATTTTTAAATACACCCCCTAAAACCTTTCCGTTAACTAAAAACACCCTTTACTTAAGTTAATTAGGATTAAAAATTGGATTAGAGCTAATATGATGAATTGATAGATAAAAAGTTTTATGTAACATCAAAAACCTCATCGCTTTTCATTTTTGTGCAAAACGCATTACTCTTACTCTTCCAAACTCTCATCTTCAAATTATCTTTTTAGCTTCTTAACAGAGATTTCTAAAGATGTTAGGATGATAATTAACCATAGGGGCCAATTTAGTTTAACTAAGAGTTTTAGGGGGTGTATTTAAAAGTTTTAGGTTTTTTTCCCTTTCAAAATAGCAATGTTTTAGAGGGCCTATATATATAATTAAAATATAACTTCTTTTCGAATGTTTATATGTTAGCTTAAAGGTATCTTGGAGCATGTTTACTGTAATAATGTGGGTGTATTTCATCCAGACCTAAAGAAGCAAAGGTTTTCCTCTTTGTCTTCTTCAGATGATTTTTAATCTTTAGGTATTCCATGCTGCTTATTGGTTCAATATGCAACTGAAAGCGCTTATCTGTTTACATTTAAATCAATATGCTATCAACGAAATATCAAAAAATAATTTATTTTCTTTATGTTGTCCATGCTGCGTATTGGTTTAATATGCTATTGAAAATACTTATTTTATTATATTTAAATCAAAATTCTAGAAGGAAATCGTATCCTTTTTTTAGTTTACTCTCCATTCCTCTTCAGATGTGATTTATCTTCCATATTTTTATGAAGCGGCACACGTTACTTGTGCAGATAACTCCTTTGCCTGTCTGGCACGGCCAAGGTTACCGTTCTCTTGGTTTTCGTTTTGGTGATGTATGCTACATCAGGTAATTTGCTTTTGGAGCTATTACTGATGGTTTCTCATCTGTACTGTTTTTCTTTGACGGTAACAGCTGGACTCAAAGAGTCCATCTTGTGCAAATCTTATTAAAATACTGTAACAATACAGACTTCGGTGTTTAAAATTACAGCAGCACTAAGAGAATATACAGTAGCCTTCACCAAAAAAGGGAAGAGAAATGAATATAACATGCTATACAGACTTGTCTGTGGGATTTAATTCACATTTTTTACTAAACTTTGCACTGCTGGGTTTAATTTCTCTATGCAGTGATGTTAGTGATATACCAAAAGAAACATACGCGCTCCTCAAAGACTGTGAACTCCTCATAATGGTGCTCTACGCTTTCTGCTCTGAAAATTTAATCCCAAGTGCTATCATTACTAATTGGCTTGTTAATATTTGTTTTATCACAAAAATAATCTCAGGATGCACTGAGACCAGATCGTTCTTCATCAACACATTTTGGAGTACCACAGGTTCCATCCTTTTATTAATTTATGATTATTGGAACTCTTCCAACTCTGACAGTTATCGATTATTCTTAATCAGGCCTTGGAGGAAGTCCGTAAAATTCAACCCAAGAGAACACTATTTACGGGTATGTTAGCTATTGATATAAATATGTCAATTATATTGAAAATTAGATTTTATGCTTTCTGAGTTCTTGCCCTTTGAGTTCATCAATGCTCTCAATGAAGAAAAGTGAGATACTTGCAATTAATCGTTAAATTTCAATGACAAGGCATGATGCATTTGATGGACCACGGCAAAGTGAACGAAGATCTTGCAAAGTTGAAGGAAACAGAGGGTTTGGATATCCAGCTGAGCTATGATGGCCTCCATGTCCCAGTGAGCCTGTAGATGCCCCTCTTTTTTGGCGAATGCTTACGATATTCTTTGCCCCTCGGCAGCTATTTTCTGTAAATCTTAAGATCAAGATATCTTTCGATTTATTTTTATCTTGAGGTTGTTATCTTTCTGCCCGTGTCAAATTTTTATAATGAGATGTCGCATTAACTGTGCTCTATGGATGGTAGGATTGTGTGTGTTTCAACTGTTTAAGGGAAAAAATTGGTCTTTGAATTTGTTTTGTTGAAACTGAAAATGTGTTAGTTTTTTAAGCAAAAATTGAGTTACAGTGTAATATTCCGAGAAGATTTCTTTATCGGCAGCTTTTGTTAAAAAGGTTATATTCAGGATGTTTCATTGATGAAAAACTTGAGTTATCTACAAATCTTTTGTATTAGTTGTTGAAATCTGATTTTATGGCGCACTCGTATCTCACAATTCTGTTTCTGGAATGTTGTTTTCCTCTCGTGTCAAGGAGATTTTCATCTGTTAAGGTAATTATACCGATTCCATCTTATAATGTTCAAATTGAATCTCCAATTGTAGCCGAAACTAACCGCATACATCTCTTCCAATTGTAACTATAACTAACCCCATACATCTATTCCAATAATCAACTCTACAAATATCTCTCGGTAACTAACTCCATACAAATCTATAATGTGCATCGCAACTCCATGCTCCTCTTGTTCTCTATTTCTTGTCCATCTTGGATATCCCTCCTTCAATACCATTGCCACAAATTGAAGACATCATCATCTCTTGGAAAAGGGAAGAAGAAGAAGAAGAAGAAGAAGAAGGTGCTGGCGTAGCAGATAACCCTGAATTATTAGCCACACAAGGTGTATGAGGTTCCATTTGAATATGATGATGTGGTAAAAGGTCTGCTCATGGTTGAACCTATCTCTGCTGCTTTCTGAAGCAAGGCAGTTGCTGACAGCTGAGGAGAAATGTTAGTTAATAGGGATGTTTGGTCACAGGTACTCGATGAGGGGAGAGGAACAAGAAAAGAGAAATGCTGCTGATCCTTATTTTCATGACAATCAGGATGGTCATCACTGTTGCATTCTGAGGTTGCCGTGAACATATGGAGGAAGTAGGACTGCAAGTCTGTGCTCTTCGGAGGAGGCGGCAAAAGGAGTGGTTGGGGATCGATGTTAACATTTGTTCTGATCATAGCTTTTGATCTTTCTTCTGACAAGGCATCGCAAAATGCTGCGTGTGGAACAAAGCTACCCCTGCTGCAAGAATTAAACAACATGTAAAGCACAAGAAGGGAGAGAGATGTGTCATCACAATGAATTCATTAGAAATGAACGGGGAAAGAAAAACCAATCTGCATGCAATTTAATGATTTCTACTAGCTATATACATCCTGCATTATTATCATGGTATCCTAATGTAATTGGATGTCAAAAGATTATTATATAACATTTATCCAGCATACTAGATGGCCATTCAGAATCTATATAGATAGGAACTTCAATCTTTTAATCACAATCACAATAGAATATCCATACATCATCTTAATTAACAGAAACCTCTCAAACTCTATGGACAGTGCATCAAAATTCAGATTAACAAATATTATATCGAGCTATGATGAATACATATAATTATATCTAACGATCCTACTTATACAACATGATTAAAAAGTGTAGGACATTTAAGCTAGACTCTGTTTTCCAACAGATACAGTTTCTGTACATGGAAAGAAAAGAGACTGGAAGCTTTCAAAAACCAACTCTATGTCACAGCGATTGAAATTGAAAAGATTTAACACAGGAAAAAACATCGAATTGCACCAGGACCCTCCCTACTTAAGAAACTCTATGATTTATGTGCTTTGCTACCACAAAAGAATATAAATACTAAGAAATGGAAGAGAAACAAAATCTTGATATCTTTATCGGTATCGGACAACCACTTTGGAATCGAAATCGGCCTTCTCAGTCATCTGGATAAAAAATATCGGATTTTCTAGCCTTTGCAAAACATACTTTACAAATAAGTAAATTCATTAAATAAGTAGTAAAAACGACTATAAACAATTTTGTCAAGTTCTTTGGCAATTAATGACGTATTACCTATAAAATGGTCATTTTAATGTCTGGTAAAGAAAAGAAAAGAACCTCTAATCCTTTTGGTATATTTTTTAGTGTTAATATCATAAGCCTACTAATCAAATGGGAATCCCGATTTAACTCGGTATTGCAACTCGACCGGTCACTTTTTGGATTGTGGAATCGGCCATCTTGGATTAGGATCGGTCAAGATTTCAAACCATCCTCTATAGCCAATCACCAGACTATGTGGAATGCACCGGAATCAAATGAAAATTATCACTCTAATCTTTTAACTTGTAGCGAACCAACAGTCGGGTATTAAAAAAGAATAACTAAAATACTGATTAGTGAGAGATGCATATGTAGGAATGGTGAAAGAAGGAAAAGCGAAAGAAGATAAAATTAAAAAAGGAAGTAAGGTACGGCCACTGGAACACAATGATCTCTTGATTTATTTGGTGGTAATAAATTATAAAAGTGAGGCGGGCAAAATTATCTGAAGCTCAACACTAATGGTGCTAGAAATAATCACACTCAACATGATTTCTTGACGAGCTGCATTGAGAGATGAATTGGGCAAAATTAGATTTGCTTCCAAGTATTTTTATGGAAAAGGTCATATTCTTGAAGCAGAGAGCAGAGCTACCTTAGATGGATTACCTCAATGCAACCTTCGGGGAGTTGAGAACATAATTGTGGAATCTGATTCCAAAACTGTGGCGGGTTCTATCAAATTAGTAAAGTTTGCTGTACTCACATTTGAAATATGCTTGCCGCTTTGCAAAGATTAGCTATTCCGGATCTATCAAATTTGGCAAGAGTAAGGATTATCAGGAACACATTTGCTGATGGCTGCCCCTCTGCAGCTTGGATTAACTAAGTTGTTTGGAAAGAAGAATATACATGGAAAATAGTCACATGAAGATGAGATTCATTTCATCTCTTGCTTTATTGCTGATGTAAAATTGGGTTGATGTAAGAGCTGATGTACAATGTGACATTGTAATTGAGTTCATAAATATAAAAGGGCTTACTGGGGGCCTGGAAATTTCCAGCTCAAAATATAAAAATATTTTTTTTTAATTTATCAAAGTGAGTTATCATACATTTCATCTCTACATGAAAATGATTGGCTCATTGATCGAAATTGAATTTGACCTCCTTTTGCCTATCTTATTTTCATTAGCAATCTTGTAGTCCTCCGCAGGTTTGAGAAGACTGTTCAAAAAACACGATGAGGCTTGGTAACAACACCATTTAAACATATACATAAATTTAGAATTGATGGGCATGCTAGTTAACACATGGGTATATCAGGTACAAGTTCCCAACACGAAGTAAAATCATGAACAAAGCAGGTGCACCCGCAACATCCCAACAATCAATGGTAAGATCAATATAATAGAAATAAAAACTGCAAGTGCATCATCAGCATCCCTACAGTTAATGGTAAGATCAATATGACAGAAATAAAAAAATGTAAGAAAAAATTGCTTTGTAAAACCAATAGTTGAAATTAAAAATAGTTAAGTCAAATTGGCTGAGAATTCAAAGTTTTATTCTGTCTGGACGCCAACAAGACAATAAGATATCTATCAGATCATGAACTTCTATTCGTATCGTGCTCGAATTTTTTTTGGAGGATATGCTTAATTGCATGCAATTCCAATTTCATGTAAAAAAGCATCATGAAATTGAAAATTTTGCAACGGCATTTTTTCAATTGATGTTTAATTGCCTTTAAAAGTCAATTTTTTTATCTCTACAGCTTGGTTGACAGATTTGAAATTTCTGATCACTAGCACTTTGTGCTGTTTTCATAGTCATAAATGTGGAAAGGATACCTCAATGTGCAAGCAAATATCACACGCTTTCAGACTCTGAAACTTGTAATTTGCTCATTTTGAGAGACAGGCGTCACTGTCTAACAGAGAAATTAATAGCGAATTAGATTTCCTCAACTACTAGATTAATTTCACGCAACAAATGGACGCTGAAGCAGATTACTTAATAGACCACACTTCAGGCGTATCAGCGGCTCCAGCAAAGGGATACAGGACTTGACTAGCTCAGAAAACAATTCTTTATGAGCATTCGGGTTCACAAGTAAGGCTGGGCCGGAAGATGAAATTACAACCGGAAATATTCTCAGGCCAGGTTCAGCAAATCCATGCCTGTCCCAAATCAGGCCCGGTTTATGGCCATGCAATCAAACATGCGTGTCAACATGGAAGAAATAGATAGAACCCTGTAACAGAATAAAGGAAATTTAAGTATTACCAGCGATAGCACATAATCATCTTGTTGTTTTGCATACAAAAGATCTGAAGTATGGAAAAACTTGATAAAAGGATATACCATCAGTACTTGGTATAAGAACTTTTCCTTATTCAAGTCAAAAACAAGTTCTCCAGATCAGTACCCGTCCTTGTCCTGATCAAGCTCTCGGAATAATTTTTTTTTGGCTGGTGTTGTTTCTGAAGTATCAGACTCATTCTGAGCTTCATCGTAGCAATTAATTATGTCTAGGATTAATTTCGAAATATTCTAATTGCAACTAAATTCGAATTTGAATTAGCCTCTAACTGCTGTGATTAATGTGTCTGTTTAATGGGCAATTAAATTAGAATTTGAATTGGGCTTAATGTGCAGTTAAATGGAGTGATTTCAAATTCAATATTTAACATGCATTAAATTCGAATTTGAATTAGTCTTTGCTGTAGTTAATATGCAGTTTAATGGGCAATTAGATTAGAATTTGAATTGGGCTCTTAATGTTGTGGTTAATAGCCCAATTTATTTCGAATTTAAATTGCCTCCAAATGCTATTAATTAGAATGCTTCTTACTCTGCCTATAAAACCCATAACCCAGAGAATAAAAAATACACGGATAGAAAAATATTATTCTTATTCCACTTTTCTCTGTTCATGATACATAAAATATTCAGCCAAAGCTTTCTTCAAAATCCTACCCAACGGAGAGTATATCATATTTTTTGAGTTTTGGAGCTGTGTTTACTTAAGTAGCTTCGAAGTGCTCGCTGCAAGTGGGCTGTTGGCTGGAGCTATCTCATGCTCTGAAGAAATTTGCAATACTCAGCGCTAGCACAACTGGGTTGGTGGCGGGGCAATATTTTCTTCAAAGCTAGTCTTCGTCAGAAGACGATTTAGCTCATTTTGGTAACTTGTATTTTTCTGTTTATTTAATTTCAGGAATCTGATCATGTTCTGTATTTTTCTGCTCAGTTTGGTTTGCTTTCTGAATCTGAAAATGGGTTCTATAACTGTAATGATAATATTTAATTATATGTATGCCTATGTTATTTTTGCAACAATCTTGAAGAAAATATTAACAGATATGTTTTTCTATTCAGGTGTTGGTGCAACGGCTTTCAGTCCCAAAATGAACATGTCAGGAATGCTTGAAAAATTTTCAGGGCAATTTTTCAAACGTTGGCAACAACGTATGAAAATCTGGTTGACCAAAAAAGAACTGTTGGCAATTATATTGTCGGATTGTCTAAAACCGGATGAAAAAGATCCTAAAAGTGCAGGGAAGATTGCAGAGTGGACGGAGAGGAATCAAATAGCCAGAGGATGCATTTTGTTGGTTATGTCCAATGTGCTCTTCGATATCTATTGTTCCTCTTCGAACACAGCAAAGGCACTATGAGATGAATTGGATAAGAAATACAATACAAAAGACTTCCGTCTTCAAAAGTATTCCGTATCCAAATTCTTGAAGTTTTAAATGGTTGAGCGTAAATCTATGACAGAACAAGCGCATGAAATTCTTCATATTCTTCGTGCGCTTTAAGAGGCTGAAATGAAACTTCCCGAGAAGTTTCAAGTAATGGCAATTATCGAAAAGTTTTCTCGATCTTGGGAGAGTTTCGGAATGTTTCTCAAGTATCGTAAAGAAAAGATTTTACTCGATGATTTGATGGTTGCCATAGCTATTGAAGAAGAACATAAGAATCAAAACCATGTTGTGCTTGTTGAGCATCAACCCAAAACAAACGTTATGACTACTGGGAAAAATAAGCATAAGCCACCTGCTAAAAATAACGATAAGCATAAACCTAAGCCTACGATCTAAAAGAAACTGAAAGCAAATAAACCGTGTTGGATATGTGGACAGGTTGGATATTGGGCTAAGGATTGTCCTACAAAGAGATCCAAAGCTGGTCCATGGTCTACTAGTCAGGCTCAGGTCAACGTTGTGATGACTGAGATTTTGACTTCCAGTAAAGGGTATGTTTCCGTTAATCCTCAAATTTTCACTATTTATGAACCTAATGAGTTGTTAGTAGCTACTGGTGCAAATGTCCACATATGTGCTGATAAATTGTTATTTGTATCTTACCAGTCTGCAGTCGGGAAGTCAGTGATGATAGGGACTGTTAAGGTGTTAGGATATGGACGCATGGACTTGAAGTTTCCTTTAGGGCGAGTTCTATCTATACATAGAGTGCATCATGTTCCTACTGTTCATCGTAACATTCTTAGAGGATCTTGCCTGAGGAAAGAAAGTTATGAGTTTAACTTTAAATGTAATAAAGTGTTAATTTTAAATAAAGGTTCTTTTATTGGAAAATGTTATATGCTGGATGGTTTATTCAAGCTTATAGTAGAATATGTATTTCTTTTTGAAGTTAATGAAATTTCAGATTATCCTGTTAGTTTTTCAATTGAATCATCTAGGTCATGTTAACTTTGATTCTATAAAAAGAATGATGAACTTGAACCTAATACCTAAACACGACATTGATCACAGTAAGAAATGTCTAGTGTGTGCAACAACTAAACAACCCAGAAAGCCTTTCATTTAGTTGACAGGATTTCAGACTTGTTTGACTTAGTGCACATTGATATTTGCGAGTTCAATGGGCTTGTTAAAAACAAAGGGCCCGTCACTTTTTTGTATTTTCAGTCGGATTACGATTTTCAGCCTGTACCTGACCCTGATCACCCTGGGAGGGTGCTCGACCTTCATGCTCTGTACAATGGCCTGATGAAGAACATGCAGACCAAGGTCCGATACAACAGGAATGAGCTGAAGGCCGACTGCTACTCCCTGTGGATGGCGACCCCCGAGGCAAAGAGAGCGGCCCTCCTATCTACTCCGGCGTTTGCGAGAGTCGACGTAGAGACATGGCCTCTATTGTGCGAATATTTCGACTCCCAACGCAAACAGGTATGTATTTTAAATGTAATTCATTGTTTAGAATATAATTTATTTTTTTGTGTTCCTTAATTAGAAAACTAAATGTTAATGCGTTGTGCAGAAACAGGCCGCTCAGAATACAGAGAACAGGAACTCGGCGAAGAGGGGTCGCCCCACTTACACAGGTGGCTCGAGGAATATTACTCGAGCCATGGAGTTATCGGTAAATTACAATAGGCCGACCATTGTGATATTCTGCAATATTAAGAGTTATTTTCTAATATTTCTAATATTAAGAGTTATTTTCTAATATTGCAGACAGCTCAGACCGTGGGGCAAGGTGGTACACCGAGCGTGCTGTCCGCATATCTTGCCGTCCACGGCACCTCGACAGATCCCGCCTCGGGCGAGCTTCGATATCCCGACGTCGCTATCCAGGAGTATTGCGTAAGTGTTAAATATTTATTCTACCCATATTTGAAATTTTAGTTTTGGAAGGTTCAAATTTAAATTTTATATTTATACTTTACTGCTTAATGTGGGTGTAGGAGCGGGTGGTTGAGCAGGCCGAGGCCTCGGGGATCGATTTTACCGGACAGAGCGATCCGAGACTGCTGACCCCAGTCCTGGACGCCGCACACGGAGGGCACCACGGAGGTTGGGAGAGAGGCCGGAGACTGGGCCCTAGCAGGGCCCATATGAGGTTGGACTCCACCCCGGCGGTTACTTCCTCCGTCTCCAGTGAGTGACGTGTCCAGCAGGAACTGGAGAGCTTGAGGGCCACCGTTCAGGAGTTGAAGGAGATGCTGGTATGTATACTACTTTATAGTAAAATATCATGTCATATTATAGATATCAACATATCCATAATTAGTACGTAGCCTGAGCTTATTTGGTTGTAGACTTAGGTTTGATTAATCATACATACATATTTAATTAAAATAAACAACGGTTTTCCAAACTAGATATCCAAATGGGGTTTCGAAATAACTTGATAATGATACGAATTCGAATAATACACAGTTCTTACACGCTTATTACATACGTTAGGTCCAGACGCAATAGGGTACATCGGCCGAGCCTCCACATGCATCTCCTTCGGCTGCGGCTCCGCAAGCCACTACATCAGTTGCGGTTCCGCAGACAGCTCCTATAGCTCCACCGCCTGCTCAGACTCCCGCAGCTGTGGCTCCGCAAGCTACTAACTCGACGGCGGCTGCGCAGACTACATCGCCAGCTCTACAGGCCGCTCAGACTCACGTACGCGCCGAATTGCATGGTTTATTGACCGAGGAGCAGGCGCGCCAGATTCTAGCGTTTATCAGAGGTGGAGCTGGACCGAGCTAGGGTAGCTTTTTGATTCTTATTTTTTGAAACATGTATTTATTTATATGATACATATTGTACTACATTTTGAAACGATATTGATATTGATATTGGTTTATATTTATATCATATTCAGTTTTTTTGGTTTCTTTTGTATATTATATGCGTGGGATGTGATTATGAATACTGCGATATATGTTGTGTGATGATTAATTTTATATTTGATTGATGTATATATTATTGTGCACAGGGCGAGAAAAAATCAGGCAGCCCTTTTTTTAAAAAAAACAGATAATATGTACCTACGGATTAATCCGTAGGTACATATGTTGCTCCTACGGATTAAACCATAGGGGCAAAATATTAGCATTAACTGATATTTTCCCCCCTGATCTCAGTATCAGGGGGTTGGGAGTGCCCCTACGGATATATCCATAGGGGCAAACAAAAGCCCTTACGGTGTTATCCGTAAGGGCAAAATATCAGGATTTCTGATATTTTGCCCCTACGGATATGTACCTACGCATGTATCCGTAGGGGCTATGACTTAGACCTACGGATTCATCTGTAGGTACAAGTAATATATTTAAAAAAACCGTAAATAAAATAATGTTTTTGCCCCTACGGCCTACTCCGTAGGGGATAACGGACCTACAGTGAAATCCGTAGGAGCAGGTTTTTGTCCGTAGGGGCAAGTTCAGAGCTTCAACTTGCACCTACGGCGTTTGCACCTACAGGTTATTTTCGTGCTCCTACGGACATATCCGTAGGGGCAGTGATTTGCCCCTACGGGTTAATCCGCAGGGGCAACCCCTATTTGTAGTAGTGGCTATACGGATTTTAATTGGACGGTTAGTACTAGCCGGCTTAGAATTAAACCGGATTATTAAATTAAGTATTTATTTAGTAATATTATAATATTATGTTTAGAAGGAGGATGTCTCAAATTGATATTTCCATTTGTTATAAATGGAAATGAGGTGGCATGCAAGATGACATAGAGAGCGGTGAGAGGAATGGGCATAAGAAGGGGCAAATGAATTATTTATTCATCTGTCAAAACTATTCAAGTATGGCTGCATTTTTATTTGTAAAAAACCTTTTAACAAAACAAAAGGTTATGCTTTATTTTCAAGTGACTCTCTTATTTTCATTTGCTCATTCTCTCTCATGCTTAGCTTCTTCTTTCTTTACTCTCTCATGTGTTGATAATCAACAGGATTAAGAGATAGATAAATCACACAAACACTCTCTACATCCCTAATCACCATATCCTAGCAAGACTTGGCCATTAGTTGCTTTGTTTGGTGAAGCTTGGGCTTGAATCGACACTCTCGGATGGATCATCTTCGACCTAGGCGGACCTACCTACAAGCTCAATCCAGGATACCGAAGAGCTCAAGAAGAGGATTACAAGAGATGAAGGACATGATTAAAAAGGTTGTAACGCTAACCGAGTAGTATAAACTACTTTGTAGTTCGCTAGTTTAGTGTATGGCTTGATCACTTGGGTTGTAAAGGCTAGTGTTTTCTTCTAAAATTTTCGTTATATATTCCGTCTTAGTCGCGAGCACTAGAAACTACTAACAGGAACAATCGCTGCTATCATCTAAATCATCTATGAAAACTGCGGTACTAGAAGACTCCTTTATCGTCCTTATACTTCTGACTGTCTATCTTCCAATGGCTTTTCACCTTACAATATTGCACTTGTCATTAGTGCAATTCCTCAATTTGGATCTCACTCTATTCTTGGAACCACCATGCGACCACTTCTTAAAATGGCCTTAAGAAATTAACGCATCGCCTTGACCACTCTTACCACCCAATACCTTCTGCCTCAACACTTTGCTGTATAGGCCTGTTTTAATATCTTCTAAAAAAAATTTATCTCTACAGTACACCATCGATTTCACGATCTAACTATATTCAGGAATCGAAGAGTAAAGCAGAATCATAGGTTGGTCCTCGTCTTTAATTTTCACCTTTACGTTGAGAATGTCCATAATGATTTGGTTGAGTTTGTCCAGATGGTCTTTGAGTGATGTATCTTTCTACGTCTTCAATGTGTATAAACGTTGTAAGAGATAGAGACGATTTGTTAAAAATTTATTCATGTACAAGGATTCTAATTTGCTCCCTAAATCTGCTGCCGTTGTCTCTTGCGCAACCTCACAAGAGCCTCGTCAGTCAAGCTCAGCTGTATCGAACTGAAAGCCTTATTCTCCATATGTTCTTTCTGAATATCTGTGATCGTCGAAAGAATCTTCTCTTTTTCGAAAGCTATCTTATGAACTTCTTATTGTTTTAGACTCACCGTCATCTTCAATCTCCATAGGCTGAAATTGTTCTTTCCGTCAAACTTATTGATCTTATAATATGTAGAAGCGATTTTCCCAATAATCTGAAATACCATAACAAAAACTCTGATACCACTTGTTGTCAAAAAATAGGGACTAAAATACACAGCGGATGATCGATACACGTGAATCGAAACTAATGAAAAAGATCAAACGCGGCAATTACACAAAAATCGATAAGTAATAAAAGAAAAACACAAGAATTTACCAAGCAAAGGACACAAGATATTACCCAGGTTTCGTGCGCACTTGCACCTAATCCTGCAAACCGACGACGAATTGTTTCCACCGTTCAACGAAGAATTACAGGAAATAATTTCTGCCATTTCGATCTCATCCAAATACAAAATCCTCTCTCTATACAGATCTCTCTCTCTTGCTAGGCTTCTAAAGCCTCTGGATTTATTTTTGCTGCAACCTTGAAATATAGGCTTTTCTGTGGATTTTATTTGTGGCCGCACACTTCTATACTTCTATATAAATCCACTGATTTTATATATATAGAGAGAGAGGGAGGGGGGGGGGGGGGGGCGGGGGGGATTCTTAGAGGTCAATATAAATCCCTACATCAATTCCTATTTGAAATCAATGGCCGCCTCACATGCTGCAGTTTCAAGACTTGGGTCGGGACTTGTTTTCTATGGGCTTGGGCTCAAATAAATTTGCATCACATATCAACAGTGTTCACCCTATGCAGGTGTAAGTTTTGATGCATCTACAGAGATTTCAGCTGATAAGGGAAGAACAAAAATATGAGAATAGATTTCAATTTACAATGGACAATCACAATTTTTTACTTCACCAGATGGAAGCACATCAGCCAAATACCAATCAACCTTTGATCATTCAGTAAAGAAAACAGAACAAAGGGAACTATTGTTAATCTATCTATAACAATAACCAGTGTATTTTTTAAAATGACGGCCAACGAAGTAAAAATCATTATCCGTATAAAAGTACATTTAAGAAGAAAGATCACCCGTAGAGATGAACTAGAACCAACTTAACACATTAATCAACATCAACAAAAGTACAAGATGCTACTTGGATATTTATAACAACAATCACAAATCACTATATAAATTAAACACACACCCTACTTGGATATATTTAACAACAATCACAAATCACTATATTAATTAAACACACACCGACACACTACTAAATCACTATATTAAGCAGCCACACAAAAATCCCCGTCTCTTCAAGCTGAAATGACATGGCGAGAATTGTACCCAATATGTCTACGTACTACTTAACACAACGAAGGAACTACACCCCTGCAGCACTTCCCAATCTGTCCCTCAGTATCTTCATCCCCATGTATCTGTTTTATCAAAAATACAATAATTAGCAATTGATCTTTTGATCATATAAAGAGTTGCATCGATTGATCTTAACTTGTTTTTATTCTGTAGTGATATTTAATTAATTTACCTGCCCATCATCATGACAGTTGCTTGAGGATTTGTCCCTGGCGAGTTCACAAATGTAGAACTATCAATAACCCGCATCGCTCCGACTCCAATAACCCGATAATCACTATCCACCACCTTTCCAACATGGCACCCGCCATGATAATGCCATATCGTGATCACGGTATCCCTGCAGAACTGCTCAAGGGATGCTGTATCATTAGTATGCTTGGGTATCAAGTTCACATTGGCCTTCACACTCATGTTAAGAATCCTATCATCTGAGTATGTGTAGTCGTCGGTCAGATCTGCAATGTGCTTTGTTCTTATGACTTTTTCGATGGTACGAATTCCATATACACAGCGTTCAAGGTCGTAAGGGTGCTTGAAGTAGTTGAAGGTGACATTAGGAGTGGTGTTAACGTCTGAATCGACAAGGGTGAGGTAGCCTTTTGAGAGCGGGCCATCGATTTTTTCAAGGATGAAGCCACCTCGAAATGCTTCACGTGGGAGATCACTCTTGGCTCGTGCAAACTCTTTGACAGCTTCAAGAGTTCTCTCTTTTGGAGGGAGGGTCGAGATTTGTCCAATCTGTAAATAAACACAAAGTTGGGAATAATTAAACTGAAAAACCAACAAAAAACTTAATACAAGGCACAGAAAAACATAGAGTAGACTATAAAGTGCCATGTACTCCACATATGCTATCTAAATGGGGAAAAGTCTTTTGAAGTTGATCACTAATTATATGTTGGCTAAATTTCAACTTTGGGCGTTTTCCACGAATGATACCCTGAACTTTTAAAATGATGGATTGCTACCATTAACTTTCAGAGTATCACAAAACTACCCTAAACGCGTTAACAGAAAAATTAGAAAATGACTATACTGCCCTTTCATATAAATTAACAAAAAAAAAGGAATTAACCTTTTCTCTTGAAATGCTTTTGTTAAATTTATATAAAAGGGCAGTATAGTCATTTTCTAATTTTTCGTTAACACCGTTATGATAGTTTTGTGATACTCTGAAAGTTCATGGTAGCAATCCATCATTTTAAAAGTTCAAGATACCATTCATGGAAAATGCCCAAAATTCATGGTAGCAAGTTGAAATTTAGCCTTTGTATGTTCAAGCACAAAGAAAGTGTGGCTTTGGTGGTCCATTATGTTGTTTGTTTTTGTGTTCTTCTAACATTTTTCATTTACAATTTATTAGTTCTCACCTAGATTTAGGGTGAAGGGCATGAAAAAAAATCTGCTCTTCTTTTATTTTTAGGATTTGTACGCACTTATAACCAGATCAATTAATTCCTGGTAATCCCGAAACTCAAAATTTTGACATCCATGGAAAGTTATATTTTACTTAATGTTAATAACTGATATATGTTCCAGCAGTGAAAGAAGCAAAACCTCGGCAGACATGATTCCATGGTGGCATTGTATGCTATCCGAGGACTGGCTAAACCCGCTGCTAGCTTCAATGAAAGTGCCGATCTTGGTGATCCCGACAGTTTGAATCAAAGACTGCTCAACATGATCCTTAGTGGGTATGAAGATGGTGTTCATGGGATTGTCAGATAACCCTTGGCCCACATACTTGTTATGCAGAACAACGGGGATGTTCAAATTCATTAGATCCGTCTTTGGTCCAATTCCACTCAACATTAGCAGCTGAGGGCTTCCAAGTGTACCTGATGACACAATGACTTCGCTTCCCCTTCCGGCTTTAAGAAATGCTTGGTGTTCTTGGCCATTCTCATCCTTGAAGATGACTCCAATTGCCTTTGGTTTCCTTTCTGTTTCATGTAGTTAAGTTAGTTCATACTCTTCTTAATGAAAAATCATATTAGATATTGATCAAATATATAAAGCATTTTCGGCAATCTCGCTACACTGGAGGCACACTGGCAGAGACATCACAATGGTATTGCACCTATGTAGGTTCATATCCCAAAGTGACGCATTTTTAAAGATAAAGCATATTTTTAAACGGGAAAAAAAACGTGTATCCTTGTTCAAAATATCCAGTTTTTCGGAGTGCAAAAAAGACATTCAACCTACGTGGGCATGTCATTATATCCTTCAACCCTTACCACAACCGAGAGTTTTGGCATAGTGGTAGGGACATTAAGAGATACAAGTGCTATAATAAGGTTCCGCTCACCTTGTACTTGATTGAAGATGACTTTTTGAACGGTGGCATGAAGCAAGATATTAAGGTTCTTGGGATTGCCGAAGGAGAGGAGATCGGCAGCTGTGCTTCGGAAGCCGCTCTCATCGAAGATTGTACCGCCAACCTTAGTACCATAAATGTGGTCATACGTGTATCCATTGAAAGGGGAGATCCCTGCTTCTAGAAGCCCGTCCTTCAACGCTACCTGCCACGGTGCAAGTCGGGGTCGGTGGACAATCCGCTCCTCAATCCATGGGTACGACTTGTTCACCAGCTCATCATTCCACCCAGCATCTTTTATATATCTTCACATTATACACATTACAAAAGTTAGTTTAAAACCTATATATAAGCAATCTAACTTTAGTATGTTGATTTTGGCAAAAAACAAAACAAAAAAAAAATTCCGTATGTTTATTTTATTTTTTTGGCATTGACCCATAAGTCCTAACCTAGGCACACAACACACCCACGCACACCACACACAAGCACACAACACACGCACCAGGGGACCGACGTGTTTGCCCCGAAAGCATTGATTTGTGGCCGCTTCCCCTCTTGACCCACAAAAACTTCCGTATGTTAATTGTCATCAATAATTGCAATTTAGATGGATAAATGTATTAAAAGACAATTCCTGAAGGCCATAAATGACAGCAACCAAAGTGCATTTAAGAGAGAAAGGGGACCATTTTAAGTTTTGATGTGAATTAGATGAAGGAAAGCATTTATGAGCCCAGGTCAGGCGGCGCAACGCTAGTTTATGGGTGGCTAGCTAGGTCTATTGAATGCTTAACTGGTGGAGCAAGCTATTAGATTCATAATTGGGGATGCCTTCATACTATAAATTAACAACTGGAATGTCTTGATATGCATACTAGCTAATACACTATTGGTATGTAAGTCGACGTACACGTGGTAATTGTTCACAAAAATAATACTTATATTAGAACTTAGAAGGCAATCATGGTGCTAAAAAAGGCAGTAGGCGAATAACAAGTACGGTACTTCTGTTGGGATGTTTTGCTTTATATTACAACACTATATGGATAATACGATGAGTAAAATGAAAATTTTGAAATTTACCGGATCTTCTTAGACATAATTAAACCATAAATCATATGGATCTGGACAAGTCAGCCATCAATCATGACACCACATTCCGAAAGCTAATGACGTGAACTATGAAAATGTTTTTTTTTTTTGAACTTTCCAAACTGTGTTTAATCATTATCTAGTTGGAAGTCTGCCAATTTCTCATATTAAAACATGACTAAGTAATTGAAAGGGAATAGTTGCATTTATCATGCATGGTACCATCTTTTTCCATCATTAATTGAGATTGAACCATGAATTTTTTTTCCTGGTTCCACAAGCTCCCCAATATGCACTGTTTTGTGTCGGATAGATGACAAGGAAATGAAACCAATCCTACTTAAATCGTTACCTTTTCTTTTGTGAAAAAAAATCTTCTCAGCCAATGCATAAATGAACATTTGTTCAGAAGATATGATTCCAACAAAAGAGAGAAAATAGTTATGTATGTATAGATATCCCGTACCTAGAGCTGGCCCTGGTGTAGAAGCCAGCATTAATGCAGGTCCCGCCACCCAAGACCCTAGCTCTTGCATTGATAACGCCATCGGTCGAAATGAAGGGCTGTGATGCTGAAGTAGGGGAGGTGTCGGCCAAGGAAATGTGGAAGTTTTGCATGTAAGAGACATTGAGGTTGCCGTAAGGCGAGCCTCCCCTCTCTAGCAACAGCACACTGTAATTCTGTGAGAGGGTGGCAGCCAAAGGGCACCCAGCTGTGCCCCCTCCAACTATAATGTAGTCATAATATTCATCACTTTGTTTTGATGAGAAGCTGCTTGCCTTGCTGAACTCCCTGCCTGCTATAATAAAAAAATTAAAATAAAAAGAAGATCAAGAAGAAAAAAAATCAAGCTGTAGATACAGAATATGTAGTCCAATCCTACAAAAAAAGTATTATAAATAAGGAATCATATATATCTCATTTAAGGCTTGTACAAGCAACCCCATGGGTTGTTTTCAGAAATTCTAAAATTTTACTCTGTGACTTCAGATCATTTAGCATAAAGAATATATATATCAAATGATGGAAATTACATTTTGGGTTGAAAATCGCAAACTCACAGCCAATACAGGAACCAACAAATAAAAGACAAGACACAAATTTTTAATAGTAGAAGAAGATAGTAGAGTACATATATAACACATATGGAAAGAGTAGAAGACCTAGAGATGATCCAAATATGCTGAACATGAGCAATATACTGAGAAATATCTCAACCCTCCTCAAAGCCATGGCACAAGATCAAAGCTAAGCTCAGGATCTCACTACTACTGCTCTCTGTTTGAGTTCTCTCTCAGCCTCCAACATCAAGGGTATATATAGAGACGAGAGAGCATTGCCTTATTAGAGACTAATGCAGCTTTTGGTTTGATTTAAGAAAAGCAATCTCTCAAACTGGCTTTGCATTTAATGAAGAAATAAATGCATTGTTGGAGCAGTAGACACAAACACACAACAAAATCTTAAGTTCCTTAGCATCAACCAATACAGATTTCCCTAAACTTGAGTTCACTAATAAGCTATATCCCCCAAGTTTCTTTAATCTTCTTCTAGATCCGGTATAGTTTCTTATACTGATCTTTTTATGAAGATAGGATATCACTACTTAATTTACACTCTTGTAAATTAAATTAACTACTTATCCCTGCTAACTAAGCTCATCTACTGGAATTCAATTTTTGAGTAAATGATTCTGTCAGGATGTAATTTATATTGTGGACCTTAAGGTAACATGCTATATATGCATAAATTAATCTGCCACTCGGATGAATGTGTGTGTGTGTGTGTGTGTGTAGCTTAACTGTTACCAAGATGATTGTGAGGGCCTCAACATGCAATTATATTTTACTCCCCGTAGGTATATAAACTGCTGGAGTCAGAACCTATGAGAGCTGTAGTCTCTGAGTTTTCTCAGAAGGAAGTGCACCTGCATTCTCTGAATTCCACTCTTGTCAACTGATGCCCATGTTCGGAATTTTCAAGGCAAAGTTATGGTAATTTCCATGCACAAACTCGTTTACCTACAGAAATCTACAGAAAAATTGGACCATGCATTGATTCTATCTTTTACTTTAAGTAATGATATTCATCTGCATCCATTATTTTTCACCACCGACAGGAATCACGACCCTGTATTGTATACTATTGTCGAGAAAACAACAAAACGAGTAATAAATAAAAACCTACCGCATTAAAAAAAGGTGTACATTTTAAGCTTGAAATTCTTTGATGAGTTAATCAGTTAATTACCACATTACAAAAAATGGTACAGTTTTATCCATTGTAATTAGTTGACACTACCAAGATATAGTTCCTACAACTAGTGAATGGAAAAGTACATTGTTTTGGAAGGGCTCCAGGTTGGGAGCTCTTCCTTGATAACTTGACGGTGAACAGTGACTTCTCAATCAAATGAATTGATGCTGCAGAAGAAAACTTAAAAACATGTATATAAAGCTGTTACAACAAACCAAAAAGAAGAATGAAGACGGTAACGAGAAGAACTAATCATAACACATGGATTTAACGACATTTGGCCAAATCAGCATACCTCCTCAGGCGAAAGAGAGGCGGTCAAAAAAAATCAGATATTATGAGAAGACAATGATGGTTGAGGAGGTGTTAAACTCTAATCCCAAATCTGACACAAAAGGTGGCTGCCTAAGCCATATAAGCAAGGTCCAAACAGCAGATGCTCTTCCTCCAAACCCCTGGGCCATGGGCTTCGGGTTCGACCAATTCCTATTATCCTATGGGGCCGAGCCTTCAGTCCATGGCTAATAATTCTTCAGCTCGTCCTAGGACTTGACAAGTTAGACGGCTCGAATAACGACCATAGAGCTCGGTAGGAGCTTGCCAAGTAGCCCAATTGGGCTCAAGTATAAGTTATGTAGAAACGGGTCTCATAAGCACACATAAAAAAGTAATTATTAGTTTCTCTCTAATGCTTAGTAACTACTTTTCAATAATCGATGTAATTAGCTCTTCGCCATGCTTGGCCACCTTGAGATATATGTGCTACGCGTTACTATTACCTTGCTCTCTATCCAGCTCATACTCTGACATTGAATTCTAAATGAATCATTGTGTCAGAATGCAATATGTAATGTGGACCTTGAGGTAGAATGAAGGTTCTTCCTCTTCCATTTGGATGAAAAGAATGAAGTAGATGAAACTAATAGCTGTCAAAATGAATATGTCAGTTACAAGGACCCAGCATGTCATTTTGTTTCACTGCAAACCACTCTTTGATCAGAATTCTATTGCACTCTCTGAATTTTGCAGTGACAAGTGCCCCTGCACTGTTGGTTACGCTCTCGCCAGCGATGTCAATGTCGGAAAGTCAAGTGATGTTAATATAATATCAAATGAAACTCTAACCATTGGCCTGCCCTATATTGTACAAGATTTGGTGAGGGAAAAAACAAAACTGGGTAATAAATAGAAACCTAACCACATCAATAAAAGCATTTGTGTATTTCTATCCATTGTAATTATATATATATGATGGGTCAATCAGTTATTATTGAAGGATTCCCTGTCTGAAGCAATAATTCTAAATTTCTATCTTTTTTTTCCTGATACACATTTTTGGGAAGGCAGTAACGGCTTCTCAACCAATGAACTGATGATACAGAACCAGGCAAGGAATTCTGAAAACATTAAATAATATCGTTAAGATTTTAAAACGGAAACCGTTCTTTCCTTATCTTGGAAAATCATATTTTCTACATATTACACTCAACCCGAACTCCCCAACTATGTGTGTGCGCATGCACGCGCCAACATGAGCATGTAAGTGAAATTGGTAAGTGCCCAATAATGTAGTAAAAGGTCGCAAAGACAATAAATAGTGAATGAGAGAATCACCATCCTTGTTATTATCTTACCGCATCTTATTCATCTCTGTCACAACTTTCTTATCTTACTGCATCCTTGTTATAAATGAGGAAAGGACCAGAGGAGGAGCTGGCCTCTTTTTTTTTAATTATCTTGCTGCATCTTATTCATCTCTGTCACAACTTTCTTCATCTCTGTCACAACTGTTGCTTCTTCTGGCCTCTGTGGAGGTGGCCTCTTAATTGACATCACATGGCAACTATGAAACAATATATTACTATTCAAGCAGTAGGGAATTTTATTGGAATTTCAGAAGAGTTGGGGTTGAGAGGAGTATCTAGGAATTTCTATTGGCATTTGAGCATCACTTGTTCAAGGGAAAACAACCAAAGAGAAAATACTATTGGATGGTGGGTAATGGGTAAGCCATTTCATTTGGACCTTATGCATATACCCCCTTTCTCATTTACAAATATCTCCCTTCAAAACCAACATTTTTATGACCGATTAACAAAATTTGAATCAACAAAGAATAAGGAAAAATAGTAACCTGGATATGATTACAATCTCTTGATTTTTCCAAGTTGGGTGGATAAACACAAAAATGACAAATGTACATGAATTTGTAAAGACAATCAAAAAAAAGGCAGGGGGCAATAGCAAAATTTCCCCATTGTAATTTTACATGAATGATGAGGCCTCTCTGCAGCTACAAGCCCAAGGGCGGTGTGTGTGTGCCCAAAATAATTGAAGGCTTTGATGAAGGTAGCAGTAGCCTGTTTTTGGATATCAAAGCTATTTCAAGGCTGAGATTGAAGATGCAAGGCTGTCCAGCTGACGTGTGGTGTCGAATTTTTATCGACTCAAGTAATGTTGAACTTTACACCACAAAACTCTTAAGCCTTGGATTCTTCATGCTTTCAGTGGTTCATAATTGTTCGGTGTAGAAAATGTGAAGATCTCTTCCCCCCTTCCTTTTATTACCATATTATAGTTAGAAGTATAACAATATCAACTGCAATCATAAATTACACCGGAGACAGCAACCAGAAAGGGCATCTCAATCCATAACTTTAATGTTTCCACTCATAGAATGATCAATCTCAATCTATAGTTAGATAATCTTTGACCTTTTCGACAAAACTGGGTGAGAGTAACAAAAGGGAAACATTGGCGGTTAATCAATAACTGACACGGCAACAACACCTTTAAACTAGTAACAATATAGTATACTTTTTTTATTTATTAAAAAAATGTTGATGCTCACTAGTAATTTTAAGACCGACAAATTTATCAGCATTTCATAATGCATCACCCATATTTGGCCACGTGCATTCATTGGCCGATCGAACATAAGCTTTCTCATAATTTTTCATGAAACCTCGCTTCATATTCATTCCGTTACACAGGCAAAGGACTTCAAAGATGATATCGATGATGTTCTTTTACATAACTAAAATTAAATTTAAAAAAAATGAGACAGTATATATCAGCGTCTTTCCAGCAATGAAAGGGTGTTGCATCTTTAATTGAGCCTGAAAAATTGATGACAATGGGATCTATAATCTTAAACATTAATCATTATATTGAATCCAGGTCAGACAGGAAGGCTAACCTTAAATGGTATGATAAAGACATGCATCCTTTTTGAGATGCTTAATTCCTGATAAGGACATGCATGCTTAGAAAACTACTCATCATTATATATTTGGTGGGCAATCTAGCTTCTCACCACTAACAACTCTTAATTAAGACCTTTCTTCAATTTATTTGTAGGGCCAGTTGAATGCACTTAAGCTTAGAGAGGAAAAAACAAGGCTGCTCTCTTATGTTTCATTTCTTATTGTTTGACTTTCTTTATATATATATATATATATATATATATATATATATATATATATATATATATATATATATATATAGCCCCATTCTGCATCTAGTTTAGTCCTTGGTACATGGCTTTCTACTAGTACAAGGAAAATAATATTCACTACTTGGAAAAGTTTGGCAGTTCTCCTCCTTTGTTGGATTTAAACTATTTTCTAGCTATGATGGGGAGTTATGAAACACATGTGGATCCTAGCCTTACAGCCCTTTGCTCCTTTGGTTGGGGGTGTGATGTAGCGTAGCCAACTGCATGTGCAGCTTAAAAAGGCTTAAGAATTAACCAAGATGAATACATTTCGTACCCAGATGTTTTCTTATATATTCAGTTCATATAAGATTAATCATATTATTAGGATAAGGATTAAGGATGTGTTAGTTATGCTCACTGCTCCACTTGTGCTGTGACTGGAGTAATCATTTACTTGTGGAATTCATTATTGTTATTATTATTATTTAATATGTTAACTAGCACCTTGTCAATTATATTCTTGTTTTTCTATTTTTCAATAGGTGAGTTGATTAGGCCATAATTTATCTTGGGCTATCATACATTCATATCATTTCTGCCAACTCTTCATAACTTTTATTTTTTATTTTTTGTTATCCTTTGTGGAACCAGAAGCTCTGAACTATCACCCGACAGCCTGAGAAAATTACAGCATTCATCATTGCCTTTCCAGTTGTTCAGATTACTTGGCCTGGATTTGGTGATGGCTGAGCTAAGTTATTGGTTGGATATATGAAACAAGACAAGAAGTGAGTTTCTTTCTCTCCTTTCTTTCATTTTTTATTTATAAATTTAACGAAGCTATGAAACATGTGTCATTTCCTATATAAAATTAGTAGTAATACAACTTACCAAAGGGGAAAAATACAACAAACAGAGAGAGAACGTTCCTGAGGAGTATTACTATAAGGTAATAAGAAGCAGGAAAAAAATTAGTACTAGTGATAAGAGATGACAAAGTAACTCAACTTGGAATAAGAATTGTTGGCAGTAGTTTCTGCTGCAAATCTACTTGCATAAACTACGCGTGCACACAACGTTCGGAATCACAGACGAAATCCAATATCTAAACTAATTCTTGTCAGCATGCATGGGTAAGAACTGGATAAACAAAACCCCTTAACAAAAACGATTGCTTGTTAATAAAAGCAGAAGGACAAGGTGCTGATATTCATATCAGCGCCTATTTATTATATTCTACCAGGATCAAAGATCCAATAGCACTAACAACCATAATAAAGTAATACTAATAATAAAAGCAGAAGGACAAGGTGCTGATATGAAAATTTGTTGGGATTTTGGGCAGAATTTGTTGTTGCACTAATTGAATACAATGGCTTAAAAACACAATAAATTGAGTTGAGGCACGTAATCGCCATCTTTAAAGCAATTTTCGCTCCCTACAATGCTACAGGGGTTTGTGCGAATTGCTTCGAGGATACAACAACCTAATCTTGTGTTTCAATCCTCCGCGTTGCACTCCCAGAGAATTGCTCCGAAAACTTGATCTTTTGAGTACCGAAAACTTGAGAAGAAAATAATTGTTATTGTGTTTATGGAACAAAGAAAACAAGTTGGTATAAATAAGAGTTGAAAGGATGCGAATGGAATCCTTTCACCATTTGAATTCAAAATTTAAATCCCCATAACTACCTATATCTCACATAACTACTTATAACCCCCATAACTATTCCCTCCAATAAAATGGAAGGGAGATATGCCTCCAACAAAATGCGAGGGAGATTAATCCAACAAAATGCGAAGGAGATTTGAACTCAAATGAGTTTGACCATGGTCAACTATAAAAACAAAATAGAAATTTTAATTTATTGAAATTACTTATATTATACAAATAATACAACAGAATTAACCTGAAGCGGATATAGGTTACACAATGATGGAGGGGCCTTTCCGGTCTTCTTCAGATGTTGTCTTCCGTTGATCTGCCGATGGCTGCGATTGACGGCTGGGATTTGATCTGGAGTGTGATCTCCTGCGATGTGTGGATCTCAATGGGTTAGAGGAGATTTGCGCCGAGTACCTGTAAGGAAGTCCCGGGGTGGTTTGGTACCACCGAGGACCCTCCGACGATCAAGTCAGTAACAAGATCCAAGCAGAGTAACGGCTTAAGTGGAGCAGAAAATACTTACTTGATCCCTCTGGGAGAGGGGTTTATATAGCGGCGGCGGCATGCAGGGGCAGGCGCGAGAATCACGCTGGCCGTTACGCTCCCAACGTCACGCCCGCGTGATAAGCGGATCTTCCAGGCTCGTTAATGGGGATCGTAATGGCGTGGAACGTGGGATGTGGCCGGCGGAGATCTCGTGCATGGCGAGATTCGCGGAGCGGCGGTTACGCCTGTGAGTGGTACCGTTGGTCGGTCGATGAGACCGAGGAAAATGGCCTCGGCGGGAGAGCTCGGGGACGACCGGGAGAGCCGAGGCATCTTGGTCCTGTGATAGCTCGGAGGCGAGCTGGGAGGCCGACGAAGCCAATTTGTGCATGGGGGCTCTGAGGAGAGCCAGCTTGTGCTTGCGGGTCGGGCACAGGGGTGGCCTGGTCGGTTCATGTAGGCCCTTTCTTCTGGGCTCTGGGATACGTCATCTGCCACGTGTCACGATCTGGGAGATCGCCGATATCGAGCATCATCATTAGCCCCCCACTCTCTTCCCGACCAGCTGACGGGTCGGGTCGAGAGTGGACTGCCGGGCCACCCGGGATGAGCTCCTTTCGAAGATATCGTCGGGACGTGTCCTTGGGAAATCTGTTGTTTTTTCTGCCAGCAAATCATGGGTGAGATCTCTGCATTTAAGGAAGGTGCGCCGGTTCGTGCGTTCTGTCACTGAAGCGACGGTCCACGTGTCGAGCGTCGGTTTGGCGACGCGACGTGTTGCAGACCTGCGGCGTCTGATGGGATGCGGCCCAATGCTGGAGCGACAAGTGGAGCAATCGGGGTCGTCGGACGCGAGGAGTCGTTTTGGCGGGAGATGAAGGGCGTCGTTGGATGAGGGCGATGGCAGCAATAAATAGGGATGGGGTCCACTCCAGGGCCTCTATCTCTTCATACTTTCCTCGCTTTAAGTCCTGATAGCTCGGCGCTCTTCTTCTTTCTTCTGCTTTTGCCTACCGAGGATCCCTTTTCTCCAGGTTAGATGTCTTCCTTTGTAGAGTCTGTAGATGTGGTAGGAGTAGACTCTAGGGACCCTCCAGTCGAGCCCGAGTCTTCCCGGGGAGCAGGGGTCAGATCCTCTTTCCGGGATCGTGCGACTGGGGCAGTCCCCAGGGAGGAGGCGGTGGATGCCGCTCCTGGCGTGTCGTCTTTGATGAGGCACGAGGATGAGCTCACCAACGCTCGGGCTCGCTTCCATATCTCTTCTGGCTATACGCTTCGCTTGGCCAAGAAAGGAGAGATGGCAGACCAAGTACGGGATAGGAAGATCGCCCTGTACCTAGAAACCTTTTGGGAAGGAATGCGCCTACCCTTCCCTCCGGAGGTCGTCGAAGCGTTGAACTTGTTCGGGTTAGCTCCGGGCCAGTTAGTGCCGAAACTCATGGAGGATCCTCCCCGGGTTCCTGGTCCGCCTGAAGCTACAGGCGGTCCCCTTCAATATCTCAATCCTTGATTCCTCTCTCCTCTTCAAAAATCATCCTAGGGGTCGAGCGGACGACCCGAGGTGGGTCTACCTCTCCTTTAGGAAGCGACAGGGGGTGCCGTCGGGTCAGGAGTTGCAGTCCTGCCTTCTTCTATTCATGACTGGAAGAAGTTCTTCTTTATTGCGCCGCCCGAGGGTGAGGACTGGTCCGTGCCGATCCAATGGTCAAGGGATAAGTGCTTCCCGGAAAATCGGTCCAATGACCCCGCCGCGGTGAGAGTGGCGTCATGGGAGCCCATTCCCCGACCTGACGTGCTGCTGCCTGAGCGGGCCTTGAGTTGGGCCGGGCTCAGCCCCGTTGAGTTCATCGGTGTGTTAGGCTTGCATTTTGCTTTATTTTTGTATGCGGCGCTGACTCCACTGCATCTTGTTTTGTGCAGAACCCATGGATATGAACGAACTCCGAGCCTCCATGTGTCAGCCAAAGAAGGGCCCGAAGGCTGGAGACGCCAGCTCTTCCCGCTCGAAACCTGTCCCAGTTCCTTCGTCCGCCGTCCCGGTGCCTCCGTCCGCCGTCCCGGTGCCTCCGTCCGCCGTCCCGGTGCCTCCGGTGGCCGTACCTCCTCAGCGTTCGGGGACGGGTCCCGTCCCGGAGTCCAGCAAAGCGCCGAGCCGAAAGCGGGTGCGTGAACAGGAGGACCCAACCTTGGAGGAGGAGACCGGGTCTCCATCAGGCCCCTTCAAGAGGTCCACCGAAAGGTTCCTCGGACCCTGGCCTCCCCGATCATGGTGGAGGAGGAGGGCCTCCGCTTTGCGGTGCCCTCGGGGCTCGCCGTCGCCGACAGCCTGCTGTTCGACATCGAGAAGTCGGTAGGGGGTAGGGTCCCCGGGGGGCCCTCAGAGGCCAGATGGCGTCCATTGCCCAGGAGGTCGTGCAGGTAAGCGTTCGGCTATTCGTGAGATTTGGTGCCTCCTTTCTCTTTCTGACCTCTTTTTGATTATCTCAGGTCCTCCAATATGTCGCCCTCACCATCCGCATGGAGGAAGAGGTGATAACCCCGGTGATGAAGGCCGCGGGCCAGCTTACTTCGCTGGAGGAGAGCTCTAAGCAGGAGCTGGAGGCGGCGATGGCGAGGGTCGCCGCCTTGGAGGGCGAGATGGCGGCCGGGAAGCAGGAGGTGGCCGCTGCGGCGCGGGTGGCGGCGGCCTCGAAGCAAGAGGCTGCCCGGCACCATTAGGCTACCCCTGGCCGCAAAGGCCAAGCTCCAGGATGCCAGGGTGCTCGTCGGCACCATGAAGAAGACGGTGGGGACCCTCCGGAAGGAGTTGGAGGTGGCGGCCGAAGAGGTGAAGCGAGCCAATCTCAGGACGGCAAAGGCGGTGGAGGACTATAAGAAGTCGAAGGACTACTACTCCGACCTAGCCGTGGCCACTACGAACATTTGGCACGAGGCCCTCGACGCCGTCAAGGCCCGGATGCCGGAGTTCGCTGAGGAAGAGGTTTGGGCCGAATACCCCCTCTCAGGTGCCGACGAGCAGGGGGACGACCTCGGAGAAGAAGAGGTCCCTGACGAAGAAGTGGACGAGGACCCTGCCCGAGCTGTGGTAGATATTGAGGTTCCCGGGGTCGTGTCTGGCCCCGAGGCCTGAAGCCCCTCGTCTTCCTGCTTCTTTTATTTTGTCTCATCGGGAATTTTGTAAGGCTGGGGGCCCCCAATACACTTGTAAAGAATTTTGTTTGTGCAAATAAAACTTTTGCTATTTCATTGCTTGCATATTATCCTTTGTTTGTGAAGAATACTCGTAGAATATTCGGACTTGCACTGTTGAGCTTCCATATCAGGTCAGTTCTTCGTCTGGCGATCGCGCGTCGAGTTGATTTTGTTGGAAAGAAAGTATCTCCATGGCCCCGAAATCGAGGGGGGATCGCTCAGGCTTATATAGACCTGGTGTCTCTTGGAGAGTGCTTCAGATCCGCGGCGTTTGATGGGCAGTAGGCTGCCCGCTACAGATGTGCCGAGCCGAAAGAGTGCTCGGTGTCCTCACTCTGAGGGCTTAAGATGCCTCTTGGTGAAGGCTTTGATCCTTATTGTCGTGGGTAGGGAGCTACCAGCCAGGGATGACCAAGCAGGACAGCCGTTCGGCTTCCTCTTGGTGATGGCTTGGATCCCTGGCGTCGTGGGTAGGGAGCTACCAACCGGGGATGACCGAGCAGGGTAGCCACTCGGTGCCTCTTGGCGAGGGCTTAAATCCTTGGCATCGTGGGTAGGGAGCTACCAGCCGGGGATGACCGAGTAGGGTAGCCGCTCGGTGTCTCTTGGCGAGGGCTTGGATTCCTGGCGTCGTGGGTAGGGAGCTACCAGCCGGGGATGACCGAGCAGGGTAGCTGCTCGGTGCCTCTTGGCGAGGGCTTTGATCCCTGGCGTCGTGGGTAGGGAGCTACCAGCCGGGGATGACCGAACAAGGGCGGGTCAGGTTGCCTCTTACGAGGGCTTTGATCCTTCAGGACGGGGGCCGAACACGGTTACCGCCCGGTGCCTCTTGGCGAGGGCTTTGATCCCTGTCGGTTGTGGTAGGAAGCTACCAGCCAGGGATAACCGAGCAAGGGTCGGGCTCGGCCGTCTCTAGGGAGGACTTTGATTCTTAGCGCGGGAAGGGCTATAAGAAGCCTACTAAGGATGGGGGCCGGGCAGGGTTACTGCCCGGTGCCTCTTGGCGAAGGCTTTTGTTCTTTAGGATGGGGCCGAGCAGGGTTACTTCCTGGTGCCTCTTGGCGAGGGCTTTGATCCCTGACGTCATGGGTAGGGAGCTACCAGCCGGGGATAGCCGAGCATGGTAGCTGCTCGGCTGCCTCTAGGAAAGGGCTTTGATCCTTAGCGTTGAAGGGGCCGTAGGAGGCCTGCTAAGTATAACTGAGCAGTGAAGCTGCTCAGTTGCCTCTTGGCGAGGGCTTTGATCCCTGGAGTTGTGTGTAGTGAAGCTACCAGCCAGGGATAGCCGGCAGGGTAGCTGCTCGGCTGCCTCTAAACGAGGGCTTTGATCCCTGGCGTTGTGCGTAGGGAAGATACCGGTCAGGGATAGCCGGGCAGGGTAGCTGTTCGGCTGCCTCTAGACGAAGGCTTTAATCCTTAGCGCTGGAGGGGTCGTAAGAGGCCTGCTAAGGATAACCGGACGGTGGAGCCGCGCGGCTGCCTCTTGGCGAGGGCTTTGATCCCTGGTGTTGTGCATAGAGAAGCTACCGGCCAGGGATAGCCGGGCAGGGTAGTTGCTCGGCTGCCTCTAGACGTGGGATTTGATCCTTAGCGCTGGAGGGGCCGTAGGAGGCCTGCTAAGGATAACCGGGCAGTGAAGCTGCGCAGTTGCCTCTTCATGATGTTCTGTCCGACCTTCCCGGTGTTGGTATGGGGAATAGGAACAGTCGCGGTGAATACGCGTAACATGCGCATTGAATGCGTGGGGGAGGTGAAGCGCCAGAGCCGCGTCGTTTCGATTTCGCCAGAAAAGGCTCGATGTTTGCCGTGTGGCGGCACCTTTGCGGGCGAAAACGGGCAGCTGCTGGATCCTTTAGGAGCGCAGTAGGCTATAAAGAGGAGGGAGTGTTGGTCCTTCCTCTCTTCACAAGCAAATCGTAAAGATGGAAGACTTCCCCTTCACCATCCCCGACATCATTCACTTCGAAGACGTGTACCTCTACGACCGGAACTGCACCGAGGACACGGTGCAGTTGGTTTTTGGCAGTATCGAGGATCACTTCGGCCGGCTTCTCCCCCGGCGCTCTCCCCTGCTGCAGCTGCTGATGTACTCTATTTGGAGGGCGTCGCCGGGCTCTACAACCTCCTGTCCGAGCAGCTCCAAAACGAGGCCGTGGGCAAGCTACGGTCTCTGAGGCGTTTCGGCCTGATCTCTGCGGGTCGGCTGAACCGCTCGGTGGCGCTCCTCCGTGAGTGCTACCAATTGAGGCTCGATGCCAACGCGCGCGGGGGAATCGAGGGCAAAGGCTAGATTCCGTGAGGTCTCGGCTGGCGGAAATCATCTCGGAGTACCACGAGCAGTGCTCTCTGCACCCCCTTCCCCCGCTGTTGTAATTTTTTTATTTATTTATTTTTTCGATGTATGGCTGAGGAGCCCATAGTTCTAAATAAATAAGACTGTTTTCTTCTTTTTCGCAATGTTCCATCGATCTTTTTTATTACATAAGCAGCAGATTCTAGGAAGAGTTTACATTGCCTTTGAAAAAGAAGTACATGCTAATAGATGACCTTATCTGCACAGTCCGAGCCCCTCGGATGTTTGTTGGTCTCCATGCTCGGCAGAGGGTACTGGGCTCCGCGGGCGCCGGACGTATCATCTGTTGATGTGAGCATGATTTGGCCGATGATCAGTTCGGCGGGAGAAGGACGCTGCGCCTGCTCGCGGTCGGCTTGCTGCTTATCCCTCAGGTAGGCGTCGAGATGCCCTGATCGGATGAGCTCCTCGATATAGTCCCGGAGCTGCTTGCAACTCTCCGTGGAGTGGCCGAGCGACCTGTGGAAACCGCAGTAGGGGCCCCGGGTTCGCTTCGAGGCCTGACGCAGGATCGGAGGGTACTTGAAGAACCCCTCGCCCTTAGCCTCTTCCAGTAGCACTGCTTGGGAGACGTTGAGCGGGGTGTACTCCTGGAACTTCGGATGGTAAGGCTGCTGACGCTCTGGTCTCTCTTTCCTTGCGCTCTTCTTCTGGTCGGGTCGGTCTACCCGGAGAAGGTTCACATTCACCTCGGACTCGAGCTGGACTTCGCGCTCGGTCCATGCCTTCACTTCGGCCATGGTCTTAGGTTGCGCCTGTGCAAAGAAACGTAGCCACTCCTTGTGCCTAAGACCCGACTTGAGTGCCGTGATGACCGTTTCGTCCCGGTGCTGGGGACCTCAAGAAGGGCGTTGTAGAAGCGGGTGACGTAAGCTTTGAACGTCTCTTTGTCCTCACTCTTGATTATGAAGAGTTAGTCAACCGTGCGCTTTTGCCGACGGTTCCCGACGAAATAGCCGAGGAACTAAGTGGCCAGCTCGTCGAAGGTCGAGATCGAGCGAGGCTCGAGTCTTCGGAACCAGTCCCGCCCGGAGCGAATGAGGGTGGCCGGGAAAGCTCGGCACTGGGCGACGTCGGAGTGGTCTTGGAAGCTCATCCCCGCGGTGAAAGCATCCAAATGGTCCTCCGGGTCGGTTTTCCCGTCAAAGAGAGAGACCTTTGAAAGCTTGTTGCGCGAGGAGATATGAACGGCGAGCAGCTCCTCGGTGAATGGCTTGGTGAGCGAGTCGGCAGTGTACTTAGCCCCGTCGCCCGAGAGGTGACCTCCCGACGTATGCCTTCGATCTTCTTCTCGAGGGCGTCGAGTCGGCCGTGGTACCCCGAGGATTTAGCACCCCCCGATCCCTAGCCTCTGCTGTGGGAGACCTGCGTCTGGGCGCGGCCCCGGTTCCTCTCGATGAGGTTTCTCAGATTCCCGGGCGAGGTAGCCCTCGAGCCGCCGTAGCGAGCCCCGTCCTCGCGACCCCGTCGAGGGAGGGGGTGTTGGTCATGCCTGGGAACAAGCGAGCTGACCAACATCTCCTCAGGAGGGTAAGGGTCGCGAGGAGGCTCGAGGCGAGGCGCTCTGGCGGCGGATCTTGGTGTGGAGTTGTGGGGCGCCCAGCGGGCTGTAGAAAGTACCGGTCCAGGAGATCTGTGGCCGTAGGATGTAGCTTGTCGGTAGTCAGCCGTGCCGACGCGAGCGGAGTCTTCTTGAGGCGGAGGAGCGACGATCTGGGGTTTAGACCCTGCCGTTTGGATGCGGATGAGCGCCTCCATGATGGACGCTAGTCGGTTTATTCGGCCGGCAAGGGCGTTGATGACAATCGCCGGGAGAGGTTCATCCACGCCTCTGTTGAGGGGAAGGCGACGGCTGGTGCTTGGATCTTCAGGGTGATCGCTCGCCATGTGGTCGGAGATCGGGAGACGAACTTTTGTTTTTATGGAGTTAGTTTCCCACAGACGGCGCCAGCTGATGAAGCGGCCTTTCTGGTCTCCTTCAGATGTTGTCTTCCGTTGATCTACCGATGGCTGCGATTGACGGCTGGGATTTGATCTGGAGTGTGATCTCCTACGATGTGTGGATCTCAATGGGTTGGAGGAGATTTGCGTCGAGTACTTGTAAGGAAGTTCCGGGATGGTTTGGTACCACCGAGGACTCTCCGACGATCAAGTCAGTAACAAGATCCGAGCAGAATAACGGCTTAAGTGGAGCAGAAAATACTTACTTGATCCCTCTGGGAGGAGGGTTTATATAGCGGCGGCAGCATGCAGGGGCAGGCGCGAGAATCACGCCGGCCGTTACGCTCCCGACGTCACGCCCGCGTGATAAACGGATCTTCCCATTAATGGCGAGACAGGTTCGTTAATGGGGATCGTAATGGCGTGGAACGTGGGATGTGGCCGGCGGAGATCTCGCGCATGGCGAGATTCGTGGAGCTGCGGTTATGCCTGCGAGTGGTACCGTTGGTCGGTCGATGAGACCGAGGAAAATGGCCTCGGCGGGAGAGCTCGGGGACGAGCGGGAGAGCCGAGGCATCTTGGTCCTGTGATAGCTCGGAGGCGAGCTGGGAGGCCGAGGAAGCCAATTTGTGCATGGGGGCTCTGAGGAGAGCCAGCTTGTGCTTATGGGTCGGGCACATGGGTGGCCTGGTCGGCTCCTGTAGGCCCTTTCTTCTGAGCTATGCGATACGTCATCTGCCACGTGTCACGATCTGGGAGATTGCCGATATCGAGCATCATCACACAACTCGATAGGGATAACAAGAAACTGAATAAAATATAAAAATAAAAAATAAAGGGGATTTAACCTGGTGGCCATAAATGTTGCCTCTACTTGTCAGGAACTGCATATATGTACAAGAATTCGTGAAGATTTCTCGATCTATGACCGTTTATTTGAAATTCCAAATATTAAATAGTTTGATTATCCATGTCTCCAAACAAACAGAGCTCCTTGACCAATGTGGATTATATTGCACCAGCTAGTTCATAACTCTTGTTAACAAAGCCTCGATGCTCTAGCCGGTACATTTTTTGAAACCCCAAAAGAATCATGCATCCAATATCCCTTATAGCCACTCTTCACTAGTACCCTCGAATCCTTTCTTCTGATTGCATGCTCGCTCATGCTTCCTTCCGATAAGCCTCTTACCCAATCCCACAACTGCCTGCTCTAACCTGTTGTCAAAGGTCCAGAGCTCGGGTATCTCCGAAATGAATCAGAAGCAGATTCGTCCCTTGTAAACCTTGTCGACATGCTAAAGATATCAGATGTTGACAGCACAGTTTCTTCTTCTAAACCCAAACCTTCATCGATATCTATTTCTGCATCCCTTCGGCTGCAGCTGCCTTGTCCTCTGTGCTCCATGCTCTCATTACACACTAATTTTAAAGCTTGGACTACTTCTCCCATAAATGGTCTTTGAGAGACTTCAGGCTGCACGCACATTGATGCTATAGCTGCTACTTTCGCCAAATTGTCAAAAGGAAAACTACTTGTGGTGAGTAATGGATCTACTATAGCGTCTAAACCCTCTTTGCTTGTAAGTAGCGGGCGAGCCCATATAACTAAATTTTCTTGCCCTGGAGGTCTCAGCATGTCAACTGGCTTTCTCCCTGTGAGGAGCTCGAGGAGGACAACACCATAGCTGTATACATCGCTTTTTACAAGGAGATGCCCCGTCATTGCATACTCAGGTGCCACATAGCTAAGAACAGAAGATGGTATCTTCTATTATTTAAAAAGAAATGGCTAATATGCTATAAAAGAATTAAAATAGATTTTTAGAGGTTCATACCCGAAAGTACCCATAACACGGGTTGAAATGTGCTCGTTTTCCTGGCCCAAAGCTGTTCTCGCCAGGCCAAAATCACACAGTTTGGGGGTAAAATCATGTTCCAACAAGATGTTGCTTGATTTGAAATCCCGATGTATAACATGAGGGTTTGAATCTTCATGCAGATAGGCTAGGCATCGAGCTGCACCAAGGGCAATCTTCATTCGCGAATGCCAGTCGAGCGGGGCAGTTTCCTTATCCGCTCCTGCGTAGGAAATCCAACAACATAAGTACAAACCAGGAGGAGTTTGCCCTTGGAAACAAAAAAAAAGTTAGTGTCTACTTACCATACAAATGAGATTCAACACTGCCATTAGGAATGAGTTCATAGACGAGACATCGGAGGTACTCATCTGTGCATATACCAAGCAGCTTAACTAAGTTTCGATGATGCAAGCGGCTAAGCATCTCAACCTCTGCCAAGAATTCCCTTACACCTTGCTGACCATCTCTCTTCAGAACTTTTACGGCCACTGGAGTTCCATCGTCAAGAGTACCTTCATACACAAGCCCAAACCCACCTTCTCCAATTATTCTGGAATCATGAAACTTGTTTGTAGCATTTTCTATCTCTGATAAACTAAATGTTCTCACTGATCCTATATGAGCTGCGATACTCGAGCTCATGGAAAATGACCCGGAAGGACCTGAACTTAGCCTGCTTCCAAATCTAGAGAATCCAGTGCCTGCAACAATTTAGATGTAGGGTATGTAACATCAATGATAGAATTAGCTGGTTGGAAACTTTACTTCTACAAAGGAAAGAGAAAAATCTTTTAAGGCGTGCGCATGCAAAACATGAAACTTGAAAGATAAATAGTTGGGAAGTCTTCTTTTTTATATATCACTTCTTCTTTCCTCCTCTAACGTGTATAGTTTATTGTCTCAGACAAGGATTGTTAATTTACATTATCCTCATGATTGATAATTTACATTATCCTACCTGAAAATTTTGCAAATGGTGGCAATGAAGTCTGAGATACTGGCACCGTCAGACTGCTGCGGGTTTTATGTCTTAGAAACAAAGCCAATGCAACTCCTACAGATAAAACCAGAGCCATGATAGATGATAGCGCAATGATAGCTATCAAGCTACTGCTATGCTTTTCTTTTGGCTTCTTCACATCAGCTGCGAAAGGATGTATCATCATTGGGTTATTGCCATAACCAAATACCCGTTCCGGTGCGACAGGTGGAGACGGAGGTAAACCTGTAAGAAACAAAAAATTAAAGCAAAGAAAATATGGTCAAAGAAATCAGTTACCAATTGCTATGATGAATTCTAAGAGTCTAATTCATGCGCTTGAATTGTATCCCTCTTTTTACGCTTGCACGAAAGTAGAAGGGACAAAAAAAGATATAAGTAGTTTTCTTCTTGATGAAGCACATAAAAAAAAAAGCCCTACTTTTGCATGAGTTAATTTCGCAGGAAGCACGAGAAACAGCATTGAAATTGGCATTCTCACCTGGATAAAGGACATATAATAGATCATAATTCCCAAAAAATGATGCATTAATAGAAACTTTCTTCCCCCAGAACTTCTTATAGGTTGAAAATGCCGTGTTATTGTCAAACTTTTCTCCACGAGGCACCAGATTGATTAGTACAATTGTCTTCTCAGGCTCCCCACTGGCAGCATTTGCTCCCATGATGCGAACCTGACTTTGTTCCATCAAAACTCCAGATGCAATTTCCTGGGCGAGCTCCGAAACTAAGGGGAAGAATGTGTATAGTTCGACATTTACTCGAAGTTGTACCTTCATCGGTAATACACAGGAACATGGAGATCCTGGAGGGGTATTTGTTAATGGCTCTGTGCAAAATGTAGAGCTGCAATCTGCATGCAACAAGCCAAACTCTTATTTTCTGAAACAGATTTAGAGTGGTCATTTCTTTAAATTGTGACATATCTTTGAATATAGGGCCAATATAATATACACTTGCTTGATGCATGATGTAATGAGGCTGCATCCCATATAAGAGGGGTTCATACCATCTAGAATCACAGAACAATAGTTAAAGCGAAGGAAAAAGAAAAGAAAATAAGAGGGACTGCATGATAATCTTGCAAGAAAGAACATTGAGACTCTTACAATCTCTTTCAAACAAAATATAGTCTTCAAGACTTACACAAGCATGATACAAAGAAAATGTGCCGAAGGCGCTTGACCCACATTTGCATATAAAATTACTTGTACATAAACGTCAATTTTTTCTTCTATTAAATAGTGTTATCAAGCATGCACTCAAATATGGCATACCGAGATTTGGAGGTGGAGGTGGCAACGCCTTAATAGGTTGTGGTGATGGTCCCATTCGATTCTTTGAGAAATACCTAGAAGGAGAAAGCACTGGCGGGTAAATGGGAGCTGTAGACATGAGAATCAACAATATTAAACTTAGTATGCAAAATAAAATCAGCATATTGATGGTAAAGTATAATTTGCTTACCCTGCGCATAAGAATCTGTAGGTGTTGGCAACGGCGACGGGGCTCCTTCACTAGCAGCAGAAGGATATGGAGCATTAAAAGGAGAGATAGAAGGACCTGGAAGAATAAAAGGTGTTCTATTCAAATAAATTCTATCGTTGTTTCCTGTTGTATAAAACGGCAACAAAATACGAAGCGGATGATCGATACGGTAAATCAAAACTACTGAAAAAGATCACAACACAGCAACCACACAAAAGATAATAAAATAAGAACGAAACGAAACACAAAACGACACAAGATATACCCAGGTTCGGTGCGCGTTTGCATCTAATCCTGCAAACCGACGACGAAAACTTCCACTATCAAGAAAGTATTACACGAGAACGTCCTCTCCGATCACTGTCCAAATACAATGTCCAATCTCTATACAAAATTCTCTCTCTCTCTCTCTCTCTCTCTCGCTCTCGGCTACAAGTCAGCCTCTTGAACCTCCAGGCTATGTTGCTTAATTTAATGCCTCTGCAGACGTCTTCTTGAAGCTCTGTGGATTTAACAATTCCTGTGGTCACAACAACTTTATTGATTGGCCACCACCTCTCATATATAGGCTCTATGTTAATTAATTGATTTGAGATGATCAAATCCAACTAATTTTGAATCAAATCTTCCAAGAATAAAGTAAAGACACTGTTGATGGATTTGTATATATCTATCAGCAAAAAAACCTCTGCTGCAGGCATCTAAATCTAACCTTTGTTGATTTTCTGTTACACCTGGGAATCAGTTGATATATTCACATATATAGTTAATTCCTTAGAGATAAATTTGGAATTTAAATTAACGATCAACTTAAATCCTACTATGTGCACTGCACGTACTCACTCTTGGGCTTTTGGGCTCTTGATCTCGGGCTTCGGATTTGCAATCAATTTCAACAATCTCTATCTTGATTCAAATTCATCACAATCTCGACACTTTCTTATGCTTGGAACTTCTGCTCTCGTCATCGCCGTGCCTCATCAATCAACTAGGCAGATCAAATTCAAGCAAATCTTGAACTTTGAAACTGGGACCACCTTTGTAAATACGTTCGCCGGATTTTCATGGGTACCAATCTTCATAAGTGAAACAATCTTCTTCTCGTTCTCCAAAATGAAATCTTTCACCTCGATATGCTTAGTTTTCGAATTATAAGCCTGATACTCCGCCAAGTGAATCCCGCTCTGATTGTCACAAAACACCATCGTGAAACCCTGCGGAACACCCATACCACCCATCAATCCACACAAATATATGGTTTCCTTGACAGCCTCCATAGCAGCTATCAACTCTGCCTCTGTCATCGATAATGCGACAATGGACTGTAACGTCGATCTTCATGACACTGCTTCAGTGCCCAACGTCAATACGTAACCCGTCGTCGATCTTCGTCTGTCCTAATCACCAACAAAATCCGAGTCACAATACCCTGTCACAATACAACCATCCGTACTGTCTCTGCTGTATAATAAGCAAAATCCCGCACTACCCCATAAGTACCTTAGAATCCACTTTGCAGCCTGCCAATGCTCCTTTTCCGGATAAGCCATGTATCGGCTGACCAACCTTACTGTATGTGCAATGTCTGGACGCGTGCAAACCATCGCATACATCAAATTGCCTACTGCACTCGCATATGGCACTCTAGACATCTACTCTATGTCCGTATCTGACCAAGGTGACAATTTCACCGAAAGAATGAAGTGCGCCCTTAAAAGAGTTGATACGGGCTTTGCCTTCACCATCCCATATCGAGCAAGAACTTTCTCGATATACGTTTTCTGCCTTAGACGCAACTCACCACACTTCCTTTCCCTGGCAATCTCCATACCAAGTATTTTCTTCGCACCCCCAAAAATTTCATCTTGAACTCCTGACTCAATTGCTGTTTCAACCTGTTGATCTCTGACATGCTGTGTGATGCCACCAACATATCGTCCACATACAATAGAAGATAAATCCGGGACCCATCGTCCAATAGCTTCACATAAATGCACTAATCCTTGATATTCCTTGTGTATCCAATCGTCAAACATAAACTAATCAAATCGCTTATACCACTGTCTCGGAAACTGTTTCAAACCATAAAGCGACTTTTTCAATTTACAAATATAGTTATCCTTGTCATCGACTACGAACCCTTCTGGCTGATTCATATAAATATCCCCCTCTAGATCACCGTGCAAAAAAATAGTCATGACATCAAGCTGCTCTAGCTCCATATCATAAACCGCAACCATGGCTAACAAAACACGAATCGAAGTATGTCGAACCGTCGGAGAAAAGATCTCATTGTAGTTTTCACCCTTCCTTCGTGCAAAACCCTTAGTTACTAATCTCACATTGTATCTAATATCATCTGCCTCTGACGAATCTTCCTTAACTTTAAACACTCACCTGTAGCCGATAGCATGCTTGCCCTCTGGTAGAGCAACTAAATCTCACGTATCGTTCTGACGAAGAGACTCCATCTCCTTCTCCATCGCAACTCTCCAACTAGAAAAATCGGTAGACCGCACAATTTCTTTGTAACTGGACGGTTCCTCATGCTCAATAGCCAACGCATATAATGCCACGTGGTCGAAACCAACTGCGGTCATGTCCTCAAAATCAAGTCTGACTGGCAAGCGCGATGTAGATCTCCACCCCTCTGTCTATATTGGATCCTCTGGCTCTGTCGGACCCTCCACCTGAATATGAGTATCAATCACTTCATCTCTCCTACTATCCTGAACCGGAACGTCGGTCTCCATCTCGCTTGGTGGCGCAACCGTTCTCTCTTCACCATCTGATTGAGTCTGTTTCTATGAACTATCGCAGACTCATCAAATGTAACATGCCGGCTGATTACTATCTTCTGAGTCTTAGGACATCACATCCTGTACCTTTTGACTTCACTTCCGTAGCTGGGTAGGACACACTTCCTAACTCTCGGCTCTAACTTATCACTCCTCTGCTAATTATAAGCTGGAATCCAAATATACGAAGCCGCCTGTAATCTCCAACCTTCCCGGTCTACACTTCCTCAGGAATTTTCATATCTTTTGCCGCCGATGGTGATATGTAGATGAAGTACGTAGCGGTAGATAGGGCTTTAGTCCAAAACTCCTTAGGAAGCTCTGCTGTAAGCCGCAAACATCTGGTATTCTCTAGTAATGCCCGATTTATCCGTTCTGCAATGCCATTTGACTGAGGGTCTTCCAGGGTAGTGTAATGGCGCACAATCCCCTCTGACTTGCATAACTCTACAAATGCATGCGATGTAAACTCCCCGCCATTATTAGACTTAAGAACTTTTACATGCCTACCCATCTGCTTCTCCACCCTGGCCTTCCATGTCTTAAACTTCTCGAAAGTCTCAGCCTTAGACTTAAGAACATACACTCAGACTTTACTCGAAAAGTAATCAATGAAGGAAACGAAATATATGGCCCCACCTCGCGAAAGAAGTGGTGTGGACCCCAAACATCAGTGTGGACATAATCAAGAATACCCTTCGTATCATGATCTGTTGTCCCGAACTTCATCTTTGTTTGCATTACTAGGACACACTCCTCACAAAAAAACTAGACTGTCAAAATCTTCATCTCCAAGTAGCAGCCCAATATAGCCCAGCCGTAAGTGTCACTTCTAGCCGAATCCGAATCACCAAAACAAGTAGATACCGTAGCACTATCATCTGTAACCGACTGTCCATCTAGAAAGTATAAGTTTCTCACATTCTTTTCTTTCATGACAATAAGAGACCCCTTGGGAATTTTTATGGAACAACCCTCGGTTACTCACTTGCAGCCGATCCCCGTTAAAATTCCTATAGAAATCAAACTCTTTTTCAAATTTGGTACATATCTGACATCTGTCAAAGTCCGCACTACCTCATCAAATATGTGTATCCGAACAGAACCAATCCCCTCGATCTTGCACACCGCATTGTTCCCCATCAAGACAGAACTTCTATCAAGAGAATAAAATGTCGCAAACCAACTCCGATATGGAGTCATGTGGAAAGATCTTCTCAAATCTAGCATCCATAGATCATGTACGTCACCGACTGCACAAGTTGATAATACGGAACAATCACTGCCATCGTCTAAAATCATCTATGACAACAGCGGTACTAGAAGTAGACCCCTTAGTGTTCTCCTTGAACTTCTGACAGTCCTTCCAATGGTCCTTCATCTTGCAATAATTGCACTTTTGTCATTAGTGCGTTTACTCGATTTGGATCTCGCTTTATTCTTGAAATCACCATGTGACCGCTTCTCAAAATGACCTCTAGAAACCAACGAATCATCTTGACCATCCTTATCACCCGATACCTTCTCTCTCAACACCCCGCTATGTAGGCCCGCTTTAATATCTTCTAAAGAAATTTTATCTCTGTCGTACACTATCGATTTCACGAACTGGTTATATTCAGAAGTTAAAAAGCAAAGTAGATCATTGCTTAGTCCTCATCTTCAATCTTTATCTCTACGTTGAGCAAGTCCACGATAATCTGGTTGAGTTCGTCCAGATGGTCTTTAACTGATGTGTCCTCTTTCATCTTCAATGTGTACAGACGCTGCTTGAGATAGAGACAATTCGTTAAAGATTTCTTCATGTATAAGGATTCTAATTTGATCCATAAACCTGCTGTCGTTGTCTTTTGTGCAACCTCGCATAGAATCTCATCAGCCAAGCTTAACTGCATCAAACTGAAGTCCTTATCCTCAATATCTTCTTTCTTTCTATGACTGTCGAAGGAATCTTCACTTTATCGAAGACTATCTTATGAACTCCTTACTGCTTTAGACTCGCTGTCATCTTCAATCTTCATAGACCAAAATTGTTCATTCCGTCAAATTTGTCGATTTTATACTGTGTAGAAGCCATCTTTCTAATAATCTGAATCACCGTAACCTTCCTTTGATACCACTTGTATAAAATGACACCAAAATACGCCGCAGATGATTGATACGGTAAATGAAAACTACTGAAAAACATCACAACGCAGCAATCACACAAAAGATAATAAAATAAAAACGAAACGAAACACAAAGTATAGGACACAAGATATACCCAGATTCGGTGCGCGCTTGCACCTAATCCTGCAAACCGACGACGAAACTTCCACTATTAAGAAAGTATTATACGAGAACGCCCTTTCGGATCACCGTCCAAATACAATGCCCAATCTCTATACAAAATCCTCTCTCTCCCTCGGCTACAACTCAGCCACCCAAAAATTAAAACCCTTTTAATTTTATGCTCGATGTATTCTTGCCGCAGCTTCCTTGAATCTCCAGGCTCTGTTGCTTAATTTAATGCTTCTGCACACATCTTCTTGAAGCTCCGTGGATTTAACAATTGTTGTGGTCACAGCAACTTTATTGATTGGCCACCACCTCTCATATATAGGCTCTATGTTAATTAATTGATTTGAGATAATCAAATCCAACTAATTTTGAATCAAATCCAACCAAATCTTCCAAGAATAAAGTAAAGGCACTGTTGATGGATTTGTATATATCTATCAACAAAAAATCCTTTGCCGCGGTATCTAGCCTATGTTGATTTTTTGTTACACCTGGGAATCATGATATATCCATATATATCCATAGAGTAGTTAATTCCTTAGAGATAAATTTGGAATTTAAATTAACGATCAACTTAAATCCCACTTACACTGCACGTACTCACTCTTGGGCTTTTGGGCTCTTGATCTCGGGCTCTGAATTTACAATCAATTTCAACATTTCCAACTATAAGTTTCTCATAAGTTCTTACCATGAATATATGGCGGAGGAACATGATGCCTTCTCCCATGATTGCGCTTTACTAGGGTAGGATGGGAAGGAGCTGAAGGGATTGCAGGACCTTTGATTAAATAAAAGAATATATATAAGAGAATGGCGTAGTTCACATGCTTGTCTTATCATAAAGAAGAGGTAAATTGTTATCATTCCTCAAGGCTATACTGTATCGACCATGAAATAAGTAATTCCAAGCTACTACTTTCAGTATTTCTCTATAAAGAATGAGATACCTTTTAAATGTGAATGGTGCACATGGGGCAAGTGGCTGGATGGTTCCCTCGGAGATGCAGCAACTGACCAGCCAGGCGTTTTTTGGTGGTCGGTATGGTAATTAATTGATGCTGTAAGAGAAAATTGATGTTTAGAACTATCTAAAAGATAATATTTTCATAATAGAAGTAGCTTTAAACATTTGCAGGACTAGCAGTCCGGCACGATGGTTTCCAACCAAATTTGAGGGTTGATTGAAGATAGTACTAGTCATCGTATACAAAAAAAAAAAAAAAACGTCTACAAGCAACACTTAACTGTGTTAGTTGATGGGAATCATTTCCTGCAAACAAAAATTAGCTTTAATTCTTCTTCACAAGCTTTCCATAATTTTAAGATAAATAGCCTATCTGCTTTTTATGATATATGTGTATACACGACTACTGTTGGATATTTATATATATGCCCTAAAGGTCTTTATTGTATAGGATACTAGGAGTATGTATGTAGATGACAATTTTGCTCGATATGATAGTATGCTATTTGATTTAACTTTATCTTAACATGTGTATGTGTTTTAGTTGTTATTTCATATCGCTTATACATGTTGATAAAGCCCGTAGGATTCTTGCTTAACTACCAGCGTTGTGATGACAATCATACTTGTGGAAGCTGGGTAGTCAATAAGCACATCCTTAAATGTCCCTAGTCGTGGGAATATCGAGACTGGATATCGATATTCCAGAGTAGACTAGTGTATACGTTTCTAGACCCTGATGATGGGCGGTGGTTGGTCCTACAGGCATTGGTGTATTTCACCTAAGATTGTATACATGTGCTCACTGTGGGTAAGTACACTGGACGGACTCACTGAGAACTGGTTGGATAAGATTATACCTATCGTCAGATAGCAGTTCCCTGGTGACATGAGTACAGATAGTCTGTCGACCTGATATCGTCATTTGTCTCGTGTGAGTTACCACTGTACTTTGATTACTATCCTACTACGACTTTACTGAGTCGTGCAAACAGGTTTTAGTTGGATACAGTCCTGAGCCACATAGAGGCAGTGAGCGATTGTTAAGGATTCGTCTCTCCCGGTATAGGGAGTCGATGTTGCGCTGTGTTCAGTTGGTCAACACCATAAATCCCTGACCAGGGCGGTTGAGAATTACTGATAGTTCAATTAGTAGATTCTCGGATAGTCTTGAGTCATATCGGCATGACTTGTCAGGTAATTAGGCTCTGACGTTTTCCAACCCTAGACCTGGCATGTGATACTCTCCGAAAAACAGACTGTAATGTACGGAGATTGTCACGGACAGACTCAGTATGGGTTTAGATGAGTTTACCCATCGGCCTTCTTTTCGACAGTTACCTGGGTAGCCGTTACGTGCAGCTAGTGCCACTGACGTGCTTGTGGTTAAACCCACTACCAATGTACTGTCGAGTCTTGTGAGTCCCACACGTTTTCCTGGTTCAGGCGAAACGATGTAGAGATTGTATGGTTTTACGTGCAGAGTTCTAATCATATACATGTACTAGTTACGCGGATTTATGTTCGGACGGATAATACTAGCGGCCTTAGGATTAAGCCGCATTATTGAATCAAGTATTAATTTAATAATGATCTAGTATTATATTATTGGATTATTTTATCTCTTGATATTCATATTTTTTATAGTACAAATACGAGTATATATATACGGTGGGGGTATTCTTATATTTATACTAGAATACTTCTAAAAGAGGACATCTCATTTTGTGTTATTTTATTTATTGTAAATAGATAATGATGTGGAGGGATGAGGTTTCTTTGAGCATGGCATGAAGCATGGCTATTGTTTTTATTTATTCATTTGTGATAACTATTCAAGCATGGCCAGTATTTTTTATTGTAAAAAAGAAATGCTTGATAGTTTTCACTTAGCCATTTCTTCATTCATTCTAACATAGCCATTATCTCTCCTCCTTGAGCTCTTCTTCCTCAAACCCTAACTCTCCCATGAGTTAAGAAACATAGGATATATGAGATAAACTAATCCAATTAACACACTCTACATTTTCTAAACTAACTAAATTAGCAAACTAGGTATTTTTAGTCATTTCTTTTTGAGGTTGAAGCTTGAATCACAAACTCTCGGATGGATCATCTCCGACGCGAAGAAACCGACGACCAAGCTCGATCCAGGACCGTGAGGAGCTTAAGAAGAGGATTAAGAAGACCTGAAGGACTTGATCACATAGGTATAGTCTCTTTCATAGTAGATTAGTATCTATATTAGTTTTCGCTATCTAGGGCTTATGGTAGTTCTTAGGATTATAGTCGATGTTGGATGCTTTAAAATTATTTTTTGAAAATTCCACCCTTCTCCAAACCCAGTAGAGTGTGCGACATCGATTTACATGGTAACGAAGCCACTCTATAAGTTTTAGATAGCTCGTAGCGACGTTAGAATTCTGCCGTTTTTGTCGCACACGAACTGCCGACAAAGACAGCCCCACAAATTGAAATTTTAACTTGTTTGCACACCCCGTAGGCTCACGGTTTGAACGGAGAAGCCGCGAGGTGATACTTGGGTACATAGGGAAACCCTGGGGGGGACCGAAGGTCCAGCTTACCCCCCAACCACTATATGGTGGCTTTGGAGGGTGGGGACCTGAGACCACCCGTGGTGGCCCCTAGGGCGGGTACCCTTTAGGTCCCCTATAAGGTAGTTAATTTTGTACTTTTCGCCTCCGCGAAGATTTTGATGGATTTTGAGTTCGTTTCGACTTCCAGATTGACTTAAAACGAAAGATTTTGGGACTTTAATAGACTGGATTTTCAATTTTTAGAAAATTGGAAGTGTTTGCTAATTGTGCGCAGAATTCTAACGTCGTAGTTTTCTTTACTTGCATTTGTGATGCATATATGTATTCTTAAACGTCTTCTAATTGCTATACGTCGATTATAAGGGGTTGCACATATCTTGTGATGTTCTGTGTTGTTAATGGTTTGATGGATCATTATGTGAATAGCCTCGTGTGAATTTAGATGTGAGTGGATTATGTAATTCTTGTAATAATTGATGTATATTCTTTTATTGGGACGCATCCGGGTTGAGGATGTAGTCACTGGCTATATATTATATTTTCCATTTCTGCATCTAGGATTAACCTACAGAGGAGTGCACAAGCTGCCGGGTTCTAAGATTCAGTGGGTGGCCATTTCGAGGAGTCAAGACCCGGGTCACCCAATTTTAGGATTGGCGGATAGCTTGCCGCACTCGTAAGGATCAAGGATATTCACACTCGGCTATTCACACGACCATGGAGAATTGTGTTTCATGGTGGCTCAATGAAATGCAAATATTCCTGGTTGAGCTATTTTTCTATTCTCTGTGATGTTTATATCTGTCTGTGATGTTTATTATGCTTGTGATGAATGGTTATATATATATATATATATATGTTTTGCATCCGCGCTAGCCTAGCCCAAGCTCTATCGTTAATTAAGTAACCTAATGGTACATGATGAGCCCCGTGGCGAATGCGGATGTCATATACGTACATTTTATTTTCGTTCTTTTCTGGTGTGATAAGATTAATTGATAGAACCGCATTAATCTCACTTAATGTAAAACAACAAACCTAAAATTTGATGTCGTTGGAACAATTATAAAACCATTCGGTTTTCTTCAAAAATAACTTTTAAAAGCGGAGCCTAAACCATTCCTTTTCAAAGCTATTCGATTTCTTCGACTATATCAAGTCCATTACTTTCACGGTTTACGCCAAAACCAGCCGTAGCCTCCGTCATTTCAAATAAGTATCAACTAGTATTCATGCTATGTGTTTTGACCTTCGCTAAGATATAGTGTTTGGTAGCTAACAGGTACTTATCTGTAGCATAGATAGATGCATTAATTTAGGACATGCGTACAGCTGTTTTGACCTTCGTCAAGAGCTTGTACGAATGGGTCTAGCTTAGTCTGGACAATGACGGGTTGAACTTGACTTGCAACTTATGATGTTTTGACTTTCGTCAAGCTTATAAGTGCTTGGGGCAAAAACCACATCGGGAGTTTCAAATATACAGGAAACTTGCTAGTGTTTCATACCTTTTGTAGTATGGTAGTTTTGGTAGGCCTCCTTCAAAATTATCATAAGATGATAGTTGGGTCCCGATCCTACTGTGAGTATCAGCTACTCTTTGGGAGAGTTTTTCACTTTGCAATTAGCTAATCAAGTATGTATCTAGAAAGGTGTTAACGGGACTATACCTCTGGAAAAACGAGGTTATTTAATTGGGTCCGTGCGAAAGCATGGATGACCTCCCTCAGAAGTACCGACACTGGCTTGGCCGAAAGATAAGCGAACTTGTAGGGTGCGATTAATCCCGACTAATTCTTCTTTTAGGGTTTAAAGGACAATTCAAGGAAACAGTGGGAGCCATACTGTTTAAATAAACTAATAATCAATCTAAACTTGTAAAAGCATATGTTGAGTGTTTCTTTTCTCTCTCTCCTAATTGCAGCGAGCATGACGAGACTTAAATTTATATTAGATAAAAATAAACTGACTGGGCCGAACTATAAAGACTGGCTAAAGAACGTCCACGTGGCCCTTACTTATGATAAGGTTGCATATGTTCTTATGGCTAAAGCCCCTATTCCAGGTCCAGAATCCTCAGTCGCGGATATTGAGGTCCGTAAGACTTGGGATCTTGATTGCGCGAAAGCCAAGTGGCTCATGCTGGCCTCCATGGATAATGAACATCAGAAGCGGCACGAGAAAATAGACCTTACTTCCATCTTCCTCCATACAAAAAATTTATATGGAGAGCAATCTCGTATTGCAACATACGAGATCTCGAAGAAATTATTTCAGGCGCAATTGGCTGTCAGATTATCTGGAAGAAACCACGCCCTAAAGATGATTACTCTCATTTAAGATCTTGCGAACTTAGGAACTATATTGGAGAATGATTTATATACCAACTTGATTCTGCAGTCCCTTCCCTCCATCTATGCCCAATTTGTAATGAATTTTAATATGCAAAAGACGAAAGTTATATTTCCTGAGCTCCTCAACATGTTGAGGGTTGCAGAGGGCACCTTGAAGAAATCCAAGAAAACACCCGCTCTATTTTTCAGGGAATTTTCTTTCTCTAAATTCAAGGCTAAGGCCCAGGGGAAGAAGAAGAAGGCCCCTACCAAACCGAGAGAAGGTGTGCAGAAAGTGCAGGGAAAAGGAAATGATAAGATTGATGGACCAACAACAAGGGAGGAATGTTTCTACTATAATAAGAAGAGACATTGGAAGAAGGATTGATGTGTAATATTATGTCTGTATCTTTGTTATCTAATGAAGGATATAATTTTGCACTTGAAAGCAATGTCATAAACATTCACCTGAATCATGAAATGATTGGGGCAGGTACATTAAATAACGGAATATACGTACTCAATCAACATCAAGTTTTCAACGTCCAAAACAAACTAAAAAGAAAAACTCCAGAATTAAATCAAGTTTTCTTATGGTATTGTAGACTTAGTTATATCAATGAAACACGATTGACTAACTTATATAAATATGAATATTTAGATCCGTTTGAATATTTATCTTATGCAATTTATCAATCATGTATCAAAGGAAAGATGATCAAAACTTCGTTCACTGGATATGAAGAAGAGCCACTGAGCTCCTGGGGCTCATACACAGCGACGTGTGTGTTCCGATGTCTACACATGCAAGAACTGACTATTCCTACTTCATCATTTTTACCGAAGATTTCTCAAAATATGGACATGTATTCTTGATGAAATATAAATCCGAGGCCTTTGAGAAATTTCTGGAATATAAGAATGAAGTGGAAAAGTAAACCGGCAAAAGTATCAAGATACTCCGATCTGATCGGCGTCGTGAATACTTAAGTGCCGAGTTCCTAAAATATCTAAAAGAGAATGGAATTCTCTCTTAGTTTACTCTTCCATACACACCACACCACAACGGTTTATCAGAAAGACGGAATCGCACCTTACTAAATATGGTGCATTCCATAATAAGTAATGCTGAGTTGCAGCCATCGTTTTAGAGTTATGCACTAGAATCTGCTGCATACCTATTGAATAAAGTTCCGATTAAGTCTGTGCCTACCACTCCATATGAAATGTGGAGTGGGAAGAAACCCGTCTTAAGTATCTGAAGATATGAGAGTGTCCATCTTTTGTCAAAAAGAATCATCCGGACAACCTCAAGACACGTTCAGTATTATGTAAGTTTGTGGGATACCCTAAGAATTATAGGGGGATTTTTTCTATTACGCTGAGAAATAAAAGGTTTTTGTTTCTTCTCATGCCCACATTATGAAAACTCAATTTCTTGAAAGAAATTAGTGGAAACGCGATAGAACTGAAAGAAATTCTAGAACCGCAAACTATTGCTGAAGACTCAGTAGAACCTGAAGTTTCAATGGAACCGGACGTACCTATGTCACTCCGCAGATCTAGTCGGCAGTCCCATCCGTCCGAGAGGTACTACGGTTTTCTCGTAAACGGGGATCGAGAGGATTGCTTCATCGATAATGATGAGCCTATTAGTTTTTAGCAAGCCATTACAAGTAGAGACTCGATGAAGTGGTTGGATGTTATGCGATCCGAGATGAAATACATGTACACCAATAAAGTATGGACTTTGGATGTTTCTCCTTCTGGGATAAAAACCCGTTGGATGCAAATGAGTTTTCAAAAGGAAGATCGGTGTAGATAAACAGGTAGAAATCTACAAAGCGAGACTCGTTGCAAAAGTTTTTCGTAAAAAATCTGGATTGGACCATGACAAAGCTTTTTCACCAGTGGCTATGCTTAAATCCATTCGGATCCTACTTGCCATTACTGCCTTACATGATTATGACATTTGGCAGATACATGTTAAAACTGATTTTCTAAATGGAAGTTTAGAAGAGTGTTTACATGAATCAGCCAGAGTGTTTCATAAACAGTGGGAGCAGCGGGAAGATATGAAAGTTGCTTAAATCCATTTATAGATTAAACCAGACATCGCGGAGTTGGAACACCTGCTTTGATGAGATGATTAAGGAATTTAACTTTATCAAAAATATAGATGAACCTGGTATTTATAGAAAGATTGTAGGTAGAACTGTGCCATTCCTCTTTTATACGTAGATGACAGTCTCCTGATAGGAAATGATATTTATATGCTACAATCGGCTAAGCTCTTCTTATCACAAAAGTTATTTATAAAAGACCTAGATGATGATGCCTCGTACATTCTGGAGATTAAAATTTATCGTGACAAATCTAAAAGAATGTTGAAACTTTTACAGTCAAGGTATATAAACACCGTACTAAAGAGATTTAGTATGGAAGATTCCAAGCGCGATAATTTATCCGCTTGTCACGGAATCACCCTTTCCAAAGATTTCCAAAGAGATGTCTTCCAAGACTGATAAGGAGAGGGCTCGTATGAGCATTGTACCCTATGTTTCGGCGGTAGGGTCTATAATATATGCGATGTTATGTACCGGACCAAATATAGCTTACGCACTTAGCGCTGTAAGCAGGTATCAGTCCAACCCAGGTGAAAAGTATTCGATAGCAGTAAAGAACATTCTTAAGTACCTAAGAAGGACTACGATGATGTTCTTGGTATATGGTAATAGGGAGCTCTAGATCGAGACTTTTACCGACTCTGGCTTTCAAAGTGAAAAAGATGACTCTAAATCCGTCTCGAGTTATGTATTTACCCTAAACGGAGAGACGGTCTATTGGAAGAGTTTCAAACAGGACACTGTAGCAGACTCGACGGTGGAAGCTGAGTATATCGCTGCTAACAATGCCGCAAAATAGGCAGTCTGGATGAGAAAGTTCATTTCTGAATTTCAGGTGGTTCCATCCATTACTGATCCAATACCTTTGTATTGCGATAACAATGAAGCATGGTTTTGGCAAAGGAACCACAGTCCCATCAGAAATCCAAATATATCTTGAGGCGGTATCATCTGATCAAGGACATCGTAGATCGCTGGGAGATCGAGGTGCGAAGAGTAGATACAAAGGACCACACGGCAGATCCATTCATCAAGGCAATCCCTCAAGTACAGTTCAAGAGACTATTTGAGATGTTGGGTATGCGATACGCCAACAACTGGCTTTAGTGCAGACGTTGGGTACTCGATACGTCAATAACATGCCTTAGTGCAAGTGGAAAATTGTTGGATATGTATGCCCTAGAGGCTTTTATTGTATAGGATGCTAGGGGTATGTATGTACAGGACAATTTTGCTCGATATGATAGTATACTATTTGGTTTGACTTTATCTTAATATGTGTATATGTTTTACTTGTTATTTCATATCACTTATACATGTTGATAAAGCTCGTAAATCCTTGCTTGACTACCAACGTTGTGATGACAATTATACTTGTGCGAGTTGGGTAGTCGATAAGCGCATCCTTAAATGTCCCTAGTCGTGAGAATATCAAGACTGGACATCGATATTCCAGAATAGAGTAGTGTATACGTTCCTAGACCCTGACGAGGGATGGTGGTTTGTCCTACGACCATTGGTGTATTTCACATAAGATTGTATACAAGTGCTCACTGGGGGTGAGTACACTGGACGAACTCACCGTGAACTGACTAAATGGTATTATATCAATTATCAGATATCAGTTCTCTGGTGACATGAGTACAGATAGTTTGTCGATCTGAGATCATTATTTGTCTCGTGTGAGTTCCCACTATACTTTGATTACTACCTTACCATGGCTCTACTGAGTTGTGCAAACATGTTTTAGTTGGGTACAATCTCGAGCCACATAGAGACAGTGAGCGATTGTTGGGATTTGTTTCTCCCGATATAGAGAGTCGATGTCACGCTATATTCGGTTGGCCAACACCATAAGTCCCTGGCTAGGACGGTTGAGAAGTACTGATAGTTAGATTAGTAGATTCTCGGATGATTTTGAGCCATATCGGCACGACTTATCAGGTTATTAGGGCTCTGGCGTTTTCCACCCTCTAGACCCGGCATGCGATACTCTCAGACGAACAGACCGGAATGTACGGAGATTGTCATGGACATGATCAGTAGGGATTCGGATGAGTTTGCTCGTCGGTCTTCTATTCGACAGGTATCTGGATAGCCATTAAATACAGCTAGTGACATAGACGCGCTTATGGTTAAACCCACTGCCAGCGTACCGTCGAGTCTTTAGAGTCCCTCAAAAAGGGTTTGCCTAGTCCAGGTGAAACGATGTAGAGGCCGTATGGTTTTACTTGCAGGGTTCCGATCATATACGTGTATTACTTACGTGGATTATGTTCGGACGGATAATACTAGCGGGCTTAAGATTAAACCGCATTATTGAATCAAATATTGATTTAATAATGGTCTAGTATTATATTATTGGATTATTTTATCTCTTGGTATTCGTATTTTTTGTAGTACGAATACGAGTATGTATATACGGTGGGGGTATTCTCGTATTTATACTAGAATACTTCTAGAAGAGGACACCTCATTTTGTGTTATTATATTTATTGTAAATAGATAATGAGGTGGAGGGATGAGGTTTCTTTGAGTATGGCATGAAACATGGCTATTGTTTTTATTTATTCATTTGTGAAACTATTCAAGCATGGTTAGTATTTTTTATTGTAAAAAAGAAATGCTTGAAAGTTTTCACTTAGTCATTTCTTCATCCATTCTAACATAGCCATTCTCTCTCCTTTTTGAGCTCTTCTTCTTTCTCAAATCCTAACCCTCTCATGAGTTGAGAAACATAGGGTATATGAGATAAATTAATTCAATTAACACACTCTACATCTTCTAAACTATCTAGATTAGCAAACTAGGTATTTTTAGTCACCTCTTTTTTAGGTTGAAGCTTGAATAACAAACTTTCGGATGGATCGTCTTCGACGCGAGGAGGCCGACGATCAAACTCGATCCAGGACCGCAAGGAGCTTAAGAAGAGAATTAAGAAGACCCGAAAGGCTTGATCACATAGGTATAATCTCTTTCATAATAGATTAGTATCTATGTTAGTTTTCACTATCTAGGGCATATGGTAGTTCTTCGGATTATAGTCGATGTTGTATGCTTTAAAATTGTTTTTTTTTAAATTCCCCTTTTCTACAAACGCAGTAGAGTGCGACATTGACTTACAACTACAGGCAAATGCCGAGACACATATCTAATAACATAATAAGATTTTTTTTGAAGGAAATAACAGAGTAAGATATGATGGTTACATTTAAGCTAAATGTTAATTTATCATACATTTTAATGATTTTGCATAAAGGTTAAGCTTTGGCTATTAAACCTTTAATATAATAACCTAGTGGTCTCATTTTGTACATCAGACTATAAAAAATTAAATGTATATTGGTTTATACAAGCAATAAGTTTGACTCACTCTTTTACGCCCTAACTATTCTATATCCCCCCACATGTTATTACAGGCACTTCTTTCATACTAGTTGCACAATTAGATATTTTTTGGGTGAAAAAACACTATACACTCCACACACGGAAAAATAGATATGAGGTGGCAGCCCCTTTTTGAAAAAGGGCCCGCCTCAAAACACATCAACTCTATGTATTTCACCGATTCAAACCAGTTAATTTGATCTAAGTATTATGAAACCCCTATATACAAAAAATCTTGAAATTTAAAGACCTCTAATGCGTCCATCAAGCGACCATATTTTTCCTATATCGATAAGCCGTCAATTTTTCTGTCCGCTTGCTGAATGTGTTAGAGATCTTTACAGCACGAGAGTTTTTGTATGTAGGGGTTTCATGATATGTAGATCAAGATGGCCGGTTTGGATCGATGAAAAACATGAAGGATATTTGTGTTTGAGACGGAGCCTCTGTTGGGGTCAAAAATTACACCCCAAGGTCAAGGTCGATAAGTCAAAGTCAACGACCGAAAAGTGGGCTCGGGCCCAAGTCTGAATCCAAGCAAGCGGGCCCAAGTCCAGGTCAAATGGGCCTATGCCTAAGTCGAGCCCGAACATGAAGAGGTCGGCCCTCCCCCACGCCAAGAAGAAAATTACGTAATAAATAAGATTCAAGGCTCAAGAGAAGATCCAGGGCTCAAGGGAGAAGAAAGGGGTCCCCTTTCATCATCTTCGAAAATCTTTTGGGAGTTTAACTCCGAACAAGAATCTCTTCTTTAGGAGTTTAACTCCAAACCAATCTCTTAAAAGCTCAACTCCGAGATCCAAATTCTTGAAGGAATTGAGCTCCAAAAATCTATACCTTTTAGGAGTTTAACTCCATAAAAGATCTCTTTTTTAGGAGTTTAACTCCAAAAGTCACTCAGGAGTTCATCTCCAAGTTCAGGGGCTAAGCCCTTTCTTCCACGGGCGTCTAGCGCCCGCGTGCAGGGCTCGTGGCCTGCTGGAGTCCAGCGTTCAGCGCTCGTGCGCAGGACGCGTAGCCTGCTGGTGTCCAGCGTCCACGTGCCATCTCACGCGTCCTAAGGACGCTCCTCACCCTTCTTTTTCTTACACGCTCCACACTCAAAATATGTCCCCGTTAGAAAAAATTTCTAATGGGGTGCTGTCCCGCACCCCGCAAAGGGGCTGCTAGCCCCTTTGACCCCCGGGTAGTGGGACCCTCGTAAACTCTGCGAGGCTCCCGATATGCCCAAAACACAATATACACACACTGCACATTGAGTTCGCATGTCTAGTTTTACCTGTCAATCGGAGGTTCTCTCACTCCAAAAGCGAGGGGTAATTAATGGCGGTTTAGTTCGCGGCAACCGGAAATTCAGATCTCCACAATCAATAAACCCTGGTCTACCCAAGACAGGGAGAATCTGTAATACGCCTGACAAGCATGCGCATTCCCATCTCAATGGGGTGACAAAAAACATCCTGCATCCCCTTTTTGAAAAAGGGGTCACAAACTCATATCGCTTTTCCTCATATATATATATATATATATATATATATATATATATAAGTGCTCCACCCTTCCTGGTGCCCCCCAACAAAAAAAACGAAGAAACGTATGAGACGAGCACCACTTATTGCAGGTCACAGAAGAATATCGGCTACACAGGCTTAAGTAAATATCAAATTTTAAATGCTTGGGTTTTTCATTCTGCTTCTTTTATTCTCATCTTTGTCATTTATAAGGGTTTTTAATGGAAGTATGGTTCAAATAATGAAACATACGATACATAAGCATGGACAGTAGAATCGGTGGCACATGACTAAGAATTCCGATTCTGATGAATGTAAGCAATGCTGAAGGTTAACTACTAAGAATTTGCTTTCATATCTTTCTCAGATGCATTGTTTGCCATGGATCTTTTCAGGTGACAAAAGAGGAGATTTTTCAATTTTCATAAACCATAATCAATGGCAAAGAGCCAAAAACTTATGCAAGATGTGACTGATGGTGTTTGATTTAACCACGTCTAAGAAAAAGGTCGAACGGTTGACCCATGGCACAAGCGTCTAATTTAGAAGCATAATTTCTTTTTACGAAATTAAAAAAAGAATCAGAGTGTGTAGGCTACATTTCTGCCGCTCCTATGGATATGACATCCGACATAAAGTCATAACCAAGTTGCAATTGGAGAGAGACATTTGATGGCATCCGCTCTTTACATTGTCGCCCTATTGCAAAAGAGCGATCGAAAGGTCGAAGAAACGTTTTTCGTATATTCATGCATGACTTACATTAGATAGACATGAAGGAATAGCATGGATATATGGTTATTATTGGATATATTACCTACAAGAGATCGAAAATCAATAAGTACATGTTATGCCGATCATTTCGGATCAATAAGACCTCAACAAGGAGACATTCAGATTGAAACCTATGTGAATGGCATCTAAGAGGGTGCTCTATCAAGGCCAAACAATTATTGAACAAGCATGTTCCTAAATATCAAGCAATCAACTAGCCCATGCATCTAGATCAAACTCGCAAATTCATCAAAAGCAGTAAGAATTCCATCCCAATTTGTCATCCAATAAGACCACAGATCCCTAAATGGCACAGTTACACAAATACAACACATCAAAAAGCAATCTTTTGAAATGTATGGGAATATTACCTCTAGCTCCATGGCCGGCCAAGAGACCAACTTCAATGCAGAGAAGCCATGAAAGAAGGATGCTGTGCATCCCTGCCATTCTACTGCTTCCCCCTCCCCTCAAAAACTCCAACTTGCAAAGATGTGGGGGAAAAGGGAAAACTCCACAATTTAGTCTAGACTTGTCAAATGCATCTCAACAATAAATGCTGGAAACTGCCATAGGAGGCAGCACTGCACAAACCCGTGTCCCCAGTTTCTAGGAAACAATCTATTTTGGGTTCCCTTCTTCTGAGAGCCCTTGCTTCTCTCTTGTTTCATTGTAGAAGGACTCTACAAATACAAGCATTTTTGTACTGAAATTGACAAGAAAGACATGTGGTGTGAGATTACAATAAAACTCATCAACAACTACTAAACCTTTTTAGTTAGAATAAAAAGTGCAAGTATACTGATCCCCTTTCTTAGATTCTTTGTTTGGATCTGAGGACTGTTTGTTGGGAGAGAGAGAGAGAGAGAACCAAAAGTTAGTGAGATGTCTAGTGTCTTGTAATGCCTAGTAATCAATTGATGGGTAAATTGTCAAAAAACCCCGGCTCATGAGTTGTCTAAAAACCCCTCTAATTTTCGAATTGTTGGAAAGGGCCTACTATCAAAATCTTTGAGCCGTGTTTCATGTAGACGCCCTCAACTGATTGAATATTATAGGCAACAGTTTAGATATTACAGGCAACTACAACTGCTTAGATATCATAGGCAACTGTTTTACAGGGGGGTTTTGTTTGGGCCCAGGGGTTTTTGAACAAGAGAAAAAATCCTAGGGGTTTTCACATAAGTTTGTAGAGGGCCGGGGGCTTTTGATAATTTTCCCATAATTAATTCCTAATGTTATTTTAATGTTATGTTGGCTGGCAGATCTGGAGAAAGACTAAGGTTTGGATTTATTAAGAGATTTTGTTATGGTGGAGCTTTAAGTGGGTGTGGCTGCTGGGCCCAGTTCCATTGAAGTGGGACCCCCTCACTCCTAATTACTCATATGTGGTCCTAATGAATACTGGATCTTACCCCTCCATTTATTTTCTACTGACTTCAAAGCCAAAAGGAAAAAAGAAAAGAAAGGAAAAGAACGGACAAATTAAAATATGTTTGTCATAATCCTAAAAGACCAACTGCATGCTCATAGTCTTCACAAAGGGATATATATATATATATATATATATATATATATATATATATATATATCACACATTGGGGGCACAAACGAATGAAATTATCCAAAACATAGTACCGTTCAGTAAGTGGAGAGGTATTCAGTTCATTTCATGTTGAGGTGCTTCAAGAGTGAGGACTAAATACTAATACAGGTGTAGTGTGCTAATATAAATATATAGTGAATTGGTGGTTGTGATATATGAATAGCAGCATCCTACAACAGATAACATCACTTATAGGAAATTAATATACTGCATACATATGATGGGAACCTCATGGATTTATGCTGAAGCTCGTAGAATAAGAATTTACAGTTTTTTAAAACAAGATTGCTAAGAATTTAAGTGTTCGTCGTGTTTGAATATCTCTTCAAGAACTCAGATGATATTATGAACCGTTCATAGTCATCATCACGAATAAATAATTGTCGCAGACGTCAAACAGAAACAATTAATTTATATATAACAGGATTTTAAGAAGTCTCTTTCGATTAAGCCTATTGCAAGTGAGTTGTAGAAGGCAAGGCAAAAATATAGAAGGTAGGGAAGCAGGGAAAGATTGTAGGCAAAGGAACAAAGAGATCCTCAGTACCAAAGCAAAGTGATGTAGAATGGTCCCCTAACTTCTTAGGGAGCAGGTAGCTTTAATTTGTTGGCCCCCCTTGATGGAGCTAAGCAAATTGGAAACACGATTAATGTTTAGATGCATGTACAAAGCTCCATACCAATGGATTAATCTGATTAAGTAATGCATGTATATGGCCAACACTAATAATAAATCTCTGCATTCATTGATATTCTTTTAATTTTAATAAGAGTTGCAGCTAAGAAAGAGTATTGTTATTAAAGAAATGCATGCACATGGGCATACGCAGTCCTTAGCATATGTTCTATTCCATTAATGGTGACTCATGTTTTCACGCTGTTTCTTTTCAAGAAAATAAATAATGCTATGCAATGTTTGATTAATTTGTTTCTTAACAATAGTCACCTTATTAACATTTAAGCAAAAAGACAGAGATCCAATGCTACTGTTGCTTCTATACAACCAGTAGCCATGTGCAATATATCTTTATCTTCCACCACACAAAGGCATTCATATCTCCTACTTTTTATCCACATATTAGTTTCCTTTTACGAATAATTTTCATGCACATGATATGTCGCTTGGACAACTTGCCTACCTACCAACTCTGAAATTATGAAGAAAGGCGTAGACGTCTGATGGAGGAGATATAGAGGTCTGGACGTGCACAAGAGCTATGTCAGAACACCAGAGCAAAGGCAGACTGATGAAGGTCTGATCTCCTTCAGATACTGTCCTCCGTCAATCTGTAGCGAGTGCTGTTGAATGACAGAGATTTGATTTGAAGGTTGTCTTCTTGGACGTGTGGATCTCAATGAGTTGATTTTGAGGTAAAGCCGATCTACCTGCAAAGAAGTCCCGGGGTGGGTGACCACCGTAAGACCCTTCGACAATCAAGTTAGCCGAGAAAAATGAGCAGAGTAGCGAATTGTTGGATTAAAATTGCCTTACTTGAGTCGTCTGGAAGAGGGTTTTTTATAGTGGTCGTATGGAGTGAGTTGGCGGGAGATCTTCGCCGTCAGTTACGCCCCTGACGTTCCGCCTATGTGAATAACGGGATTCCTCTATTAATGACGAGATACGCTCGTTAATGGGGGGATATGACGGCGTGGAACACGAGATGGGTGGCGGATATCTCGCTTCTGGCGAGATACGCGGAGCCGTGGCGGAGACGCTTGGGCTCTGCGTTCTTGGTTGCTTGGTAGAACTGGGGAGGCTTAGCTCGGCGGGAGACTCGGAGGCGAGCGGGAGGCCGATGAAGCTCGGTTCTGTGATAGCCGAAGGCGATCTGGGATGGCTGAGGAAACTCAGCGTGTAGGAGGGCGCGGAGGCGAGCCGATGGTTATTTGTAAGGAAAGATTAAAAGTGTTCTGGGAGGCCATCGAAGGTCGGGTCAATCCTCGGGGCGAAGGCCCGGGGAATGCCTTCAATGTATCATGCTTGCTCCTGTCCAGTAAGCCCCGGGACACGTCATCTACCACGTATCATGATCTGGGGAATTCCCACTTATGGGTATCATCATTAGCCTCCCACTCTCGTCCCGACTTATTTATGGGTCGGGTCGAGAGTGGTCTGATCGGTTTTGTGGGCGTAGCCTGTTGCCAAAAATCTATCAGCGTGGATTTTCGAGGCGACTCGGTGTAGGGCAGTTGCGTCGTTCAGATTTATGAGCCCACGTGGCGTATCCCGGGTACTTGGATCTCCACGCCTATCTTTGATGATATCAGCGGATCAGGGAAATGATCGTGTATTAAAGAGGGGGCACCGATTCGTTCGCACGTCTGTTGAAGTGCATGCCACGTGTCCGACGCAGATTGGTGGATGCGACAGGCTGTCGCTGTCCCCTGCGGACGAAGGGACGTCTCCAATGGTCGTTCGATACGTGGGGTTTCGACGGATGGCAGACGCGACGCTTTGTTTTGGCGGGAATTGATCAGGGCTGTAGGATGCTTCCCCTCGAGTTGTATAAATAGGAGGGGGATCCCCCTAGGGTTAACACTTCCACCATTATTTTCCTCTGCATGCTAATGTGTTTCTTGCATGAGTACTTGAGCTTGTCGGTCTTTTCCTCGATTCAAGTGCTAGGCCGTAGGTCGATGACCGGCCTTTTAGATGACGATCGCGCATCGAGTGTAAGTCAATTAATCGCCAAGTGCAGGAAGGTCGGTGCCTTCCCGCTCCCGGAGTCGAGGTGGTGATCGTTCACTTAGAATACATTCGGAAGATCCCTCAGTGTAGGAAGGTCGATATCTGTCCATTCCTTATAAGAGTCGGACCGACGACCACGTCTCTTAGCGTAAGTTGAACAACAGCCAAGTTAGAATTGGTCGGCGTTGACTGATTCCCCCTTAATATAGTTTCTAGACCCTCGTCTTGGGATGGTAGGAATTTATCACTCAGAGGTTAGCCGAGTAGGGATCTGCGTGGTTGCCCCTTGGTAGGGCTTCGATTCTTAGCGTCGGTGGGTAGGAAGTTGCCCGCTAAGGATTGATCGAGCATGAAAGTTGCTCGGCGGCCTCTTGATGAGGGTTTTGATCCTTATCGTAAGTGGATAGGAAGTTACCTGCTAAGGATTGACCGAGCAGGGTGTTAGTGATATATGCCCTAGAGGCCATTATTGTATCATGCTAGTTTGTATATTACTTAATGGAAGCTTAGGATATACACGGATATAGTAACAGTCTTGCTCGAAATGGTAGTATGCTACATGGTTTGTTTCTACCTCAATATGTGCATGTGTTTCTTTTAGCATATCGCTTATACTTATTGGTATAACCCTTAGGATCTTTGCTTGATTACCAGCGTTGTGATGGCAGTCACACTAGTGGGGGCTGGGTAGTCTATAAGCACATCCTATACATGTCTCTAGTCATAGGATTATGGAGACGGGGCATCAATACTCTAGAGTAGACTAGTGTATACGCTTCTCATCCCAGCATGGGAGATGGTCTGTCCCACAGCCATTAGTTCATCGTACTGGAGACAGTATGCAGGTGCTCATTAGGTTATGAGTACACTAGACAGGACTCGTCGGGAACTGTTACTGGGTATTATACCTATCGTCGGCTAGCAGTTCCCAGGTGACATGGGTACAGCTTAGTCCATCGACTTGACACTGTTACTTCGCCTCGAGTGTGTTCCCACTGTACTTTGATTACTACCCTACCACGACTCAAAGAAGTAATGCAAATAGGTAGTAGTTGGGTGCAGTCCCGAAGCACTTGGAGGCAGTGGCGGTTAGATAATATTCGTCTCTCCTTGTGTTGGGGGTTGATATCGCGCTGTGTTCGGAAGGCCATTACACAAAGTTCTTGGCCAAGGCAGGCGAGATTTACTGGTAGGTATTCCAGTAGTTTCTCAGGGTGTTTTGGGCTATACTCCGACATGACTTATTGTGCTATTAAGGGTCTGACGATTACCACCCCCTAGGCCCGATATGCGATACTCTTAGACGAACAGACCAGACTATACGGAGATTGTCACATACAGGCTCAGTAGGAGTTCGGATGAGTTAGCTCATCATCCTTCTTATCAACATATACCTGGGTAGCCGTTACGTGCAGCTAGTACCGCTTGCGGCTTGTGGTTAAACCCACTGCCAGCGTAGTGTCGAGTCTTTAGAGTCCCACATAGATGGTTTCTCTGCACCGGGCAAAAGGTATAGAGACCGTATTGTTTTACGGCAGGGCTTCGATCACTTATGTGTACTTGTACACGTATGATAATCGGACGGATAATACTAGTGGGTTTTGGTTTAAGCCGGATCCTAGTATTATATTGATGGATTATTTTCGTCTCTTTGTATCCGTGTTCTTCAGAATGCGGATGCGGATATGTATATATGGATGAGGGGAATTCTCGTAATTTCTTAGGAAAGCTTCTAGAAGGAGATGCCTCATTAGGGTTTCATTTTCTTTATGGATTTAAATTTAAATGAGGTGGAGGAAATGAGGTAGAGGTGGACAAAAGATCAAGCATGACTCACAACTTAGATATTTTCAAGCATGCATTTTTTTATAAAGAGATATTTATCTCCTCAATTATTTAGCATGCTTGATTATTCTATTCTTGAGCTATCTCTTTTCCAAGCTCATTCTTCACTAGCTTTTCCTCAAATGATATTCTTCTTCCTCTAAACCCTAAAGCTCTCATGTGTTAAGAATCCTAGGGTTCCAAGAGACAAATCACTCCATCTTCTCACTCTACACCACTTAGGACTTCTAGTTTAGTGAACTAGAAACCGTAGTTACCTCGGATTTGAGGTAGGAGGTCGGACTATAGACTCTCGGGTGGATCGTCTTTGATTCGAGGAGGCCGTCAAGGTTGCCCGATCCGTTTTCGATCCTTGGAGCTGACGACGAGGTGGAGGGCAACGAAGAAGACCCGAAGGACTTGGTATCATGAGGTATAACTTTCATCCGAGTATTTAAACCTCATTGCAAGTTAGCTAGTTAGGGTTTAGTATCGATCATGGAGTTCAAGTCGGTGTTGCGAGCTTTGAAAAATCGTTTTTTGTATATTTCGCCTCCTCGCGAACACATGGGGTGCGCGATATCGACTTACAGTGGTATCAGAGACTAATTAAACCTTAGCTAACTGTTTAGACGAAGTGTAAAACTACGAAACCGAAATAACTCCGAAACACGAAACCTAAACTCCAAGTTTCTGTCAAATTTTTCCACGCCTTAAAAAATTTTGTAAACAATTGCAGAGTGCTCTACTTGTTGTAATATGAACACACACAAAAAATGAAGCAATTCTACCTAAATGTGATCGGCCAAACCCGCATTTTTCCTGGCCTCACCTTTTTTATTTTCGTGGAATTCTTTGAATTTTGGTTTGTGTTCTAGTTGCTTGGATCTAAGGTCTCAGGTATTGTTTGTTTTTGCCAATTTTGGATATACCGTTATCTTTTTACTGTGACAATATGGAGTGTTTCGAAGTCGCAGTTTTAACGTCGTTTAAAGTTTCAAGTTGTGATATATGTGTTTGGAAATGTCGACTAATTGCTATACGTCGATTAGTCAGGGTTGCACATATCTGTGTTGCTATATTGGTTTGTGTATAAGAACTTGTTGGATCGTCATGGATGAATAGCCGGGGGATGTGAGATGAGAGTTTTCTTTTCTTTCATTCGATGTAAATTGTAAAGTGATATAATATTCTTTTGCGGGGTACATCCGGGTTGAGGTTGTATCTACCGTTGTATTATTTTATTTTACTGTTTTCTGCTCCTAGGATAGACCCAAGATGGGGTGCACAAACTACAGGGTACTTTGAAGTGCTGAGTGGCTTACTCATGTTACTGAGGGAGGTTGCTTCGCTTCGGGTATTTGGCGGGTAGTTTGCCACACCCGTAGGGGTCTGGGGTGGGGTTTGTCTATTCATCACGACCGTGGAATCCGTCTTTCGTTACAGGCTTAAACGAAATGCGGAATTCCTAGTATATCCAAAATGTTCATCTATGATCTAGAATGCCTATTATTGCGTCAGACGAATGTATATTATATATATGCTATATAGTAGATGTTGCTTATGTTTTTCACATGCGCTAGTCCAGCCCCCTCTCTGGCGTTAGTTAAGTAACCTAACGGTGTTAGACGGGGCCCAGTGGCGAATGCGGATGGCATAAGTGGATGTGGTATTGTCACGCCCCGCTTCCCAGAGTACGCAAGATTGGGCACGTGACATAGCCAACCATGCTACCTGTGGGTAGGAAGTATCCATCCACAGTCACATTACGGTTGTAGAGATATCAAGAACAATATAAATAACTAAACTATCACATGTCCAAATCCATAATAACTAGAGTCAATAAACAATAAGTGCGGAAGCAAATGATCCAATACAATAAATAAACAGTACGTCCCATAATGCGGGCTCACATCTGGAAATGAAATGAAATAAATAAACTAAACCCTAAGAAACTCACAGTTCAGCCTGCTGGCTGAAGTACTCCTGCTCGGTCGTCGATAGTGGTAAGGAATCTGGGCCATGCAAAACCCAGACGTCAGCGCGTCATGTCAACCAAATAATATAATATAAACATGGTAATAAGCAATGCAGGTATGAACATGAATAAAGCAGTACTAAGAAATAACAGAGCAGAGTAATGTGCAGTGGTGACTAAACTGTCCTATCAGGTTTCTACGCTATAGTCTTTGAAATCAATTGATGAATCGTCGATGTAACTCAATAGTATCCCGTGCGTGCCCGGGACCACGGTCAAGGTTCTCGGAGCTGAATCCGAGACGTGCCGCTAGGCAGTAAAGTAGGTAGTAGGATGGACGAGTGATGTCAGCATCATCACTCCCGGACTGGCCAAGCCCGTAAGACTGATCAGAACAAGTATCGAACTGTTGAGTTACAAGTCGGTTTCACCTTTGATTTCCCCATACCCCCAAGTTATGTATGTTAGGTCAGGTATTCAGTAGTCAAGGACTAATGCCAACACAAAATCAGGTAAAAGTAGGTCTGTCTGGATAGACAGCAGGAATGGTCAGGTTTGTCGGCATTAGGCATGAGATCAGGTAACAGGTCAGGTCACGTTTTCAACAGGTTGAGTTGATATGTACAGGGTGTCATGTCCGGTGTATCAGTACATGTGTCAGGTGTATCAAGATCGGTCAATATGTAATGCAATCAAATGTACGCTGATAACAGGTATAGTAACGAATAAGGAACAACAGCAGGAACAGTAAATAACAATATTATTCCATGTAAACACAGTGATGCTTTGTATTCTCTTAATAACAGGTTCAAGCACCCTTGGGGTGCAATAATCACAGTGTAGCGCAATATTAATAACAGCAGGCAATAAAGATATAAGTGTGCGACTATTATCCTCTAAATAGTAAAATGATTAGCAGGTAGTTGTTATTAAGGTTATGGTGGCAAAATACGATTTAGGTGGCGGTATTATAATGTACATCATATTTCGTCCAATGAGGACAAGTAACAATACTTAGTTAAAACCGCAAGTTTTATGAGTCAAATATTTAATTAGTTTAACGTAGCATGTAGCAAGAAATCTTGCCTCGACGGTTTCGCAAACCGGAAAGCACGGATGCAATGTCGGCAGAAAACACGAGACGGGTGCACGGGCCACGGATCGAGTCCCAACAGCGAACAGCGGGACCACACGGACTAGGGTACTTCGCTGGAGCGTCGGGTCCAAACGACGGCACGGTCGGAATCCGGCAAAAGTCAAAAGCAACGAAGTTAGCGAACGCGATATACGTAAACAAACGACCAGCGAGGGGGGATTTAGCACGAATGGAAAGATAAAGATGCTTACCGGGATGGCAAAGGTTGCGACGGCGACGGGGTCGACGGCGATGGGGCGCCGGCGAGGAAGCTGCAGTCGACGGGCTAGGGTTGCGGTATGGAACAGAAAAGAGAGTGGGGATGAAGAGGAGGTGGTCGGGGACTGGTGCGCAGGGGCTGAAGAGATGCCGAAGGTGTCGCAGGTGACGACGACGACGGTCTCCGGCGACTTCTCCGGCCGAACAGGGAGACACGGGGCAGGCCGGGGTTGTCGCGGCAGCAACGTGTGCACGGGGAGAAGGAGGGGAAGTCGAGGCCGGAAAGAGGAGGCGAAGGCGAGGGTAATGGTGGTGGTGGCGTCGGTGTTGGGGCTGCGGCAGCGACGGCGAGATCTGCGGTGGTTGGTGGAGTCGGGGTTGGGTGCAGGCACGGAACAGAACGGAGGAAGGAGGTAGGAATGGATGCTGTCGAGGCCGAGGAGGCGAGGAAGACGGTGGTGGTGTCGCGGGGGGGATCGGCGGCGACGGCTCGTGGTGGCTAGGGTTAGGGTTCGGGTTCTCGTGGGGGTTCTCTGTTCGATGAGGACGAAGGAACAGTTGGGGGAAAAATATATAATAGAGAGAGAGAGAGAGGGGATTATTAGAGATAGAGAGAGAAGGAGATTTGAGAGAGAGATAGAGAGAGACGGTTGAAGGGGGGCCCACGAGACGAGTTGGCCGCTCGTGATAGGCTGGAGGGGAATCTCGTGATCAATTTTAGAAGATTGAAAATGATTGATACGTTAGAAAATAGTAACAGAAATATTATATAGTTTATAATATTAAATTATAATGGGTATTTTCGGCGCTAAATGAAACATTTCCAAATCGCGCCCGGGTTGCGCCCAAATGTTCCAAATTCAAATTATAGGATTTTAAGCGGGTTCCAAATTTTGAAAAGAGGTGTTTAATGATTAAAATGCATGCCCCCAAGTCGGACACTTGCACGCGCGCGTAGCCGTCCAAACTTACCCGTTTAGCCGAACGGGACGAAATCTCGACACGCGGACGCTACCACGCGACTAGTGGCGACAAGTAGGCCAACATGGACATTTTAAATTTCATTTTCGGTGTTAAAATTTGTTATGTGCCAAAATGACTTAACCGATTAAAATTTAGCAATAAACACCAAACAAACAAGATAATTGAAAAGATCAATATCTAACACTCAACCAGTAATAGAAATAGTATTATTGGGCTCGGGTGTTACATCATACCCAACTACAAAAGAATTTCGTCCTCGAAATTCCGAGAATACAAGATATCTAACTACTGGAAAGGTGAGGAAATTTCTGCCGGATCTCGTCTTCTCGCTCCCAAGTGGACTCTCCATGCGATCGATTACCCCAAGAAACTAGCACAAGAGGGATAACCTTGTTCTTAAGAACCTTTTCTCTTCGATCCTTGATTTCAACTGGTCGCTCCTCAAAAGTTAGGTCATCCCGTACAGTCAACTCCGAATGATCCAAGACATGAGTCTCATCACGAACATACCTCCGTAGTTGAGACACATGAAACACATCGTGCACTCCTGCCAATGATTGTGGTAACGCCAAACGGTACGCTACCTCTCCAACACGCTCCAATATCTCGAAGGGTCCAACGAATCGAGGACTAAGCTTTCCCCGACTTCCAAAGCGAATCACCCCTCTAGTCGGTGATATCTTCAGGAATACCAAATCACCCACGGCGAACTCTAGAGGTCTTCTTGACGTGTCGGCCCAACTTTTCTGTCTGTCTTGAGCTGCCTTCATATGCTTCCTGATTGTATTCACCTTCTCGACTGTCTGTACCACCAAATCTGGTCCTAATAATCTTCGTTCACCAACGTCGTCCCAACATACGGGTGAACGGCACTTACGACCATACAACGCTTCAAACGGAGCCATCTGAATAGCCGTTTGGAAGCTATTGTTGTACGAAAACTCTACCAGGTGTAGGTGATCCTCCCAAGAACCTTTGAAGTCCAACATGCACGCCCTTAACATATCTCCAAGGGTCTGGATCGTTCTCTCCGATTGTCCATCAGTTTGAGGATGATAAGCTGTGCTAAACTTCAATCGAGTCCCCAAACTCTCTTGTAAACTCCTCCAAAAGTGCGACAAGAACCGAGTGTCCCGATCGGACACGATGTTCACCGGTACTCCATGCAATCTCATAATCTCCTGCATGTACCGCTCTGCCAAAGTCTCCGTCGATTGACCAACCCGAAAAGGAATAAAGTGAGCTGCTTTGGTCAACCGATCGACAATCACCCATACTGCATTGTTGCCCTTTGGACTCCGCGGTAAAGCCGTCACGAAATCCATGGTTATAAGTTCCCACCTCCACTGGGGAATCGGAAGTGGTTGCAACAAACCAGCAACCCTTTGGTGTTCAGCCTTGACTTGCTGACACACCAAGCACTTAGCCACGAAGCGAGCAATTTCCCGTTTCATACCTTCCCACCAGAAGTGCTGTCGAATATCTCGGTACATCTTTGTCCCTCCTGGATGTACAGAGTAAGCTGAACTGTGTGCCTCCTTCATGAGCTCTTCACGCACATCCCCTTTTGGCACACACACACGGCTACCATACCTCAACGAACCATCTTCATGGATCAGTAAATCGGTTCGTAGTCCGGCTTCAACCTGCTCTCGAAACTTTTGTAGTCTAGGATCCTGCGATTGTGACGCTTTAATCTTCTCAACTAAGGACGATTGTACTTGTAACTGCATCAACTGTCCTGTAGCATGTGGTAGCACAACCTCCAAATCAAATCTCCGAAAATCCGCAATGATCTCCCTTTGTGCGGTCAATACCTGGATTGCTGGTAACTGACCTAGCGCATCTGGCACGACGTTAACTTTTCCCGGATGGTACTTAAGATCAAGGTCGTAGTCGGCCATCAGCTCCAACCATCTGCGTTGCCTCATGTTCAACTCCTTCTGAGTGAACACATACTTCAAACTCTTGTGATCTGTAAAGACTTCGACTCTTTCGCCCAAAAGGTAGTGTCTCCAAATCTTCATGGCGAAGATCACGGCTGCAAGCTCCAAGTCATGAGTCGGGTAATTCTTCTCATGAGTCTTCAGTTGTCTCGATGCGTAAGCGACGACTTTCCCATTCTGCATCAAAACACATCCCAACCCTTTTCCAGATGCGTCGCTGTGAATCACCAGTCCTCCTGAATTATCCGGTACAGTTAGGATAGGGGCGGTTATCAACTTCTGCTTCAACGTCTCGAAGGCCAATGCACATCTATCCGTCCAAACAAACGGTACTTCCTTACGCGTAAGCTTGGTTAACGGCTCTGCTAAACGAGCGAAGTTCTCCACAAATCTTCTGTAGTATCCGGCCAAACCAAGGAAACTTCTTATCTCAGCCACATTTCTTGGAATAGGCCAATCTCGAACTGCTGCAGTCTTCTCGGGATCAACGGCGATTCCATCGCCCGACACAACATGCCCCAGAAACTTCACTTCTTCCAGCCAAAATTCGCACTTACTCATTTTCACGAATAATCTCTCCTGTCTCAGCGTCTGCAGGGCGATCTTTAAATGCTCAGCATGCTCCTCCGGACTCTTCGAGTACACCAAAATATCGTCAATGAATACCACAATAAACCGGTCCAAGTATGGTGAAAAGACCCTGTTCATCAAATCCATGAATATTGCCGGCGCATTCGTTACTCCGAAGGGCATCACCAGATACTCGAAATGTCCATATCGAGTTCGAAACGCCGTCTTGCAAATGTCTTCTGCTTTCACTCGGACCTGATGATATCCTGATCGCAAATCTAGTTTCGAGAATACCCTCGCGCCACTAAGCTGCTCAAAAGTTCTCCAATGCGAGGGATCGGGTACTTGTTCTTAATAGTCACCCGGTTCAATTCCCGATAATCAATGCACATCCTTCTCGTGCCATCCTTCTTCTTTACTAAAAGAACTGGAGCTCCCCAAGGTGAGTTGCTGCTTCGAATCCATCCCTTCTCGAGTAATTCACCAACTTGTTTCTTAACTTCTTCCAATTCCACCGGTGCCATCGGATAAGAAGATTGTGATACTGGCGCTGCACCAGGAATAAGATCAATCGCGAACTCCACATCTCGCTTTGGCGGTAAGCCCGGTATATCTTCAAACACATCCATAAAGTCGTGAACAACTGCCGGCTCTTCATTACTATCCATTTCCATAACTGCAAGAACAATGTTTGTCGGCCTAGCCCTAAACTCGACTGGCCCGACCGAACTGCTTCCTTACCGCAACTGCTGTCTGCATCGTTGGCCGTGAAAGGTCCAGCGAGACTACTGAGTCTCCTCCATTCTGCTGCATGCACGTCCACGGTTGCCCCATTCTGCCTTAGTCCGATAATTTCTCTTCCATTTCCTCCGCGCAGTCCGCGGAAGGACTTCTCCAGGAAACTCTTAGAGAAATCCGCCCACTGTTTGGCTTGGGCAAGCGGGTCTCCTCCACAAGCCATCACTCTCGGGCGTAATCCACTAGCTGGAAGCGCACCACAACAACTCTCTTGTCCTCTGGGATCTGTGCCGCAATCAGTAAATTCTCCGTGTCACTAGCCTCTGCTCGGCTGGTAACAGCTCCTTTAAACCAGTAAATGTAGACGGACCCAAAAGTCTGAAATCTGCGATAGTCCTTACTCGGTCAACTGGTCTAGTTCCATCGTTGTTTACAGACTGCTGAACGATCTGTAAACCTTCCTGAAACGAATCTGCCATTGCTAGATCAGCTCAGTCTGTCTCTTCGATTTCCAGCATTCCTCTTATCACTCCAAGCATGGCGGCTTCATTCATACGCCTCCGGTACGTCTTCAACTTCTTACCTGTCACAATCTTGAACTCAAAACACCCAACATTAGCATGATGATAGATTCTGAATGTGGATCAAGGCTAGAACTCTAAGATACTTAAATAGAGTATTGCATTGTAGCTATGCCGCGGTATCATAGCCGCAATTACTTAACTCCACCCAAGTCGCCCAAGTCCTAGGGATAACAAGAAATCAGGTTTCCGAGTCGACATGCAAAGTAAGTTTGCACGTCGTAAAAGATATAATCCGGAAGAATGTGATTCAAGAATGGTAAGACGGTCAAGGTGGCAGGACATGTTTCCTAAACACGGGTATTCTGATTCGTGTATTGGGTACAATACCCAACTACAAAAGAATCAACCCAACTAACCTATGGCTCTGATACCAAAAGAACCATGTCACGCCCCGCTTCCCAGAGTACGCAAGATTGGGCACGTGACATAGCCAACCATGCTACCTGTGGGTAGGAAGTATCCATCCACAGTCACATTACGGTTGTAGAGATATCAAGAACAATATAAATAACTAAACTATCACATGTCCAAATCCATAATAACAAGAGTCAATAAACAATAAGTGCGGAAGCAAATGATCCAATACAATAAATAAACAGTACGTCCCATAATGCGGGCTCACATCTGGAAATGAAATGAAATAAATAAACTAAACCCTAAGGAACTCACAGTTCAGCCTGCTGGCTGAAGTACTCCTGCTCGGTCGTCGATAGTGGTAAGGAATCTGGGCCATGCAAAACCCAGACGTCAGCGCGTCATGTCAACCAAATAATATAATATAAACATGGTAATAAGCAATGCAGGTATGAACATGAATAAAGCAGTACTAAGAAATAACAGAGCAGAGTAATGTGCAGTGGTGACTAAACTGTCCTATCAGGTTTCTACTCTATAGTCTTTGAAATCAATTGATGAATCGTCGATGTAACTCAATAGTATCCCGTGCGTGCCCGGGACCACGGTCAAGGTTCTCGGAGCTGAATCCGAGACGTGCCGCTAGGCAGTAAAGTAGGTAGTAGGATGGACGAGTGATGTCAGCATCATCACTCCCGGACTGGCCAAGCCCGTAAGACTGATCAGAACAAGTATCGAACTGTTGAGTTACAAGTCGGTTTCACCTTTGATTTCCCCATACCCCCAAGTTATGTATGTTAGGTCAGGTATTCAGTAATCAAGGACTAATGCCAACACAAAATCAGGTAAAAGTAGGTCTGTCTGGATAGACAGCAGGAATGGTCAGGTTTGTCGGCATTAGGCATGAGATCAGGTAACAGGTCAGGTCACGTTTTCAACAGGTTGAGTTGATATGTACAGGGTGTCATGTCCGGTGTATCAGTACATGTGTCAGGTGTATCAAGATCGGTCAATATGTAATGCAATCAAATGTATGCTGATAACAGGTATAGTAACGAATAAGGAACAACAGCAGGAACAGTAAATAACAATATTATTCCATGTAAACACAGTGATACTTTGTATTCTCTTAATAACAGGTTCAAGCACCCTTGGGGTGCAATAATCACAGTGTAGCGCAATATTAATAACAGCAGGCAATAAAGATATAAGTGTGCGACTATTATCCTCTAAATAGTAAAATGATTAGCAGGTAGTTGTTATTAAGGTTATGGTGGCAAAATACGATTTAGGTGGCGGTATTATAATGTACATCATATTTCGTCCAATGAGGACAAGTAACAATACTTAGTTAAAACCGCAAGTTTTATGAGTCAAATATTTAATTAGTTTAACGTAGCATGTAGCAAGAAATCTTGCCTCGACGGTTTCGCAAACCGGAAAGCACGGATGCAATGTCGGCAGAAAACACGAGACGGGTGCATGGGCCACGGATCGAGTCCCAACAGCGAACAGCGGGACCACACGGACTAGGGTACTTCGCTGGAGCGTCGGGTCCAAACGACGGCACGGTCGGAATCCGGCAAAAGTCAAAAGCAACGAAGTTAGCGAACGCGATATACGTAAACAAACGACCAGCGAGGGGGGATTTAGAACGAATGGAAAGATAAAGATGCTTACCGGGACGGCGACGGGGTCGACGGCGATGGGGTCGACGGCGATGGGGCGCCGGCGAGGAAGCTGCAGTCGACGGGCTAGGGTTGCTGTATGGAACAGAAAAGAGAGTGGGGATGAAGAGGAGGTGGTCGGGGACTGGTGCGCAGGGGCTGAAGAGATGCCGAAGGTGTCGCAGGTGACGACGACGACGGTCTCCGGCGACTTCTCCGGCCGAACAGGGAGACACGGGGCAGGCCGGGGTTGTCGCGGCAGCAACGTGTGCACGGGGGGAAGGAGGGGAAGTCGAGGCCGGAAAGAGGAGGCGAAGGCGAGGGTAATGGTGGTGGTGGCGTCGGTGTTGGGGCTGCGGCGACGACGGCGAGATCTGCGGTGGTTGGTGGCGTCGGGGTTGGGTGCAGGCGCGGAAGAGAACGGAGGAAGGAGGTAGGAATGGATGCTGTCGAGGCCGAGGAGGCGAGGAAGACGGTGGTGGTGTCGCGGGGGGGATCGGCGGCGACGGCTCGTGGTGGCTAGGGTTAGGGTTCGGGTTCTCGTGGGGGTTCTCTGTTCGATGAGGACGAAGGAACAGTTGGGGGAAAAATATATAATAGAGAGAGAGAGAGAGAGAGGATTATTAGAGATAGAGAGAGAAGGAGATTTGAGAGAGAGATAGAGAGAGACGGTTGAAGGGGGGCCCACGAGACGAGTTGGCCGCTCGTGATAGGCTGGAGGGGAATCTCGTGATCAATTTTAGAAGATTGAAAAGGATTGATACGTTAGAAAATCGTAACAGAAATATTATATAGTTTATAATATTAAATTATAATGGGTATTTTCGGCGCTAAATGAAACATTTCCAAATCGCGCCCGGGTTGCGCCCAAATGTTCCAAATTCAAATTATAGGATTTTAAGCGGGTTCCAAATTTTGAAAAGATGTGTTTAATGATTAAAATGCATGCCCCCAAGTCGGACACTTGCACGCGCGCGTAGCCGTCCAAACTTACCCGTTTAGCCGAACGGGACGAAATCTCGACACGCGGACGCTACCACGCGACTAGTGGATACGAGTAGGCCAACATGGACATTTTAAATTTCATTTTCGGTGTTAAAATTTGTTATGTGCCAAAATGACTTAACCGGTTAAAATTTAGCAATAAACACCAAACAAACAAGATAATTGAAAAGATCAATATCTAACACTCAACCAGTAATAGAAATAGTATTATTGGGCTCGAGTGTTACAGGTATTTTCGTCTTTTTCTGTGATGATAGGTGTAAATGATGGGACTGCATTAAATTAATGCAAAGCAAATAAACCAAAGCTGAATCGTTGGAACAAATTTTAAAACCACTCGGTTTTTTCAAAATAGGAGACTTTTAAATGCGGAGCTTAAACCACTCCTTTTAAAAGCTATCAGGTTCCTTCGATTATATCAAGTTCACTATGTTCACGGTTTCGCCAAAACCATTCATAGCCCTCCATCATTTCATATGAATGTTCAGTAGTATTCAAGATATGTTTGTTGACTGTAAATCCCCGTTTCCATCTCAATAAAAGTTTTCTATTATAATTCCCCGAGTTTTTCCTTTCCTTTCCCTCATACTTTTGTAGGTGATTGGTTGCTTAAGATTAGTATTGGGAATTTTTCAACTTAAAAATCAAAACCAAAATTTAATTTAAAACCCAAACAAAAAGGCCAAACCTAAATTAGCAAAACTTCTAAACATAAAACAATTTAAATAAACGTTAGCCCACTACTTCCTTACACCCAGCCCAAAAACAAAAATCAAATTTAAATTAAAATTTAAAAAGAAAACAAAATCCCAGCCCAACCCTTTTTCCCCCGCCCTATATTTTTCCCTAACAATGAAATTCTTTTAAAAACCCCGGCCCACTTCCTTCAGCCCGCAGCTACCTTACCCGACCCGGCCCACTACCCTTCTCCTTCCCCAACGGCTATTTCTTTTCCCGCTCACTTTTTCTGTTCCCGATCCGCTTTCTTCGCCTCACCTCGTGCCCACGCCCACGCTCGTGCGCCGTTACCTCACGACGCGCACCCCTCAACGTTCTCCCCTCGTCTCCCCTATCTCCCTCACACCCTCACTCCTCTCTCACTCTCAAAATTCCTCACCTCTCTCTCAAAAACCTACTCCCGTAGCCACCGCTTTCATCACCCACCACTCTCGCCGTCGACGACGACGACTTCAACCCCTCATTCATCCTCCCTCGCCCTCTACATCTCCTCCTCCATCAGTCGAGAAGCCCTGCACACCCACCCCCATACACACCCAAACTTCTCTGCACCCATTCGACCACCACCCTACACCCTCACGCCGGCGATCTCCTCACCACGTCGTCGACATCTACACCCTCTTATCCCCAGCATCATCATTTCACAACCAGCCCAAGCCCGACCCTTCTCTCTCCTTCTTTCCAAAACCCAAAAACCCACACACACAACCCAACACCCTGTTGCTCATCGCCAGAGCATCGCCGCCGACCGTCGTCGACCCCAGCGCACTCGCAGAGGACCACTGAGCACCCCCTCAGCTTCCAGTGACCGTGAAACGTCTCCGGGCAGCTCCGACGTCAAACCCGTATCGCGAGCCAAGGTCGTGCAAACCATTTCACGCCGTTCGTCGCGCGTTCGTGACGTTACCGCAGTCGTGCATCCACGAAACGTTTCCACGCAAGTATTTTACTTGCTACATGCTAATCTACTTATGTTACAAACTCAAATGTTTAAGTTACGAATTTACAATTCCCGATAAAATTAAACGACATACCTGTTCGATGCATGATCCCAATGATAATATTCATCTAATTTGACGGAATTGGATTGTCTATGCTGGCCCATGTAGTGATGAATACGGTGTATAAATTTCACTGGAAAATACGACTGTTAGTGACTAAAATGAATACCCCCAAATATACCCGTAAAACTAGAAATTCCCCGTATCTGAAAATGTTTAAAATCACCGTAAATTACGTACATATTGAAATGATGCGTTCGAGGGCTTAAATCGAAGCCGACTCGACGAAATTTAACCCTATGTAAGTTTCTAATGGTTTCTGTACTGAAATTGTGGCGATATTTGGATCGGAGTGCGGCTCTGGACTGCAGTCCAGAGCGACTCTGGTTACTGTTTACTGTCTCATAATGCGTGCCATTTTGTTTCCTGAATTTGTATATTGCGGAAATCTACAGTGTATTAAAGGTGAATCTGTTAGATAAACAAAAAATTGGTTTCATTCCGTTACATCATCTTTTGCTATTTAATTTATAAATTAAAAGGGCGGGACGTATAACAGTCCAGAACAGATTCAGAAGTGACAAACTAGTGTTAAACAGTGTGTAACTTTCGACGTACAGACGCGAATGAAAATACGTCTGTTGCGTTGAATACCCTATTGAAAACCCTAGATTTTATTCAACTGTAGCGTCGCTAAATTCCGAACCCAACTGGGTGAAATTCGTGTCGCGAAACGGACGTTCAGTTCAGAAACTGAATTTCCAGCCGCGAGCACTTAAAATGAAACTGCTGTAACTTGAATACCAGGAACCCGATTGAACTGAAACTAATTTTGATGAATTTCTGACAGAGTGTGCTATTTATCGTATTTGTATCATTTCGTTGAATTCCGAACATATGAATTTATGCAAATTTTGTAAGTTGATGACATGCATATTGGTTCATAACATACTTGGCTTGTTAATGGCATATATACACATATCTTACCCCATTTGCCATATACATAGTGTTAGTGCATGTTAGTATTCAGTGGACATTGCATTATCGTGCGTGATTGATGTTGGTTTAGGAGTGACGAGTACACCAATGGAAAGTGAACATTCGTGACAGTGATTGATACAGTGAACAGTGATAAAACCGTGCCATTGGTATACTTATACACGACTAAATCAAAATCGTAAATAGTGTAAACCTAGGAAAAAAAAAGGGGAAATCGAAGTGAAAAGAGAATCGTATTTAGCGGGACCGTGTTTTAGAGGATGATCATTCGAGTAGTGATATATATATTAGGTAGGATCTAGCGATCCGGCTGACAGGATTATGTCCCGGGCATGTGGGCCGTTGTCTCAGGTATGTACGAGACTCCTGTTAAACATGATCCTCCTTTCCACTATACGATTTCAAACATGACCTAGAGACTGATAGGGACACAGATCATATTTTTCATCATATAGTGACATAGCGATTACATGCATTGTACTTTCACTGTTATTACCTCATTTACATGTTTCACCTCATTATAATAATATTGCTATTGTGTCGCTCTGACGACTTGAGTATGCATGCTCAGATTCCGTAGAAGAACCAGCGCAGGAGACGGATTTATCTTTCAAGCTCACGGAGATCTAGTCTAGAGTACTTTTATTTCTTTACCGCTTTCCATAAAAGTGATCGTGTAATTGAACTTGGTTAGTAACTCTTCATGTTTATTTGTAATTTGTGAACAATGGATTTTAATGTAATAATTCAGTGATGTAATTCCTTTACTACTGTGCTTTATTTACTGATTACCATGTAATGTTAGAAGCTGAAGTGTGACTACGGTAGGATTATTTCTTGACCGTAGGAGCATGGCTGGCCCAGTCATCCCTCGTTTTCCGTATTTTGGGAAGCGGGGCGTGACATGGTTTAGTTGGTATCAGAGCCAGGTTTAGTAACAAGGGATAACATTAACTATACGGTATTACATTATTTTCGTTTCACTATTCCTGATTTTCATCCTTGAATCTTATCTTATCCTTTTGAATCTTCCAGCGATATGACGTTCCCGAACGACCCCTCCTCGGACTCCAGTTCTCAGGACCACACGGAAAGAATACTTAGTGCACTGACCTCTCGTGCGGAAGCTCAGGAAAGGAAGACAGACTTACTCGCTGAGGGACTCAGGGCGATTACCGCCGCAGGAGGACCCTCCGCACTCATTACCGCCCCCGAGGGCTCTACCCCACCAGCTTATCATGCTAGGGCTGGTACCGTATCAGACTTCCGACGGTTGCATCCAGCTGCATTCATAGGGCTAGCTGAACCCCTTGAGGCCGAGCAATGGTTAGTGAACATGGAGAACTTATTGACAGCCGCCAGGGTTCCCGATGAAGATAGGGTGGACGTGATAAAGATCCAATTGGAAGATGAAGCACGTACTTGGTGGTCAGCGGAAGAAAGCAGGTTGGACAGGCCGATTGAGTGGGGCAAATTCAAAGAGTGCTTCCTAGGCCATTATTTTCCTTCCACCGCCAAGGCAGAGATGGAGGAAAGATTTATTCTATTGAAGCAGAATGGGCATCCAGTAGACGTATATGCGGCAGAGTTCAACCGTTTGAGCCGTTTTGCTCCATACATGGTCGCCTTGTTGGGGTAAAAATTTACACCCCGGTTGACCAAGTCAAAATCAAAGTCAACCCCAAGCCAAGTGGGCCCAAGCCCAGATCCAGTGGGCCCATGCCCGGGTCGAGCCAGAACATGAAGCGGCCGGCCTCCCCCCATACCAAGATAAAAAATTTGTAATAAATAATTTTTTTGTATTTCTTTTATTTTATTTTATGGATAAATGTAAGAAAAATAGGCATAAAGCCAAATTTTTGTAAAGCCCATGGCTTATGTGCAAAAAGAAATGGCACATGAGCCATGGGATAGGCAAAATGCCATTTTGTGAAGCCCAAGGGGCTATGTGTAAAGTGTATAGCCTATAAAGGCAAGGATAATGAAATATCTCAACAACTTTTTTCATTCTCTCCAAAAAAAATTAGATCTGAGATCTTTTGTGCCTCCTGCTCCTTCTCCAAGGTTCTAAACCTTCTCATTTCTTTTGAATTAAATCAAGAGTTTTACTCTTTCTTTTCAAAAACTAAGAAGTCTTCCACCACAAAACCCATAAAGGGAACTTGGATCTACCATTAGATCTCAGAAAGGAGGGATTTTTAGATCTCACATCTCTTGATCATCAAGATCCAGCCAACAGGGAAGGAAGAGGAAGAACCCCTTTCATCAACCAAAACATTTTAGGAGTTTAACTCCATATATTTACATATATATATATATATATAATAAATATTTCCTTTCTGAAGCATAGCTTCTGTTTCTTAGGCTAAAAGCCACTTTTTCTCGCCGGCGCTCAAGCGCAGAGCGCCCACGTGCCGACACGTGGCGCGCTTGCGCTCAAGCGCAAGCGCCCGAGCGCAAGTCGCCCACGTGCCGACACGTGGCGTGCTTGCGCTCAAGCGCAAGCGCCCGAGCGCAAGCGCCCGAGCGCAAGTCGCCCACGTGCCGACACGTGGCGCGCTTGCGTTCAAGCGCAAGCGCTCAAGCGCAAGTCACCCATGTGCCGACACGTGGCGCGCTTGCGTTCAAGCGCAAGCGCCCGAGCGCAAGTCGCCCCGGTGCCGACACGTGGCGCGCTTGCGCCCAAGCGCAAGCGCTCGAGCGCAAGTCTCCCCCGTGTCGACACGTGGCGCGCTTGCGCTCAAGCGCAAGCGCTCGAGCGCAAGTCTCCCCCGTGCCGACACGTGGCGCGCAAGTCTCCCCCGTGCCGACACGTGGCGCGTTTGCGCTCAAGCTCAAGCGCCCAGCGCTCAAGCGCAGAGCGCCCACGTGCCGACACGTGGCACTCTAGCGCCTGAGCGCACAGCACCTAGGCGCACAGCGCCCAAG